>CM065308.1:4193004-6593004 GCA_033032175.1 Saturnia japonica | reverse complement strand
AGATCGCGACTTCATTACAATCGAGGCAACAGGCCAAGCCGAGCCCGGCCACTTTGGCAACCTTGCGCGCATGTTGCCCACGCTTTTGCTAGTGCTTTAAGCGTTCGCCCCCAAGCAAACGTGAAGTTGTAAAATCCGTCAGAGGCTCTAGTTTCTAGGGCCCCTAAGGCTAACAGTAGGTATAGACAGAAAAAAACCGTCATAGTGACTTTCTTTTGGTTTGTCGCGTTTCAGGATTAGCCAAACTATATACATCTGTCGAGAGATTTGCAGACCGGTATTACAATAACGACCGTCGATAGATTTCTAATCTCTCGGTGAACGCCGATATTTTTGGATTGTACTGCGCTTATATCATCAGGCAAAGTGCCTTCATTTTGTCGTGCTACTTGAAAATTAGCTCTTCTCAATATCTAACCAAATTCATCATTATAATATGTAAATGAGTCCTTATGATGAGTTATGGATATTGGAAGAAGAATTATGCATCCTTTATGCATAAAAGACAGAAAAAAGATCTCGATATGTTATGATATGATAAGTTAATTATTTAATAATATGAAAGGTTTACAATTAAATATAAAAATTGTCCTACAAATCTGCCCTTAGCAGTTTGTCTGCAGGATCATATGTTAGTCTATTAGTTAGTTATGTTACTTTATTTATTATCTTAATTTCTACATTTCACTTCTTTTTTTTTAATTGTTGTTTTTTATATTCATGTCGAATGTCCGCAGGCAAGTTGTTGAGAATTTATGGTATTCGTTTCTTTAAAGTTATGTCAACATAATAATTAGTTATTCTGGCTACTACATACTTACCTGCGAACACTGACCATGTCCTAATGTCGTGCTCCATGCGCGTTAGTTACGTTAGACTCATTATCAAAGTTTGCTATAGCTAACCTGACCAGTCGGGCATCCTTTGCTATCCAAAAGTAGTACTGAACTATCTCCTAGGCGAGATGAAGCTACGAGATGATACGCTTCAATCTCAGATGTATCTGAAACGAAATAACTATTTGCTTATAAAATTTATGTTAAAAGTATGGATTCATAAAATCTTCATTAGGTACTAACGGAATATAAAACTGCCTCCTCTTAATTATATTTCATTTATGAGATTCATTAACTCTCCATGAGTTTATAATAAAAACACAAAAAACTTACCTATTGATGTTTGTTTTTTATTTTAATGTTCTAATGCAATACAAATTACTTATTGAATCCTACTACCTTATAATATGAATATGAAAGTTTGTATCTTTGTTACCTACTCAATGACGCAAAAATGGATGAAAGGATTTGGATGAAGCTTTTGGTCTCTGAATCCTTACCAGTAGTCTCAACGCGTAGCTCGAGAGGTTCACCAAGTGACACAGCGGCAGATGACCCAGCAGAATCTTGCTGCACGCGTACTACGTACATAGTCAGCGGTGCTGAACTTGCTCCGTAAACAGCGCTGGCGGCCGCTGGTGTTGCAACCCGACCAGACTCGCTCGCCAACGATGCCCTCCTTATATTGTTTCAAAGTGAAGATTTACAATTATTACAATAACACAATAGACTTTTGGTAAAATTGGAGCAATAAGTGCTTACATATAGCGCTTTAACGTCGAGCCAAACTGTGTGGATTTAAAATTTATAAGCAAATGTAAAATCTGATATAAGGAATTTCGGATTCGGACGGATTCTAATGACGTATTGTTAAAATGGAAGGACTGTTAGAACTTTTGGCTTTCATCTCGTGCCTCATGCCATGTTGACAAGAACACACCTCCTGAATTAAACCGCAATGGATGGCGGTTTCAGTAGGATAGTTTTCATAAAATATCTTGTTTCATTTGCACTTGCACTTGAGAGCCAGTCTTCCACTGGGCTTAGCGTGCTACCATCTTAGGCAATATCATCACTTAAGACCAGGTGAGGTTGTTGCTACAGTGCTAAACGTATAACGATAAAAAAAGTTTTTGGTGGATTATTTTAATTTATAAACTCTTGTTATATATTATGTAATTATGGATACATTTTGCATAGTTTGGTTATTTTGCACAAATGAAGTGGATAACCAGGAAAATGTACTTTAAGTTGCCTCATAAACTCCTTGAGATGCTTTATTATCGGAGCCGCCATCTTGTTCCGTTCTTTTCGTTCTCTTCCGTGACGTTGACAGAATTGTAGATGAACACAATAGACATTAAATAAATATAAAAAGGAAATTATAATAACAGAAATCTATAAATAAAGCAAGTTAAAAGCAGGGTTCATACCCATTATCCCTGACAGCGAGTGTGGCGTTAATATGTGTTGGGGAACGGATTCCCGGCGAACAGCCCACGCGCACCCATCTATCTCCAGCCGTTTGAATTATAGGGTTGTTCTGGATCATCACCATTACGTACGCCATAGTTCTACAGGAAAATAATATATTAATTTTTATGATTAACAAAATTGAAGTGTCTGTTTGTAATATCAAAGTAACAGTTTTTACTAAAAGCATATTAAAGTAGGTTTAAATGATACTTATAACACAAAACCAATTTTTTTATTGTTGTCTGTCTGTCTGTTTGTTCTGGGTAATTTCCGAAAAGGTCGGACCGATTTTGACGGGTCTTACACTGGCAGATAGCTAATGTTATAAGGAGAAACTTAGGCTACTTTTATTTAAAAAAAAACTGGTCATTATAAATCAATTCGAGCGCTTAAATGGATTACGCTGAGTAAAATATAAGAGATATATCACATTAATATACTACATAATTTTAGATATTAAAAAGACCCACAAAAAGTCAGCGAAAGCATATGTCTATCTTCTAGGATCAACCACAATAAGCATATAACCGGGAGTGAGAGTAGCGCGATTCGCGTGTATGCCCGATCGACGACATTCCGTAGTCCACGCAAATGAAGTTCCGAAACGTAAAATTACAAAAAAATATTTATCCTTTGTGCATGGTGGTCGCAACATATCCCTACCACCTGACACCGAGTGGTCCCGGAACGCGTCATGCCTAAGCGTGTGATACAATTGCGTGTCAAACGATCAAAAAGAACAAAAATGTTTGAAGTATGAATAAGACGTGAATATACATTTAGAATTTACCTATTAACAACACCGTTTGGTCCGTTTGAAATGCCGTAAGCGAAGTTGACGTCACAATCTCCGTACATAGGTAGCGTTAGTCTGACCAACCGTCCAGACGAGCCCGCACTGCATCGTTCCCCTCGGCCAGGCACGTACATTCGACCGCGGAATACACCACGTGGACGATATGTCACTATTAGGTCGGACACTTCGCAATCCACACTAACTGGAAAAATATGTATTATGCCAATAATAGTTCAGGTTTCTTAGGCTGAAATTGGGTGTTATAAGTAGTGCTGGATCAATGCTAGCATGTAAGTACGCGGTGTCGAACGACGCGAGTTCGACTCTCTACAATGAGGTTGAGCTTTTGGTAAAGGAAAACATCGCGATGACATCATAGTGGTAGCTAGCTATCTACCACCCCGAAGTTAAAAATTTGTCACTAAGCATCTATAGTTGTGTTCCGACAGCTGCCGTTGAGAGCCAGTTCCCCCACTTGAGTTAGCGCATCACCATTTTGGGCCAAGTTATCATTCTGATATCATAATTCAAAAATTCTGAAGATGGATCAAGGGTTGTTTTGATAATAATAAACTTGGAAAAAATATCAGTATAGGCATGTGGTCAAATTATTGACTATTGGAAAAGGTAAAACAACGTCTGCGGGGGACAGCTAGTTGGTAATAACAAAGATTTTTGGTTCAGATCAAATTTAAGAGTTATAAGAACAGTCATCGTCACTTACTGTTGAGACATATTACTCTGCGGTAGTATGTGGCTGCAGAAGTCCTACGTAACAGCCAAGAGCCTGTGGTGACGAGATCCTCGCTATGAAGATCACAGATTCCACGCGCGCCTCCACTGTCGTCGCCCCCTGATATCCACGTGAAACCACGGCATATGAAACGTTCTTCTACTTCGCATGCTTTCTTGCACTGGGGTAAGAATTAAAATCCAGGTTTTTTTAAGTAAAATCTTACTACATATACAGGAAAGTAGATCAGCTTAAGATAATCATTAAAGTCCTCGATCATTGAATATTTGCATAGTTTCATGGTTGCACATCCACCTGGCTACACACTACAAAAAGAAGAACATCTGTCAGAGATTCGAACTGACTTTCTACTTCTTCTTTAATTTAAGAGTTCGGCTCTTGTCGTATCTAAGCACGTGTATTCCGGTAGCTGCATTTGAAAATCTGTCCCTCTAGGCCTAGGCTTAGCGTGATACCATCTTAGGTCACATTTTAACTTTACACCAGATGAGATTAAGGAATTACAAAAAGCGCATCCAGCTCTATAACCATTGCTTAATAAGAAAGTCATTTAGAAATTCTTTACAAAATCAATTTAGAGTAAGCCGTAATATTTTTCATACACATTAAAGTAACAATTAATTATATTTTCGATTAAGTATTGAATGGCAAAGGGTTTTTTAGTGACAATGTGGTAAACTATCTAAATAAAATATTAATTGAGGTTTGCAGTTGTGTGCGCATCACGCAAAAACTACTTGGAAAACTACTTAAACTTATCTACTGGATAGATTTTGACCAATTATTTTTGTTTTATTCCTTAGTGCCAATTCTTATCAAAAATAAATATTACCACGATATGTTCATTCAATAAAAAGTACATAATTGTAATTTTAAGAAACTACAATTTTTATAAGCACTTTGCGTTCTTCCGTCATCCACGCGAGCGGAGCCACGGGCACAGCTAGATGATAATATTAAATTCATCCATCCATTCAGCCAAAAGACGTCCAGAGCTCGTTATAAGACTCCCTCATAATCGCCAAACGATTGGTCCAACGCTGCTCGCATATAGTGAATTCCTGCAATCTACATCAGGTCGTCCGTCTATCTTGTGGCAGTTCTGACCACGCTACGTCTTCGGTAGCGTGGTTGCTATTCGTGATACATCTTTGACCACATCGGCCGTCCGTTTCGCAAACAATGTGTCAACAAAGTCTAGCAATTTTGATGGTTTTATCGGTGACTTTTGTGCGTTTTCTCATTTCTGATCCGATCACGAAACGAATGTTCAGGCATAGTCTTCTGAATTGAACGTTGAGTGACCTAGAGTTTTGTTTACGAGGACCTTCGAACCTTTGATGGCGTTCATGTCTCAGTGCTATAATTTATAAAGACTTATATAATTTATAAAGACTTATGTATGTTTTGAGACACTGATTAGTCAAATGATTGCGGACAAAATCCGTGTTTTGGAAGAAAAAACAATGTCGTTTAATGATGCCGTAACAAACAACAAAAAGCTGATAGTGACTGATACAGGATACCTAATCTTGCGGTCACATCGTTTTTTGTTGTGTTTCTGATATTTTATGTTTTTATACTTTTTTCTGTTGTATTGTTTTTTCTTTTGTATTTTTGTGACAATAAATCATTTTCTCTATTTTTTTATGTATAATAATAATACTAACTCTTAAATATGTGGGAATATATCTTATAGATATCTTCCTGTAATATCTAGACACACGGTAGTGTCTCAGCCGAGTTCCGAACGAGCGACACCACCCAGTGTGTATATTTACACGGACCATTTCGAGTTATCTTTGACCCCTCCATAAGTTAAAAGCTATAAGACCTATACACACTTGATATTTTATATTTTTAATAATGAACTTTCCTTAACACCCAGAATCCCATAGTACACGAATAAACCTATAAAGTTCTTGAAATATTTACATTAAATTCTAATTAAGGGAGTCAAGTTTTTAGATCATAATTTATTGACAATTAAAAATTTTCCAAGTTAAAAATCTCATAGCTAAGAAAGATCCAAATTGTTTTGTAAATAAATTAAAGAACGTACATTCCTATAGCTACAATTAAAGGAACAGCTATGAACTTGACACCTGTTAGATCTCAGCCCTTCTACCGGTGACAACGACACTCCCGAACGTCGTTTTTACCGAACTTGGCCCCTTCTTCACATTTACCTTATTTTGTTGGGATAGTACTTGTACATAATTATGCTGGTAATATACTAAACAGTGTTTCTGCCTTAACATACTGATACGTGGCCCTTGAGAGATTTTCAACTTGAGAATGATAGCTACCGATGATGCAGCCAACGCTATGATTTCTACATTGAATGCACCTATGATATTCACTTTATTTACAATACGAAAAAACGTGCTTATAATAAATGAACTGATAACGCAGGTACAGCGTTTTATGTATTGTCGTTAAAACACATGCACTTCTGAAAACAAAGACGCGACCTAAAACATTGGGAATGTCGTAGAAAAACTCACGCATTTTTAAATTTCGTGCAAAATTTATCTCATCTGCATGATTATTGTGATTTTATAATAATAATTAAGCGATCGTCACTCATTATTAGCACGACAAATAAAACAATCGATTTCTATTGACCTGAATAATATTTTTATCTTTATATAGCAGTGATTGATTATTAGTAGCGTGTACGGACATTTGCGAACAGCATTTAATTGAAAAAAATGCTTTTTCCAACAAGTGAAGAATAAAGTGGGAGTCGTGTCATATCCAGAAGTCAAAAGGAAGGCAGAGGATAAAGAACAGTGGCAACTGCTTGAACGACAAGAGCAGAGTTCTTAAATTAAAGAAGAAGTAGAAAGTCAGTTCGAATCTCTGTAACTAGCCTGAATTTTCGGCTAAGGAAAACATCGTGATGAAGCCGTAGCATTGTGGTAGGGCTTTTTCAAATACCCGCCTGGCTATAATAGCTACCACCTCAAGTCGAAAATCTGCTGCCAAGCATCTATAGATGTGTTCCGGCAGCTGCAATTGTGAGCCAGTTTAAGATCAGTTGAGATTGATTGTGACTTTAACAATAAAAATAAATTGTCACAAGTATTATTTATAAAAGCGTATAGTTTTTCAACACTTATTACTTACATGACAATAAATTTACATTCATAATGCTCTTTATGTACCTACTCATGAAGTTATGTACGTATACTGATAATACCTCTATAATTCTGACGAACGACACGCTTTAAATCAGTAAAAACTGGAAATGATCAAGGAAAATTGCAGTGATTATAATGATCGGCTCACCTCGTCTTTGGTATAGTTTTTAACGGTGTACTCGACATGTTTCAGGGTTTGGTTGTAATATTCTTCGTAGGAACATCTGTCGATTGTCTTTAAATCTGCAAAGTTGATTTACGTTTGCTGTAAAACTGATTAACTTATGTAACTAAAAGTTTTGTCTATATAAAAGTAATAAAGTTAAGTAGGTAATTTATTAGTCTAGGCTGTCTAAGTGAAAGTAGGTACTACATTTAGAAAATTACTAAATTTAGATAGAGCTTTATTAATACATTCTGGATAGGTTTTATGAGAATAGCTTTCATAAATTTATCTATAATAACATTATATGATGAAGTTGTAATATGATAGAATCGGGTACCTAGGTCGAAAGTTTTGGGTTCGACCACTGGTCAGAGTCAAAATTTATATTGAATAGGGAAATTTCGTTTTCATGTTTTTGATAATGGTGTCTTCTCGTAGTGTAGGTATTTTGGCAGCCGTTGTACTGGAATATCGTAATTTTGTATTTTAATTATGAATCAATGTCAGTTTTTTTTTGTATCCAAGCACAATGTAAGTTGATAGATATTTTTTTCGGAAAAAATTTATAAATTTTTAATAACAAAGCTAAAACTTGAAACTGTAAAATAATAATTTAAATTTTTACTGTCATTGTTATATTTTATGGTAAAAATTCATCGTGTTATTAGAAATTACACTTTATATAGGATCCTTGCTAAGAGAAATACTTACAATCGTGTCGACATTGATTCTCGATGTAGAAGGTGTAATAATTAGATACTCGGTAGGATTCGGGTTCGGTGAACTTGTCCTCAGCGTTGAGGACACAACTCCCGATAGCAGAATGAGATGCTTTTATCATTTCTGGGTCAAAGGATCCATCAGGACCAATCCATTGAGCAGACCTGCAATGGATATTGTAAAATGAGAAATTATTTGTCAAAGATTTTAAAAGAATGTACCTTGGAAATGTCATTTTTTTATACAACTATAAACGCTTGTAACATTAGAGGAAACCCTACTAACCGAAAGGAATATAACACAGAGTTATTTGGCTGTGATATTCTGTAGGGTGGATGTCATCAGTTGAGCTGCTTCAAGTAGAGAAGAATCACCAAAAAGATATCTCTGTTCCCTTTCTATCTTACTTAATATAATAAATATGATAGTGTGTATGTTTGGATGTTTGTATGTTTGTTACTCAATTACGCAAAAACGGCTGAACAGATCTCAATGAAATTTGGCACATAGATATTCTATCACCTGGAATAACATATAGGGTAATTTTTATCCTGGTAAAAGTAATTTTTTAACCAGTGTTATACTACAAATATATTAAATGGAAAGTTTGTATATTTGTTACTCAATCACGAAAAACAGCTAAACGGATTTAGATGACATTTAATAATATCTAATAATACGCAGACGAAGTCGCGGGTACCAGCTAGTCTTAAATAAATATTGGTTAACGTCCCTTAAACTTGCGAACTATCGGTCGGGATTTAATTAATAGTAGGTACAGACTGACAGTGAAGGAAAATAGGTATCGTGAAGAAACACAACGTTATAAAAATTATATTCTATTCATAATAAAAGAAATAGGTACCTAATGAAGAGGAGAAAGTTAGGTCCATAAATATGTACCTACCGAGAAAAGTCGTAAATAGTAAAGTTGTTAGTAGAATTGTGACCTGTGACAAAATTAACACAATATAACTAACGATAAATACAAAACTACAATATAATAATTTCTCCAATGTAATTACTTTTAGTATTACAGATAAGAAACTACAAAAGAATAACAATCATTCGATTGTTTGTGCTGTGATTTACAAGCTTATTCGTGCTATTGTCTCGACCTAAATGAAAGTATTTACCGTGATTTAATTATCATTGTATCTAATATCTATGAGATGCTGACTTGAACTTACTGGTGTATCGCTGTACAAAACATAAATAAAATTGCATCTTGTCATTTAATTTCCAAGTTACGAAAATTTATTTTCCTTTTAAAAACTTAAGCTACTTTTGGTGTTAGAAAAAAAAACTAAAAGTGTTAATAAAGTAAACGAGTTTCATATGTAATCATTGCAATGGACGACTTTACTTGCGAACTAAATTGATATTAAACACAAATATACATATACAATTTAAAAGTGTACCTTAAGCAACCATATTGAATATATAAACAGATAATAGTTATTTTAAAAACTTAGTATCGAATTCTGTGTATAAAATCAATATATGAATAATAAAAATAGTTGTAAATCCTACTAATTTAATAAATGTGAAAGTGTGTATGTTTCAATGTTTACTCAATCACGCTAAAACGGCTCAACAGATATCAATGAAATTTGACACACAGATAGTCTATGACCTTAAATAATACATAGGGTACTTTTTATCCCGGTAAAAGTCACAGTTTAACCAGTGTTATACTACAAATATAATAAATGGAAAGTTTCCATGTTTGTTACTCTATCACGCAAAAACGGCGATTTTTTTGATTTGTCGTGTTCCGAGATCAGTCTGTGTATATCCTATAATACGTAGACTAAGTCACGGGTACCAGCTAGTTATTAATAATTTCCAACTAAGTAACTTATATCAATAAGTTTGCATAGGTTCTCTCGGATAAATAAAATGAATGGTGTAGAATTTATTAACTATTATATTTATATCTCTGTGAATATAACGTAATCCTTTTACTTAAATCTATAAGTATAATCTATACCTACAATTAATGAAATTTAAGTGTCTGTTTGTAATGTGAAAATTTTTTTTTTTTTTTTACTAAATTCATATGAAAGTATAACTATAAGATAACAAAACCTATAAAAAAATCTGTTTTAAAAATTTTGTCTATCTTATTCCGGGTAATCTCCGAAACGGTTGACAGATTTTGACGGGACTTTCACTGGTAGTAGATAGCTAATATTATACGGAGTATCTTAGGCTACTTTTATTATAGAAAATGAATTAGGATTCTACACAAATAAAAAAACTGGCCATGGTGAATCAATCCAGACACTATGGCTTACGTTGAGTAAACCATATGAGATATGTCATATCAATGTAGGTACTACATAATTGTGGAGCAATCTGGCAAATTGTACGCAAGTACGGGAAGTGAGAATAACGATAGGTATGCTACACGGGTGTATTGGCGGTAGCGATGTGAAGAGCTGGTCGAATACATTTAACACGGGTGAAACCGTGGGGAACAGCTAGTAAATATATACATACCGATATGTTCGCCCCCCGTTAGGAACAGAGACAGCGGCGTAACATTCGCTGATGGTCTTGTTAGATTGCACTTTCAATGGACTATCAGTCAGCAGATGATATCCAGGAGTGCTCTCTAAGGCCCACCAGCGTATACTGCATTCGTTAGGTACTGGATACAAAAATGATTAACTTCTTTGAAACCGTACAATCTATTTGCCTCTGCCAAAGAAACACTGTTAGATAGATAATTTTATTTCTATGTAAGTAGATAAAATAGTAAGAATACGTCATGACTAACAAAAGTTAATTTCAGTTTAAAAAATCTATAAGTAAATATAATTAAGAGGAAACGCGGTCAGCGAGACATTTCAAGAATAGGCACAAACAGTGATCTATTGCTATCGCACTAGGCCTGTACAACTGAATAGAATACAAAAGGGACATATAAATTTCGAATTCCGAATTCCCTTGTTTTCTTCTCCAAAACTGGACCGATTTTAAGGTTATTTTCTTTTAATAATACTTTAAGTAGTACTCTTTTGTATAGGTACTTAAAATTTCTTTATGATATCAACAATATAAACATATAGGTAACTAGAGAATTTTAAATATTTCAGAAGGCTCCTAGCACATAAAATAATTTTATGATAAACATCAAAACACAGGAACATGAAAGTGGTAGATATAGATTGTATGGTATAAAAATATGGTAAATAATATAAAAAATGGCACTATGGCCATTATCCACGGATAAAACGGAGGAAATACGTTTTCGTGAACTAAACACCGTCCTCATTTCCTCTAAGGTACAAAATAGAACTGTTGTTGAAGATATGCAAAATGCAGATAGTTCTAAAGTGTTTTGACAAGCTTTGATTGTTTACGATACTGGGAATGTGTGTGTAGTTTTAACATCTAAAATAAGTTAAAGAATTTGTCGAATATCAGGGGCTGTTTTTGGCTACCTATGTCTAAAACATGACTCTTTTTCTGACAGATATGTAGGTACAAACAAAAGGGAAAAGTTATCCTGTTAATAATCCTATGACATCGATAATAATATTTCTTATTTTATTCAGATTTAAAAAAAAATCTGGTACTGATGTTAATATTTAAAAAGTTCTATAACCGATTGTTAAGTATCCAACGTATATACTCACAATTCAAGCAGATTTTCTTGAAATATGTGACGTCATTATCCACTTTGAGCTGTGCTTCGAGTGTATCAGCTATCCCTAGGCAGTTACCCTTGTTGTAAGCGACTATTACTGCGCCGCAGTCGCTCAGCTCCCTACATCGAGCTAAACACGCACCAGCCAGTGATTCTTCCTCGCCGCTCGCAGAATACACAAACACGGGGGCAGCCCCTTCTGACGTCACTCCGGACCATCGTGCAAATGTTATCGACTCACCCTTATTGCACTGAGCTTCATTCGCTGTTAATACAAAACTCGATAATTGAGATACATTTCTATAGACTACAGAGGATACGAAAATAGTTTTAGATTCGAGGAATTCAATGAATTATTATACTTCAATTAAACGTGTCTTAAAAGTATTTACAATAAACATAAAATAACGTAATACTTATTTTTATTTAGTATATTTTGGATTTAATTATTGGATTAAAACTATTTAATCCATAGTTTGACTTCTAGTCCTGTGTCTTAAGCGCAAGCCAGGCACTACACGCTTTTAGACGAATGTTTTGAAATTTTGGTATACTAGGAACTAAGAATACCTAATCTATTGCAGAACTGTGCGTTCTCTAAAAATAGGTACTTTTTACATTTCCAATTTAAAATCAAAATATTACATGATTACATACATCAATTCCTAATTTTTTTTAATAACAAGATTATACGTTAATGTTATATTTTCATACCTGCGTGCCCGGAAGATACTAGAAATTTCCTGTTAGATATCACAATATACCTAGGTGAACGTCTAACAATATAATATTACGTTATAGATATTTTTTACCTACATAATATTATACGTTTATTATAATTAGTACACAAAGTAGCATCGTGAATGAGTATAGACATATCGTATTATCTACTACTCGTTTATAACTAAATAAATCGTAATTTTAAATACATAAAATTAATTTAAAAAAACTGAGGAAGACGGCTAATTGATTTGAGCTTTAGATACTTAAAATTGTGAAAGAGAAAAGTACAAAAAAGAACTTACTGTGGACAAACGAAAGCAGTAACAAAATGATGAGACTATATTGCTTCATAATTCCTAAACATTTATACATAACGTGTTTCAAACCAGCACACTAATAACACAACAACAAGGGTTCTTGATAAACGACAAACACATTCTATCTACTAAATTGATCAGTTTAATGTAATCAAACAAGTTACAAGTTACGTTCAAACACGCGATATAAAATCCGTATCTTCTACGGGCGAGCACAGCCACTGGAGGAGCCGTCTGGATGGTCAACCACTTGTGTAATTCGGTACAGATATTACACGCACGGAACACACCTGAACAAATATACGGCCAATATCTTTGTGATTGGAACTAAAATATTTCCATACGAATGATAAAAATAAGTAGTAATGTTCGAAAAGAACATTAAAATTTCATTAGATAAATTTTAAAATGATTTTTGGTGAACCCTCATGGCTTTTTTAAATAAAGATATATTTATGGATATATCTTAATTCAGTAAAAAAAAACTGATCGGTGATCGCGTCAAAGTTACCGATAGACAGTGATCAGGTCGTCGCGGCTACTGAAAAGGCATAAATGCAACCGTCATATGTTGGTCCCCACCAAACCGCTCATACAGTCATACGTACGTACACCGCCGCGACCTTGCCGTATATTATGGGCTTACAGACTACAATTTACAATAGAGTGACGAGTCGACGACAAACGGTAGCGAAACGATACCATAATAATGACGTTTGACTTGTGTATAACGAGGTATTTTGCAACTGCAGTGCATGCGGGATTGGTTTTACACAAAACGTCGCTTATCTGCGGAAGTAGGACTACCCACTTTACTAGATGGCCTATTGAATACATCCTGTGGATGTATAATTTGTTAAAATTATTGGATGTGGTATATCCTCATCCTGGATGTATTTTCGTGTACTTACCTTTAGTCTTAGGTAAGAAGGAAATTAATGACGTTATAATAATGGTTTTCTAAGAAAAGACCAGCTTCTCCTGTAGATGTAGATATGTGTTATAATTATTGGATGGGATGAACATCTTCATCCTGGATGTATTTTCGTTTACATACTTTTGGTCATAAGTTAGAACTTAATGACGCCATAAGGTCGGCAAGCCCAAAAGCTAAGTCTTAAGATCAGTTTCTTAGAATCACATAATATGTACATTATTATTATATTATCTTTATATTGTTGTTAAATTTAAAACTAAGGTAAACGATTTTTTAACTATTCATTTTCAATAATCTCGACAACAGTATCAACCATTACACCGCCATGATTTGATAAAATAACTGTAGGTAATAAGCACATATAGGTATTATATATTAAGGGATGATTATGATACATGGTGCAGGTGTTGTTCTGCTCTTTTTAATCCCTGGTCATTAACTCTACCATACCGCCGCCTATTTAGTTCAGGGATAGCATAAAAACCTTTTCCATGATAAAATAATTAGATCTACCAACCTTTTAAACGACTTCAAAAAACGAAGGAGGTTCTCATTCTAAATGAATTTTTTTTTATGGATATTTATCCGTAACTTCTTTGTATTTGATCCGATTTGAAATATTCTTTTTCTTTTAAAAGGGGATACCTCAAAGGTAGTATCATTTTAATTCCATTGGCATTGGACCTTCTACTTCTAAGATACACCGGGGAAATCCTCAAAATCATCAAAGTTGGTTTTCTGTTTTTGTGTTTTATAGTGATCGGTCAAACGGTTTTAGAGTTTATCAATCTCATTATATATATTTATTACTCAAATATATACCAGGTGTGGCCTGTGGATTAACCTGCATTAAATTTGGATCGTACATGCTTGTTTCATACTTATAACTACTTGCCCGCATATTGCCAGACTAGTTGACGTTTATGGTATCTGCTCTTTATCTATGGATCGTAGTTCGATTTAAGATTGAAGTAAGAATGTATGATGTTAGGTAGCCTATAGGCTACCTAATAACCTATAGGAAAATTATAATCTTCCTCAATAAATAAGCCATAAAATGTTAAAATATTTTTTCTTATCTGACTGTTAGTTACAGTTTTTTTAGATATATCTATGAACATCAATTTTACATATAGATAGGATCTAAAGTGCATTCCCTTACCCAGTTGGCTTGTGTAGACTAATTAATTTATTTTGCAGCTTATTCACATGCCCTGTTTTGACACGACACTAAAACGTTAATATATTCTATTGTTATGTAAATGCAGTTTTGTTGAACCGCGGTATTCATCCATTCCTCATAAATATTATTCCAAACGTTACGTTTAGTTACATCATGGCATAAAACCTTAAGAAACGTTACAGAAATGCATAATTTAGAAAGAATAATTGACATCGTTTCTCTTTATTTTATGCGTTCAGGGATTTTTAATAAGACTGAAGTATTTTTTAATTTATCTTCTCTATTTTCATAAACATCATTCTATCACTGTTAACCAGCACAACAATGGGCGTAGACAAGATTATGGCCAGGGAGAGGCAGGCAATGAAAAACTAAGGTTAAGTTTTTTTTTAGTTATTCCTTACTAAATTTAGCAATATGACTCTACAACATGGCTACATCTGATGACAGTAAAGTCCATAACGGCAACCATCGGTGACAGATTTAATCGACAGTCAGCTTGCTGAACTGCCTCTTAACACCTCGTTTAAAGTACTCAATAACATAGGAAGGAGCGAAAACCTTGACAGGAAGATCGTTTCACATCCGCATGGTTACTACGCGCTTACCGCTTACCAAGACTTTGCTTTGGGTAGCTGATGTTATTTGTGTTGTAGCTTAGGTAACCATAGGTATCACAACAAGCACGTAACAGACCTTGAACCCTTTATCCCAAGGAGCTCTGGAAGCCCTACTAACCGCAAGAACACAACAAAAGGTTATTTGATTGCTATCTTCTGTAGGTTGCAGGTATTCCACCAGTTGGACTGCAATCTCCAAAGAAATTTCTGTGCCTTGCCTCTCTAGAAAAAAGTTGAAGTCTTTGGAGAGAAAAAATAACGTTTGAAGAAAACATTTACCCAAGTAGTATCTACCACAAAACAAAGGAATTAAGTATTATTATTAATATAATATACTTTCAGAGGTAATCTAGTAAGAAAATTAAATAGTAAAAATCTTCTATTTGCCTTCAATTTAATTTACCCTCTCAGCTCCCTGGGATGGCGAATTCACCAGTTTCACGTACATTTCTTTTATATAAGGGAGCCAAAGTGTTAAAATAAAATTCTCTATGTAGGTTAATTAATACTATTTAAAATTTCAACTATAACGTAATGAACAAGTTATAGGTCATCTAATTTAGTTAGCCCAAATTAAATAAAAAATGTTTGATTTTTTAATAATCAATTCATCAGATTTTTCCTGAACGTAATAGTGTCCCGGGTATTACCTGGAGGACGCTCCCTGAACGTTTTTCAAACTAGGACAAACACGAGGAAACCTCGATAGATGGCAGTCCTACTTACTGCTGATATCATATTTTGAACAATTAGTATTAGTTTTGATATTATCGGACATTAAGTTTTTAAATAGATATGTAATTAATGATGATTATTCAATGTCGCTTAGTTTCACACGGTTGAGTGGAGGAGACTCAAATGAAATGCTTGATTTAGCAAGGTAATTATTTATAAATGATTGTAAGGTTCATCAAGTATAAATATTGTATCTAATATATTACTCTAGAATACTTTACGTAACTGTTAATAACTGCGATCATGACCTTGCGTCAACGCATAAGCTACGAAACGTTGTTTGTCGTTGAAATTACCACATTATTAGAACAATTTTTTACCGCTTCCTTCTCAAATACGAGATTGAATAAGAATGTATATGTATTTTTAATAATTTAGGAAATGTAACATACATTTTTGACTTTTAAAACAAATAATTCGTCATTACATAACTTAGCTTAGCTTGCCTTAAACGGACCCTGTATCAGAATTTGTTGGGTGACCCATATGAAGGGTAAAGATTTTTCACAAACGAAACAAAAACGCTCGCATCGAATTAAACAATTATAAGTTATTGCTTACAATGAATCCTCACAGGCGGTGGTAATAATCTATGAGATAATGTTAAAACAACCCCCATTCCTCAATCCCCATTTATTACATATCAATATCCTGCAAGCGGGCAACCTATCACCGGGGGTGGTCACCGTTTACTTAAAAACAAATGAGTCCATCGAACCGTACATTGGAAAAGTAAATAGTTTCTGCGCCAACTTGGGCGCGCAGAACCTGTTGTTTGTCGGCGACGTAAACGCCAAGAGATTGTGGTGGGGGAGTCGTACCTGCGACAATCGAGGAGAGGCTGCTCCTTTCTAAATGCGGCGGCTCTCGAGATACTCAATGTGGAGGAAAAGCTAACTTATAATGTCGTCAGGGGAGGTAACATGTATACGAGCATTGTAGACGTAACAGACTACAACCCCCACCCTTCTTGGCAGGATCAATGATTGGAAAATTGATGAGAATCTAATAACTCCTCATATATTCGGGTTGACGGGCAGCTGTAAAGTCATAGACCTGCGACAACCTGAATCTATAACACAAAGGAGGTAGTATGGTCGGAGTTCTCATTACAGGAGAAGCTATCCAATACTGGTTTGAAGGCGTGCAAAGTGGAGGAAGTATCCGACATCGATGATCTCGAGTTAACTGTGTTTATTTATTTATTTAGGACCGCCCAGTGATCTGAGTATTAAATGCAGTCATATTAAAAAAAATCATTTGAAAAATAAAATACACTTGGCCTTTTGATGCAATCACAACATGCACTGTGTAAACAAAAATACATGAAGAGAATATAAATTAAAAAAAAAAACAGTTATAACAAGATTATTACAAATTGGACTTGAATGAATTGATGAATTGGATTTTGACGAACCGACGTCTCAACTTTTTCAATTGTTTCTTCATCGCGAACTGAACGAGGACGACCAGAGTTTTGAATTTTAACTGTCGCACCTGTATTCTCGAACATCCTGATCCATTTCCTAATGCTATCGTCACTTGGCGCGTGGCGTGTACGATATTCCGCACGATAGAGACGTTGAGCAGTCACTATTGAATCACCATTACGATAATACGCTCGTACGCAAAATGCGCGATGCGTCCCCGAGTACTGTTCCATCGTGACTAAAACTCCACAAAATGGCGGACGCCACGAACCCCTCCCCGCACCCTTTAGACGCCCCGTTTCGAATATGGCGCGAAAACAAATACCCGATACCCTTTCTGGACACCTTGTACAATAGTAAAGTATCTCCCCTGCATAAAGGACACCTGTGACCAGGTGATCTCGAGAGTTGGTGGGGGAAAGGAGTGGCTCGCCCTCCCTGGTGGTTGAAGGACTTGTACACCCTCAAAAGGGAGGTTGCGCGAAGAAAGGGGAGGATCCGTTGTGCCACCCCAAAACATAGGCCTTACGTTCTCGCCGATTACCTTGATGCACTTGAGGATTTCAAGAGAAGGGTAGCGGATGAACAAACTAAGAGCTGGAAGTAGTATTGCTCGGCACAGGAGCGGAAAAGCCTGCCAGCTACAGGGTCCGAAGAAGGACTGAGCGTAGGCGAGAGGTTTTATTGGTGGACCCAAGCGGAGCAATCTTGAACCCGCAGGAGTCTGCCAACTTTTTTTATCGTTATAGGTTCAGCGTTGTGACCACAATCTCACTTGATCTTAAGTGACAATGTGACCCAAGATTGTGGCACGCTAAGCCTAGTGGTAGACTGGCTCTCAATTGCAACTGCCGGAACACACTTATTGGTGTTTAGCCACAGATTTTCAATTTGAGGGTGGTAGATAGCCAAGCCGGCATTACAAAAAGCCCTATCACCATGCTATGTTTTCATCACGATGTTTTCTTTCACCGAAAGCTCGGGGTAATTGCAAGGATTCCAACTCACGTCGATCGACGCGGAATCCGTACACGCCACCAACTCGCCTCTACGCTCTTCCCTTCGGATAATATAGACTAAAAGGCTCCTCCCTAACCAGCTCCGAGGTTTATTGGAGGGGGATCTGCGGATGTGTAAGGAGTTCCACCCGCGGAATGCTCTCGGTGGAATGGATTAACCACCGACATTTATGCACGTAATGTCTTGAGCGAGGAGTGGTCCTGTTTCAGGCAAATGCCAACAAGTACCTGGAGTTGGGCCACTTCCCTCAATCCTGAAAGACAGCAACTGTGCCGTGTGTATACTTCGAAAGCCAGGAAACCAGGACTGTACTAACCCAAAATCTTACGGCCCAAATAGTTGGGGAAGCTCCAGGACAAATTCTTGGCTCGACGCTTGCGTTGGCATCTACTGCCCAAACTCAGCGTGGTTTCATCATGGTTTCATGATCATTTGTATGAATGAGTCCATATATTATGATACTGTATGATCTTTTTACCTTTTTACGCCTAAGAGTTTGAGTGAGATTGTGAATAACATTTTACGAATTTTTGCTTACACACGTTCGGGGCCTCTGTAGCCGGGGGCCTCGTATCATTGATACGGCTGATACGATGCGGCGGTACCTACGCCCCTGGTAAATACGGACAGGTAGATCTAGCAGAATATACTTTTTTATATAACAATTAGTCAAAACATTTAGGTGAAATAATAATATCGTTGATCATACATAACATGAAAACGATCATATATAATGTGAAAGATCTGTTGTTAAACTTAAACTTTGTTGTTAAATATTAGTATTATTATAGTATTATTTAACTTGAAAAAAATAAAAACAAAATAAAAGAAATCGATTCTATGTTTAGGTATAACGCGTAAATTCAGTAGCAGTTAGTCATAAAATTATGAAAAGGATCATATTGCGAAAGCCGTGACACTTCACCTAATAGGTACCTATAGGTAGTAGGTACTTTGTTGTCCTTTGAACAGTCAGACTCTACACAGTTTAACGCCCTTCGAATTAACATTACATTTTGAGACACCTCTTTATTTAAGATCATAACTGGGGAAAGGTTAATATCACTCGCGATGCAAACTTGTTTTTTAGGGTTCCGATTCCAAAAAAGGAACGTACGCTTTCCTTTCTACTAAAATCTTTTAAACCGTATTAGGCAGCCGATTCAAATTATGTACGTGTTATTACGACTATAATTTTGGTAAATAATAAAATATGAAAAAGTAAAATAACAAAGAGACCATAATATACACAAAAACGTATATTTGAATTATTTTTTTTTTGCTGTATCGTAAAAACGGATTTATACCGTTACAATTATAGGATCGTTTGGCCGATCCTATTAATTAAAAATCAAAGAATATACTACTCTCTACCGAGAGTTAAAAATGCAGCTCAGCGTTTGAATTATTGCTGTATTTATTTTGTCGCTCGTAATCGATTACAGATATTATATCTTCTTGTCAGTCAGTGACAGATGTCTTATTTATCTTTTTCAAGACCTGAAAGTCAGTCAGTCTATCATAAACAAAATAGAATGTGGCTGAAGTAAAAACTATTTATTGTGATAAGTCGCTACACAAGCATCAAACTTAGTGTGACTGTAGTGCAATTCCTAAAGTAATACAACAAGTAATAAAAGCCGTCTAAACGTTAGTTGTACCTATTTGCGCTAAGCATACCAAATTAAATGTAAGAAACAATTATTCCTTTGGTATAACATAACATAAATTACACAAATATACCTACCTAAGTAATTATATTGTGTGGTACAGAACACTCGATGCGCGAGTCTGTCTCGCACTTGGCCGATATGTTTTATAATGTCTGCAAAAAGTTATTTAGTATGTTGTAATATAAAAAATTATGTAGTAACTAGCTGTGCTCGTGGCTTCCCTCACATGGACTATAGAATGTTTCGGAGATTACCCGGAATAAACAGACAGACAGACAGAAAAAAATAATTAAAAATGGGCGTTTTGTTATAGGTATCGTATATATTATCATATGCATTTAATAAAAAACTGTTATTTTGACATTACAAACAGACACTTCAATTTTATTAATTGTATAGATACCTAAATAGTTAAACCACCATTATACCATCAAACCATGAGGTTGGGTTGACATAACATAAGTTAGGTGCCACCTCCACTTGGCTGGAGGGCCATTAAAAGCTCCTGGGTGTGGCATGTGCGCGGCGCACCCAGTACCGGGCTGGGGCCGATGAGGGCTCAATTTGAACCCCAAGGGCCCAGTTCCTGACAGCGGCTGGCGGGATCGGTTGCTTTTATACCGGTCCCGGCAGGCGTACCGCAAACTGACTATAATGGTATTGATGATGGATTCCGCAAGGTTAAAAATTAAACTACCCCAGGAGGGTACCCGCAAGGGAGAACCCCTCCCCGAGCATAGCAAAATTTTGCGCGATTCTGGAAATCCCACGACCTCGGCAAGTACACGGACAACCGATCCTGATACTAAAATGACGACTTTGGACAAAAGACTGGACACTGATAAGGCTATTGTGCGGCTTCAGAGGAATCCCTCGCTGGACCGGTTCGCGATCAGACACTGGACAGAGAGAGCGGATAACGAGACAGGTAGCGTAGCCTTTGATGATGTGGCCAAGAGGAAGCGGTCACATGGTGACACACCTGGAGATAATGTGGTGGAGGCTACTCCCAGTAAAATTACAACGGCTCAACGAGGAAGAGCACGTGATCGAGGTGGCCCATCTAGGTCAACGAGCGTCCCTGGAGAGGCTAGTGGTTTGAGTGACCGTAGCTCCACTGTTCGCAGTGACGCTCTGCAGAAGATATCAGCAGAGACGCCTCTTGATATTGAGGCTCTTGATCTTGAAAGCCTGAGGGCTCTGGCGGATAGTAAAGTGGACACAATCCTTGGGGTATGTAAAGTTTCTGGTAACCTCAAGGGTACGTGCGTTAAAGCACTTAAGGAGGCAGCTAGGACCCTCCAGGAGATTACTGCGACAGCGCTAACGCGCACAGTGGCGAAGGAAACTCTGCTTTTGCGTCGGGAGACGCGGAAGCTGCGCGATGAGGTGGCTGAGCTGAAGGCGGAGCTCGCTGCTCTACGTACCATCGCGAAGACACCGCCTCCACCTGTAGTGCTACTTCCAGAGACTCCTAGTCAGGAGGAGCAAGCCCTACCGCAGGGCTTGGTCAAAGTATTGGCGGAAAACATGACGCAAATGGAGCGGTCCCTCCGGGTGTCGTTGGGTAAGGCTATGTCTGCCCAGATAGAGGCGTTAGAAGTTCGCCTTCTGCCCGCCAGGGTAGTCTTCCCGCCTTTGGCAGCAGACCGTAAGGTGACTACCGGGCCTACAAAGTCTAAGCCTGCTAAGGCTAAAACTGCGGGACCCAAGACGGCCAGGCCTATCTCTGCTGTATCTGGCAGTTCTATGGGAGTGGACTGGGTCCCACTGCCTGCTTCCGCCCCTGGTTCTGCTCCTGTGGTAGCGCCTGAAGAGCAGTGGACCACTGTGGTTCGTCGTCGACGTCGGCATTAGAAGCCCGCTAAGGCTCCTAGGATTGCAGCTACTGCCCTGACTGGAGGTGGGCCTAGGTCTAAGCCTAAGCCAGAAGCTAAACTTCCTTCTGCACCGCGCTCGGCTGCGGTCGTCATCACACTGCGGCCAGGAGCTGTGGCGGAGGGAGTATAAGGACTATAAGGACGTCCTTATAGAAGCCCGAGACCGGGTAAGCATGACTGAGCTCGGGATAGCCGATTTCTCGCTGCGCCTGTCTGTAACGGGATCGCGGATCTTAGAGATTCATGGTGACCAGAGTTGGGAGCAGGCAGATAGGTTGGCGGAGCGCCTCCTGCAGGAGCTGACGGGTGTGGCTATGGTTGGCCGGCCCGTTAAAAGGGCTCATATCCGAATCATAGGACTCGATGACTCCGTCTCGGTGGAGGAAGTCGTTGTCGCTGCAGCGGCTAAGGGGGGTTGTGAGCCGGCTCTTATCAGGGCTGGCTCTATTAACACCTACAGTAGGGGTAGTGGCTCGGTCCATCTGGCGCTTCCCGTAGCTGCCGCCAAGGTGTTAGTGGAGGCGGGTCGCCTCCTGGTCGGGTGGAGTGCGGCTCGTGTGCGCCTCCTGGAGCGTGGACCCATGCGGTGTTTCCGCTGCATGGAGGTGGGCCACACTCGCCCACTCTGCCAATCTGTTATTGACAGGGGAGCCCTATGTTTTAGGTGCGGGCAACCTGGCCACAAGGCATTGCAGTGTGTAGCTGTAAAGCTGCACTGTGTCTTGTGCGCCGATGCCGGAAGGCCGGCGGAACATCACATGGGGGGTAAAAAGTGCAGGCCTCCTGAAAAGGAGAGGGCACAACACCAAGCGTCAACACCCTTATAGGGATCGAGCGTAGACGATGGGCAGTAGGACGAGGTGCTTCACCGCCTCTCTCCTCTGCCCTTGTTGGACCAAAGGGAGACGGGTCGGGGGGCCCGTCTTCCCATTGCACTGGTTCAACCGTCTGGGAGACAGTCGGGGTTGTACCAGACTGTCTATCTTTAGCGCCGGGATCCCGACTGGGGCCGGCCGCCGGGGCGACGCGGCAGATTGCAACCGCAGTGCCCGCGGCGCCCTACTATGGCGGCCGATGGTACACCGTAGGCCCCGGGCGGGTGTGTACCAATGATGGGTTTGCGAATTAATCGCGGCAATATTATCCGTCTTCATTCTATAACAATTCTATGAATGTTACTCCACAGGGCGATGCGGGGGCGAGTGACATAGACCAGGAAAACGCCAACGACTCGCAGCGTACTCGCTGCAAAACATGACGTGCGCTCGCTCCTCGAGTTCCCACCCAATGCGTGTCAAGTCTTTTCAGCCAACCATTCCTGCGTTGCCTATCTGACAAATTGAAGGTGTTGATTGATAAATAATATATTTTCTTTTATAAACCACTGCATATTTACTAACATCCTAGCGCAATGCACTCCACAATACTAAATCCATAAGACCTAATGACACTACCGATTTCGCTCTTGCCTGTCACCAAATTGAGCCCTTTTCAACAAAACAACTTGTTGCGATCGTCACGATACGCAGGCGGAAGAATAATCGTCTCGTGCAGATCATGCGAAGTTTGTAGGAGGGACTCGGTCGTGTAAGTGCCACCTTAAGCTCGCCTTGAGATAAAAATCAGCGGGAGCCGGCCTTGCCCTTGGCCGATCGCCAGATACATCATATTTAAATTTTGGTGGTCATTTACTATTTTTGGGTTAAAAATGATTACTTGGGAGTAATTTACTTTCATAGGATTTTTATTATTATAATTTCACATTAAAATGTGGTTTTTAATTTTGGTGATCATTTACTTTATTTTTTAGAGGTTACATTTTACTACATTTCAAAATAAGTTGAACATAAGCCGTAAATTATTATACTTAAATTATAATTATCGAATCTATTACGTAACTATCGCTACTACCACAGTAGGTGCCACACTACAACATTCAACATATAATTAGGTAGGTAAATTAATAAAAGTAGGTAAAATATTCTTAAGCATTTATTTCACGTCTTAGTAAAAAGCAGACACTTTGCTCTACACTTCGACTCGTTCAACATCTTTGCCTTCTTGTCAACACTGTGCCTATAATTAAGCAAAATTGTGCCATGCTCGATTACTGTCACAGAAAAAATGCGAAATGTTACAACACTTTTTTTTATAGCAACGTTGGGCTCCGATTAAACAAAGATACATTTCAGGTACAAATATAAATACTTTGGTACGATTTGCTTCTCAAATTATAATGTATAAAAAAATAGTTTTAAACACATAATATTTAAAGCGTCGGCCACACGACGAAAGCACACGCTGCGATTTATAAAATCCGCAATCACGTTCTTTGTGACACGGACTATTGTAAGAAACACGTCTATATTAACATAACATAATATAAATTACGAAACTATAATACCCCATCCATATGATACAATTTAACTAGGTTTGCTATAAAATTGTATCGTATGGAAGTAAAAATTACTGATAAATCAAATTGAAAGTCATTGCATAGTCGGCCCCCTTATTACGTATTTCGCAATAGCAAAGCGATAGCAGAAATCGCTCCATATTTGCTTAGAAATCGCAAATTCGTATTATGTAACACCTATAATATGCATCAAACACAATCTTATTTTGCCATTTCGAAGCAAATATTTAGCGATTTCTGCTATCGCTTTGCAAATGCGAAATACGCAATAAGCTCGATGGCTCGATTGAATTTGTGGCGGTTGGTGTGGATATTGTTGACGCTAAATCGGCCACTTTTTGCTGTAACTATAAATGTGACATTCCTTCGGTCACTGCGCAAGTAGCGTATCGATTAATGCTTCGTATACATATAACAAACAAACAAAAAACAATTTATTAAAAATGACCAAGTTTTAATATTTTTATAATTGTAATTATTATTAAACAAAAATGAAAAAAAAAGAAACTTTTACAATTTACTGTAATATAACAAAAATTAAACATATTCGTAACTGTAATTTTATTTTTTCATTTTTTTTTTCTTTTCCAAACTTATAGTAAGAGCCAAAACCCACACTACTATTACTTCTACTACTTTTTACTTAATATTGGATTCAAAGGATACCTATACTGGAGTCCAACAGAGGTAACAAAATGGAATGAAGTATGACGGTTTAGTTGTATACAAAATTAAACTATACACTAATTTAGTCGGCAATGGATTGTTCGTCAAACTGTAACGTCTGGATGGGGTATAATAGTGTAAAACAGGTAATTTAATTAACAATAACACTAATAGCGTACCTACTAGGTACTTCAAACATTGTTTTGTAAACTTGCGTGAAACGCACGATTCTTATTTGCGAGTGAGGAAAACAAACAATGAATTGTGGTGTGAAATCAAACCTATAAGTTAAATTTTCTAATTTGTTGTTTTGATATCGTTTTATTTGGAATACTTTTTACAATCTTTGGTCATGAACTGAACTATTCAAAACGTTATTACAATATAAAATTAGTAGAAAAACCACTACAGTAAACACTTTAATAACTAACAGTGCAATCTCTTCTTTTGTGAATAAAAATCTTCAAGGTCCATAAGAACATATTACCTATATTTGACATCACGCATACATCACAAGTGTTACATTTATGTAAATATGATATTGTGATGGTAATTTAATGTTAAAGTAAGGTTGCTTGTTCATTGGGATATAGAGATAAACTACTGAATTTTTTTAAGGATATCTCGTTAGAAATTGGAATGAATTATGAATTACTTCACTGTAAACCTTTGGTGTATTTATATATTAATGCGGTTATAGTTTTGAAAGTGATTAAAATTATGTAGCAGTAGCTAAAACGGCCAGTTCGTTTTGTAACAAATGTTATTTTCAATTCACATAATTGATTACGCATGAAATTTATTTGTGCTAAAGGGCGTACGTGAAACGACAATCCTTCAAAAGTAGGGTACTATTTTAAATAATGGTAAATTTGATGTGCTCTTTGATATTGCTAAATAAATTTTTATACGTGCTAAAAGGGCTGCAGTTACAAAGATTTTTTTTTTTATATTGCTAGTAAACAATCTACTCATAAACATTTATTAAATCATAGAACAATATTTGTCATAAAGCAATTTAACACGTTAATTCGTAATAAAAACTCCGGTTTTCATTGTTCTAATGCTGTTTCTTGAAATCGATTATTTATAACATAATCTTTTAAAACCAGGTCACAGAATTAGGCCAGTCAATGTCTCAGTTCCTAACACTACATGATAATGAAAGTGAAGAGTGAGTGACGAGCCAGAATAAAACGTTCCACAGTTCCGTACTTCTCTATCGTGAACTTAAAATTTATTGTAAAGCAACACGTAATTGGACACCTCTATTGTTTTTTTTTTCTTTTTGATAGAGGTGACTTGATTTTTTTTTTGTATTATCCAAATCTTCGCAAAACGAATAAATACAATTTTAAAGAAAATTATATTTAGTGAACGAAACAATGGCGGCTTTAACTTAAAAATATAATATAAATCAAAGCAGTATGACTGTACTGTTTTTTTAAATAATAAATTTTACCTAGCAATACTTACAAGCATTCTTTATAATTTATAATTAAATATTAGACAATATGTTACACCAATGTAAATAATCATCAAAAAATAATTAATTTTTACACTCAGTATTTTTAAATATTTGGCATTTTGTAATTTAGCGATAATAAATATAGGTGAAGTTAATCAAACATTTGATTGTATTCCCGAAAATCTATACTGATATACTTCACAACCTAATTAGTTACAACAATATCACTTTTATAATAATGATAAATAACAAAAAAAAAAATGATTTAACAATACCGATTACATTAACAAAAAAAAAGTAAACGTATGTAGCGTCATCATTAATGTGTAATATTGTACTTGTGCATTGCGTGTGCCGACCGAGACTGGACTGTCACCAAATGTTCTGATGAAACTTGATATGAAAAAAAAATGTATTACGTAAATCGGTGGTCGGCACACATAAAAATCGGCACGTTTAAAAATCACGTCGGGTGGTCACCAGTTTGGAGGTTTACCCTCTATATTAGGTTGGAGGTAAATATGAAGGCAATCGTTCGAAATCAAATTGTTTAATTCAGTATTATTATCGCGTGCATTTCGTGTTCCGACCGAGACTGGACTGTCGGTGCACACAAAGCACAAGTACAATATTACACATTAATGATGACGCTACACGTAAATCTATAGTATAAATAATCAAAAACAGGGTATGCCACGATCAGGTACAGACAATAAATATTTTTTTTGTTAATTTTTTTTTTTTGTTTTATAAAGCTGATTTGACGTTCGCGATGCAAAAAAACATATTTTTTGCGTACAGTATGCACATTTTGAAAACGTCAAGCGGTGGGAATGCGATCTCGCAGATATGAGAGGATAGAGGCCGTCCCTTTAGCTAGGATGGCGTGCCGCGGCTGCCGGAAACAATTACCCATTAACTCCAATGTCCTGTAACCATCACATCACAAAAATTATATCTATACTAATGTAGAGTGGCGGCCACGTATCGGAAGACGCAGCGTGGGCAAACCCGCCACAAGACCCCAAACACTTACGCTGCTAAAATTGGGAGTCCTCCAAAGATCGTCATAACAACCGGTTCTGCGTTGCTTGCATCTATCGGGTTCCCGTAACATTCACTATGTCGTCGGTCTAACTTGTGACGGGAACGTTGATCATATCATATCTCCTCAATTTTGATTCGATCACGCGGAGAAATACCGATCATAGCCCTCTCCATTGTCCTTTTAGAGACCTTGGGTTTTCTTATGAGACCCATCATTAGCGACCATGTCTCAGTACCATGTTATGTCATCACTAGCAACATAAACTGGTCAAAGACTTGCGTCTTCTGACATTGATGGAAATATATATTATTGTAAGTGTCTCACTGCTGGGCAAATACCTCTTCCCAAGAGAAAGTAAGGGCTTAATCGATAACCCCAAAATTAAAAACGTAAAGCCATTATTATAATAGAATATTATTATTAACTCATTACATTTTGAAGGAATAACTTACCTCAAATGGGTAAAGTTTCCCAACTCCGGTGGTACAGTAGATATGTTATTATTCGACAGATCGAGTACAGCCAATTTCTTCATTCTCGCTAATGCGTCCGACGATACGTTGATTTCTTCGATTTGATTCTCGGTCGCTAACAATATCTCCAGGCTTTCCATATTGTAAACGCATCTGGGTATTTTCGTAAACCTAAAAATTATAAACACCTATCACTTTCTACATCTTTAAAGACTCAATTGTTAAAGTACACGCAGACGAAGTCGCGGGCAGAACCTAGTGTTGGAATAATTTTTCCCCTGACGACCTCCCTGCCAGATGGAGTAACAACCTGTGTAGAAAAGCTTGAAGTGAGCGACTGGATGCGTTAGATAAATCTAACGAAGTCGTCTAAGTCTTTGTATGATAATAAATTAGAACACAAGTTTTACAACCTTCTCTTGGGATTTTATGTGATGAAATTACGAGATAATAATAAAAAAGTTTGCCCTTTTGCAAGTCCCATACATATTTTACTATATAGTTATTTCTTATATATTCTCTTCTTTATATTATAATACACAGACTTAATATACAGTACTATTTTATAGTACTGTATTAGCCTTTTCTTATGACCTCTTATGCGTGTTTTTCATACTATGACTTTCTCCAGGTCCCGAGCTACTTCTATGCCATTTTTTTTCTACAATATTGGATGTTATATACCCTATATTGCAGTATGGTCAGGCAAGGATCTACGAGGTTTTAGAGGGCGTTGTTATAGGGTCATGGCCCCAAACATAAATATAATTTTTTATTATCATAGAAAATTATATTTCTTTGTTATTTTCATATTGTGCTTGATATCAAATCTTCAATCTATGACCCATCCAAACTTAAACCCTAGATTCGCCTCTGAATACTATTGGTAACCCTAGTGGTGTCAACTACTGCTACCTTCATCTTACCAAAATAACCCTTGAAATTAAGGTTATTAAATAGGTTTTATTTATTAACTTTATCAAGAAGAGTAAGAAGTAGTTTCAGATAATAACAGGCTAAGCCTAGAGTACGCCTGCCCAAACTCAGATTTACGAGCCATAACGTGGCGAGCCAAGAAAGGCGATTTTTGCTTGATTTTTGAACTATCTTTAACTGAACATTTGAAGTTTATTCTCTATTTAGATAAAAATTGTCTTGTAAATCTACATATTAATACGTGAAGCAAAAGCTTTCTACACCTTTTTAAGCGTATTGCGTGCACAGAAGACTGTGATTTGGCATAGTTGAAGTTTATATAGAGAAGGAGTGCAGAAAGCTAAAATTTATCTATAATATCTGTTAGTAATACATTATATTAAATAAATTATTACTGCGAATCCTAACACAACCAGTGCCATTTAACTTAGACCGTTCAAAATATTGACATTGTCACTCAACGAAAAGTGACAGCAAGTGATGTAGATAATACACATTATTTAGGTTCATGAATACTGCAAATGTTAAACGGAAAATAGTCTATGATCAAAAAGTCGCTGGTCGAATTTCGACCTTAGGGCGATCGCTAGTATCTATAAATCTATCATGGCTGTAAACAAGTATTATTCACTAGGTGGCCTGCCAATTAACATGGATCCGAAATAGTGGCCCACCTCTTTTTTAAATCGTCAGGTTTAGCATTATTAGCCACAATCTCACCTGATGTCAAGTGAGATGTGTCCCGAGACGGTGACGCTAAGCCTAGTGGAGAAAGTAACCCTCAAGTGCAGCTGCCGTAGGACACTTATTGGTGCTTAGCCTTGAGGACGGTAGCGAGCCAGGCGGGCATTAAAAAAAGTCCTACCACTACGTTTTCCTTCACCGAAACTCTTCGAACTCACGTCGATCGACGCGGTGTCCGTACACGCTACAACTGAGCTTCATTGCTGCATTAATTGCGCAGCCTTGGTCTAAGGCAGTGGTTCCCAACCTTGTTTGGAACAGGGACCACTTTGATTTACGTGTTGTTAACAGGGATCACTAGTTTCAATAAATATACTGTGCCAATGTAAAAATAACCTTTAATTAAAACTTTAACATATTTGATCACTTGATTTGCCCATAACCATCGTTGTTCACCACTACACACCAGTGAGCCTGATCTATAAAAAATTAGTAATTGAAGACAAATAAAAATTTTAAATTTTGAAACTTTTCCAGAACGTATTTTAGCTCATCCAGACCATTGCTCGGGAACCACTGGCCTAGAGTTCTATGTGCAGCTGCCGGAACAGACACATCGGTCCTTAACTTGGACTTAAATTAAAAATAAAATCGACTTACCTATTGTTAGATATGACTAGTTCTCTAACATGCCTCAAGGTACCAAATTCGGCAGGTAGGTCCGTGAGTGAATTTTTACCTAAATCTATATATTGCAGATGATTACAGATACAAATTTCCGGCGGTATGATTGATATGTTGTTTGATGATATCACCAATTGAGTTAATGTCTCCTTTACGAGGGTTATCCTACAAGGATAGTAAATATTCAGATCATATTTTAACTGTAAGAGATATGTCAAATCAATGTAGTATACATAATCGTAGATCTTTTAAAAAATACAAGAAGTCAGCCAGAGCATATATCTATCTTCTAAGAATCACCCACAATAAGCATTTTTGTCTTTAAAAATACATGCATTTACATTATAAATTATCTTTAAAAAAAATTGTACTGATAGACGGTATAAAAACACTTTGCACTATAAAATCTTAAAGAAATTCTTAAGATAAATGATCTTTTAAATTTTTTTTTCTAACTGTGTGCAGCGATACATTCAATTACCTAAAAAAGAAAAAAAAAAACCAAGTTAATTGTTCATTATTGTACATACAATTTAATAAAAGTTTCATAAACATCTTTACTCCAATAACATGGAATATTATAGTAGATTACACACAAGTGAAAAAGAGGGAATTTAATTCGAGGGACTGAGTTGGATCCCGAGAGCAACGAAGTATTCTAAAGTAGAATCCTGAGCGGATCGAGAGATACAAGGACTGAGATAAATTTTTTTTCACGAGTTATGTACTCTTTACCATTGCATGGGAGAAAACTTCTTAGGCGGTGATTAATTGAGAGTGAAATTTCGAGGACGCGTCAGGTTTAGGATCATTTCGTTACACGAGAGAGAAGACAGATATAATATAGGGTAATAAACGAGGTGGGATCGCGACTACCAAATACATAGTGATATAAACCCATCACTCTTTAAGTTTGTCGCGTTCCGGGATCAGTGGTGTATATGCAGTAATAAAACGAGGTGGTAGGGATCACAACCACTATACACATAGCGATAAACCTCTTATTAATATTCTTTTGATTTGTCTCACATAGGGATCAGTCGGTGTATATGCGGTAATAAAACGAGATAAAAAGAACGCAAACAAAATGGAAAAGAAAGAAAGAGAAAAAATATAGAAGGAAAGAAAGAAAAATACATTTATTGCCGTGAAAATACAGGCACACAGTTTTTAAAAAAAGAAAATTAACGTAACATTGAACACTAAAAATTTAAGATAAAGACGATAAAGATCGCGACCACCATACAAATAGTAATAAACACCTCAATGATTTTTATTTCAAGAAGTTTTACTTCTATCATAATTTATATAAATTCGTCATTGTTCCAAATTTAACATTATTTTTTTATTCTCCTGTGAGTAAAAGACTGTTCACTATTATCGATAAATAAAATGCCCTTTTTCGATGGGCAATTGTAAAATAGTAGATTAATTGGACGAACGAATATGCCAACGTGTTAGGTTTTTTGGCTTCAGGCACCCAATATGAGTGTAAATTTGATATATTATCATGTCAAGTGTTCCGATTGTTGTTGTAATTATAATTGTTATTTATTGTTGTTGTAATTATTGTTACAGTTTCTTTTTGTTGTTTAATTTTTTATATAAACAGTGGGCTGTACATACCCCATGGGCACCGTTGTGAGTTTATTTTTAGATAGATCAACAATATGTACTTCAGCTTCAGCGGCTGCTTTAAACAAATCATCTGGTAGAGACGATAATTCCCTTGAAGGCAACATCAGTGCTTGGCTCTTTTTGAGTGTATATCTGTTGTTTTAAAATTTATACTCAGAGAATTTGAAAATTAATAAAATATTTACAAAATTATTAATAGAATATTAAGTATTTCTAATTAAGATCAGATCAGATATCAGAGTATGCCTCTACAAAAATCCTGGAGTAGACAACTTATGAAAAAATTGTTTTAAACACTTAGCCTAACCTACTAATAACACTCAATTGTGTATATAAATATTGTAAATGATTTGTTTTTCATATTTGTTTTTAGGGTTATTATCAATAAACCAATTAAATTAAATAAACTTTCACTTCTAAACATTTAGAGCGGCCATACACAGTCTGAATTCCGTTTCGGGATTTCGATTCAAAATCCATACATATCTATGGACCTATCACAAACATACAGTAGTTTTCCGTTCGTAGTTTTCTCCGATCCGAAATTCCGCATGTCAGTGCCATGTCATAGCCAGTGCGTCCGGAATCTCGCAAGGAAAAAAACTGTTTGAAATGCATCTCTCTCACACATTTTATACGAGTCGCATCACACATTCGTTAATTCCGTACGGAACACCAATCAATCAACGTCTTAGTATTGCATTTTTTTTGCCCTTTTGACTGTCTTGCAATCTTTGAAAGTTAAGTGGATGTACCCAGTAACGGCGATGTGTTTTCTTCTTCTTAGCAATATACAGCAACAATGCAATCGCAAGTAGACAACCGTCGTCCATCGCTGTTAAAATATCTGAGCTCAATGGTCGTCGTCTCTCAACTGAGCCTTGTTATTCCGAACGGAAAATAAACGTACGTGTGTGAAATATGTATATATACGATATTTCGAATGGTAATCCCGAAACGGAATTCCGCCTGTATGTTGCCGCTCTTATGATCAACTCGCGAATTAAATATTGCCGTATACAAAGGTAAATTAAGTTTAAGATAACAGCCCTAATCGCTAAGTTGTCTTATACCAATAAAAGGATTTATTAAAGAGTCCTAATTCGGACTTTTTTTATAGTACGAAAGTGGCAAACAAGCATACGGCCCACCTGATCCATGGTAATCGGCTACCGCAGCCTTATGGACGCTTAGGTACCAATAGCGCCTTGCTGACCTTGAATCCTCATACACCAAGCAGCTCTGGATACCCATTATCACCACAGGAATACAACAAGTCAGTACTAAAATGTTGTATTGTTTGGAATAACACTTACTTATCCGGCCAATCGTTCTCGTATCTGGTTTCGCTTACAATTTCCTCTGTTATCCGTTCACGCAAAAACTTCATCATCCTGTCAGTGCCTCCTCGGATTATGTCCTGTCTCACAAACGACAATCTGTTGCCGTCCATGCTTATACTTTGCAACTGGGATAGTAACCCCAAGTTTCTTGGTAATCTGCAGAATTCATTAATGGTATTCTTTTGTTTTATTTCTTAATCTATAGGCTGACCGCCGTAAGCGCGTCTCTATTTATAGTCTGCGGGACGCGGCCGTCGCCAGCAGTAGAGGTTTGACGTTGGGGCTTTCGCGTCTTTATTTTTGTTACTGCTACACATGAGATCATTTGACCAAGAAAAAATTACCGCACGACGCGACGTTGCGTTTTAAAATACTATACAGCCAATTAAACGTAAAGCTTTGACCCATTTTGATTTATATTGCCAATATATAGGTACTATTAAATTCAAAGAAGTTTTACTTTAACCACATGTAAATATTACACATACTATTTATGTACAAAATATTCGTTTTTTCATTACCATTTTAATAAAGACAACAATATAATGTAGGTATGTATATGAATTATTATGTTTGTTACTAACAACCGCCCTCGACTTCGTTCGCGTTAATCTATACAAACCCCCACTTGTTCATGGCTAGAAAACAGAGCGGTGAACGCGTAGTACTTATAAAAATCGTATTATCTTTAAACTTTTTATGAAATGAAGATATCGTGATAAGTTTTCATTTTGATAAGGGCCAAGTATCTAAGGACTACAATAGAAAAAGATGATAAAAGTCTATCCAGTAGTTTTTACGTGATGGGTGCACTACGGCAAATCTCAATCATTTTATTTATATACATTAGATATCTGTCACAGTTGCAACAATATGCTAAGATGTAATGTATTATCTAAATATCGTGTATATACGTGCACATCTGACGCCCCGCGTCCCGCAAACCAAAAGGAGAGTCGCGCTTACAGTGGTCGAATTATAGCCGGTGTCCGCCCACTTCGCTGGTGGTTATTTTTGTAGGTATACATCTCCAGGCGCATTATGAAAAAGTAAAAGTGTATTTCTACGTTGCGACAAAAAGTCTAAACTTTAAATTTGCTTACTAAACATCCCGTTTTAATGTGATGAAAATAGTCACTCTCGATATTATGCGCCCTATTCCACAACATAATCGACTTCTATGCCAAATTTAATCATTACTATCTGTCGAGACATTTAAGCTTCATTGATAGACAAACATTTAAACAAACGTACTTTCGCATATTATTTATTTGTGACGCAATCTATCATACACGAGATAATGGCACACAATAGACGCGATTTCGCAATTTATAACTAATGATGAAATATTGTATAACTTAATTCCTAGAATTTAAATTGTTTTTGATATTTAAACTTTAAGCAAAAAATTATATTTTTATTTAAAAAAAATTACATTCCCTTCTTACTACCTCACAATTACTTTTAAAACTAGAAATAAAACTCAAATAGAAATAATTTAAATTAAAACTTGCAAAATCTAGTAAATAATATAGTTAAGATAATAATGACATTTCAATATAGCATTATCAAATACGTAAGTATATAACCCAAGAAATACAGTCAAAGGGCAGCCCTAGTGCGTATTTATTCATAACGACGGCAGAAAGGCTAATTGGCTAACGTGTAAAGCATGTAAACATGCACGTTGAAGTTCAATTAAAAAATCAAAATATTTTACTCAATTTAGGCCTTATGAAGGCATTTATGAATGTGGTATATGTATGTAATATATAATTAAAAAAAATCTGTGAAGGAATACGTAATAAGTAAAAACTCACTTATTCAAATTGTTATTAGTAAGATCAAGCCTCTTCAACTTTTGCAATAGCGATATGTTTTCAGGTAAAACTTCCAGCTTGTTGTCTCTGATGTTCAACACATTCAAATGTTGCATCTGATCACAAAATTCATCAGTAATGTCCTGTAAAAAAAAGTTAATTATATATCAACCTTTTATAATAATTTAAGATCCAAAAGCTACAGTATAAGTAAATTAATTACGGACAACTGATTGTCACTAATGTAGTTTTAAAACTGGAAAAGAGAATTAAAACTATAATTGTTGATAATCTTGTTGATAATTCATTTAATAATTAAAGCGACTCACCTTAATATAATTATTTGATAAATATATTTCCTTCAATGAATTGCATCCATAAAAATCAGGTAACTGCTCAATATCATTATGGTTTGCGTCCAATACTTCCATTTTCCTCAGTTCCCCCAATGGGGGCAGTTTCTTTAAATTGTTATTATTTATACTCAATTTCTTTAAGTCTAAAACATGAGATTGTTGTTATAAAGCCGGTCCCTCACATTCGTACAAATACATAATGTAATTACAAGTGTAGGATAACATTCGTAAATGAATATACAAAGTAATTATTACATTTATGGCGCCGCCAGGATTACTTACAAGCGGGTGCACACTATACTCTCTATTAACAAAAAATATATAATATATAGATAAATTAAACTTGTATTGTACAAATTTAGAGAGCAACCTAGATGCCTTAAGTTTTTATACAAAGAGTAAATTAGTTTTTACAAAAATCTTGAACTTTTCAATGTATTTTTCCCCGTAAAGAGGGTGCAATCGCCCTTGCACTCTGCACCGGCACTCACGACTGCATCCTCACTGTACAGTTACGTACATCGTGTCGCATTATATTTGTGTCGTCAACTTCACCTACTTAATATCTGCGACTTAGCATTAATACGAATCATATATTTAGTTATAATTTATTTTATACTAGCAACCACCCGCAACTTCGTTCGCGTTAATCTACTAATATATTAATCTCCACTTCTCCATGGCAAGAAAACACAACGCTGAACTTGTGAAAGTGCTTTATAAACCATAGTTTCTTAAAACTTCCAGAAGTTTTTGCGTGATGCGCGCACAACGGCACACCTGTATCATTTTATTTATATAGATTTAAATTCAGTCACAAAATATCAATCAGATAACACAACATTTCTGTAACATTTTATTAATAAACAAGTTTACCTATTTTAAAACTTTGTCTTTCTACAAATGAGCTACGAACATTCGTAGGAATCCGATCTCACTCCCTACCCCTACACTCGCAGCGAAACGGTTGCCCGGCATTCCCCACCGCGATGTTACCACCTGAGCCTCGGCCTACCCTATTGGCTATAAACTATGCGTCGTGAGGTAAGCGCACTTTTTGTAACTATAAAGTTAAGAACTTTCAATAGTAAAGAGATAAACTCTATAAATCAATCGAACATGCTTCTTTTAAACATTTAATTTACACAACCTTGTAAATTGCACCTGTGCGAAGCTGGGATGGGTCACTAGTTTTAATATAAAGTAATAATGTAATGAAAGTAATTGTAATTTAACATGAATAAAATAAATTTTTTTTTTTTTTTTTTGTTTAATTTTAATACACAACTTAAATTTATTACCTCTAAGATTTACAATATCAGGTGGTAATTCTTGCAACTGATTATGTGACAAGTTGAGTTCCACTAGACGTACTAAATAGCCCATACCCGGAGGTAATACTGTTAATTTGTTGTGTGATAAGTCCTGTAAATATTAACAATTTATTAAAACATTTACTTTTAACATAGAAAACTCAGATCAAAATAAACTCAATTAATTATCAGATCTAAAATAATTTTATTTTAAAAAACCTGTTTAAACATGCTTTTTTTTATTAATTCTTTGCATGGTAAATTTTCTCTTTACCTAACATAACCTCATAACCTAAATTTTATACATACCACAAGACATCCAAATAATTATGGCCACTAGTTTAAAAATACATAATTTTAACTTTGATACGAACTATGCTACTTACCAAGAAATTCAACATAACCAAATCCCCAAAGTCTGGTTCAATTATCTCAAGATTATTGTGTGCTATACTAAGCCATCTTAGTTCAGTTAATTTGTAAAATTCTTTAGGCAAAACTGTTAGTTTGTTATGATTTAAGCTGACATTTGAAAGGTTCTTCAGCAACCCTATTTCCGGTGGCAAGCGTTCTATGGAATTGTCATGTAACTGAAACAAAAATAACATATTTTTCAATTAAACAATTACCACAGCAAGCAAGATTCATGTTTTCAAAAATAAAAAATATAAAACCATTGTTTCTGGTGGCCTTAAATGTATCTTTGGTGGCCTTAAATTGATCTGTTTAAATTCAGCACTAGTGTTAGCGACGCGTAGGCCTAAGCGTAATGATACGAGAATAACAATTGTAAATATAAGTTGTAGGGATGAATCATTTGCACGAACAATCAATAATTTAATGTTTCAAATGCTTTGAATGTGTTACTATAGCGTGTAGGTATATAAGAATAGTATATAAGTTATGAAAATGTTTGTAATTCAATAGAAATAATCACTTACAAGTATTAAACTCATATATCATTGATAATTCATATTATATAGAAGTTGTATGTAATGTTTTGCGTTAGGTCAATTGGCCTTCTCTATATGTTTTATAATGTTTGTAACATCGAATAGTGTATATATAACAAGTTTCAAGCTGTTTTAAAGTTGCAATGTTTAACGCTTTGTATCTCCCATGTTTATTAACCTATAATGTTAAAGTTAGTGTTTTTGGATAGGTATTTGTGTCTACATTTATGTGAAATAGTTTTTATAGTAATTGAATAATTGTAATTAGAGATATTAACGATTTATTGAATTCTGTATACAAGTAATAATAATCATAGACAGAGACAGCGATAGTGCAACCACGACGCATTACCGTTGTTACCGGACCACACCCAAGTTTGGTAATGAGCAGTACAGATAGAGACGCCATCGTCCGTCTCGCTCTCCGTCAAACAATATAAAAGGCGCACTACTGGGGCCAACGAACACACACGGGTGCCACAAGCTGAAGAATCAAGACTCAAGACTCAAGAAACTGGAAGAAACAGTACCCAGAAGATAGTACCTATAAATTGTATTGTGTCTTGAAGAATACAGCAAATTTTATTGTGGTGCCTGTGTGTCATTTTGCATCTTCTAAGTGTTCAACCCGCCAGCGACCCAGTCCATTCCGCTCCGTGCTACGTCATCGCCGCGCCTACCAGCAGGCACCTCACTGCGTGTGTGTACCTTGATGTTTCGCCCTCTTCGCGCCTAGTAGTTTCGGGTGTGAGCAGGGTTGGTCGCACGTAGTGAGAGGGGCTCGCACGCACTGGTTTCCAGACAGCTGGTTACCGTAGCGTGTTATCCGCCGTCGGTTATACAGAGTTCGAGGGAATCGTTTCCGTCGCGTTCGCGCCCTCGGTGCGCGGTCCCGCTCTGTATTTTGTTGACGTAGCACATTTGTATAAGGGCACACGCACGCGCCCCTTTTTAACTAGGTAATCATGGTCTTTTTTGTATTTTCTTTATGACTCATGCTTTATGTATATTGTTTAATATGTCCACATTATGTAAAAGCAAAAAAAAGTTGTGTAATATTTACACAATTACAGATAAAGTATTCTACTTTATTAAACAAATTGTGATCAACCACTATAAACTGAAATATCAACTTAAAATATTCAGAATACATATAATGACAACAGTAGTCCATAATTAAAAAAGCTAAACTAAATTGCATTTTTTTAAATGCTTTTTTTGAATTGAGTGTTCTGTAAAACCTTTTTTTTAAATTAATTTTTGGGCTACATTTCTAAAATGTCTTAAATTACAATACTTTCATGTGAGAAATAAAACAAAAATGTTTTTTGGCTACCTTGCTTTATTTTTAGTTATTAAAGTATACTACATAACTACAAATGGTTTATTCTTTTTAATATTTTATAGTTCACTTGTTTTTGATCATAGTAAGTGTCATCTGATTACATGATTTATAAGCATGTGTCCGCTATAGCCAAATTAACTGAAAACGGTTTCCATGCCTCTAACGTACCGTATCGGTATTGATATAGCTAACAACAGCTATCAGATATCCAGGTACTAACAACTGAATATGACGCGAAGCTGTCAACCAACTTACATTATCACAATAGCTGGTTATTTCAGCGATTCTCGTTTCGCTATGTTGGTAATCAAACGAACAATAATATCCATAATAACCAAAATAATTATGCCTTCTCTCACTTTCTAAGCGATTCCTTACGTGCAAAACAAAGAAGGAGCGAATATTGGCTAGCGGTTCAAATCCAGTAAAATTTTACTAATATTAATATAAACCAAAAACGACCTAATTTCTATAACGCTAAGGCATAACTGTAATAAGGTTTGGAAAATCAAACTATAATGGTCAATTATGTCGACGAAAACCATTCATTATAGTTTGACCTATGAAAGGTTATATTGTTAAACTTTGTAGCGATAGACATAAGGTCGTGATTGGTATGGTCGTGAGGTACTTTAGTAGTTTAGTTAGACTGACAGTATCGATAAGGCAGGTAGCATATTTACATTATCAGTTACAAATGAAAACAATGCACATATTAGATAGTTGAAAACTTGCTTTGGTATTGATATTTGGCAACAGATATCAATACCGGTATTGAAACCAAATATTGGCTAGATAGCCGTTGCCAGAAATAGCTGATAACGCCCGTGGCTAAATTGAATAATGATTTATAATCGCCGATTACCTTGAGTGTAACGAGTTCCTGCAGTAACTTGATGTTGGGTGCTATTATTTTTATAGCATTTGAGCTAAGGTCAAGTGACTTAAGTGGTTCATAATTCCACCAGTTGTTGCGATCAGCCTTCATAAAATCCACTTCTTTTGATTCATCCATCACCAACTCATCGATTTTCCAAACATTTTCTGGTACTGGAAGCATTATTTAAAAGATTAGACAAATAAAAAATTATTTGAAGGTATTTTTTTTAATTTAGCATTCTGATTAAATGATAGTAGAGAAACAGTAGAATGGAGAGACAAGTTTTAAATTTAACAGTTAAAAGTCTACAATTACAGTGTAAACTCTTTATAACAAAACTCAAGGGACTGAGCATTTTTTGTCATTATAGAGAGTTATCGTTATATGGAGTGAACAAAAAAAACAACCAAATTAACAAGAATTTTTAATATGTATGTTTTAGAGTCTTCTGGTGAGTACTTCATCTTTAATTTAGGCCACACTGTACTAATCCAATTGTTAGTCACATTCATATCGACATCCCGTGCCTCTCCGTTCATTTTACCGTACGTAATTTGGTGACGGTGCTTAAATTTTCCGAGCCAACCTTCAGATGCTTTAAAGTCAATTATGCCAAGTTTACAATTAGCTTAGCTTTTACAATTGGCCCCGAGATGGGTACATTATTCTGGCGCTGATTGTTAAACCACAACAACATTGCCTGATCTAAGCCTTCGAAATTTGGCTTTTTTTAATTTTTTAGAAGAGTTTCCTTCCAGCTCCGCCTGTAGAATTGTTTTGATTTTTCTTAATGGTAGCAACAGTGGATTGACTTAGTTCAAAACGCCTTCCAACGTCACATTTATTTTCTCCCTTTTCAATCGCATGTATCACACAAACTTTTTCGTCAACACTAATCGCTTTCCATTTACTGGCCATGTTAACAGTTTCAAAGTAGGTTTACGACTGATAATACGATAGGTACCCAGTATGCTTGGTCGAAGACCATCACTTCCGAGAAAACAATGCATCATACTGCACGTGTTCAAGGCAATTAAGGATAACAAAAGCTAGACCGACCTCCGAACTTCAAAGTCTTTTGTTACCTGATAACATAACATAAACAATAATAACATAACATAAACAATAATACAGATAGTTATAGAATCACCCTCTATGAATATCGCTACTCAGCAGTCTGTATTCTAGAGAAGCCAGACGCAACGTTGCAGTAAACTGATCCTGTAAGGCGCGTCTGGTGTTTGCTTCGTAGTTTAAGAGTATTTTTAAGAGAGTCTTAAGACATGTATGGTCGCGAATAAACGCTTCTTAAAAAATTAAAATCTTTTTTAAAGTCCTCCGCTCACACACGACTTGACTAGATAATAAATATTTACTGTCTAAAAATATGAACACATTTGTTCATAATAGAGAATGGTGTATAGCTTTATAGAGTGTTTCAATATGTGTGTTTTAACACAACCAACCAAGTTGGGCTCACTTCAACGTTATAGGGAGTTTATCGTTATAAAGGATAAGTCATAAAGAGTTTACACTGTATATGCATACATTATACAAGCATGTATATTGTAATGTATGCACACACTACACCAACAACAAGTCTAATTAATTGCATGAATGTTTATTATATATAAGGAAGTAACTCATTCAGACAGTTAGTGTAATTTTAATTCAATAGGTTTTAATGCCAAAAATTATATACATGTTAAATGTTAAACAACTTATTTATATACAATAATTTTGTGTTGTTTTTGATGCTAAAATTTTTTCATATAAAATTACCCACACATTATGACATTAACATTGTCACCAGCAATATCCACCACCTTAAAATCGTTCTGTAAAGTCAATGCTGATTTTGTGATAATAATGTCAAGGAAATTCTCTTAAGGATAACCACGGGCCTGATTCATATGACGACTAGGTCAAGGAATTTATTATCAAGGTTTCAATGGTTAATAAAATGTTCAATTTAAACTCATCAATTACAGAGATGATTATATTACAAAAGGCTTGAATTTATTATGATTAAAAGAGATTATGATTATATTATGATAATCTTTACAATACCTACTGCTAAGGAAATCGTACCTACACATTTATGAAAGTTTTATGAAGATACTTTTATACACTTTTATCCTGAAGTCATATTTATTTGTGTAAAATTCGAAGATTATTTAATAATTCTCTTACCTGTTCCAAGCCCCCTGTTACATAAACTAAGCTGTCCAGTGCGTTTAGCTGACTTGATCAAACCCATGGATAGTTCATTTTCATCTTCCTTATTATCTTGCAAGTGAAAAACAGGTCTTTTACAAACTTTTATTCTAGATTTAGCGAGAGGTCTACGTGACATTGTATGATAGATATAATAAATAGTATTATAATCCTAAAGTTATTATTTCCAATGTTATTGTTAGTCGCCCACTCTACTCGGTTATTTTGACATTATGATTATGAGTGATTACTGATTAGTGATTAGTTATTACTGTGATTAGGGATGATTCAATACTACTGAATACTCAAAAGTACAAGTAGTCATAATATGGTATCGAACCTTTTGATTCGATACAAAACATGTAATATGATGTAGTACACCAAACCACCGTTCGATACTGAATACTGGTATCAAATCGATTGGCATCACGATATCGCCCCGCCCCAGGCCCTTGCGGGCGGGTGTGTTGATGAATAGCGGCACGGGGCGGGTGAGCAAACGGTGATATTTGATTGATAAAAATAGTTTTGTGGACAATCTATAGTAATCGTTATCATCTCTATATGATAAAACAAAATTCCCATCTATGATTCCATCTTGTCTGTCAGTCTGACTGAAATCGATAAAGAACTCACAAGTATCGAAACTTTAAAGTGGTATCGAACGAGGTTTCGAGACCTAAATGAGTACTCGGTATCGATCAAACAGCGGTATCGAATCGTCCCTAACTGTGATTAAAGTGAGTGAATGGAATGATATAAAATGGGCTATGGCGAATTTTAGACAAGTTCGGTGAAGCTGTAAAAGCCGTCAGAGGCTCCAGGGTCCTTAAGGCTAATCAGAAAAAAAAGAATTAAAAGAAATACCGTAAAGGTAAAATAAAGATTAGCACAATATACTGTCTCAGTCTGTCAGATGGCTGATGAAGAATTAATATTATTTATGATAATTTAATAGTATGCAGTCCATCTGATGTTAGGGAGCCACTACTAAAATCGTAGTTTTACGTTCTGAAGTCAGTGAATAATAGGTTGCTACTGCATGTTGCTAACCATACTGACCAGACATGCCTCGTGGCTCTGTGGTAGTAAACGCTACTATTGAGCCGAGAGGTCGCGGGTTCGATCCCCGCCCATGACTGACTTTGTGTGATGAGCATAAATGTCAGTTGTGTGTGTCTGGGTGTTAAATATCTATTTATGTATGTATATCGGCTGTTTAGTTACCATATTACAAGCTTTGCTTAGTTTGGAATTAAATGGCCGTGTGTGAAATTCTGTCCTCATATTTATATATAAACCACACTCTTCAGATCGAATTATACAATCACGAGTCAGCTGTACAGACAGTAGAAATAGGCAAGGATCGTTCGCAATCGAACGTGGCACAAATTCGACTAATTTTATATTACCCGTGCGCGATAAGTTGAGACTCGCCTGAAATGCAACCCTCCGCCCGCTAACCCTGTAACTTCCCCTCAAGCACCTGTGTTGTACTGTAGGCAACGCCATTTTTTACATCTTAGTCTCGTACTGGCTTACGTCACGCAACGACGACGCGCTCCGATTTCATAATCTTATTTGATACTGTTTCGTTAATAGTTATTAGAGTTACTGCTATATTTTGTTGTTATTTTTTGTGTTAAGTTTATTTTTATAATGATGGGTAAAACTTTACATAGTGGAGAGAGAAATTTCGTTAAAAAATAAAATATATTTATGACTCAGTTCGCACGTTTGTAATAGCTCAAGTATAATAAATATAAGGCGGCGTTGTTCCGAAAAATAGCAGAGACGAAATCGCGGGTGGAAACGTGATATTTTTTCGTGCACACTGCAGAGTACAACCATGCGTCTGTGGCGTCACCGCACCCAGGTCTCAACTTATTGCGCACGGGTAGTAACTAGATACTCAATCTTATTCGCTATTTACTTTCACTTAGGATTTATACAAAAAAAGAATAGGGATATTTAGTTCATATTGTTTTGTACATTTATAGTGAACTAGTTGTGCCTGCGGATGCGCTCGCGTGTACTACAGAATGCCGTCGATAGCACACGCGCGAAATGTACTACCTCCGCTCCCGGTTAAAATGCTTATTGTGGGTGATCCTTAGAAGATATATATATATATGCTGTTGCTGACTTTTTTGTAGGTCTTTTTAAACTCTATAATTATGTACTACATTAATTTGATATATCTCATAAGGTTTACTCAGTGTAAGCTATTTTAACGACGGAATTGATTCACCATGACCAGACATTTAAAATTTACGCGGAACCCTAATTCTTATTCTAAAATAAAAGTTACTCCTTTGTATCAGCTATCTAGCAGTGGAAGTCCCGTCAAAATCGGTCCAACCATTTCGGAGATTACCCGGAACAAACAACCAGACAAAAATAATAAAAAATGGTTTTCTGTTATATTTATCGTATATACTTTCATATACATTTAGTAAAAATCTGTTATTTTGACATTACAAATATACACTTCAATTTTATTAATTGTATAGATTAAGAGTCACCGGAAGTTAAAAAACCTACCTACTCTTAGCGTTTTGTAGTTTACTTACTGTTTTATTATAACGATTGGATTTTATTTGAAAAAATAAATTAATTAAAATAGCCTTTTAATAAGTACCTCTGAAGTCTACCGGAATTGATCGTTCACCAAACTGCATCTGTTCATTTTTAGAATAATCTGTTTTTGTATTGAACATAATTTCTGCGTTTCCCTTAAAATAATGTTGTGCTATTTTTTTAATATTGTATACATACTATCTACAAATATATCCAGTAGATTTTGATGAACGAATATCGATTATTTATCCGATATTAGTTTTAAACACAAATACAAAAAAATAATGAATAAAATACTATTTTATGTCTGATATTATATGAACTATGATTTTGTGACAATTGTCAAAGCCTAAAAATAGGTATTATTTGGCAAATATATTTTTTAATAGTTACGGTCAGATATTTTCTGTAGTAAATAGTTAATTACATAATAAAACCTTATTTATGATACAATTTGTTAATACTTTGTTTAAATGAACCAATATTATGGTAGTATTGAAATGTATGTGGACATTATCACTTGACAACATTTTATGTAAAATCTGTACCAATATCTGGTATAGTTATGAGATTTACCTAAGTATATTACCTATATCTATTATATATATTTTTTTTTTTTGAACTGACTACACTGTTAGCCTTAGGGGCCCTATCCTAAAACAGAGCCGTTGCGGCTTTTCCAGCTTCACCGGACTTGGGGGCGAGCGCTTAGGGCACTCAGCCGCGAAAGTTTGTGACGACCCGCACGAGGGTGCCAGAGTGGCCGAACCTCGGCTCGGGCGGTCGTCGCGAATGCGAAAAGGTCGCGATCTAACTAATTCCCTAATCCTAAGAGAATTCGAACTAACTAACATATACACATATGCACGTTCCCCTCCTCCTGGGAGGAAGGAGGGAACCATGCGTATGTGTATTTAGTAATTGGAATGGTTTTTCTACACTAACAAGCGCATTAGTCTAACTAGCGCAAAAAAAGAAAAAAAGGTCCCTTACAGAACCTATGTACCTGTGTGGTGTGCACGTGTGTGTGTTCATACGTGTGTAATGTTGTATGTGGGTAGCTAAGTGTTGCACGTATAGTGTCACTTGTATCGCGCGGGCGGCTGCCTGACCCAAGGGCTTCACACCGAGGAACTGACCTAGGCTTGGGTTGCCGCTAGAAAGGGTGGACGTGACGGGTGTGCGGAAGCGAAGTTAACCGCCCGTCCTCTGTGGACAGAACGGTGGTTACGCGGGCGTGGGCGGTGGTACGCTCTGTCTGGAGAGACGGTGGCATAGAACGCGTTAGCTGTTTCGATTTGGTCGAGCGGGTCAGTGAAGATATTACGCGGCCGGCGTTTACTTCGGCAGGCATTGGGGTCGGTAACATATGAAGTTGCCCCTTTGATTAAGGGATTCGCGTGGTTCGACGCCGTGTCGAAATAAGAGCGAGAAAAGTGTTTGGCATAGGCATGTATCGAAGGAAGCTCCATATCTCTATGGAGATCTTCCATACGAATATACCAAGGGGCGCCGGTAAGGCGGTGAAGAAACCTATTCTGGATGGTTTGTAAACGATCCCAATTATATCTTGGCATATGTGCGAACACAACGCAGCTATATGTCATAATTGGTCGGATACACATCTTGTAGAGCGTAAGCTTGTGTCTCGTAGACATTTTGTTTGCAGCACATAACAGAGGATGCAATCGGGCGAGGGTCCAGGTGGCCCTTTTCCTAACTAAAGTGATGTGGCGTATAAAGGAGAGTCTACTATCTAGGGTTACACCTAGATATTTGGTCTCCTTTACCCAGGGGATCGGATTACCGAAGAGTTCATGGGGATGATCCTTGAGTTTTTTCGGTATCTGTGAGGCGGTTTGGTCGAAGAGCACCGCTGCGCTCTTCGTGGGGTTGATGGCTATTCGCCAGTCGTTAAACCACTCCCCGAGAGTGGTCACGGCTGTTTGGATTCTACGTTTGAGGTTTCTCGTTTGCCTTTGAGAGGAGTATATGACTGTATCGTCAGCGTATAACCCTACCTCAACTTTCGCGGGAAGTTTTGGTAGGTCACTGACGTACAGATTGAAAAGGCTAGGAGCCAGGATGGAACCTTGGGGGACGCCTGAGCGTATGGGATGGGGTGTGGATAATTCACCTTCCACTCTGTAGTGAAAGGTGCGGTCTTTGGGGTAATCGCGGATGATTTTAACTAATCTATCGGGGACTTCGCGGGAGTACAGCTTATAGACTAATCCGTCGTGCCAGACCTTACCAAAGGCCTTGGCTACGTTGAAAATGACTGCCAGTGTACGACGGGGTTTATATAACTCGGAAAAGTTAAACAAAATGTGCTCCGTGAGGCGGTGCACTTGATGAGTGCAAGAATGTCTAGCACGAAAACCGAATTGCTCAGGCGGATAGAGGGTTTTCTCCTCTATTACGGACTTGAGACGGTTCAGAAGGAGCCGCTCATAGATTTTACCTAGGGCATTGAGAAGACTGATAGGGCGGTAGCTGTCGGAAAGCGACGCGCTCTTGCCGGGCTTGTGAATACCTATGACAATGGCCGTTTTCCAGACGGCTGGAAAATGGCAGTTCGCTATGGCTACATTGAATATGCAGACCAATAGAGCTATGAGGTGATCGGGAAGAAGTTTGAGTACTTCGTTCCTGATCCCGTCGGGACCTGGTGACTTTTTAAGCTTAAGGCTTTTGAGTATGGCAAGGACCTCCTCAGAAGTGACTGGGGACAGGGATTCTGATGCGGGGAGCTTATTCAGCTCCCCCACGCGGGCTTCGATATCTCTGACTCGGTCGGTATTTACGTTGACGCTGTTCGGGGAGCACTGGCTCTCCAAACAAGCGGCAAGGCACTCCGCCTTGTCGATGGTATCGAACGCGGGTGTAGTGCCGGGACTCCTTTCGAGGGGGGGCATGCGAGGTTGGGGATCTTTTTTAAGAGCTTGGGCTACTTTCCAGTAAGTCAGATGTGACGGCCTTAGCCCTTCGACTAAGGTGTCCCATCTGTGACTTCTGAACTCGGTTATACGAGCTTTAACCGTTCTCTGGAGTGCGCGTAACCGTGCGCGGTTTGCCTCGGTCGGATAAGAGTCATGCGCACGAGTCGCAGCGTTCTTCTCCGTCATCAACGCTCGCACGTCGGCAGGGAGTACAAAGCGGCGATCGTTCGCCGCTTCGACCTCTCTCGAGGCCTCTCCGATGCAGACTTGGAGGTGGTCGACTAGGGAGTCGATCGCGAGATCTACGTGCGCAACTGACTCCAATACGTCCGGGACCCTAACGAGACTAGGCGAGGACTGCCTATCCGCGAGGTAGTGTTTCAGTTTGGCATAGTCAACCGTTGTGACTGAAGGAAGGCTGGAGTCATCTAGTTGTCCTAGCTGTAGGATGATCGGGCGATGGTCGGAATCGAGTTCGTGTACGACCCGAATGAGTCGTACCTGAAGCGCGATATTTTTCAGGAGGGCTATGTCAAGCACTGTCGGTGTACAGTGATCTTGAAAGTGGGTGGGAGTGGGAGGCGCTATGACGTCAAAGTTTAACTCGTCCGACAACCCTTCGAGAATAACCCCATTGCTGGAGTCTCTCCAATTGTTAAAGGACGTGTGTCCACTGTTGAGGTCACCTGCGATAATGACCGATGTGCCGAGCGAGAGTAGCTTCTCTAGGTCAGACCTGAGAGGTACTTTCGTCGGTGAGAGGTACACGGATACGATCGTTATGGACGGATGATCGGTCATTCCTAGTCTACACACGGATACTTCCATATTGGTAAGTATCGGAGGATCTACCGGCATGCAATACAACGAGCGTTTGTAGTAAATGAGAATGCCCCCTCGGCCGTCACGGTCATTTCTAATAATGTTGTAGTTTGCAATACTCGGATTGTGTTTACCACGCTTTAAGAGCGTTTCCTGTACTAAGAGAACGTCTATTTGGTGATCTTTAAGAAAAGTCGCGACGAGATCACGCTGCGGATATAAGTTCCGCGCATTAAAAAAGGAGATGTTTAGGCCTCTCGGCTTGAGCCTAGCCATTGAGAGGCCTGAGGTTGTTGGCTTCGTGATCGAGACGCTGTAGCATCTCTACGAGCCGGGGAAAGGCAAATACGGTTTCGACGAAACCGTACTGCTCCAGATGGGCCTTGAAAGCGAGGACCTCGCGTATCTCGTGCTCACGAAGGAGCGATAACATGAGGTCATCTTTTGTGACATGTGTGGAGGCGCGGGGTGCGGGGATATCCATAGCCATGAGGGGCTGTGGTTTGGGGGCCCATGCGTTCTGAGGCGAACGCACGGGTTTGTGCTGCACCTGGGGTGCGGGTTGGCCTACGGTCGCCTGAGTGCGGCGGGGGGTCGGGAGGGACGGAAACACCTCTGGATTGAGCAGAGGTTGTGACCGGAACCCTGAGGCGGGGGGTGCACTCTGAGGGGCAGCCTGCCAAGGGCGGCGAGGGTGCGTGGTGCGCGGGGCCTTGGGTCATCCGCGATAGTTCGCGGGATGTCCCTCCTCCCTGCATAGTACGCAGCTGGGTGGGTGGGGGGGGGGGAGTGCCCGTACAACTGACAGTTGTGGCATTGGGAGGGCTTCGAATTTTTATATGGAGGCTCTACGGATATGCCGGAGAGCTCGCATACTTTTTCTAAGTTGAATATTTTTTTGCCTTTCGGCGTCTTGTCGAGTATTAAAACGAGCAGTTGAAGTACTCGTTTTTCCTTATTATACATCTGATGTACCTCTCAGATGGGGAATTTTTGTTCTTGGAGGGAGGCGAGGACTCCCTCGGGTGTGATTTCGACGGGGATTCGTCGAAGCACCACCCGTAGGACTCGCTCTTCTTCGAGGGCGTATGTGTAGTAGGGTATATTCCTATTACGGAGGAGGGTGGTTAGTTTTCGATGGCAGTCTGGCGAGCTCATCGTAAGGGAGATTCCGGTCGCGATATTACGCGCCTTGTTATATCCTATTTTGAGCGATTTGAGCTCATTGGTTAATTTTGTCCAGACAGCTTTGTCGTGGATTATGATTGGCGGGGGTCTTTGCTTTTTACCGACGACCGGTTGCGAGGCTAGAGGGGTGGGGGTACTCGGTCGTGGGTACCGAGGCGGGCCGCGTGAAACCGGGTGGCGCGGCGGCGGGTGAGATCGCGGCGGAGGTGGAGGGGATGGCGTGCGCGGTAACGGCGCTCTGATTGACTGATGGCGGACGTAGGGAGTCCGCCATCTGTGACCGGCTAACATACTTGTCGTTGAGCGCGGGCATGTGCAAGGCTACGAAATTCATAAACCGCTGGTGTTCGGCTTCCAGCTGTTTAAATTTAGACTCTAAGTCTTCGTAAGCTAATAATCTGCCATCGCGGTGGCGGTTTGGAGGACGGGGGAGTGACTTTAATCACCTCCCTGCCTGGAGGGCAGGGGGGTACACCGAATGAGTTTAACGGGCTATCCAACCCCGGAGCAGTGAGGCCTGTGTGTCGAGGTGCAATGACGCACAGGAAAAGGACCTAACGTTTCCCTAGGGGAGTCCCTAACAGTCTCGTGGCAGAGGACGCAGGCCGGTATAAACCGTGGCTCCGCCCAAACAACCACGAGGATGGAATGGTAAGGATAGGAAGGGTTGGGTAGGAGACACCTGGGGCTTAACTATGCAAAAAGGCAAAGGCTAAGATTCTCAGGCCCGTCCGAGCTATCGTTTACCTCAGAAGGAGGTAACCAGAGAGCGCTCGGGTCACGCCCCGTTTGTCTTCGTTAACACCGCTAGGTATCCGACGAACGACCACTAAAACGTGGATTTGCGTGTCTTTTGAAACAAGATTCGCGCTGAAAAGCGCGTTTGTTGTCGTACTGAGAAGTACGGTTTTTCGTGTGCACCGAAGTGCTACACGAAATGTGCGAGCGAGACGGCGCTATGCGCGCAACGAGTACCTGGATACTCGCTACATAACAATAACACCGTCTTCACTATAAAGGGCGGTATGAAAAAGCTTAAAAAACTAGTTTTAGACTGTGTACTCTGAACCGGCAGGCCTAGGACCCGTGGATCAGAGTAAACAAGTTGTAAACTAGTTTAAGCAGCGCGATAATTCAGATAGCGATCGAGAGCGCGAGCGGACACGTCCGTTCACACCAACGGTCGAAATCGGAATCCTCAATCTTCATATATCCTATTATATATTCCATAATAACAGCTTTATTTAAAACAGGTATCTACTTATCATTGAACAAACATTAGAGGTGCAGTCAACAATAAAATTCAATAACAGCCAATCAGAGATCTCTAAAAATGTTACTTCCAGATATATTTAAAATTGTTGTTTTAGAGATTTTTCTGATAAATTTATAACATCTTTATGGATGACAGATCTTAAACATGTCACCTTTAAGAGCCGTAAAAGAGACATTCTTGCGAAACTTTTACTACTTTTTGCGAAATTTCTCTAATGCCCGCCTGGTTAGCTACCACACTGAAGTTGAAAATCTGTCGCCAAACACCAACAGGTGTGTTGCGGGAACTGCATTGAAGAGCCAGTCTTCCAGTAGGATTAGCGTGCTACCATCTTGGGCCACATCATCACTTAAAAACGATAGCAAAAAAAGGAACAGGTTAAGTAACACGTCTTGTGCTTTGGGGTGTGGCTAAATTACCGGGCGGCTATCCCCGCCAAGCCCGGTAAAGCTGTGTCAGATCTAAAAAAAACGGCTAAATAATATTGGCATACCTACCTCGAAAGTCGACATGTCAAAGAAATGCATTATTAGCTATTATTAGCTTTATTCATCATGTGTATCTCCATTCAGAAATAAATGCACTGTCATTCTTTCCCAATCTATTATCTTTTTCTATACAGCTAAGGTTGTAAACAAGCTTATGACCCGCGTGATGGTAAGCGGTTACATTAAACTATGATAACACTAGAGGTATCACTAACGCGTTGCCAACTTTGAAACCCCTTACCCGAGTAGCTCTGGAAACCCTACTAACCGAAGCAACACAAGACAAGATTATTTTGGTTGCAATCTTCTGTAGGGTACAGGTATTTCACCAGTCGGGCTGCCTCAAATAGAGAGAAACTTCCAAAGAGATTTCTCTGTGCCCTACCTCTCCTATTTATTCCATATCCATATTTATGTCTATACCAATATTATAAAAAGGAAAGATTTGATTTTTTGTTTGTAATGGATAATTTAATGGTAATGTGTCTTAGAAATATTTGTCGTATAAAATTAAAACGGGTGAAACCGTGCGGCACAACTAGTATACAATAAAATCCTAAATTTTCCGTGTCTATTTCTTAGAACGCGCAACACTGGAGAAGTTCTAAAACAACGTGAATGTAATTTTCATATTTAGTTCTAACAAACCTTACTGTTGTTGCAATTCGGCTAGGTTTTAACAATGAGCAGCCGGCTAAAGGCAGAATGTACAAGTTTGGAAGAAACAATTATCGTATCCAATCAAAACCAATAATAAAGTAAATCATAATTATAAATTGAAACTAGTATCGTATTTATTAACTTTATACCTCCTAAGTACCTACTTGATTTGTATTAAGTTAACCAATAGTATCAATAAATAAATGTATTTTTTTTTATCAATTAACTTTTTTTTTCTATAGGGGCTCCAAATTGTTGCGTGCCCTATCATGGCTTTTTAACGGCCCTGAGTAAAACGTTTCATTGTGGTAGGAATTTTCTAATCTCGCCCGACTAGCTATCGCCTTAAAATTGAAAATTGCCGCCACGCAACTATAGGTGTGTTCCGGCAGCTATAATTGGGAGCCAGGCCAGTCCCTCTGGACCTCTGGATGTTGCATTAAGCATGTGTACGTCAACATTTATAAGATGTGATTATGGTTAATAGATAAATCTACTAGAATAACAAAGAAGCTAAGAAAGAAGTAAGGATCTAGGCCACATACCTTTCTTTACGCTTGTTTAGAAGAAGTAGTAATCATAACAATTAGGTAATTAAGGAGGGTAGACACGTAGAGAGCAGGAGAACAATCTCTATGTAAGAATAGTGTCTGTCGAAAAGCGTCAAATTAGAGTGGCGCCACGGAAGCAAGCGCGTAAATTTAAAAAATAGCGCCAAAAGTTTTTATTTTCGCCCACTTAGACAACTTTTCACTCCACAAACTTTTCCCATTACTGTTCAATTATATATTACTAGCCGTGCCCCGCGGTTTCACCCGTGTGTAATTTAAAGGAAATCACTGATTAATAATTATTTCACTTCAGTGTAGACAATATTTTTTCATCGGGCTGCCGCGGCCTGGGCTTGTTCTTGCCACTTCTATTCGTAGAACCGAACTGAGTTTTAAATTATTTTATTTTTCCATTATCAACCAAACTATGTGTCCAAAGTAGGGGTGTTGCGGATAACCGCATCCGCTTCCGCAAATGCGGATCATTCGCATTAATTTATACATCTGCACCCGCATCAATTGATGCGAAGCTTTTATGGATGCGAATTTATAAGTGCAAGGCGCAAGCGAGTAAGTAACGACATATAAAGAAAGTGGTTGAGCCAGTGTGCCGCGTGCCTCGCACGTGATCGCTAATTGACCAATAGGAAGACACAATTTGGTTAGAAGATCCTATAGGTTTTGTTAGTTTTGTTTTAGTAATCGACGTGATCAGACGTGATTTCCATTGTGAATCTTGGTTAACTGGGTTTATCCAAGTTGTTTGCGTGGTTGATGAATATTTCTATGTAAATATTGAGTGAAAAGGTGAATAAAAGTGTTGCCATCAACAAAAAACAGTATCTGAACTTGTTTTACTTTAGACGATTTGGATGAAAATTCACTTAATTGGTGGAAAGATGATCATGTTGAACTTAAAACTCTCTTCAGATTTGCACGCTGATATTTATCATTTCCACTATCCAGTGTTCCCAGCGAAAATACACTTAGGAACAGGATAGTGGTTGAATATTTATTATATATAATTCACCAATATTTAAGTGTAATTATTAAACAAAGTTTATTATAAAATTCTAAACTCAAAATTCTAATAAGTCAGACTAAAAACTGTATTAATTTTGTTCTCAAAATATGAATAATTAAACATTAAAATTAAATTAATTTTCATATATGTTTGTACTTACAATTGAAATATGTATTAAAAAAATCCTGAAATCCGCATCCGCATTCGCAGATGTGAGCCTCTAATAATCCGCATCCGCAACAACCCTGGTCCAAATAACATGCTATAAAGGGCAAAGTTTATCTTCATAAAATTATCTTGATGATGAAATAACTTTCATTTATAAAGGTTTATATACGATGCCCAAAAATAATGATCATAAATCTCTTTTTAATTTTCAACAAATGTTTGTCATCAAATACCTTATTGTGGATTATTTATAAGAGATACGCATATATTATCGCGGACTTTTGTTTAGAAATACTAAGGGAAAATATTTTTGTAGATCATTGTATTTACTTATCACTAACTATTACGCCAGCACATTCGAATAAATCAGTTCGGGAACGTGTCGACTGCAGACTTACAAAACAATAATCATGAGAGGTGTAGCTTAATGTAGATGATAGATAGATGATATACTTGCACTTGCAATCACTAGCTACCAACAGACATCATTACACTGCACCACCGCATAGTACGAGCACACTACACAGGTAAATTGGTTCTGTAAGGGACCTTTTTTCCCTTTTTGCTAATTAGACTCAGACCAAATTGCCAGATTACTAAATGCATAATATACGTATATTTCTTCCTTCCTCCCAGAAAGCTAGAATACAATTATATGTATAGTTAGTAAGATCGAATTTTACGGACATGAAATTAGTTAAGATCGCGACTTATTTGCATGTAGGTACGGCAACAGCCCAAGCCGAGGTTCGGCACTTTGGCACCCTTGAGCTCGTTGCCTCACTTTCGCGGCTTAGCGCCTTCCGCACTCGCCCCCAAGTCCTGATGAAGCTGTCAAAGACTCTAATCGCTCCAGGATCCTTAAGGTTAACAGTATAGTCAGTTATGATTCTCCTTGCCTTCATACAATAAATATAAATAACATGTCAGCTCACTTTTAATGCAGATAATTATATGCAGACACACATAGTTCCTTTGGAACGTCAAACTCATTCTATGTGAACGAAGTAGCAGGCGTCAGCTAGTGCGAAAAAATTAAAATTGATGAATATTAATGGAGCAATGATGGCGTGTATGGACATCGCGTCGATCGACGTGAGTTCTAAATTCAAATCCTTGCAATGTGCATGTTTTGTCAGTGAAGGAAAACATCGTGACAAAACCATGCATGGTGGTAGGGCTTTTTCTAATGCCCGCTTGGCTAGCTACCACCCTCAAGTTGTAAATCTGTCGCCAAACAATATTAGGTGTGTTCCGGCAGCTACGCTTAAGAGCCAGTGCCAGTCTCCTACTAGACTTTGCATGTTATAACATCTTGGCATCACATAACATGAGGTGAGATTGTGGTCAACCTATAAAGAATAAAATAAAAAATACATGAGATACAAATATGTAATATATATTCCATATTGACTGTATTATTTACTACGCGTACATAAGCTTTATTTAAAATGCAAAACTTTATACAAGCGACATTATGAACTGTGTATTGATTGAGCCCTTATAACCTTTTTTATACTACAAAGGTGGTAAACAAGCATACGGGCCACCTGATGGTAAGCGGCTACCATAGCCTATAAGGACGCTTGTAATACCATTGGTATCACTAGCGATTTGTCGACATTGAACCCTCGAAGAAGCTCTGCAAACCCTATTAACCACAGGAACACACACAAGGTTATTTACGACCTTCTTCTATAGGGTGGAGGTATTCCAGTGGCTGCCCCAAGTAGAGAGAAATCTCCAAAGAAAATTTTCTGTACTTGTAAGATTACTTAAATTTGATTTTATGTTCTTGAATAATGTGTTATAGTAGGTACTCTTTGTAATCAACGATAAGCCCACCGTGCAAGGTAGACAGACAAAGAATAATACGTCATCTAACCATGGCACCTTTATTTAACATCCTATTTTACTAAATTAAGACTTGCCGAGTTAGAAATCCCTTATCAAAGAAAGTAACAAATTGTTCTGTAAATGAATTGAAAAACGTCCATTCCTACAGCTATAATTAAAGGAACTGCGATGGAACTTGGCACCTGTTAGATCTTACCCCGAACGTTGTTTCTACCGATCTTGGTCCCTTTTGTACATTTATGTTTTTGTTGGGATTAATTTTACCTGGGCCTGTCTTTACAGGTAACTTAATACAGAACGTATTGCATTGTTTTAAAGTGGGGAAGCATGTAATTTATCGAGGAAATGAATAATTATTCATTTTAAGATGATCATTAGTTAGGTTTATATTCTACTAAAGAACAATTCATTTAATTGCTTTTAGGCGGCAAATTACCTAGGTAAGTACATCCTGGGCCCGGGAGTATATAAATTCATGGACTCGGGAGCGGTTTGCAAATACCTGTAGCTCAGCCCTGGGATATGCCAATATTGGTACCTACTTAAATATTGGTTGGAAGAGTTTCGTCTTTCGTGGTAGCCGTTGTTCTTATACCCCCTTTACTATCATCAGGACTTATTGCAATCAAATTGCCGAACCAATGTATAAAAGCTTATTTGTATGTACCTACTTAATTAATACATATTTCGTGAATTTATTGGAATTTTTTCATTTTGATTAGTACTATCTACATGCAAAAAAAACTTACTTAAACAATAATCAATGTACATAAGTTTTAATTGTTGATATTTTCGCAATTTCGCATTATTAATTCTTACGGAAGGGTGTAATCAGAGGCAACAGTTTTCGAAAAAATTAAGGATATAAGTAGACGAAATATACCAAAATTAGATATTCAAATTATACTCTAAATGACGTGAGTTCTTTATTTATATCCCTCGTTTAACGGCACAGACTCGAAGCTAATGGTTTGCGCACCATTGTGATGTGAACCCAAGTGACACAAATGCCTTGACGTCGTTTTCTCCCCTGTATAAAAACACATTTTTCTTGAAAATTATCAGACTCATCTGGACTAAGCTTCAGAAGAGGTATTTCAGTTGCAATTTTATAGTAACATTTGCTGTAACAATTATAAAGATAAATGATACAAAGATTTATAAAAAAGGAAACTGAATATTTATTTTTGAAGTTTATTGTGTAATGATCTAAGAGTGAATACGTATATACTTTTTGGGTATTAATTTCAGTTGTTGATTGTTTTAGCCATAAAAATGTCCAACAGAAGCATGTCCCATTTGACGACAGTCGGCCTGGTATTTTGCTGTTTGGCGTTGATGTCTGTAGGGGCATCTATGAGCGCACGCTGTAAATTGAAGCGACATACACACAAAGCCATGCAAACTGATTTTAATGGACGCCGCTGTTGGGATGATGTCAAAATCGTTTCATGCTGGGGTTACTGTCAATCTTATGAGGTAAGCTTTTGAAGACTCGCACTTCCATGATGTGGGTCTCGTCTAGTACTATTACGAGAAGATATTAAAATATACTTACATCTCCAGTAACAGCCAATATTGTGCATAGATTCTTCATGCCGATTAAGTATCTACTCATTACGATAATTTTAATTTAGTGGCACAGTAGAGTACAAGAACCGGACGTTAGCCAGAGAGAAATGTACTTAAAATAATATTGTATAAAATCATTCAATGTCGCTTTGAAAATCGGCCTTTGAAAACTGACTAATATGTTTTTAGATCTCAGACTGGCAGTTCCCGTATAAATTATCCCACCACCCAGTTTGTGTGCACGGCGAAAGAAAACACGCCTCTGTGAAGCTTCGCCATTGCGATCCTAATGTGCAGCCTGGCACCGAACTATACCATTACGTTGAAGCAGTCAGCTGCAAATGCCAGGTAAAACTTTATCTTTTACAGAAAACTGACTCTAATAATTGGTGGAAAATAGGTAATATTGGGGTCTGTAATCGATATGATTGGTCAGTAATTAATTTGATTTCTTGAAAGTTTTACTCTTTTACGTTAAATGTACATAAGTAATTGTTTGCTTTTTTAACCGATGTTTTTAAAATTAACAACCAAGTTTATTTTTATTTATTGTTTCATGTGACTTGTACTTATTAATTGTGAAATAAATAAGCAGTTGTAGGATTTGTAATTTAAATAGGTACTTTAATTTATTAAAATAGGAATCTATGTTTTATTATATAGCGTACATCGATTAAACATGCTCAGATTTAATTAATAATTCACAGGTATGTTCTTCAGAAGATACTAGCTGCGAATGGCTACCTCCTGACTCATCTATTCTTGGTGGACTCATACTAAAAGAAGAAATTGAAGAAGAAATTGACCAAATGATCTAAAATATTAACATTTCTGAACTTCTACAATTAATATGACCACTTATAAATAAATAGTCATTTTTACAAATTAACAAGTTACACTTTTGTCAATACAAAATAATGTTAAAATAATTTTATTGAAGTAAATGTTTAAATCTTTTTATTGGTTTTCTTTATCTGTTTAAACATGTCTTAGGCCGAGTTTTCTGACTGGGTAAAATTATGGCCGTTGCGTTTTCTGATTCTTTTAAGCCAACCAATTGTCAATTATGTGATACTTGTTAGAAAATTTAACCGCGGTTGGTCTAATATGCAGAACCACATAACTGAGGAGTGAGGTGATAGTGCCAGCATAAATTGCGGTCTCTAGGTATAGGGAGTTATTATTACTGAAGAGAGCTCAGCTTATGACTGGAACTGTTGGTAGGTACTAATGCAAGTTTGACTGTAAATTTACCAATTTTTTATGTTTAATAAATAATTCAGTCCATAGTTAGTTTCTATAGTTTTGTTTTTAAAAGATAAGTCGTTGAAAAAAAAAAAAAATTATTAATAGTTTTTTTTATTAGTTTTTATTATTATTTTTGAGTTTTTTTTATTGACACTGATTATAATTTTCAACAGTAAAAAGTTATTTGCTTAACATTTTGTACGTAAGTATTTTAACCATGCATAGTTACATATTTTCGTACCAAAGTACCCCATTCTATGTATCAGCACAATGATACAAACTCCATTTTCTACTAATTAATTTATATTGTCATTATTATTTAAATTTAATGATTCATAAGACTTGTATTATAGTAACTATTGATAAAATTTAACATTCAAAAAATAAAAATTATAAATAGGTATTTTACTATATTTTATGCTTAAACATATTATATTGAATTTTTCTTTAACAAACTGACCCACTTCCCCTATGTATTTTTAAGCTACATTCATAACATATTTGTTAATTGGTTTGCATAAAATATTTTTCCTATTTATAGGGTAAAGTTTAAAAATTTACAACACAGTTTTATTCACGCCCATAGCATAATTTCCAATACGATAATCAATAGGTTAGAAGTAGAACAATATGAAGTTGGCGTATTCTATAGTATATTGTAAGATTCTATAGGTACCGTCAAACCTGGCAACTTTGCCACTTTACACAACTCTTTTACAGTCATAGTCCATTTTCAATCTAAAATCAAATGTGTAAAACCAATGAAGTATGTATGGCAAACAGTATATTTATCAAAGAGTGCATAAACATAAATGCTTTTAAAATAAAATGAAGGACATTATGGCAAACGTCTAAAAAAAATTTTGGCAAAGATACCTATACCATCTGGTAACTTTGCCAAATAAATTTTTACTTCATAGAAAATATAAGTTGCACTTACAATATTAGTAAAAAATCTTCAATAGTTAGTATACAATACTCTAGGAATTTGATCCATACGATATATTAATTATGAAGTAAACCATAGAAAAATTGGCAAAGTTGATCACCCTTTTATGAAAATTTCATAGAAAGTCAGTGAATATGGTCAGGATTGACACAAATATGAAAAAATATTATGTAGGTATTTATTTATTTTAATACTTATGAGTAATAACGTACATAGGTACTCAGAAGAAACACACAAAAAACCCATTACAGTATTATCAAAAAAGAAACATAGAAAACTCTATAACATTATTATGAAGACAAAAAAAATTTGCATATCTTATAAAAATATACTTTAGAGCAATTATTAGGAACAAGTAAGCACCTGTCATTATTCATAACTTGTTTTTTCTATTAATACAAACAAAATATGCAAAAATGTTTAATAAAATCGTATAAAAGAACGAAACAAATTCTAGCGATGATAAAAGGAGAAAAAAATTACTGGCATTTCGTAATCGTCGATTATTAATCAAATATTTGGTTATCCTTAAAAATAATGTTCATTACATTTCTCAATCAAGTATTCTCTGTTTTCCTTCACTGAACACAATTTCACAGCTTTAACAATAAATGAAGACGGTACGACATCGCGATCTCTTTTGCAAACGACAAATCTCAAATAGGGCTTTTTAACAGTCTTTAAAAAATTAATTGAATAATATGTTTCTATTTGTTGTATATCTAACTTTTCTATAAATCCTACGTAATATTTCCAGTTATTGCGGTTATAGTATCTAACTAAAATACTTTGTTTTTCGTAAAATGAGTTTTCTTTTTTATTTTCGTATACTTCTGAGATCAAATCTTTTGTCTCATATATATTATCAGTATCTTCATTTTTGTTGAGATCTAAATTTTCAGTCTCTTTCATACTTCCTTGTGTTTCAAGTTTATCAGTCTTTTCAGTTGTGATCGTTTTTATTTCAACCATATCAAAGTCTATATCCGTACATTCTTTTTTGTACTGTTCATCAGTATTTTCATTTATTTTAATTTGGTCCTTACTCGAGTTCACATCATTATTATCAGTCTTTTCCTTTGTTCCAATTTTGGTCATATCCGAAATCAAACGTTCTTTTTTCCCATGTTCACCTGTATTTTCATTTTCTTTTGTTTTAATTTCATCTATATTTAAGTTTACACATTGTTCATTACTTTTTGTTTCATCCAGATCCATTAATAAATCTTTTTTCTTATTATATTTATCAGTCTTTTTGTTTTTTAGTATATTAGTTTCGTCTATATTTGAGTGCATATCTCTTATTTCACCTAAACTGGTAACTTTATATAGGTTTGTATTAATTTCATCAATATCAAACTCTTGAAATGTTTCACTTATATAATAATCAGTCTCATATTTCCTATTGTATTTTAAAATGGCACACAAAGCCATGTCTTCATCTTCAGACATGACTATTTCTTAATCTGAAGTATCTCGTAGTGAATAATTATCTTCATTTTCCTCGTCACTGTCATAATCAACTTTCCGTTTTTTTGTTTGTATTTGTTTTTTGTTTGGAGTTTTCGTTTTGACCACTTTACAGGTCCCAGAAGTAGTTGGTATTGGATGTTCATATGGATTTATATTCTCGGTTTCCTTCTTTTTTAGAGGGAGTTTAGATTTTGCATCAATTTTTTTTTAAATGAACTGAGCTACATTGTTTTAAATCAATATAAGCTTGGTTTTCTGGTAAAAGACGAATATCTGATAAAATTGTAACACTTTTTTCATCATTTTTTAGTCCAATCGACTTTTTGGTTGATGTTTTTGTCTTTTCTTTGCTCCATTCATAAGCATTTCTGCATCTTGAGAAGAAATCGAACATCCGGGTTCTACTTTTAATTTTTTGTTTACTACTGCTCTCTTAAGCGGATCAGGCGCTTTAGTTTTTTTCAAAAAATCTAAAAGTGCTGTGTCTATTTTATATTTTGTTTCTCCTTTATAATCAGGTAGTTTCCTAAGGACTTTTTGGGGGTTGAAAGGGACGATGCCCGTGGCCTTAAAACCTGATTTAATGTTATCTTTATTGTACATTTCGGTTTCTATCAGTAGCTCCTTCAGCAATATAGGAAAGTGAGTTTTATTTATTTGAGCCTCAGATGGATTTTTTATTTTATATTCCGTTAAGATTCGCCGCCAGATTTTTTTTAGTGGTCCAAAATAGGCTACGTCTAAAGGTTGAGTGATATGTGTAGAGTTCGGAGGTAAAAAAGCAAACCATACATTATGCTGCTCACAAAGTCTTAAAATATCTATATTCAGGTGGCTCGACAAATTATCGCCAATAACGACTTTAGGTCCATCAAGTTTAGTAGCCCATAGAATGACGACATTCTTAATCCAATCCTGAAATACAAAAGCATCAAACCACCCCGACTTAGTTTTATTAAATCTCGCTTCTCGTGGTCCACCTATGCACCATGAAGACCACAAATTTTCGGATTTGAATACCGTATAAACAGTTAATAAGGATCCATCTGCACATGCGGCGAACATAACTGATATATTGCCTTTTGTATGATTTAATTCTTTCGGGATATTTAACCTTGCGTTTGAAAATACATTTTGTTCATCCGGGGTTATCGGACAAGTTGGTCTCATCATAGTTCAAAATATTTTGTGCAGGGACGTCTATTACAGTGCGCTCAAGATTACTAAAGTAATTCTCGAACTCAACCACAGTTTTCTCCGCCCGTGCCTTTTTAATGTTCTGCACTGCTCGCTCCGTCAATGCATTGTTATATTATTTATCTGGAAGATAATCTTATTTATCTTATTTAATATCTACTTTATATTATTCATGATAAGTTCATTTGATTTACCTTATTATTGTTTTGGTGTACCTATTCTTTTATTTCCAGGATACCAATTAATGATAGGTTTATGTATTGATGCGTTTAGATAATTTATAACTTGATAATTTTGGTTTAATAACAGCTTTGTTAATATATTAGGTTCGTATTGTTTACATTGCAATATTATGACAATCTCTGTCATTGATAATTCTTTGATAGTAATAGAGCATGCGCAGTTAGGAGTTTCTCAGGTATAGACAAATATTCTATCCAGGTCCTAGTTTAGCAAAATAAATCTATGATTAGATTTATTTTGAATTTTTAAAATAAGAAAAGTATAGTAAGATGAAATGTTGAATTCAAACGGACATAGAAAATTAGAACAGAGAGTATGACAGATTTTTCAGGATGGATCTGATCATGGGATTATTGGACGGCAGACCTTTGAATCGTAGTAACGTTTATATAATAATTATCATGTGTTTTGATAAAAACCAAATTATTGTACGGCAGACCTTTGAATCAAGTAACGTTTATATAATAATTATCAAGAGTTTTGATATAGTTGATACGTTTATAATTTAAATATCTACAGTTTGATAAAATAACTATTTTTGTGGGTGAAGTACCCTATTGAAGAAGACAATAATATTCCAGGAACTTATACCTGGATTAATATATAAATTACTGATATATATATTTTTGTTTCGCCATATCGAGAGCTGAACGGATTCCGACGTTCCACTTGATGCAGCGACGTCTTCACTTGTACTGAGCTTGTTCATACGGCTCACACCACGTTGTCCGCTGAGGGCGAGCCTCGTGATTCAACCTTGTTTGGCCTACCTACTCAACACGGAGAGATCCTAGGCAAGGATCTCTACGCTGAGCTGTCGGAGCAAGAAGAACGTCTCGGTTATGGACATTAAAATTGTGTACTAATAATTTGTAAAACCCATATTATCTGAAAATTGTAAGGTATGCTGGAAAATTATGCATAACTATCCTAAATTATAAAACTTTCATTCATTTTACCTACGTTTAGTTTATTCTCTATCTCTCTTCTTACCTAAATTAAATTTTAATCATAATAGCATCCTTGTTCCTCCTTAAAAAATTTCTTAGCCACCATTTACCTGGTATTTTATTGTTAAATAGGCAAGACCGATGATTTTTATTCAAATATTCATAGATAAGTATACGTAGTTCTTGTCGAGATAATGGGGAACCAAAATCTGCAGCGACTATCAAGACATCCACGATGTCTTTTCCTCAGAGTCTACTAGACGCAACTGAGCGCCAGGGTGTTTCATATGGAGACCCTTTACTTTATTATCTATTGTACGTCGAGGTATACAAAACCGTTTTTCTGCTTCCAATGAAGATAAATTCTTTTTTTTCACAAGATCAACGGCTAAGTCTAACATTTCCTGGGTATAATTTTTATAGGTTCTTGATCCTAGTTTTCGCCGACTACAGCGACCAATTTCTAAAAAATAAAATAAAAATTAATTTCCACCAGCAACTGCTAAATGGTCTGATGAAGGTCTCAGGATAAAGCTGCATATGGTTATTACAAAATCTATTGTTAGAAGCTTTCTAGCAGTGGTTATTATGTTTTAGCTGAAATTATTTATTTATTTACACATTATGCGTAAATACGCAATGGCGGACTTAATGCCTAAGGCATTCTCTGCCAGTCAACCATTAGGTGATGCAGATATAAATGTTGGTAGGTGTAAAAGGTAAGGGTTTTTTGAAATTATGTTTAATCTATTTAATATCACAATATATAAATAAAATATCAACACCAAAACATAATATATATAAGACATATATAATACATATATACTACACATATAAAATACATACACATAACAACATCATACATAAATATCAATACAATAAATAAAAATATAATTAGTCAACATCAAGTACTAAATACAGCATTAACCAGATAATTCTGCTAAATGACACTGGTAAAGCCGACATACCTTGACTTTAAAACTGAAACGATTAGATGACATCCTGATTTCATAAGGAAGCGCATTCCATAGGAGAATAGATTGGATATAGAAAGATGAATGTATTAGACCGGAAGTATGGACAGGACAGCAAAGAATAAGATTATTAGAAAAGCGAAGGTTTAAGGTCATGATTAGAGTATAAAAAACGAAAATGTGGAGTTAAGTAAGAGGGAGTGTTGGGAGAAAATAGAATAGAATACAGAGTTGTCAGAGCCCGCAAACTCCGACGCTGGCGTATGGGCAACCAATTAAGCTCTGAACGATGACTCGATACATGGTCATACTTACGAAGATTAAAAACAAATCGAATGCAATTGTTGAGTAATCTGTCAAGTTTGTTAAGAAGGTCAGCGTTCAGATCGTAAAAGCACACATCACCATAGTCAATTATAGGAAATATTATAGATTGCACTAGCATGGTTTTCGTTTTAACTGGGAGAAAATTTTTCAGGCGATAAAAAGACTTTAGAGTACCGATCACTTTCTGACTAACCTTGGAAATATGAGTTCTCCAATACAATTTGGCATCAATGTGTAAACCAAGGTCCTTTACTTCCGTACTAAACGGTATGACAAGATCACTGAAAATAATCTGAGGCAGCAAGCTGAAGTCTATTCTGGTAATCATACAAGAGCTACCTATTACAATTGCTTGACATTTGGAAGGATTAACTGATAAGCTATAAACAATTGACACCACATTCACTTTTCACTGCACTTCATACTTGACGGAAACATGTAAATGTATTATTGTATAGCAGCTGTCCACGCGGACGCTTCGCTCACTCAAGTAGGAGAGAGACAGATGTCGAACGCTGCCGAACGCGGAGGCCGATTGTGCCTCTTTGTCGCTCGTTCCGTGCTCTCGCTTGCACTTCAAGCCTTAAATGGAACGCCTCAGAGCGAGGTAAAGCCGCTTGAGTCATGTTTTTTCGTGCGTGCAGCCGGCTCCATCGAATTATAAGACGTTGCACGTCAAAAAACCGGCTCACTTGGGTAGTATCAAAACATCGATGTTAAGAACAAAAACATCTAATAGATATTGATGATTGCAAATGTGTGTGCATGTAAAATAGAGTTCGAGGATCCGATTTGGCCCCAAATTAACTCGCCCACTTGGCTAGCACCAAAGAATCGATGTTTTAGTATCGATATTTACAGGACATCGATGATTACTGAACGATGTTTACATTGATGTCAATATCGATGTTAAAATAACTTAGCAGAATCTAATAAAACCGTAGCAGAAATTTGGTAGTTAACTGTATAAACTGAATTTTACTGGGATAATTACAAAAAACTTTTAATAACATATATCACTTCCTTTTTATGTAAGATTTTTCTTATTATGGTTGTAACCGTTAATATATTTTTAAGGTAATTCCCCAAACAAGTGAGTTCTCGCTCAATTGTATTTAGTGTAGTGTTGGCATACCGTTGATTTTTTTTTTTTTTTTTAATAATCGATTTTACGATTGACTATAATTTTTCTTGGATGGACTATATGTCAACCCATCTTCGAAGACGAAAACAAAAATAAATTCACAAAATTAGCCGCATTGTGTATTGAAAATCAAGAATCGATTTTTCTTCAGGCCTCTTGACTAATGATTAATCAATGTTGTACAACACAAATGTAGATTACCTTACGGAATTAATTTAAAAATGAATATGTTTCTGCAATCCTTTAGAATTTAGATTCCTTAACGTGAAACAGGCAGTAAAAGAGCAGGATAGTTTCATAAATTTTAAGGCCTCAAGAAATATGAACAAGACAGCTCAAAGCTCTGTGTGGCTCTTTATAAAAATATCGAGACGTTAAATGTATAGTTCTTTAATTAACAAATAATTGCTCTAGATAGTTTTAATTTATTTTCCATAGGTACCTTAATAAATACGATCAAGCAGAATCTTAGCATTTTTCAAAAAAATTAGCAGAGTTTAACTTAATTTAGTATGGCGGCTAGCATAATAATCTATTTTAATCTGGTCACCCTGTGCCAAATGCCAATCAATTTTGCTTTTCCGAATATGATGATTTTGTCGTAATTCTATGGTCGTAATTATAATTCTCAGAAAAAAAATTAGTGCACGTAAAAGATGTAATAAAATATCTAATCTTTAAATTACCTTATTATATTTGAACACTGAATATTTGATGGCGTTACTCATTATTTATAGAAAGTGGTATGGAAAATGTTAGTCATGAAATACTTTCTACCGATTATTTTGTGTTTATGTTCATGTGAAATTAAAATGTGTGGCGCTGACAAATTAGACCCTATGTCATTATCTAAAAATAATACGACATCGGAACAAAAAGTGTGGAATATAACACTAGACATTAATTTCTCGAAAAGTTTACCTTCAGTGGTGAAAAGAGTTCCCGGTACCGACGTACGATTTAAATGTGAGGCGGTCTTAAATTTTACGAAAGTTGAGAAATACACTAAAAATAAAGAAGGCGTAGAGACGTCATATGCAGAAATACCCCCAGACCATATACAACAGACAATATTACAAAATGTTAAAGTGTATTGGATGAAAAACAATAAAAATGTGGTTGATACTCAGAAAAATAAAATTACAACAAAAATAGATAAAAGAAATGGCACAATAAATACCAACTTAAGAATAAAAGACATAGATTTTTCTGATGAAGGTAATTATACATGTGCAATAAAACAAAAATATGAAAAAAGACAAACTTCAAGGTTACATGTTGAGGAAAGTATAGACATACCCACATATGCTCCGTTATTTCCAAATGCCGGTTTTACAAATGAATTAGAAATAGTAAAGTCAACACCAGGGTTGAGTTCTGATAATATGAAAACAGAAAGTACAAACTTTACAATTGATCCAAAAAACTCCACATTACCACAAAAGTTGGAGCCAGTATGTCAAGAATACACAGGAAAAGTTTGTGAGGATCATTTAAAAGGGCAGATTGTGTATATACCTTATAACACAACACAATTTAAGCTTGAAGAGAAACTAGTTAAAGCTATACAAGTCACTAAATATTCTAATGAAATAAGTTCTCATTGTGAGAGATATGCACTTCCTAGTTTATGTTATTCAACATTTCCAATATGTAGAAACCCTGTTGTCACCAATGATGACTTCTACAGAAATTTAAAACAAATTTTCTCTCCACTTAATACAGCTAATGGTAAAGAAAATGTACCACAAATTGTATTTGAAAACCTTCCTTATCATAATTCACTGCCGACTATGATGCCAACTACAAATGATATGTTTAACTATCGCTACAATACAACAGTACTAAGAAGAGTATGTAAAGATGATTGCGAGATTTTAGAGAATGAATTATGTCAAAAAGAGTATGCAATAGCAAAGAGACATCCTCATATTGGGCAGGAGTTGCCTTTAGAAGAATGTCAGGATTTGCCAGAGGATGATCTTGACTGCCTTAAAATAGAAATAGGGGCAGTGATGGTTTCTGATGATGAATGTTATTGGGAGAATGGTAATGGTTATTTGGGTAAAGTTAAAGTTGCTGCCAACGGGATGCCTTGTACTGAGTGGTCGAAGCAGATGCATGTTAGGGTCTCAGAATACCCTGAACTTGCCGGTAGGCATAGTTACTGTAGAAACCCTGGAGGGATTAGAGAACAACCATGGTGTGTTGTTGAAAAAAATGGTAAAACAGATAAATTGATTTGTGATATACCTAAATGTGCACATAAAATCTGGATTTACATTGTAATAGTGCTTGTACTAATAATTGCTACAATTGTTTGTTTTGTTTTTTTCCTTATTTATAAACATAAACGTAAGAATAATGCAGCTGCAATAAGAGACATTAATTTACCAAATGCAGATAAAAACATTTATGGTAATTCTCGGCTAAATTCACCTATAGAAATGACTGATTTACTAAACAATCACAATATTAACAATCAACCACATTTAACTATAAGCACTAGAGGTAATGGAGTGTTAAGAATTCCTCATTATTCTTTGTCACAAATAAAATTCTTGGAAGAATTAGGTGAAGGGGCATTTGGGAAAGTGTATAAGGGTGCACTAAAAAGGAATGGAGAGACACAATTTGTTGCTGTGAAAGCTTTAAAAGAGAATGCTTCTGCTAAAACACAGGCTGACTTCAGAAGAGAAATAGACTTAATATCTGAACTCACACATGAAAATATTGTGTGTATTGTTGGTGTTGCCCTTAGGGAGGAACCTCTATGTATGTTGTTTGAGTTTATGGCTAGAGGAGATCTTCATGAGTTTCTGATGGGTAGAGCACCTCCAGCAGGAAAAGGTTTGCCAGCCATGAGATTATTAAACATAGCATTGAACATTGCGTCTGGCATGCAATATTTAGCATCTCATCATTATGTACACAGAGATTTGGCAGCAAGGAACTGTTTAGTCTCTGATGACTTTGTTGTTAAAATATCAGATTTTGGACTGTCTAGGGATATTTATAGCTCAGACTATTACAGGGTAAGTGTCAAAGATTATTTCCATAACAGCTGTAAAGTTGACAAGTCAACATGCATAAAATTTCAAAATTATTCTATACTAGCTGTACCTGCAACTTTGTTCGAATGGATATCGAAAAACAAAATAAATTGATAACAGTCTTTAAGCTATGTCATGTACTAAGATAAAAAGTATCCTATGTGTTAATCCAGATCGTAAACTATCTGTGTGTAAAATTTCATCCAAATCTATTCAGTAGTTTTTGCATGATTGAGTTACAAACACAAACTTTCACATTTATTATATTACTAGCTGTGCCCGTGGCTTCGCTCACATGGACTACAGGATGCCCGTGCGAATCTTGCTCCCCCGCTCCCGGCTATTTTAAAGGCAAAAATACTTATTGTGGGTGTTCCTTAGAAGATAGATGTATACTCTCCCGGACTTTTTTGTCGGTCTTTTTAATGCCTATGATTATGTAGTACATTAATTTGCTATATCTCTTATGGTTTACTCAGCATAAGCCTTTTAAGCGACTGAATTCATTCACCATGACCAGTATTTTTTATTAGTGCAAAACCCTAATTATTTTTCTAAATTAAAAGTAGCTTAAGTTACTCCCTATATCATCAGCTATCTATCAGTGAAAGTCCCGTCGAAATCGGTTCTACAGTTTCGGAGATTACCCGGAACAAACAGACAGACAGACAAACAATTTTAAAATGGCCCTTTTGTTATAGGTATTGTATATACTTTCATATGCATTTAGTAAAAAAAATGTTACTTTGACATTACAAACAGACACTTCAATTTTATCAACTGTGTAGATACCATAATAGGATTTGCAACTGGGTTGCCTAATTTATATGGTGAATAAAAAGTTAGTCCATAGGCGTACTTATTTTTAGTATTATTTTTTAAACATGACTTACTAATAAAATGTAAAGTTTAAAATTTCCACTCTGAAAAGTATGCATATTTTCAACTTGTCAAGATATTCGCGCTTTAATTTTAAATTTAAAATATGATTTACTAAGTATTTAAATATGTATTTTATTTCCAAAGGTTCAATCAAAAAGCTTGTTACCAGTTAGATGGATGCCACCTGAATCTATACTTTATGGAAAATTCACAACTGAAAGTGATATATGGTCTTATGGGGTTGTACTATGGGAAATCTATAGTTATGGATTACAACCTTACTATGGGTAAGTTGTAATAAAATTATTTATTAATAAAATTTATATTTAAAGGCTTTCTAATTAGAACTGGAAACTCACCAGGACTATGAAAATCGTAGTTTCTTAAAACTCTAATAACCTTTTATTGAATGAAGACATCGTGATTTTTTTTATAAAGACCAAAATCTATATAATCTATACCTACAGTAGTTTGCGCGCTTTGAGGTACCTATATTAATACCGCAATGGATGCGTGCACAACGGCAAACCTCAATCATTAATTTATATAGATAGGTAAATCAGGGATATCGGATGTTATGATAAGCGACTTCGGATCTGGATATCTTAAGATATAAAATTATTTCAAATATTTAGTCTAGTTTACGATAATTTCTGTTATGAATATTATATTTTTCAAAGAATTATATTTAGAAAAAATAGTTAGGTATTAATTCAATTATTTGTAGGTTAACAGTATTAACTTCATTTTAGATAACTATTAATTAAATTTTAACTTATTTTTGGTATTTGACATTTTCATTTGATTTCATCCCTGTCAGAAAAATTCGATACATGAATATATGGGTATGGTGCCGCATTTTTTTTTGTGTTTTGGATATTCGATAGATTCAGTTGCTCTTGTTAATAAATTTTCTCAGTTAAATATACGTTATTATAACATAAATATTTCCAACAGTTACAGTAACCAAGAGGTAATATCAATGGTACGCGGGGGTGAGCTTCTGGCGGCGCCTGCCTTATGTCCATCGCCAATGTATGCTCTCATGAGGGATTGCTGGATACATACGCCTCATCGAAGGCCGAATTTTGAAGAGATTGTTAACAGGTAACAATGCGAATATAATACTATTCAACAGGATTAAACAAAAAGATAAACAATGATGGTAAATAAGTTTATATAACTTTGTTCCCATTGTTGTTTATCTTTTTGTTTTTAAAACTAGGTTTGAAAGCTGCAAAAGCTTGATTAATACTGTTTAGAAATAACATCATAGTGTCACTGTATGTTACAGTAGTATGTTTCTATTTTATTTTAATGTCTTGGGAGTACATAAACCACAAGATCATTATCAGTAATAATAACACTCAGGATTGCTTCGAGCTCCTTACAATATTAGTTTTCGTAAATCAAATAATGATTTTATAAAAATAAGTCTCCAGAGTTACATAAACAAAATATTTTTAACTAAAATAACTTATTATCTTGTAACTATAAATCTTTGTTTTATCTATATGACTTTAGAATACAAGAATGGATTCAAATAGGAAGTTGGCCAGATATAGCATCTTCTGATGTCAGTAGCAGCTCCTGTGGCCATAGACCAACTGGTTCAATTAGAGATCTTCAGGAGAGAGTCCCTCTGCTTCCTGCACATTGCTCATCATCCAACGGATCACTTACAACGGGAAGCTTGAAGAAATTCGCTACAGCCGGGTCTAGTTCTAAGGTAACAGATGATAATTGTTCTACATGCAGCGAAATACCTCCACTAGCACCCAAGTCAAAAAAATTAAGTTCTGCTTCCCTCATAGACTCTGATAGGGCAGCCAGTATAGGAACCAAGGAAACTATTGTAAGGATACCCAATACGCAACACGGCAATGAAATATAAAAATAGATAGTAAATATACAAAATACATCATCAGCTTTCAAGTTATAGATGGGCGATACGTATCGATTATACGTATATCGATACACCGATATCCAATATACTGCCATACGATACACAGCGATACATATCGTATTCCTCGTCGCACGTATCGTTACGTATTTTTGTCGCTAACAACATCACCAAATTCGGGTTAAGTACTGATACTTAGAAAGTATAAACAAACTTATCAAACTAAGCATTTATATTACATTAATTACATTATTTATATTACATTTATTACATTATTTATATTATAGTGTCTTATTTATATTACAGTTAAACGATACGGACTCGCGGTAACAGTAAGGCTAAAAAATACCCCGCATAAATTACTTTATAAAAAATATTAAATATCGTTCATAAAACTTTACGATATATATCGATACATCGTTATTGTTACAAATTGATTTTTACTCATCTCTATTTCAAGTTTTGACAAAAATATTTTGAATGTACCAAATATGTATAACTAGATAAAAAAAAAAGTTTTTTTAACTGTGATTACCGAAATAATGATAGAAATAGAACAGAACAGAGTCACAATTATCACAGCATCCGAAACTAAAAGACAGAGTAGCATTAGATAATAATATACATATTATTAAATTTTTAAATTATTTATTTTATTAAAAAACCTTTGCTAATAAGCTTTAGATTAGAGAAGAAAGTACATCAGAAATATAACATTATAATTTATACATAATTTTATAATCAGTGGCGTATTTTAAGATTTGGCACCCTGGGCCTAAAAAAAGTTTGTCTGCCTAGGAGACCTCCACATATAGCTTAACTTCTCAACTCTCAAAATAAAAGGCATTCATGCCATCTATGGGAGCCAAAGTGCCCACACATATTTTACTTTTTTGCTCTAGGGGCCATCAAATTTATTTTATTTACCCCATTTTACGACACCTTGCAGCTTGTCGCCTCAGTTCATGGCCCTCGTGGTTCTTGGTACACATTGTGACCTCTAATCCTTAGCGTTACGTTAGTCTAGTTTTTCATTTAATTTGAAGTAATTAGCAATCAAGTTATATACTGAAAGGGCGTTAGTACAGTCAGATTGTTACAATACAGCATAGAAGGATCCTTGGTTCTACATATTGAGACCATTACCTTAACAGACTTTCCCTTTTTGTTCCGGACATATTTCACCAATACGTGATGCATATTTTAAACTTTCTCGTATTCTTCACAATTAGGCGAAGTACGTTTTTCCCTTTAAAATTCGCCTCTGTATTTAATAAAGATAAATAGAACCATGCAAGTCGGTTAGTTTAATTTTTACAAATTGTATTAAACATTTATGGACTCTCTTACCCCTAAAAGTTTTCATAGTAAGTTGTAAATAAGTTATATTTTTCAGTATTTTTTTAAGTGACAAGTATTTAAACAACTTGTACGAAAGTATTCAAAATAAATTTTAAAGCCGAAATGTATGTATGTATTATGTACTGAAACTGACATAATTATGTCACACACAATAAGTACCTAATTAATTACTGCCATTATGTAATCGTTGGTAAAAACAACCTGAGACTGATTTTCAATTAAGTATGTAGCGAGTTTGATGATTTATTTAAGGTAGTATAAAGAAATGAAAGTATTTCAAATATTAAGCATTCAACTTCCCATAATAAGTAAATTGTTAATATGATTTTATCAGTTCAATGACATATTTGATGAACTGATTTGATAAATTTGAATTAAATTGAACTGATAATGGGTTGTTTCTTTTTCTATTTATTGATATGATTTATCGTAACTTTAAAAAATTACCTACTGTAATAGTTTCTGTATTTAAAATATATTTGTTGCAAACTTATGTAATCTTAAGTAATACTTTGTTCCCATACACTTTCTGGTATCATGTCTATATTATGAAGTAAAATTATGTACAGCAAACTCTTTAATTACCTTTAAAAGTAGCCGTTTGTTGTTACTGTGAGCGATTATTATATTTAAATAAATGCTCGCCTATATTTAGTACATAACGTTATAAATAGAATGTGTAAGTCAATAATTTATTTATAATAAGTATTTTCTTTTGTTACAATCAAATTACATATTATAATTATTTTTTATTACACTATACATAAGTGTAGTAATTTTTTTTTACTTTCTGTACCTTGCCAAAGACTTTTTTGTATGTGATACAATTCTTAGTTTTATATTTAGTGTAATACTTTAAAAATAATAAACTTTGATTATTTTTAAACATCTTTTATTATATATTTCAATATAGATTATATTTTACAGGTAATTAAAACATGTAATATATTATTCTTATCCGATAGAATTAATTTAATCACTGTCTAGGTCTTTATTCTTTTTCTTGATTAAATTATGTTCACCATGAACTTTCATATGTACTTTTAAATTGTAGTTTCCTGTAAAACCCTTATTGCAAATTTTGCAAACGTATGGCTTTTCACCTGAAACAGCATACAACATATTAATTTACCAAAAGTCACCCTGATCTATGCAGCTTTTTTTATTCCCATGGAATGACATTTAACATGTTGCTGGTTTATTGTGTTTTTAAAATAGTGATGCCTAGTAGTGCTAATTGTAAACCAGTATGAGATATTATACCTATTGATGTTTTTTTTTTTCAAAAAACATTGAATCCTGCTTAAGTGAATCCCTAATAAGGGAGACAAATTCGCATCTCCCAGGGGTCAACCATAGTGTTCTTTTTTGCAGTTCGCCATATTATATTCATTTTATAGTTTGAATTATGTAATGATAATAATAAATGAACGGGTATGTTGAATAACATAATATTTAAATTAATAAATAAAAACCTGCAATTCAGTATTTAAAATCTTACGATTCTAATAATTGTAATTTAAAATATACGGTAGCACAACACTACAAAAATAATTGTGACATTCATTTCAAATTTGACATAGTGATTGTCAATTCACTCTGTGGTAATAAAAAACGCAGCTTAAGCTATAATCCATTTCTATTAGGAATTGATAACTAAAAAAATTGTAACATTAATTTAAATGAATTTAAAGACATTGGCTTTTGTTCGAATATTGAAGAAATTATTTCATAAAAAAAATATTTAAAAAAACTATACCATTAACATTCAATTTAGTTCTTTCTGCTTTGAAATAGTGATCATTAAATGAAGAAAATAATATTTCAAACACTAGCACGTCTTCATACATTAAAAAAAATCAAAGCAATTTATGGCTAACACTGAGAAGCTTGTCAATTACTGCGGTTTCGTATGCGTGGACGACAGAAGAACGCGAAATGCTTAAAAAAGCCGTAGTGTCTTAAAACTTTAATTACTTTTTATTAAATAAAGATATCGTAATTTTTTTATAAGGCCCACTTGTATCTAAGAAGTAAAACAAAAAAATATATGTATATTAAAAATCTAACCCGTAGTTTTTGCATAATGCGCGCACAACGGCAAGCCTCAAGCATTTCATATATATAGAAAAATTTGTATTATGTAATTAACATTACCTCAAAATAATTAATGGTGAATAATTATATTATATAGCATAACACAGTCGTATTTATTTGAAATATTCTTTTTCTTATTACCTGTATGTATACGTCGATGTTTGATAAGGGATGATATAGCGTAAAACTTGTCTGAACAATATTCACACTGCCTCCTTCGTATACCGTCATGTCTATCCTGGTGGTCATTTAGAGCGCTTTTGGTTTTGAACTTGGACGGGCAACGTGTGCATTCGTACTTCTGCACGTCGCTATGGGTATCTATATGTCGCTTAAGCTGAAAAATAATTGATATTGTTCAAAAGAAATAATATAATAAAAACTGGTAAAGAATAACGTACATTTTCTATATTTAGAACCTAATTGATTATTCATAATTCACCGATGTGTCGATTTGGTACTCGGGAAATCTGAATCTCTTCTTTCCTTAGCAAATTTTTTTATTCAGTATGGCATGTTTTTTTCTCTTTTGAGACACAGTATCTAAGAGAAGAGTTCAAAATGGGTAAAGACAACCAGCACGACTGGTGGAATACCCTACAGAAAATCGCAGCCAAGGGAAGGGGAAAGGGTCTTCAAGGTCAACAATGAGCTAGTGACATCTTTGGTGTTACAATCGTCCATATACTTAACCGGGTAACCGCTTACTTCCAGGCAGGCAGTACGCATATTTATCACTGTAATTATATAAAACAGAACAGAAAGTGCGCATATTATTCAACACGTTTATTTTACTAGTTTCACCTACGGAGCTGAAATCTAGGTCTCACCAAAGAAGCCAACTCCAATCTACGAATGACCCAAAAAGCAATTAAAAAGAAAAATTTTGCAGTAACATTACGCGATTTAAAAACATATATACTGGTGTCCCAGAACGTTATGACAGGCCATTAAATGTCTGGCACGAAAAAAAAATCGTTATATTCGTTGTGGTTGCGAATTACCTACCAGCCATTTTAATAAAAATACAAAACATATTACAAAGGATGATTTTCCAGGAAGACGGATGTTCAGCCCATTATGCTGGACCAGTAAGGGAATATTTGAACAATGAGTCCCCCAACAGGTGGATTGGTTGGTTAGACCCGATTCAGTGGCCGGCACGATCGCTAGATTAAAATCCTTTTTTCTTTTTTTTTTAATTTTGAACTCTTGAAGGAAATGATATTCCAAAAACCGATGGAAAACGTAGCGTAACTACGGGGAAAATCAATGAAGCTTTCGAAAAAATCAATAGGAAAGCGTTTGCTAGATTAGTAAAAAGGTCGTTTTTGCGAAGATGTAGAGCATGTAATAGGGCTGAGGGAGGACAATTTGAGCACTTGCTTTAATTTAATAAATATTTAAAGTAAACTTCCTTGTTTTATTTATTTTTCATCTTAATTCTAGTTTTTATGTAACTACTGATCAGGCAAAACTAATAATTTTCCCAAAACAATATTAAATGACGTCAGTATGAAGAGTAAATATCATTAAAAATGGCGTCGTAGTAGGCATCACTATAAATCTCTTTCTATGATTAAAATGGCGGCACAACTTGTTTTACTCAAACAACAGAATCTGTTTCATAAATAAAAAAGATTTTAAGATGAAATACTTTAAAATTAAGTCGCCTACCGGAATTGTTACTATTTCTAGTATAGTTTCAGTATTTTTATAATAGTTCAATATTGCAACAAAATGTGCGTATCACAGCATTTTATAATCTCGGTGAAATGGGCCATTTTTGGTCAAATTTGCCTTCTCAGCTTAGTTCTTTTTTTTAGTATGAGCAATCAAAGTTAACGATAGTAAATTAGAAATACTTTTACCGATGATATTTACACAGTCCGTAAACTCTACTCCTGGTGCAAGAGTAGAATAGCGTAGAATTAAAGGAGGCCTATCGGATACCCATTGATTTAATATATATAAAGATCGTCAACTCGAAAGAGAAAATCGGCCTACGTAAAAAATCGCGACCAAAAGAAATCCTGTCTATATATACAAAATCTAAGGCTTTAAGGTATAATTGAATGTTTAATGGACTTGATTAATTGTGGTTAAGTGTACTGTAAGTGGATGTAACTTTTATAACAAAGAAAATCAACAAAATAATACGCACACTAGAGTATTCCGTTTTGGTCTCGTTTTATTCAACCTATTGTCGATATTATACTATACTAAATCTATGCCTAGTACGAAGTATTACAGACGAGATAAAACGAACGAAAATAAACTTGTGGTATATAATATAAATTATGGCTAAAATTGAGCAAATATAACACGTTTGCTTAATTTACAAAAAGACGATTAAAAAAAAACTGAATCTTCGATGACAAAACTGCGATAAAAATACCAGTGGACCTACATTCATATGTTTATTAATCTGTATTCCGCAGATAGGACAAATCGTTGGTTGTTTACGACATTTGTGTTTGTCATGTCGCTGCTGATTGGAAAATGGACGGCAGCACATTTGACAATACACTTTGCCGACAGTGTGTCTTCTTACTTGGTGGTCCTGTAATTTTAAATATTCATGTTATTTGAGCATATGTAATATCTATTTCTATGGTACGCTCTGAAGCCTAAATGGCTTGATGGGTTTTTTAGCATACGAGGTATTGTTAGATTCGTCTTTGGGAGTGACAAAGGCTATATATATAATATTTAATTACGACGTCTAGGAATCAAATATGAAGCAAAATAAATAAAAAATATTATAGTCGTGTTTTTGTTGCAGTCGGGTTTTTTTGTTTACTTTTTAATTGAAATATTGTTTGTTACTATTCTGAGTAAAATAGATGTAGAGGGCTTTAAATTCGTTAAGTATTGTTTGAGTTATGAATAACTTCAGTTTTACTTGAAGATCTTAGGGATAATTACCATTTACATTAATTCTAACAATAAACAAGGTAGGTAAATTGAAAATTTAATAAACCACCGACACAAGTAACCTTTTCATTGAGACCATTCCACTAAGTCCAAATACGATATCTCTGCTGTAAATTGGTGAGGAGTTACCTACATTATATTTGAGATGACGCTGCAGGATCAGGTCAAGGTTTTAAAATATAATTATAATATATATATAAAATACCAAATCTCGACTCAATCAGACCTCACTTCAGACTCAGTCTGCACTTTGTTGTGCTACTTTTAAAATAAAAGCTTGTAAAAAGATTTACTCGCCTTCAAACCACTATTAGTCTTGGACTTGAAATCGCACAAGACGCACGAGTACGCCTTATTTTCAGTATGTATTTCTATATGGCCTCTTAAGCTAGATTTACTATGGAATCTGTAACAAAGGGTATTTATTCAATTATGATCTACACAAAAAATTACGAGTTGTACTCCGGGAGTACCGACAGAAGTGAAAACTTAGTTATTGGGTTATGAATTGCATTTTATTTATGAATTGTGTTTTATTAATTATTAGAAACTTTAAAATACATTTAATATTCTTTTATGAAAGACGCGTTCGTGGTCTGCTATATGTACATGCAATATATATGGACACACTATAGCTGGGTCTCGTAAAGGTGTCGCGAGTCCAGAAATTTTATCTCATCTAAAAATATGCATACCGCGCTAAAAGAAGTTTTCACTTCAATAAATAAAATTGGCCTTTTTGGTATTGTTAAAATAACAGCTCTTTGCTTAAAGCATACACGGGGCATATTTAAAAAAAATGTCAGTCTGTTTGTTCCGGCTAATCTCAAAAATGATTGGATCGATTTTCACTAGCAGATAGCTGATGCTATAAGGAGTAACTTAGGCTACTTTTATTTTAGAAAAATAATTAGGGTTCCATACAAAAAAAAACTTGTAATGGTGAATCACTTCGAGTGCTTAAATAATTGGCTTACGTTGAGTAAATAATAAGAGATATAGGTACCAAATTATTACCTCTAGTGGTATATTGTGAAGTAAGTATTCTCCTATGAAAATCAATGATTTTCAATAAAATCGGGAAGTCCAGTTTAGGACAACAACAAAATCGCTTATCCCGATTATCCTAGTAAGGATCCTAGGGTCTAACTGTTTGAAATATTGAATTGTCATCGGACCTTGATAAGTACGCCAAATATCGAGTTCGGCATTGAGTTAAAAATCATGTTCAAAGTTTCCGTTACATACTAACATACGTATGAAGCAAATAAAAGCGTGTTAAAAAGTAGGTAACTTATTTTTTTCAGTGATATTTTCACTGATGTGTTTTGTTGCCGTGAAGAAGTGGGGATTTTAATATTAGTGTAGATTAACGCAAACGAAGTCGTTGGTGGTTTGCTAGTAAGAAAAAAATTGTGCAACTCACACTTAATCTGGAATCTATTAGATGTAAAATGTGAAACTAAATACGATTTTTGTAGTAATTGTTTATAAGAATTAATAATGATAAAATTTTAGATCAAAATTCCGAAAATTGATTAAGTTACAATAATTTTAGTGAAAGCAGCTGGTAGACTTAATCAATTAACTATAATATATTACTTACAGTTTTGAACAATAATCACAAGTATATTTTTTTTCTGAGTGTGCTGCCCATGCGTGTTTTTTAAGATTTCTCGGCGTAGCGTAGGATGACAAACATACTTTGCATGTAAGATTTTTTCCCTAAAAATAACAGAATATATTAATAGTTAAGTGACAGGCCTTTCGGAGTAAACATATGGGTGAATGGTGGACCAACGAGTATGCCATTGAATGGGACAACTTACTTTATTTTCAAAGCAGTACTGGGTAGTTATGTTTTAAAATACAGTCTAAACTCTTTATAACGAAACTCAAGGGCCTGAGCATTTTTTGTCGTTATAGAGAGTTATCGTTATATGGAGTGAACAAAAAAACAACCAAATTAACAAGAATTTTAAATATTATGTCTTAGATAATAAATGCTTATAAATTATTGTTTACACATATAGTCTGATAACTTTGTCTGACGTTTTTTGCTATGCCTGTACTTGTTTTGTATTATTTTATGTATTCTATTCATATCTAGATATGTGGTGGAATCGTCTTCCTACACATTTCTTCGTAATAGAGAATGGCGTATCGCTATAAAGAGTGTTTCAATATGTGGGTTTTAACGCAAACCAACCAAGTTGGGCTCACTTCAACGTTATAGGGAGTTTATCGTTATAAAGGATAAAGTTACAAAGAGTTTAGACTGTATAAAGTGGAAAACATGCATTTTGAGATGTCACAAAAACTTCCTAGATAGTTCTGACAAGGGAGCCACCATCTTGTCAGTAGGCCCCACTTTGTATACTGAAAAATTGTACGAAGGCTTAAGGTGCGACCACACTAGAGCGGCGCAGCGCGACGCATTGCTGCACGTCATTTCATGTACATTCTCGAGCCGCACTAGAGCGGCGCTGCGCGTCGCTGCATGGTACGGCACAACGTGGCGCTGCGCGTCAAAATATAATTTGTATAATTTTGTATGGTGGGTGTCGAACCAGAATGGCGCTGCTCTGCACGTCGTTGCGCGTCGCGACATAGTTTCCTCCCATAGAATATTTTGATGCGCAGCGCCGCGACGCGCAATGCAACACCGCTTTTGTGCAGCATATCAAGCGGCGCTGCGTGTCGCTCCTGCCATCATCTAAAAACTCTGTTGTCGAAAAAGGATAAAACTTTCTTCTCGCTCACGCTGGTATCAAGACGAAAGTGAATTAAGGTCAATCATCATTCGTTCACAATGCCATGTAAAGAGCGTCAATGTCGTATCTACTTATAAAATATAAGTGATAGGAAACAACAAAATGTGACTGATCCTCATTTTATTACTAAATATTAAAAATATGTACACTATTGATACGCCTATTTTTATTGCGATTTCGCCCATAAATTGTCTTTCTTTGCCTGGTTCAAGTTGCGGATCGAACAGTTCTCAATAAGTATCTACTAACAGTATTAGTTAATTTTCCTTCGTCAATTTCCATTTTTGTAAATAGGCGTGCTTCTCCGCCGAAAGCAGTATGCAGACTGACGCAACTTTTACTGGGCGTTTCGTATAGAAACGCTTTTAAGAACCGGTTCTTATATGAAAATCGAACGAACCGTTTCTCTATTTAACAATAACAAGTTTAAAAACGAACGAGACCGTTTTTGATAGAACAGATCTATGGTGATGGTTATAAGAACTATAATTGAATGAACAGTAAACCGTTACAAGAAACTACTTTAAAATTGTAGTAAGGAATAAGCTAGAATGAATCTTATCACTAAAGATATACAATACAAATTTCGTTGTAAAAGAAAAACGAGAATGAAGTAATAAATAAAAACTGGGTTTTGGTTAAACGTCAAATGTTCGATTTTCCAGTACAGTTTGTTCTAGAACTTAAGAAAAAAAAACCTTTTTTTATAACCGTTTCTAAGAACGGTTCCTTGTGTGTAAAAAAGCGTTTCGTTTCGTTTTACGAAAAATGAGAAACGACCCAGCACTAGACGCAACGCGCCGCGCCAGGATTACCAACTCTTTAAAAAAAAATACCCCTAAATAACAATAAATGCAATATTCAAAAGTCCCAAAAAAACCGGTATTGTGTATCTATTCAAGGGTATTGTTTAAATGAGTCTCCCGTTTTATTTCACTATTTAATACCTATCTTATAGGCAATTTAAATGTATGTTTAATTAACATACGAATTCATTTAATAGTTAATGGACATAACCACACTGATCACTAATATAATTGAAATTTTGAATTTTGAACGTGTTATGTGAAGTCCCGTGCTGCCGCGAGATGGCGTGCGTTAGCTTGACCAGAAACTTGAAAACTTGACTTTGACCAAAGACTAACTACTCACTTAGTATTAATTCTTATTTAGATAGTGGGTAGTTAAAGATAGTACTATGGACGTTTTTACTTCTGTTGGTTAGTCTAATAACGCATGTAATATAATTTATGCCCCTAAAAATAGCCCTAAATTATTTTAGGCCCTAAAAAAAGCCCATTAAGCGTATTTCCGCCCTAAAATTAGGGCTAAAAGCCCTAAGACGGCAACCCGGCGCCGCGCCGCGACGCTTGCCGTGTCGCATCAGAGCGGCGCTGCACAAGTAAATACCTACCACTTTTTACACTACAAAACTTTATTACGATATAAACTATATTACGATTATATAATATTTTCATGTTTAGTTAGTTTATTAGTGAAAGAAGATTTCTAACGATACCAAAATATACCCGGGAATATTGTGCTTACACGACATGACACGACAAAATAGACTAGGTACTGAGAGGATATTACGTCAAGACGTCCGAGAGTGTGAGTGAATACTGAATTGACAGACGGCTAGCTAGACTGGCAAATTAGTTTCAGTGTTGCAATACAAAATAGAAAACATCGATTAATATAAGAGTTGCATTAAAATGAGTAAATAAAAACTGTATGCTTTTTTATTACTTGAAGCAATGATGGCTCAGTTTATAGCGTGGACGGGCACCGCGTCAATCGACGTTAGTTAGAATCCCTGGATAGATTTGAGCTTGACCTTGAGCTTTCTCTGAAGGAAAACTTCGTGATGAAATCATAGATGGTGGTAGGGTTTTTTCTCATTCCCGCCTGGATAGCTACTACCCTCAAGTTGAAAATCTGTCTCCAAACACCAATTGGTGAGTTCCAGCAGCTGTACTTGAAAGTTTTCACTAGGCTCAACGTGCTATCATCTTGGGCCACATCGACACTTAAGATCAAGTGAGATTGTGGCTACAACGCTAAACCGACATATGATGACAAAAAAAAAGAAAAGTAAAGCGTGACATCTGCCAATTGAATAGGAAAATTGTATATTATTATGTCGATATATTCTCCTTTAACATTGTGTGCGTCATAATATTCTTTTGGAGGAAAATATGCCACGACGCGCAGTGCAGTGCTGCTATAGTGCGATATGCCCCATACAAAATGATACAAAGTAAATTTTGACGCACAGCGCCGCTCTGGTGCGGTCCTACCTTTAAAAACATTGCCACTGGCAAGTGCTTTTTGCGACGCCAAAACAAAAAGAAGTAACGAAAATCAAAACGGTACACATTTCATTAAAAGTTATTAAAAACATAGATTATAAACTTTAATAACATAGTATATATACCTAAATAAAAGATAATTAACATTTAATAAACTTACCTCTTCTTCAAAATGTACATTTCTATAATGAAACTCCAAATAATCACATGAAACATATCGTTTTGAACATATGACACAGCGCATCTGCTCTTTCGGTACATGCTTCAATCTGTGAGCTAGTTGTTGTGACCAACTGTCAAAACGTTCCGAACATTTTTTGCAATATCTACTTTCTTTATGGCTTTCTAGGTGCGTGATAAGGTCTGTTTTTTCATCATAACTTCTGCTGCATAAACCTGGAAAATAATAATATTTTTTTAATAGTTTAATAATTTTTGTGAGGTAACATTACACCAACATAACATCCATAAATGAACATTTACATTAACCTCGGTGGTTTGGACACAATAGGACTTATACCATTTCCATTTCTTTATTTTCTCGATGACAGCTCCTGTGAAATCTTGAAAGAGCGTCTTTTTTACATTATATATGCATTATTTTATAAAAATATGTACAAGGTTATACCAGAGTCGGAGAAACTGATAGGGATGGAGCTATATCGATAAACGTAACACGATAACAGACCCGATATTTTTTGACAAAAATGTAAGAAACTAAACTACTGCCGGATACTTTTGTACATATTGATTAACTAATATTATATTTCATTACAAGATGTTATACGTATTAATTCTTAATTGATAATGCCAACTTCTTCAAAATTTTCGAAGCTGTTGTAAAATAAGTAGGTATAGGTATACTCGACAATGAAACGAAATAATTATAACGACAGGTAATCTTTATTTATTTATTTTAATCAAAATCTGATGAATGATGATATAATAAATACATGCGATCGATATCATTACTTATTTGGTCACAACACTACAAATATCAAATTAGAACTGTAATCGAGAAAATAAAGAAATGGGAATAGTATAATGGCAGGCAAAAATAAGAAAACAAAAATAAAAATTACGTTTTTCGACTCGAGAAATTAAACTTTCCAAATGGAGCCCTTTAAATATAATCCTAACTTAAGCTAACAACACGATAAACAACAACTGATAAGCAAAATTAGCGTAATTAGATAACGAGAGAATTGCCTCATTAGGCTAGTGGTCCTAAGCGCGACTGCTATGCTCGAGGTCCTGGATTCGATTTCCAGGTTGGGCAAAGTGTTATATGGTTTAAAATGGATGCAACGGTACGCCCGAACAATAAGCTACGCCAACGATAACAGTACCGAGAGGGACCGCACAGCGAGAGCGCGGTGCGACGTAACGCGACGCCCAAACAAATCCCTAGGACTCGGTACCTACCACAACGACGACGATACGCACTACAGTAAGTAGCGAGCTGCAAACCAGGCGTGAAGAGAGCGAAACACAATGGCACACACGCAGGGAGGTGCCTACACGGAGGCGTGGCGCTGGCGTAGCTACGGAGAACGAAGTGAACTGGGTCGCTAGCGGGTGGAAGATTTCTTGAAGACAAAAAACACACGAACACTAAAATCAAGTCGATATATTCTTCACAGAAGCAGGATGGCCGCGTTACAATAAATTTTTAATACTATCGAGGATCCAGTGCTTCGGAGGTATCTTGACACAGAGCTTCTTCAAAGTCTTCAGAGTCTTGAGTGTTCTTTCTTCATTAGCGTTTAACACCATGTGTGACGGCCGGTTTTTTTTTTTTCTTTTAGAACTGATTACACTGTTAGCCTTAGGGGCCCTATCCAAAAACAGAGCCGCTGCGGCTTTTACAGCTTCACCGGACTTGAGAGACGGCCGGTTGCGGCAACGCTATATTTATAAGTGTGTTGGAGTGCGACGAGACGATGGCGTCTATTCCCCTTTCGCTCTAACATTTCCTTATTTGGTAAAAACAAGCGGGCATTACCTTTTTGGCACGAATATTGATATCGTTATCTACATTATTATTATTACATAAAAATACACGTAATTTGCCAATATCTTATTAGAATAACCTATTCTAATCTATTTAGAACACTAATATCTAACTAAATTACCACAATGTAACATTAAGGAACAGTAAACGGTGAAAATATCATACACTAAACATTACAACATAAAATAGCCTAGAAACACGTTATGTACGAACTACTAACATTATAAACACGATAGAAATGTAATATAAACTACACTATTCCTATATATTCTCATACATTACACATAACTTGTATAAATCTAAGATTACTTCGTAAATATCAGTTAGGCACATTTTTTTACTATTTTTACAAAATTATAAGTTATATTACTATTTTATTTACTATCACTATGTACCTCAACTCTATCTATATCTTTAAACTAGAAACTGTAAATCAATGATTATTAAGGTGAATTCTTATTCCTTAAGCCTATCAATTTGTACCTACAACTAAATATCACTATTATCTCCTAAACTATCAAGCCAGCTCGGAGTTGGCATTATGCCCGATTTTTTGCTATAGGCTCGCCCCCTATTATATGGGACCTAAAAATACCCGGCGAACTGTGGGTGTACATTAGTACACCTCTGCCTAGCCCTTCGGGGATACAGGTGTGATGGTATAATGATATCTTAGACAGCGAATCCGGGAGTTGACAACTTTTGGAAAATTTCTGTCAATATTTTTTATGTTGAAAATAATACATATGAATAAAATTTTCTTCTTTAAAACACCATAAAAAGCGATTTAAATATATTTTTTAATCTAAATAAAAAATTTCTCACAAAACGCTGTATATGGTCCCGTGACGTCATCATTCATTTTATATGTTATTTTGTATGATAACCGTGACAAGTTTGACAATTTACGCAAGTGTGTAACATTCATATTTCTTGAATGGTGACGTCAATTTTCTAATTGGTGTTTTAAATCACTTGACTCACAGAAAAAAATATTAATTTTCCAAAGGGAAAACTTACTTTAATTTTTAAACATACGTCGGTCGACCCTCGGATTGCTAATTATAAAGACCAGATTACCATCTTAAATTATAGTTTCACTGGTTATAGGTTAAATTCACAGTTTTTCATATTAATCATTCATTTTTACCTAAAAACAAGATATTTTAATGTAATTTTTTCCTTACTCTATACTAAAATTATAGAACTCAAGAGATTGCATTTTGCTTGTTTGTTTGGATGTAATAATCTCTGGAAATTCGAGTCCTATCTGAAAACTTATTTTTGCATTTTTTGTGAAAGGTTATAAAAAGTTTGTATATTAAACTACTGTCCGTTATTAGAAGCTTAATATTGAAAGCAGCGCATCAGTGTTTCCGTTGATTACTCATTCTACCTTCTATAGCCATCTCTTTCGTACCTCCCACATGTGTCACCAGGCGGCGCACATTGGACTGAAATCGGAGCCTCCCTTTCATAGGATTTTAGAAAAATGAAATATGTTATTTCATAGTTTTAAGTATACAGTTTTGTCAAAACAGTCATATCATTGTATAATTTAGCAATTTCTAGCTTTATTTTTAATTTCTACACCATATAATATGGACATGTAAATTTAAAATGTATGAAAATGGATTTTCTTTTCGTCATAACTTTTTTATGTTTTGAGTTGTAAAGCTGAAATTTATACATATCGTTACTGGGGTGGTAATGAACCCTCAGGACCTTTCATCTTGACCCCGGGCGTCCCCGTTCAACAGATATTTGTTGATGAAAATTTCATACTTTGATGACATTGTATTGGGGTGAAATCATCAATCTCTAGGTTTATTTTCGACCTGAATGCTACAGGTATCGATTAATAAAGACCCCTGATTTACCCTACCGCTTCGTTTTCATTATCTTTCAAAAATACGATTCAGAATTAGTTTTAAAAATTCAATATACCTATTTTTCTTTATTAAAAGTTGTACATTACCTATAAATTTGGACTATCTACTTAAATTAACACCAGTTATCATTAATAAATTACCAATTTAGCAATTTCAAGCTTTATTTTTACGTTATATACCAAATAATATTGAATGTAAATTTTATATGTATGAAAATGAACTTGCCTTTCTTCATAACTTTTTTTGTTTTCAATTATAAAGCTAAAACATATACGTAACGTTACCGAGGTGGTTACGAACCCTTATGCCCTTTGACATTGAGTCCAGGCGTCCCCGTTCAAAAGATATAAATTAATTGTTGAAAGGGGAATTGCTGCATTGCAGCCAACTGCTGTCAATGATACAAATGTGAAACACAGACTTAATATGACCATGATATATGGTAAGATACCTTCATATCTTTCAGATACCTCAACAGCAGCATGTGATATTTGTAAAGCGAAGCCAAAAGATATTAATGCCATCGACTTGATATCGCATTCTGAGGATATTTTTAAGTATGGCCTATCTTCCCTCCACGCCTGGATTAAATGCATGGACTGCATATTGCATATTGCGTATCGTCTAGATTTCAAAAAATGGCGAGCTAAAGGAGACGATTTAAAGCAACTAGCAGATAACAAGAAAAAGATTATTCATGAAAAGTTTCGAGATGAAATGGGTCTGCTTGTAGATATAGTTAAACAAGGTGCGGGAACGACCAATGATGGGAACACCGCAAGAAGGTTTTTTGCAAATCCTCAAGTAACTGCACAGATCACTGATGTTGATGAAGAACTCATCAGGAGATTTGCGGTGATTCTTCAGGTAGTCTCATGTGGAAAGTTTGTTGATGTGGAAAAGTTCCGGCAATATTGTTCTAAAACAGCTCATAAATATGTCGAGTTATATCAGTGGTATTATATGCCTTCTAGCGTGCATAAATTACTCATGCATGGTGCAGACATAATTGAGCATAATAACTTTATCCCAATTGGCAAACTTTCTGAAGAGGCTTCTGAAACACGCAATAAAGATTTTAAAAATTTTAGAGTATTCCACTTGAGAAAAATTTGTAGAATTGCAACAAATGAGGATATTATCCATACTTTGTTAATAACTTCTGACCCATACCTGTCCAACATCAGACCTAAGATAAGTCAACTTAGCCATAAACCGCTATCAGATGAAGCTAAATTGTTATTGGTAAATTCTACATCAGATAAAGAAAATATAGAGTTTGTAGATGTAAGAAATTTGTGTGACTCTGAGTAATGTACGAGTGTAATTAAGTAGGTATCATCGGAACTATATGTATATCATAATTTATAATATCATAATTTTGATATAAAATATTTTTATATATTTGGAATTTACATTTACATCATCTATTTAGAGGTACTGTTGAAATCGATAAGTTAAAATGAATATCACATCTCATATTATTTACACTGCTTTCATATAGAATCCTAATCTAGCCCCAGAAATATCTGTTTAATCTTTTATGACAAACATCAATATCAACGAAACAAATAAACTAATTACCCTAGTTAGCAAAATCAAGTCATTTTAGTACAAATGTGGAACAAAAACAATCAAGAATAGTAGCAGGTAATGATAATTGGTGTTAATTTAAGTTTATAGTGCAAATTTATAGGTAATTTACAACTTTCATTAAAGAAAAATAGGTAAGTATATTGAAATTTTAAAACGAATTCTGAATCGTATTTTTGAAAACGAAGCGGTAGGGTAAATCAGGGGTAACTTTATTAATCGATACCTGTAGCATTCAGGTCGAAAATAAACCTACAGATTGATGATTTCACCTCAATACAATGTCATCAAAGTATGAAATTTTAATCAACAAATATCTGTTGAACGGGGACGCGCGGGGTCAAGGTGAAAGGTCCTAAGGGTTCATTACCACCCCAGTAACGATATGTATATGTTTCAGCTTTACAACTCAAAACACAAAAAAGTTATGACGAAAAGAAAATACATTTTCACACATTTGAAATTTACAAGTCCATATTATATGGTGTAGAAATTAAAAATAAAGCTAGAAATTGCTAAATTATACAATGATGGGACTATTTTGACAAAACTGTATACTTAAAACTATGAAATAACATATTTAATTTTTCTAAAATCCTATGAAAGGGAGGCTCCGATTTCAGTCCAATGTGCGGCGCGGGGGAGGCCGTAGCCGTGGTAGTAGGATGCGGCGAATTTGTTCGTTATTGGCGTGATGTTTTCCGTTCGAACAACTTGTGCTCTCCAAACGTGCCTCGAACCGGCAATTTGTATTTAAAAGTTTGAGTCTTGTTCAAACACGTAAGTTGCACAAGAATTATACAAATATTTTTAAAGTGTTTCAAATAGCCTTCTTGGTTACTTTAAAATTATGTAAGCGTTCAAACTCCAAACACAGGTACCTATATTTATGAACATATTATTATTAACGGGTTAACCGTTCGACTTTAAGTATTGAATTTTCAATTTCTTTTAAAATTATTTTACTTGTCTTAAATCTGCAAGGCATTTAAGAATTTAATTTCAAAAATAATTTTGCTTTCTACCTTAAAAATTATCATTTTTACATTTTATATTTATCGTACATGTCGTAGAAAATAAGCTTAAACTTCCACAGGTCAGAATTTGTAATAGAATGGTCATATTTTTTGAAGTGAAAATTATAAAGCAAGTAAATATTTGTTCTAAACCGAGTTCTTGAACTAGTGATATATTGAATATTAAGACTGGATTATGACCATCACACACAGGATGAAACACCGTAATAGTTAACTTCGTTGTGTTCCGGTATTAACGTGTCCACCTGCAGATTTTGTCATGGTTATTTTGAGATGCTAATGTTTATTAAAAATGCAAACTACCCTCGCGGGGTACGTTTCGCTTATAAATTCAAAATACCCTCGCGGGGTATTATTCGCTTTAGCGTTTTTTGTTTCAAATACATGAAATGCACGGCTGCCCAATTGGCAGATGAATAAGACCTTATAGAAGCAACGTTCATTAACGATGCATACCAACCCTCGCAGGGTTTTATTATATGCGAGCTAAGTTCATTAACGATAAATAGCAACTCCCGCGGAGTTTGCTTAAATGCTTTTCGTGCAAATTTCATGCTGCAAGTTTCGATAAGCCTTAATGTACCAGTACCGATAAGCAGGTAAGTTAAACTTTGTGTGAATATTTCACAATGATCATTAACGATTCATAAGCAACCTTCGCGAGGTTTGCATTTCAAACATAAAACATGATCTTTGCGAGTAAAAACCTGTACAACATGAACCTGTACAAACCTGTACCGATGTATAGTGCCTCTCGCAGGAGAGCTTTATATATTTTTCACAGAAAAATATGGATATTTTAAAAGACTGAGAAACCTTGTACAGTTAACTATTGTGTCACGTGATTAATCATACAATTTAAAGTGACATCGGCATAATATAAGTTTGTTAAGACTTGAAATGGAATGAAGTGGCATTGTATCATAAATGACCTGAGTACTTATATACTCTAAGGAATACACGTGTACTTAACAACCAAAATACAGTGTGTTATATGCGTGATAAGACTACTCAATTTAATATAAATGCTTGACAGCCTTAAAATGTCTTTCTTCGAGAAAGATTACGTGAATATCTTTTCCAAACTACCTCTAATTTGAATTTTATTCACAGATAAAATATAAACATTTAATATCCAGATGCAATTAATTTGGAATATTATGCCATTAGAATTATTAAATAATGCCTGAAATAAAAACGAGAAATTATGACTTGACAATAAAATTCTTTTGTGGCGCTCGCCGGCCACTTCCGCGGCACGCTCGCTGCGCTCGCTCGTTTTGGTCACAGCTCCAACCTAACCTATCCTGTTAAGGATCGTCAGTTGATATTTGTTTTGAACAAATATCTAATTATAACTTTGCTCTCGGGGAGGTGTATACATGCTAATTTTTCGTACATAATTATAAACGTGGAAACTAATTCATTTTTCAACGACTGGAAGGATTCGCGTGAAATTTCTATTTATATAGTCCTATATCGTGGGAATAGGATATTGTAATAGTTTACTATTACAAGTTTAAATTATATAATTTGAAGTTAATGTATGTAATTAACCGAGCCGGGTACTTGTTTCATAAAAAGTGTTAAAAATTAAATGCTGCAGCTTAATATCTGCAACGACAACTCCGAAACCTAACGTATCAAATCTTTAATAGCCTCTTTTTTTTTTTTAAAGACGCGACATCACTTCCTCGCTGAAGGAGGCTATAGCTTCCCACGACCTCTCGCTGCCGAGCATGGCGCGAACCACACTCGGGAGCGAGAGGTCCCCTCCAACCACTGCGGTCAAAGTCCGGCGCTGGCTCTACCACACACTATATACCATATAGTACCACTCTGCGCAGTATCACTGTCAGCACCGCACTCCTGACACGCAGTGGTCGGCTCCCTCCTTGCGATCCGGTGCAGGTACCATCCGAAACAACCATGTCCGGACAGCACCTGCACCAGTCGGAACGTGAGGGAGCTACGCTCCCTCCTACACCATTCTTTTAGGACCGGGCGGACGGCGTCTATGGTATATTTACCATATCGCTCGTCCGCCAGGTCCTCCCCCATCTCCTTATCACATCCTCAAATCTTTAATAACCTAAACTAAGGTATTTCATCAGCTCTCAAGGGGCGGATAAAAGGCTACCTATGGCGATATTTGTTATTATTTCATTAAAATATGAAAATATTTAATAATATATTAATAACATGTTGACGTGGATGTTCAAAACGCAGTATCTGCAGACACAATAGTGTATGTTAGTATTAATCGGCCAGTTAATCTTAATTCGATGTCGCGCATTAAAAATTGACGCTCGCTCGCTCGCCAGCGGCACGCGTATTATTGCAAAACAATTACAGGATTTACCATTTTAGTACTTATAACATTTATGATAACCTGTTATGAATGAAAATGTGCCAACCATCTTGCCAGATTGGTTTGTTGTTACTACTCCGATCCTTAGATCGTCTACCACTAGAGTGATGCTAAGTTGTGTAGCAAATGGATAAAACTGTTCAAAGAGACTCTGTTTATTATAAACTTTTACCCGAGTTAATATTTTATGTATAGTTTACATATGAAAAATGACAATTTATTACGTATGACTGATATACAGCAAATGTTACTGCATACGACTAGTCGCAGAATTACGTGGAATATGCAATGAAAAATGACAATTTATTACGTCATTAGGTCATTACGTATGATTGATATACAGCAAATCTTACTACATAACTAAAGTTGTTTTACTACGTACAGTTGATATATCAATACAGCCAGACATTTTGATCATGGTTACTTTCGCGCAGTAACATATATCGCATAAGAGTTATATTCGACATAAGAGTTATATGGTCACAGTTATAAGACGGTTATAGGAGTGTGAAATAATGAGTCATAATATTTGTCGTAATATTCGTACAAATGTCTTCACTGGGTTTCTGAAGGGAGATATATTATGTGAACTAAGACTACACGTGTGGTGTAGCTGTGTGAAGTACGAAACAGAGCTGAGTAGCCAACGTATAAGTCGTTATCACTCGTGATGATTTTTTGAATATACATTATATCGCAACTCGCGGAGTGTCTCTTCATAGCAAATATTTCCCGCTCAACTATAACCACTTTGCTTTGATATAAATTAAGTTTCATAGCTTTACTTCGACCTTGATCACCGCTTGGCTTCCCCGCAACATATCTTGTAAAAACACGGCCTTAAATATATAGTGATACGGTCTAGAAGCTCACCAAAGTAACTGACTATTTGATATTCTAACCATTAGGGTTAGGTCATCGTAGAAATTAGTTCGTTCAAACGTACAAAATATGCATCTAGCTCTAGAGTAAGAATATGGCACATACCTCGAAAGAATTGTTGAAGTCTGAATCGAGGAGACGGCGATAAATGTGAAGTAAATTGCAGTAGGTACTACTCAGACTAACGTAATTTTTCTAAAGGGTGCATATAACTTTAGATATATAAGTAGGTATATACTATTATAAATAGGTGGACAATATGAATATAGGCCGCACGCACGGCCAATTAATACTAAGCAAAGCATATATATTATGGTTACTAAACTACTGATATCATATATGCACATGTATATTTAACACCCAAAACACAACTGACAATTAGGCACGACGCACAAATAAAAATCATGTGCGGGAATCGAACCCGCGACCTCTCTGCTCAATAGTGCGGTTTATTACACTGGCATGTAAAATAAAGATAGTAATCAGAATAAGCGAAATGGAGCTAGTCGGTAACATTAGTAATATTTTGACCATAATATTTACAAACATTTCTTTCGCCTCGTATTAATTAGCTTGCTTTAGAATATGTTTGCGACCTTGTTGTGTAATTGTTAAAACTAATCCTATTATTTTTCGCACCTCATATTTTTATGAATAACTACATATACGTATCACATTGGCGTATAGATATATACCCACTATGGCATATCGCATTGGCGTGTTCACCAGGCGATAACAAACAGGTCTCAATATTAAGCTTCTAATAACGGACAGTAGTTTAATAGACGCGTTTTAACTGAAATAAAACGCATATTAAAATACTTCCCTTATTAGAAGCTTACTTTTTAACCCTGCCTGGTGTATATATTTCGACACAATGACGAACAAATTCGCCGCATCCTACTACCACGGCTACGCCCCCCCCCCCCAAGCCGCCTGGTGACTCATGTGGGAGGTGCGAAAGAGATGGCTATAGAAGGTAGAAAGAGAAATCAACGGAAACACCGATGCGCTGCTCTCAATATTAAGCTTCTAATAAGGGAAGTATTTTAACATGCGTTTTATTTCAGGTAAAACACGTCAAATATCATGCTACAACTCTAAGTAGCGGGGTAGTAACAATGCCAAGCAATCTAGCAAGATGTAGGCAAGTACATGGGTGTGTTAGGGGTGATGTCAAGATGTAAAGTTAGTCAAATAAATATATAAAGGGTGAAACCCGCCATGATTTCAATTTCTAGTTTGTTATAAAATAGCAAAACTCGAAGAATAAAATTGTTTAATTATTGACTAACATAATACTAATAAATGCTTATTTTCTTACCACAAAACAATTGTCCTTCCTCTTCGAATTCTTCCTTTGTTGCATCATAGAAGTTTATTTTATTACATTTAGATGTAAATTCTTCACTTCTGGTTCTTTTTGTTTTTTGTAAAATTTTAATTTCCTTATCTATTTTACTGTCAACATTTAATTTCTTCTTAGGCCTCCCTCTTTTCTTCTTTGGTTTAGTATCTGAAATTATGACCTAAAATTATGATTTGTAGTAATATCTAATACTATTAAGTGAGCAATTCCTGTATATAATAGGTCCTTATATACGAAATTAGCGTTTCATATGGAAAAAGTAAAATCAAAAAAATATTATGAAATTATACATTTAATCGATCGAAGTATGTACCATTATTATCTATGCACTTTCGCCATTTCATGGGTAGTTCATTGATTTCATTGCTAAAACAATTGTGGGAGCGAGAATATAAAAAAATATTTGAAGGCGGTTTGGACAATCTCATCGGAATTGAATTTTCTTCTTTGCAAAAAATTGTCCAAATTCCGAAAAAATGGTAATCTGTTGGAGCAAGGTCCAGGGTGCACGGTGGGTGTCGGCGACATTCCAACCGCAGTTCCTTAAATTTAGCGACCGTCTGTCATGAAGTATGGGGCCTAGCGTTGTCCTGAAGCAGCAGTGGGCTAGAGAGATTGACCAGTCTCGGTTGTTTAACGGCTAGCTTATCCATCATGGTTTGCAATTGTTGACAATACAGATCTGCCGTTATCGTCTGGCCAGATCTTAGGAAGCTGTAGTGTATGACACCAGCACTGGTCCACCAAACACTCGCCAGTACCTTTTTCTAAGTCAACTTTCGCTTGGGACAGGATTTGGCCGGTCCTCCTGGGTTCAACCACTGTGATGAGACTTTCCGATTGTCGTAAGGGATCCATTTTTCGTCACAAGTAATAATATGATACAAAATTCCCTCGTTATTTTGACGGTTGAGTAATGTAACGCAGCACTCAATTCGTGTTTGTTGGTGTGCTTCAGTCAATTCATGCGGTACCCATTACTCGAGCGTTTTTACTTTTCCAATTTGTTTCAAGTGAATTAAAATTGTTGTATCACTCACACCGAAGTCTGCCGCTAACTCTAACGTGGTTTGTGATGGATCCGCTTCCATGATCACCTTTAATACTTCATTATGAACTATAACCGGACCGCCATAAACTCGGTATTCCTTGACGTTTGCGGAATGCGGGAGGGGAACAAATCCGACCAATGAGTTAGTAGTCGTTAAGTACTAACAAAAAGCTATTGTCTCAAAGTCGTACGGATGATATTATAAAATCGCAATTGAAAACGAGAAATTGCAATATCTAGATTGGATCTAGGACAGTCACTCTATACTTATAATAAAAGAGTAAAGGAGTCGAAATTTGTACATTGAAGATCTTTGAGAAAAATTACTACAAAGGGGTTTAGAGTCATGGACAGAAACATTTCGATAAATTTTGAAATTTTTGTCTGTATGTATGTTTGAACGCCAATCACGCAAAAACTACTGGACAAAATTTAATGAAATTTGGTAAGGCACATTTAGGATGCATTTTGACACGTATGGACATTTGTGTGGTCTATAAACTGCGTTAAACTTGTATACATATAAAAAAGAATGTATTCATATGTAATTTTGTAATATATTTTTAAACTAGCTGTGCCCGTGGCTTCGCTCACGTGGACTACAGAATGCCCGCGCGAATCTTGCTCCCCCGCCCCCGGCAACTTTAAAGGCAAAAATGCTTATTGTGGGTGTTCGTTAGAAGATAGATGTATACTCTCCCGGACTTTTTTGTAGGTCTTTTTAATACCTATGATTATGTCGGTACATTTATGTGCAATATCTCTTATGGTTTACTCAGCATAAGCCATTTAAGCGCCCGAATTGATTCACCATAACCAGTTTTTTTAGTTTGTGCGGAACCGTAATTCTTTTTCTAAAATAAGAGTAGCCTAAGCTACTGCCTATATCATCAGCTATCTATCAGTGAACGTCCCGTCAAAATCAGTCCAACCGTTTTCTGAGATTACCCGGAACAAACAGACAGACAGGCAAAAATTCAAAAAATTGGCTTTTTGTTATAGGTATCATATATACTTTCATATACATTTAGTAAAAAAACTGTTATTTTGACATTACAAACAGACACTTCAATTTTATTAATTGTAAAGGTACGTCGGCTTTACCAGTGTCATTTAGCAGAATTATGTGGTTAATGCTGTATTTAGTACTTAATTTTGACTAATTATATTTTTATTTATTGTATTGATATTTATGTATGATGTTGTTATGTGTATGTATTGTATATGTGTAGTATATATGTATTATATATGTCTTATATATATTATGTTTTGGTGTTGATATTTTATTTATATATTGTGATTTTAAATTGGTTAAACATAATTTCAATAAACCCCCTTACCTTTTACACCTACCAATATTTATCTCTGCATCACCTAATGGTTGACTGGCAGAGAATGCCTTAGGCATTAAGTCCGCCATTGCGTATTTAACGCATAGTGTGTAAATAAATAAATAAAGATATAAGATATCGACCGTGTTATGGAAAAATGTCGTAAGCGACAAAATGTAGGTATTTCACTTTATAATTGCAATTGATAGTTTAAATAATTTAGAGCATGATCATAAGATCAACATAACGATATCTGCATAAATGCAAAAAATATACACTTAAAAAAAGATTCATTGTAAATAACAAATTTAAAAGTTTCGAAAATTTGAACAACAAAATGATTGTAACCGACATTTTCTGTCTACGATGAAATAAAGCGTAGGAAATAAGGAATGGAAATATGAGGTATTGAGTGATAACGATAGATGTTGAGTTATATTGGATGAGAAAGGCGAACGTTTATCTTTAAATAATTGTATTGTGATAGTTGCTGTGGGCAAAAATAGAGCGATGTTTTTAATATTCTCATACTGCAGAGATGTTGGAATATTAATAAATCTGTAATTTTCTTCCAAAGTTCCCGATAGACTCCTATTATAAAATAAACTGATCATAAATATGCCATTTTTTTGTTATTAATTTTTTTACGGTATAATGTTATATTTGCTAATAACTCCCAAATTGTATAAACAACTGTATCCGGAGTCTAGCTTTGGCTATGTCGAGACTAATGGTTGAACAAATAGTGACCCTTCCAAATTAAAAACAAGTTGTGAGTTGATGATCCGTAAAGCTAATATACAAACAATATATCCATCAGGACACGAATCATATTCACTACTCGCCTATTTTTTTCATAATTACAGGTTGAATACGTAGAAAAATTAATAAGTATTATAACGCGACATTTTATGTCTTCCATTTTGTGAAAAGAACGATGTCACAGAAAAATCAGATGGTGCGAAAAGAAATTAATCATTATATTTGAAACATAAATACACAAGCCTAAATCTTACTAATTTAATAAAGCTGAAAAGTATTTGTTTGTTTATACACGCTAATTATCTGGAACTACTAGTCGGATTCGAAAAATTCTTTTTGTGTATGATAGCCAAATTTGCGAGGAAATAGTATAGGCTATCTAATATTAGGGGACAGTTCTCAGCGAGCCTTAAATATTATTTTTAGTTAAGTCGGAAGTCAGAGCGCTTATGAACTGCTTTATCTTATACACGCTAATTATCTGGAACTACTAGTCGGATTCGAAAAATTCTTTTTGTGTATGATAGCCAAATTTGCGAGGAAATAGTATAGGCTATCTAATATTAGGGGACAGTTCTCAGCGAGCGTTAAATATTATTTTTAGTTAAGTCGGAAGTCAGAGCGCTTATGAACTGCTTTATCCGCGTGCGCTGGCGTAATGGTTAATGATACGTACTACAAAAATATTGGTACTTAGTATATCTAAAAAAGTCTGCGATAATATATGCCTATCTTATATACGTTTCAAGCCACAATACGCTACTTTGTGACAAACTTTTGTTAAAGATTAAAAAGTGATTTCTGAGCATTATTTTTAGGCATGGCATATTAATCCTTACGAACAAGAGCTACTTCACCATAAAGACAATTTTATGAAGTTAAACTTTGCTCTTTATAGCATGTTATTTGGCCAAATAGTTTAGGAGATAATGAAAAGTTAAAATAATTTGTCCTTGCGGGATGTGATGCTCTGTGGGTTGAAACCTTGGGGCAAAGCTAGTTTGAAATAAATTTGAATTTGGAATTCCTTACCGAACACCAGATATTTGAGAGCTAAGTGGCAAGTTTAACAAAACGCTAATTTCATATTTAAGGACCTATTTATATTAATTAATTAAAGTAATTGGTTACTCGGAGACGGCTCCAATGATTTGGATGAAATTTTGTATTTAGATAATGTTTTACGTAGGTGGGTGAATTTTTTAAGATACTGTCGCCCAGGATACCAGGTATTGGTATATCCATATTAATATTATAAATGCGAAAGTAACTCTGTCTGTCTGTCTGCTAAGTTTTCACGCCTAAACCGCTGAACCAATTTTCATGAGAATTGGTATAGAGATAGATTGGATCTTGAGAAAGGACATATGGGCTACTTTTTGTAACGAAAGGTAATATAGCGGGGTGTTGGGGATCGAAATCACCAAACACATAGTGACAAATCCATCTATGATTTTGTTTTGATTTGTCATGTTCCGAGATCAGTCTGTGTTTCTATAAATCTATACATAGTATAAAATGAAGTCGCTTCCCGATGTCTGTCCCTATGTACGATTAAATCTTTTAAACTACACAACGGATTTTAATAATAATAATAATAATAATAATAATCTTTATTTCAGATAATTATAATCCATAGTTAGTACAAAATAAAACGAAAGTAAGATCCTATACCTATGTTAGTAAACACTAATATTTTGTGACAATTTTGGTTCTTGTAATACAATTTTAAACAAGATGACCAATAATAAAGGAGTCGTACCTCCATGCTATGGTTTTCATGTTAATGTTGTTTCCACTAACATTTATAAAAAAAAAATTCGGAAGGTTTTTTAACACTAAAATCAAGTCGATATATTTTTCCAGAAGCAGGATGGCCGCTTTACAATACATTCTTAATACTATCGAGGATCCAGTGCTTCGGAGGTATCTTGACACAGAGCTTCTTCAAAGTGTTCAAGAGTCTTGAGTGTTCTTTCTTCATTATCGTTTAACACTATGTGTGACGGCCGGTCCTCCTTACTGGTCATCTCACACAGTTCTGTGTGTTGGGAAACCGCTTCAGGGCAGTGCCCTTTTTCGGTGGCTATCTTCGCCGCCCGTAACGACGGGCGTGTCTTTTATTAAGATCGCGCGTAGACATAACGTGCGTAGGTGCACGGACGAGTTGGCGCGCATGAGGCTTCAGTATTTTCCTTTTGCAGCGATGATATGAGTTTTCTGTTTCGTCTGGAGGTCTGGTGTGGAGCGGCGCGATGTTTTGGAGGTGGACATGCGCCGACATGTCCCCTCTTCGGAACATGTTTGTAGTAAGGCTGCTTACGAAGTCGTCCAGGCTTTCTATCCGCAGATTGCAGTGGATGGTAGAGTTCCTCACGTAGCGTGGGCCCCGACTATTATTCTGAGCGTCTGATTCTGCTGGGCTCGTAATTGGCGCTTCAAATATTCTGCTGCGCAACCGAACCATGCAGCGGCAGCGTACGTGAGGCGCGATCTCACGTAGGTCTTATATAAACCTAGTCTTGTGCGGAGCGGCAATCTCGAGTCGAGCACTGGACGTAGCACTCTCCTTGCGAAGCCGGCTTTCGCTACTGCGCTCTCTACATGCTTCCTGAAGGTTAGTCCTCGGTAGTGATGTTACATGAAAAAAACGACTGTTTTTTTTTCACTATTTAAAAAAAAAAACATAGTACCGTTGTTTTTTATTCTGATTTTGTTTTTTTTTTTTCAAAGAAACAATCTCTGGATAATAAATCTTTTATTTAGGTATGTATGTTTTCTGATTTCTTACATTATGCTTAAATTAAAAATCGAATCAATAAGTTACATCAAAATTTTATTCTTCGTCTGTGTCAGTACCACTTTTAGTATCGGTGTCACTACCTACACTAGTCTTGTCAGTGTCGGAATTTTCACATTCTTCTGTCTCCTCTATATCAAAAACTTCAGATACATTTTCTTTTTCAAATTTTTTCTTTATGTTCTAAAAGTGAAAAACTTTGAGATTACAATTTCAAATTGTGAGCAATATAAATAATTTTGCTAGCTCTGTCATTTGTCAGTCTGTTTCGTTTTTTAGAATGAATATCACTGTAAGTGCTAAACGTTCTCTCGCATGCTGCCGATGTAACTGGAAGCGAGATAAATTTAAGGGCTACTTTAGATAAAGCAGTCGACTTACAAAGTCCTGCCCACCAGGCCATGGGAGTTAACTTATTTACGAAAGACCACAGAAAAGTAAAAAAAAAACCTTTGCTTTGCAATATAATTTACAAGCACTGTCAGTACAATATTCTCATCAACTGGCATTTTTACAGCAGCATTATAAATTGTTCAGTAGCAATTGCTTCTTCTTCTGGTGTAAGATCGCATCTTTTAAAACGAGGATCTAATAAGTTACAAATTTTGTGAACGTCGTATATCGCGAATTCTTTTCTATGTTTAAGTACTTCTCTGACTTTTTACCCTTCGGATATGGACAGGGTCTTGTCTAACATATTTTCTATTGAATCTTCAATTTTTTTAAATAAACCTAAAACATAAGATAACTGTGGAGTGTCACTTTCCACAGTTTTAATAGTATCTGATATAGGTTTCAGTAAATTGCGGAATCCCGTTACTTTATCTCAAAAATCGTCACTTAACATTCATCTTTTTACTGTGGTTACTTTATTTAAAGCATCTGATAGATTCTCGTCAATTGCGATAGCTCTGATAGTTTGTTTATTTTCTCTTAAACTTTCCAAGCAAGTAAAGAGGGAACCTCAGCGACTTTTTACGGGCAGTTTAAGTTTAAGACTTATCTTGACGCTAGTGATCGATTGCTTTTCTATAAAGGCTGTATTAAGCTTATGAGAATTCTTAATAGCCTTAATACAGGCTACTGCATTAGCAGTCAGGGTCTTAAAGCTTGGCAAAGTTTTTATATCAGTAAATATTAATTTAAAAAAAAAAGATTGTGCCAGGCATCCGTAGGTGAATAAGTTTGTCTTTGCGTACTTTGTTTCTAGTAGTTTCCAAGTTGCCTTCATATTAGATGCATTGTCGGTCACGAGGCCATATACCTTTTGCTGTCCAATTTCTTCAATTATACGACTAATTTCTTGTGCCATGAATTCGGCAGTGTGAGATGATTTTCCTGTCGGTAAAACTTTATACAAGAATGGTTTCGGTGTTGTAACAACAAAATTAACAATAGGCTCGTTTCTAATGTTGCTCCAGCCATCTACAGCCAACCCGACTGAATCAGCAGCGGCAATTGCTTCTGCGACCATCGTTGACACTTTCTTGTACTTGTTTTCCAAAAAATGGTCCAGCCAACTTGTGTCTGGAAGATATTTTGTAGGCGGTCCGAAGGAACAAATACAATTCCTTCCAGCAAGGATTGTCCATCACGCTAAGGGGTGATCTGCTCGCATAAATTGCTCTGCTGAAAAATTCATCTGCCTTATCCTGAACTTCTGGATTCATTTTGTCTACAAATGTTGTAATACCTGTTGTCTTCAACTTGACGGACTTAGAAGTACTTGCAGTGCTGGAGCTGGAGCTTGATAAATCTAGAAAAAAAGGATCAACCATCATATAAACAACAACAAAAAAATCATCTCCATTATAAATGTGGAGAAAGGGTAGGTTCTCCAAATATAAATTATTTTTTTTACCGCTTTTAATTTAACACTTTGTCAGCGTAAATATTATGCAAAATTACAGCTTACTAGTACTAAGAGTCTCTGAGATAAGCACCTAAGCCAGAGACAGACAGACAAACAGACGGACATGGCGAACGAAACGATGCAGGTTTCTTATTGAATACGGTCGGAACCCTAAAAATAAGATCAATACTAAACTAACAAATGTAATCTATACCAAGATTATGAAGAGGTTTTTTTTTATTTTTTGTTTGTTTTGTCTGCGTTTGTTGTTTTAAGTAATGAATAAACTCAAAAACTACTGGATCAATTTTAAAAATTCTTTCACCAATATAAAGCTCCAGTACCAGCGAGTAACATAGGCTATATTATAATTTGAAAAATTAATTTATTCCTCATAAAATGTCGATAGTTTTACACAAAGTATAAAAAATTGCCTACACGGGTGCGTTGGCGGCGCGGTGTTTGTCGTAAAAAATTAACACGGTTGAAACCGTAGCGCACAGCTAGTTTCTGAAATAAAATTGAAAATGTACTTACGCTTTTGAATATTCTCTAAGTGAGGATAAGGAACCGATCTTGTTGATTTTCCGTATTTTTCTTTTATTGAGTTTAAAACAAGTTTTTTTTCAATGTTTTTTTTCATAACAGAAAAAAAACGGTTTTTTGCAACCCTAGTCGTCGGTCAATCTTGACTCCCAAGTAGGTAATCTCGCTCCTCCATGGCAGGGCCCTTCCCTGGAGTGTCAGGGGTGGCGTGGCGTGTATTTATTAGAACGGCCAAGTAGAAATGTCTGCGTCTTATCTACGTTTACGGTCAGCCGCCACTTTGCTAACCATTCCGGTAAGGCGCTGAGCGATAGTTGCAATAAAAGTGCGGCCCTCTTTCTGTTAATGGATGATGACCAGTATGCAGTGTCGTCAGCAAAGAGGGCAAGCTCCGCCATGCCGACCACTGGTATATCGTTGGTGTAGAGAGCGTAGAGTAATGGGGACAGACAACTGCCCTGTGGAACTCCCGCCTTCACCGAGATCTCTCTTGAAAGGTGTGTTTCGACCCGAACACGTACCCGACGATCCTCCAGGAATGATCTTGTCCCTCGGAACAGCTGTTTAGTAAACGTTGTGGTCGTCGACAGTTTAAACAGGAGGCCTTCGTGCCACACCCTGTCGAAAGCCTTATCTATATCAAGAAATACGGCAGAGACATGTTTCTTTCGACTGTGCTGTTCAATTAGAGTGTGGATAGCACGGGTAAGCTGCAACGTAGTAGAGTGGCCTTCTCGGAATTCGAATTGTTCCGGTTTGAGCGTTATGTGTACTTTTAGAGCTTGCAGTACAAGTCGCTCGAAAACCTTCGACATCGTATTGAGTAGGGTAATTGGACGATAACTGTCTGGTTTCCCGAGATTTTTTCCTGGCTTAGGAAGTGCCCCGTGCGCAGTATGCCGTTGAACAGACGCGTAATTGCTGCGACAGTTTTAAGTGGCAAGCTACGCAACACGGAGCTAGTTATACGGTCCACGCCCGGGGCTTTTCTTGGTCTCAGTTTGTCAATCACGCGCCGCACCTTGCGCGGGCTGACGAATAGGGTTTCTTCGGTGCTGCTGGTGTCTTGGAGGTAGGCTTCCAAGTGTCTGGCTACGTCGGCTAGGTGTGTTAGATCGTTAGCCGGATTTGGAAGGCACTGCCTCTCCAGATGGGCTGCGAATATCTCGGCACGGTCTGAAGCGAGAAATCTTGGCTTATCATTTTCCCCTTTCAGCGGGTAAGCCTTCCTTGGCGTTTGCGATAACGCTCAGCACAGGCTATGTACTGGGGGCATGTTATCGTCTATGTCCATTATGTGGTTATCCCATTTCTCGGCTGCATGGTCGTCTAGTGCGACCTTAACGCGCGTTATGAGCGAGTCGAGGCGGGTTTTCAAACTCGGGCAACGGGTATTCTGCCATTGGTGTCCGAGTGCTCTTTTTTCCCGAATTAGTTACTTGATCCAGCGAGGGAGCGGCAAGTGTCTACCACCCGTTGGAACAGTATGGGAATTATTCTCTACGGCACTCTGAATTGTCTTTGTGATGTCTTCCGTCAGTCTCTTTACCTCCTCCCGAGTGGACACTGATCTCGAGGGGGTTGTTGCCTGGAGTTCCTCCTTGAATTTGTTCTAGTCGACTTTCTGTCGCGCTGTCGGGAAGCCGATCCGGACTGGTGTACATCGAAACTCAAGGAGGACCGGCCTGTGGTCGGACGTTAGATCCATTAAGACCGTCTGTGTTGGTTGGTTAGTCAGTCCTTTTGCGATCACGACGTCCAAGACATCTTGAGACGTTTCCGTATGGTGCGTAGGCTGATCTGGTCCAACAATCTCATAGCCTTTGAGCATGGAATGGGCATGCATGCGCCTGCCAAGTGCAATCGTAATGTTGGCATTCCACGCCGTGTTCTTTATATTGAAATCGCCCGCGAGGACGGTCGGCGTGTCATCTTGAAGCAACAGACTTTCTATGTCACCTTCGATAGTCCTTGTTGGTTGCTGTGGTGGTCTGTAGATAGCGTATAGTTTAGTATTAACGCCGGCGATGATCATCAGGAACCCAAGTTCGTAGAGCGACTGGAACTCCACGTATGGGATAGCCTGGTGGACAATGTTCCTCCTTACAAGCACCGCTAGCCCCCGGTAGGAGCCGCCCTCTTCGGTTGTCTCGCATTTAGTGTAGGTATAATAGCCTGGCACCTTGTATTCGTCCTGTGGTTTCAGGAAAGTTTCCGAAATTAGGATAACATCTACTTCTTGCTCCCGTAGAAAGTACGACAGTAGCTTCTTTTTCTTCGTTAGATATTGGACATTCCAATGTATCACTCTGAAGGGCGTATCAACCATCATGATGGATTATGTTGGCTGGGCCCCTCAGAACGGCTTCCTGCCCCCGCCTGAATGCATGGCGAGGATTGCCTCCCAGAAGACATCTAGGACTTTTCTAGCTGCACCGATCTGTGGCGCGAGCTGTGGCTGTTTAGTTGCCGTCACTGGTGATTTCGCGGCTTGAGCCGCACCGGCTTGCTTCTTGATTTTGCGTCGACGTTTGGGTCGGGCCTGGGCTACGCTCCCCCACTCCAAGGGATCATTGGCCGGCGCCATAAGCGAGCTGCGGGCTGACTCCTCCATTGTGGTCGGTTGTGGCAGCACCAAGCCTTCACGTCCGGCATTCTGATTGGGTTTTGGGCGTGGCAGCGCCCTCATCTTTGCCACAGTGCCCACGCGTATGTTGCGCGTTTCCTTTCGCAGTGTAAGACATTGCGAAAAGTTCGCGGGCTGAAGCCCCCCGCAATTGGCACATGTTGGGGGCTGTTCGAGTGGACGGTCGCAGTCGCGCGCGAAGTGTGGGCCACCGCACCTCACGCAGGCCCGCTTCCTGTGGCATTGCGTCGAACTGTGACGGAACTGTAAGCAGTTGTGGCACTGAGCGGGGCTAGTCTACCCGCGTCAGGCCTCAACTTTGATGCCGCGCATCAGCATGAGCACATCAATTTGGTATAGGCCTGGAACAATGTCTTTATTCTTCCTAATCGCTGCGAAGAATATACTGCCAGGGCGCCCCCCGCGCGCCCGGATGTTCTTCACGTAGTCGGGCTCGTATCCTTTATCGATCAGGGCGGCTTTCACGTCATTTGGATTCGTATCCGCCGGTAGGCCTCTTATGGCAATCTTTAGACTTATCTCCTCCGGAAGAGAGTAAGAGAACCATGAGATTGGCTCCCTAGTCTCGAGTTCGGAGAGGTAATCCTTGTATGAACCGGTACTCTTGTTCGTCGTCTGGCAGGAATCTTAATCTTCTTCGTTGCCTTCCCTGCCCTTTGTGATTTGGGGCTGTCTCTTATGACGAGTGTGTCGGGGGACGCTGAGCGCGTGCGCCTGCCCATCCTTCTATCCTTCTCCTCGTCGTCGTCTTCCCTCTTCCTTCGGGAGGCACGTCTTATTGGGCTAAATCATTTACTTGCGGCCGGAATCTCAGGAGGCGCAAGTATTCCTTTAGCTGCGAACGTCAGTGCGGTGACGTCGTTAATCGTCGGCTCTCTATTTTCAACTTCGGCTACATATATTCTGAGGTAGAGTGCCATCAATCGTAGAAGCCCTTCGGATAGTATTCCGGTCCTGATGAGCTGCGCCAGCGTGACCAAGTCGCGTTCGTACTCAACTGGGTCTGAAACTGATCCTCTCGGCGGCGCCACTGTCGTGGTTGCACCTCCAATCAATGGGCGCTCGGCGCGGAGCGGCTCTGTGGACACTAATCCGCTTGGCGGCGCCTCTGTTCTTACTTCGTCCACTGCAGGTGGCAGCGGGGCGGGGCGTGGCACGACGGAAACTAGTTCATTCGGCGGCGCCACCGTTGCATTCTCGCCTGTAACAGATGGTTGCACGGCGCGGCCCGACGCCTCGGTGGACGATTGCATCTGCGAGGTGCGAGTTGCGGTAGCAGGGGATTTAACTTCCCTGCTTCGTACTGCAGGCTCTGGTCGTCATCCGGGCGGTGATGCAGGTGGAATTCTGTGCGTGATTGGATTCCTGCTGGTATTAACAGGTCTTCTTGGGTCCGTAGGGCGTTCCAGGGGTCGTGTCTTCGGAGCATCTTCGGAGTCCAGTGGATTGCGTGAGGTCGTCGGGTATACCATATTATGTTGGCCCCGAAAAGGGCCTTTGGATGCTGATTGGCCATGAGAAGGGTCTTTGAGGTCCCTGCCGTTAGGCATATGCCACGGGGGCTAGGGAGGCTATCAGTAGACAGTTCGGGTGTGAGCACAAGGTATCACACTGTGGCGATGTCGACCGGCAGAACGTCACATTCTGCACTTCGCAACCGCGTTAGGGCGCTCCGAATCGGGCGCTCCCAACGGCCGGTTGCGGCAACGCTATATTTATAAGTATGTTGGAGTGCAACGAGAAGATGGTGTCTATTCCCCTTTCGCTCTAACATTTCCTTATTTAGTAACAACAAGCGGGCATTACCTTTTTTCTCGCGAATATTGCTATCGTTATCTACATTATTATTATTACATAAAAATACACGTAATTTGCCAATATCTTATTAGAATAACCCATTCTAATCTATTTAGAACACTAATATCTAACTAAATAACCACAATATAACATTAAGGAACAGTAAACGTTAAAAATATCATACACTAAACATTACAACATAAAATAGCCTAGAAACACGTTATGTACGAACTACTAACATTATAAACACGATAGAAATGTAATATAAACTACACTATTCCTATATATTCTCATACATTACACATAACTTGTATAAATCTAAGATTACTTCGTAAATATCAGTTAGGCATATTATTATACTATTTATACAAAATTATAAGTTATATTACTATTTTATTTACTATCACTATGTACCTCAACTCTATATCTTTAAACTAGAAACTGTAAAGCAATGATTATTAAGGTGAATTCTTATTCCTTAAGCCTAGCAATTTGTAACTACAACTAAATATCACTATTATCTCCTAAACTACCAAGCCAGCTCGGAGTTGGCATTATGACCGATTTTTTGCTATAGGCTCGCCCCCTATTATATGGGACCTAAACATACCTGGCGAACTGTTGGTGTACATCAGTACACCTCTGCCTAGCCCTTCGGGAATACAGGTGTGATGGTATAATGGTATGTTAGACAGCGAATCCGGGAGTTGACAACTTTTGGAAAATTTCTGTCAATATTTTTTATGTTGAAAATAATACATATGAATAAAATTTTCTTCTTTAAAACACCATAAAAAGCGATTTAAATATATTTTTTAATCTAAATAAAAAATTTCTCACAAAACGCTGTATATGGTCCCGTGACGTCATCATTCATTTTATATGTTATTTTGTATGATAACCGTGACAAGTTTGACAATTTACGCAAGTGTGTGTAGTGTCTGTGAGTGAAAGAGAGGGAAGCATTAGGTCATCCCTAGTGCACATGTGGTCGCAAAACAGTCAGTCAGCTGTGAGCGGCGGGAGTGTGTGGACATGCGCGTCTAAGAGCCGACAATAGAGAAAGATACAGGTGATGCCCATTTGGTGACCTAAATATGACATTCTTTATTTCTTTCATTGTCCACAGATTCATATTTGTAGTTTGTATATTTACCTGGAAGCTGCTGATGTTAATACTAGTTAAAAAAAAAACGTGCAAGTTTGTTGCATTGAGGAGGACAAAAACGTCAAGCAATACTTTTTAATATACCGGGTAGCCACGTTAAGGCGACCCAAGGAAATGATCGTGATATAGATGTATTTGAAGTAGCAATAGAGAAGTTAGATGAATACTTTGGACCTAAACAATATAAACGTTATGAGATACACCTAGTCAGACAATTAAAAAAGAAGAAAATGAGAAATTTGAGAACTGTTTAGTTCTACTAAGACCTCGATCTTTAAAATGCTAATTCATGAATATGGAGGACAGTTTAAACGATCGGATAATTGAAAAGTGTTCGTCGGAAGAACTCGGGAAGAAAATACTTCGCGAAGCTGGAACCATTTAGCGTATGATGAGAAGTGTCCAGCTAAAGGAAAAATATGTAACAAATGCAAGAAAGTGGGACATTTTCAAGCTCAGTGCAGGGGGAACAGGCCTAAAACGACCAAATGAAGCTAACAAAGCGCAAAGGAGTGGAAATGTGAAGAGATCAAAGAAGTCGAAACAAAGGGTTAAAAATATAAAGTAGGCGAACGCGATAGAAGATAGAATTGATTACGTTTTTAATGTTCTCCATAATGATACACTCGCTTGTTTAGTAGGTGGAACTGAAGTAGAGATGCTGATTGATTCAGGATGTCAACACAATTTGGTTTTTGTCAAGATATGGTTAGAAATTAATGATGAATAACATCATGTTAGGAGAAAATAAGCGTATCTACGGAACAACCAAAGTTCAATTTCTAGGACATGAGTGTCGGATCAAGGAATTCGACCACTAAACAAATATATATCGGCTATAAAATATTTTAGGACTCCGATCATCATTTTGGAACTACAAAGCTTTTTGGGGCTCATAAACTATGAAGAAAATAAATGGATTCCTAATATGGTCACCCTTACAGATCCATTGAAGCAATCGCTTCGTCAAAAATCAGCCAGAAAGGCTGATATTAGGGATTCTTGGTGAAAAAGTCGACAAACAGCCTTTTGTGCTTTAAAGGCTGCATTGAGTGACCAACCAAATTTGGGGCACTACAACGTTGACGATAAAATGATAGTATTTACAGATGCAAGCCCGGTCGGACTCGGGGCAGTCTTACTACATACAAATGAAAGTGGTCCACGCGTTAGGGTTTGGAAAAAAAACTCTTAGTGATTGTGAACGTCAGTATTGCCAAACTGAAAAGGAGGCTTTGACACTGGGGTGGGCTGTGAGCACTTCCACATATTTCTGTATGGCAAGGAATTCGACTATATTACTGACCATAAACCACTCGAGGTCATATTCGGTCCGAAGTCCAAACCCTGCGCACGGATTGAGCATGGGATACTGAGACTATATCGTCCTGGGAAAAATAATATAGTCGATCCCTTGTCTTGATTATGTACCTTTAACCACGATAAAACTCAATACAGAGATTACGTCCAGGATATTATTGACCATGCTAGACCAATAGCCGTATCGCTAAAAAATATTATAGAACATTCTGAGACTAACATTGGTATATAAAAAGTGAAACAAGACGTATTTAATAAAAAGTGGGATGATGCAGTAAAGAGTTATAAGCTATTCGAGGACGACCTATGTTGCTTTGATGACATATTGTTAAGAGGACATAATAATATATGAGGACACAATTTCACACACGTCTATTTAATTCCAAACTAAGCAAAGCTTGTATTATGATACTGCTCACCAGGGCCATCCTGGAATGATCGCGATAAAGTTGAGACTTAGGGCGAAGGTTTGGTGGCCTAACTATGATAAGGACGTAGAAAATTTAGTACTGTTCTGTAAAGGATGCATACCTGTATCGGCACCAAATCCATCACACCCACTCAAGAGAAGAGAATTACCTACTCAATCCTGGGTTGATCTCGCCATAGACTTTCTAGGACCGTTACCAAGTACTGTTTAGTACGTCCGGTTTTCATAACTTCCGATAATGGCAAACAATTCATTAGCGCAGAGTTCAAGATTTATTGCCATGAAAATGATACAAAACTATTTCATTCAATACCGTTCTGGCTGCAACAAAATGGGGAGGTGGAGCGACAGAACAGGGATATCATTAAATGTCTCAAAATATGTCAAGTAGATAGAGAAAGCTGGAAAGAAGCATTGACGGAGTATTTGACAATGTACAATATACACACACATACTATGTAATCCACATAGTGTAACTGGAAAAACACCGGCAGAGCTATTCTTTCAAAGGAAGTTTAGGGACAATATTCCGATGATAGATATCGTAGAACAAAGTTTTGGAGACATGGATGTAAGAAATAAAGACAAAAAATAAAAAGGGAAAGAGTGTGCAGATAATAGGCGAAGAGCACGCGATGTTGACTTACAAGTGGGAGATAACGTTTATGTGAAGAATGCCAATAAAGCGAATAAACTTAGTCTGAATTTTGATACAGCCACGCATGCGGTTAAGTCTAAAAACGGAGGAGATGTGGAAGTACAGAACGATGAAAATGGGCAGTAGTTAAGCAACATATTGCATTAAAAAAAAGTGGAGGGAGAATGGAGACCTGTGAACAAAGAAATCGATGGACAGATTTTAGAAATAGCAGTAGCAGAAAGTTTAGAAGAGAAGATGGAAGATAATCAGAGTTTCAAATGAACTATAAATCAGTAGTTATGGTAAATTGTTGAAGTAAGAATTTGAAAATTGTTTCATTAAATACTAATAAAATAAGGAAGGGATGTAGTGTCTGTGAGTGAAAGAGAGGGAAGCATTAGGTCATCTCTAGTGCACATGTGGTCGCAAAACAGTCAGTCAGCTGTGAGCGGCGGGAGTGTGTGGAAATGCGCGTCTAAGAGCCGACAATAGAGAAAGATACACTACAGTGTGTAACATTCATATTTCTTGAATGGTGACGTCACATTTTCTAATTGGCGTTTTAAATCACTTGACTCACAGAAAAAAATATTAATTTTCCAAAGGGAAACTTACTTTAATTTTTAAACATACGTCAACCCTCGGATTGCTAATTATAAAGACCAGATTACCATCTTAAATTATAGTTTCACTGGTTATAGGTTAAATTCACAGTTTTTCATATTAATCGTTCATTTTTACCTAAAAACTAGATATTTTGATGTAATATTTTCCTTACTCTATACTAAAATTATAGAGCTCAAGAGATTGCATTTTGCTTGTTTGTTTGGATGTACTAATCTCTGGAAATTCGAGTCATATTTGAAAAATTATTTTTGCATTTTATAGCCTTTTTTGTGAAAGGTTATAAAAGTTTGTATAATATCATGCTACAACTCCAAGTAGCGGGGTAGTAACAATGCCAAGCAATCTAGCAAGATGTAGGCAAGTACATGGGTGCGTTGGGGGTGATGTCAAGATGTAAAGTTAGTCAAATAAATATATAAAGGGTGAAACCCGCCATGGTTTCAATTTCTAGTTTGTTATAAAATAGCAAAACTCGAAGAATAAAATTGCTTAATTTTTGACTAACATAATACTAATAAATGCTTATTTTCTTACCACAAAACAATTTTCCTTCCTCGTCGAATTCTTCCTTTGTTGTATCATCTAAGTTTATTTTATTACATTTAGATGTAAATTCTTCACTTCTGAGTCTTATTGTTTTTTGTAAAATTTTAATTTCCTTATCTATTTTACTGTCAACATTTAATTTCTTCTTAGGCCTCCCTCTTTTCTTCTTTGGTTTAGTGTCTGAAATTATGACCTAAAATTATGATTTGTAGTAATATCTAATACTATTAAGTGAGCAATTCCTGTATATAATAGGTCCTTATATACGAAATTAGCGTTTCATATGGAAAAAGTAAAATCAAAAAAATATTATGAAATTATACATTTAATCGATCGAAGTAAGTACCATTATCATATATGCACTTTCGCCATTTCATGGGTAGTTCATTGATTCCATTGCTAAAACAATTGTGGGAGCGAGAATATAAAAAAATCTTTGAAGGCGGTTTGGACAATCTCATCGCAATTGAATTTTCTTCTTTGCAAAAAATTGTCCAAATTCCGAAAAAATGGTAATCTGTTGGAGCAAGGTCCAGGGTGCACGGTGAGTGTCGGCGACATTCCAACTGCAGTTCCTTAAATTTAGCGACCGTCTGTCATGAAGTATGGGGCCTAGCGTTGTCCTGAAGCAGCAGTGGGCTAGAGAGATTGACCAGTCTCGGATGTTTAACGGCTAGCTTATCCATCATGGTTTGCAATTGTTGACAATACAGATCTGCCGTTATCGTCTGGCCAGATCTTAGGAAGCTGTAGTGTATGACAACAGCACTGGTCCACCAAACACTCACCAGTACCTTTTTCTAAGTCAACTTTCGCTTGGGACAGGATTTGGCCGGTCCTCCTGGGTTCAACCACTGTGATGAGACTTTCCGATTGTCGTAAAGGATCCATTTTTCGTCACAAGTAATAATACGATACAAAATTCCCTCGTTCTTTTGACGGTTGAGTAATGTAACGCAGCACATTTTTGTGCTGTTTGTTTGTGCGCACATGTTTCTTGGTGTGCTTCAGTCAATTCATACGGTACCCATTACTCGAGCGTTTTTACTTTTCCAATTTGTTTCAAGTGAATTAAAATTTTTGTATCACTCACACCGAAGTCTGCCGCTAACTCTAACGTGGTTTGTGATGGATCCGCTTCCACGATCACCTTTAATACTTCATTATCAACTATAACCGGACCGCTATAAGCTCGGTATTCCCTGACGTTTGCGGAATGCGGGAGGGGAACAAAACCGACCAACGAGTTAGTAGTCGTTAAGTACTAACAAAAGCTATTGTCTCAAAGCCGTACGTATGATATTATAAAATCTCAATTGAAAATGAGAAATTGCAATATCTAGATTTATGTTGACGATTTTACAGAAGGAGGGTCACCTACTTATAATAAAAGAGTAAAGGAGTCGAAATTTGTACATTGAAGATATTTAACAAAAAATACTACAAAGGGGTTTAGAGTCATGGACAGAACACATTTAGATAGAGATGGAACAAATTTCGATAAATTCTGAAATAATTAAAATATTGATTATGTTTGAACACCAATCACGTAAAAACTACTGGACAAAATTTAACAAAATTTGGTAAGGTATATTTAGGATGCATTTTGACACGTATGGACATTTATGTGGTCTATAAATTGCGTTAAACTTGTATATATATAAGAAAGGAATGTATTCATATGTAATTTTGTAATATATTTGAAACTAGCTGTGCCCGTGGCTTCGCTCACGTGGACTTCAGAATGCCCGCGGGAATCTTGCGTCCCCGCTCCCGGCTATTTTAAAGACAAAAATGCTTATTGTGGGTGTTCGTTAGAAGATAGATGTATACTCTCTCGGACTTTTTTGTAGGTATTTTGAATACCTATGATTATGTAGTACATTAATTTGCAATATCTCTTATGGTTTATTCAGCATAAGCCATTTAAGCGCCCGAATTGATTCACCATGAACAGTTTTTTTTTGTGCGGAACCCTAATTCTTTTTCTAAAATAAAAGTAGCCTAAGTTACTCCCTATAACATCAGCTATTTATCAGTGAAGGTCCCGTAAAAATCAGTCCAACCGTTTCGGAGATTACCCGAAACACACAGACAGACAGGCAAAAATTTAAAAAATGGGCTTTTTGTTATTTGTATCATATATACTTTCATATGCATTTAGTAAAAAAACTGTTATTTTGACATTACAAACAGACACTTCAATTTTATTAATTGTACAGATATAAGATATCGACCGTGTTATGGAAAAATGTCGTAAGTGACAAAATGTAGGTATTTCACTTTATAATTGCAATTGATAGTTTAAATAATTTAGAGCATGATCATAAGATCAACATAACGATATCTGCATAAATGCAAAAAATATACACTTAAAAAAAGATTCATTGTAAATAACAAATTTAAAAGTTTTGAAAATTGAACAACAAAATGATTGTAACCGACATTTTCTGTCTACGATGAAATAAAGCGTAGGAAATAAGGAATGGAAATATGAGGTATTGAGTGATAACGATAGATGTTGAGTTATATTGGATGAGAAAGGCGAACGAACGTTTATCTTTAAAAGAATTGTATTGTGATAGTTGCTGTGGGCAAAAATAGAGAGATGTTTTTAATATTCTCGTACTGCAGAGATGTTGGAATATTAATAAATCTGTAATTTTCTTCCAAAGTTCCCGATAGACTCCTATTATAAAATAAACTGATCACAAATATGCCATTTTTTTTTGTTATTTATTTTTTACAGTATAATGTTATATTTGCTGATAACTCCCTAATTGTATAAACAACTGTATCCGAAGTCTAGCTTTGGCTATGTCGAGACTAATGGTTGAACAAATAGTGACCCTTCCAAATTAAAAACAAGTTGTGAGTTGATGATCCGTAAAGCTAATATACAAATAATATATCCATCAGGACACGAATCATATTCACTACTCGCCTATTTTTTTCATAATTACAGGTTTAATACGTAGAAAAATTATAAGTATTATGCTTAAAAAAACAACCACCAAGCATCAATATAATTCTAAAGGAACTGAAAGATTATGGTATTTTGAACTGTGGGCGAAAATTTCTAAGACAACGTCTTCATTGTATGGGGGGGGGGGGGTCAATGGAAAAAACTACAAAGTAAGCGATCTTTTTTGGTGGGAAATACGGATATTTTACACATTATAATTTACAGCATGTACAGCATGCCACGGTGGAACTCATATTCATAAATTCATAAATAACGCGATATTTTATGTCTTCCATTTTGTGAAAAGAACGATGTCACAGAAAAATCAGATGGTGCGAAAAGAAATTAATCATTATATTGAAAACATAAATACACAAGCCTAAATCTTAATAATTTAATAAAGTTGAAAAGTTTTTTGTTTGTTTATACACGCTAATTATCTGGAACTACTAGTAGGATTCGAAAAATTCTTTTTGTATATGATAGTCAAATTTGCGAGGAAATAGTATAGGCTATCTAATATTAGGGGACAGTTCTCAGCCAGCCTTAAATATTATTTTTAGTTAAGTGGGAAGTCAGAGCGTTTATGAACTGCTTTATCCGCGTGCGCTGGCTTAATAGTTAATGATACGTACTACAAAAATATTGGTACTTAGTATATCTAAAAAAGTCTGCGATAATATATGCCTATCTTATATACGTTTAAGCCACAATACGCTACTTTGTGACAAACTTCTGTTAAAGATTAAAAAGTGATTTCTGAGCATTATTTTTATGCATGGCATATTAATCCTTACGAACAAGAGCTACTTCACCATAAAGACAATTTTATGAAGTTAAACTTTGCTCTTTATAGCATGTTATTTGAACAAGTGGTGGTTCCAGCTTAGAATTGACCCCTCCATCTCTACCCGGGGAAATCGTAAGAGGCGACTAAGGGAAAAAAGCTAGGGGTTGGGCAGCAGCATCCCCCACTTAAACAACAAAAAGCAATATCTGCGCTCGCCAACCCGCATGCCCAGCGTGGCGAGTATGGGCAAATCCCCCCTATGAAAACAACAAGAACGACCAGGCCCCCAGTCCCCGGCGGCCCCGCTATTCCTAGTTTCGGTAGCGGCTATGGTAACGGCGGGGCAGGGGGTGCTAAGAATCCCCGGAAGAGTTCCAGCTACCGACCCCCACGACAACTGGCCCTGGCAACATATAATAATCGCACTTTGAGGACTGACGGACTTATAGGATTATCAGAAGTCCGAAGAGAGGGTGAGGACACGATGATCATAAAATCCGGTAACTTGTTCTATTACAGGGAGGGCGACCAACAGTCCCTAGGTGGTGTCGGGTTTATTGTCCGGAAGTCTCGCATTAACAACATCGTGACCATCGACAGTGTGTCGAGCAGGGTAGCGTACCTGATACTCAGAATATCCAATAGATATTCGTTGAAGGTCATACAGGTTTACGCACCGACCTCGGCACACCCTGATGATGAAGTGGAGGTTTTGTATGAGGACATTAGTAGGGCCATATATACCTCGAAAACCCACTTCACTGTTGTAATGGGAGACTTTAACGCAAAGCTGGGCAAAAGAGATGGTGAAGAGTTGGGAGTCGGGCAATTTGGTTATGGGCAACGGAACCCTAGGGGCCAGAGGTTGGCCGATTTTATGGAGAAAGAGGGACTCTTTATGAACTCTTTCTTCCAGAAGCCACCTCATAGGAAATGGACCTGGATGAGCCCCGATGGTTCCACGAAAAATGAGATAGACTTCATCATGACCACGAAGAGACAAATATTCAATGATGTCACTGTGATCCACAGAGTGAAAACCGGCAGTGATCACCGAATGGTTAGAGGCACATTGAATATCAATCTAAAAATAGAAAGGTCTAGCCTGATGAAGTCTACGCTCCGACCCTCTAATGCTCAACTCCAAAACCCCGAGAGCTTTCAACTCGAATTGAAAAACCAATTCGATTGCCTAGATAGTTGCGTCTCCGTAGATGATATTAGTAATAGGCTGGTAGAAACTGTCCATGCGGTTGGGTCCAAGTTCTTTAAAACTCACCGTAGCAATAGGACTAAAAAGATATCAGATCAAATCCGAAAACTCATGGCGGATCGGCGTGGTATGGCGCTGCAGTCTTCCGATGACGCTAAGTTCTATAGGCAGCTCAATAGATCTATTCATAAATCCTTGCGACACGATGTCCGGTCTTACAATACCAAAAGTATTAAAGAGACGATAGAGCGGAATAAAGGCTCCAAAGTGTTCGCAAGGATTGCATCTATTGGGCAGAGCCAGTTGACGAAGCTGAAAATGGATGATGGCAGCGTAATGTCCACAAAGCCAGAGGTATTAAGGGAGATCGAAAGGTTCTATGGGCAGTTATATACCTCGTCAACTAAGCCTGTTACCAGCTCGGCTAAAGATCCGAGGGCCGGGCTGACCCGACACTATATCGAAGATATCCCCGACATCACCCTGTACGAGATTAGGATGGCCCTTAAGCAGCTTAAGAACAACAAGGCGCCGGATGATGTCGGAATTACATCAGAGCTTCTTAAAGCGGGTGGAACACCGGTACTTAAGGTCCTGCAGAAGCTCTTTAATTCCGTTATACTCGAGGGTAAAACGTGGGGCGGCAGCGTGGTGGTCCTGTTGTTCAAGAAAGGTGATAAAATCTTATTGAAGAACTATCGGCCCATCTCGTTGCTGAGCCATGTTTATAAGCTGTTTTCGAGGGTCATCACGAATCATCTCGAGCACAAGTTTGATGACTTCCAGCCTCCCGAACAAGCCGGTTTCCGAAAAGGCTATAAGCACCGTAGACCACATCTATACGCTGCGGCAGATTATACAGAAGACTGAGGAGTATAATCTGCCTTTATGCTTAGCGTACGTGGACTACGAAAAAGCCTTTGATTCGGTCGAAACCTGGGCAGTGTTGCAGTCTCTCCAGCGGTGCCGTATTGACTATCGATATATCGAAGTGTTGAAATGCTTGTACAACAACGCCACCGTGTCGGTCCGAGTACAGGAGCAGTGCACGAAGGCAATTCCTTTGAGAAGAGGCGTTAGACAGGGAGACGTAATATCTCCGAAACTGTTTACCGCCACTCTAGAGGACGCCTTCAAGCTCCAGGAATGGCAAGGACTCGGCATCAATGTCAATAGCGAGTTCATAACTCACCTTCGTTTGCTGACGACATCATAGTCATGGCAGAATCGCTGGAAGATTTTGGCACAATGCTCGATGGCCTCGACAAAGTTTCTCAACAGGTGGGCCTTAAAATGAACATGGACAAGACGAAAATCATGTCGAATGTCCATGTGGTGCCCACCCCAGTATCAGTTGGGAACTCTTGTCTAGAAGTTGTTGAAGAATATGTCTACCTGGGACAAACAGTCCAGTTAGGTAGGTCCAACTTTGAAAAAGAAGTCAGTCGACAGTCAATTAATCTATCAGAAGGAATTTAAAACAGAATTGTTGTACTTTATGTTAAAAGACTTTTCGTTTTTAGTCCGGCCAATACTTTAATTTGAAAACAGGTAGGTACGTCACAAAAATCGAAAATTACTTGCAGGTTTTATCGTGAACGTCGCCTCTAATTCTTTTATGTCGCTTGCAAATTTAGAACCTACACCAGCGTGTGTAGGTGTGTGTGTAAAATGCGAAAGTGTGAAAAACCTAAAGTGTAGTACTGTAATACATAATGCATTGTTTCGTACTGAGTTAGATAGTTAGAAAAAATGAGGAAGTTTTACGATGTGTACTTCTGAATCTTACAAAACAAAACACAGTAGTGACAATAATTAGTATGTGCAGATTCTACGTCACAAGGTTCAATATGAACCTTATTTCATAAGGCCACGGAGGATTTAAATCGGTAAGCTGTTTCATACCTAATTTTTTTTATAAATCACTTAGTACTGAACTGATCTGATTGATACATTACATCAGAATACTACTAAAAATACAAAATTTAATTTAAATTTCATTTATGTAATTTTTTCATTAGTGGGAAATCGAACCCGGTACTTTGATTGGATTGAAAGCGGCTAGGTAGAGACTAGCACAGTGGCAAAGTAGATAAATTAGGTATTTAGACAAATGTTGTAAAATAAGTATTTGTGCGGTCGCTAGCTGCCGGCCGGGCGAGACTGGCACCGCGCCTGCGCTCGGGCGTCACTTGACCCGACGTCAGCTGTTTTTGATTTTGTGTTTAATTGCTGGTTTTTTTAGTAAAGTAATGTTTTTTTTTTTGTTTAATTATCGTTTCATTTGGCTGTACTAACATGATGGGGGGTGAATAATGCTAATGAAACGTTTTAAAAATATGATTTTTTTTTCATCAGGATCGATTTTTTTTCTGACTCATTATCAAAGGTGTCATTAGTACTATCGTCTGTCTTCGTTTTCGGGAGCGGTCTCCTAACACCCAGTATATTCTCATACATTACACATAACTTGTATAAATCTAAGATTACTTCGTAAATATCAGCTAGGCACATTATTATACTATTTTTACAAAATTATAAGTTATATTACTATTTTATTTACTATCACTATGTATGTACCTCAACTCTATATCTTTAAACTAGAAACTGTAAATCAATGATTATTAAGGTGAATTCTTATTCCTTAAGCCTAGCAATTTGTACCTACAACTAAATATCACTATTATCTCCTAAACTACCAAGCCAGCTCGGAGTTGGCATTATGCCCGATTTTTTGCTATAGGCTCGCCCCCTATTATATGGGACCTAAACATACCTGGCGAACTGTGGGTGTACATCAGTACACCTCTGCCTAGCCCTTCGGGGATACAGGTGTGATGGTATAATGGTATGTTAGACAGCGAATCCGGGAGTTGACAACTTTTGGAAAATTGCTGTCAACATTTTTTATGTTGAAAATAATACATATGAATAAAATTTTCTTCTTTAAAACACCATACAAAGCGATTTAAATATATTTTTTAATCTAAATAAAAAATTCCCCACAAAACGCTGTATATGGTCCCGTGACGTCATCATTCATTTTATATGTTATTTTGTATGATAACCGTGACAAGTTTAACAATTTACGCAAGTGTGTAACATTCATATTTCTTGAATAGTTACGTCACATTTTCTAATTGGCGTTTTAAATCACTTGAATCCCAGAAAAAAATATTTATTTTCCAAAGGGAAAACTTACTTTAATTTTTAAACATACTTCAACCCTCGGATTGCTAATTATAAAGACCAGATTACCATCTTAATTTATAATTTCACTGGTTATAGGTTAAATGCACAGTTTTTCATATTAATCATTCATTTTTACCTAAAAACGAGATATTTTAATGTAATTTTTTCCTTATTCTATACTAAAATTATAGCGCTCAAGAGATTACTTTTTGCTTGTTTGTTTGGATGTACTAATCTCTGGAAATTCGAGTCATATTTGAAAAATTATTTTTGCATTTTATAGCCTTTTTTGTGGAAGGTTTTAAAAGTTTGTATAATATCATGCTACAACTCCAAGTAGCGGGGTAGTAACAATGCCAAGCAATCTAGCAAGATGTAGGAAAGTACATGGGTGCGTTAGGGGTGATGTAATGTTAGTCAAATAAATATATAAAGGGTGAAACCCGCCATGGTTTCAATTTCTAGTTTATTATAAAATAGCAAAACTCGAAGAATAAAATATTTTAATTTTTGACTAACAATAATAAATGCTTATTTTCTTACCACAAAACAATTTTCCTTCTTCTTCGAATTTTTCCTTTGTTGTATCATAGAAGTTTATTTTATTACATTTAGATCTAAATTCTTCACTTCTGGTTCTTTTTGTTTGTTGTAAAATTTTAATTTCCTTATCTATTTTACTGTCTACAATTAATTTCTTCTTAGGCCTCCCTCTTTTCCTCTCTGGTTTAAAATCTGAAATTATGTAAGACCTAAAATTATGATTTGTAATTATATCTAATACTATTATGTGAGCAATTCCTGTATATAATAGGTCCTTCTTCACATATGAAATTAGCGTTTCATATGGAAAAAGTAAAACGAAAAATATATTATGTAATTATACATTTAATCGATCGAAGTATGTACCATTATTATCTATGCACTTTCGCCATTTCATGGGTAGTTCATTGATTCCATTGCTAAAACAATTATGGGAGCGAGAATATAAAAAAATCTTTGAAGGCGGTTTGGACAGTCTCATCGGAATTGATTTTCTTCTTTGCAAAAAATTGTCCAAATTCCGCAAAAATGGTAATCTGTCGGAGCAAGGTCCAGGGTGCACGGTGGGTGTCAGCGACATTCCAACCGCAGTTCCTTAAATTTAGCGACCGTCTGTCATGAAGTATAGGGCCTAGCGTTGTACTGAAGCAGCAGTGGGCTAGAGAGATTGACCAGTCTCGGTTGTTTAACGCCTAGCTTTTCCAACATGGTTTGCAATTGTTGACAATACAGATCTGCCGTTATCGTCTGGCCAGATCTTAGGAAGCTGTAGTGTATGACACCAGCACTGGTCCACCAAACACTCACCAGTACCTTTTTCTAAGTCAGTTTTCGCTTGGGACAGGATTTGGCCGGTTCTCCTGGGTTCAACCACTGTGATGAGACTTTCCGATTGTCGTAAAGGATCCATTTTTCGTCACAAGTAATAATACGATACAAAATTCCGTCGTTATTTTGACGGTTGAGTAATGTAACGCAGCACTCAATTCGTGTTTGTTGGTGTGCTTCAGTCAATTCATGCGATACCCATTACTCGAGCATTTTTACTTTTCCAATTTGTTTCAAGTGAATTAAAATTGTTGTCATCACTCACACCGAAGTCTGCCGCTAACTCTAACGTGGTTTGTAATGGATCCGCTTCCACGATCACCTTTAATACTTCTTATCAACTATAACCGGACCGCTATAAGCTCGGTCTTCCCTGACGTTTGCGGAATGTGGGAGGGGAACAAATCCGACCAATGAGTTAGTAGTCGTTAAGTACTAACAAAAAGCTATTGTCTCAAAGTCGTATGGATGATATTATAAAATCGCAATTGAAACAGAGAAATTGCAATATCTAGATTGATGTTGACGATTTTACAGAAGGAGAGTCACTCTATACTTGTAACAAAAGAAGAGTAAAGGAGTCGAAATTTGTACATTGTAGATATTTGTGAAAAATACTACAAAGGGGTTTAGAGTCATGGACAGAACACATTTCGATAAATTTTGAAATTTTTGTCTGTCTGTATGTTTGAACGCCAATCACGCAAAAACTACTGGACAATATTTAATGAAATTTGGTAAGGTACATTTAGGATGCATTTTGACACGTATGGACATTTCTGTGGTCTATAAATTGCGTTAAACTTGTATACATATAAAAAAAGGATGTATTCATATGTAATTTTGTAATATATTTTAAACTAGCAGTGCCCGTGGCTTCGCTCACGTGGACTACAGAATGGCCGCGCGAATACTGCTTCCCCACTCCCGGCTATTTTAAAGACAAAATGGGTTGTCTGTGAAGTCAGTTTACTGACGATAGTTGAACGTGACAACGTCATAAGAAAATACTGATGGAAAAGTATCATTTTTCAAAAGAAAATTTTAAGTTTATTTGTTTGATAGATTTATCTTTATCGCCGCAATTATCGTTGCTATAAACAATTGACACCATATTCACTTTTCACTGCACTTCATACTTGACGAAAACATTTAAATGTATTATTGTATAGTAGCTGTCCACGCGGACGCATCGCTCACTCAAGTAGGAGAGAGACAGATTTCGAACGCAGCCGAACGCGCAGGCCGATTGTGCCTCTTTGTCGCTCGTTCTACGCTCTCGCTTGCACTTCAAGTCTTAAATGGAACGCCTCAGAGCGAGGTAACGCCGCATGAGTCATGTTTTTTCGTGGGTGCAGCCGGCTTCATCGAATTATAAGACATTGTCACGTCAAAAATGCTTATTGTGGGTATTCGTTAGAAGATAGATGTATACTCTCCCGGACTTTTTTGTAGGTCTTTTAATGCCTATGATTATGTAGTACATTAATTTACAATATCTCTTATGGTTTACTCAGCATAAGTCATTTAAGCGCTCGAATTGATTCACAATGACGTTTTTTTAGTTTGTGCGGAACTCTCATTATTTTTCTAAAATAAAAGTAGCCTAAGTTACTCCCTATATCATCAGCTATCGATCAGTGAAGGTACCGTCAAAATCAGTCCAACCGTTTCGGAGATTACCCGGAACAAACAGACAGACAGGCAAAAATTTAAAAAATGGGCTTTTTGTTATAGGTATCATAATTATATACTTTCATATGCATTTAGTAGAAAAAGTGTTATTTTGACATTACAAACAGACACTTCAATTTTATTAATTGTACTTACAGATATAAGATATCGACCGTGATATGGAAAAATGTCGTAAGCGACAAAATGTAGATATTTAACTTTATAATTGCAATTGATAGTTTAAATAATTTAGAGCAATGGTCCTCAAACTTTTTCGTCTCGTGGACCCCTTTCCAATTTCTACTGCACTAGGTGGACCACTTACCTTTTGACTATTAAATTTTTACAAAATCATCAAATTCAAACCTGTTTTTGGTAGGTAAAATTGTTCTTAATTTGACTTGGGTAGGTTTTATTTACTAAGTGAAAAACTTAGAAAAAAACCTATATTAAATTTTCTATATTTATTAAGGAATTCAAATCAAATGAAATTTTTTCTTACAAATAAATGATCTCAATTCGAGGGATGCACCTGATGCTTCGATATCAAATCTTCTACATTTGGTTGCAATTTAGTTAGATTTAATCTTAAATCCCCTCGCTCAGTGATTTCTAATCTATTTCTTTTTTTTTATAGAAGATTGGAAACGGCACTGAAGCTCCTTTCGACGAGGTATGAAGAAGGAAATGCCACTAAAAACTTTCTCGCAATAGTCCATAATGCGGGATATGTAACGTGTATGTCCTTCTGAAGCCAAAATTTTTGATATCCTTTTCCGAACTCCACTTTAAGTTCTTCATTAGTGCCAATTTCGACCAGTTCTTCTTGAATTATAACATTCGATTCTTCAATTTCACCGTATGGATTGATAATCCATCGTGGTATATTCATAGTTAAGATATCTTCAAACCTAATTTCAAAGTCTTTGTGAAGGGCATGTAAATGTTCAACATAGGATAAAACATCATCATCTTGACAGCTTGTCTGTGACAAATTTGGAAACTGGGAAAATTCTCTCCGTCCAATGTCTTGCCTCATTAGTTTAACTCTGAGAAGGAAAGCTGAAATAATGAACTTGGTCCTTATCAAATTTAGACTGTCGCTTTGCAACTGCAGGTTAACCTCATTGAATTTACTAAACAAATCTGTTAAATAGGCAATGCCTGGCTTCCGCTTAATTAAATTATCTTTCAAAATTGGATCTTTAGAATCCAAAAACTCAAAAACTGCCTCAAACAGTGAAAAAAATCTTGCCAAAGATAAGCCTTTTGACAACCAACGAACTTCGGTGTGGAGGAGTAATCTATGAAAATTTTCATCATTTTCTTCACACAACTGCACAAATAGCCTAGAATTCAAGGCGCTGCTCCGAATTTTGTTTACAGCGTTGATGATAAATTGAAGAGATTGAGGCAATCTACCACTCAGACTTTTAGCAACTAAATGTTGCAGATGGATTACGCTGTGTATAGCATACGCCTCGGGCACATTTTGCTTTAAATAGCTGATAAATCCTCGGTAACGCCCAAACATTGCAGGTGCTCCATCTGTTGCCACAGATATTATATTTGATAAAGGGATTGCTTTTTCTGCGAAATAATACCTCAAAACATTAGTATCGCCTTTAGTATCCGTTATCAAATTTCTGGCAAACAGAAGTTCTTCATGAATTTCCTGGTCCATTATAAAACGAACATATGCCAATAACGATTCGTTATTAGGCAAGGTGGATTCGTCCAGTTGTATAGAAAAATGAGTCGTTTTTAAATGTTTACATAAGAACACTTCAACTTCAATTCGCATTTCATCTATACGTCTTTGAACCGTATTGGCGCTCAAAGGAATTTTCTTTATAATATCATAAGCCGGTTTGTGTAACACAGTTTTGAAAACCTCTTCAATAGCTGGCAGGATTAATTTTTCTCCGATAGTATATGACTTTCCACACTTTGCTATTAAGAGTGTGATATTATAAGATGCCCTCAAACCATCATCGCTTTTTTGTGAAGTCGAAGCAAACGTATTATCCACCGTTGGTCTCTTCTGAACTATTTCTTTAATTTTATGAAAATATTTCAAATCTTTACCCGATTTCTCAGGATGACCACTCTTCAAATGACCCTCCAACTTGGAGGGTTTCATAGAGTCATCTCATTACTTAAAATTATGTTACACAGAAGGCACTTAGGCAATCATTTGTCGAAGGTTGACGGAATTAAGCCAAACTTCATATAATCAACACTGTATTGTCGACATTTTTTTTTTTAATCAGCCATTTTTGGATATTTAGTAGCAGTTATCTGGGGAATTATTAAAAATTCCACTAATATAATATAAGACATAGATACCGATACCTATATACCGATACCGATACCGATGATACCGATACCTTGTGTAAAATGTTTTTTATCTTCAGAAATCTTTTATATTATATGTATGGATATAGAAAGGAATCATGTAGTAACTTTTTTATAAAGATTCAGACGTACAAGTATATAATACCGATTTTTAGGTAACTATTAAGGAATAAGCATGCAACTGTACTTAATTTAATGTTGAACTACTAATACCTCAAGTTTGCATGTCAAACGGAGGAACTACAAAAATAAATTTAAAAAAAAAATTACTTACTTTTCTCTGGTAATTCCAAACAAGGCTACATTGATTCACTTTAACTTACTTGACTTTAACTAACAAAGTTTCAATGACAAATGAACATTGTTTGTCTCTAACATACGTATTTTTGGAAATATTCGCGAATTGAACAAGTCTGTGCAAGTTCAATTGATGCAAGTGTTAACAAGCATTACTAGGGCGAGCCAGAAAGCAATATATACGAATACCTATATCAAATTTGCAGGTTGTTACAAGTTAAGTGTTCCAGCCACTATGTGAATAGCTTGCCAAATGAAATTTAATGTGTACTCGGGTATTGTAAATAGAATAATTTTCTACTATGGAATTTATAATAATTCAACGCTTTCATTCAGATTTAATTTCAACAAATCACCTATAAAAATAATTTTACAAGGTCATCTTATAATCGATCCCGAATTTTCCCATGATTAATGAATGTACCTACTTATGAAATTCTCTGAATATAGCTCCATATCTTTATTAAATTCTAAAAAAAATTACCTTTTAGAATTATTACCTATATGTTTATTGTAAAAAAGTATTATGCAAGTACAAACACATTATAATTATTATTTTTAGGAAGTTAAAATTTTCTTCTCGACTTGCTTATTCATTCATTATTGTCGAACCCATTTGCAGCTCGTGCACCCCCAGACATTGTGTTCGCTGCCGTGGACCCCTTGAGGTTCGATATGGACCCCCAGGGGTCCATATGGACCACTTTGGTGACCTATGATTTAGAGCATAATCATAAGATCAACATAACGATATCTGCATAATTGCAAAAAATGTACCTACACTTAAAAAACGATTCTATTTTAAATAACAATTTGAAAAGTTTTGAAAATTTGAACAACAAAATGATTGTAACCGACATTTTCTGTCTACGATGAAATAAAGCGTAGGAAATAAGGAATGGAAATATGAGGTATTGAGTGATAACGATAGATGTTGAATTATATTGGATGAGAAAGGCGAACGAACGTTTATCTTTAAAAGAATTGTATTGTGATAGTTGCTGTGGGCAAAAATAGAGCGATGTTTTTAATATTCTCGTACTGCAGAGATGTTGGAATATTAATAAATCTGTAATTTTCTTCCAAAGTTCCCGATAGACTCCTATTATAAAATAAACTGATCAAAAATATGCCATTTTTTTGTTATTAATTTTTTTACGGTATAATGTTATATTTGCTGATAACTCCCTAATTGTATAAACAACTGTATCCGAAGTCTAGCTTTGGCTATGTCGAGACTAATGGTTGAACAAATAGTGACCCTTCCAAATTAAAAACAAGTTGTGAGTTGATGATCCGTAAAGCTAATATACAAATAATATATCCATCAGGACACGAATCATATTCACTACTCGCCTATTTTTTTCATAATTACAGGTTTAATACGTAGAAAAATTATAAGTATTATGCTTAAAAAAACAACCACCAAGCATCAATATAATTCTAAAGGAACTGAAAGATTATGGTATTTTGAACTGTGGGCGAAAATTTCTAAGACAACGTCTTCATTGTATGGGGGGGGGGGGGGTCAATGGAAAAAACTACAAAGTAAGCGATCTTTTTTGGTGGGAAATACGGATATTTTACACATTATAATTTACAGCATGTACAGCATGCCACGGTGGAACTCATATTCATAAATTCATAAATAACGCGATATTTTATGTCTTCCATTTTGTGAAAAGAACGATGTCACAGAAAAATCAGATGGTGCGAAAAGAAATTAATCATTATATTGGAAACATAAATACACAAGCCTAAATCTTACTAATTTAATAAAGCTGAAAAGTTTTTTGTTTGTTTATACACGCTAATTATCTGGAACTACTAGTCGGATTCGAAACATTATTTTTGTATATGATAGCCAAATTTGCGAGGAAATAGTATAGACTATCTAATATTAGGGGACAGTTCTCAGCCAGCCTTAAATATTATTTTTAGTTAAGTCGGAAGTCAGAGCGCTTATAAACTGCTTTATCCGCGTGCGCTGGCGTAATGGTTAATGATACGTACTACAAAAATATTGGTACTTAGTATACCTAAAAAAGTCTGCGATAATATATGCCTATCTTATATACGTTTAAGCCACAATACGCTAGTTTGTGACAAACTTTTGTTAAAGATTAAAAAGTGATTTCTGAGCATTATTTTTAGGCATGGCATATTAATCCTTACGAACAAGAGCTACTTCACCATAAAGACAATTTTATGAAGTTAAACTTTGCTCTTTATAGCATGTTATTTGGACAAATAGTTTAGGAGATAATGAAAAATTAAAATAACTTGTCCTTGCGGGATGTGATGCTCTGTGGGTTGAAACCGTGGGGCAAAGCTAGTTTGAAATAAATTTGAATTTGGAATTCCTTACCGAACCCCAAATATTTGAGATCAAAGTGGCAAGTTTAACAAAACGCTAATTTCATATTTAAGGACCTATTTATATTAATTAATTAAAGTAATTGGTTACTCGGAGACGGCTCCAATGATTTGGATGAAATTTTGTATTTAGATAATGTTTTACGTAGGTGGGTGAATTTTTTATTGGTATACCAAGTATTGGTATACCCATACTAATATTATAAATGCGAAAGTAACTCTGTCTGTCTGTCTGCTAAGTTTTCACGCTTAAACCGGTGAACCAATTTTGATTGGATCTTGAGAAAGGACATATAGGCTACTTTTTGTAACGAAAGGTAATATAGCGGGGTGTTGGGGATCGAAATCACCAAACACATAGTGACAAACCCATCTATGATTTTATTTTGATTTGTCATGTTCCGAGATCAGTCTGTGTTTCTATAAATCAATACGTAGTATAAAATGAAGTCGCTTCCCGCTGTCTGTCCCTATGTACGCTTAGATCTTTTAAACTACGCTACGGATTTTAATGTTGTTTTGTTATGTCCACTAACATTTAGAGATTATTTTTTTCGGAAGGTTTATACATACAATACATTCCAATTAAGTTTTTGTATACTAGAGAAAATTCAATTATTTGTAATGAAGTCGTTAAAAAATGATTTTCGGGCGCTTACATGGCTTACGTTGGCTGAACATTATAAGATACATACATCAAAATAATGTTCTAAAGAATTGTAGTTCTTCAAAAAGCTTACAGAAGTGTCCGTGATGGCATACAGTGTTGGTCGTATAATTAGAAACACTACCAACGGTCCTTGACATTATGTAAGATACTTCACCGCAATCGTTTTTATTTTGAAATTAAACAATAAATAGGACAACAATATGTTCAACGATTTATCATTTATTAGAATAACAGTATAAATCCTATTACACAAATGAAGTTTCAATATTACATTACGGACAAACATTTAAATCGGTTTTAAGGTATGAACAATAATGGTCAACTAATTAGAAACAACAACAAAAAAGTATAAAAAGCAATATTTTTTAAGTATTGTTATTTACGAAATAGCTACTATCCACAGCCCACCAATAGTTATAATTAATATTTAGTGGCGTATCCCTTATTTTCAATAACAGCACTGCAACGACGTGGCATTGTTTCAATCTATCAATCTAGTGGGATTGAATTCGATGCTTCAACAAATGCTTCATATAGTTCGTTTTGGCTGGTGTTACGTTTGTTTGAGACTTTCTTTTTAATAATATACCAGAGATTTTCTATCGAGTTTAAATCCGGACTATTTGCTAGCCAGTCTAAACGGATATACGCTGTTCGCTAAAGAAACATTTGACGTTATTGGCCGTGTGTTTAGGGTCATTGTCATGCTGAAAGTTCCAGGTTACAGGCAAATGATCGTCCGAGTAGGGGTCATTGTGTGCTTTAAGATATTTTTGTATTGCCATTAATCCATTGTACCTTCAATCTTCCGAACGGGTCCAACTCCACATCCGGAAAAACACCCCCAAACTTTAATGTTACCGCCACCGTGCTTGACTATACTCGTGTATTTATAATTAAAAGCATTGTTTACAGGACGTCTAACATAGCGCTTTCCATCGGAATTTACCATATTTATTTTTGTTTCATCTGAAAATATCATTTTTTTCCATTCTCGTACCATCCAATTAACATATTTTGTAGCGAATAATAAACGCTTCTCTCGGTGTTGCTTGGTAAGAAGCGCGGTACCTTTCGAGAGATTCTTCCAAACAATTTAGCTTCCACTAATCTTCGGCGCATCAGTCTTGACGAGATGCTTCTCGGGTCAACAAGCGAAAAAACTTCATTTTTTAATGTGGTTGGAGCCTTTACTTGGGTCTTTTTTAGCAACACGAACGATTAGCGTATCTTCTCTGGGTGAGGTTTTTCTTGGCCGAGCCTTTCTAAGAACATTTTCAACAGTTCCATGTGTTTCATAATGATCAATTGCATTAAAAACTTTCTTAACAGAACAATTTAAATGCTCAGCTATTCTTCTGTACGCCCACTTATGATCTATATGTAAATTAACAATTATTTGCCTAGTTGACGCGTCACAACTTTTATTTTTGCCCAATTTAAACAAAATAAAATTCAGATTAAAATTTGTATTGCCGCCAAAATAATAGAAAAAGCCAAGAAAGAAATGCATATTAATGCATGATTATTAATTATTGAATGTGTATATATTTTACGAACATTTCTACGTTGAAGTTATTCTTTCTTTATCATAAGAAATGTTTCTAATTATATGACCACCACTGTATGTCTATTTCCTAAGGTTAACTCACAGTAACCATTTTTACCTTCAACATAATATTACGTTATTTGCGAAGCTATTTTCTCCAACTCAGTATTAATATTTATCCAGATAAGTTTGTTAGTTAACTTGGGCATTTAATGTAGATTAAGATTGTCCTTTACAGTTTTCCATTTAAATGAATATCTAGTAGATATCACACGAATTCAAAATTATTCGCGACCAAGGAAATCCTCCCTAAAAAAACTTATGAAAAATTGCGTTACGTGAGCTAAGCGCATTATTCGTAACTATGAAGTTCCATAACATACCATCACGCCTGTGTACCCGAAGTGTTAGGCAGAGGTGTTCACCCACTATTCTCTGGGTATATTTTATTTCCCATGTAATAGGGGGCGAGCCTATTGGCATTCATCGGGCACAAAGCCAAACTCCAAGCTGTTACTGAGAATTTCATGGAAAACACAATAGCACTTTGCTCGACCTGAGAATCGAACCTAGGACCTTGAGCATAGCAGTAGCGTTTGGGATCACTAAGCTAATGAGGCAGTTATGAAGTTATGAACTGTCAATATTAAAGCGATAAACTCTAAATCAGACTTTTTTTAACATAACATACACCACTTTGCAAATTGTACCCGTGCGAAGCTGGGGCGGGTCGCTAGTATCCAATAATACAATGACGAAGTCGCGGGTAGCAGCTAGTTATATACATATAAAATGCTTTGTCCTGAATGACTGACTGACGGATCAACGCACAGCCTAAACCGCTGATCATAGAGACCTGAAACTGGGAGGGTGTGTTCTTTGTATAACGTAGGCATCCGATAAGAAAGGATTTTCCGAAATTCTACCCCTATGGGTGTGATAAAGGGGACAGTTTGTATGGGACAACGTGATCCCTTAGTGCAATCTACTTCAAATTTTGGCAGTGATTTGCTTCGAAGTTGATATCAATACTCCTTAGTGCTTTTGACTTTAATTACATTTTATTTTGACGTATATTTCAATACTCAATCCGATTTTATTCAAAGCGGAAAAGTTTTATTGTTTGTTTAAACACGCTAATCTCTGGAACTACCAGTCGGATTCGAAAAATTATTTTTATATATGATAGCCAGACTCACAAAAAATAGTATAGGCTATATAGCATTGGGCTGCAATTCACAGATAGATTAAATATTGATTTTTGTTACGTAAGTCGAAGCCCTCGCGATCTGCTTTATCCACGTGCGCTGGCTTGGTTAATGATACGTTAATACAACATTGTGCAAAAATATTGGCCATTAGTATATCTAAAAAAAGTCGGCGATAGCGTATATCTATCTCTTATACATAAGCCACAATAAGTTATTATGCATATTTTCTTTATGAAGATTAAAAATTAGTTTATGAGCATTATTTTTAAGTATAGCTTATTAATCCTTACGAACAGAAGTTACTTCATCATAAAGACAATTTAATGAAGATAAACTTCGTCTTTTACAGAATGTTATTTGGACGTATAGTTTGAGAGATAATGCAAAATTAAAATAATTCAACACTCGCCTCGGGTCTATCTATGTCTACAGGATGTCCCAGAACTCAACGTCAAGCTGAAACGGGGTGACAGGATTGATTGTAACCATCTTGAGAAAAATCAGAAAAAAAATCTATCTCATGCAGTTTGGAAATTATGGGCATTTAAGAAAAACCTAGAATAGTCAAACTGTAACCATTTTTCGGTTATTGTGGTTAATTTTTATTATTTTTGTTCATATAAACTTTGGAACCGTAACCCTAAATAACATTTCTAGAACCACAGTCAAAAATAATGACACAACTGCCCCTAGTTTTCTAGAATTAAGACTATTTGTTAAACTATGAATCTAAAATTTTTAAAATTTGTCGACTTTGAATGGCCCGGCCCTCCTATAAAAAAATGTACTAAAGTGCCTTGGCAAGTGCTATTAAAAGTTCGCACATTTAATCAGGATTGTAAAATGCTACAATACTTGTTAGTTTCATACTAAAAAAAACAGTAAAAAAAAACCTCGAGTAACCCGATTTTTGTTAACCCATTTTACTCAGTTCAAATGTTTTTTATTCACAAAAGCTATGGGTAGGTTCTTAATTTTACAGCAAAATGATGAGAGAGACGGATAGTGGACATGTTAGTGACGCCACGCAGTGAGACGGAGATGCGTCTGACACCAGTTAGTACGTTTCGCTCATTTGTCTACTGCGCACCTTTCCGTATTCGCTTGTGTTGATTTAGTATTGACAACTTTGGCTTCTTAAAGTAAGACAGGATTTTATGGAAAACTAGCTGACTCTTACGACTTCGTCTGCGTAATATAAGAGAGAGAGGGAGAGAGAAAAGGTTAAAGAGATTGGGTTGTAGACACTGTATTATAAGTACCTCCCGCCTCCCACATTATTCTGCATAATAAAAATGCGCTCGCGATACTTGATCATTATTTTGCTGCAAAGTTATTTTAAAACTGTGATATCTCCTAAGATATTCCTTGAAATCAATTAGTACAAAGGGCAATTTTGTTCTAAACTCAATACTTGTGATAAATAACGTATTTATTTTGATAAGGATTATTACATAAAAACACCATCGCAAATAATTCATGATTCTATAATCATTGTTCTATAACAATTTTATTACCATAAAAAAGGTTATATTGAGTAAATCTTAAAAGATAGCCATATGCCATATGTTGTGGTCTTTTATTGGAACTTTTTAAGAGATACATTTCCGCCACACACTATTGTTGCGTAACTTTAAATATTCATGCAGCACACGGAAGCTCTCAAAAGAAATAAATTTCCCCCGTTTATGCAACATCTTTTTCATTGATTTTCCGCTCATATTGATTGTAGAATGATGTTATATAGCCATCCTCGACAAAGGGGCTATCCAACACTAAAACATTTTTCCATTGGAACCCGTAGTTCCTGAGATTAGTGTGTTCAACCAAACAAACAAAAAAACAAACTCTTCAGCTTTATAATATTAGTATAGATATAAATTAAGTTTCTAACAAACAGGATGTAAATTTGTTTGTAACAGAAACCACCAACAAAGTATCAAGTAATGAATCAGTATTCATTCAACCATACATATATTCTTAAAGTTTTAATTCACAATATGCTGCAGTTTATGAATATTGCAGTTTTACTTTATGAATATAGCTTTTATAGCTAGAAAAATATCAAGTCAAATCATTATTAAGAATGATGTAAAATAACCTTAAAAAATAACTTATAATACCTTTTCTTTCAGTCAATAATGTGTTGTCAATATTATCATTTATGTTAATGGGTTCATAGCTATCTGATATTGACTGTTCATTTTTATACTCAAATTCAATTTCATCTTTTATACAATCATTCACTTGTATAACATCATGAAAAATGTTCTCTGTTACAAATTCTTCAGATTTTATTTTCTGAAAACAATCAAACAAATACTATATTCTTACATATAAAAATCTTGTGTAGGTTTGATAGTCATTGTAAATTCTGAACAAATTGACCAATTATAATATCTTGACTTACTTAAAATACTTGACGAATAATATATTTGATATATGGAGTCAGACTATGAGAAAGGGCAGAACAACTGCTGGCCAATTACTTGTAGAATGTGTGAACATAGGACCTTTGCTTTCTTGATAAATTAAAAATCTCATTTGTGTTTTGTCTTTGGAATGAAGATATGAAAGACATGGTGTTATAAGATGTGAGCAAAAGATATTATATGAAGTGTTTAACTTAAAGGTTTATATTTTAAAAGTATTTACCATGTTAATAGCAAACTACTATAGTAATGCTACAGAAAATTTAATTTCACACATCTAGCAGCTGTATTGATGCACCAGTCCTCATTCTAAAATTCAGTAAGTATGTCATTTAGCCATAGGTAACTCAGCAAAAATCCTTGTGCCAACTCAATATCTCAAGCGCAGCAAAGTAGTACATGAGGCAAAAGAGTTAGGAGAAATGAATGAGTCAGCTGACAGATGCGAGCAGCGGCATGCAACGCTGCCCCTTAGCTGGCTCGCTACACTGAAGTGCACTGTGCACTGACACCTTTGGAATGAGTGTGTTAACACACCCGGCGCAGTAAACTGAGTTGGCACAATTGCAAGGTGTAGCTCAGTGTATGCTAAAGTCATTATCTTTGTAGACCCTGCCATATAACAGACGTGATTGTTGCCAAATGTATCCTAATGAAAAATAATAAACAGGTTCAATAGTTCCTTGTATCAGGTCATACTTTTCTCAATTATTAAGTTTTATTCATCTTTCCTACCGATAATTAGTTTATAAATTATTTAATACTTACTGAAGCCAAATTTTTTTGCAAAGTTGATTCAGACTTATTAGATTTCTCCTTGAATTTTATAAAAAGGTGCACGGTATCCAAACAACTGCAACACGAAAACTGTGGTAGTCCATCATTCATTGCAATCTGCAAGTAAAATTCGATTTTATAATACATATTAATCAACAAACTAAATTAACATCATTATAATTCAAATAAGAAAAATAAGAATAAAGGATACATACTATAGCATATGTATAGCACAGAATTTTTTTTTAAATATTAATGCTAAACAAGGTAGGTACATATAGATTAGCTTACATTTAGATTGGTCAATAAATTGTAATTTATAATAAATTTTTCGTCTATTGGAACTATTGCTTTGTCTGACGACATACAGGCTCTGCACATCTGCATTGTTGTTTCTTACACTTATTACTTTATAATTATTTAAAAAATAACCTGTGTACATCATAAAACCTGCAATTTTCCCTGTAATTGCTGTAATTGATGTACTCTTCAAATCAAACGTCGAATTTTTTATTTAAAATTACCTACTATACAAAATGACCAGGGTTACCAACTCTTAAAAATAATACCCCTAAGATTAAGATGAAATAGCCCTAATAACTTTAAATGCAATATTCAAAAGCCCCAAAAAGACCCTGTATTGTGTATCTATTCAAGGGTATTGTTTATATGAGTTTCCAGTTTTATTTCACTATTTAATACCTATCTTATCGGCGATTTAAATTTATGTTTAAATAACATACGAATCCATACAATAGTTAATGGACATAAACACACTGATCACTAATATAATTGAAATTTTGAATTTTCAACGTGTTATGTGAAGTCCCGTGCTGCCGCGAGATGGCGTGCGTCAGTTTGACCAGAAACTTGAAAACTTGACTTTGACCACAGACCAACTACTCGTTTAGTATTAATTCTTATTTAGATAATAGTTCGTTAGTCAAATTATGACGCATGTAATACAATTTATGCCCCTAAAAATAACCTTAAATTGTTTTGGGACATAAAAATAGCCCAATAGGCATATTTCCACCCTAAATTTAGGGCTAAAAGCCCTAAGTTGGTAATCCTGAACATGTCAGGAATGTTAACATTTGACGATGACGTATGATTGTAGAAAAGTATCGAAATATTGATGAATCGATACTTTTAATACGTTTTATGAACATTTTTAGCCGCTATATTTTGATATCATTACACCGGACAAATACTGGTTTGCCTGATATAATATGTGTAGCGACATCACAGTAGACCCTAAATATGTATGACTATTGTTATGAGGACTATTATTAAATGAACAGTAAACCGTTACAAGAAACTACTTTAAATTTGAAGTAACTACTAAGCTACAATGAATCTTATTACTAAGTACATACAGTACAAATTAGGTTGTAAAAGAAAAAACCAAAATAAAGAAACGAATAAAAATGGTTATTTCGTTAAACGTCAAATGTTCGTCAAACGTCAAGTGTTGGTGTTTGAGACGGACCGTACGACCAAGATAATTAGTCTGCAAAGTAACGTGCTATTGCTGCAAAATCTTTAGTAATGGCAGTATTACTGGGATACGGTCTGACCACAAAAGCCAAATGGTTGAAATAAACTGTTGCAGACCTAACAGTGGTTGTAAGAGAACGGTTAGACTTATTTCAGGAACTAGATTAGATCGTTTATATGATAGCATTAAACAGCAATTATCTACAGAGGTTGTAGACAATATAGATTTAAATACCAACTACGGCAGCTTGTATAATATCATAAGCACTGGATTTAGTAAAAATTGTCCAACAAAGGTTATTAGTGTTAGGAAAAAAAACTTTTTAGTGAATGGGCAACTAAAGGAATTATAAAAAATAGAGACGACTACTGATTTATATTAAAGGAAATCATTTTCAACTAGTGATTAATTTCATACTTATGTCAGATATTATAAAAAAAAAATTAAACGTATTTGTGAAGCTGCAAATGCGAAGTTTTTAAGAAATAAAGTTCTTAAATCTAGTAATAGGACCAAAACTGTTTGGCATATGTATATAATAAATAAAGAAACAGGAAAAGATACGAAAAATGATAATTTGCTTAATCTAAGCGTCGAGGGAGTACATATCTCAGATAGTACAGAGGTAGCAACTGTTTCCCAAGATTATTTTCTTAAATACCCCTTACAAGTAACAAAAAATATAATATCATCACCTTATGGCACTGCATCATTTTTAGAAAAGCTTATTACACCTGTGGGTTCTAATTTACTTTTACATCTGTTAGTGCAGATGAAATAATAAGGACATTTAAACAATGAAACTTAAAACATAATAAATACATTTGTGGAATATCAGTAATAGTAGTTCGCAATATATCACCATATCTGGGTAATATATTTAATCAGTGCATAGAAACAGGAACTTAATGAGAATAAGTAAAGTAGTTCCTCTGTTTAAATCAGTTTGTAGAAGTAATATTGGAAATTATAGACCAATTTTTGTACTTCCGTCCATTAGTAAGAAATTCAAGAAATTCGTTTGTCGCGCTTAGAGATCAATCAGTGTTAATGCGGTAATAAAACGGGTTATAAAGAAAGAAAGAATGAACGAATGAAAGAAAGCAAATGAAGAAAGAAAGAGAGAAAGAAAATAATCCTTATTGCCTTGAAAATACAGGTACATAATTTTTAAAATGAAAAATAACATTCAATTGAACACTAAAAATTAAAGAAAAAAAAAAGTTAAGATAAAGATGATAAAGATCGCAACCACCATCCTCATAGTAATAAGCACATCTATGATTTTTATTTCAAGAAGTTTCACTTCTATCACATATTTTTTTATACAACATGTAACATAATAAACTTACACTGTGAAAACAGTTTGTTCAGAATCATTTCATTTATTTTTAATATAAGTAATTTTTTATCTGAAAAATATTCAAAAATAAGTAAATTAATCACCCCCTCTTCGAACAGTTGAAACAAACGAAAATGAAACATAAATCCAAACAATAACACTTTTTTTCAATGTAATTAGAAAAGAAAAATGTTATTTAACAAATAGATTTTAAAATGAGCTTTATTAAAAGGAGAATAAAGTTTTTTACAAGAATAACAATAAAAACTCAGCGAACGGTGTCAATTGTCATCAGCTGATGCGAAAAGCGCGGGCTGCGCGGCGTGATCATGTATAAACAAACAAAACAAGCTAGTTAAACTTGAATCTACGTCATGCCGCATGTGTCGCGTTGGCTTTATCAGTGAGAGCTTGTTTTTGGAAATATTTTGATAACTTTCGGGCGCGATGTCTTATCGATATACTAACATTCAATACACCGAAATGGTGAGAACTTTGGCACAGTGTGGAGATAATGTGGCACTAGCTTGCAGAACATTTAATAATAGGCATGGTACCAGCGTAGACTGCAGGACTATGTTAACCGCAACTCAGCGGCCCCGAGACCACGGATCTTTTCAATCGAACACCGTCATCGACCGGGGAGACCGTACTCGTCTTTAGAACGAGATACTCAATTGAGTCCACGTAATTACGTACCAAGGTTAGAGTTCAGCCGGTGGTTATTGGAAAATTGGCAGGGAAACATTATTTGGACCGACGAAAGTACATTTACACGTGTGGAAATATACAACAAACTTAATAGGCATTTGTGGACGCACAAAAATCCTTACGCATGCAGAGTGGACTTCTTCCAGCATCGTTTATCGTTTAACGTTTGGGCTGGTGTTATCAGTACTCATCGACTGGAGCCTGTGTTCTTAGAGTGATTAACAGGAGTTTCATATTTACTGTTTTTGCGAGAGACTACCGACGCTGCTAGAAGAAATACCTCTTGTTAATTTACGAGAGGTATTCTACCTACATGACGGTGCCCCTGCGCATTTCACGTCGAGTGTTCAACAACATCTTGATAGTGAGTTTGGAGAGCGCTAGATCGGTCACGGGGGATCTGTCCAATGGCCTCCCAGATCAGCTCACTTTACACATCTTGGCTTTTTTTGTGGGGAAGTGGGCATTAAATCGTTAGTGTACTTTAACTTGAAAACAAGTGCCACGGCCAAAGACATAAAAATTAGGATAGTTGCCGCATTCCAAAAAGTGAAAAGTGACACTAGTGTTTTAAGTAATGTTAACAAGTAACACATAAGCGCCCAGAGATTGTGATTTATAATAATTACTCGCAGTGTTATCCTAGTTATTTACCTATACCTTATTATTATACATATAATTCATAACTAATAATTTGGTTAATCATCATATAAATTGATATTGTAAACTTATTAGTACATAATCTGACTTACGATTAATTTTATATAAAGCGGGTAGGACTGCGATTACTTTGATATAAAAGCGGGTAGGTCAAGTCTTGATGTATTCATTCGTGAAAGTAACCTCTTAGACAACGATACTCTGTCTGAATAAACCACGAATATTAAACTATTAGACTATTATTCCGCAAGACCCACAAGTTTTAACATCTCAGAAGTGGGATAGTGTTCAAAATGTCTGGACCATACGTAAACGGTTTGGGGCAGCGTAAACGCAAAAATAGCGAGTCAAGTTCGTCGGAAGATGAAAATAGTGAGTTTTTTTTCTCTAACGACGTGCGTACGGAGAACTTGCGCAAAAGACGGCACGTTGCCTTTGTGTAGATTATAGGGCATTAAATGCTAATACTATAAAGGATAGGTATCCTTTGCCACATATAGAAGATCAGGTCAACAAGCTTTCGGGGCAAGGGGCAATTCTTTTTTACACAATTATTTTGCGCACCTTTTCTGAGTAAGTAGAATATTTTGGATTGGGTTTTGTGTTTGTCCAAAAAAAATGTTTGTTTAATATTTTTGCTGTATAATTTGTAAAGACAAAATAGTTTAAATTAATTTTTCACCATTGCTATCCCCGTGGGTACTAAAATGCCGTTAGATTTTACGTAAATAATTTTTTCGTACTCAAACCACGATTTAAATAAACTCACATTATTGCTATGAATGGAGTGTTGTCATGCTTACAGTTTATTTATCTATGGTCCGTTTGTAGATATTTTTTTATCGCTTGTTGTTTCCACTTCGGTTTTAAAAACAGAACTGTCGTGGCCTTTTTTTTAGATCTAACCTTACTGTTAGCTTTAGAAGCCCTGAAGCCGCTGCGGCTTTTACAGCTTCACCAAACTTGCCTGTCGTGGCTTCTAATAATGCTCGCTTATATACTCGTATAAAATATCCATTATCCAGTAATCAAGAGAGGTGGTAGGGGATCTGTACTCAACTGGAACGCGGATACCATGAAAATGGTCATAAACTTGTCCCAGTGTCGCTCTTTTGTTATGTCATGTTTCGGAATTAGCCAGTGTATATCCAGATAACTAAGAGGCTTCTTGCAGATCGGCATGACGGTGATAACCATCAAAAGATTGTCAATCTCTCAATGCTCGTCGTAGTTTTTGGATTGTAGGTACTCTACATACCATTATATTCCCTATTTTGCTGCGAATCATCTTGCTATTTATTAACTATTGCTAAAAATCGCTCTTTTGATAGCCATTTTTGATGTATTAGTACAGATATCTAGTACTATTGCTTACGGAATACTTCGTTCTAGTTCGTTGTAGTGCAGGGTCGTTCCAGGTTTTTCGTAAAACGAAACGAATTAGCTTTTTACACTAAAAAAACAGTTTTTTGAAACGATTATAAAAAAAACTGGTTTTTTCCTTTAGTTGGAGATTGTGGCGCCTCATTCGCCACTATTTTTGTACTGGCTGTTTCTAATCGTTAATATTAAAAAGTACTTAGGTGATGACATCAGATGGAGATATGAAATTGAGACTGTTGGTTTCACGTCACGTTATGTACTAAAACCTGTATTATTTTATTACAAAGTAAATGTGCTAAAGCCCTACTGGCGTGTTATTATTGAACACGCCAAAAGATCACGGGATGAAAAGTTCACTTTTAGTCCCTGTCACGCGGGACAAAAGTACCCGATTCTCTCCCGGTGAGATGGCAAATGTGCGCATGCGCGTATTTTACTTTATCTCCCGGTAACCTAGTAACTGCGTGTTTATATATAAAGAGTACTTATATAAACTTTTCATCCCAGTTAAGAAAAAAATTGTAAACGCACCTAGGGAGAAAAGTATGACATCCCCACCCGCGATTGTCCTACTTTTCTCCCTCGGTGCGTAATATATAGTATATTACGAAAAATAAAAAATGAACTTACCTTCATACTTTTGCCAGAGTTAGGACTGGCTGAAGTATGTTACAGGCGTATTTAAAAGTTCATTTTATGTAGATGTATTATATAATTTATAGCTGTAACTTTCTCTACACGTTTTGCAAACCTCCTTTCCAACATTTTCAACTTTCTCAAAGTGATCCCATAGTTCGCTACAATTTTTCCTTTGGGCCATTACGGATTTCCTCAGTAACTCGCTATTAATAACACAATTATAAAAGTACAGTTCAAAATCAGATTATTGCACAAAGCTCAAATAGGTCTCAAAATACTACAAAGTTTTTATTTACAAAACCATGAATATAAATATTTAAAAACTATACTTTCTCCTCAAAATCCCGGGAAAACTACAAATATTTTATTACAAACTGGCGGATACCTAAATACGCACGCGTCAGAATACGCACGCGTCAGCTAGCATCAGCTGATTTATTTCAATTATTTCAAATCAAAACAAAAAACGGACGTTTGATTATTCGACCTTGACATCTGACCCACTTTACGGGAGCCAATAAAACCAGTTTTTTTTTATCTACAATCAAATTTGTTTTGCATTATTCGAATAATAAGATTCATTGTAGCTTATTCGTTTCTTACTTCAAATTTAAAGTAGTTTCTTAGAACTGTTTACTGTTCATACAACAATAATCTATAAAACAAGAATTTTAAGAGTACTAACCATAGATTAATATGAATATACGGAAATAGATGGGTATGTCAAAAATATACTTTTATTTTGAGTGCCTCCATCTCGTGGATATACTTGAAATAAGTGTACTTATACGAACGTAGATTAGTTGAATATTTATTTATATTTATAGGGTATGTACTCTAATTAAAACAATTTTATTTCATGAGAATAGTAATATATTTATTGTAATATATAAACATAAGACGTACATACTTATGGAGTCCTGACTCAAATTCTAACCTAACCTAACACTAATAACAGTTCTTAAGTTCGGACGAAAGATAACTCAATTCGACGCCAATAACACAAACACTTTCCGTAAAGTTTTTAAAACCTCGAACTACTGCTCAAATCACTGATAATAATCTACACGAAAAAATGCTTATGCGCATCCAAACAGGTACCTAGACATTTTTTAAATGTTGCCAAAGGAAAAAATGGGTTAATCACAAACCTAAGCTACAAATTCCCCAAATTTTGAGATTTATATATAAAACCCTCCAAAATAGTATGGTCATTTACAATATTATTTGTTACTACGTACTTTACTATGCTAAAAACCTTGTTTCCTTTGTTATATTTTATTACCTCATAATTTATCTCCATATATATTTAAAGATTTTCTCTAAACTCTTTTATAATAATCTTATAATATGGGGGAAATGTCCTGATCTGGTAAAAGTGGTAAAAATATTATTTTAAGTCTAACACAGAACTTTATAATTGTTATCTTTTAACTTTTTTCTATTTATGTAGTAGTAATGTGAAGAAATAAAGTTCTATTATTAAAGTAGTAACTAATAGGTTCGTGGTTCATACTGATAATATTATGAACCCTTTTTACTACAAATCTGTCGTAGATATATCTTTTATCTTCGAAAGATGTCTCTTTATAATAATAAAAATCGTTGTTCAAAGATACCACAGCATGGTACTAACTGTCAAAAACAACCCAAGCATAGTACCAACATAACGTTTGCTTGCGAAAGAGAACGAACGATATTAAGAACGAGAACTCGTTTGTCATTGTCTGCCATTTCGTTCGTTTTAAAACTTGTTATTGTTAAATAGAGAAACAGTTCTCTCGCATTACTAGTTCAGTGTCAGGCATTAATTAATATTAGTACTTAGTACCAATTAGTGCTGGGCCGTTTTTGTTTTTTTCGTAAAACGAAACGAAACACTTTTTTACACTCAAGGAAACGTTCTTAGAACTGGTTAAAAGAAAAAACGCTTTTTTCTTAAGTTCCAGAACAAACTGTAGACACTGAAAAAACGAACATTTGACGTTTAATAACCAAAACCCAGTTTTTATTTGTTCCTTCGTATTCGATTTTTCTATTAAAACCAAATCTGTATTGTTTATTTTTAGCAATAAGATTTATTGTAGCTCATTCGTTACTTCAAATTTAAAGTAATTTCTTGTAACGGTTTACTGTGCATTCAATTATAGTCCTTATAACAATAACTGTAGATCTGTTCTATCATAAAATGGTCTCGTTCGTTTTGAAACTTGTTTTTGTTAAATAGAGAAACGGTTAGTTAGTTTTTCATAGAAGAACTGGTTATTAAACCCGTTTCTGAACAAAACGTGCAGTACTATAGGTGTACCAGAATCTCATGGAACGAAAATAAAAAAATTAATTGTGATTTTCATATGGCAATTATCAATTGTCATCTATCAAATTAAGTTCGAGTTGAGTCAACCGCTGCAGAAATGTTTTGTTTTTTTCTTCAAAAGTTACAGTTTTCGTGAAAATGTCGAAAAAACCAATTCGATTGCAAGCAAGGAACGTTGTTTACAATGTATACTAAAGGATTTGTGCAGAAGAAGATGGAGGCTAATCAAAATCATCGATTTTAAAGAGAGTTCAAACATTCACCGGTAAGTAGAACTAACAAGTCAAAATACTTTATATTTTATACATACATTTTTCTAAGTACCGAAACAATTATTATTATTTTAATCATAGTGTTAAAGTTACAGTTAGTAATAGTTTGGCTGCTTTTTTGATATTTTGCAAACAAACATTTTTGTGTGTATATTATTAAGGGTTCTCGTTCATTAAAAGAAAAATTAAAACCCATGATGAAATCAAATAAGTAATATTATTAGTATATATTATTAGTGTACTATCCTTACTCTATATTATTGAACTGTTACTTACAGGGGTTTCTTCTTCTACCATACGAAGAATTATTAATGAAGGAAGAGTAAACGGAGGTGTGTTCTGTACGCCTGGTAAAAAGAGGAATGAGGGAAAGAAAAAAATTAATCTGGACAGTTTTGATTTAGAAATGATCAGAAATAAAATAAAGAAATTTTATACTGTACGGAAAGAAAATCCAACCGTGAGGAAATTGTTACAAACTCTTCGGGAAGATATTGATTTCAATGGAGGCAGAGAATCATTGAGGTAACACATATATGTATAAACTTATTTTACTTGCTATAGTTTAACGTTGCTACATTTTATAACTTATGCTTTTTTACAGGCAAATTCTGAAGAATATTGACTTTGAATTTATAAAGTGCCAATCAAAAAGAACTATTTTGATGGACCGTTATGACATCATGATACAAATATTCAGATATTTAGAGAATATGAAAAAGAAAACTCACACTCATAAAAGATACCATGTTTTTGGGATAAATAAAATTGATCACGGCGGTTTCAAATATCAAATAATAATAAAAATGAATTGTCGGACTTATCACGTTATTGAAGCCAAGAGGCGATATAATAATATAATTATCTAAACCAGTCAATGCATTTTCGATTTATAGTCTACTCCACCACTCAAGTCTTATGGAAAACCAACAACCCCTATTACAGTATATACATTCAGTTAAAAAAGCATCGGGAATGGATGATTTGTTATTTATGGTTCAAAATTCAATTTATTGTTTTTTTGTTGTTGTTAGATTGACACAACTGTTTTCCATTTTGGCACGGAGTTTGAGTTGCATCTATCAATACTGTGCTGTTTTTACCGGCTCTTTTTTGACAGCGTAGTACAAATAATGTAATTGATGAATGATATTAGGGAATCTTAATAAAAAAATTAAAAGTATCAAGACGTTTTACTCCAATTACCCTAGTGTTTCTTACTACAAAATTTAATTTCCCTATTTTCCATGAGATTCTGGTATACCTATAGTACCTACATCTTAGGGATGTGAATTAAAAAAAAAATCAATTTTTAAAAATCAATTAATAAAAAAAAATCGATGATTAATAATAGATTGTTCCAAAAATAATCAATTTTTTAAATAATGGACTTTTTTTCATATTTTCTTGAGAATTATAATTAAAACTGGAAATATTTAGAATAATAACTTTCTTAATCAATTTAAATTAAAATATTACAATAAAAAGACAAAAATATATTGTTAATAACGGAGAATGTCAATTCTTGTACCAAATTTTGTTGTATAGTAAGGTTGAATAAAAAGTAAAGAATATTTTTTTTTTCAGATTATTTTACGAGCTTTTATCCTCGGAATTTGGTTATCAAAGTAGGAATATTCTTTAAACTTTTAAAAGAATTATCTCTACTATATATTATATGTATACTAATATAACAAAGAGGAAGTGTTTTTATGTTTGTTTGTTTGTTTAAATACGCTAATCTCTGAACCTACCAGTCTGATTTGAAAAAAACTTTTTTATACGATAGCTTGATTCACAAGGAATAGTATAGCTTATTTAGCATCAAGATACACGTCCTAACTAGCCTTTAATATTGATTTTGTAAAGTAAATCGGAACACGAAGCTCTCCCGAACTGCTTTATCCAGGTGCTCTGCGATAATTTTTAGTTGTACCTAAATACATAGTGTACAAAAATATTGGGCCTTAGTACATCATTAAAATAGTCCGCAATAGCATATGCCTATATCTTATGCATAACCAACAATAAGCTCTTATATAGCAAACAGTGGTTTAACATTTAAAAATGATTTAAGATCATTATTTTACACATGGTATATTTATCCTTACGAAGAAGCGTTACTTCATCTTACAGACAATTTTATGAAGTTAAATTTTGCACATTTGCATGTTATTTGGACACATAGTTTAGGAGATAATCAAAAATTGAAATAATTTATATTTGTGGGAAGAACAATTATGAAAGACTACACGGGTGCACTGGCGTTGCGGTGTTTGTCATATAGTATTAACACGGGTGAAACTGTGGCGCACAGCTAAAAATTATTATACACTGCGCAAATAGTTCCAAAGACGCGGGTGATGTATTCCATTACTTGTATTACAATCTTTTTGAACACAAAAATACAATATTAAATATATAATTATAAATAACGATATTCATGGGTGATATATAAGGACGATTGAAGTTATTGGTGGGATCTTAAAATGACATGTTTTGGTATTTGGTTTTTATTTTTAACTAACTGACTCACGCATCTTCGTTTGCGTCACATGAGAGAGAGAGAGGGTTAGAAAGATTGGGTCGTATGCACCTATAATACAATTCTAAAGGAGCTGAAACTTTCTTTACTTTGCTGCGGATTTATTTTAAAACTGTGATATATCCTAAGATATTTATGGAAATCAATTGATGTCAAAGATAATTTTGTTCAAAATTAAATACATACTTGTGATGAATATTTTATTTCAATAAGGTTAATACCAAGTTTATAGAAACACCTTCGCAAATAATGCATTATTTTAGAACAAATTTTTTAACATAAAAAAAGGTTATATTGAGTTAACTTTAAAAGATAGCCAAATGCTATCACGGACTTTTAAGCATTTACGCAGCGTACGCAATGGAAGCTCTCAAAAGGAATAATCCTCCCCGTTTTTGCAATATTTTTCATTGATTCTTCGCTTCTATTGGTCGTAGCGTGATGTTATATAGCCTATAGGCTTTCTTCGATCAATGGGATATCCAACAAAAAGTTATTTTTTCCATTCGAAGAAGTAGGTCCTCAGATTAGAGCGTTCACCATTAAAAAAAATTCTTCAGCTTAATAGTAGTAGTAGTATAGATCCATTAACTTAGGTTTTAGACCCTATATGATATAATACTGGTAGCGTTTTTTGTGATATAACTTGTGCATGTGAAATGGATTAAAAAATATAAATTTTAAATAATCGATATTCTTTATTTATAAATTCGATTTAAAAAAATCAATTTTTATAAAAAAATAATTAATTATTCATTGATTTAAAACAAAAATGGATTTTTTTACATCCTTACTACATGTACTTCACATGTATACTGTATAGTCAGTATTATCCATGGGCGTTATCAGCTATTTCTGGCAACGGCTATCTAGCCGATATTTGGTTTCAATACCGGTATTGATATCCGTTGCCAAATATCGATACCAAAGCAAGTTTTCAACTATCTAATACGCGCATTGTTTTCATTTGTAACCGATAATGTAAATATATGCTACCTGCCGTATCGATACTGTCTCTAACTAAACTACTAAAGTACCTCACGACCATACCAATCACGACCTTATGTCTATCGCTACAAAGTTTAACAATATAACCTTTCATAGGTCAAACTATAATGAACGGTTTTCGTCGACATAATTGACCATTATAGTTTGATTTTCCAAACTTTATTACAGTTATGACTTAGCGTTATAGAAATTAGGTCGTCTTTGGCTTATTTAATATTAGTAAAATTTTACTGGATTTGAACCGCTAACCAATATTCGCTCCTTCTTTGTTTTACACGTAAGGAATCGCTTAGAAAGTGAGAGAAGGCATAATTATTTTGGTTATTAAGGATATTATTGTTGGTTTGGTTACCAACATAGCGAAACGAGAATCGGTGAAATAACCAGCTATTGTGATAATGTAAGTTGGTTGACAGCTTCGCGTCATATTCAGTTGTTATTACCTAGATATCTGATAGCCGTTGTTAGCTATATCAATACCGATAAGGTACGTTAGAGGCATGTCAACCGTTTTCAGTTACGTTTGGCTATAGCGGACACATGCTTATTCAGTATAGTGTATTCCTTCTTCTGTCGCCGTGTATTGATTGTAGTTTGTAGACGTTTGTCGTAAATATTTCTGTTTTTGCTAATAAAAAAAAATACAAAAATGATATAAATTATATTAACAAACATTATTGATGTTACAATAAGCAGTTTGGTGTCATTGGTGAATAATATAGGTTTAAAAATTCGTTCATTATTTCTAATATTTTTATAGAAATTATGGTGGAAAACGGTGCTTCAAGTGGTGGTAGCGACAGCCCGAGCGCTACTTGTGCGCGGTCTGGCTTATTGGAAACGCTAGTCCGTGGTGTGTGGTACAGGGTACATTGTTCTCTTGAAGAAGATTACTTCAGTGTTTGCTTGGACGATGGCTACGACGCAACGACTACCCTCAATGGCACCCTTAATAATAACAACGTTGAAACACCTAACAGTGATTTTACAGAAGTTCCTGAAGCGATTGCCAATCAGAAACGAATAGTACAAGTCGTCAAATCGGACAATAATGGTCTAGGCATATCAATAAAAGGTGGTATAGAAAATAATATGCCTATATTGATATCAAAAATATTCAAAGGCATGGCTGCTGACCTAACAGAACAGTTGTATGTAGGTGATGCTATACTGTCAGTTAATGGTGAGGACTTGAAAGATGCAACTCATGAAGAGGCAGTCAAAGTGTTAAAAAGAGCTGGGAAAATGGTACAATTAGAAGGTAAGTTGTATTTGCAATAAACATAAAAGCTAATGTCAAGCAGAGAGTGAACCAAATGTGTGGAGAGGCATTTTTATTTCCTAATGTATGGTGTCACTTGAATCTAGTCACATAGAAATGTGAAAGGTACATGCTCTAAATGCTATGTATATTATTAACCAAAAACACCTTGCCACGCATTCAGTTTATTTTCAGTTCATTCTCTGTTTGACAAGGCCTAAAATGTTTTTGTTTAAGTCTTGCATTTTGTAGCAAATGTTATTTGTTAGTGTACTTATATACTTTAAAGATACTTAATTTTTTTTATTTAAAACTTTCACATAAACTCTTTGGAAAGAAAATTCAAGCATTACTGATTTAATACTTCCGATTTAAGTAATATACTTTTCATTGAAATAATTTTTTTCTTAATATTTCATTTAGGAGTACAGTGAGAATTTATTTTAATTTAGTTTTATTTTCAATTTTTTTTTATTAAATGACTATTAATGTTTTTACAATGTAGAAAAATAATATAATATTGTGTAATTTGTTACATATTTCAAATTATATTCATGTTTTTGGTTGAAGAGTCATTGAATGTTATTAACATAAGGTTAATTATTACAATTGCATTTGACCTCTTTATTGGTTTTAATTAATGCTGTTGTTACCCAGTATTACTAATTGAGCTAAATATGATGCTTGTTTGAACTTTGATCACATAATTTTGTTCTCCATATATTATGGACATATATTTATTCCTTGCCTTTTGTAACACAATGAACATAATTATCTAAGTAAATATCGTAATAAACTTGTCTAGAAACCAGGTTATTTATGTCTCATTTTGTAAAAGCGTATGTAAAATATATAGCTAATATGACCGTGTAGGCCATTTATTATTATTATTATTATTTATATTCAACATATGAACTTCACCCCAATACTAATTTCTGTATTATATTACAAACATTCTAATTGAAACATTTAAAAAAGTGCAAGTGAAAGTGCAGACCTCCTGACTGGGCTCTAGTTGTGATCCTGTGATAATCTCAATCTACAAATAATGCATATATTGTGCCATTCCCATAATATAAATAATAATGATTAACTAACAGATAATAATTAATAATACAAGATGTTCCTTACTTTTTATTCTCGTTTCTTTACTCCTCATATTTCTTGTGCCTGTCTGTGCACCTGGGCTTGTGAATTAGCATAGAAATACATTGATTGTACTAGGAGTACAACCATTTTTGTAATTCCTTAGCATCTGATGTTTGTATGGAATTTGAATGTTATTCCACTTGCTTTAATCAATGTCAATATTATAAAGAGGAAAGATTTGATTTTTTGTTTGCAATGGATAAACTCAAAAACTACTGGACCTATTTAAAAAATGATTTCACCAATATAAAGCTACAGTATCAGTAAGTAACATAGGCCTTGTAATTTGAAAAATTAATTAATTCCTAATAAAAATGTTGATAGTTTTACATAAAGTATAAACAATTGCCTACACAGGTGCATTGGCAATGTTTGTAGTATAAAATTAACATGGGTGAAACCGTGGGGCAAAGCTAGTTGGTAAATATGTGTAACTACAGTCACTGCATCACAGTTTTATGTTGAAATTAGACCCCAACTTTGATCATTGATAATTTGATATTTCTTTATATCATTCATGTAGGTCTTCTTTCACTGAGAGTAGGTACTGGAATTATCCGTTAACAAGGTCTAATTTATAAAACATTGAAGTAATTGATCTTTCAAGTCTAGTTGTACCAGACTAATTATTATAACATTATTCAGCAAAGTAGAGGTAAATCATAAATCCATATTATTATTCAGACTTCTTTATCTATGCTTTGGGTTTGACTTTAGTTGAAAAGTCAAAACTTCTTGATGTCTTGATAATTAAGGGTTTTTTACATGTAGTAGAATATGCTCAAACTCCATTACAAGATTATGTTTCTTGATAGTTTTGATTGTCATAATATGTATATACATGACAGCCCTGTAAATGATGGTTCCTTGTTTCATATTCAGTGTTGCAGTTACTACATGTAGGCTTACATGTAAAGTAGGTTTACTGTTATATGTTAAAGAGATTTTTAATATCTATATTAATTTGACTTATATTAGCTACTAGCAAACTTGTTGATTATTTATATATACTTCACTTGCATTAAGAACACAATTCCACCAGTGTCATGTGGTTTAAATTGAAACGAAGGAGATTGGCCGATGGAAAGCTCTGGTCTGTTCTATAGAAGTAGGTAAACACTATGGGAAAATCCAATCTGAGATTCCATTGAAACCCTGGTTCTTCTAATTTAGGTATGCCAGTAAGTTTACATATTCCACTATATGTCGTCAAGTTTAGGTCATGTGTGTACACTAGTGCACTTAGCCAAAATAAGGATAAGGGATCACTCCTTTTGTGAATGTGACCTGGGAGGAAGGTATCCCAGACTATATTTTCTTTAGCTGCTCTAATCTCTACGTTTTTCTTTATATGATGTTTTATGTAATAATGTCCCTCATCTTACTAATATGAAATGTGTATTGTCATTAGTTAGCATTCCTTTTATTAAAATTCTGTGTAAATTTATTGAAATTAATAAAATAAAACTTTGATCTTATATATTATAATGTAGTATTAGCCCTTGTTGTAGTATAATATATTATATTTGGTTGTAATATAGTGTAAAGTGTAATTTTGGTTAACATGGCTTAGAGGCAAAATGATACTGGTCAACTTTTCTATACATTTATATTTATCAAACAAATATCATTGTTGTCTGTGTTCTAATTAAAATCAACATATTTGCAGTAAAGTACTTACGTGAGGTGACACCATATTTCCGCAAAGCATCAATAATAAGTGAAGTAGGATGGGAGCTCCAACGGGGGTACATGGCTGATGCACCCCCTTCACCACCATCACCACGTCGTCGCCGGGCTGACACTCGCTATGTGCCCCTTTTGATGGCATGTATTGCCAAAAATCTGCGACATCATGATCCAGGTATACTTAACAACAACCCAATTTATAAATGCCCCATGTTGCAAGTGCTATGCTAGCAGGTGTAAAATTGGGAGATAGACTTTGGAATCAGACAAGATATAAACTGTGAAATATGATTAAGCTATTTAGTTCAAATAGTTTTGTCTTAGATATTTGTTTTCATATTTACATTATTATTAAAAAGTTCTATAAAAAATATATTGTTGATTTGCGTTATTTTAAATTCATGAATAAAATCAATATACATATAAAAAAGCAGCAGAAAAACTGATTTTCCAATTGATTTAATCTAATTTATTTGAATGAGGCTAATTAAATTTCAATTAATCGATTTCAGAGGAGCGTACAATTGAAATATACTCTCCGGATGGTGTGCACGCATTGGCACTGCGCGCGGGTACGGCAGGCGCGGCAGCTAGTTGGCACCGAGCTTTGCACGCAGCTGCGCGACGCGCCGCTCGTGCTGCACTTGCGCGCGCTCGTCCACAGTTGCGTTCATTACTAGGCGACGTCCGCTACGCGGGTTGGCTAGCAAGGCGGCTCACTCAGGATCAGGTATATTAAATGTTTACATGTCTAATTCCTATATTACAGGCCTCGTGACATATTGCTAGTAAGCTATACTTTTGAGCTGAGAGGTCGCGGGTTTCATCCCCACCCATGGCAGAGTTTTGTGTGATGAGCATAATTGTCAATTGTATGTCTGAGTGTCAAAAAACTATGTCTTTAGTTATCATAATACAAGTGTTGCTTATTATGGAATTAAATAAACCACATGTAGAAATCTGTGGAATTTAGTTGTGTTATGTTTCATTAGAATGTTACGAAGAGATTCATTAGATATGGGTATGTTTTTTTTAACTTCATCTGACATAAGGTATGGAGTTTAAGGCTGTCTGTCAACTGAAACAAACCAGAGCAGAGCCGTGCAATTTTCAACCAATAGAATTAGAATAGAATTCAGTAAAAATCTAGACTAGCGATTCTATTGGTCGAAGTTTGCTAGAGGTGCAATTCTATTGGTCGAAATTTGCACAGCTCTGCTCCAGTATGTGTACTGGACATCTGACATCACAGACACCTGAAAGTTTTATGATTGCTATGCATGTTATAAATATTATGTAATTATGCAGGATGTCATTTTGTTTATGTTTTTTTACTGTTACTTTACAGAATAGTGCCTCTGGTGGATCAGACAGTTCTGACGATGCAGAAGGTTGGCAACCGACATTTGTAGCGATTACAGACCGCGAGTTAAAGTGAGTGACATTATTTAATGAATTTTTGTATAGAATACTTAAGATAGGCTAGTTTACCTTTGTGAATAATTAGCACATAATAAAATGTAAACAAATGTAACTAAAGCTGTCTTGTTAGTTAGATTGTTAATAGTTGGCGTCTCTTACGTAATAGTTGAATGTTGTATGACATTCCTAATTAAAGTTTATTAAGCTATTTTTTTAAACCAAGCACATTAGTTTTAAAGTAAAGCTTTAAAATGATGTTTCATTCAATAATTTTGTTGAAGGGAAATATAGCTTTGCCATAAAAAAACTTTTAGTCATAATATATGTAATAATAGTAAGTCTTTTCCAATTCACTATTTAGTCACTTTTTTATTTATAATCATTAATATGGAGAGCTCAGTTTTAGGGAAGATTTGGGATATTGACGAGAAATCAGGAAAGAAAGGCGATTTTTAAAGTGAAATTACCAATCACTTGATTAACTGATATATATATATATATATATATATATATATATATATATATATATATGTGGGATGATGGCAAAAGTTTAGATGCCGAATTAAAAAAAAAAAAAAAAACGAAACTCGCGTCGATAATAAGATAGGTGGCGACAAGAGAGATTGAAGAATGACGTTTGGGTGAAGACGGTGTGTTTTGTAACTGTTGTAAGATTGTGATTTTAAGACGAATTGTTGATGTATTCCTGTAGTAAAGATGTTTTCCAGTTAATTAGTGTTTTTCTTTGTTTACGTCCCACATATATATATACAAACACTGTAATATAACAAGACAATTTTTAACAAAAAAAGGAAACCTACTTCAATGATTCTGAGGAGTTCTATGGTGTACTTCGAAGCTGAAGGTCCAGTGCCAAATGTATCCCTTGTCCAACACAAAAATAATCATCCAAATCGGTTCATAAGCAAAGAATTCGTGGACTAAGATAGTTGTGTAATGCTATGTTTGTGTTATGATGGGATTGACATGTACTTTTTGAAGCAAAGTCCCGAAATGCTTTATCCGCGTGAGCTAGCGTAATGGTTAATGATACGTAAATACAAAGTTTTAAAAAAGATTGTTCCTTAGTATATCTAAAAATAAGTCCATGAGACCATATGCCTATTTCTTATACATAAGCCAGAATAAGGTATTGTGTTTTTATTTTGTTGAAGATTGTTTGCATCAGAATCCGAGAGATGTCAAAGTCTCGTTTTTGAACAATGTGAGTTAATGTTCTAAATAGTTTATTTTAGGTTTGCACAGTGTGCCAACAGATGTCGCTGTAGCAATTATAAACTAGCATAGAAGGTCAGAACGATTTTTTGTAGACAGCGCTTAATTAAATAAACATACCTTTTTTACCCCTAACAACTATTCATTTTTATTTGGTGCTGAACAAAGATTAAAAATTGATTTATGGGCATTATTTTTAGGCATGGCATATTAATACTTACGAACAAAAGTTACTTCATCATAAAGACAATTTTATGAAGTTAAATTTTGCCCTAGCATTTTATTTGGACACATAGTTTAGGAGGTAATGAAAAATTTCATTAGTACTTGCGGGAAGTGAAAACCGTGAGAAAAATTATTGTTGGATATATCACAATTACTCACCAGTTTTGATAAGGTCAGGGTCAGGATATTTGGATTCCACCAGATTTACAGTTTTTTTAATATTTTATATTAGCAACGATGTTCGTGCTGGTGCGAGCACGAGAGAATATGCGGTTAGAATAGAATGGGGTTGGGGTATGAAAGGAGCATCAGAGTGGTTAGCAACTCCGATTCAACAAACAAATGGGCCCATATTGGAACCGTTTCCGTTGTATGCAGACTTTGACTGTACAGTTATGATAGGCTACACGGGCGCGTTGCAAGCGCGGTGTTTGTCGGATAAAATTAACACGGGTGAAACCGTGGGGCACAGCTAGTATTGTATTGCTAATTGAGAATCTCCTCCTTCTTTTGAAGTCGGTTAAAAACAAAAGGAAGATTTTCAACAATCATGATATTGGATGCCAAATATGGATTTGATTGAAACAGTGTTTTTGGTATTAGGTTGTATGAGGCAGCACCGTGGTCGGCAGAAGCATGGTGCGCGCCCACCGAGAGCCTGAGCCTGGCCGCGACTCGGCTGGCGTGGTGGAGGCGAGCGGCCGGCTGTGCGGCTATAGGCGTCCGCGCCGGTACCCCCGCCGGGCTCGTAGTGCGTGCTCTGCGGGTCGACACGCCGCACGATCTCTCTGCAGTCGCAGGCGCGCTCGTTGAGGGCGCCCACCACGCTGTCCGAGCACAACCAGAATTCACCTTCCGTTAGTTCTGTTTTTATTGCATTTTTTCAAGCAATCTTATGGGGCGCCCCGTGTATTTTATGATTGGGAGCCCAATAGCGTATCTTAAGATTGGTCGTCCAGTTTCTTTCTTTTTATAGTAGTTCGGAAAATCGGATCGTAATCCGTCGACGGTCGTCACTGTCATGCTGGCTGTATTAATTTAATTGGTTAAGCATAAGTTGATCCCGAAACGCGATAAGCAGAAGCGAGTCATTATGACGGATTTTTCACAACATATATGGTGGTCTTGACCTAGTCTGGTTGTACAGCCCTACCAACCATTTATCGCCATTTCCTCGTTTGTTACTTAGCATACTGCTGCACCACGTGCAGGTGAGGTTTGCTTGGGTGTCTCAGCTTTAAAGATGTGGTTTGTCATCCTTTACACGCGACCCATTGCTCATATGGGCCTAGGGTAAATACGCTTATGTGGGAGTGAAAAGAGTCCAACAATTCCAAGATCTGAATTTAAAAGGACAGGCAATATGTACATGGGAGAAATTGAAATAACTATGCCATTAACCGAGAATTGGTAGTTTTCTTAATTGCTGGCTATGCCCGTGGTTCCGCTCGCGCGGGCTATAGGATTATTGGTTAGGAAGATATTGTGATAATTTTTGTTTTACAAGGACCGAGTATCTAAGCCCTAAGGAGTAAAACAAAAAAAAAAAAAAAAAAGAAAATCTATCCAGTAGTTTTAGCGTGATACGCGTTTTACGGCATACCACTATCATTTTATTTATACAGATTTAATAATTTTTGAAGTTTTACTTCTGGCGCGTAAATTGAGCGTTTTTTTTGTATAAAATAAATAATAGATGTGAATACAGTCCTGATGCTTATGGTCCTCATATTAGGTAAGATTTTTATGGGCATTGTGAACGGTTTACGTGTAGGTTGCCGGTTTCGCGGCAGTTGTGCGCGTCTGTCGCTGGGCGCTGGCGGCGTCTGCGTCTGGGAGGCGGCCGGCTCGTTGGGGAGGGGGGGAGCGCGCGCCCTCTACCGGCGCCCTCTGCACGCGCTACGTGCCTCCGCGGACGACGACCGCTCCGCTCTGTGGTTGCACTTCGCGGATGACGATACGCTGGTTTGTGAACATTATATTAAATAGCGATGACCCGATACCTACGGGCTTTTGCTGATATCGATTTTTATGAAGAGTTATTGCAGATATTGATAGACTTACGGCCGTTTTCAATAACCTATTTTAGATCACTATCCCCGATTAGTACATATTTGTACTAAGTAATACCTATATTTAACTTGTGACTACAAATTGAATATTTTTATCTTTGAACTAGGAATTTTAATATTTTTTACTTGGAATTTCAATATTTTAGTATAGGTAGTAATTTTCCATGTGCCACGAAAGTGGGCTATCTGTGTAAGGCTGCCAATCCACTGATGCGAAGTGAGGAAGCGGAGCGAGGCTTAGATTTGTCAACCAATAGTATTGCATAAAAATGTCAGCTCAACATCAGTGGACATGGGTTTGCGAGGTTTATTCAAATTTCATACATTTTATATGCGGAGCGGAGAAATCTCCGCTACCTCGCCCCGCATCAGTGGACAGGCAACCTAATATAGTGCTTCCTGCTGTCTTAGAGTAGTATCTTATAATGAAAAGTAAGTCGTCGAAAACCTGCAACTGATTTATTTTAGAGTATTTAAATTAAAACAAGGATTTATGCGGTAAGTATATTTGTAACTGAGGTGTACATTTTTTAGGAATTGGATATGGAAGGCAGTCCGAAGCCGGCTGTATTTATCCTACACAACTTGCTGTCGGCGCGCGTACACTCACTACCGGGTGAAAGTGCCACTAATCCTCTATAACCCGACCGGGGTGAAGACGCCTCGCCTGAATTTAATATTTCGGCGTATGCGTTTTTCTTTAACTAGATTATCCCACTTTAAAAATAAACTTACCACACTGAACGTTAAAATGGCATTATGCGATATTGTTTATTGAAAATGGAGGATAATTGTGGATAGAATCGAATAATACTATTAACGAATTCTCATTGTAAAATAAAGATATAATACTTAATTCGTAGTGCGGTGGCCTAATGTATGACCGTACAGTCAAGTCTGTTAAGTTATAATAAGACTAAAGGTAGAATAGTTCCAGTTTTTTACCAATAACATAGTAATTGAGCCATATTTAGTTTAAGTTTTACGTATTAACTATGTATTTTCAGGCTTTAAATTAACTTTAATATCATGTATATGTGGATATTTAAATGGTGTGTAATCATTCGATATAGTGCAAGGCTAAGCTTTACGTGTATTACAAATAACGTTGCAGAGAAATATGACGATAAAAGTGTATAACAAATCGATTAGTGATAAATAAGTCCATTTCTCATAACAGGTTTCGGACGAAGCTCGAAGAATCTTGTAAGGATGTGACGTGTTATATTGTTTGTTAGAAGTCTATAATAGCAGCTATTGTGGCTATTTGTATGTACGTTGTCCAATTTTGGAATCACAACCATTATGATATTAAATTTAAAATATTAAGTTGTGCTCTGATAAGAAAATTGATATATTTTCGATTGTTTTGAATCGAGGCGTGAGGGCTGGTGAAATGCGATAATCGAATAGGCCAACTCACAATTTAATCGCATTCGAAAATCGACAACAATATAAATCAATCGAGATTAAATAATCGAAATATTTGAATAATCTAAATCATTGACCTCCTCGACGTGCCATCATATATCGCTTCAAATAACTAAAATTTCATTCATATAATCAAATCATTATGTTGATCAAAGATCTTCCTCCTTTAATGGGCAGGATGATAAAAAATTGTATGTAGGTATATACGTAAGTAAGAAGTTATACTTCTTTGGCGTAACCAAACAAAAATAACTTCAAAAATGTACACTGCGTGCCAACAACATGATGAAGGGTGGACATCAGTGTCAATCACTAATAAAATGTATGTTTATTTGTACATCGTTAAATTATTTTTTCACAATTAAAAAAACAGTAAACTTAATTTACATTATTTTAATTGAATGCTAAATTTCATTATAAGGCACTTCCGTCACATGATGTACGGGTACATCTCAATGTTACCCTCTAATAAACACGGTAAAAGTAGTAACTAAAAATATTTTTTTTTTTTAATATTTGACCGAGATGTTTACTTTTTTTTTGTCACAAGAAATACGTCATTCGATGAAAATTGTAATATAATATTAAGTAGTATTTCGCTTAGAATCTCCTAATCGACATATCTGTGATGTTTCTTATTTATTACGTAAGTTCTATTCATCATATCAAACTCGAACATATGTATAAAAGTGTTTTTTTATATTATCGAATATAGTGCATTTATTTTTTTATTATGTCAACATTATAGGTATCGAATCACTTCTCATTTAGTAAGATCCCACATGTTAAAGTTTTACTTTCCAGAAACTCATAATTATCCATGTAGTTATGTAGTCAACAGAATTATTTAACTTTTTTTACCAATACTCGAATGGTAAATATATTCAGGTGAGATCAAAAGGTATTGTTGATAAAAATCGATTGTTTGCAAATCCGATAGTATCGATTATTTTGTTACAATATTATCGTTTATCGATTAACTATCGAATGTCTCTTAGTATTGTTCTTAGTTAGCAGCCTGAGTGACGACAGCGAAAAAAGTCTTTCGCGTGTTCCGCAGCTTGCGTACATGTTTTGTTAACTTATAGGACTAAAATCTTTGTTGGAATCATTGGCGTTACTTGCGAATTTTCATGGGGGGAGCCAACTAAATGCTCAACAACTGTAAGCCAAATGTTTTTTTCTCAATATTAAAAGAATAAAAATGGTATATTCCTTAAAAACCGTAAATTTTTCTAGGGCGGGCAATAACTTTGTAGAGTAGGCAGTGCCCACCCTGTCCTCCTCCTTGACTACACCCGTGGTCGCAATCACAAAATGCAACCGTTATAAGTATTTTACTTTGGAAAAAACTAACTTTCGATTAAGCGATAATTTTAGCGATTAGCTGATGTTTAAGCAAAGCTGGAAAAAAGGATTCTAAGATGCTTCGTGGAGGCTTGGAATACGAATTTCAAGTATTCTAATTTCACATGATTTTTCAAAATCTTATTTCAATCAACCAAAATATGCAATGTGATTGATTTGCTGTAAACAAATGAAATGTTCTCGTGGTTTGAAATAAAGGGGAACATACGTATGCTATTGACTGGTCGTAATCTTCCAAAGAATTAATTGTTTTTGTTTAATAATTTTATTGTAGGCTTAGCGTAGGTGATGTTGTAACGATGTATTTTTATAATTTGTATATATTTAGGTATATAGTTAAGTACATTCCCAGAATGTAGGTAGATCATTATATTTGCTTTAATATGTGTAATACATTCAGTAAGCTAGAATTAAAACAAGACAAAAATACACATAATTATTTTAGTACAATATTACAACAATAAATGGCAATATTTAAAAGTGATATGTTTTAATAAGTTATCGATAAAACAAGTTTAGTTTATAATTACACGATTATTATATCGACAGTGGACAGGCTAATTGACTAACGAGCATTTGACGAACTTTACACGTTAGTTAATTAGCCTTTTATATTTTTTCATGATCGTATGAATTTTGAAAGCGCACAATTATGTACATTCGAATTGATTTCAGATTTCATGAATTTGAAAATTATTTGAGAGATTGGCGGCTTCGACTCTGTATGCTAAAGTCGACTTATGTATCTTGTCTTCACAGCATAGAAAATAAAAATAAAAATTGTTGTAATAAACTTTTAATCGTTAAAAAAATTATTGATATTATGTCGTCTAATACTAAGCTGAAAAATGACAATATAAGGTTTCAAGGGAATTTTCAATACAAGCGTTAAATCTTGGTTTTTTCAACATAATTTGTTTAATCTAGCATTAATTGAAATAGTTATGATCGTTGTATTATTTTGACTATAATTAATTTTGCTTGTGTCGATAAGTTGATTCGCCAATCTCTGAATTAGATATTTTCAACTTTTGTTGTGGTATAAAAAATCTGTTAATTGTAATACTACTATACATTCTTAAAGTGTGTTCTACGTCACTGTATACAGTATCTTGCTAGCAATTTATATGTACTAAACATAATAATCGATTATTATTAATATATAAACTCGAAGACTTCGAATAGTTACCGTATTTTATAAAATTGTTTATCAGCTGATGATAAAAGGACTATTGTATAAACATAATTATATAAAAAAGCATTTGTAATATTTGATTAAGCGTCGCTATTGTAATCTCGTAGAATTTCTACTGGTGATGTTATTTTATTAATAATCGAATTCTCTTTTTACTGATACTACCATATATTTGTCGTTGATTATATCGGCTTGTTTAAGTTGTGTTCCAAGGCCTGTATAGAAATAAAACTGAACAATATCTCGTATATCATTATTTTTTAGTTATAATATCGATAAATGATTTATTATCGATACAAATATGTTAACCTAATTTGATCAATTATAATATAATTTTGGTTAAATAAATACAGTACAATTATGCTATCCACGAATCCCCGTTCATATTCCTGGTCGTTACTGAAATTTGTCAGGATTTATTTTGCGTGAAAACGATATATATTAATTGGACCGATACGCTTTTTTATCGGTAGTTATTAGCGATCAGATGGAATCAAGTCTAATCCTATACAATCCTGTATCTAGATGGAAGGGCTGGAGGGAACAGGGTAATAGCCCCAGGCTGCAATTTACGGGGTTGTCAAATTCATAAATTTTCCAAAAACTTGTTTTACTAAAAAACGCTGTTTGGGGCGCATCGTTCTATCAATAGAATGAAAAGTATCATTTTAGAATGCATTCACGTTGATTTTTGAACCGAGTAATTCCCGTCACAGCTAAAAATATCAGATGTAGAATAGACGTAAAATGTAGAATATCAGAGGGAAAGAGGCGCCAATATCAGATTTTTACCATCCATTTGATTTTGGAATGAAACCAAGTGGATTATTTAACGCATACCTAGTTAGGGAGATATCTCTGCCAGGGGAATTCCCTTCGCATTAGAAATCTCAAATGTTGGAGGGAAGGGATTAGAGGAAATAGGTATTCAGTATTATTTTACATACCAGCTATATATTTCTATACAGGCTTAATAAATTCTTAGTAGTTTCGGTGTTTGTTATTAAATTGTAAAACATTTAAAGCATCAGTTGTTTGCATTCCATAAACGCATTATTAGGTACAAACGGTAACACAGTCTGTATCGGCGTAGTTTATATTGTTAAATTAAAAAAGGGGCAATCTGTGTTACCGTCCTTAAGTTAGCAAAAATTGTACGGTTTTTGTTCTTGAAGCTAGTTAATATTTTTCATATTGTGATATATTAGTAGCTCATTACAACATTTATTGTCCTAGTTGATGGTTAATAAGATGCATTAAAAACAACGAAGAAAATGGATTTATTATTTTTTGCACATCATTTAGTACTTTAACATTAATAATAATCTCAATCTGTAAATATCCCATTATTGGGCAAAGGCTTTTTCTTTCCCTTTCCGAGGAATGATTCTTTTAGTTTTTATTTAATAAGTAGTTGGATACACGTCTTTTAAGCCTACCTTCGTGCTATTTTTCTAATCTTCAAACATCGCATTAAAAAGATGGTAGCTTCCTTTTTACAACTGTCCTTCTTCCTCCTTACAACGGCCGTCCTAGTCAGCCACCACAGCTTGATAAAAATCACTCATTTCATTTAGCTCATCATCTAAATCTAATAATTTTGTGAATAAAATAATCCTCTAAATTTTTTAAAATTTATTTTGTAAACGATAATCGTTATGAAAAAAAGTATTGGAACGATGGTACTTTAATTGCTATGTCAAAAATGCCTGAATTTCGAAAATGAGCATATTATCCAAATTACAAAATGCAAGCCCTATCTAGTGGGTCGGCGACTGATGCGTCCCATCCACGCCCTCTTGACCCGCGGCGGACCAGCCATTAATAAATAAAATAATACCACCATGTAAAATGTATCGCAGCCCAATGCTGGGTAAAGACCTTTTTCATACTATCTCGGCAAAATGACTGTACAGCGCCTGATGGCAAGTACGGTAGGGGAGACTGGGGACAATATTTGGTTCCCATTTTGGTTTTTCATTGAGATCTCTAAAAATAAAGTTTTGCAGAATATTTTTTTTATGGTTGCCTAGATAATTTATTCTTCTAGGTACCTTTTTGCATCATTAAATCAAGAAATATGTGTATGTTAACCTGGTTCATTTTCGTTTACCTGAAGACTACAAAAGGATCAAGTGTTCTGTGTTCTGGGACACGTCTTGATCATGGCATGGGTAGATATGATTATAGGGGAACAAGTGTAACTTATTGCATAGGTAATATTATTATGCATAAATAACTAAAAAGTCTATTTGGTACGAATTTTATCTTTTATTTAATCTTATTGTCATCTATATACTTAAATATTTATTGCCTCATAGGCAAATACTATAGTTTGCCTAACCCTTAATATTGTGATTTTCCCTTTATATTATATTTCGTTAATATTATGTCCAAATGTGACGATTGATTATTAAACCTTGTAAACTTGCTGAGGCTAGTTGCTTTTTGTAGGTACCCGTAAATATAAATGTCCATTTCTACGTATGAAACCGTAGAACCAGTCGTATGTGGCGATATTTTTGGTCCACTTTTTAAAACGCTTTTATTAAATTAAATCAAACTAAAAACTAGAAAATAAATTTGAATTAGGAATAGTGCAATTTTTAAAAATAAATATAAATTAAAAATAGTGTAAATAAGAAAAACAAAATTTTATTGTAAAAAAGCGTAGTTGGATTTTCTATAAAATCGTGCTTTTTAGTTTTCAAACTACATAGTATTTTTTATTAGCTGGTTTATTGTTTTGGCCAGTATATTCATATGCCAGCTTCCGACGCACTACGAGGACAAAGTCTGAGTCCGTAAAAATTTTAGACTGTCGGTAGTCGGGTTGGTACGCTATATCATTTTCTTCTACCTTTTGTTTTTCTGCATACCTTGTCAACGTTATTACAGGAAAATTGAAGGATTTGGCTGTGCCTTCTAGGACAGCTTTGACTGTAGCTTTCAGGTTTACCTTGTTTTCTGTTTGGAGTTTTTTACCCCTTTTTTGTTTATTCCTGCCATTTTAGAATCTATACGAAGAAACAAAACAAAAACTAATATCTTGTCAGAATGTAGGAGAATCTTGATCCCACAATCAAATCTACCCGTGATCGCTATGTCAAGTATACCCTGGACCGTGATTTTACAAAAAAATCTTTTTCGATATCAAAACAAAATGGTATATTTAAAAAAAACATATCTACACATACACGTTACTAAATCAGGTTTAAACCTGATTTCTTATATGTGTATCTAAATTAACAATCAAAATACTTACAAAAAAAGATGACCATACGAGTTAGAGATTGGGGCGAGGTATCGAGGTTTTAAAAAAATACAATATGTGAGTTACGTCAGCATAACCGAGGCTTCCGTAATGGTTAACTGTACACACTATCATTAGTGTCCCACTTAACCATAATTAGATATCTTAAGTACTTCCATGTTTAGATTAAGATAATAAAGACAGTCGTATCCGTTGTAAAGAGATACGTGTATATTGTTATTGCTTCGCCTTATTTGTAAGACCTACTTATAAACAGAATGTCATTGTGTACAACTTATTATAAAATAGAATTATTGTATGAATAAAGTTAGTCTTCACTTGCTCTTCAAGCTGCAAACACATATTGTATTTTTTTAAAACCTCGATACCTCGCCCCAATCTCTAACTGGCGCAGTCGGTAGTCCGTGATTAAATTCAGTGAATTAAACGCCGGTATAGCCTGAATTCATTTTGGGTTCCGTAAAGTTTCACGGCTACAACCTACAGCGGGCATCAACAACAAGGTCTACGAGCGTAGCAGCACACTACGAAGGAAGCAAGAAGCACTCACCTGTCAAAAAACGACATAGCAATGCTCATGAGGTAAGCATTTCATCTGTTACTTCTGAGATTCCTTTTTCCTTAGCCTGTTCATTGTCCAGAGGCGGATTTTGAATATTAGTGTTATCGTTTTTAATCGTTTATATAGCTACAAATATGGCAAATAACGGTAAAGAAACCCAACACTAAGAACGTAGATGTTAATTATTCTACGTTAGCTAAATTATTTCCAATATATGATGGAAATCCGCGCACCCTCGCATTTTATATAGAAGGTGTAGAAAATGTACTAGAACTAGTAACGTCAAAAGATGATCTTTGCATAACTACTCTAATACGCAACAAATTAACGGGTAGAGCAGTAGAAGCATTATCAGCTAGTACAGGTACCAAAACCTGGGAACAAATAAAAACAATTCTTCGGACAAGATTTGGAGAATATAGAACAGAGACACAATTAGTCCAAGAACTGATTAAAACAAACAAAGAAAACGGTTCAACACAATTATTAGGCGTTAAAATTAGAAACCTTAAAAGCTCAATAATCTTAGCAGATCCCTCAAAAAATAAATATTATGAACAATTAGCTTTGGAAATATTTTTAGATAAAATTAATCCAATTACAGCAATAATAATAAAATTACAAAAAACAGTTAATTTAGACCAAGCCATAGCTATTGCAAAACAAGAGGAAAAGAAGATTAGGGATAAAAAAGGGCAAAATTTCAAAAATCCAAAATTTAACGTTGACAAAAAACAGTTCAAAAACGACAATAACCAGTATAAAAAGACAAATCAGTCAATTAACATCAACGAAAATAAAAAGAAAGTTCATTTTAATGAATCTACAGATAATGAAGATTCAACGGAGTCAGATGAAGATAACACCTCTGATTCTGAACCCGATCAAAATTTTCTTACGGATCTAGAAACCGAAGACGAAACATAGTATTAATGAATAATTTAAAAAATTATATTCAACTTCCATATATATATATTAGTGAATTAGGTGGCAAATTTTTAATAGACACAGGCGCATCACAATCTCTAATTAATCCAAAAGCACTCCGTAATAAAAAATTCAAAATTAAAAAAGAATTACACCTGATTAAAACGGCAAATTCAACTTCAAAACATAATAAAGTAGCTTTTGTAGATCTCCCTGAAAGGATTTTTAAAGAAAAAATTAAGCATAAATTTTTAATTTGTAATTTTGATTCAGACTTCATAGGTTTACTAGGAATAGACTTTTTAATTCCACAAGACTGTGAAATAAACATGAGAAAAGGAACTTTAAAAACAAAAAAAAACTAAAATACAAATAAAAGACGACATAAAGACATTCACTAAAATAAAACCATGTAGTGAACAAGTAGTAAATTTACTGTGTAACTATAGTGAAGGAGACTATATTTTAGATAAAACTAAAATAAAGTCTGGTGTTACTTTCCCATCTGCAATAATATCATTTAAAGACGGTTATTTTTTAACAACAGTAATAAACAATACAGATAAAGAATTAAAAATTAAAAATAGTATTAACTTAAAATTAAAAAAATTTAAAAAGAATTGACTTCAAAAACAGCATTTGTTAATATGATAAAAAAAAATAATAATAGTAAATCTAATAAATTAGATAACATTTATAAAAAAAATTTAGAAAGGTTGCGTACAGATCATATGAACACGGAAGAAAACGTGAAATTAAAAAACTTTGTTATAATTTTAGAGACATTTTTCATTCAAGTGAAATCCCTTTAACATTTACACACGAAATTAAACATAAACTTAAACTGACAGACGATAAACCTATATACGTTCGTAATTATCGTCAGGCTCCTAAACAAAAGGAGGAGATAAAAAAACAAATAAATTCATTACTTCAACAAAATATAATTCGTGAAAGCATTTCCCCATGGTCTTGTCCAGTACACATAGTACCAAAAAAGCTGGATGCTAATGGCGAAAAAAAATGGCGATTAGTCATAGATTACAGAAAATTAAATGAAAAAACTATAGAAGACAAGTATCATTTGCCTAATATCGATGACATACTTGATAAATTAGGTAGAGCTCAATATTTTACAACAATAGATTTAGCATCAGGTCGAAATGGAACCTAAGGACGTTGAGAAAACAGCGTTTACTATAGATAGAGGTCATTATGAATTTCTTAGAATTCCTTTTGGTTTAAAGAACGCACCAAGTACCTTCCAGAGACTTATGGACTCTGTTCTAAGAGGTATAGATAACGTTTTAACATATTTAGATGACGTCATAATTTTCTCAACATCATTACAGGAACATTTAGACAAATGTAAACAAGTATTTGAGAGATTTCGGACACATAATCTTAAAATTCAATTAGATAAATCCGAATTCCTTCAAAAACAAGTGAAATTTTTAGGACACACTTTAACAGATAAAGGCCTTAAGCCGAACGAGGATAAAATAAAAGCGGTAACAAAAATTCCTTTACCAAAAACTCAAAAAGAAATTAAATCATTTTTAGGTTTAGTCGTTTATTACCGAAAATTCATAAAAGATTTCGCACAATTAACAAAACCACTAACAAAATGTTTAAAAAAAGGTATAAAGTCAGTAAATTATAACGATTCGAATTATATACAAGCCTTTGAAAAATGTAAGGACGTTCTAACAAACGCCCCTGTATTACAATACCCGGATTTTGACAAACCATTCGTTTTAACAACAGATGCTTCAGACGTAGCATTAGGCGCGGTACTTTCACAAGGTCAAATAGGTTCAGATAAACCCATAGCATACGCTTCACGTACGTTATCGGAGACTGAACAAAGATACTCAACAATAGAAAAAGAATTGTTAAGTATTATTTGGGCCACAAAATATTTTCGTCCATATTTATACGGTAAAAAGTTCACCATATATACCGATCATCGACCATTAACATGGGTTATGTCAATAAAAGACCCCAATTCTAAATTAACAAGATGGCGATTTAAATTGGCGGAATACAATTTTGACGTACATTACAAAAAGGGTAAATCAAACACAAACGCGGATGCTCTTTCGCGCATTCAGTTTATACACCATAATAACGAAAGTAACCAACCACAACCAAGCACGTCCATTGATGATTTAGACATAGAAAACATAGACATTCGAACATTATTAGACATGCCTATTACACCTGACAATGTAGATAAAAACAACTCTAAAAATTCACAAGACACAATAAATGAACAAAATTCAGAAAATAAAATTCGTGAAATAGATGACGCAATAGACAGACAATTAAAACAATTTCATATTCGAAAAACACCTGGTGATTTATACCGAATAGAGGATAGATCAAAAGGTAAAATGGTAATAAAAGACGTTTGGATTCCTATTAACAACACAAAAAATCAAATTATTCAATTCTTAAAAGAGCATACAATACCTGATAGAACTTTTTATTGTTTCTTCCATCATGAGGACTTCATTACCATTTTTAATTAAGTATACAAAACTATTTTTAATAACAGAGGACCTAAATTAATTAGATGTCTAACTAGAGTAACATTAATCGAAAACATTAGTGAACAAAATCAGTTAATTTGTAAATATCATGAAGGAAAAACTCTACATAGAGGTATTCAGGATACTTATAAACATATTCATCGCAATTACCACTGGCCTAACATGTTAAAAACTATACAAAATTGTATAGGAAAATGTGAGAAATGTTTACAGAGTAAATACGTTAGAAATCCACTAAAATTACCTTTAGCATTACTGACACTCCATTCAAACCCATGGAACATATGTTCATGGATTTATATAGAGCACAGGAGGCACAAGCTTTCTAACAATAATTGACAACTTCTCAAAATTCGCACAGGCAGTTCCATTAACAGCAACAACTAGTATACATATCGCTGAAGCTTTACTTACCATTTTTCTTTTATTGGTATACCAACAAAAATAACTACTGACTCCGATTCGAAATTCGATAACGAAGTCATAGCGGAAATATGCGCACTACATAATATCCAAATACATTTTACAACACCATACAATCCAAATTTAAATTCACCAATAGAGAGGTTACACTCAACACTTTCTGAAATGATCAGAATACAATATTTAACAGATAAAAGCGAAACCAGCAATTTAATGAAATATGCAATAATTGCTTATAAATAATACAATACATTCAGCAACAAGTTTCACCCCATTTGAGTTATTATATGGCCATACAAGTAGTAAAAATCCATTAGAATTATACTATCCAAAAGAATTCTATCAAGAGTACGTTAGGAAACACAAACATACCATGGAAAACATACAAAAATTAGTAAATGAAAAGGTAACAGCGAATAAACAACAGACTATTAATAAATTCAACTTAGGTACAGACAGTCCAACCTTTAAAGTCGGTGATATCGTATATAAACAAGTAGCAAAAACAGCTAGAAGTAATAAATTAGAACCAAAATACATAGGACCATACACGATAGTACATATACACCCAGAACAGATAGCAGAAATTGTAGGAAAACATGTAAACGCGAAAACAATTCGTGTGCATTTTCGTTTACTTAGACGACCCGAAAATGTTTCAGGTACGCCTTCGCCTGCATCTCAATGCTCGGAGTCGTAATGACAACAGCGATCCTGGAACCAATTGATAATCATAATGGAATATTAGTACTTGCTGAAGCGAAAGCTCAGTACCAAATAGGAACATACCATTTAGTAGTAGTTTATAACACAACCTATCTACGAAACATTTATTATGACATATCTAGTAATTTTTATACGTTTAGGTTAAGAGAAAATGTAACCATAGATTATAAGAATATATATAATCAAATAGAATATTTAATTAAAACAATAGAAAGTAAACTTTCATATTTAGGATTAGATACTATAGGAGTAAGAAAAATACATAACAGACAAAAAAGAGGTTTAATAAATGCTTTAGGTTCAATAGTAAAATCGATCACAGGAAACTTAGACCAGGACGATGCAATTAATTTTGAAAATGAAATTAAAAATATAAAACTTTCAATAGATTCAAATTCGGAAAATCAAGGAAAAACGCTTACAATAATGAAAGAATTCATAAAAGACTATGAGAATAATTTAAATATAATACATAACAATCAAATAATGTTGCAAAGAGAAATTCAAAATTATTCTATACAAGTTTCATTTCAAGAATCTATAAATATTTTAAACGAAATCGCAAGGTCATATCAACAATTATATGATAAATTAGAAAACTTGGAAAGTGCTATTGCATTTTCACACCTAAATAAAATGCACCCTAGCATCATTGATCCTAATCTCCTAATAGAAGAGTTAAATTTAATTGAAAAAGACAATTCATTGGATTTTCCATTTTTACCGAATATTGAAAATATACATTTATGGGAAAAAGTAATAACAGTAAAAGCATATGTTACGAACGAAACACTGAATTTCATATTAGAAATCCCTCTGGTTTCCCCTAATACTTACCAATTGTTACACCTATATTCCATACCTAATAAAAATAATACCATATTAATACCTAAATATCCTTTCCTTATCTTGGGTAACAATGAATTTGCGTATCCAAGTGAGCGTTGCACAGAGATTACAAATGACAGAGTAATTTGCAAACACCTCAATTGGGAAGATCTTCAGTCATCAAAAGATTGTATAGCACAGCTATTACAACATCAAGATCCACAAAATTGTACATATGCAGTAACCATAATTAGATATCTTAAGTACTTCCATGTATAGATTAAGATAATAAAGATAGTCGTATCCGTTGTAAAGAGAGAAAGGCGTAACGGCGACTGCAACGGCTGCTGGTGGTCATCCTCAGCTTGTCGTTGTAGAGTTGCTGTTTGCGACTTCTTTCTTGCGTACCAGAATTTGTATATGAGTATTCCGGCACACGCCACGGCGATCATGATGTACAGAATTATAGATGGCCAACTCGGTGTTGTTGGTATGACTGTTTGTAGCTCTGGAATCTTTTGAATACTTGTTACTTTTTCAATTAGATTATTAATATTATCTAGTTTTGTGTTTTCCAAATTTATATGCAAAGACACAGTATTTGGGATTTGATGCACATGATGAAGTGGTATTGTTTCTAAAATGTTGATATATTTTATATGGGTTTGTAGTATTTTTCCCATTAATTCGACTTTACAATTGTTATCTAAGGTAAGTAGGTATACACCTTCACTTCTTTGATATTGAATGTTGCTGTCACATGAAGTTTTTACCACTTCTTCCTTTTTCATAATTACAATCCAATTATTATCCTGAATTTGTTGGATAATGTTATTATTAAAGTATGCTACTGCATATGTACAATTTTGTGGATCTTGATGTTGTAATAGCTGTGCTATACAATCTTTTGATGACTGAAGATCTTCCCAATTGAGGTGTTTGCAAATTACTCTGTCATTTGTAATCTCTGTGCAACGCTCACTTGGATACGCAAATTCATTGTTACCCAAGATAAGGAAAGGATATTTAGGTATTAATATGGTATTATTTTTATTAGGTATGGAATATAGGTGTAACAATTGGTAAGTATTAGGGGAAACCAGAGGGATTTCTAATATGAAATTCAGTGTTTCGTTCGTAACATATGCTTTTACTGTTATTACTTTTTCCCATAAATGTATATTTTCAATATTCGGTAAAAATGGAAAATCCAATGAATTGTCTTTTTCAATTAAATTTAACTCTTCTATTAGGAGATTAGGATCAATGATGCTAGGGTGCATTTTATTTAGGTGTGAAAATGCAATAGCACTTTCCAAGTTTTCTAATTTATCATATAATTGTTGATATGACCTTGCGATTTCGTTTAAAATATTTATAGATTCTTGAAATGAAACTTGTATAGAATAATTTTGAATTTCTCTTTGCAACATTATTTGATTGTTATGTATTATATTTAAATTATTCTCATAGTCTTTTATGAATTCTTTCATTATTGTAAGCGTTTTTCCTTGATTTTCCGAATTTGAATCTATTGAAAGTTTTATATTTTTAATTTCATTTTCAAAATTAATTGCATCGTCCTGGTCTAAGTTTCCTGTGATCGATTTTACTATTGAACCTAAGGCATTTATTAAACCTCTTTTTTGTCTGTTATGTATTTTTCTTACTCCTATAGTATCTAATCCTAAATATGAAAGTTTACTTTCTATTGTTTTAATTAAATATTCTATTTGATTATATATATTCTTATAATCTATGGTTACATTTTCTCTTAACCTAAACGTATAAAAATTACTAGATATGTCATAATAAATGTTTCGTAGATAGGTTGTGTTATAAACTACTACTAAATGGTATGTTCCTATTTGGTACTGAGCTTTCGCTTCAGCAAGTACTAATATTCCATTATGATTATCAATTGGTTCCAGGATCGCTGTTGTCATTACGACTCCGAGCATTGAGATGCAGGCGAAGGCGTACCTGAAACATTTTCGGGTCGTCTAAGTAAACGAAAATGCACACGAATTGTTTTCGCGTTTACATGTTTTCCTACAATTTCTGCTATCTGTTCTGGGTGTATATGTACTATCGTGTATGGTCCTATGTATTTTGGTTCTAATTTATTACTTCTAGCTGTTTTTGCTACTTGTTTATATACGATATCACCGACTTTAAAGGTTGGACTGTCTGTACCTAAGTTGAATTTATTAATAGTCTGTTGTTTATTCGCTGTTACCTTTTCATTTACTAATTTTTGTATGTTTTCCATGGTATGTTTGTGTTTCCTAACGTACTCTTGATAGAATTCTTTTGGATAGTATAATTCTAATGGATTTTTACTACTTGTATGGCCATATAATAACTCAAATGGGGTGAAACTTGTTGCTGAATGTATTGTATTATTATAAGCAATTATTGCATATTTCATTAAATTGCTGGTTTCGCTTTTATCTGTTAAATATTGTATTCTGATCATTTCAGAAAGTGTTGAGTGTAACCTCTCTATTGGTGAATTTGAATTTGGATTGTATGGTGTTGTAAAATGTATTTGGATATTATGTAGTGCGCATATTTCCGCTATGACTTCGTTATCGAATTTCGAATCGGAGTCAGTAGTTATTTTTGTTGGTATACCAATAAAAGAAATTATGGTAAGTAAAGCTTCAGCGATATGTATACTAGTTGTTGCTGTTAATGGAACTGCCTGTGCGAATTTTGAGAAGTTGTCAATTATTGTTAGAAAGCTTGTGCCTCCTGTGCTATATAAATCCATGAACATATGTTCCATGGGTTTGAATGGAGTGTCAGTTAATGCTAAAGGTAATTTTAGTGGATTTCTAACGTATTTACTCTGTAAACCTTTCTCACATTTTCCTATACAATTTTGTATAGTTTTTAACATGTTAGGCCAGTGGTAATTGCGATGAATATGTTTATAAGTTTCCTGAATACCTCTATGTAGAGTTTTTCCTTCATGATATTTACAAATTAACTGATTTTGTTCACTAATGTTTTCGATTAATGTTACTCTAGTTAGACATCTAATTAATTTAGGTCCTCTGTTATTAAAAATAGTTTTGTATACTTCATTAAAAATGGTAATGAAGTCCTCATGATGGAAGAAACAATAAAAAGTTCTATCAGGTATTGTATGCTCTTTTAAGAATTGAATAATTTGATTTTTTGTGTTGTTAATAGGAATCCAAACGTCTTTTATTACCATTTTACCTTTTGATCTATCCTCTATTCGGTATAAATCACCAGGTGTTTTTCGAATATGAAATTGTTTTAATTGTCTGTCTATTGCGTCATCTATTTCACGAATTTTATTTTCTGAATTTTGGTCATTTATTGTGTCTTGTGAATTTTTAGAGTTGTTTTTATCTACATTGTCAGGTGTAATAGGCATGTCTAATAATGTTCGAATGTCTATGTTTTCTATGTTTAAATCATCAATGGACGTGCTTGGTTGTGGTTGGTTACTTTCGTTATTATGGTGTATAATCTGAATGCGCGAAAGAGCATCCGCGTTTGTGTTTGATTTACCCTTTTTGTAATGTACGTCAAAATTGTATTCCGCCAATTTTAATCGCCATCTTGTTAATTTAGAATTGGGGTCTTTTATTGACATAACCCATGTTAATGGTCGATGATCGGTATATATGGTGAACTTTTTACCGTATAAATATGGACGAAAATATTTTGTGGCCCAAATAATACTTAACAATTCTTTTTCTATTGTTGAGTATCTTTGTTCAGTCTCCGATAACGTACGTGAAGCGTATGCTATGGGTTTATCTGAACCTATTTGACCTTGTGAAAGTACCGTGCCTAAGCTACGTCTGAAGCATCTGTTGTTAAAACGAATGGTTTGTCAAAATCCGGGTATTGTAATACAGGGGCGTTTGTTAGAACGTCCTTACATTTTTCAAAGGCTTGTATATAATTCGAATCGTTATAATTTACTGATTTTATACCTTTTTTTAAGCATTTTGTTAGTGGTTTTGTTAATTGTGCGAAATCTTTTATGAATTTTCGGTAATAACCGACTAAACCTAAAAATGATTTAATTTCTTTTTGAGTTTTTGGTAAAGGAATTTTTGTTACCGCTATTATTTTATCCTCGTTCGGCTTAAGGCCTTTATCTGTTAAAGTGTGTCCTAAAAATTTCACTTGTTTTTGAAGGAATTCGGATTTATCTAATTGAATTTTAAGATTATGTGTCCGAAATCTCTCAAATACTTGTTTACATTTGTCTAAATGTTCCTGTAATGATGTTGAGAAAATTATGACGTCATCTAAATATGTTAATACGTTATCTATACCTCTTAGAACAGAGTCCATAAGTCTCTGGAAGGTACTTGGTGCGTTCTTTAAACCAAAAGGCATTCTAAGAAATTCATAATGACCTCTATCTATAGTAAACGCTGTTTTCTCAACGTCCTTAGGTTCCATTTCGACCTGATGCTAAATCTATTGTTGTAAAATATTGAGCTCTACCTAATTTATCAAGTATGTCATCGATATTAGGCAAAGGATACTTGTCTTCTATAGTTTTTTCATTTAATTTTCTGTAATCTATGACTAATCGCCATTTTTTTTCGCCATTAGCATCCAGCTTTTTTGGTACTATGTGTACTGGACAAGACCATGGGGAAATGCTTTCACGAATTATATTTTGTTGAAGTAATGAATTTATTTGTTTTTTTATCTCCTCCTTTTGTTTAGGAGCCTGACGATAATTACGAACGTATATAGGTTTATCGTCTGTCAGTTTAAGTTTATGTTTAATTTCGTGTGTAAATGTTAAAGGGATTTCACTTGAATGAAAAATGTCTCTAAAATTATAACAAAGTTTTTTAATTTCACGTTTTCTTCCGTGTTCATATGGTCTGTACGCAACCTTTCTAAATTTTTTTTATAAATGTTATCTAATTTATTAGATTTACTATTATTATTTTTTTTATCATATTAACAAATGCTGTTTTTGATGTCAATTCTTTTTTAATTTTTTTTAATTTTAAGTTATTACTATTTTTAATTTTTAATTCTTTATCTGTATTGTTTATTACTGTTGTTAAAAAATAACCGTCTTTAAATGATATTATTGCAGATGGGAAAGTGACACCATACTTTATTTTAGTTTTATCTAAAATATAGTCTCCTTCACTATAGTTACACAGTAAATTTACTACTTGTTCACTACATGGTTTTATTTTAGTGAATGTCTTTATGTCGTCTTTTATTTGTATTTTAGTTTTTTTTTTGTTTTTAAAGTTCCTTTTCTCATGTTTATTTCACAGTCTTGTGGAATTAAAAAGTCTATTCCTAGTAAACCTATGAAGTCTGAATCAAAATTACAAATTAAAAATTTATGCTTAATTTTTTCTTTAAAAATCCTTTCAGGGAGATCTACAAAAGCTACTTTATTATGTTTTGAAGTTGAATTTGCCGTTTTAATCAGGTGTAATTCTTTTTTAATTTTGAATTTTTTATTACGGAGTGCTTTTGGATTAATTAGAGATTGTGATGCGCCTGTGTCTATTAAAAATTTGCCACCTAATTCACTAATATATATATATGGAAGTTGAATATAATTTTTTAAATTATTCATTAATACTATGTTTCGTCTTCGGTTTCTAGATCCGTAAGAAAATTTTGATCGGGTTCAGAATCAGAGGTGTTATCTTCATCTGACTCCGTTGAATCTTCATTATCTGTAGATTCATTAAAATGAACTTTCTTTTTATTTTCGTTGATGTTAATTGACTGATTTGTCTTTTTATACTGGTTATTGTCGTTTTTGAACTGTTTTTTGTCAACGTTAAATTTTGGATTTTTGAAATTTTGCCCTTTTTTATCCCTAATCTTCTTTTCCTCTTGTTTTGCAATAGCTATGGCTTGGTCTAAATTAACTGTTTTTTGTAATTTTATTATTATTGCTGTAATTGGATTAATTTTATCTAAAAATGTTTCCAAAGCCAATTGTTCATAATATTTATTTTTTGAGGGATCTGCTAAGATTAGTGAGCTTTTAAGGTTTCTAATTTTATCGCCTAATAATTGTGTTGAACCGTTTTCTTTGTTTGTTTTAATCAGTTCTTGGACTAATTGTGTCTCTGTTCTATATTCTCCAAATCTTGTCCGAAGAATTGTTTTTATTCGTTCCCAGGTTTTGGTACCTGTACTAGCTGATAATGCTTCTACTGCTCTACCCGTTAATTTGTTGCGTATTAGAGTAGTTATGCAAAGATCATCTTTTGACGTTACTAGTTCTAGTACATTTTCTAGACCTTCTATATAAAATGCGAGGGTGCGAGGATATCCATCATATATTGGAAATAATTTAGCTAACGTAGAATAATCAACATCTACGTTCTTAGTGTTGGGTTTCTTTACCGTTATTTGCCATATTTGTAGCTATATAAACGATTAAAAACGATAACACTAATATTCAAAATCCGCCTCTGGACAATGAACAGGCTAAGGAAAAAGGAATCTCAGAAGTAACAGATGAAATGCTTACCTCATGAGCATTGCTATGTCGTTTTTTGACAGGTGAGTGCTTCTTGCTTTCTTCGTAGTGCTGCTACGCTCGTAGACCTTGTTGTTGATGCCCGCTGTAGGTTGTAGCCGTGAAACTTTACGGAACCCAAAATGAATTCAGGCTATACCGACGTTTAATTCACTGAATTTAATCACGGACTACCGACTGCGCCAGTTAGAGATTGGGGCGAGGTATCGAGGTTTTAAAAAAATACAATATGTGTTTGCAGCTTGAAGAGCAAGTGAAGACTAACTTTATTCATACAATAATTCTATTTTATAATAAGTTGTACACAATGACATTCTGTTTATAAGTAGGTCTTACAAATAAGGCGAAGCAATAACAATATACACGTATCTCTTTACAACGGATACGACTGTCTTTATTATCTTAATCTAAACATGGAAGTACTTAAGATATCTAATTATGGTTAAGTGGGACACTAATGATAGTGTGTACAGTTAACCATTACGGAAGCCTCGGTTATGGTGACGTAACTTACGTTGTAAATAAAATGACGCCATTGCTCTGAAGCTGTTGATATTACACTTTCAAAATGACATTTGGTTATTCACACTGACGGTAGTTATGAACATTGATGCATGAATCGAATTTAAATAAAATTTGTAGTTATGGTCCAGGGTCCTAGGTAACAAGTGTCCTCAGTCCTCTTACAGTCGAAAAACAACGGCGACCGTTGGTGACACAAGTTTCATCGGCAGTCGTAGTCGTCGTCGAAGTCATGTCCGAACCTACTGACATGAAATTGATATTCTGCTGGTCTAAGCCACTCTACCCCCACGACTCACTAAGTGTACCTATATAGTATTCATTGATTTTGAATGAAATGTAGCACATAACTGAAGTACGTGCTTGCACACCCGTTTTCAATCTAGAAAGGATTTTGGACTTTATCGCTATGTAATTAAGTGTTATCTCTAACGACCACTACGAAATATAGATAAATTAAATAATTCTGCAGCATGTGATGTTGGTTCAACGCAATTTATTTCTTTAAATTGTATTTAGTTGCAACTAACAGTATCTCCGTGTCAACTTTCTCTTTGGTGCTCAAGTGTCCTACGTCCTCAAGAAAAATTATAGTGGCAAATCACATCCCAGTATACACGTGATCTTAGTTTGAAATCACATTCACATCGTGTCATCTATACAAATAAACAAAATTGAAGTGTCTGTTTGTAATGTCAAAATAACAGCTTTTTACTAAATGAATATGAAAGTATTATTTATACGGTGCTTATAACAAAAAACATTTTTATCAATCTTTGTCTGTCTGTCTGTATGTTTGTTTCGGGTAATCTCCGAAAAGGTTGGCCCGATTTTGATGGGACTTTCACTGGCGGATAGCTGATGTTATAAGGAGTAACTTAGACTACTTTTATTTAAATAAAAGGATTAGGATCAATTCGGAAAAACGATGATTTTGGGGTGCTAAGTGGCTTACGCTGAGTAAATCATAAGAGATATCAAATTTATATAGTAAATGATTGCAGAACTTAAAGAGACCTACAAAAAAGTCAGCGAGAGAATATGTCTATCTTCTAAGGACCATCCACTATAAGCATTTTTGTCTTTAAAATAAACGGGATTCAACGCGTGTGCCCGATCGACGCGGACGGTATTCTGTAATCCACGCGAGCGCACCGCGGGTACCAGCTGGTGTTTAAATTAATTTTACACAATATGTGTGGATTGCCACCCGTACTATATAATATAGAAAAATAATATAGTACGAAAAATTCTATATTTTCATCGCTAATTCAACTGTTGCGCTTATTAGTATAATAAGAGGTCGGTTATGTTTTTCGAGCGTATTGTATGTATATATACATATATATATATATATATATTATATGTATGTTTATTTCTTTGGCACGTCTTAATTGTGGCAAAAATAGAAAAATATTTTGTTAGTCGTGTTTTTGTTGCAGTCGGGTTTTTTGTTTCCTTTTTAATAATTTATTTGATATTCTTTTCTTGAATGAAAAAGAAGCGCAAATTATCATTGAAATTTACTATCATTTTGTTTGAAGTTTCTAGAAGGAAATAATATCAACATTTTAGGTGTTTACAATATAATGAAAAAATTTAAAGTACGAATTATAACAGCGCAATGTGGATCACTTATTTGGATATGACACAAACAGAAAAATGAATAAAATAAAAGAAAAATCACATACATGTTCCCTGAAAAAATTTCACTCCTTTTTGGGCAGTTACTCAATAATGATTAAAAATAAATATGTAGGTACTGTATTGTTTTCCAAATTTCCCAAAAGTACTATATATTTTGCAGTTTTTTTTAAATATACTTTATTTTTCCCAAAAAAGGTGGCAAACCTATGTGTGGATAATGCCAAATATTTATGTAGTGTGTTTACTAGAATGCCGTGGGGTGGATTGTATTATAGGTACTTACCATCATGATCAATGCTTTTCCTTGTTACTAGTAATTATTGTTATCATTTTTACGAACATACGAGAAGATAGCTGATAGAGAAGACTGGAAGAAGTAAATATGTAGTGCCAACCCTATGTATGTGGGATGAAGGTAAGAAGATGATTTTTTAATAACTCGCGGGCAGTAGGTACTTACAACCTGCAATCGTGAACGTAGCTTTTCGGGGGCAAGGGTGCACGACAAAACTCATTGCCTACTCTAAAAAAAATACATCAGGATATCGTATCCTGCATGTCATGGCATATTTTTTTCGGCTCAAAAATTACATGATTTCTAAATAAACCGAAATTAAAAACTTGTAGTGGCTGATCCACAGAAAAAAAGAGGGCTTATCAGTTGGCTGGCTGGACTTAAATATAATATTCTTATAATAAACTTAATGCCCATGAGACTCTTCTCCACTAATGGCTATTCCCTAGATTTCTAGAGCCTCGTGGTGCAATGGTAGCAAGCCTTACCATTGAGCTGAAAGTTCGCGGGTTCGGTTGACCGTCCTTGATTGACTTTTGTGTGCTGTGTATAATAATTGTCAATTGTGTGTCCGGATGTTAAATGTTGATGTTTTATATTTGCAGTTTACTTACCATAATAGAAACTTCGCTTAGTTTGGATGGTATTAAATAGACATGTGTGAAATTATGTCCTATAATATTTATAAAGGGCATCATTCCATAGTATTGGAAGTTTAATAAAGCACCAGAGCTCTGCAAATTTTTATCTTTATTGATAGATAATAATAAAATTTATCATATTGATACCAGCCTACTTATGACCTATAAACTTGCTAGATTTAATATTTTGTCAAATTTAAGTTTTCAAGTACCTACCTAATTAAATACTTACCTATAAACTTTTGTTATTAAATACCAGACAGCTTGTTATCTATACATCTAATAAAAACATAACTGATCGATGTCTGTACATAGAAGATATATGAGAAAAACTATTATTGGGGGTCTCTATCAACGCAGGAGTACCCAAAACAATAATTGTTAGAATTTTTGTGTTTGTCTGTTTGCCAACGTTTGTGCGCGCTAATCTCAAAAACGGCTTAACTGATTTGGAAACGGTTTCAACTAATATATTTTGGTAAGGTTGACTTAACATTTAGTGTGGTTTTACTTCAATGAGTTCATAAATAAAAAAGTTATATCAATTTTAAAAATCACGTCGAACATTTGTTCGATAAAAATGCTATAAAATAGCTCTTCAGTTGTATTGGCTGAAACTTTGAAACTGGTTTGTAAAATGATGATTATTGAAAGTTTACATAAAGTTAAAAAATGTACAGTTTCAGAGAATTTGGAACTTTCCAATATGAGTTGACTACACATCTATATAATAAATCATATTAATAAGTGGTCACCCTAGGTTGGATATAATCACGTAAGCAAGTCGAGTGCCGCATCGCTGCTAGGCAATTCATTCCGAAAAAGATCGATTCGAATCTAACTCTGATGTATCGATTTACAATTAATCGAGATCTAAAAGGCCGATCTCTCCAAAAAATTTACCGTCTTTTATTCACTTTTCAGATTTGTGTTAACAATATAAAAATCCCTATTATAGAAAACAAAGAGGTGTAGAGAGAGAGAGAGAGAATTAATTTCAAAAAATTATTATTATAAATTGTTGTCGTTATTCTGCTATTGGGTAATTTACTGACACCATAGAGAACGACAGCATAATGAAATGAATAATCCATACTAATATTATAAATGCGAAAGTAACTCTGTCTTTCCTGTCTGTTGCATTTCACGCCCTGAAATAGACGATGAAGGTTTGTACGAAGAACGTATCAAACCAAATTTAATGAATTTTGATATAGAGATTTAATGGACCTTAAAGAAAGACATTGGCTTACCCTATGTCGTGAAAATAAAACTTTAATAGGTGAAATAGGGGATGAAAGATTGTATGAAGAACCCACTATTTCTAAATTTAGGGATATGAAAATTCATATTTATGCTTTTAGGAAGAAATAACAGTGTTTCGTGTTTTAAAAAATAAGGGTGATTTACAATACACATAGACTGCAACCCTTGATACTAAGAAAAATGTTCCTGAGACATAAGCTTACATTATACAAGACATATGTCCGTCCTATCGTGACATATAAGCTGCGCTACATTCGCTCATACGTCAAAGATCAACATTAATAAATTCCAAATCCTCTAAACCCGATTCTTACGTAAAATTAACAAAGCCCCTTGGTACATTGGTCGAATCGTAAATTGAATATCTTACGCGATCGTACTTCGACACTGCTTCGAATCACGTGAATCTGTTGGTGAAAGCTGCCGCGACTTAAACCCCAAAACCGAACATCCCACGCGAACAACTCCGGTCGCGAATATCTTCACCGATCCCGTTTATAAGATCGAGGAAATAAACAAATACTACTCCACCGTCTCTCCAAACAAAGCGTGCTCGCACCCACGCCCGCGAAACTACCGTTCCCTCCGCAGGGGATGGGCGGCTAATTTCGTTCCCGCAAACCTGTCACGTCCTCCCTCTCTTACGTCAACTCAAGCCTAGGTCCGTTCCCTCGGTGTAGAACCCTTGAGTCATGCAGCCGCTCGCGCGATACTGGTGACACTGCACTTGCAATCACGTAGCTACCCACACACATCATTACACACAATATGTACATACATACGTGCACACCACATAAGTACATAGATCCTGTAAGGGACCTTTTTTTCTTCTTTTTTTACGATAGTTACTTTCGATCATGTTTCCAGGATACTAAATACATATACACATGTTCATTCCTTTCTCCTAGTGGCAGGGACATGTTATATGTATGTGTTAGTTTAGCTCAAATTTTCTACATATAGGGAATTAGTCAGTTCGCGACCTTTTCACAATCGCGGTAACAGCCCAAGCCGACGTCCGGCCACTTTGGCACCTTTGTGCATATGTTGCTCACGCTTTCGCGGCTGAATGCCTTAAGCGTTCGCCTCCAAGCCTGGTGAAGCTGTCAAAGCCATAAGTGGCTCTATTTCTTTAGGGCCCCTTAGGCTAACAGTATAGTCACTGAGAAAGAAAAAAAACAACTATAATTTTCTTTTGATTTATCGTGTTCAGAGATTAGTCAGTGTATATACAGTAATATAGCGGGGTGGTAGGGATCGCGACCACCATAAATAGTGTTAAACACATGTATGATTTTCTTTTGGGTTGTCGTGTTCCGAGGTCAGTCCTTGTATATCTATCTATACTATTAATAATTTAGTATAGCGGACGAGTTTTTTTATTTGTTTGTTTAAACATGGTAATCTCTGGACAACGGGTAGCAGTCGGATTCGAAAAATTATTTTTGTATATGATAGCCAGATTCACGAAGAATAATATAGGCTATCTGGAACTAAGCTAAACCTCTCAGCTAGACTTAAATATTGATTTTTGTTTAAGTAAGTCGAAGTGAAAGTGTCCCCCGAACTGCTTTATCCGCATGCGCTGGCGTAATGGTTAGTGATACGTAAATATAATATTCTACAAAAATATTGTTCTTTAGTATATCTAACAAAAGTCTCCGGTAACATATGCCTATTTCTTAATAGCATAAGCCACAATAAGGTATTTTGCGTGTTTTTATGTTGAAGATTAAAAATTGATTTTGAGCTTTATTTTAGGCTTATTATATTAATACTTACAAACCAAAGTTATTTCATCATAAAGACAATTTAAATTTTTCTTTTTATAGTATGTAATTAGGACACATAGTTTAGGAGAAAATGAAAAATTAAAATACATAATTTGTACTTGCGAGAAGTGATAACAATTATGATTACACGGGTCCATCGCGTTGGCGGCGCGGTATTTATTGGATAAAAACTCTGGTGAAACCGAGGGGCACAGCTAGTAATAAATAAATAACAAATTCTAACTACTTCAGTAAATAGATTATCTTGCACTCAAAGTCATTTTTCCACTCAAAAGGCAAGCTTTGAGGGGATCGTGTTATGATGGAAGTCTACGTTTCATTAGGTCGAGTGTCGCTGGCTTCGCGCAGGCCGCTGTCCGCCAGAGGGCTCTCATAGTCTACTCCAATCTCGGCTTATTACACTACAATAGCTCAGTAACTTTATTGGATTTTAAACCTTATGTTTAGAAGTTTGAAATCCATTTTACCTTAGAGAACTTTACACGGGTATCAATAGTCGTGTCTGCGCCATTGTCTAACCTTGCGCGCCTCCGAATTGAAAAGATGAGAAGCAGAAATAAGTTGTATTATGGATACCCATATGCGTCATCTGCGGTAATCCGACTACGAAATTTGATTAAGTGGATTTCCATTTCTTTGAATTCATGGGATTGATTGCGTGGCTTGAGAAATGTCTTCATATGTTTGATAATAACTTCGTTTTTACATCTTAGATGTAATCTGGTGAATGGTTAGAAATCTTAGTTATTTTTAATACATATTCAAATATTATCCGTGACCGTTAAAGTTCGACGTTGATCTTTTGTATTACTTTTATAAAAGACGGAGATTACAAATATGTTCAAATATGCCAATCACTAAAGAACAAGTTCCAGGAATTTAACATCTTAACTTTGTCCCCCCAATTTGCCCCCAGTACATTCTTGATAATTTAGTATATATTTGTAAAAACTTTCATAAGCTACATTTTTTTAAAGAAAGCACAGTTTTAATACTAAAAATAGACATAAATTAGTCGTACCGTGTTTTAGACTTAGTAGGTGTAACTAATATAAGTTTTTTTGGTAATAGTGTTGAGGTTCTATAATAAGACCCGAAGGCAAATTACTGATTTACCAGACAAAAGTTCAAGGACCATGTCAAGCAGGTTTTACTGTCAAAAGGTTATTATAGCGTAGATTACTAAGTGAGTGATGTCTGGAAGTGACTCCCTCTCTGTGCATCAGTGCATCCACTAAATTATATGATTATTATTATTGCATTAGGTAAATTAGACATTATTGTATTATATTAATACTATTGAAGAAAGAAAAAGAAAATATAAATCTGATCAAGTTTTTTGCCGGTTCTTCTCGATGGCTGGGATGTTTTCCGAACCGGTGGTATAGTGGTTTTGACGTTCATAAGTGCCTTAGGGCCTAAATTGAATAAACACATTTTGATTTTGATTATTGTCATTCGATCGTTTGTTTTTTAGACCGTTCCACTTTTAAAATTAACGAATAATCAGTAAAATTCAAATTAATAAACATAGTTGTCACAAATATCCATGGTATTTTCTTTCATACCACTTTTTTTACGTTCCTCTTTTGTCCATGAGCGTAGAAGAGATAATAATGGTATGATTATTTACATAATAGTTATGAACAATGTACCTAACATGATATTTTTATTTAAATAATAAAATATTTGATTAATGATCGTTTATTGTAACTATGCCCAGTGTCTGTTTAGTTATAGATATCTACTGCATTTGGTTCTTGGATCCCGATTCATTTTAAAGCTATAAATTTGGTTTAACGTCATGTGCCTCCTCCTATAGGATGATTAGCGGATGTCTGTCGCGGACATTTTCAATTGGCTTGAAATTATTCGTCTGCTTTATTTTCATGTTAAGTGCAAGAGGCAATTTTCTATAAACTTTTGAATCTACAGATTAATAAGTTTAAGATTAGTTAAATTCTTTAAATTTTTTTAGTTTATATAATAGTGATTTTTTCAATGATTTATTTATATATTCATGCTGATTCTTACTTCGCATACTTAATATTTTCTACATTTAAAATACAACTCATTAACCTGCGTACTGTTAGGACGACCGTCTGTGGGTCCTTTTTAAAAAAAAAGACAAAGTTCACACACACACTTTTATTGTTCACATGAAATACAGCAGGTATATTGATACACGGCAAGAGACGACTGGCTTTGATTAAAAATGGATAATGACTACTGCTTATTATAATAAACATGCATTTATATAGAAACAAAATATGCTGACTTATGGTTTTAAGTGAATATTATAATTTCATAACAGTACCTACCAAAAAAATAAATAGACAGACAAGGACGCGTGTTACATTGTCATGATGTAAGTTTTTAAATTTCCAAGTCTAGCTCATCGGAAATTTACTTTAAAATCAATTACAGAATTTGTAACGAACAGACAAACAAGAAAATCGCGTTAAAATAAATAAATAAAAAATAAATAGTCACATAAACTCAGATTCTTGTTAGATATAGGGTAAAAATATTTCATTTTTTTTGTTAATTTTTTATGTACTTAGTAGGTACCTAATTACCTATTACATAATCAGGTTTTTAAGATTTTGTAACGGCATCAACATTGATTAAATACTGTATTCCTCTAATTACATAATTATGTTGCCATAACTAATCGCCTGGTTAATCTTCAAGCAAAACAGGCTATTTATTATCTTAGAGTCGCACATCACGGAGGTCGGAAGAAATTTTAATCAATTATAGCTAAAATATAATAACAATAATAAATGCTTATAGTTTACATTGAATATATTTTATTTCTATAGGAAAGACTTAAAATTGTAGATAGCGTAGGTATTAATTAACTATATGTCACAATGAATGAATGAATTAATGAATAGGCCCTTTATTGCACTTTTAGTTTTTATACTGGCGAGCTTAATGCTATAAAGCATTTTCTGTCAGCTAACCAGCGATCATGTAGAATAAAATATTGAACTGAACTGACAGTATGAACTGATTTTACAAGTAGAGAGACAGAGAAAAAATCTTTCTTTTTTTCTAGGTGTGTAACATGCTTTTATTGTGGTGTTATATAGTTAGCATAGACTATATAGGTAGTGTATGTAATACAATCGAATCTTGAATGTGGATCATATGTAAAATATATATACGTATAACATTTTTCAATTAATAATGAAGTCTGTCTTTTGACATAGAACTGACGTTATACAGGTGGGCCAGAAAGATATGCGAATTAAAAAAAAACTAAATATAATACACATACACATCTTTATTTCAATTAAAATAGACATCTGGGAAATTTATTTGTTAAAAATTACATCATTCAGGTATGCACCATCCCGCTGCAAACATTCCTCGAATCTGAACCTCAAATTGGTAAAAACTCGCTGACACAATGCGCGAGCAATAGCTGCTATTTTTTTTCGGATATTTATCTTCAACTGGTTAATCGTGGCTGGGTTATTGGAGTAGACTCTAGTTTTCAGGTATCCACACATGAAAAAGTCCGGTGGCGTTACATTCGAACTTCTAGGCGGCCATGCAATTTCACCTCGGCACGATATCAGTTTCCCAGCAAACATCTCGTTTACGGCCGCCAACGAAGCATTAGATGTATGGCATGTCGCACCATCTTGTTGAAACCACGTCGCACGATTATAGGCTTCAAATTGTTGTAGTTGCGGAAAGAAAGAATCCCTTAACATGACTATGTATCGGTTGGAATTTACAGTGACAGATTGCCTTTGTTGATTTTCAAAGAAATAGGGTTCGATAATTCCGTGTGCTGATATGGTTGCCCAAACGGTTACTTTCGGCGAATGTAGAGGCTTTCGATGTTTTGCACGTGGGTTCTCTGCAGCCCAGTAACGGCAATTCTGTTTATTGACATGCCCATTTAATTGAAAATGGGCTTCGTCGGAGAACAGAATATTGTTGAAACTTTGAAAGCGTTTCAACAAAAGCTCGTCGTAAAATTGGGTCATTTGGCAGTAATTCCTGCACAAGTTGAATTTTATACGGGTGCAAATTCAAATCTTTCAACAACATGCGACGTAAAGATGTTCTGGACACCACAAGTTCAGCTGATCGCTTGTGAGTCGATAGACCGGGATTACGTTGAACTGAAGCTCCAACTTGTTCAATTGTGTCTTCCGTTCTTGTTGACCTTGGGCGTCCCGCAGGCTTCTGTTTGAGAGTCGAACCAGTAGCTTCGAACTTTCTGACCCACGATCGAATCACACTTTCCTTTGGACACTGATTTACGTCATATAATCCAAACTCCTGCCGAAATAAACGTCGAACAATAGAGCACGAATCGACATTTTCGAGCTTCTCATCCCCACCACCCGCACAGCCCCGCTCATAAGGTTCAAACGCAAGAGTGTTTTTAAAATCGTACGCCTTTCTGACCCACCCTGTATTACATGCATTAATAAGGCTTATTATATTTTAGTATTATAAGTTAGGAAGCCTATGTACTTACCTAAATTTGCCGAAATCCTAACATCACATAATATTATGAGTGTTATATTGTAATAATAAGTTTTATAATCTTAATACACATTATTTACAATCTTTCTTATTGTTCAATTTCACTTTATACAAAGAGAAATTTCCAGAGATGCGGTTGTATAAATCACTATTTTATGGTGCATGTGCGCACTCTTATGCGAGCACAACGCATTGAAGTTGCTCGTTGTGAAAGTTATTTAATATCTAGGCTGAGTAAATATGCAAACTTTGTGGTAATCCACATAGATAGAGAACATATAAAGCGGTTGAACAATCTTTGAAATACTCTCAATACTTTTGAATGGATATTATCAATAAACCTTGATAATATATTAATCAATAAACGGTTCGCCGAATAAAAATATAATGTAAAATAAATCGATACTATATACTACCGATACATATACCGATAAATATATCGATACTACTGTAAGATTATATATTACTAGCTAACACGTATTCGTTCGTGTTAAATTACAATATAAAATTTAATAATCAATAAAATTAGCATCAGATGTAGCTTTCTATCAGTGCTAGAGTTTCTAAAATTGAACCCCTATTGTAAGAGGTTATCTTATGACTTATAACATATTCACAAATTTTTCATCCATCCATCCATTCAGCCAAAAGTCGTACACTGCTTGGGTAGGCCTCCCCCAAAGATCGCCACAACGACCGGTCCACCTTGTGACGAGTCTGCCCACGGTGCGTCTTCCGTTACGTGGCCGCTACTCGAGAACTTTATGGCAACAAACTTTACCTCTTTATAATTATATACTATAAATATTTTATTTACTTTATTTTCATATCAATTAGGAACAAGAACAAAAAGTTTTTTGTCAAACCATTATATTGTTAGTCGTGTTATCACATGTGTAAAATTTTACCATTTTACTAGAGCATTATATTTTAAAATCGGGTGCTTGCGCTTGTATATTTAAAGCATCATGCTAACAGAGGGACCTATTTGGCCGTACACAACCCTTTTTTATTGTATTTTTTTAAATTGTTTATTAAGTTAATACCTATATAATAATATAAAATTGGCGACATGATAATTAGGTAGTTGGGTTTATGCTTTAAAACCGTAATCTTTGTTTTTGATTAATGTATTAATAATATTTAAACAGTGTAGATCGTGTTGTATGCTCGGTCGTCTCACTAGTTACCTAGACAGACGGTGGTTTCCAATTTTCCACGCGGCTGACGGTAACTTTGTAGCGTCGGTACTTTGCATCGCTATGACGTCGTGCTTTAAAATTTATTGTGTACATAATGCACTATGTAAATAAATATATTACTTAATATTCTATGTTGAGTGCCTATAAACTTAAAAAAGAAAGCATTTTTTAGATGTGAAAATTAATAATTAAAGCAGCTTATTAATTGTCCGAAGCAAGGTATAGGCTTCGTCACCACCTCAGCTCCAAATTCAAGCTCCAAGCTCCAAATTGATTTAAAAATATCCTCCAGGCTACTTCAAAATCATTTGCATCTTTAATTTTAGTATTTCTAGTTACGAAATGTGACTACTATTCAAATCTAGTCTATGGGTTTGTACGAAGATGCGCGCATGCTACGACGACGTGACAGTTGTATATATATTATTATGTTGTTTTTTTTTATATGTATTACTATTATTTATTAAGGAATTACGTCAATACTTTCACAAGAATACGGTATTATGATTATTTCTTTAAGTGTAAATTATTATGTTATAGGTATAAAATGTTTGATGTTCGAGTAACATTTTCTGTTATAAGTACTAGAAAGTATTTTTATTTATTAAGAAAATTTGAAAAACAATTTAAAACAATCGTCGTAAAACAACACAGAAAAATTACAGTTTACCGCTCAACTTTGATAATCGCTTTAAGTAAAGTCTATCGAGAATATTGGCAGAAGCAATCTAACGCCTGAAAAAATATTACGGAAGATTACCTACTAGTGATTTCCCAGGTGATAGATTCAGGTAATACTGGGAAAATTTAAGCTTTCAAACTGATCTGAAAGATATCTTTTCAATATATATCAGCCGATATTGTTTGACTCCATATCATACTTAATGCTTTAGATTACAAATTACAATGTTTATTGTTCTTGTCTATTAACTATCTTAAATTTTAACATGCCGCTCTATTTTAGTTATTATCCACTTGTCATTTCTCTTATTACTACATAATATTAGAAGATTTTTATTCTCAATTTTCATCATCTGAATTTGTTGTCGATTATAAAGATACTTTTTGAATAAGTAACTTTTTTAAATAATGATATCTAATTTTTGGGTACATTATTCTTTGTAACAGATTGAATTTAGAAACAAGTGATCAGGCTCTTAAATAAAGATGAGTATTATCCAATCATTGATAAATCCGAAGCCATTGTTCACTTTAAATCGCCTTTGAGCAGAATAATTACAAACTTTAGAATTAGTGAATTTGGAAGCTGATTTATCTGTAGCTAAATTTGATTAAGTAATAAGAAGTAAGAACTTTAGATATACTAAGCCCTACAAGGCCGGCAATTTTTTTAAGTCTTGATTGAAATCTTTTTTTAAACAACTAAGGTGGCAAACGAGCATACGGCCCGTCTGGTGGTAAACGGCTATCGTAGCCTAAGGACGGTCGTAATACCATAGGTATCACTAGCGCGCCCTAAGGAGCGTTGGAGACCCTCCTCACCACATGAACATATCACAAGGTTATTTGGCTGCGATTTTTTAAAGGCTGGAGCTATTCCACCATTTGGACTGCCTCAAGTAGTGAGAAATCTCTGTGCCTTACCTTACCTCTCAAAAACAAACTCAGTTCTTATAAAATATGTCATTTTTTTTTTGGTTATATAATTTGAAACAATATGTAATTTAATTTTTTCATACGTTTAGCGGTTGGTTACAACCTCTCTAATGTTAATTGGCGATGTTACCTACAATGGTAGCACCCGAAGTTTGTAGAGGAGCAGACAGGCTGACTCATCAAAAGCAGCTGCCGGTACGTACCTATAAGATGTTTGGCGACAGATTTTCAACTTGAGAGTGGCCGCCTGGCATTAGAAAATGACCTACCTATAGCTTTAGGGTCATTAAAGGATTAGAACCTACATCGAGCAGTGTGCGAACACGTTAACATTTATCATCATGTCACTATTATAAAATAATGTCATGTTTTGATCTTTTGTGTAAGAAGATAAACTCATGACTTTATATTGTGGTAAAGTAAATTTGTAGTCCAGTAGAAGTTTTTTGCCTTTTACTTGAATATCACCCTAACAAAACATTTAGCGTTATGCCCACAATCTCACCTGGTCTTAAGTGACGATATGGCCCAAGTTGGTAGCAAGCTAAGCCTAGTGAAACACTGGCTCACAAGTGCAGCTGCTGGAACACACATACAATGTGTATTAAAAACTCCGTCGGATCCGTATAGGAGTTATTAGGTATCGAGATTATATTCTGTTTATGTTATCTATCTCAGATTATAAGTAAAAAATTACCCCTAATAAAATGTAAAAAAAAATTACTTAAATGAACTCACAATCAATACACACATGGCAATACAGACGGCGCGGCGCAGGGTACCCCCATACAATCAAACATATCGCAACGCCGCGACGGGGCTGGCGACGGTGTTATCACGTTTTAAAAATTTGCTAAATTTTAGGGAAACTAAAACTATATGTGTTATTTATGTTTATATATATATATATATTCATAATAAATAAAATTTTGATGTATTTTTTGGTAATGCCATTGATTTACCTATATACCCTTTATCGGATTCGACGGGGTTTTTAATACATATTATATATTCTACTAGCTCTACCATAAACTTTGTTAGCTTTAATATTAAAATGGAAAGCGATCTCTAAATGTATTATTATTGACAATTCTTATAGCCCATCATTTATCTACCTAATGATATATTATTGTTTCCCGTCTATAAAAATTAGGTTGAGAATGAATAAACATTTAATTTTTCCATTTTTTCTTACGCTTTCTAATAATAATATTGTAAATTCTTATAGCCTATCATTTTAGCAATGCCATAAAGGCGTTATGTGTACAATATTTGATAATATCCGATCAAACAATTTTTTTATTTAAATCTGGACATACAGACAGTTATACGATTTTAATTGTTATATTCGTGATCAGTGTCCATATGTATCAGGAAATTTGTGGAAAAATTCTGTACAGACAAGACTAAAGATTTATTAATATAGATGTAGAAAAATTAAGGCGATTGACATATACAAGTTTAAATGTATCTCTATTTGTTCATTGACGCCTACCTTTGTATTTGTATGCGCTAGTGATTCTCGTGGTTGTGGTGGGGGCTTGTTTGTTTGATGCTCGGTTGATTTATCCTTTCCTTTGAAACGAACGGATACGTAGACTACTATTCAATTAACTAATGACCCCAATACCTTACAATACAAGCTTAGTTGAAGCATACAGAAAATTGTTTTGGTAAACGTAGATACGAACAAGGTTATTTAACTGACAGAACACTACAGTTCTCCACGCAAAGTGGAGTCTTTTGGCATGAATAGAGGTAATTGTCTTAAATATATTACAGTACTAACATATATGGTAGAAAGTACCTAATCTGCGGGCTTTTAATCTTACGCTTCCCCGAGGGGTATGTTCTGGGAACTGAATCTCGGAGAAAGAATTATCACAATTTGTTGGAATACTGAGCAATTATTCCTCCTCGTTGATCAGCTACCCAGGTATTATAAAACCTTGCGTGACACGTGGCAAGTGCTGTAAAAAAACACCTATGTTTTGACGGTTTAAATTCATGCTATTACCACACGGGTTGCCAGACGAGAAAAGTTTTTACTCGGCAATAGTGATAGTGATTCTGATATTCTTGCCCAGGGACTTAGTGATCCACCAATATTAAAGATAATTAATTATTAATTAATATAATAATTGTAGTGTGCAGTTATATACTCTATAAATAACTTCCTCAATAAATAGGCTATAAAATGCAAAAGAATATTTCAAATTTGTTTAGTAGTTCCAGAGATTAGCGCGTGTAACAAAAAATCGCTTCAGCATTATAATAATATCATCAAATGATTTTAGTTAACTGTACGTTCCAATTTAAATAAATCCATTTAATAAATTCATTCGACATCGCGTCCCAACAAATCGAAAGCTTGTTTTTTCCTTTTGACTCAATTTAAATTAAAATCTATACAGATTGATCGGTTTTCACTAATTAGAATTGAAGCTACACAAAAACCAAAAATAAACATGGAATGCTAAAATGTGCTAGACGGAATTTTATACCTAAAATGTCCTTTGATATTTCTGTACATTTTAAAATTCATCTATGATGTTAAACGACGTAATACTGATATACATGATGTAAAATAAATATAGTTTACAAGTTTTAATGTCGCTAAATATATACTTATTTATTATTTCGTAATATCTATTTATACGGAGGTCACCTAGATACATTCTAAGTTGGTAGAGCTTGATCATGCTGTTTATTATATCAGAAGTTTGTACTTCCACAAAAAAAAACGAATTCACTAAAAATACTAAGTTCACAACGGATGCCACTTACAGTAAGTCTTCGATGATCGTAGTCTATACAAACTTGCTTATTCGTAGAAAAATCTGGTGTATCCGATTTTAATTCTCTTTAAACATTTATAATATTATCTATATTGAATCGAAGTCCAAAGAAAACGAGCAGCATATTAAGAAAGCAAGCGACGTATGGATCGTGAACATTCTTGTAAGATTCCAAGAAATAAATAAAGAAATGTTGCTTTTTAACATTACAATTGTTATTAGACCTAAATAGCAACAATTTCTTTTTCTACCGGTATCACGTTATGCAACATCGGATTTCGAGACTAGTTTTTTACTGAACTTAGCATAATATTTTTAAGTTGAATAACCATGTAGCTGTAACTCGAAATGATATAGGTACACCGCACACCTACATGCATTATGGGGGTTGCAATTCGTCCCGATATACAAAAACTCATACAAAATTACTTGGTTGCGCTGGGAAAGCAAAAAATTGGTCCACACCAATTCAAAAAAATCTCCACAGATTTTGAACGACAGTTGATTTCAAGTTGGAAATTTCAACAAAAACATTTGAAGGACAAAGTTGACTCGAAAGAGTGGATAGACAAAAATCGTGTAATAGAGATGTGGTTTCACTTTTTAAACGAAACAAAAAATCCTGAATGAAATTGCCATATTAAGCTCAAACATTTACTATTAAAATATTTATTTGTTAACAAACTTATTTATTATTCAAACATTTTATGTTCTAAGAAAGACGAATCTACTGTTAATCTGTTGCAGGCGGAAGTAACAAAGACATTTCAGATAAATTATTTCAAAAATATATATAATATTTTGCAAAGACTTTTTTATATTTTGTTTGATTATGCCACAGGGACTTACTTCGGTTTATTTCACGTGAGACATAAAAGCGTTTGGGATTTTTCTATGAAAATCATAACCAACCTAAAAAGCCGAATAATAATATTCAGTATTTTTGTTTAATAAGGCAATATTACGCATAATTGTTATTAAGCTTCATAGTCTGTAATAAACACAAATACAGTTGAGTTTCAAATATGAATAACACTTGTGTAAATAATCTAATTTGTTTTAATCAGAAAAAAAATATACTACAATAATTAATTGTTTGTTTATTATTCAGATACCTTTATTTATACCACTTAATTGAGATTTAAAATGTAAAAACATTTGATCTGAAGGTGCTCATGGTAGAGCTTTTTAGAACTAGTTTTTAACAAACGACTATAAAATGTTGTAGCTATGAACTGTATTGTTACGACCTGTTACAACCCGATCAAAAAGATAGAGAAAATCCTGTTCCCGAAATATCTCGAAGCAACTAGAAATCGCTCAGGACATCGAAATAATGTTCGCGTCATACACAACCGCGGCGCATGTTTGTGTAAACATGGCAGCTTACACACAAATGTATATGGCTTGTCGCCTCTATTACGTCATAGGGTAGGCACTGAAAGTAAACATCAAGAAAAGTCGCGACGCTGCACGATGTTTCTGCGGTCGTGTCATCATCATCATCATCATTTCAGCCGCAGGACGTCCACTGCTGAACATAGGCCTCCCCCATAGATCTCCAGAGCGACCGATCTTGTGCGGCCTGCACCCAACGGCTCCCAGCGACCTTTATTATGTCGTCTTTCCATCTAGTGGGGGGCCGTCCTACGCTGCGCTTTCCGGTGCGTGGTCTCCACTCGAGAACCTTTCTGCCCCAACGGCCGTCAGTTCTCCGAACTATGTGCCCCGCCCACTGCCACTTCAACTTGCTAATCCTTTTGGCTATGTCGGTTACCTTAGTTTCCGAACGCTGCCCAGCAGAGTTGGATTCGTCGACTGACCTCTTTTTAAGTATTATTTATTATTATTATTTAGCGGTCGTGTAGTGTAGGTATATAAGCAATTCAGGCGCGGCGCGGAGCTGTGCAGTTCAGTTTTGAATTATAAAGCGATAACAACGAGCGATAAAAGGAAGCGAAAACACAGTGTAATAAATAACAGTGTTGTGAGTTCGTGTAATTTGTAACTGTGTAGAATTGAAATAAATCTTCTTCACGTCAATCAACGGCATTTGTAATACCCACGGGTGTAACAGTATAAATACGTACTTAAGGTTCATAATATTACGTTACTCTCGATAGATGATATGAAGAGCCCGAATTTTAGAAGTCTATTGTATGTTTGAAGATTTCATGTGTTTGTGTACAATTAAAAAAATATAATATATAATTATGGGTTTCTTAAATTTGTCGGCAATTACATCTCTGATCTCCTTAATCCCAATCGGGTCGAGGATACATTTGTATTTTTGAAAGTGTTCGTACGCGACGTGCTCAAGTGAGGTCGTCAGGAATACTGTTCGAGTGCCGAACTGGAGTTTTGAATTAATGCTTTTCCGATCGTGATTACCTGAGCTAAGGAAACGGGCCAACAGCCACTGTATGATGTTCGTGACTTAATTAAAATGAACAAAAATTTCCCACAAATTCGTATTTTGAGCGTCTCGTTCTTATTCTTTGTGGTCAAGTGGGATAGACTGTGTAACGTTATAAATAATGATTTCATCAGTTTTATGTTGTTTTCATACGACCACCCAATTTAACACTATAATTTGTAGTCACGATAAAATGCTATATCAAAAAAAAAAGTTATAAAAACAATTAAATGTTCCTTTTTTCCCTTTAACATTTAGGTCTGTTTAGTTGTATATTACAATTTATAATAGAAAATAATAATTCCAAAATAAATATAATAATTATTTTTTTAATTATGATTTATTTTTCCAAATTCTTGAATTTATAATTAAATTTTTAAATTATACTGGTATGTTATAAAAATAAAATCGAAACCACTCTTGAAAAATCAATTGTTACTTACTACACGTTTCAATTTTTTTTACGTATAATAAGATAATCTACTTTATGTCGACTGTTTGTTAGCAGAAAAGTACCTAAACTATAAAACGACATTGTTGTAATCCTATTTTCGAAAATATGTCGATTTCTTTTAATCAGTTTCGGTAGACAGTTTATTATGTTTTCAAGATCAATTATGCGTTTCCTATCATATCAAAGTTGGGATTACCATTACCTAGTAGTCCTTTATTATGATTTCCGGATACCACATGGTCATGGAATAACATTGTTATTAAGTTCGAACTGGACGCTGTTATGTATAGAGTATTACGTGCTTTTAAATCCAGTAATGAGCTTGTCGATGAAACTTAACAGACAATATAGTGATCGAATTTAACAGATGTAGTGATCGAATTTTAGGCTAACATACTAATCAAAGGATTGTCCCATAAATATTAATGTTTATTTACCAACTAGTCGCGTTAAATTTATTTGACTAAATCTCCATCGTTTCACTGCCAGCGTATAGCCTATTGTTCTTACTTCCAGTACTTGTTAGAGTACTTGAAGTTTATGACTACTACTACGCTCTTTAGGGTCGTAGCGTGAAGTTACATAGCGTATAACCTTCCTCAATCAATAGTCTATAAAATACAAAAAGTACTTTTCTAATCTGCTGGCTAGTGCCAGAGTTTAGCGCGTTCAAATAAAAAAAAACAAACAATCCCTTGATACGAATAATTTAAGGTACCACTCTTTTATTAGCACTCTATTTAAGTAGGCTAAATACATAATTATCGAAACGAAGAAGTTCTAAGTTCCGAATGTTTTCATTTCAGTTTAATATATGTCTAAACTGAGCCAACGAATTAATTCAACTGATTTAGTTAAGATAAATGTTTTGTTATTGTAAACTGAACTATCTGGTTTTGATTAGTTTCCGTTAAGTTATTACCATAATTTCGTAAGTTTGCAAATGTTAATCGGTCTCTCTATTTGCAATGGAGGCGTATAAATCACGTAGTGATTGAATTTCCAGTGTTACTAATTTTCATGGTCGATCTGATATGGCTTACTCATGCGTTCTGTTAAATACGTAGGTACTCCTGAATTCAATTTTTACAGGTGAAAATGTTTGTATTAAGTATTTTACCTTTGGTTTCTGTGTTACATGTTATTTATATCCAGTAATTAAGTTTAGTTCTAGGGACCTGACTGGATCGCAACTAATATGGTGATAAACCAGTGTATATTCCACTGCCGAGAGGATTCAGGCCAGCATAACAGCGACGACCGGCGATGGATTGCCAATATCCTGGTGGTTGCCGTTTTTTGATAGTTTGCTCTGCACAGCTCACTGTGCTACCTACTACAAAAAAGATCGTATATACATTTATATATATGTTTGTCACAGCACAGGAAACATCCTAATATAAAGATACGAGTTTTAATCTGGCTTTCTCTAATATATCCTCACCAAAACGGGGCTCTGTTATTTTTAACTCTAGAACATGATTTTTTTTTCTGATTTTTTTTCGATAATACCATTCTAATTAAGCATAAATGTTACCAAATTTTCTAAAGTACGAATTATGCTTGAATAATTTTACTTTTTTTTTAAGTTAATAAAAATACAATAACTAGCTTCAGCATACTTGTAACGAAACATTTTTTTTTTGTTATTATTAATGAAGCATTTTGTAAATGTAGACAGCCGACAGGAAGAGAGGAGTAATGAAAACAAGTGCCTTATTTAAATGGTTGCCCGTTGTTTGAGTTAGGGCGATCTCGCACCTGGGCGCGGGGCTTATGGAAAGGATGCTAAATAAATATTTTCTAAATGGAAAGGATAAAGGGCACGCCTCAGCGATAAGTTTTCAGAGGTAACGTGAACAAGCAAGCCGGTTTGCGTAGGTCCCGGCAACATTTCTAATTAACTAATTTATTTCTATACGTATTTTGTAGGTTCTACTTTATGTGTATATTTCATAGTTTTATTGTTTATTTATACTTAATATTATAAAGCTCAATAGTTTGTTTGTTTGAACGCGTTAATCTCTGGGGCTACCAGTCATATTTGAAAAAATCTTTTTTGCTTTTTGTAGCTTATTTATTAAGGAAGGCTATAAAACTTCACGCTATGATCCTAAGGAGCGGAGCAGTAACCATGAAAATCGAACAATCAGGTAAGCTGTAGGCAAATACGGGAAGTGAGAACAACGGCTACACGGATGAGATAGCGGCGGCAGCGCGGTTGCCTAATTCCCAAATATGTATGTGATTTTTACTATGATAATATATAATCGAACAGCTGGAATGTAAATGACAAATATAAGTATACATAATACAGACGCCAGTTCTGTGCGTGTATAAAACCCGTAACATTACGGTTTAATTTTGTAGAGCTTACCACCACCGCGCTTTCAGACCTGGCTGTTGTTATTTTATAATTTATATTGTTGATAAAATAAAATATCGCTTTGTTGTCCGGCATTGTGACGACGACAGTCAACAGTTCCTCATCTACGTGGTCATTACCTACTGATTACGATTACACCCACCGTTAGACGACCTGCGTTACTTATTTTTTCCAAATATTTATTACAATGTGCCATAACAATATTAAATAATTTAATTTTAAATTTTAATTCTTGTCAATTTCTTCAAATGACTCCATATTATATTACATTGTACTGCTAAACTGTCAAAAAGCCATACTCATAATATAAATTGTTTAAATACTAAGATTTGGTTGTATATTATTTAATCAATGATTCTGATTGTGCTACGATTGTGCTGATTCTGACTGATACGTGCCTATTTTTTTATAAAGAACTACATAGCGACATATATAAAAATGTCGACTATACAATACATTTAAAAAAAGTTCTTTAATTTTATCCGGTTATACTAATTACTTGAATACTACAACTACAAGTTGAGATACAAATTAGGGATGTCCAATTATGTCGTTATTCTTGTAAATACTAATTAAATAACAACTCTATTTCTATATTATCTATGCAATATTATTTACATAGGTAGTATTTTGAGTATAAATTTTACATTTGTTTTTACTTAATTCAATTTTGCTAAAATAAATCTAACTTAATAATAATATAAAATACGGTTTTCTGTTAGTAGTTTTGTTATACAATTAATATTAAAACAAGTTTAAGAGATATTTTTACAATATAAACGCTAGTGGAGACAGTTGAAAATATTAATCTTACATAGCTGGTTAGCTACCATCCTCAAGTAGAATATCTGTGGGCAAGCACCTATATAGGTGTGTTCCGGCAGCTGCACTTGAGAGCTAGTTCCCCCAGCTTAATGTTTATCATATTGGGACCCATTGCCCTACTTAACAGCAGGTGAGATTGCAGCCAAACGTCGAAAAAAAAACTACATTGTTAAGGCTAGAATGTAGGTATTCACATAAATAATTTAATACTATGAAAGTTTATTCAAGATTAACGACGATAAAACGTGTTTAAAATCAAATACTTAATTTGTTCGTTATACAATACCTACACCGATATTAGTAAGTGACTACAATAATTTACGTTCTCGTTTGTAAATGTTATTATGTTGCATAATGGTTAGGAACCCGATCATAATTTCCTTAGATTTCAATCTAAACTTACCACAAGATTCTTAACACCCTTAATAGGGATTCAAGGTAAGAACACTTTTATACGGTTACCTTGCCTGCTACCGTCATTCAGTACTTTCCGAGGTCATATTTTAATGTAGAGTTACTTTTATAATTTATTTGGGTATTGATTTTTCAATTTCGTTTCGTACGAGTTATTTTCTATAAATTATTACTAAAGACTTTTATTACAGTATCGATTCTTAAAGTATCTATTAATTTTTTAAAGTTATTTTTCTTTTTACGTTTCGACCACTAACAGGTAAGGAGTGAGAAGTATTTATCGGAACAGGTTAAAATAACAGGTATTTACAAGTAACAGTTTGGACTTGTTATCTAATATCAGAAGAAGCTGTTACTAAATACTAGGCTGTTCCACATACTAGTGAGGCATATTTATCGGAACAAATACAAAAAAAAACAGGTGTTTCTGAGTAACAGCTCGTAACTGTTACCTGTAAAACGAACAGGCTGTTCTTACGTACCTGTTCCAGAGAGTGTTGCTGTTTCAGCTTGGAACATACTTTTCTGTGTTCTAGTGTAAGGATGTTTATTATAAATTATTGATTGATGGATTGATTGAGTTATACGTTAGGCCGATAGTGCATACGATTTCGAGTTGCCGATCTACACTTAACTATGGTGAAGTGTTACTACATATTATATTCCTACTAAAGCGTAACAAGCTGTTATTTTTGAACAGGTCACTGAAACCTATATTTCTCTGGAACAGAAACAGTAGTAACAGGTATCTTATTTTACCTTTTATAACTCACCCTACTAACAGGAGACAAATTAACTTTATAAAAGAAGGCTCAACAGTAAATTCTAAAAAAAAGCCCTTCTCGATCCTAGGTTCTCCACCTAATTGGACTATTTTAATGAACATGTAGCGACATCTAGCCCGCCAGACATAAAATCAGTCCGGTCAGAGGATCCACCCTTTTCTATGGTGGATGAGGAACTTTACACCCTGTTCCTCACATACCTCCTATAAACACCTTTGAAAAGCATTATAAGATCCCAGAGGATGTGGATGTTTCGTCATCCAGACCAAACATATTTCTTTATTCTCGAGAAATCAAACGTATAAGTACTTGTAGAGCTTACTGTACCGTGGGGAACAAATTTAGCTAAAGAAAACACAATAAAAAAAAATGTGTGTGTGTACCAGAGTACACAGGTAAGAAGTGAAACTTCTTTACGACATATCATTTTTCTACTATTTGCAACTTCACGAAAATGGGGTAGATAAGGCTTAAGCCTTAAGAAAAACAATTTTTTTGAATAAATAAATCATTAAAAACGAATAATTAAAAAAGATGTACGTATACATATTTTCTAATCGTGTTTTGTTTTATTTTTAAATTATTATTTAATTTATATTTTTTATTGTTTTTAGAATTAATAATGTTCACTAGATTTACAGTCATATTTATTAATACTTGCTAATTTTAACAGATTTATATACATTCACTGATACTTACAATCAAAAAGTGAGGTTAACCTCAAATAAATATTAAAATCATGCTCATAAGTGTTGAATTTATAAAACTAAATATATAATCACTCTCACTTTACTTGTAAATTCACTTAAATTTGAATAAATCTTTTTATTTTATCACTTTCAAATTAATATATTGTTATTCTTATTTCAAACCAAACTTCAAAACTAATATATTGTTGTTATTATTATAATATATTTATTCTAAAATAATATAATATATTATTATAATAGTTTTTTTTTTTAGAACTGACTACACTGTTAGCCTTAGGGGCCCTATCCTAAAACAGAGCCGCTGCGGCTTTTACAGCTTCACCGGACTTGGGGGCAAGCGCTTAGGGCACTCAGTCGCGAAAGTTTGTGACGACCCGCACGAGGGTGACATAGTGGCCGAACCTCGGCTCGGGCGGTCGTCGCGAATGCGAAAAAGTCGCGATCTAACTAATTCCCTAATCCTAAGAGAATTCGAACTAACTAATATATACTCATATGCACGTTCCCCTCCTCCTGGGAGGAAGGAGTGGACCATGCGTATGTGTATTTAATAATCGGAATGGTTTTTCTACACTAACTAGCGCATTAGTCTAACTAGCGCAAAAAAAGAAAAAAAAGGTCCCTTACAGAACCTATGTGCCTGTGTGGTGTGCACGTGTGTGTGGTCATACATGTGTAATGTTGTATGTGGGTAGCTAAGTGTTGCACGTATAGTGTCACTTTGTATCGCGCGGGCGGCTGCCTGACCCAAGGGTTTCACACCGAGGAACGGACCTAGGCTTGGGTTGCCGCTAGAGAGGGTGGACGTGACGGGTGTGCGGGAGCGAAGTTAACCGCCCGTCCTCTGCGGAGAGAACGGTGGTTACGCGGGCGTGGGCGGTGGAACGCTCTGTTTGGAGAGACGGTGGCGTAAAACGCGTTAGCTGTTTCGGTTTGGTCGGGCGGGTGAGTGAATATATTACGCGGCCGGCGTTTTCTCCGGCAGGCGTTGGGGTCGGGAACATAAGAAGCTGCCGCTTTTATTAAGGGATTCGCGTGGTTCGACGCGGTGTCGAAATAAGAGCGAGAAAGGTGTTTTACATAGGCATGTATCGAAGGAAGGTCCATATCTCTATGGAGATCCTCCATACGAACATACCAAGGGGCGCCGGTAAGGCCGTGAAGAAACCTATTCTGGATGGCTTGTAAGCATTTCCAATTATATCTTGACATATGTGCGAACACAACGCAGCTATATGTCATAATCGGTCGGATACACATCTTGTAGAGCGTAAGCTTGTGTCTCGTGGACATTTTGCTTGCAGCACATAACAGAGGATGCAATCGGGCGAGGGTCCAGGCGGCCCTTTTCCTAACCAGAGTGATGTGGCGTATAAAGGAGAGTCTATTATCTAGGGTTACACCTAGATATTTGGTCTCCTTTACCCAGGGGATCGGATTACCGAAGAGTTCAAGGGGATGATCCTTGTTTTTTTTCGGTATCTTTGAGGCAGTTTGGTCGAAGAGCACCGCTGCGCTCTTCGTGGGGTTTATGGTTATTCGCCAGTCGTTAAACCAAGTGGTTTCCGAGAGTGGTCACGGCTCTTTGGATTCTACATTTGAGGTTTCTCGTTTGCCTTTGAGAGGAGTATATGACTGTATCGTCAGCGTATAAGCCTACCTCTACTTTCGCAAGAAGTTTCGGTAGGTCACTGACGTACAGATTGAAGAGGCTAGGAGCCAGGATGGAACCTTGGGGGACGCCTGAGCGTATGGGATGGGGTGTCGATAGTTCACTTTCCACTCTGTAGCGAAAGGTGCGGTCTTTGAGGTAATCGCGGATGATTTTAACTAATCTATCGGGGACTTCGCGGGAGTACAGCTTATAGACTAATCCTTCGTGCCAGACCTTATCAAAGGCCTTGGCTACGTCGAAAAAGACTGCCAGTGTACGACGGGGTTTATATAGCTCGGAAAAGTTAAACAAAATGTGCTCCGTGAGGCGGTGCACTTGATGCGTGCAAGAGTGTCTAGCACGAAAACCGAATTGCTCAGGAGGATAGAGGATTTTTTCCTCTATTACGGATTTGAGACGGTTGAGAAGGATCCGCTCATAGATTTTACCTAGGGTATTTAGAAGACTGATAGGGCGGTAGCTGTCGGGAAGCGACGTGCTCTTGCCGGGCTTGTGAATACCTATGACAATGGCCGTTTTCCAGACGGCTGGAAAATGGCAGTTGGCTATGGCTACATTGAAGATGCAGACCAATAGAGCTATGAGGTGATCGGGAAGAAGTTTGAGTACTTCGTTCCTGATCCCGTCGGGACCTGGTGACTTTCTAAGCTTAAGGCTTTTGAGAATGGCAGAGATTTCCTCAGAAGTGACTGGGGACAGAGATTCTGATGCCGGGAGCTTATTCAGCTCCCCCACGCGGGCTTCGATATCTCTGACTCGGTCGGTGTTTCCTTTGACGCTGTTCGGGGAGCACTGACTCTCCAAACAAGCGGCAAGGCACTCCGCCTTGTCGATGGTATCGAACGCGGGTGTAGTGCCGGGACCCCTTTCGAGGGGGGGCATACGAGGGTGGGGTTCTATTTTAAGAGCGTGGGCTACTTTCCAGTAAGTCAGATGTGACGGCCTTAGCCCTTCGACTAAGGGGTCCCATCTGTGACTTTTGAGCTCGGTTATACGGGCTTTAACCGCTCTCTGGAGTGCGCGTAATCGTGCGCGGTTTGCTTCGGTCGGATAAGAGTCATGCGCACGAGTCGCAGCGTTCTTCTCCGTCATCAACGCTCGCACGTCGGCAGGGAGTACAAAGCGGCGATCGTTCGCCGCTTCGACCTCTCTCGAGGCCTCTCCGATGCCGACTTGGAGATGGTCGACTAGGGAGTCGATCGCGAGATCTACGTGCGCAACTGACTCCAATACGTCCGGGACCCTAACGAGGCTGGGCGAGGACTGCCTATCTGCGAGGTAGTGTTTTAATTTGGCATAATCAACCGTTGTGACTGAAGGAGGGCTGAAGTCATCTAGTTGTCCTAGCTGTAAGATGACCGGGCGATGGTCGGAATCGAGTTCGTGTACGACCCGAATGAGTCGTACCTGAAGCGCGATATTTTTCAGGAGGGCTATGTCAAGCACTGTCGGTGTACAGTGATCTTGAAAGTGGGTGGGAGTGGGAGGCGCTATGACGTCAAAGTTTAACTCGTCCGACAACCCTTCGAGAATAACCCCATTGCTGGAGTCTCTCCAATTGTTGAAGCACGTGTGTCCACTGTTGAGGTCACCTGCGATAATGACCGATGTGCCGAGCGAGAGTAGCTTCTCTAGGTCAGACCTGAGATGTACTTTCGTCGGTGAGAGGTACACGGATACGATCGTTATGGACGGATGATCGGTCATTCCTAGTCTACACACGGATACTTCCATATTGGTAAGTATCGGAGGATCTACCGGCATGCAATACAACGAGCGCTTGTAGTAAATGAGAGTGCCGCCCCCTCGGCCGTCACGGGCATTTCTAACAATGTTGTAGTTTCCGATACTCGGATTGCGTTTACCACGCTTTAAGAGCGTTTCCTGTACTAAGAGAACGTCTATTTGGTGATCTTTAAGATAAGTCGCGACGAGATCACGCTGCGGATATAAGTTCCGCGCATTAAAAAAGGAGATGTTTAATAAGCCTCTCGGCTTGAGCCTAGCCATTGAGAGGCCTGAGGTTGGCGGCTTCACGATGGAGACGCTGTAGCGTCTCTACGAGCCGGGGAAAGGCAGCTATGGTTTCGACAAAACCGTAGAGTCACGCTGACGCGTTGAAGATTTTTTTGCCCTCAGGCGTTTTGTCTAGAATTTATACGAGCATTGGAAGGGCTCGTTTGTCTTTATTGTACATCCGATGTACTTCTCGGATGGGGAATTTTTGTTCTTCGAGGGAGGCGAAGACTTCCTCGGGTGTGATTTCGACGGGGATACGTCGAAGCACAACCCGTAAAACTCGCTCCTCTTCGAGGGCGTAAGTGTATTAGGGAATATTCCTACTACGGAGGAGGGTGGTCAGTTTGCGATGTCAGTTTGGCGTGCTCATCGTCAGGGAGATACCGGTCGCGATATTACGCGCCTTGTTGTATCCTATATTGAGCGATTTAAGCTCATTGGTCAGCTTTGTCCAGACAGTTTTGTCGTGGATAATAATTGGAGGGGGTTTTTGCTTTTTACCGAAGACCGGTTCGTCGGTATTCAAGGAGGGTGCGGGGGCGGCGGAGCCGTTTGCAGTCTTGGTTGTTTTTGCCGCGTTTTGTTCAACGGGGCTGTCACGGGGCGCGCGTTTACGGGACTTGACGACCGTGAAGTCGTCATTGTCCGCGGCAGCTTCGGTCGGGATTATGACCGGTTCTCGGAAGTGGAGCGAAAATTCCATTTCCGAGGAGGGGGTTGGGCTGACTGGGGCGTCCATTTCTGTTTCGACTGGAAGGGCCGAAAAAGAGTTGGATAGGGATATTGTTGCCGCGGGGGCAACGGGTTTAGCGGGGCGGCCATAGGGGCCGGGGGTAAAAGATCGCTGTTGCGATTTCGCTCGGGACTTAATTGGGGCGTGGTTTACACTTGCGGGGCTAGAGGGGTGGGGGTACTCGGTCACAGGGACCGAGGCGGGTTGCGTGAAACCGGGTGGCGCGGCGGCGGGTGAGATCGCGGCGGAGGCGGAGGGGATGGCGTGCGCGGCATCCGCGCTCTGATTGGTCGATGGCGAACGTAGCGAGTCCGCCATCTGTGCCCTGCTGATGTACTCATTACTGAGCTCGGGCATGTGTAACGACATAAAATTAATAAGGCGCTGGTTTTCGGCTTCCAGCTGCCTAAAACGTACTTCTAATTCCGCGAGTTTTGATTCGGCCATCGCGGTGGCGGTTTGGAGGACGTGGGAGTGAATTTATTATATTATATTATACGCCGAATGAGTTTAACTGGCTATCCGAGCCCGGAGCAATGAGACCTGTGTGTCACGGTGTAATGAAACACAGGAAAAGGACCTATCGTTTCCCTAGGGGAGTCCCTAGCAGTCTCGTGGCAGAGGACGCAGGCCGGTATAAACCGTGGCTCCGCCCAAACAACCACGAGGATGGATGGTAAGGATAGGAAGGGTTGGGTAGGAGACACCTGGGGCTTAACTATGCAAAAAGGCAAAGGCTAAGATTCCCAGGCCCGTCCGAGTTATCGTTTACCTCAGAAGGAGGTAACCGGAAAGCGCTCGGGTCACGCCCCGTTCGTCTTCGTTAACACCGCTAGGTATCCGACGAACGACCACTAAAACGTGGATTTGCGCGTCTTAGAAACAAGATTCGCGCTGAAAAGCGCGTTTGTTATCGTACTGAGAAGTACGGTTTTTCGTGTGCACCGAAGTGCTACACGAAATGTGCGAGCGAGACGGCGCTATGCGCGCAACGAGTACCTAGATACTCGCTACACAGCAATAACACCGTCTTCACTATACAAGGCGGTATGAGAAAGCTTAAAAAACTAGCTTTAGACTGTGTACTCTGATCCGGCAGGCCTAGGACCGGCTCCGTGGATTAGAGTAAACAAGTTCGTACACTAGTTTAAGCAGAGCACGAAATTCAGACAGCGTTCGAGAGCGCGAGCGGACACGTCCGTTCACGTCAGCGGTCGAAATCGGAATCATATTCTTTACGTCACTATACTAAACTTTGATAAAAATTCATACTCACTTTGCTTTGACGGCCGAGGTAGTTCTTCGCGAACCAATCTGAGTCCATCGCCTTTAAGTTGGCCAGGATTTGACCCTGAAAAAAAAAGTTATGATTTTTTATTTATTGAATAAATAGCTATAAAATATGAAATTTTTGAATATAGCACAATATTATAAGTGTACGAACACAGAACGGAATATTTATTTATTGTAAAAATGTCTGTCACACATAAAATATGTAATACAAATGTGTTCTAATTTTATATTGCAATTTTTATTAAATAATATGAAAGTTAAATAATATAAAATATATTGACTTTTTGTTTCTAATATTTTTTGTGGCAGGTAATTATTTTCTTTCTTCTTTATATACTAATAATATTCTTTTCTCTCGACGACTGCAATGTTTTCCGAGCCGGTGGTTAGGATTTTAGACATTCGTTTTTTTCTTCTTATGGCCAAAATTTAATAAAATATTTACGATTTTCGCATAAATATTTAAAAATACAACTGCAAAAAGTACTTTTAAAAAAGTGAGACACAAAATTGACTCGTGAAGGATTTGAACCTCCGCCCTCCGATGGTCAAGTTTAAATTTATATCGGCGCTCTAACCTACTGAGCTAACGAGTCGCGTTACGATCGACGAAAACTCACAACAGATTATGTGGTATGACGTCATAACACTAATAAAACAAAAAAAAAAGCAACCTGGCGCGTAACCGAAAAACGTGACGATTTGCTACAAAATTTCTCCCATACGTCGATAAAGAAGTTTCACTTCAATAAATAAATATTACGATCTAAGTAATAAGCTAAACAAAAACGTATATGTGGTAGTAGTGGGAGCGAGATGTATACCAGCGAAACCTCTCCATAACTTGCTGAAAGACCTTGGCCTGTCGAAAACTACAGTTGGTTCTATGTTAGAATGGATATCTAAAGCAGCATAAACAGGCAAACAAACAATTACCAAATCTGGCTTGGCAGGGAGGGTGTCGCGAGCAGTCACGGTGAGGGCTGATGTGCATCATAAGGGGATCCTTTAAACCTACACCTGGGTCGCAAGTCACAGGGGCTGCTCGTGTTTCCATCTGTCTGCTACATGATGCACCCAGCACCCGCACGGTGAATCCATGGAATGCTTACGAGAGAAAATAATTGGCATTAATATGAGTAAAAAGTATAAAATTGTGAATACTAACTACTGCGTAACAAAAGCGTGCGGAGCCGCGGAGCACCGGTAGTATTTAATACATTTCGAACGTTTCACATGATTGCTGAGGAATAATTTCTAGACATCAGAATAAATTTATTATTAGCAAATTCTTCTATTTCGGTCCTGTGTCTATACATTGTTGGTTTTATTTGTAAAATTTATAAAAAGTTAGAAAAATATAAATACGATTTTTATGTGACAACCCTGCTGTCGCGTAATCCGCGCCGGCGTTATCTGTCTTCGTTCATCTAGTAAGCAATAATTTAACAAGGGAGATTATTTTTCACTTGCCACAGCGACTTTTAATGTCTTTTGAAATAAAATTAAATCACAAACGGATTTCGTTTTGTTCTTCGAGCCGTTTCGTTGTGTAACCAGAGCATCATTTTGTCAAATTAGCTTATCGAATATTCTATCGTGTGGATATTTTAATGCAAAAAAAATACGTACCTACTTCTGAATGAATAAAAGTAACCAAGTTATATCATGTATTAAATATTAATTTCAAAATATTGTGTAACTAAAACTATAATAGAGTATGTACACAAAAATAAATTATAATTAATAAACTCGCTGTAAAAAATAGTTTAATATTTTAACTTACAAAGGCATTAAACAAATAAAAATTGGTATAAAAAATCCCTAAGCATGTTGATTTTATAAAACTAAAACCTGTTATTTGTATATTTATCAACATACTAGCAGGTACCCGCGACTTCGTCTGCGTATTATTGGATATACACAGACTGATCTCGGAACACGACAAATCAAAAAATTCGCCCGTTTTTGCGTGATTCAGTAACAAACATCAAAACATACACATTTTCATATTTATTACATTAGTAGGATTAGATTACGGGTAAGGATTTTAGATTCAATTATCGATATAGTATGCATGGCAATAACCAAACCGAGGTGAGTGCCTTGTATGCATTCCACAGAGCGTCGAGAGAATTTTAAAGCCCTTCATGTCAACAACATTAATTAAATCAAAAAAAAAAAAATGCATCGTAGAGAAACATTTGTTTGTTTGAACGCGCTAATCTCTGGAGTCATCAATCGGATTTGAAAAATTCTTTTTAAACTTTATAGCCTACTGTTGTATTGAGGAAGGTTGGCTATAAACCTTCATGTTACGACACTAAGTAGCAACCATAAACGTCAAGCAAATCGCGGTGGAGAGTTGGTTGAATAGATTTAAGACGGGTGAAACCGAGGGACACAGTTAGTATTACGAAAAAAGTTGAAAAAAACGGTAAAAGACCTGATGCTATGTGACCATGTAATCGAAGGTCGTGACTGCTTGGCCTATCAACAAGTGTTACAACGCGCTGGAAAGGGTTACTACTAACAACAAAGTGGGTAACATTATATTGGATTTAGGAACACAGCGGATGACTGGGTAATGGCGCAGCAGATGAACTGGCAAAGAGAGGTTCGAGCGGTCTGCGAGTAGGTCCTTTACTCATAATACCCTTTCAGTCAAATTCGCTCGTGGCTACGTCGAAGAACATTAGAGTTTCATAAAGATCGATTTACAATGGCCAGTGACTGTAGACAGTCGAGGGTGACACTGCCCATCCCAGAACCGCGTTCGTCGCGGGGACTACATGGTCTTGGTAGATGTGATCTACGTGTTGTGGTAGGCAGTAAGACTGACTATTGTTCACTTCACAAAAATCTTTATGTTTTAGGTGTTACTCAGATCCCCATGTGCAGAGCATGCATGGAGGGAGAAGAAACCGCCGCCCACGTAATCCTGGAATGCGTGGGAGTTTCAACCTAATGGGCAGAAATCCTCAAAAACCCGAGGTCGCTTCGAGAAGCATGTGATTTCCCAGGAGGCTGCTACGCTTCTGGTTGGAGTTGGGCTTGCTGGAATAGCCGGCAGGAATATCTTCTCACAATGGACCTATCTAGAGTCTAAGTGCGGACAGATGGAGCCTACATAACATAGCGCTGTTTGAAATGTAGACTGGCTCCTCGAATATTCTAATTGATGCTTGTCAACAAAGTCACTTAGTTTGGTAGATAAACAGTAGAAAATGTCCTATTTATTTGTTACTAGCTATGCCCGTGGCTGCGCTCGCGTGGACTACAGAATGTCGGTATTGTGGTGACCCAGCTTCCACTTACGGAGGTCGTCCGCTGGTTATAAAGATGCGTTTTTTTTGTGCGGAACCCTAATTCTTTTTCTAAAGTAAAATTAGCCTAAGCTACTCCTTATAACATCAGCTATCTGCCAGTGAAAGTCCCGTCGAAATTGGTTCAACTGTGTCGAGATTAGCCGGAACAAACAGACACACAGACATTTTTTTTTTAAACAGTGCCAACTATCGTGTTCATGGATAGCTTAAAACTTTCTCCATGAAATACACTTAAATCTACCGACTCTCTTCATGACCGGTCTACTGTTTTTATTACTAATATGTCTACTTGGTTTACTTAATATACTACTATTAAGCCATTTACTAAGACATTTAGTACCAAAGATAAAATTAGATGTTTTAAAAATTACCTTTCAATATTTTAATACAACAGCTCTGATTTATAAATAAGGTTTCATTTTCTTGGAAATAAGATGCTTTTAGTTTAACGTTGTCAGTAAAATAACTCACTGCCATATCTAAAAATATACACTCTCGTGATTTTTAAATTACTAAATAAGTTGTGAATTTCCTCTCGATATTTACCTTCGCCATCGAGTATTTATTTATATTCTGATCAAATTGTTCTTTGAGCTTTAGATAATGGAGTAGTTAGTGAACAGTCTGCTAGTTTGAATGATATTAAATTGGTTACTAAAATTAAAATATCATTGAGTTGTAATTCATTCGGCGCCGATATCATCAACGGAGTTAACCCTCGTTTGACATCCTTGATTTACCGATCGTCGATTTGTTTTCTATACAATAAACGTTTATATGTATTTAGTCGGTTTTAAGCATAAACTTTAAGAAACTGTGGGAAACTTTGTAAGGACGCTTGTACACTCATTCGAATTACGATTGTTTTACGTCACCGCTCGCCATCTCCTATTTTCCTATTTTTTGTTCAGGGAGTAGGCAGGCAGGCAAGGGGAAAGTAATATAATGGATACCATGCCATTTCGTTCTGTACAAAATATTTGGAACTCCATTGATAAGGTTTTCAAATTATTCGTTAAAATAAGCAATACATAGTATATTTTTCCAACTAGAATGTTACACATAATGCTGAAATAATTGCGTTACGTGCGGCGAGTAAGGCTGCCGTCACCTAAAATGTTGACACCGGACGATAAAAATCCTTGGTTATTTGGGTATGATCGAGATTTTTTCCGTAACTTACAAAAAAATATTTTTAGACAAAATAAAACAATCATATTGAATATCCTTTTTGCTTAAATTTGTTTGCTAAGCAATTAATGAGATTTTTCGTGAATGCTAAAGTGTCTAGATTGCGGGGAAACCTGGTCCTGGAGCCTTAGGTGAGAATCAGGTTAGCCAATATTCAACTTAACCATATTCTGCTTAGGAGGGAAGCAAAAGACTGCCCTCCTTTAAAATATATTACATAAATTAGATACAGTTTAAAATCAGTTATATCTTTTACCTTTATCAGCACAGTATATGATTGAATCAATGTATTAAATGCACGTATTAAATACGACTTCAAAAAACGAGGTGGTTACTCAATACGATTATTTTTTTATGGATGTTCAGGCTTAACTTCTTTGTTTATGAACTGATTTAAATGTCTCTTTTTTGCTGGAAAGAGAATAGCTCAAGGGTGGTCCCATTTTAATTTCATTGACATTGGACCTTTGAGTTCGAAGATACACTACGAAACTCCTCAAAATCATTAAAGTTGGTTTTCGTTTTTTTTTTAATTGTCTTGTCTATACGCAATCCTTAGTGTAAGTTACTACTGTTATTACCATCAGGTACAGTGCGGTCATTTTGCCGAGCTATACCGTTGGGTAGGACTGACAGCATACGTTAACCAATAGGATTCCTTTTCTGCGATAGTGAGTGTATACAAGACTGAAGATGGCATTGATCATGTGACACATTAATTAAACTGTTCTATTACGTATGTTTGTGGGTATATCTAGCGCCAAACTTTGTTGCCTATTTGAACACAACAACGACTTCGAAATTACGCATGGTACAGTCGAATAGATAATACTTCGAACGCCATAAAACATTTGTAATCTAGTTTTTACATATATCATTAACTTTTATAATTGTTAGATAATAAATATAACTTATTAAAATATCTATAGGTAATGTAATATTTGTATCTAAATTTGTGTTTGCGAAAAATACCACCCCTAAGCTCGCAGCGGACATAAAGTTTTGCGCGAGTTGTGCTACAATTTATACATGTTTTGATAATTATATTATTTGAGTAATTATTCAATTAAAGCCTAACCTGGCCTTTGAAGTTCAATGTAGGTTCGATCTATCACAGGTTATATCATATTTCAAAGCTAATGACTAACGCGGAACAACACACGTAGATACATGAGAAGCATTGTAGTAATTATGTACCTACCACGCGTTTCTATGTAGGCGACTTGTTCTGTAATTTACGTATATTCGCGAAAAACCGTGTTCAGTATAAATAATAACTTGCACTGGTAATAGGAAGCTTCCACAGCAATATATTATATTATACGAGCTCTTGAAAATTTCGCGAGACAGCGATGATAGTTCAGCGGTAACGCTTTCGGACGGCGTGTCGATCGATGTGGGTTCGAATCTCACAATGAGCTTATGTACAAACAGCGTTGCCGGGTGACGAACTTGAAAATATGTATATTACAAAAAGTACCAGGTTTTTTTCTGTACATTTTAAAAGACATAGTTAAATTTATTTTCCTTTACTAAGCACTAAATTATCATTATAACTCAGTCTGATTATATACTCTTTCAAAAAATCCTAAATCACAAAATTTTTAACTCAATTTCAATTCATACAAAATGTACGCAATACGCATTAAACGTTTAAGTACAAGTTTTGTGTAACAACCGCGTGCACACAACGACTAAAAAAATAAAAATATATATGAGACTTTAACGCAAAGCTGGGCAAAAGAGTTGGTGAAGAGTTGGGAGTGGGGCAAATTGGTTATGGGCAACGGAACCCTAGGGGCCAGAGGCTGTCCGATTTTATGGAGAAAGAGGAACTCTTTCTTCCAGAAGCCACCTCATAGGAAATGGACCTGGATGAGCCCCGATGGTTCCACGAAAAATGAGATAGAATTCATCATGAACACGAAGAGACAAATATTCAATGATGTCAATGTGATCCACAGAGTGAAAACCGGCAGTGATCACCGAATGGTTAGAGGCACATTGAATATCAATCTAAAAATAGAAAGGTCTCGCCTGATGAAGTCTACGCTCCGACCCTCTAATGCTCAACTCCAAAACCCCGAGAGCTTTCAACTCGAATTGAAAAACCAATTCGATTGCCTAGATAGTTGCGTCTCCGTAGATGATATTAGTAATAGGCTGGTAGAAACTGTCCATGCGGTTGGGTCCAAGTTCTTTAAAACTCACCGTAGCAATAGGACTCAAAAGATATCAGATCAAACCCGAAAACTCATGGCGGATCGGCGTGGTATGGCGCTGCAGTCTTCCGATGACGCTAAGTCCTATAGGCAGCTCAATAGATCTATTCATAAATCCTTGCGACACGATGTCCGGTCTTACAATACCAAAAGTATTAAAGAGACGATAGAGCGGAATAAAGGCTCTGAAGTGTTCGCAAGGAATGCATCTATTGGGCAGAGCCAGTTGACGAAGCTGAAAATGGATGATGGCAGCGTAGCGTCCACCAAGCCAGAGGTATTAAGGGAGATCGAAAGGTTCTATGGGCAGTTATATACCTCGTCAACTAAGCCTGTTACCAGCCCGGCTAAAGATCCGAGAGCCGGGCTGACCCGACACTATACCGAAGATATCCTCGACATCACCCTGTACGAGATTAGGATGGCCCTTAAGCAGCTTAAGAACAACAAGGCGCCGGGTGATGACGGAATTACATCAGAGCTTCTTAAAGCGGGTGGAACACCGGTACTTAAGGTCCTGCAGAAGCTCTTTAATTCCGTTATACTCGAGGGAAAAACGCCGTAAACGTGAGGCGGCAGCGTGGGGGTCCTGTTCTTCAAGAAAGGTGATAAAACCTTATTGAAGAACTATCGGCCCATCTCGTTGCTGAGCCATGTTTATAAGCTGTTTTCGAGACTCATCACGAATCGTCTCGAGCACAAGTTTGATGACTTCCAGCCTCCCGAATAAGCCGGTTTCCGAAAAGGCTTTAGCACCGTAGAGCACATCTATACGCTGTTGCAGATTATACAGAAGACTGAGGAGTATAATCTGCCTTTATGCTTAGCGTTCGTAGACTACGAAAAAGCCTTTGATTCGGTCGAAACCTGGGCAGTGTTGCAGTCTCTCCAGCGGTGCCGTATTGACTATCGATATATCGAAGTGTTGAAGTGCTTGTACAACAACGCCACCATGTCGGTCCGAGTACAGGAGCACTGCACGAAGGCAATTCCTTTGAGAAGAGGCGTTAGACAGGGAGACGTAATATCTTCGAAACTGTTTACTGCCGCTCTAGAGGACGCCTTCAAGCTCCTGGAATGGCAAGGACTCGGCATCAATGTCAATGGCGAGTATATCACTCCAACTCGGCTGGGCAGCGTTCGGGGAACTGCGCGACGTTTTCTCGTCCAAAATACCTCAGTGCCTCAAGACGAAAGTCTTTGACCAGTGTGTGTTGCCAGTGATGACATACGGCACAGAGACGTGGTCGCTCACTGTGGGCCTCATAAGAAAACTCAAGGTCGCACAGCGAGCTATGGAGAGGGCTATGCTTGGTGTTTCTCTACGAGATCGAATCAGAAATGAGGAGATCCGTAGACAAACTAAGGTAACCGACATAGCCAAAAGGATTAGCAAGTTGAAGTGGCAGTGGGCGGGGCACATAGTTCGGAGAACTGACGGCCGTTGGGGCAGAAAGGTTCTCGAGTGGAGACCACGCACCGGAAAGCGCAGCGTAGGACGGCCCCCCACTAGATGGAAAGACGACATAATAAAGGTCGCTGGGAGCCGTTGGGTGCAGGCCAATTCCAAACTCAACAAAGCTTGTATTATAGTAACTAAACAGCTGATATACATACATATATAGACATTAACACCCAGACACACACAACTGACATTTATGCTCATCACAAAAAGTCAGTCATGGGCGGGGGATCGAACCCGCGACCTCTCGTCTCAATAGTAGCGTTTACTACCACTGCGCCACGAGGCCTGTCATTCGTATATATAATACTTATATAAAGAACTATATGATCAGGAAATCTTCTTCTTTTAACGATAGTTAGAAAGTGCTTTCGTTATTGTGCTAATATAATACATACTAATAAGAGTCGAGTTAATTTGTCTCAATAGATGAATTATTTTCGGCGAGATAATAATTGCAGTGTTCTCCATACACTCACTCTATTCTTACTAATACAGTGTACAGCGAATGACATGAAATTATAGTGGATCTACCGTAATTGCAGTCCGTCTGGAAACACTGGGTGAAGGAATCATTGTGAAGAAATCATAGCATTGTGGTATTACATTTAGTAATGCTTGTTTGCATAGCTACCATAAATAAGTTGATTCTGTCGTCAAGTAATGCTATACCCGAAGAATATTATGAGATTTTTAAGTAAAATTGCGTGCAAGTATAAATGTTTAAGTGTTAGTTAATAACACACATATTAAATTATCATGGTGGTAGAACTTTTTCTAATATCCGTCTGGCTAGCTACCACCCTCAGGTTAATGACCAGTCGCCAAATAGATGTGTTCCGGCAGCTGCACTTGAGAGCCAGTTTTCCACTAGGCTTAGCGTGCTACCATCTTAGGCCACATCGTCACTTAAGGTCAGGTGAGATTGTGGCCAAAATGCTAAGCCTATAACGACAAAATAAGCTGCATTTTATACATATGTTATTTGTTTGTAAAATACTGTGGTCAATAATAAGTTGTTATCATTATTTGTTACGCCTTTTATTTATAGTGAATAAAGTAACATAACTAAGACAAAAATAAAATGATTAAGAAAAAACAAATATAATATCTAGGTACATTTAAATATTTCATAAAAGTTTTTATACAGGTTGTATAATACGGTAATTAGTGGACGAAAGAAAAATATCTTTCTACACAGCATAAATCTCGGCAAGGCGTCCGTTTTGCTACATAATCTTTTTTAGTTTGGATGTTCATTAGCCTTCTCAGCACTACCTAGTACATTCAGATTGGAACTCCGAAACGTTTTCGTTTTTTTTTTTTTTTTTTTTTTTTTTTTTTTTTTTTTTTTTTTTTTTTTTTTCTTTTCGTACGGTACAAGATTGTTCAATACAAAATAATGTAATAATTTAAAATGTGAGTTCCACGTAATGTTTTTTACAATAAATCATTCGTGTTGATTTGAACTGTGACTGTGGACGTAGAAAATTAGTAGTGTGTTTGAAACGAATTAAAAAGTGAAGAACACACTGAGAAGCTCTTAGAGCACTTTGGTTTATTTTGAACAAAAAATAAGAACGACACAACATCTAAGAACTGATTCTCCTCTAAAGCTCAGGGAGCGGGGTAATGGGGGAATCACAACTCCACGTTTTTTACATCAAAATAAAAGCTGTAGTTAAACATGACAGTTATATAAAGCAATAGTTCTCTAGAACCTTCTTATCGTGTACACTAAAGTTGTGAAATAAGTTGCCTTGCACTGATTTCACATGTCATAGGACATGGGGCTCTTTAAAAAGGGACTGAAATATGTTCTCCAAGGTCGGCAACATAACAGTAATACCCCTGGTGTTACAGTTGTCCATATGCGACGGTAACCATTTACCAACAGCCGGACCGTCAGTCTGTTTGCTGATCTTTTGACATAAACTATACCTATACATAATTATATATTATTCATGTAGTATATACTTTTTTATCACACGAGAGAATGTATAGCAGATAAGCAACTTTTATATTATACGAAACTCTGAAACAACATGGAAAGTTTACACCTAAAACTTTTCCACGTCATACTTCCAATGTAAGGAAACTTTCCCATTCGATAACGAATCCGTGACGTCAATATCTAATTAGCATAAAAACAAAATCAACATTTTCGCGAACAAAATGGGAAGTAATTATTTCGGGAGCAAGTCTTCGGTTCAAGTTGTGATAATGTCTAAGAAGAAGTGGTTCAATTAATAGCGTCCCATGTTCGACAGTGTCCCGTTCGTGACCCAATTAAGTTCGGCTCGTTTCTTATATTGTTCCAAGTTGAAAGTGACTTTATGATTGCGTCTAGTCCATTACGAGATGATTTTCAGATTTACGTTAATGCGTTCCGTTATTCCTTTAATTGTTAAGTTTTTGTTATGAAAATCCAAGTTTAAGGTTTTAATTTAATAATAGAATCGAAATAACATTGACTATATTGAGGTTTCTTAATATGTATAATGACGTAGAGTAGGTTTATTTTTAAGATAAGCTGTCGCAAACAACGCCGCGCGGCCTAGGCGCCTGCGCAACCTTGTAGCATACCGTTGTTCTCACCTTTCGTACTTGCCTAAGGTTTGCCAAATTGCTTAATGTTAATTCGCGGCTAAGTGCCTTGAGCGCTCGCCCCCAAGCCCGGTAAAGCTGTAAAAGCCATCATAGGCTCTATTTTTGGATAACAGGCTAACAGAATGGTCAGTTTAAAAAAATGTAAATCGTTACTGCGCCGCTCTGAAGTTATATAGTCTATATATAACCGTTCTTCAACAAAATATATAAATAACAATAATAAAGTCAATAAAATGCAAAAAAATATTTTTTATCCGATTGATAGTTCCAGCTATTAGTGCGTTCAAACAAAGAAACAAAAAAGAAATCTTTGGAGCTTTGATAATAGTATATTAGATAAATATATTAAATGATAATTCAGTCCCTAAATATAATTAGATTAATTACCGTTAAAACACAATAATTCACAAATAATTTTGCTTTAAAAAAACAGTGGATGTGCGTACGTATGCGCGTTAGAAATTATATTGAATAGATTTTTTTTTTGTGGAACCCTACTGCAATTAATGAGAAATTAATTAGTAAAAATATTTAAAAATCTTTATTTAAATTAATATTTGTAACAGTGGAATTATTTAACAGCAACAATAATTCCAATGACAAACGTAACTGATTCGCGGAACCTAGGTGACTTTACCACGGAGCCCTCTTTAGGAATCGGTGCTGTAGACTACAGTTGAGTGAAATTGGATGGTCCATTTAAAGTGTAAATAATTCCATTTAATAGTCCATGTAAATATTTACTCGCAAGGAACATGAGTCTTATAGCAATTATGTACGTTCAATTTATTCCTTTAAATTTTACTTAAGTTTTTGATACGTAACTGAGATAAAATCTGTTAATGAATTACAAATACATATTTCTTAAATTATAGTAACTTCTCTATATATATGTAATATGACGGAGCAGGTACACAGTATAGGCGTATTTCGTTTGCAATGGTACAGCATTTAGCGCGATCTTTTGCACTACTAGGGTGGCACATGATCTAGGGCGGCAGGGCGGCACATGGTCTATGGTGGTAGGGCGGCACATGAACTAAGGCAGAACTTTAACTAGGACGGCACGGCATCTAGGGCGGCCCTTGAACCATTACGGCAGGTTTATTTTTATAGACTGATCCCAACAATACGAACATATAGCGCGTCCGCACTGTACGACGTTGTCTCATAAAGTGTGTGGTATCACTTTTTTTTCCTGACTGTTAGCTTTGGGCCCTGGAGCTTCTGACGGCTTCTACAGCTTCACAGGACTTAGGTGTGGTATCACGCAGTTTCTCCGTTTATATACCGCGAGCGCGAACGGGAAGTTGTAGGTAAATTGTAGATTTAAAACATTTGTTTTTAGAGTGCCTTCGAGCGCCGAAACGTTACAAACATGTTTTGAATACAAACAATGTCATTAAACGGAAGTTGTGTTATTGTGATCATAGATGGCCAGCCCCCCTTTTACTCCGACATAATACTTATCAAATAAATTTTTCGTGGCAACGCTTTATCTCCCTTAATTATATATCAAAATTAACGATGCAAACATCATTTTAAAGCTTGTTTCCCGCTATTGACGAATTTTGTTAAACTTTTTTCATTAAAAATTTCCATCAAAACATAATAATCTGTTTAACACGAGAGCTAGATTGTTTACATTCTATAATGTTTTAATCCATTAACTTAGGTTTTTTGACCCTATATTATACAATATTGGTGGCATTTTGCGTGATTTAGTTTGGTTGTTGTGCCTAAGTGAAGTGAATTATAAATATAAAATACGAGCATACATTTTGAGATGTCACAAAAACTCCCTAGATAGTTTTGACAACAGAGCCGCCATCTTTGTATAATTATTAGAAAATTTTACGAAGGCTCAAACACTGACAAGTGTTTTTTGCTGAGCCAGAACAAGAAGAAGAATTAGAAATAATGTAGTATTTTATAAATTAGGTTTGAAGTACTGAAAAAAAGACATATCTTGTATCTCGACAACCGGTACAGTTACAGGGCTCTAACGTGTTTTATAAAGGTAAACAATTTTTTTTAAACATTTACATTACATTCGATCTTTTACACTTTACTTCACATATTTTCCGTGCGTAGCTACCGATCGTATCACACATGTTACGTTGTTTTCCGGTGACAGGCGGGTTTATGGTACAAATCTCAGCGGTTTTCCTCATCTTTAGCGGTGTCTTACGAGGATTAAGCGATATGTTAAAATAATATATTTGTGTAAATAATATTATATTGGTTCTCTACCAATACTTATATTACATTATTTTGAAATTCTAATAAAATTATTTTATTATAATATTATGCAGTGATCGTATTATATGTTTATTTAAATTTTATGTGTTTGATTAAAATAATCTATTTTTTTATTATCAATGTTTAATTAATGTTCATTGTTTCGTGTTGCCTTGTATTAATTATTTTAGTGTTAGATATTATTTATTTTCATTCTAATTGGTATCCCTTAGTACACATATCTCCTCTAATTTTTTAATTATCGTAAGAATAATAAACAATTATAATACATTTTTATTAAAGTGAAACTTTTATTAAATCGTCTCAAAATTTTCGGTCTGTGTGTTGCTTGTCGCGTGACGGTCGGCCGTGGAGTAGGGATAAAGTGAAAGGCGCTCGCCAGAGCAGCCAAGGCCAATATGGCGGCACCTATAGTTCGCAGCAACTGACCGTGTAGTGTATAGACTATTACTCATTTGTGAATTTTTAGTTAAATGTCTCATCATCATCATCATCATTTCAGCCGCAGGACGTCCACTGCTGAACATAGGCCTCCCCCATAGATCTCCAGAGCGACCGATCTTGTGCGGCCTGCACCCAACGGCTCCCAGCGACCTTTATTATGTCGTCTTTCCATCTAGTGGGGGGCCGTCCTACGCGTCCAACATAGGTATATAATTCTTATAATATTTTTTTTTCATAAATCTATGTGACATAATCTATGAAATATATTTTTAATTCTGTATCATGGTCCATGGTATAGTATAGCGGATTAACGCTTAACTTTCCCCCTATAGGACATTAGTTAGGCGGAACCATCGTTGGGGCGGAGGAAGGCGATCTGACAGCGGGGAATATTTATTAGGCCCTATGTTTCAGAGTGTTCAGGAAATCTAAAAAGAAACCTTCGCTATAAGGGGTTTTTAGTTTTATTCTCGTAGATAGAGGCTTAAATATTTTAGTATACAGAATGCTAAAATGTTTAAATTTAAATATTAAAGGTGGCCTCATTGTCCAGAGAACAGGCGATCGATAATGTGTTTAGGTAGTAAATACCATAATGCTTAGCGGCAGTATTTATGACTGTTTCGAAATCTGAAATTGATTTCCAATATAAATACAATTTTAAAAGGGTACAGAAAAATTTCTTTGGAGTTACTGGTGGAATACCTCCCACCTTGTATAATATCGCAGGGAAATAACCTAGTGTTGTGTTTCTGCGATGACAAGGTTTTCTAGAGCTTTTTTCAAGATCGGCCACGAGCTAGTGTAGGTTTCGCCACAGATTCCGAATAACTATTAAGTGCAGGGTTTAATATAGGCTTTGATCTGCATATGTATATAATTGAGCTTTCTGTATATCACTAGTGGAAACGAGGAACTAAATTAGCAGAATGTAAAACGGAACGTATTATTGTATTTGAAATCGGTGTATAGGGGGTTTCAGATCAGAAGCAATGAAACTCAGGTTCAGTTTTCCGTTATTCCTCTATTTTTTGATAAACTATTTCCATTTTATAATCACATTACTTTTGCCCTAAGTATCTTTTCACACTCTTACTATAACTAAGGGGCCCTGGAGCCTCTGACGGTTTTTACAGCTTCACCGGACTTGGCCTTGTCGTCCTTTTTTTAGAACTGACTACACTGTTAGCCTTAGGAGCCCTATCCTAAAACAGAGCCGCTGCGGCTTTTACAGCTTCACCGGACTTGCATCCGCATCACCTTTTATCCTCGCTTCTATGTTTTGCCAACAACGCCTATGATTGGTCGACGACTAACTTACAAACAATCAATTGTAAATCTAATATATTTTTATACGTAGTTTATAATAAATGTAATATATTTTAATAATGTACGTATTATTTTAATAATTGTTAACATGTTTACTTGCAAACTACCCGAATATTCATATATATACATATATATTTATTAACCTTACAGGTGAAAGGTAATATAATATTAGGTACAATAATTGAAATACTTTGTGTTATACTTGTGTGCGTCTGTTAGTGATCGTGTATCTTCTGGAAGTTCGTACACATGTATTTTAGTTATATTTCGAACAACACTTTTTATGTATTTAATATTATAGTTTATCTACTATAAATATTAAAAGTCACTAAGTTAGTCAAGTAAAAGACATCAAGCAATTTCAATATATTGTTGGTGCAAAAAAAAAGTTGCGTGGCCAGACCCAAGATTATTTCCAATAGCTAGCTCATATAAACCTCATAAAAAATGAAATAGGAACGCTGTAACCGCATTTTCAGATTTACTAATATTATCTACATTAATCTTAATACCTACCTACATTAGGTAAATGATTTTAGATGGAAAAAGAAACAACGGAAAGCAATTAGTAACTACTCAGAAGATGCAGTTACAGGGTTAAATTCAAAGTATTTTTTTAAGGTCTTTATAGGAACTTAGCTGTAGCTTAATTAACATAATTAACTAAATGGTTTTTATACCAGCATAAAAGTTATGTTGTAATTAAATTTACATAAATAACAAATTAAAAATTCATCACAAGAAAAATATGAATTCTATCGATACTTTTTATACATAAATACTTTAAAAAGAAATGAAAAAAAAAATTAAGTTAAATTATTCGTAAAAGCTATGTTTCGTTTGGCGTTGTAAGCGTAGATTTTAAACTTTTAAAATATTGTTTTAAAAATAGTTAAAATTGCATACATAAACTTAGAGTTAATATGTGGGTCACGTAAGTGTATTGGAGTTCATCAAGTAGTTTGGGTGTTTGGATCCCCAAATGGAGTAGATATTTCACTTAAAGTACACTAGCTAGAATAGTACATTGAAATTTATGAGTGACCCAGAGCGGACAACGTATGGAAGCGGGTTTATCTTGAATACGAGTACTACTTTAAGATATAAAATCCATTGGATAAATATTTGGAGCGTCACCGAAAAATCTTACTTAAGTACGTATAATTCGGCAATTTAGTTGAAGACTAGCTATGCCCCGCGGTTTCATTTAGAAATCACTGATTAATGATTATATAAGAAATTTTTAATCTGGTCACATCGCAGCATCGCACGTCTCGTTCGCACCGCTAACTACTATAGACATAGACCCGAGCCGAATGTTGAATTATTTTAATTTTGTATTATCTCTCAAACTATGAGTCCAAATAACATGCTGTAAAAAACCAAGTTTATCTTCATTATAAATGTCTTTATAATGAAGTAACTTTTGTTCGTAAGGATTAATATGCCATGCTTAAAAATAATTCGCATAAATTGATTTTAAATCATCAACAAAAAAATTGCAAAATACCTTATTGTGGCTCATGTATAAGAGATAGATATATGATATCATTGACTTTTTTATATATACTAATGATCAATATTTTTGTAAAACATTATATTGACGTATCATTAACTAATTAAGCCAGCGCATGCGGCTAAAGTAATTCGCGAGGGCTTCGCCTTCCGATTTACTTAACAAAAATCAATATCTAAGGCTAGCTAGAAATTGTAGCCCAATGTTATACAACCTATACTATTCCTCGTGAGTATGGCTATCATATAAAAAAAGAATTTTTTAATCCGACTGGTAGTTCCAGAGATTAGTGTGTTTAAAGAAACAAACAAAAAAACTCTTTCGCTTTATTATATTATTAGTATTGGTATAGATTTTACATGTTTTTTTTTTAAATATAGATCGATTCGTATAATTTATAACCAAATATTCTAGTCCTTACCATTTCACATTTCGAACTCTACGTCCCTATGAGACCGTGTCCTAAAAGTGCATAACCTCTTTAAGCTTACAAACCTTCAAATGAGGTACTAATATAGTACGGTGACTTTCGAGACATTCCAATTTTAAAGATATTTACTTATGTTTTTAAGTAGGTTCATCCTTTTTTGGATAAAATCGGATTGAGTTTTCAAACATGTGTCAAAATAAAATATAATTTAAATCAAAAGCACTAAGGAGTATTGATATCAACTTTGAAGCAAATCACCGCCAAAACAACTTCCTACCCCTTTTTAATCCCGTTAGGGGATGAATTTCAATAAACTACGAAATTCGTCTTGCATCAATTTTGTTAAAAAAGGCTTATGCAAAATTTGAAGTAGATTGGACCTAGGAATCATGTTGTCCCATACAAACTTTGCCCCCATTTTCCACCCCCTTAGGGGTAAAATTTCGGAAAGTCCTTTCTTATCGGATGCCTACGTCATACAAGAACACACCCTCCAAGTTTCAGGTCTCTACGATTAGCGTATTAGGCTGTGCGTTGATCCGTCAGTAATTCAGGACAAATAATTTTAAATAAATAAATAAAACTGAATAAATAAATTTTCAACTTGTAAATAACAGGCAGCTCTAGTAAATGCCATACAACCATGACATGGTTTCATCATGATGTTTTCGTATACTGAAAAGTCAGACTCAAGTTAGTCAGAATTCTTTATTTATCATATTATAACGGTAATGTTATAAGATATGTCAATTTAGAAATTAAATCAATGAACACAATTTACCTGCGCCTTAAATGCAATTGGTAACATAATAACAATAAAAGAAACCCAATAATAAGCAACAACAACAACACAACACAATAAATACTAGCTGTGCCCAACAGTTTCACCTGTGTTAAATTGACTTCTCCACTGCGCTGCACCACCGCGACGCGCTCCCGTGTAGCCTATCGTTATTTTTAATTACTATACTTGCTTACTCCTCATGGTCACTCCTTAGGGTCGTAGTGTGAATGTGGATAAAATGCAAAAAGAACTTTTCAAATCAGGCAGGTAGTTCCAAAAATTATCGCATTCAAAAAAACAAAAATACAAACAATTTCTTGTGCTTTTTAATACATATCTAAATTTTCAAATTTTTTTACTTTCCGACCAATTTTTTTCCATTATTTATTATATATTCATACGACCTTGTTATATTTTTTATACGAAGTCGACAAAATTCTTGGGATGGTAATTACAGATCAAGGTTAGCGGTGACTGCCGTGAGATCGTTCGACGGACGGTCACTACTGTCATGCTGTCCTAAAATTACTATTAACAAAGGGGTAATGTCTGATTTGTGAATCTAAATAGCCTGCCTGCCATCTTACTATCCACTTTTGCCAAGCTGTTATAAGTATCTAAGTAAACTCATACACTGTATTCTTAAATATACGACTAATATATTTCAGCAATGAATATTAGGTAAATATATGTATAATGAGAACACTCAAGTCTCTAGGGGTTTCCTACATCTGTATATATATATTATAAGATATAAATTCCAACGTCCAGCCCACACGAGAAATATAATAATTACCTGGGCCGTATAGAGCGGTATTAAAAGGAAACCGCTGAAACTCCAATTTCCCAGTTCTTACGTTAAGGCGATACGATTTAGCGAGCTTGTTACATTCTATTATTTTAAAGCTCTTTTCTTTTATAACCGTCCACGGTAAAACCTTTTTAGCTATGTTTAGAGGAGGCACAAATATTTTGTTTTATAACATGGGGAATAAAGGTTGCCTCATTGTCTAGAGAGTAGGCCACCGGTATTATGTTTAGATAGCAAATGCCATAATGCTTAGCGGCAATATTTATGACCATTTGGTTCAAAACGTAACACTAAAATTTCGATAGAAAAAGGATTATGTAATGTAGTTGCGCGTAAAGTACTTCTTTGTATACTAGTACGATAAAGTCACGTCACGGTCTACAAAAGATTGGAATCCATTGCCGGTCGTCGCCGTCACACTCGCCTGCAAGCTCTCTGCAACTGGGCATATACTAGCTGATCCCGAAATACTACAAACAAAAATAGAGCCATATGCATGGTGGTGGCTAAGAATTCGGGTTCAGATACTTATGTACTAGATATACACCGGCTGATCTCGGAACGAAACACCCCTAAGCGTGCCACTGTAGCGGGTATTACACCCGGTATATGGTGGTCGCGATACAGTCGGTCATAATTATATTTTCCTATCACCAATATATGAGGGAGAAAGAAGAAATTATTATATATTATTGTGATTGTTTTTAACTGACTTCAAAAAAAGACGGAAGTTACTCAATTCGAATGTACATTATATTATATGCTTATAGAAATACAGCCATAACTTTTTTTTTATGAACCTATTTGGATGATTCTTTTTTCGTTGGAAAGGGGATACCTCAAGGATGGTCCCATTTTAATTTCATCGGCATGGGACCTTCAACTTCTAAGGTACACTAGGGAACTTTTGAAATGCATTGAAGTTAGTTCTCTTTTTTGTTTTAAAAATTGTCTTGTAAGTCATTTAGGTCGGGGAGAAAGTGTTTTCGCATAACGTAGGTATAAACTTGTTATAAAATTTCTTTGGCTTTACTATCTGTATCTGGCTTGTTTCGGTAACATTCAAAATTTATAAAAAAGAAGAAAAAAAAGTTATTTCCCACAATATTTGATCTGTTTTTCTTTCTGTAAAAATTAGTGAATCGATTGAAGAAATTCGATACGTTTTAAAATATTATTACAAAAAAGGTAAAAAAGCGATTCAAGGAGCGAAAAAGATTTTGTGATGTTTATGGACCTAATGTAGTGTCAGTAAGAGTAGCGCAAAGTTGGTAGAAACGTTTTCAGTCCGGAAATTTTGATGTTAAAGATGCATCTCGCTCTGGTCGCCCTGTTACGAATAAAATGGACGCCATTTTTGAAAAAGTGGAGCCAGATCGGCATATCAGTATTAACGATGTAGCTTCACCTGTTTCGGTCTTTTCAGAATTCTTTAGGGTCTGTAAGGTTAACATCAAGAGAGGACTGCCAAAACTATTTGTCGCGTTTTTTTGATCAGAAGTCCCAAAGTTTCTACAGCAACGGGATCACGTATCTACCCACAAAATTACTGAAAAGTCATCGAAAAAAAAGACACATATATAGAGTAAATAAATGTAAATAAACTTTGAAAAAAAAATGTCTTGAGTTTTCATATAAAAATGAGAAAAAACTTTTTCCCCGACCTATTATTATGAAGTTGTAGTGAATGTGAGACTACTGTGGTAATTATCTCCTTTTGTTTTTGCGTTGTTGTAGTCTATGATCACAATAACACATGATATTATGGGGACATTTGCTGGCAATGCACGCTAAGTATGTTCTAGGAGTCCTAGAAAATGCCTCACTATTATGTATGGTTTCCATACGATATTTGCCTTTACCGAACGAGCTGTTATGTCCCTGGATTGCACCCTTCCTAGCCTAGTCAGCTGCCTATGCTGCTGACACACCATCTCCACTCCCTTCCTTTCATATCTCGACCCACTACCCAGTTAGTGTTCGCCTATCCTTCAAATCACGCACTCGCGACTTAAATCAATAAAAAGTTCTTTTAATTCTAATTCCTTTTTTTAGTTAAGTGATTTAATCTTTTTTTTTTAAACCTAATCGTGAACCCGATTATAACATTGGTGGCAGCGTAAAGGGATTAAAATATCCCCGGATCCCGTGTTTGTGAAAAGTGTAATGAGTGCGCCAGTGCCTTAAAGTGCCTTAAAATCTTTCGGCGACGACCATCATCATCTGTGCACCTTAATCCGTGCACCCAACTGGTAAATCCTCTAGGCCAGTCCACTGTGCAGTAAGTGGCAAGGAGCAGTTACGCAGTGTGCGTCTCCTGTGGGAACTCCAAACCCAGCACCGACCAGGTCAAGGTCAACCCCGGTTCCGGTCAACCACAGTTCCAGTTCCAGTCCCAGTTCCAGTACGTCATGAAGAACATATGTATCGCGATACTGTGAGTCCAGTGAATATATTTTACCTATAAAATATTAAAAGTGAATTCATCTATAGACAATTTTAAATTCGACGGCTTATCTCGGATATATCATATTCATAGTACATCGGACTGATGTTTACATCTCGTCGCTCGCCGCAGCCTTCGTCCAGACATAACAGATAAGCGATAAAACAACTCAACGTTGCATTATAGTTTAACTATTTTATTCACAGGGGTTGCTTGTATTAATTAATATATTTTCTTTTTAATAACAAAGTTAATTTTTATTGTTTGTAAACATGTCTAAAGAGGAGCCTATTGAAGAAGAGATACCCCTAAATATAATCCTAGAATTCATTAAGCCATTTGATGGCAGTCGCGAAAAACTTAATGCTTTTGTTAACAATTGTGATAATGCAATTTCATTACCCTCCTCTAACCAGACAGATATCGTCTTCAAGTATATTTTAAGCCAACTAGATAGTAAAGCCGAAATCGCGTGTTCAATTAAAGAATTTAATTCGTGGTCCTCTCTTAGAGATTTTCTTCAGAAGCAATTTGGTGAGCGAAAACATTACGCTCATCTACTTATAGAGCTTCAAGATTGCAGACAAAGTGCCCAGGAAAATGTTAACCAATTTTCACTTAGGATAGAAATTTGCCTTTCCAAATTACTAACAGAAATTCTACATCTAAACATAAAAAAAGCGAGATATCCGGTAGAATAGCTGCAACAGAGGAGCTCGCCCTCCATACATTTATGATGGGCCTCAACCCTCGTATAGCTAACATCGTTAGATGCAAGAACCCGAAAAACCTTAATGACGCGATAAATTACGCAATATCCGAAGAAAAAATACAACTGTATTACTATAAACAAAATTTCACCACAAGACCACTCCGTCACAATGACGCGAATACCAAGCCAAGTAATTATAATAAATCCGGTAATTTTAATAATCAATTTCAGAAACCTGCCTCTGCTCAATTTTTTCCAAAAGATGCTTTCTGCAGATATTGCAAAAAAGCAGGGCATGTTCTGGAAAATTGTAGACTTAGAGAATACAATAATAAAAAAATCAATAACCAAAATAGACCGTCCACTTCAAGTGCCCAGCCGAGCACATCCACCTTTAAACCACAAATTAATGTCATATCCGAAGTTGAAGGCTATGACACTGTTGATAATGACAAAGATGATTTAAACTAATCAATGTCCCGAACAGGTGTCGCACGGGACAAATAAACTCCATAATAGACGACGCCAACACCCAAGTAGTGATCCATGGACGTGGTAATTTTAAGCCCAAAACTCGAGGTCACTCCCTTAGAGTCAAGCAACAGGGTAGCCAGCCCCAAACCGTAGACTATAGTAAACCTAAATCCTTAAAAGCTCACGTAGTCAAGCAACAGGGTAACCAGCCCCAAATCGTAGACTACGATATACCTAAATCCTTAAAATCTCACGTAGTCAAGCAACAGGGTAACCAGCCCCAAATCGTAGACTTCGTCCTGAAACCCGAAAATAAAAAAAATATCAATAAAGAAATATACGAATTTACATCTAATATAGCAAATAAATACTTACCCTATATAAAAGCAAAGTCTCCCGTGTCCTTCAATGAACTATCGCTCCTCGTCGATACTGACGCATCCATTAGCATAATCAAAAGATCAGCTATCGACGATATGCCCGCAATTAACGAATCAATTACTTTCAAAATTAAAGGCATTGATTCAACATCCGATAAACCCCTACACACATTAGGACAAATCCCCATAACCATCATGACGCGTAATGAATCTCATAGTGATTGTGAAAACTTAACCCATATATTCAATCTGGTAGAAGAATTAACTTTACCCTATGATGGTATTGTTGGCAACGATTTATTCAATTCCATGAGTGGTCAAATTAATTATGTTGAAGGTATCCTGCATTTAAAAAATATTAAACTCCAAATGTACTTCAATGAACCCGTTTATACCATTGCACCACGCAGCGAGACAATAATCGAATGTACCGTTGCAAACCCAAACATCAATGAAGGGTTAATAATTGACCAACATTTATCTGAAAACTTACTAATAGCCAACTGTATGGTGCGAATTAAGAATAATAACCGTATTAATATTTCCGTAGTTAACACTTCAGAGGAACCTGCAACCATTTTTTTTTTTTTTTTAACGTGAAGAAACCCGTCTTGGGTACACACCCGCCCGGGGGGACGAGTGGTTATGTGAGACTCCTACGCACTAAAACTCCACGGTGTACCATCGGCCGCCATAGCGGGACGCCGCGGGGATGCGGTTGCAATCTTCCGCGTCGCCCCGGCGGCTGGCCCCAATCGGGCCCCAGCGCTAAAGAGAGACAGTCTGGTACAACCCCGACTGTCTCCCAGACGGCTGAACCAGTGCAATGGTAACACGGGCCCCCCGACCCGTCTCCCCTTGGTTCAGCAAGGGCAGAGGAAGGAAGCGAAAGCACCCCCTTCTTCTACCCAACGTCTACGCATCTCCTACGGTGCTCGAGTTCGTAGGTGGTGGTGCCCTCTTTTTTACGGGTGGCCGGCATTTGGCGCCACCCATGTAGTGGTCTGCCGGCCTCTCGGCGTCGGCACACAAGGCACAGTGCAGCTTTTTAGCTACACACTGCAGTGCCTTGTGGCCTGGCTCCCCACACCGGAAGCACAGAGCTCCTCTATCCACCTCTGACATGCAAGTGGGCCGAGTATGGCCTACGTCCAAGCACCTATAACATCGTAGCGGTCCTCCCTCCAGTAGGAAGACGCGAGCCGAACTCCAGCCCACGAGGAAACGACCTGCTTCCATCAACGCTTTGGCGGCAGCGACTGGGAGCGACAGGTGGATCGCTCAATTGCCTCTCCCGTAGGGGCGTATCTCGCCCGCCCTAATGAGGGATGAATCGCACCCTCCTTTCGCTGCCGCCACCGCAACGACTTCTTCCTCCGTCACTGTCTCGTCCAGCCCTACGATCCGTATGCTAGCCCTCTTAACTGGTATGGCTACTGTGGCCACATCCGCCAACGCCTCCTGGAGTTTTAGAGCTAACTCGCCAGCCTGCTCCGGGCCACGAGCGCCAGGAATCTCTATAAGGCGAGACCCCGTGGCCGCGGGCGAAGTGACAAGCCCTCTATACCCAGTTGCGCAACTGCGGCTCGACTCACCCCCATGAGGGCCGCTTTGCAGGCCACTCCCCTTTCCACTGCCTCCGGCCGCAGTGTAATGAGCACCGCGGCCGAGCGCGGCGCCGAGGGGAGCCTCTTCCTCGGCCTGGGTACAGCCTTCTCACGAGTCGCAGGAGGCGCTGTAGCTACAGCCGTTGGAACCGCAGGGGTGGTCTTCTTTTTCGCCTTACGGCGACGGCGGACCACAGTTGACCAACCTTCTGTGCCTTCTGCTGGCATAGCAGAGGCTGTTGCCCCAGGCTGGGCACACTCCATCGAGTTCCCGTCGAGAACCCCCACATCCGCGAAAGCGACCGCTTCATAGGTGCAGGCCGGTTCAGTAGCAGGATAATTGGCCCTGCGTGCCTCACCGACTACTGCCGTACGTGACACCCCAGCAGAATAGCCCAGGTTACGGGCTTTACCCCTCTGGGCAGTCGTTACCTTGCTAGGGGCCCACCCCGTTCGCGCCAGCTTTGTCGACATGCGACCGTTTCTTGCCTATAACCGTAGACACCGTCGGAGAGCTACTAGAGCCGTCACCCCAATGCTGGACCGAGAATTGGTCAAGCATAGGATCGCGCTCCAAAATCACAATAGCTCTATCAGTCGTCCGTTTGTCCGTAGCCGAAGTCGTCGTCTAAAGCAACTTCGCGTATCCCATCTTAATTCTGAAGAGGCGGAAGCATTATACTCCGTCTGTTCTCAGTTTTCAGACATTTTCCACTTACCTAACGACCAGTTAACCTGCACTGATGCGATAGAACATAAAATTAAAACCACTTCGGACAGCCCAATCCATGTTAAGACATACAGATTCCCCGAGTGTCATAAGAAAGAAGTTGAATCTCAAGTCAACAAAATGTTAAACCAAGATATAATAAAACCCTCTATGTCTCCATGGTCCTCACCCATTTGGGTAGTACCCAAGAAGCTTGATGCGTCAGGTCAAAGAAAATGGCGCGTGGTGATTGATTACCGCAAGCTTAATGACGTGACCATAGGTGACTCCTATCCTATTCCCAACATATCTGAGATCCTAGACCAATTAGGCAAGTGTAAATACTTCAGCACGTTAGATTTAGCTTCCGGTTTTCACCAAATAAAAATGTCTATTATGATTCTCCCAAAACAGCATTTTCAGTCCCCACAGGACACTATGAGTTCAAACGAATGCCGTTTGGACTAAAAAATGCACCATCCACTTTCCAGAGACTGATGAACTCAGCGTTGTCCGGACTCCAGTGCATTCAATGTTTTGTTTATCTCGACGATATTGTGATATATTCCTTTGATATACCTACCCATATTAATAACTTAACCAACGTGTTTACTAGACTCCGCCAATTTAAGTTAAAACTACAACCGGACAAATGCGAGTTTTTACGAAAAGAAGTTTCGTATTTAGGTCATGTCATTACTGACAAAGGCGTCAGACCAAACCCCGAAAAACTAAGAGCAGTCCATGAATTCCCAATTCCAAAAACTCCCAAAGACATCAAATCATTCCTCGGTTTTGTTTCTTATTATCGCAGATTTATTCCCGATTTCTCGAGTATTGCAAAACCCTTGACAAACCTGTTGAAAAAAAATCTCAATTCTCATGGTCAAATGAACATCACCTATCCTTTGAAACTCTAAAAAATAAATTAACTACAGCTCCGTTATTAGCCTACCCTGACTTCTCCAAACCATTTCTACTAGCTTGCGACGCATCAAATTTCGCGATTAGCGCCATCCTTTCTCAAGGTGAAATAGGCAAAGACAAGCCTATCGCCTACGCTTCCCGTACACTCAATAAAAATGAATGTAATTACGGCACAACTGAGAAAGAACTACTTGCAATTATTTTCGGCTGTAAAACATTCCGTCCATATCTCTATGGGAGGAAATTCACTATAATTACTGACCACCGACCCTTGCGTTGGCTCTTCAATGATTCTGACCCCAGCAGTAAACTCCAGAGATGGAGATTGAAGCTGGAAGAATACGAATACGAAATAGTGTATCGGAAAGGAAAACTAAATAATGCTGCAGATGCATTATCTCGTTATCCGCTGACTAAATCTGTTAATCCTATAAATCCGATACCTAGTACATCTAATTCAAATTTAAACTCACCCGATTGTAATGAAATAATGAATCCAGAGATTTCTCCAGTTGCTGACTCCGATGACCTAATCCAACTCGAAGACCTCATAGGTCCCCTCACTCAACCTTGAAGTTTACCACAGTTAGAAGATCTGGATGACTTAGATAACATCATAGAAGAAAATTTACCTTTACCTTCTACTGAGGTCCCAACTAGTAGTAACTCTAATACTCTAGATTGTAGTTACTCAGATTTCCTTAAAATTGCTTCCAAAGATTTTAACCATAACGTTACCATAATAGAACACAACGAGAGCTTATCCAAAACTGATAAAAAACATGTTGTCATCCCCACATCGATAGACATGGACGAATCTATCCCATATATTCAAGAGGTCATATCTAATATCCGTAATCAAAACGATTTTTCCCTACTAGAAAGAACACTACATTATTTTCTTAAATATGAATCTGAAAACAAAATCTACTATTTCCTTTTTACAAAAGTAAATCACTTTGACACCTGTACCTATGAGGATATATACAGATGTCTTAAATCCATAAGAAATGAGTTAGTCGTCAGCCTCATAGGTCAAAATAATCCAGAGATAGCTATATCTGACTTTAACAAGCCTTTCGACACTCATCAGTAATAAAACTATATAATATGATACTATATTTATTCCACAACTCAGAAATAATTATACATATTTATAAAAATACTATTATTTACCCGTCATTCAGTGAGGTTCCTAAAATTATGAAAGAAAATCATGACTTACCCATAGCAGGTCACTTAGGTACCGCTAGAATGCTGAAACGTATCCAAGAAAAGTATTATTGGAAAAACATGCGAGTAGATGTCGAAAATTATGTAAAAAATGTCCGCAATGCCAAATTAATAAGGCCCTCAGAAAAACTAATCGTGCACCTATGCAGATCACGTCTCTTTCCACACGCCCCTTTGAGCGCGTGGCTTTTGATATCGTGGGACCACTCCCAGAAGCTGGTAACGATAAATTTAAATACATTTTGACCTTACAAGATGACCTCACAAAATTCTCAGCCGCCTATCCAATTACTAATAGTACAGCTGAGGAAACTTGCGAATGCCTCGTTCATTTCATCACGTTATTCGGAATACCCAAAACAATTTTAACAGATCAGGGTACCAACTTCACTGCGGATTTGTTTAAACAAACCTGCCAATTACTAAAAATAAAACAGTTGTGGTCCACACCATATCATCCTCAGACACAGGGTGCTCTCGAGAGGAGTCATTCCACCTTGAAAGAGTACCTAAAGTCCTACGTAAACGAACAACATAACAATTGGCCCCGCTTTGTATATACGGCAATGCTTGCCTACATACAACACAGCTATTCATTCCACCACCCATTTCTCACCCTACGAGCTGGTATTTGGAAATAAACCGTTTATACCAAATTCCGTTTACGAAGAAATGACAGGCGCTACTTATCCCGAATATGTCCGCATACTACAGAACCGACTCAAATATTGTCAAACGAAGGCAATGGAATATACACAAAAATCAAAACTTACTTCAATACTCCATTACGACACTCATTCAAAACCAGTTAAATACAAAGTTGGCGATCTCGTTTATCTAAAAAATCATTTACGCCTCGGAAAGGCCCTTTCTCCAATATGGAAAGGTCCATATAAAATCGTGAAAATACACGGCAATAATACCGCGTCACTTCTAATAAATAGACGTCATGTGAAACATCATTACGATGAGATGAAATTAGCCACTAACGTAACGTAACGCACTAACGTTAGACGTAGTATTTTAATATTATATAGTGTAGTTAAACTAAGTTAACTTTAATTCCAGAATTGGTTACATTTATCCTTCCCTGGCGTCAAACGGTCAAGGATATATCCAACCAGCATCGGACGACGCAGGCATATACTTTGACCCTATCGGCTCCCTAAAAATAACCGATGATACCTTAGATATCATTATTCCCATAGATATTTCTTTCATTCAACCACATTTAGACAACATAAAAGATATCCTTGGAACTTCAAAGTATCTATGTAAACAGAGTAAGGTATATTATGAAAGCGAATGTCACTATTTCTTCCAACCATTGTCATCCCGCTATTCTGATATAGTTAGGGACTTTGATTCTATTTCTCATCTAATATCCAAATCTCATAAAAGGTCAGCTTGGTTCGGTGGAGTAGGCTCGCTAATTAAGCAATTGTTCGGTAATATGGACGAAAATGATGCCCAAAAATACAATGACGCCATTCAAACTCTAGAGAGCGATCAAAACAAGTTAGCAACCCTCATGAAAGAAAATATAATGGTTACATCATCAACACTATTATCTTTAAAAGAAACAATTGATCAAATTAATGCAAATGAAGTTGGATTAAACTATGCTATTGATGCACTGAACCAAAGAATAATAAATGTAACAGTAGGCTTCGATAAAATACTAGTGAAATCAAAGATATCGGAATTGTTAAATATTTTAGAAAGTAGTCTATTTACATTATCATTTAAGTTAGAAGATATTATAAATGCCATTATGTTTAGTAAGTCTAATATACTACATTCATCTATTATTACCCCTAAGCAACTATTTTCAGATCTTGTTGATAATTATAGATACCTTCCTAGTTCTAAGCAATTACCTGTACCTTTAATTTTAGATAATATTCATGTTTTAGAGAACGTATCTGATGTATCCAGCTATTATGCGAATAACAAAATAATATTTGTATTACAAATACCTTTGGTGAATACAAAAGAATTCGACGTGTATCACAATGTACCTTATCCTATTGCCCTTAAAGCTGTAAACAATACATTGTACTCAACTATAATACCATCTACTAGATACTTGGGCATAACTAAGGATAAATCATCTTATTGTAAAATAGATTCACTTAATACCTGTAAAGTTATAAATATGCAATATTATATTTGTGAAATATCTAATGTATACTCTACATTAACAACACCAATTTGTGAAACTGAGGTTATTTCAAAAGCTCTGACTTCCGTTCCACCTCTCTGTAATACTAAATTCGTTAAGGGTGATTTCGAAACCTTTCATAAATTACGCAAAAATCAGTGGATATATATATTAAGTAAAAATTCTAAACTAACAGTGGAATGCAACGACCAAGATACATCTGAGTTTTCTATTTCCGGAACGGGTATACTAACTATACCATACGAATGTATTGCTTATTGCAAAGAGAATACATTAATACCTAAACGAAGTATTGAAACCAAATTAAAGCCAATAATATTAAACTTCGAATTAATCAATGATACTTGTTGTAGCTTTACTACATATTTAAAAGACAACAATAAAGTTCCCTATGTTGCGTTAAAAAATATTAATGATTTAGATTCCCTTTTTTCAAATTATAATAGAATTATAAATCAAATCAAAACTAACCTCGACAGAGTAATTAAAAAACCTCACATTGTACTTTATGGTAACTACTATTCCTATGCTACTAGTATAATAAGTTTAACGATAGTCTTAGTTATTGCATATAAATTGTATCGTTATTTTAAGATAATTAAGATCTCTAGATGTAAACCTGAACCTGGTAATCCTGAACCTAATGATCCCATATAAGTGGTATCCTCTGAACCTGAAGAAATTCCCGCTCCTCGTCTCCGCCCAACCTAGAACCTGGAAAATATACCGTCAACTTACCTTCCACCCGTAAGTTTCCTCCTAATCGGGGGGCTGTTATGTCCCTGGATTGCACCCTTCCTAGCCTAGTCAGCTGCCTATGCTGCTGACACACCATCTCCACTCCCTTCCTTTCATATCTCGACCCACTACCCAGTTAGTGTTCGCCTATCCTTCAAACCACGCACTCGCGACTTAAATCAATAAAAAGTTCTTTTAATTCTAATTCCTTTTTTTAGTTAAGTGATTTAATCTTTTTTTTAAAAACCTAATCGTGAACCCGATTATAACAGAGCGTTCAACCTGAGCAGGTTCGTTGTAGGTTTCGAACTTACGTCGATAGACGCGGTGTCAGAAGAATATACCTACTATCTCTAAGCCATCACCGCTGCATAAATACAGCTTTTATATATATTTTTTGTGTTTTATATCTTTTTGATTCTGTATCGGTTTCTAAAGTGTTGTTATTAATTATTTTTTAAAATTTAATTAATTAATTATTTTTTATTACAAATTACAGTAGCAAATCTAGTTTAAGTCGTAAAAAAGGTTACAAATTATTTCATATGTTTTAGAATGACGCATTAATTTTCAAAATCAATAATACTTTGTTCTATTTAGACCTAATACGGCACTTATGAACGTTATAACACTACTATCGATTTGGAAAACATCTCAGTTATAAAGAGGAATCGGGCAAGAAACTCGACCGGGCTTACCGTGTTTATAAAGTTTACAACTAATTATAATATTATATTATTTTAGTGAATTTAAAGAGAGGAAGTTTTATCTAGAAATTACTATCAATATACCTTTTGGATATTAAAACTTACTTGACTTTAATTACATAAGGTAATTTGTTCTGTATTATCTATTACTGGTCTCCGTTTTACAGATAAATTTCTTTAGAGATTTCTCTTTACTTGGGAAAGCCCGACTGGTGGAATACCTCCACCCTACAGAAGATCACGGCTCAATAGATAACCTTGTGCTATGTTCCTAAGGTGAGTAGGGTTTCCAGAGCTCCTTGTGGATACCTATGCTATTATAAGCCTCCATAGGCTACGGTAGCCGCTTACCATCAGGCGGGCCCTATGCTTGTTTGCCACTTTTGTAGTATAAAAATAGTTAAAAGTATATGTAAAAATATCGTATGATACGAATATATATTGAAACAATTTATAAAAACCAGATTAAAATAAACTTTTGTCGACAATGAAACGTCATCCTGATATTATTTTAACCGAATTTTCCGAGATTGAGAAGGGTAAACGTCCCCAAACGCGTTCCGGCGACACAGAGTTTGTTAGCACACACTTGCGAATGAAGAAAAATGTCTCGGCTTAAGCCTTTCCACTCGCCGAGCGTGGAATTGTAAATAGAGATTTATAAACGGGACACAGCAAAATTCGCAAGCTTACACCCTCCGCGCAAATGCTCTAATGCGCTTTAATAAAAGTTTGTGTATTTATAAAAAAAACTAGGTTTTCGCCCACGTCTTCGCTAGCGTAGACTAAAGGATGTTGTAATGTCTATATCAAATTCGAAATCAAAAAATAAATCAACAAATTGTATAGGCATTGTACCGAATTATTCTTTTTTCACTCCTTTGTACACGAAATTAGTAATTACAATGTTTGGTGATAAAATTACGAGCTGTTTGAACAACTCCAGAACTAGTCGCAGCAGAATAAATCTGTCCCGAAAAATATTATTTTCCATGAAATTTTTGCACGCTTCATACCTACCACGAATTTTTTGCGCCTTAACTGTCTCTTCCACAACCAATTTGCACTTAAACAATAATATGAGTAGATATATTTCAAGAAAACAGTTCAAATAATCTATCTCATATTCCGTAAAAAAACTATTTTATTTTGATATTTAAAACAATACTGTTAAAAAAAAAACACGTGGACGTGTCGATTTTTTTACAAGGTGGTTACGATGACTGCTGAAAAAGCGGACGTATCGGGACCGAGTTTTGTTTATTATCTTCAGAATAACATTAACTAGTTACCTATTTAATATCAATAGTCTAGTACCCGTAGTTTATAAATAAAATAGTTTTTATAAAAAAAGTTTACTATTTACACTTTTTCAATAACATCGACGGCATTCTGTAGTCCACGCAAGCGCAGCAGCGGGCACAGCTAGTATATATATTCTATAGAAGTGAACTATTTATTTTTGCATTTTATTTCTGTTTGCTAGACGATAGAACGTTGGATTACATATTAAGAATTCTGAATTAACTTGGAATATGGAATGTAATGAAATTTATAAATTAGGTTTTTTTTTCCTTTGTAAATCCACAATAAGAGGTAGTTTCATTTGTATTAATTTTAGTATTTTTATAGCTTTCATTTAGATATTTACTGGAGGATTGTGAATATTTAAAATATATCCATGAGCCAGTTAAATATTCTGATGAATAATAGATTGTTGAGACAGTTTTATTGTTGTTGGTATTTATATTATTCGAGAAGTAAAAGTAAATAGTTATTTTCTTGGATATCTCAAACCGTCTTTTGTATATATTAGTCAAAATATTTTTGGTTTTTTTAGATACTTTTTGTATCTATTGTTCCCTGCTGCATGACTAACTTTCTTGTAACGGCAGTGTTGCACCTTTCTGGACTTGGCGTGTTTATTATTTTCGGCGATATGATTACTTATATAACTTGAGATTATGGCCAAACAAAATTATAAGGGATTAAAAAACAAGCATACTGAAGTTATAACTATTTTGGTGCGTTTAGTAGAAGGTAAAATTGAGACGATTGACGCATCCTGTGACGGAAGTGCGACATAATGAAGCTAAGCCATAAATGATAATAATGTAAATCTATTTAACTGCCTTTTGAATTGTGTAAAAATAATTTACCGTTGTGTAAATAAAGGTTATTTTAATTAAATCAATGTAACGTATATTTATAAATTCCTAGATTATTTTTACACAACTAAATCAATTAAAAGTTAGTAAAATGAATAAAAGTACACTATTTTCATTGATAACTAACTATAATATAATGTTGTAATTTTTGGTGTTATTTTTGTTTTGTTTATTATCAAAATATTTTATTATACTTAATTAGTTTTCGTTTGTAGTTTTCTTATTCAATATGGAGTTATTTATGTTTTGCCAAAAAAACGTACAATTACACTGTATTGTTTTATTTATATTCATTGTTTGTAGTTACATGTGTTTAAGTCTAATATTGGAAATATTTTTAGTATAATAACTTTCTTATTAATTTCGATATTGTATGTAACACAGATATCTTTATTTATTTTTACTAGAACATAAAAACCGTTGAATGATCAATGCTGTCGACATTGTCATCGGTTTTGATATGCAAGTTATTTGATGTCGACTTTTCGCAAAATGTTTTCGTATTATGTCATCGTTTTGTTATATATTGACAATGTACATTTTCATAAGAGTATATAAATATCTTTTATTATTATTGTATTTGTATACTTTTTTATATTATAAAGCTCAAGAGTTTGTTTGTTTGTTTATGCGCGTTAATCTCGGGAACTACCATTGAGATAAAAAAACATTAGCTTTTTATAGCCTGTTTATTAAAGAATGTTATTGTAGGCTATATCATAACTTCACGCTATGAGTCTAAGGAACAGAGCAGTTACCATGACCATCAAGCAATCTGGGCAGTTGTAGGCAAGTAAGAACAACGATAGGTTACACGGGTGCATTGTCAGCGGGAAGAGTTGTTCCAATAAATTTAAAACGCATGAAACCGTGGAAGCACATCTTGTTTATACATATAAGTATTCAAGATATCATTTTCAATACTAGAGTTTAAACATATGTTTATTGCTAATGAAGGAGCACACTACAGTATGTTGTATCTATCTGATCTTTAACGTCTGGTGTCTGGCTAAATAAGAAGTTGCTGAGTCTTATTAAGTTATATGTATCAATACTAATATTATAAATAGGTAAAGTTTGTGAGTCTGGATGTAAGAGGTAATCTCCGGAACTATTGATCTGATTCCGAAAACTAGAATTACTTTACTAATCAGAAGCTTCATTATCCTTGTGTACTATAGACTATATTTTATTGTTATTATGGTGGACTCGTCTCCGCACGTGATTGTTATTTTCGTCCCGTAATTTAATTTTTACTCATATTGAGAAAGAACATGTAGTTCCCCCGTACAATTTTCATGAAAGTTGGTAGTAATTTTTTTTTATATCACTCAACTATACTGTGCTCGTACTCACAATATCTCTGTCTCCATATGCTCGTGTTGTAGATTTCTTCCTTTTAATCATTTGTTGTTTACACTTCGTTGTCCAAAGCAGAACTGTCCTAGCTCGGGAACACGGTTCGCTTATATACCAAAAAGAAATGTGTCGAAATCACTAGAAAGGTCTTGAATTGTAGGTAATTGTTTAGAAGTGGAAGTGTTTTATTTTTAGACTATTGTTTGTTGGATGATGCAGTCTAAACGATAAGCATGGAATATGTGAGTGATCTATAGTATTTTTTAGTACCTACGAACACTAATAACACTCGACGTTTCGAGTACGTTCTAGACAATTCCAGATATTTCGAGAATAGTGATTTTTTTCTCAAATCGATAAAAATAACTACCTAAACTAGCTAAAAAGTTTGCTATTATAATAAAACTACCAATGTCCAGGAAACTTCAGCTAATTCCTGAATAGTATTGTATCATTTCCGTAAGTATGTGCATTGGAGCTACAAGAAAAAATATTAGTATTTAATTATTAAAAATCCTTAATTTGTTTAATACCAAATTCGTTTTGGCCGAGTTTACGGGTGTTTTTTCTGTAAATTGTGTGAATTATGCGAGTATATTCAGGACGGCGCGGGCGGCGTGGGAATACTCACCAATATGTTAATTCCAGACGAGAGTAATGTAAATAGGCGTTAGAAATTTATGTCGTTAAAACACTCTGAGGGATATGTTAGGATCGTTTGAGGACGGACCGCAGCTAAGGAATCATGCGTTCCGATTGCTATTACAATACCAGCTTCTAAGTGTTCTAATACTGAACAAAGGTTACTTCCCGAGGGAAGCCAATAGCTTAATCACCACTTCAGTCAAACGTATCAGCGTTTTTAAACGCCGTGGAAGTTTTATATTATTTATTTATTATTTATTTCATATCGTTTTCGGACAGATATAAAGCTTAGTAAAATTTATAGTCTTTGTTTTAACTTACTTATATAATGTAATATTAATAGTTATTTTATTAACAATTTAAAATATTCATAACATATCAAAAATAATAAATAAAACAAAATGTTTATGTTAAGACAAATTAATTTATTTGTAATGCTTGGTGTAAATACGTCTGTAAAGTATGTTATCAATAAATACCAGTAAATTCTATAATAACTTATTTAGATTTTAGTATAGTTATAATATCTTTAACAAGGTCAAGAAAATTTTACTTCACATGCTCGTAAAGGTAACACTTACAAATTATTATTTTTACTAGATGATAATACTATGAAGGAATTGCTCAAGCGTTCAGATTTCACAAAGCTTTCCTTGGCCGTTAGCCATTTGATATTAAATTAGGAAATGCATGTGAATGGTGGAAAAATATTGTTTATTCGCGTGGCTTAAACCTGCGGAGATTGAATAGATATTCTACTGGTTTTAGTTATTCGGCTTCCACGACTTTTCTCAACTTGCTTGCTTGAAATATTCGATTTATTTGTCATGGTAAATTTCAAGTATACTATACACACCTAATAGTTTCAATTGTTTCCTCTATCGGGAACAGGTCAGACCGTCGCCGCGCTGCTCTATCAAATCTTAAAATTTCGTTTGGTTTACTGGAAGACTGTTGAATAGAACTGTTGTATAATTGTTCATATATATTAATTCAAATAATAAGAAATAAGTAGTTTAGTGCAAAGTTATACAAAAGTGCCGTCATATTTAGAGATTATAAGTAAAATAATTCCTAGATAAAATTTGTCTTTTAGGCCATTAATAAAACATTAAGTTAAACGTACCTAATAAAATTATTTACAAAAGAAAACCCTATAATTCATAAACAACCATTCTAAGAAATACTTATTTTATACTTGCAAACTTTTTAGTATATTTAGTTACAATAACCCACAGAAATATAAAATAAATGATATTTATAGTTAGGTTTTTATTATAGGGTTTTAACGTAAGATTAATGATCATCATGTACGTTTTTTGAACAAGATAGTTCTTAAGAAATTTTATAACGAAGTCCGTGAAGTATCGCGGAGTGGGAGATAAACTGAAAAAAGTGACCAACCTGACCGACACTACAATGAAAACACAAAAGTATATGGGGGTTTTCAAAACTATGATAGTCGTGGAATTGGCTCAGCTGTGTTATGACCAAACTTCTACACACTGTTGTATGTAAAGTACGAATGGTCGATGATTTGAGTTTCTCTGATATGGGATTTTTTTAAATATTATGTTCTTCAATATTTTTACTATGTAAATAACAGAAATGCCAGGAGTTAGTAACTATTACATATTTAGACAATAATTTATTTATTTAGAAAAATATATTTTGGCCACTTGGCCACGTATTGAAAAAATGTATCATTGAATAATTTTTGGAAAATACAATTTCCAGAAAACGTGAAATAGGCATTCTTTGTAAGTATATCCGTTTTGCATTTTCTCTCGGGGAACTCTTCCGTTTCTTTATCTAAAAGTCGATTTTCATTTGTGCCGTTTGTTATATGTTACTTTGTTGCTGGCTAGTTGCGTTATCGGTACAGATTTGAGTGTTGGGGGCTACTCTGATTCCCCAGATAGTTTTTGCTTTGCCGACGTTCTACAATATAAATCTTTTAGAATTTATTTAACTAAACTAGTAAAATTATTTTTTAGTAGGATATTATAGAGACACTAGTGATACCCGCGACTCCCCACGAGTTTATTACGTACTAGTATTATGTTTCATTTCGTAATTTTATTTTTACTCATAATTTTGACAATTTTTATAGCATTATAGCCCATCATTTGAGGAATTATATAAGCTTCCAGTGTACCAAATTTGAGAAAAATCGATTAAAACAGACAGAAAAACATTTAACGTGATATTCATGATCTATTTATTTTATGTTTATCTGAACTACAGATATACTAATATACATGGATGAGTAGAGATTTTCTATAGAGTTTCATAAGAAGATTCGAAAATCGTGTTTAAACCACCATTCAAAGCCAAAAGTAGTGATGAGTATACGGATAGTAAGTAGTCTACTTAACGTTATAACATGATTACATGACGTTCTGGCTTTGTAGATAATAAGTACCTAATACCCAATGGGAGGGGAGTATTTGAAGCAACTCAAAATTCATATTTTAAAAAAAACAAACAAAACTACTACTTCCAACACAAATATTACATAATATAGGGTCAAATAAAGGAAGTTAAAATAAAAATCACAACATAAAACAGATCAAGATCCCGCTAAAAACTTCCGATCTGTGTTTCCGATTAATATTTTGGAGGCGGCTAGCATCTTGTTTCTCGAACCAGTATAAAGGAAAAATATCACATAGAACTCTGTCAAGAGGCAATTAAAACAAATTAGTTTTGTTCGAGTTTTATTTATTTATCAAGACTCGAGACTTTGGGACTGATTTTTATATTAGTAATTTTGCAGCTGGCTTCGATCTTGTTAATTCTTACAGCGTCTCTGAGCGAACCTGTCGATTATGTTCTTAATTCAAAGGAAATTAGTTTGGTAATTTTCATTAAGAGTTTTCTGTATTTCTGTAGGTTTTCAAATGAAAGAATTATAGATAATGAAATAGTAATATTTAATAGAAAAATCCTAGTTAGCCTAGTGGTCCTAAACGCGGTAGTTATACACGAGGTCCTGCTTTCGATTTCCAGGTCGAGCAAACTGTTTTTGGATTTTTCTATGAAATACTCAGTGGAAGCTCGGAGTTTGCTTTGTGCCCAATTAATGGCAATTTGCGTCCTAAAACATACCTGGTGAACTGTGGATGTGTATACCTCTGCCTAACCCTTCGCGGAATACAGGCATGATGGTATGTATGATGATATTTTAATTTTTCGCCCGAGACTTTTTATAAGTATGGAGAGATTGTTTCCTTTTCTTAGATATGACTGAAGCTAGATGCAAAATGAAGTAAAAGAATAAAATACTTCAATACATTTAAATTAAAAACCAAAATGGATTGTGAATACGATGACAATATAAAAGTTATAAATTAGTGTTAAAGGCAGTTTTAATAAGCAAGTTTACTCGGTGCGAATGGTAATTAGTTTAAGTCCGCGCCACGCGTGGACTTAACGTGTCTAGTTTGAAAAGTCAGATCGCGTTGCGGTTTTAATGAGTTTTCGTCTAATGCCTTCGTTGCCGAGAAAATTTATGTCATGAATAATAATGGATGCTAACGGTGCCGCCGCGTAACGTTTAAATCCTAAACAGACACGTCCGTAGATAATCCGCGGAAGAAACATCTTAATAAACATTGTCTTAACGAGTTGGTGACAAGAAAATCCGTGTCTTATGGCTTTATTGTATTCGATATGTAATAACGCAACGTATGTGTTTAGGTAATACGGAATATTATGAAAGTTAGTGCATATAATATTAAAATCTTAGACGTATTATTAAACAATAATAAAATATGAGAAGGACACAATTTCACACACGGCCATTTAATTCCAAACAAAGCAAAGCTTGTAATATGGTAACTATACAGCTGATATTACATACGTATATTGATATTAACACCCAGACACACACAACTGACATTAATGCTCATCACACAAAGTTAGTCATGGGCGGGGATTGAATCCGCGACCTCTCGGCTCAATAGTAACGTTTACTACCTACCACTGCCCCACGAGGACTGTCAAAATAATAAGATATTCTACTTGATGAAAATTGGAGCCCACAGTACACCTCTGTCTAACCCTTCGGGGATACAGGCGTGATGGTATGTTATGTAAAAATTGGATATTAGAGGTTAACTAATTTCTTACGTTTTATATCCGCTATTTGAATGTTAAAATAGACGCGTTCATTTAGTTATAGTTAAGCTTAAAGTTTGGAACACGTTTTTGTAATATAATGACACAGAAAGTGTAACTGGGGCAGTTTTGCACCGTAGTAAGTGCCGTCCAATCCAAAAACATTGGCGTCCATCTACGAATCTACAATTCGTCGCCAATCGTTGCTGTTATGCCGGTCTGCTTAAATGTCTCTTCACGTTGGACTCTATGTTGTAGGAAGGAGAGAGCATACTGGTCGGGAGAAAGTTCCACAGCTTCACAGTACGGCAAAGATATGAAAAAGTGATAAAATTATGACCCCATCAAGGATGACACCCTTTTTACCGGCCTTCGCTTGGTTGATCATGAGGAATGTCTATAGCGATGGGTACAGTCCAACGATCCAAGCGAAAATGTTGCATCCCTCTTTTTTTACACTATTAGCCATAAGGGCCCTGAAGCCTCAGACGACTTTTACAGCTTCACCGTGACGGGGGGGCGAGCGCTTAAGGCACTCAGCCATTGCTTCCCTCAGTTGTCCCTCGTATTTATAGTTAAAGTAGCATGGAAAGTGACAGCACTGTGCTTGATGGTGACTACAGTACATTAAAAAATATTGACCACCGCGAGATCGGCAATCTATCATTAATCGTCGCTGTTATAGCTACCTGCGTAAAATGTCTGTTTATGTTTCTATGACCCGATGTCATAAAAAAGGGATTACGCTGGCTGGGAAACGGATCCACAGCTTTGCAGTACGGCAACCGTACAACTGTGGCACTGAAGTCCATCGCCTGTAGTCGGATTATAGAGAAAATGAAAACAGGTGGTTCATGTTCTTAGTAAAGTCTGCATCAAACACACCCACCCACACACAACAGCGTTTATCTGCAATCTAGCCAGGGTATTTCGCATATGATGGATAGGAAATGGTATACTGGATCATAAATAGTTCCCATGGACCTACAATTATATACCTACAATTGTTGAAAAAATGTATGTAAATTTTTTATTGTTACATTTAAGCCTAAAGAATAAATAATTATTATTAGAAATGTTTCTATAATTTAGCTAACGATGATAATAGAAAATAACAGAGAAAAACTTGGCGTAAAGTATCCTTCAGTAACCACATAGTTCATATTATTATTATCGTCTGAATATACGAGTGGTATGTTTGTGTTTGAAATTCAAACATTAATTAAAAGTTATTCGTTTGTTTATAAAATATTATAACAGCATTTATGAAATAAATTAACAACCTAACTCAACCTAGCCTATTGGAAAAAGTTTTTTTAGGCGGCAGCTGATCGCAGGATCAGCAATCGAGTCGGTTTATAGTATCATGTAACCAATTTAATTTGGTATTCGATAACCTTAGAGGCAATTGAGACAGCTTGTTTGTGCGGTAGATTAGATATTTACCCTCGAGCCGCGATGTCCCGGCTGATAGCGCGAGGGTCGCGGTCGCCTCGACGTGCCTGCCGGGACCCAATATGTGTAATCATTACATTGACGACTCTATTGCCGCTTGGCTTATCTTTTTTACAGTTCAATTTTATATATAAGTGGATGCATGTCTTATACGAGATACAAGATTTGCTACGGTTGGTTAATTAATTTGTAATATCAAGAAGTCGTGATGTAGGTAAGTCAATTGTATTAAACTACAGCTAAGCAAAAATCATGGCTAAAGTTTTTTAATATGCAACAAAGGTGGCCTGATTATACGTATAGGGCCTGCCTGTTGGTAAGCATCTTCCGTAGTCTATGAACGCTTATATTAAGTACCATAGGTATCACTAACGAGCTGCTGACCTTGAACCCCCTACCCCAAAGACCTCTGGAAACTCTACTGTTCGAGATATCCACGACAATGATGTTTTATAAATACTACGCTTTATACTCTCACTAAAACAGCAGAAATATTATTATAAAAATGTTGTAAACAAAAGATATAGAAAATCACAGCAAGGCGGAAACTCTGTTGTCAAAAAAGGTTAAAAATACCCGCTTCAATTTTTTCTTTGGTATTGGTGTGCCGGCCGCTGCTATCTTATTTTTTTTTAAATAAAAGTTTGCTCTCACTCACGTCGGTATCAAGTCGAAAGTGAAATATGGGCAATTGCTCCTTATTTACGATGCCATGTAAAGCGTCAATGCCGTATCTACATATAATAATAATTTTTATTCCTAACTACAGCTAATGAGCAAAATTAATAACGACGCAAAGTGTATGTCTTCGCCGCCTATTTCGATTAAAGTATTTTAATTTCCAACACCTACCTACCGCAGGAAACTTCCTGTTCCTTCCTTGTGGACTCTGGGTTTTGAAGTGAAAACTTCTTTAGCATCGTTGTGATTTGAAAGTCGATGAAACGAAAAAGTAAATGAAACGAAAAAGCGAAAGCGACAGTAAAAAGAGACACACACATGATTTAACGTGAGAGAAAATGAGATAGGAAAGTTTTAGGGAATGGTAAAATGGTATAAAAGAGGTTTGTTGCCACGCAATAATGAATTTTATTACCTCACATGAAACAAAAACTTTTTAGACAACACTTATGACATTCTGTTACAGATTGATATTGTGTTAGGTTACCATAGATATTTCAAATGTGCATTAATTCAAAATGATATTGTGAATAATGATTGTGAGTACTTGTATGTACATTTTCATAAACTTTAAATTAGTGTGAATTTGATCATTTTCTGAATAAAAATACATAGATGTGAAGGTTTCACTTCTACCACATGTGAATTGCACACATAATTTTTTTTTTGGCTGTGATCTTTATGGTAGAGGTTTTCACCAGTCGGACTGCACCAAGTAGAGAGAAATCTCCAAAAAAAATCTGTTACATCTCCTAGAGTGTACATTTAGCCTGTAGGAATGTAAGCGGCTGAACTTGTCTTCAGAGGCAGATATACAAATGCTTAATCGCCCATATACTGAACCAAATCTCCACCGATACTACATTGCCAACAAAACCATAATAAAAACTTTTTGTATCCTGTCGAAATTAATTTTTTTGTTTTTTGATTGTTGATTTCTGTGTAGTCGTCACTGTGTTTAAATAGTACCGTACTTACCATTAGACATAGATTCGTCACTTTATCTTACTACTTACTATTAATAAATAATAATAATAAATATTCTAATAAACACTTTACATAAATGATTTGTAAGCTGCAGAATAAATTATATGCTTGGGTCACGATTCGAACAATCCCAATCACATTTGTGATAAATTAATAAAGAGACAATCCATTTGTTCCGATGCAAACCAAACAGGTGACGTGAAAAGTTCTGTGTCACCGTGTCACTTGTTAAACAGTAATTTAGATTGACTTGTTTCGAGCCCCTGTAAAATCGTTTTTCAGTAAGAGCACACGCAAAACAACAGGTCTCGCGTATTGCTGAAGCACGCAATTTATTATTCACAAATTGACTAAGGAAATTGTGTTTTAACGAAGACAAATTGAACTAAAGCGGAATCAATTACGGAAGATTTATTTTCACTGAGAGAAAGAATTAAGTAACTGCGAGTAAAGAAGATGTAAATTGAATTTTTGTCGTTGTACCCTCCGCGCGAATGGAAAGGAGTTCGGCGAAACAAATAGAAAAGCGCGAATGCCGCGATACATTAGAAACTTTTCCATTTCGATGTTTTCTTATTTTTTCTTTGGTGAATTACGTTTCGATATACCGCTATCCAGTGGCAAAAGAAGGTTAATTTACTGGCGTGTAAACAAATAGGAAGAAGTAAATAAATTTATTTTCATCTTCTGTGTGTTATGGAGATGAAATACGCGTATGTAGGTGGCTGTAAATAATTACAGTCGTCTACATCTATATACATATATTAATAAATCTGTAGTTCAGTCTGTACACCAAATTTTTTTTCTAAATTTCTTCTACACAACTTCTTTTTTTTAAAGGTTATTTATTATCACGAAAATGATATACTTTTTTTGTTTGTGTCTGTGTTGTATCTCGTTTAACATAATCGTTTAATTTTGTACACAAAATATTATGCTTATGTTATTCCTCAATTGATAGGTTATAAGAATTTTCAAAAATTACCTTATAAATCGTACGAGTAGGTATATAAAAATTCGAGTGCAACAAAATTATTGCGTAATAAACGTGTGTGGGACCATGATATAATATAATATATAATTATGATGATAATATGGTGGGGAGTTTAATTATGTAAATATTTTGCAGGCAAGCTGTTCTTGTTATTTCCCTTAACTTTCGTAAGATTTAGCTTAATTACTGCATTTATAAAATAATAATTACTTTAACAACAATAAAATTTTTTTTGTTCTGTCGCTACCTGGGATCACTGGCTGATCCAGTAAACATGACACAAACCGAGTTACGACCACCATATGTATGATGATAAACCAGTCACAATGACCCTCTTTTGTTTTGTCTTGTTTCGGGATCAGCCAGTATATACCCATGACAGCGATGACCGTAGATAAATTACAGATTTCTCGGTGGTCGCCGTTGTTTATGGATTGTACTGTGCTTCCATTAGGCAGAGATAAATAAAAATATTAAAAAAAAAAACTAAAACTGTGAGGTCAAATTTCGCGCTTGCTTTAGTCACAATCGGTTTTACATTTGATATGTAGTCAATAAATATTACGTCGAAATTATCACTCGGTTATTACAAGCGAATGACTTCCATTACCAGCTTGAATCGTATATAAGTATATAAATATAAAAATATTGTGCATAGAAGTACGTTCTTCTATTATGTACTGGAAAGGCCTATGGATAAAAAAAAATCGGAAAAAGAGCTATTTCTTCATTGTTATGTGTTTTTGTATGTAATTTTATTTGTGAACATTTCTCATTTTTATATGTTTTTATAAAATGACGTGTTATAAAACAAAACAAAATAAATTTCATTATTGTAATCGAAATGTTTTCCGATATTTATTCATTTATAAATTGTTTTCTTTTATATTTATTTATAATTTTATTTATCTTTTTTAATACAATAATACTACTTTGTTGTTATTCAACACTATACCTATATAGTATATATATATACCCTCTATACCTACAAAAATGACATTATTTACAGACCTTTGACAAAATGTTTATTTTAAATCAAATCTTTTTTTCTTTAAAATGGCTTACATCGTGAAAATGACGTTCTATGTAACAAAAAGAAAAATAAAGAGGGGAAAATACCTGCTGTACTATAAAATGTAAGCTTCCAAAATAATATTTTTTTATTTATTTTTAAATTGTATCTTAAATAAATATTAGGTCCTTTTACATATGAAATTAGCGTTTTGTCATACTGACCACTTTGATCTGAAATATCTCCTCTTTGGTTAAGAATTCCAAATTCAAATTTATAAATTCATTTAGCTGGTATATTTGAGTTTTGAAAATAGTCATTCATTTGTTTTTCCTCATTATTTTTTTCTTTGGCGTCGCTTATTACCTCTCAATGGAAATCATAAAATATCGGTATATTTACGAGTACGAGTTCTACCGTGGCACCAGTGCTGCAGAAACAGCTCGAAGAATTAATGATGTGTACGGCGCTGGTGTCGCAAAAGAAAGCACGGTACGTTTTTGGTTTCAACGTTTTCGTTCTGGAAGTTTCGACCTTCAGAACCAACCCTGTGGACGGCCGGAAACCAAAGAGGAAAATGAAGAATTAAAGGCTATTGTGGAAGCTAATCCATCACAAAGCACTTCAGAGATAGCTGCAGGCTTCGGAGTAAGTGATAAAACTGTATTAATCCACTTGAAGTAAATCTGGAAAGTAAAAAGAACTTGAACGAGGGTACCTCATGAAATGAGTGAATCGAACTTGCAAACACGCGTCGACTGCTGTGTTACTTTACTCAAACGACACAATAATAAAGGGATTTTAAATCGAGTCATTACTTGTGGTGAAAAGTGGATACTGTACGATAATCGAAAGTACTCGTCGCTATGGCTGAACCCTGGAGACCCAGCCAAATCCTGCCCTAAACGAAAATTGACCCAGAAAAAAAGTTACGTGTGAGTGTTTGGTGGACAAGCGCCGGTGTCGTTCACTACAGCTTTCTAAAATCTGGCAAACGATTACGGCAGATATCTATTGTCAGCAACTGCAAACCATGAAGGAAGAACTAGCTGCTAAACAACTTGATTCTCGCCCTCATGGTTTTTTTAATTACATATCTTATTTTATCTAATAATATATAATTATAAAGATATAAATTGGTTAAATATATTATTATAGTATCAACATTTGAAATACTATGTTGGTATTTAAAAAAATTGCGCGTGCAGTACATTGCACATGTCAGAAATGAAATTTCTTAAAAAAGGAGACACGGATAGTCTACAATGTATAGCCGTTATTCTCCATCTCTCTACGTTATATCTTTTTTCTCTGTCATGTAAAGAAATGTGACTAAACGTGACGTGTCCTTGAAGTTTCTTTCTAAATTCTCGTCCAATTAATAAATCGTCGCCCAAAAAATTTCACTTCAGAAAAACATACAAAGTGTCAAACAGTAACTTGCTATGTAGCATATTTCCTCTCGCTTTCTTGCAATCTGTGGGGGCGATTTTGTAAAAATGTACGAAAGTATGAAACAGGAAGCTGTGGAAACGCGCGCTATTTTTTTATTTATTTGGTACCAACCCATTTTCCTAAAGGTTGGTACTGTTAGCCAACAGTGTGTACGTGTGTGTGACGAGAAAGAGAAAAGGAAATCGAGAAGGAGAACGCATCAGCTGTGCACTTAACCTACAGTGTTGTGTATAAAGTGTGCTGTTATATAAACTAATTTATATGTGTAAATTATATTAGGTCAGATGTTACACATCATATTATGCGACTACTGTAAATCTCGCTCGATTTATTTTGTGACGTTTCTAGGAAATGATTATCATTGTCGCGTTGGTTTCGTGTCGGCAGATGTCATGCTTTTCACCTGGGGTCGGGCGCGCGACCGGCGCGGCGCGGCGCACGCGCACGCGTCTCGTTCCGCCCGCACACGCCGCACCGTCTGTTCCACTTCCACCTTTATTATACACAGAATTCTATCGATCATTTAACCCTCGGTAATCCGCATTTATTTATGTTTCGCTGATGTTGCCGGCCGGTGTTAACTCATGTAAGGTTTTTTTAGATCACGCATATCTACACCAATATTATGAAACTCAAGAGATTGTTTCTATGTTTGTTTGAAAACGATTAATCTCTAAAACTACCAAATTAGAAAAATTATTTGCGTGTTTCACGAATAAATTTTTTCTATAATATGTAAAAGTGTAGTGTAAAAGTCCTTTAAACAGACTCTAGTTTAAAAGTTAGTTAAAAGGCTCTAGTTTTCTCTAGTATGTTTGTATGTCACAAATTTTTCAGAAACTTTTTTTTATTCGACAAAGCATACGGCTCGCTTGATGGTAATTTGTTTTTTCTTTTTTTTTTTTTTTTAGAACTGACTTTACTGTTAGCCTTGGGGGCCCTGGAACCTCTGACGGCTTTTAAAGCTTCACCGGACTTGCGGCTTGATGGTAAACGGTTACGGTCTATAGACGCTTGTAATACAATAGGTAATCACGTGGACGATGCCGGACCTTTAACCCCCACCCCAAGGAAACCCTACTCACTTTAGGAACATAACACAAGGTAATTTTGCCGCGATCTTCTGTAGGGTGGAGCTATTCCACCAGTCGGGCTTTCTCAAGTAGAGAGAAATCTCCAAAGAAATTTTTGTGTGCCTAACCTCTATAACTAAATTACATATTTACAGTATAAATATAGATTGTAGATCAATCTCGTTCAGCCTCGATTTCCGGTTATTGGTCGCGTGTGGACAATGCATTAGTTTATATTTCGATAACGACGATATGGGCGAAGTAACATCTGCCGTCCAGACAACAGCTGTAATTTATTTAACTTCTTTACATTTGAAAATAAAAAAATCATAACATATATAAATTTGTTAATTGAACAATGCATTTATAATTTTTATATTAATTAACAATTTCTGACAAAGTTTTATATATCCATAACTTAAATAGAAAAAGCGAAGCTGGTGACATCTAGAAAATTAAATTCACAAAATTGTCATGTATCCACATAAAATGTTATGCCAGTCTTTCTACCTATTACATAGTATTTTTTTATGTGTATAATTTTCTATTTAATAAGCAAAGCTATTAAATAAAATGTTTCAATTATATTAGGATCATACGTAATACTTTGTAATCAATGAATCTACAAATTAATGCTTTTGTTTGTTTGTTCTCTTTGCGTTTGATTGCGATGAAACTATGATAAGTTGTTGTATATAAAACCCGCGACGATTCTATGTTAGTAGAACCAATTTACAATAAGCGAACGAGGTGGCGGGTATAAGCTAGTATTTTAATTAGAAATCAATGTTAACAAGAAGTAAATTCGTTCGGATCCTACTATGATGTTCTTCTTTCTGTTAGTGAAAAGGTAGTAATGTTAGCGTAACATGAAAAAAAGGTATTTTATTCAACACTCTAGCTACCACCTTCAATTTGTAAATGCACCTTAATAGTCTAGTTGATTGTGTTTATTATTGTTGTAGTTGTACGCATAGTGACATTCGTGTGACAAATTGTGACACCTAAAGGATTATGTGCTTAAATTATTAGTGTATACGTATTAGTGTAGATAGCAAGCCACTCATTCTGTCCCCGCAGGGATATAGAAATATGTTTTGGCTTTTGGATTAGTCTAGTTAGCCTCCCACTTATTTATATATGCGATTCAGTATAGGCGCAAATTGATTTAAGATTATGATTTTTATAATTTTAAAAAAAAAAATTTACTGTACCAGCAGTAAGTTAGGTAACACAAAATTTCAGTAATTTTGTTTACCTAACTTAAATCTTTATCTGTCACTAACGTTATATTTGAAAAAAAAACTTGCTACTTACACCTACAATTAAGTTAGATAATGTTATCAAAACGCATTAGCACTCAACTGAATTCTTGATTGAAGTTGGTAATAGATAAATATAAGCTGCATTGACCATTTGCTGCTTTCTGTTCACTTTAAAATGAATTTAACAAGCGCTGTGAAGTTTGCAATAAAGAACAAAAATGTCGACTAGGTATGTCCTAATAGTGTGGTGGTAGTAAGCCGACTTTGTGTCCGCTATTTTGGGTGTTGAATGGACATTTTGTCAGTGGTTGCTACGACTGCCAATTACTTTTAGTTAAGACCGCATATACTCTTCTAGGTTTTGGTGGGCCAATCACAGTAGTTGTCTGTAGTTTTTTTGAACCGTTTAGATAATCTGTACTTGATGTTACTTGCGGTCGCCCAATGATCGAAATTCGATCAGCGACTTTTTAATCATAAAGTATTTTCTGATGGACGTTTGCAGTATGAACCTAAACAATGAATATTATATCACTTACTGTCACTTTTCATTGAGTTATAATGTCAATATTTTGGGGGGTCTAAGTTCAATGGCACTATGGGGCTTAGGATTCACAGTATTAATTTATTTCACTTAATATATTAGTAACAGATATTATAAATAAATTTTAGCCCCATATAAACTTTAACCATGCCAAAACTCACAGTCTTCCGTGCACGCAATACGCTTAAAAAGGGGTATAAAGTATTCGCTTCACGTATTAATATAATGATAAAGATTATAGAGAACGCGCTAATCTCTGGAACTAACAGTAAAATTTGAATAAGTCTTATAGTTTATTTACTGAGAAATATTTATAAGACTATATAATTTCACGGTACAAATCTAAGAAGCGGAGCAGTAAGCATAAATTTCAAGCAATTTGGTAAGCTGTGAGCAATTACGGGAAGTGAGAACAACGATAGGGTACACGGGTGCGTTGGCGGCGCTGTGAAGAGATGTTCGAATAAATTTAACACAGATAAAACCGTGGCACACTGCTAGTTTAAATATTTGAGGAAATCAAAATTATTATGTAAGATGTGAAATTAAGTTATGTTAATTATAATAATGCAGTTTTTTTTTCGGCAAAAGCGGCAGTATGTTTTTACGCATAAGAAAATTTATTGGCGGTGTTTTTATGTTGTACACTAATACAATTAATATTTTGAGTCTGTTACTATCTCAGTAACAAAACTAGGGTCTTTTCATTTATGTGTAAGTCGAAAAGAAGTAATGTCTAAAAATAAGTTATTTAATTTTGTAGCTTTTGACGTTTTCAAATTTACGTGCTTTATTTTTTTGGACGAAGTAAAATATCAGAGCGTGGTTAAGATAAAAAAACTCATCGCTTATGTAGACTTTGTGATAAAGTAACAAAATGAGTTGCAGCAAAGTGAGGTTGTCAAAATGTTGAAATTATCTAATCCTTGCTCTATGGCAGCCATATATTCATTAACATCAACAGATGGCATTCCTGATGGAAAATTTAAAATGTTGTTTTTTTTAAACGAAAACATTAATTCCAACAAAACATGCTGTAACAAAAATACATAGTCTTGATTGAGATATAAAAAGTAGTGAAATCTCATAAACAGCCAAGTCTAGGATGTGGATATAAAAAAAACTAATATTTTTGGCTAAAATCTGGCCAATCTTTTAACTGATAACTGCTAGACAGAGGCGTGAAAACACGCCAAAATGCTTTTAGTAAAGATGTTACGGCCGTGCCTTGCGCTCGACTTTAATCTATTTTTTCGTCAATAACGGGGAATATAAGCTTTCAAATGATGCCTGAATCATTAATTTTAATGAAGAAATATCGGAGATATGGTGTTGCCAGGAAAAGAAAAACAGCTTCGACAAATAACTTATATCTTTATAAGTACTCCTTATTAATTTATTTATCTACATACTCAGAATCATCATAAAATAAAATTTAGTTTCAAATTAAACGCTGTCAATGTAAAGCGAGTACGATGTGTATAGTGCAACTTAAACAGGCTCTCGCTCCGTTCGCAAAATTCGTGCATTTTGATGGAAATTGCCTTTGTTGGTAAAAATTGTGTTCAACCGAACGAAAGGGGTCACTCGGAAATGAGTTCCATACATTTTATTTCACAATCGATTCTGTTTGATTTAATTTTATGGCTGAGCACAGTGGGATCAGTATCTAAATGAGATAATTTAAATGCATTTAGTACGCGATAAACAACACTGCATATGAGCGGATCCATTATATTATTATTTATTATTGTTGAAAACAGCAATAATTTTATTAACTGTTTTCCTGATTATTCTTAATGCACTATTTGAGAGATTTGGCCTAAACCTTATACTAACATTAGAAAGAAAGGGGCTGAATTTAGTGAGTTCCTGTATTGTAAAAAATCTGTTTGCATTTTATTGCCTATTTTTATTGGGGAGTATTATAGGGTATATAACTTTACTCTATGACTCTAAGGAGTAGAGTAGAAACCTTAAATATTAAGCAATCTGCATAGGCATCTGAATACAGAAAGTGAGAACGATATGCTACACGGGTGTGCGTTGGCAGAGAGTGCGGTGGAAAGTCCGTCGAATACATTAGCACTGGTAAAACCGTGAGGCACAGTTAGTTTTAAATGCAAGTATTTCCATCGTAGCTGTGTATAACTTGATATACAGATTTATCTAACTATTTTTACTAGTTTTTGAACTTTTCAGGCTTCGTCTAAATCACATCTGATGGGTTGTGTAGATCTGAGGACTATGTTGATGACGGAACGTGGGCAGTTTTCTTTTTCTTTTTTTTCATCGAAGGCTCAGGCTCATTCGATCAGCCTCGGAGCTATTTGGTATTGAGTACCCCGAAAAGCGTTTCGCATTTCTAGGGAGCTGATCATTAGAGCTTCGTTCTAACCTGAGCTATATTTTTGCTAAATCGTCTTTTAAAATAATTTACATAACAAAACTCTATAACAGATAACTTTTTTTTTCGATCTAACTACACTGTTTAGCCATAAGGGCCCTGAAGCCTTAAATGGCTTTTACAGTTTCATCGAGTCTGAGGCTGACAGACAACGTACAGCTTAAACTGATGGATCTAGTAGAACGAAATTTTGCACAAGAGTTCCAAATATAGCATAAGTGAGTACTACAAAAGGAGTGGGGGGTAAAGAAAAGAATTATTTGTTAGTTGTTGGCGAAGGCAAAATCTCTTCGGACAGACATTAGAAAATGCACTACCATGTATGATGCTGTGTATGGTTTTTATTACGATGATTCTCTTCATCCAGATTAGATACAAAATGTTATTAAAGCTTTTCATGAGGCAATTTAAAATAATGTAAAAAATAAGATGTGATAATATCTTCCTACTACTATTCTAATATATAGAAAGGAAACTGTGACTTACTGACTGATCTATCAACACAAAGCTCAAAGCACTGAACAGATCGGGCTGAAATTTGGTACACAGATAGTTATAGTGACGTAGGCATCCGCTAAGAAAGAATTTTTAAAAATTTAACCCACGACCCACAAACCCGAGCAGAGGAAGTCGCGGGTAGTAGTTAGTATTGTTATAAAAAATATAACGAGCCGGTGAAGTAGTCATTGCTAATGGATTCATAAAAATGTAACAAAGTCTGAGTCGTAAATTCGTTTCTGTCTTTGGAATTGAAACGTAAATTTAAGTTTTTCTTTAAGATGGAAAGAGCGTTTGTTCTAATGTTACATTAACATTTTCCATTTCATTTTCAAGTAATTCCTTTAAACAGTTTAGGAAACACAGTTATATTTAGACTGAATTTATTTTAAGTCTCACAACTGATAACCCTAAAAGCTCTATCCATTTTTTTAATATTCTTGGAAACATTTAAGTTGCTAAAACATTATAATCTAGATACTCTTCTTGATTTTTGGCTAAAATGATTTACTAATACATAGCTACTAGTCATGTAACCTGATAATATTTACCCTCTGTATAAATTATAATGAAAATGTTAACCGGGTCAATCGACTAATATAACCAAACTTTGGAAAGGTTAGATAACGTTCTTTTCGAAAAACGAAAGTTTTCTTTTCGTTTATTCTGATCAAAGGGCCTATCAAAATGCACCGTCGTGCCCGTGCGAGAGAAGAAAAACACAATAGAAGCTACGAATACCTACGGTGAAGAAAACGATCTACTTGTTTTCTGCCAAAATTTCTGAAGGTAACATAATACACGAATTTTACCAGAGTTACGAGTAAGAGTTTTTGTTTGTAAAAGCGTTTTGCTTTATTGCTTTTCTGTATTATTACTGTACTGTAGTACTACACGATAAACTATATCATGCTGTCTAGTTCTATATTAAAAATTAACCTCAAATGACAAATAAAATGTCGTTTATGATGAAAGTTCACAAGTTTATGTAGTATTCTCAAGGGAATATTTTGTATGGAACGGATATTTCTTATCCTGAGTTATCATGACATTTCATAGAAACAAAGGTTTTTGAGAACGATATCAAGTTTACCTTTGTGCTTAATAAGATACACTTGTGATATTACTTTTTTTTGTATGACTATTATCAATTAGTACATATTTATAGTAACTAGCGATCGCCCTAAGGTCAAAATTCGACCAGCGACTTTTTGATCATAGAATATTTACTGTTTGACATTTACAGTATTCATAAACAATGAGTATTATCTACATCACTTGCTGTCACTTTTCGTTGAGTGACAATGTCAATATTTTGGGAGTCTAAGTTCAATGGCACTGGTCGTTTTAGGATTCGCATTATTAATTAATTTAATTTAATATATTAGTAACAGATATTATAGATAAATTTTAACTTTCTGCACTCCTCCATATAAACTGTAACCATCCCAAATCTCACAGTCTTCTGTGCACGCAATACGCTTAAAAAGGTACCTACCGAAAACTTTAGCTTCAAGAATAAAAATATATAGATATGTCAGGACCAGCAAAGTGTGGGTAAAATAGTTGATTGACCCAATCCTCTATTTAAACTCCTTAGGGTATCTATTTTCAAAAATCCTTGAAATATCAAAGATACTTTATCCAATTGAAGCACTATGAAGGCACTTATAAACGTCACAACACTGCTACCGGTTCGGAAAACATCCCTGTCATCGAGACTAGCCGGCAAGAAACTCGATCGGGTTTATCAATAATTACTTTTTAATGTGTAATTATTATTTTGTGGATATATATAGAGAAGGAATGATTTCCAAACATCACTATAATTTACATAATGCTCCAACCTATAATTACCCTTTAAAAACCCTGTTTGACATGGTCCTTATGCTTAGTGTCCGGAAAATTGATAATGCGCTTAGGAATATTTTTAAAGAACCTAATATTATTATTTCTTATTGCCCATCTACGTTTTTTAAGAAGCTCTTTTGCAAAATTTCGTGTTTTTTGATTCACAGGTTTAAGCTGTGTATCGGCTGTTAGTTGTTATTTAAGATTTTATTATGTAGATATCATATTAACCGAACTATGACAATGGTATAATATTCAAATAAAATGGTTTTGAACGTGATTTCGTTATGTAAATCGTATAACAAATATCAATTTTACGCTTGACTAGAACTAAGTGCTACGTGCGGATGGGTCGACGACACACAGTGGCTGGCTACTTTAAACTTATTTTCATAGTTTTTTACAATATGTGAAATGTACTTACAGTAAAGCTTCGACATTATTACTGGGATTAACTTTAGTTATTTAGAATACATATATATATATATATATATATAACTCCCTTAGTATGGTCATGGCGTGATTATAGACATACTTAAAACCTCGTGTAGCAAGTAAATATATTTTTTTTACGTTATACTTCTTTTGGTGCATTAAGTAGAGGGAAAACTTGAGAGCTGCGTTTGCTTCAAGTGACGGAAGTGTGACATAATGAACTTAGCCATCAATGCTAATAATGAAAATTGATTTATTTTGACTTTTTTTAACATAAATACCATCACGCCTGTATTACCCGAATAGTTAGGCAGAGGTGTACACTAATTGTACACCCACAATTCGCCGAGTTTGTTTTTAGGTCCCATGTTATAGGGGGCGAGCCTATTTCCATTAATCGGGCTCGAAACCAAACTCCGAGCTGCTACTGGGAATTTCATAGAATAAACCCAATAACACTTTGTGTTAAATGCCGTGTGTGAAATTGTGTCCTCATATTTATAAAGAAATAATAATTAAATAATTTCTCACGTGTGTACATAATTAGTAGGTAGTTAAATTTCGGGAGCACTGCCGAGGGTTTTTAAAAAGTCTAAGACAAGACTGATTCTCAAGAAGCTTTATTAAGAATGCTTTTATTTGTTACAAATGTCTCTTTTATAAACTCTTATTCTATAAACACAAAGTGGGGCTGTTTACTATGAAATAATGAGAAATATGTCGCAATACATTCAGTAAAAACACCAGGTGTCTATCAGTAGTTTGCAGACATAATATGGGTTAAAAGCGTAACATCAGCATTTCTAACGTATGTACCAATTAACAAGACGTAATAAGAGAGGGTACAGACTGCATAACTCCTCCCCCCTCAAGTTCGAAATTATCAGAGGGATGATTATCACTATGATTATTTCGATAGCAATAATTTTTACAAAAACTGAGCTTATATACTAAGAATACAAGAATTAATAGAAATATAATCACATATAACAATAAAGTTCCGGCACTAACACTTTTTACATTAATAATTCTTTCACTTGATGTTTTTAGTTCACTTTCACTGATTTTTAAAAGATTATTTAAATGTTGAAGATTTATTAATTCACTGTTATCCAAATTGATGGGTTCACGTTGCAATTGTTGCTCAGTAATTGTTATTTCGGGAAGATTAATAATCGGTAATTTTGACATCTTCAAATTACTCGTAGTAATATGGTGAGCTTTTAGCGTAATTTCACCAATTTTAACATCGCAATGGTCATCTAGGACGAGGAAGTATGTCCCTTCTATATTTTCTTTCGTTATTTCGTCGTTACAAATTTTTGATAATATATTCTCAGCGTTACTATGAAGAATCCATCTCTCTTTTCCAATTGGTTGTATCTTAATGGTCTTGATTTCAACTGGTACTGGATGACAAGAACTCGTATTCGAAGAAAATTGAATTAATGCTGTTATGCAAGTGTCTTCTGAAGTTGTTCGAGAATCATCCTCGTGACACAGGAACATTTCGTCGTGAAGTTCATTACAAGGTAAAGTGAGCGAGACAAATTTAGACCCTTTTACTAATAGGTAAGGAAATTTAGGAATAATGATGGTGGTATGATTAGAAGGATTGGTCATAGGTATTGGAATTGCTCTGTAGTATGTATAAATTTCATCTCTAATTATTGGTATATCTAAAATGAATGTTATTTGACTTCCTTTTGTATAAGCTTTAAGCTCTATACATTGCTCTATTTTAACTAAATTGTCATAACTTACTGGATACACAAGTTTGTAGAATTTCTCTATCTTTTTTAACAATTCTAATAATTCATTTGAGTTTATAAGAGATTGGTGTAATATTTTTAATTTACTGAATGCCAGAGAAGTTTCAATTTCATTCAACCGAATGTAGAGTAGTTGAAAATTATGGAAAAATAAATTATAAACATTAATAAAATTATGGGTAGTTATATCAATATTAGTTTGATTTATTAATTTTTTTATTTCTCGTAACTCTTTATCTATTCGAATGAAATTGTCCTTCGTGAAATTTGTTATCTTTATCATTGATTCAGAAATATCTGATATTAAGGTTACCTTTTTAATGAGTGTATTTTGGCGTGTCGTTAGAGAATCAATCATATTTTCATATCTTAAAGCATCATTATGATCTAAGTTACCAGTTATAAGCTTAATAATAGATCCAAGAGGATTGAGAAGTCCACGTTTAATTCTAGTTGATGGAGATAACTGTTCTAATTTTTGAATACTAATATTCATTACATAATTCGTTTGAAGCTTTACATTAAAAAGTTGAACATTAGATGTTTCATTATCAAAATGTGTTTTTAAATATTGATTAAATTTAGTATATCTTTTTATATTGAATTCTAAATCCTCACGTATCAGACTTAAATCTAAAATCTTAATTATTGTCCACTTATCATAACTTACACTAGCTTGACCTTGTTTCACAAGGACTATACCGGGATTTTTATCGATTCTGTGAAGTTGAAGGGCGTGAATCCTGATGATCAGAGCCAGGAGCCCAAGGAGGTACCTGCGAAGGTCGTTTTATATCCTTAATAGGCACGTTTGTTTTTCGAGTTTTCATTTTTACAGGACAGATATTTCTGTCAATTTTACCATATACTTGTGCTTTTTGATAACGCGGTTTATCTTTACTTCGCCTTGTATTAACACCTTTTACAAATATAGTGTCCTCTTCTTGAATATCAAATGATGTTTCACCACCACGTTTTGTTTTAATCTTTTCTTTATTTTCAATTACTTTGTCTGTTAAATATTTATAAAGATATTTCGTTCGTTTCATATGATCGTTTACTAATTGTTGCGTATATTGTTTGTTAAAGTTTACTTCAAAAGTACTATTAGAATCAGTGTGTCCAAAAACTACTTCAAATGGTGTAAGACCAGTCGTTGAGTGAATGGTTTGATTGTATGACATAATTGCATAAGTCATAACGTTAGCCGCGTCAGTTATTTTATGTTCATATTTAGCGATACGATATATTTCTAAAATAGTTGAATGGAATCTTTCAATTAAACCCATAGAATTAGGATTATGTGGAGTGCTTATGTGTAATTCTATTTTATAAAATTGTAATGTTTCTTTTAAAAGTGTATTGTTGAATTCAGTACCAGAATCAGCACTGATCTTATTTGGTACGCCATAAAATGAGAAAAATTTAATTAAGGCACGAACTACTTCAGGTGTAGAGCGATTGGATATTTCAAAAGCCTGACCTAGTTTACTGAAAGCATCTATTATGGTAAGGAAGTAGCTTCCTTCTATAGAGAATATATCTATAAATATTTCAGCAAAAGGTTTTGTTTGAGTTTGCGTTAACATTAATTCTGGTTTTAAAGGTTTGCGATCATATTTTAGAGTTTTACAAGTTTCACAAGAATTGATTACAGAAGCGACTGTTATATCCATATTTGTCCAAAAATAATTACGCTTTAATTTCATAAGAGTTTCTTTGATTCCACGGTGACTTGTTTTACCTTGATGATAAGCAAGTATAGTGGCACGTTGCTCTTTTTCATCACCTAAGTATATAACTCTTTTAGTACATTCATATATTTTGACGGTATCTTTTTTAAATAGTTTTATCACGGCATTTGTAAATTGTTTACGGTGAATTTCGCTCTCAAAGTAAAAGAAATATTTAATTTTAGGTTTTATATATTCTAAAAGAAATTTCTTAACAAGGTTAGTGTTGTTTACAGGTAAATGTACTTCCAAAATTTTTTGTTTTTCATGTGATAAGTCTTTTATTGATAATTGGTTTCTGTTCCAAGTAAAAATAAGGATTTGATTAGGTTTTGTGTCGATGGCTTCTTCAATAATGGGAATACCATTCGTATCAATATCTTCAGCAGAATGTATGGTTTCCGGTAATGAACAGGCAGTAATAGTACTGGATGAAGGAGAACGAATTGGGTGAGTTAAAGTCTTATCGGAATCTGAAGGAATAGTTAACGTTTCTGATGAGTCTGAAATTAGTATTGGACTCTCAGATCGTTCAGTGTCACTCACGTTTACTCGTAAGGACATATCGTCCTTTAATATATTTAATTTAATTCGTGATAGAGCATCAGCATTACTATTTTGTTTACCGTTCTTGTATATTATGTCAAAATCGAACTCAGCTTCTTCAGTTTCAACAGGTTCTATGTTTTCATGATAATCGTCATAAGCAGTTTGTTGATTATCGTCAATGAAATAATGATTTTCATATTCTGTATAATCAGGTTGATAGTCTTGGTATTCAATTTCAGGGTCGTTCATTTCTAAAGACTCTATCATATTTTGTCTAATAGGACGAGCTGTGCGCATTGACACATCGCTTGCCTGAAATTGAGGTGGATTACGTTGAGGTTGATTTTGTGGTGGTATACCAAATTTAAATTGTTGATTTGGCATGTTGAAATTAGGTCGGTTTTGTGTATTGTTAAATTGTGGTTTGAACCCTTGTTGATTAGGAATACCGAATTTAAAATTATTATTTCCAAAATTTGGTTTATATCCTTGTTGGTTTAGGTTAGGTCTGAATTGTACATTTTGATTTGGAATACCGAATTTAAAATTATTATTATACGGTTTAAAATTATTTTGTGTTTGGTATGGAATTCCGAATTTAAAATTTTGTTGTCCGGAATTAAATGTATTTGGCACAAATGCAGGTTGAGGTTTGAAATTATTATTAAAATTATTTGTTAAAGTAGGCGTGAAAAATTGTTGAACTGGTTTAATATTAGATTTATTTTTATTTTTAGAATTGTACTGATATTGAAAATTGACCTCCTCCATGACAACACTTAGTGCGTTTTCTAAAACGGTACAACCTTTAAGTCGCACAATTCGAATTAAATCCTCTGGTAAATTATATAAAAATACATTCAAGCACATATTATTATAGATAATCATTTTAGCGGCTTTGAGGCCTTCATCAGTTAATAAATTGACCTTGGAGAAGAGGGTGCAGCGTGTTTGTTGTATCCTATTACAAAATTGCGTATATGTTTCACCAACTTTAATTTTTAAATTTTCCAACTCAATTGCCACACACTCTTCCGATCTAGGATCACCAAAATGTTGAATCAAAACAGCTCTTAATTGTTCCCAAGTTGTTATGTCTTCTCTTTCACTTAGTAGAGCAGCGGCTTTACCACATAATCTACTAGTTATAGCATGAAACACATATGTAGTTTGAACAACATTGTTTGATCCGCTAAAATTTCTGATTATATATTCACTTTTTTTAATAAATAAATTTAAAGTATTTTGATCACCATCGTACTTGGGAATTAAACTTAAAAGTTCTTTTGATACTAATTGAATTGTTGATTCATTGTTGCGTTGCATTTTGAATTGTATTTATTTAATTAAACACACACAAAGTAAAATTCACAAAATTAAAATTCACAAAATAAATCTTATAACAAAATTATCAAAATCAAAATTCTCAAAATTAAAATTATCGAAATTAAAATTATCAAATTAAAATTCTCAAAATTAATATTTATTATTAATATTTCTCAATATCTTATAATCTATGAAGTCAAATAACTTTCGACGATTTTTATTCGAAAATTATGAAAAATAATTTTCAACGATGTTTGTTTGAAAATTATAAAAATTTGTTAAATAATTTTCAACGATTTTTGTTTGAAAATTATAACAATGTCCAACGAAAAATACAACCACAGAAAATAACAAGGACGAGACAAGGATTGTAAAAATGGTCACTTACAGTCTGCTCGTTCCCATGTCTTGCCGTATAGCTGCTTTCGCTTTTAGGACAGGATCTCTCGGAAATAGATGTGGAACCCGACGTTAACTTATTTATTGGTTCGTAGATACTCAAAATCTGCACATGAGACCGATTTGTAAGACTCGAACACAGACTTTTATTGTTGATTGAGTATCCTACCGACTGCGCCAGTTAAATTTCGGGAGCACTGCCGAGGGTTTTTAAAAAGTCTAAGACAAGACTGATTCTCAAGAAGCTTTATTAAGAATGCTTTTATTTGTTACAAATGTCTCTTTTATAAACTCTTATTCTATAAACACAAAGTGGGGCTGTTTACTATGAAATAATGAGAAATATGTCGCAATACATTCAGTAAAAACACCAGGTGTCTATCAGTAGTTTGCAGACATAATATGGGTTAAAAGCGTAACATCAGCATTTCTAACGTATGTACCAATTAACAAGACGTAATAAGAGAGGGTACAGACTGCATAACTAGGTACATACAAATGTTGTTTTTGTTATAATTACTTTTACTCAGCTAAAAAGTGATTATAAAACTAAGACCTATTTGCTAAATGTCTTCATGTGAAACATGTAATGAAGTGGGTCAGACCGGTTTTCGGTCCCAATGTTCACCGTTAGTGCGTGTAAACTATGAGGTTTATGTCTCCCGCAAAACCAATCACCACATAACCACTCCTATCCCTACTCCCCGCTCGCAACATATGGACCGCTTCGGAACGTGAGCGCATCGCCACGCGGATAACGCCTCGTGCATAAACAAGTGATATAATCGTTTAAAATTTGCACAATCGTCGCTGAAATTAAAATATAATATACATAATATAATAACCCGCAGTGAATCTAGTTTGCAAGGCCTTAGCTGCGAGAGATTTATAAATTTAAACAAGAGCTATCTATCGTCTAGTATAAGTCACATATATGCCACGAGTCACCATTAACGCAGTGTTTTCCATTCTTCATATTTTTCCGCATCCCGCATCTCCTAATTTTTTAAGGTTTCTTCGAGCTGAATACACCGTTCACGAATGTTGGCGTGGTGACGCTTTGGTTCAACGTTGGCGGTGAAGAGCCGAGTTGGTTTTTTTTAATAGACAGGCTGGATGGTTTGTCGTGTAGCGGGATCACCCGGTGTATTTATTTATCAGGTACAGGTACAGGCACAAGCAAGTCAACGAATCACCACTTTGCCTATTGTATATTGAAAGACAATCGCACTTAAGAAGTAAACTCAAGTCGAGCTGACATACTCACAAACTTTTTTTAAAAATATTCACTAAGATGTTTCATATCTGCCGGGCGACCCGTGAAAGACAACTTTTTTTTATGAACTATAAGATGCCGGTCATACAAAACAAGGTAAAAGATAACTTTTTTTATTACTAAAGGTAAGTTTGCGTTTGATCACTACCTCGCCTGATCGTAAGTGATGGTGTGGTCTACGATGGAGCACGCTCACCTAGAAGGTACCTATTTACTCGAGACTTGAAGACACCCAGACTATAATTATCAGAAAATACAAACTTCGGCAAAGTGTTCCACTCTTGAGCAGTGCACAATATAAATGTGCTAGCAAAACGCTTTGTGCACACTGGTGGTATATCTACCATAAATCGATGACGCTTCACCGTGTCTCTTGTCGTCCGACGGTGGAAAGGGGATGGGGGAATTTAGTTGTGCAATTCCAACGCACACTCGCCAAAATGTATCCGTTAAAAACATTATTAATTGACACAAAAATTAAATAAGATATTAACATTTGAATTAATAAATAATTAATACAAGAATATTGTTCTGTATTCGCCATATTAATATCTGTCACAACTGGCTGCGTCATATTATAGTGAGTCCCAGTAGTGCTATAACCATTCACCTAATAAATATGAAAAACAACATACATTTAATATCCATCAACAGTTGATTAGACTAAATGGAAATGTGTTATTGTTCGTTAAAAAATAATTATTCATTTGTTCTAATAATTTTTATACTTATCATTATCATTTCAGCCGATAGACGTCCATTACTAGAAATAGGTCATCTTCAAAGATCGCCACAACGACAAGTCAAGTGCTGCCGCACTCAGCGGCTTCCCGCAACCTTTACCAGATCGTCGAACCACCTTGTGGCGGATCTGATCATGCTGAGTTTTCGGGGACGCAATATGACGTCAATCCCCTCGAAATAATATGATGATTTTTATACACTTTGAATAAATAACAATTAAATATTTAGCACTCATTGAAGTGGTTAATATCGATACCAAATCATATGAATAACTTTGTAACTTTAATTTTAATATCAGACAACCATACGCTAAGCAAATACAGGAAATAAAACTTTATAATATTAGTGTGCAGGATAGCAGGAAAACAGCGCAAACGCCGCAGTAGGCGTGGCCTGTCACAAGAGCGAGATCGCGTCACAAGTGCGAGCGAGACGCACTATGTGTTTAGTTTATATCGTATTTATAGCCTTTAAATGTATTATTATTAAGTTATTGTTAAATTATTAGATAACTTTTTAGTTTCAACACACGAATATAGTTTTGTATAACCAATAGAGATATAGATAATAAGAAACACATTTTGCCATGGAGGGGACTTCATACTCGCACCGCACTGTCGCCCCTCCAACAAGGCCCGCTTTGCCGCCCCGTTGAGCGCTATAAAAGGCCGCGCTCCGCGGTACCAAGTGCCCACCCGTCACGTCCACCCTCTCTAGCGGTAACCCAAGCCTAGGTCCGTTCCTCGGTGTGAAACCCTTGGGTCAGGCAACCGCCCGCGCGATACAAGTGACACTGTACGTGCATCACTTAGCTACCTACATACAACACTACACACGTATGAACATACACACGTGCACACCACACAGGTACATAGGTTCTGTGAGGGACCTTTTTTTTTCTTTTTTTACGCTAGTTAGTTAGCGCTAGTTAGTGTAGAAACATTCCGATTACTGAATACACATACGCACGGTTCCTTCCTTCCTCCCAGGAGGAAGGGAACGTGTCTATGTGTATATTTAGTTAGCTCGAATCGTAGGTGTAGGGATTCGAATAGATCGCGACCTATTTGCGAACGCAACGACCGCCCGAGCCGAGGTCCGGCCACTTTGGCACCCTCGTGCGAGTCGTCCACAAAACTTTCGCGGCTGAGTGCCCTCTGCGCTCGCCCCCAAGTCCGGTGAAGCTGTAAAAGCCGCAGCGGCTTTAGGGCCCCTAAGGCTAACAGTGTAGTCAGTTCTAAAAAAAAAAAAAAAAAAAAAAAAAAAAACAAAAAAAAAAAAAAAGGTACCAAGTGCAAATCGCGAACTACAATATTGTAAGAAATGACCGGGCCGGCCGCGGGGGCGGCACTCTCATTTATTACAAACGATCGTTATATTGTACGCCGGTAGATCCTCCGATACTTACCAATATGGAAGTATCCGTGTGTAGACTAGGAATGACCGACCACCCGTCCATAACGTTAGTTTCAGTTTATCTCTCGCCGAGGAAAGAGCCTCTCAGGTCTGACCTAGAAAAGCTACTTTCGCTCGGTGAATCGGTCATTATAGCGGGTGACCTCAATTGTGGACACACTTCGTTTGGCAATTGGAGAGACTCCAGTAATGGGGTTAAACTCGAAGAGCTAACGAACGTGCTAAACTTTGATGTCATAGCGCCACCCACTCCCACCCACTTTCAAGACAACTGTATGCCGACAGTGCTTGATGTAGCTCTCATTAAAGGTATCGCGCTTCGGTTACGACTCATTCGGGTCGTACACGAGCTCGACTCCGACCACCGTCCGGTCATCATGCAGCTAGGTCAACCAGACGACTCTAGCCCTCCTTCGGTCCAAGTGGTTGACTATGCCAAGCTAAAACATTATCTTGCGGACAGGCCGTCCTCGTCCAGCTTAGATAGGATCCCGGACGTATTGGGGTCCGTTGCGGATGTAGATCTCGCGATCGATTCCCTGGTCGACCACCTGCAGGTCGGCATCGGAGAGGCCTCGAGAGAGGTCGAAGAGGCGAGCGATCGCCGCTTCGTACTCCCTGCCGACGTGCGGGCGTTGTTGACGGAAAAGAACGCGGCGACTCGTGCGCACGACCACTATCCGACCGAGGAAAACCGCGCACGCTTACGCGCGCTTCAGAGAGCGGTTAGAGCCCGCATATTAGAACTCAGGAGTCACAGATGGGACGCCCTCGTCGAAGGGCTAAGGCCGTCGCATCTGGCTTACTGGAAACTAGCTCGCAGCCTCAAAATAGAGGCTTCTTATCTTATGCCCCCCCTCGAGAGGGGTCCCGGTATACCGCTCGCCTTCGATAGCAGCGACAAGGCGGAGTGCCTCGCCACTTGTTTGGAGAGCCAGTGCTCTCCGAACAGTGTCGATGCAAATACCGACCGGGTCGAGGGTATCGATGGATGCGTGCGGGAGCTGGATAAGCTCCCCGCGACAGCCTCCCTGTCCCCAGTCACGTCTGAGGAGGTTCTTTCCATTATAAAAAGCCTTAAGCTCAGAAAAGCACCAGGTCCCGACGGGATTAGGAATGAAGTACTTAGGCTTCTTCCTGATCGCCTCATAGCTCTATTGGTCTGCATCTTCAATGTAGCCATAGTCCACTGCCATTTTCCAACCGCCTGGAAAAAGGCAATAGTCATAGGTATCCGTAAGCCCGGCAAGAGCGCGTCGCTTCCCGACAGCTATCGCCCGATCAGTCTCCTAAATACGTTAGGGAAAATTTACGAGCGGATCCTTCTGAACCGTCTCAAGCCAATAATAGAGGAGAAAGACCTCTATCCGCCTGAGAAATTCGGTTTCCGTGCTAGATATTCTTGCACTCACCAAGTGCACCGCCTCACGGAGCACGTTGCATTTAATTTTGCTGAACTTTATAAACCCCGCCGTACACTTGCGGTCTTTTTCGACGTGGCCAAGGCCTTTGATAAGGTCTGGCACGAGGGATTGATTTACAAGTTGTACCGCTTTGAAGTCCCCGATAGGCTAATTAAAATAATTCGCGACTATTTAACAGATCGCACCTTCCGCTATAGAGTGGAAGGTGAATTGTCCACGCCCCGTCCAATACGCTCAGGCGTTCCCCAAGGTTCGATCCTGGCTCCTAGCCTATTTAACCTGTACGTCAGTGACCTACCTCGACTCCCGGAGGTCGAGGTAGGGCTATACGCTGACGATACAGTCTTATATGCCTCAGATAGGAATAGATCCCACCTCAGACACAAAGTCCAACGCTCCGTGACCACTCTCGGGAAGTGGTTTAACGAGTGGCGTATAGCCGTTAATCCCTCGAAGAGCGCCGCGATGCTCTTCGATGCGGATTCGTCACAGATACCGTGGAAGCTTAAACCTGTTAAGCTCTACGATAATCCGATTCCGTATGTAAGAGAGACCAAATATCTAGGGGTAACCCTAGATAGTAGGCTCTCCTTTAGACCCCACATCCGTAAGGTTAGAAACAGGGCCGCGTGGGTCCTGGGCCGGTTGCATCCTCTGTTGTGTTCGGTGAGTAAAATGTCCACGCGACATAAGCTCACGCTCTACAAGACGTGTATTCGACCAATTTTGACATACAGTTGCGCCGTGTTCGCACATATGTCCGAGTCGAGTTTCAAACGGTTACAATCGATACAGAATAGGTTCCTCTATCGTCTCACCGGGGCCCCGTGGTATGTTCGAAGCGTAGATCTCCATAGAGATATGGAGCTTCCTTCGATACATGCCTACGTTAAACAGCTCTCCCGTTCGTATTTCGACACCGCGTCGAACCACGCGAATCCGTTAATAAAAACAGCCGCCACTTATGTTCCGGCACCCACGGACATCCGGTACAAACGCCGGCCGCTCAATATTTTTATTGATCCCGACGATCACATCGAAAATTCGAATAAATATTACACATCCGTCTCTCCAAACAGAGCGTGCCAGCGCCCACGCCCGCGTAACCACCGTTCTCTCCGCAGAGGGCGGGCGGTCAATTTCGCTCCAGCACACCCGTCACGTCCACCCTCTCTAGCGGTAACCCAAGCCTAGGTCCGTTCCTCGGTGTGAAACCCTTGGGTCAGGCAACCGCCCGCGCGATACAAGTGACACTGTACGTGCATCACTTAGCTACCTACATACAACACTACACACGTATGAACATACACACGTGCACACCACACAGGTACATAGGTTCTGTGAGGGACCTTTTTTTTTTTTTTTTTTTCTTTTTTACGCTAGTTAGTTAGCGCTAGTTAGTGTAGAAACATTCCGATTACTGAATACACATACGCACGGTTCCTTCCTTCCTCCCAGGAGAAAGGGAACGTGCCTATGTGTATATTTAGTTAGCTCGAATCGTAGGTGTAGGGATTCGAATAGATCGCGACCTATTTGCGAACGCGACGACCGCCCGAGCCCCTAAGGCTAACAGTGTAGTCAGTTAAAAAAAAAAGGTACCAAGTGCATTTCGTTCTCAAGAAGTCGGCAAGAAAATACATAGCGACAAGTGCATTCGTACTCAAGAAGTCGGCAAGAAAATACATAGCGACAAGTGCATTCGTTCTCAAGAAGTCGGCAAGAAACTACATAGCGACCAGTGCATTCGTTCTCAAGAAGTCGGCAAGAAACTACATAGCGACAAATGCATTCGTTCTCAAGAAGTCGGCAAGAAACTACATAGCGACAAGTGCATTCATTCTCAAGAAGTCGGCAAGAAACTACATAGCGACAAGTGCATTCGTTCTCAAGAAGTCGGCAAGGAACTACATAGCGACAAGTGCATTCGTTCTCAAGAAGTCGGCAAGAAACTACATAGCGACAAGTGCATTCGTTCTCAAGAAGTCGGCAAGAAAATACAAAGCGACAAGTGCATTCGTTCTCAAGAAGTCGGCAAGAAACTACATAGCGACAAGTGCATTCGTTATCAAGAAGTCGGAAAGATACTATATAGCGACAAGCGCATTCGTTCTTAAGAAGTCAGCAAGAAAATAAATAGTGATAAAGACATTGTCAACAAGTAAATAGTAACAAGTGAATATCGTAAATAGTGATCAATAAAAGTTGAATTTATAGTCATCGACGTATTTTTACTCGGCAATCCAGTAATAGTTCTCAAAGTGCGGAAACCACGGAATTAATAGTCCGTAGTATAGACCAGAGCTATCGTCTGGTCACTTGATAACCTGCACAATTAGTGTTTTACATTCATAACCTTACGGTTAGTAAATCCACTTTTACTTGATTAAACATACATACATACCATCCCGCCGGTATCCCCGAAGGGTTAGGCAGAAGTCTACTAATGTACACCCACAGTTCGCCGTGTATGTTTTTTAGGTCTCATGTAATAGGGGGCGAGCCTATCGCCATTAATCGGGCACAAAGCCAAACTGCAAGCTACTACTGAGAATTTCATAGAAAATCCCAATAACCTTTTGCTCGACCTTGGAATCGAACCTAGGAACTCGTTCATTGAAGTCGCGATTACGACCACTAGGCTAATGAGACAGTAAGGTGTTTGAGTTAGGGCAATGAGTAAAAATATAACATTTAAATGGGTCAATGTGGGGGGGAACTCTGAAACTATAAGATATAGAGTAATATGTTCCAAAGAACCATGACATCGATTTTAAAGATAAGAAAAACTGCATTCATAGGTTTTCAAAAAAAACTTATACACGAGTCTGGAATAGGATGATTACTCTTGTACACAAGTCCTTTATTAAAATGGATTCTTGTATCGCAGATTACCTATACAAGCTACTTCCCGCCACTTTAAACTAAGCTGCTACAATTCGAATTCGAATTTGAAGAGTTTTTTGTTTATTTTTATAGTGTTGTTAATCTTAAAAAGTTCATACATAAATATCTCGTGTGTAGGTATTAAAGTGAGCAAGCTTCACGGATTAATGAACTTCTTATAACGTGTTTATGCCACGCTGTCAACTAAAACAAAATGGAACAGACCTCCGCAGCTCCGGTGCTAAATTCATTTTATCCCTATAGTTTTCTAGCTGTAAATTACTTATTTACAGTAATACTTAACGAGTGCGCTGACTGTTGTTTGTTTTTACGAGTGTGGTTTTGATATAGATGGAGTGACAGGTTTTTGATAGAAAATATACGTTACACTATTATTATATTTTGAACGGTTCGAGCGGTGAGTGACGTTGAATTTCATTAAATGTTTAAGTAAAGTATATCCCAACAAAAACATGATGTAAAAAACGGGCCAAGTCTCGATTGAGATGATTTGTATATAAAACGTGGTGAAATGTTATGAGTTTCTTTTTTAGGAGGTGTATATAAAAAAAGAGTAATTTTGGTTAAAATCTGGCCCACTTTTACCTTTAAATTATTGTAACAGTCGATACTTTTTTATTCTTTCTTTTCTTTCATTATATTTACCGTATAATCAACTTAGGATTATTTATTAACGGTAACTATATTTTTTTTATACCTTAGTCGGGTTTAGCCGTTCAATAGTTATGAATGTAGCTTGACATTTATGAAATATGTATTGATAAAAGTGTTGATACACGGTATGAATATTTAATTTCAGTTCTTTAAGTACGAACTTCAATGATTTATAATTTAATTATATTTAATACTATATATATAGTGGTGGTCGTATAATTAGAAACACTACCAACGGTACTTGACATTATGTAAGATACTTCACCGCAATCGTTTTTATTTTGAAATTAAGCAATAAATAGGACAACAATATATTATCATTTATTAGGAAAACAATATAAATCCTATTACACAGGTGCAGTTTCTATATTACATTACGGACACACATTTAAATCGGTTTTAAGGTATGAACAATAATGGTCAACTAAGTAGAAACAACAACAAAAAAGTATAAAAAACAATATTTTTTTAAGTATTAGTAATTAGTATTGTTATTTACGAAATAGCTACTATCCACAGCCTACCAATTGTTATAATTAATATTTAGTGGCGTATCCCTTATTTTCAATAACAGCACTGCAAAGACGTGACATTGATTCAATCAATTTCATACATTTTTCTAGGGGAATTGAATTTCATGCTTCAACAAATGCTTCATATAGTTCGTTTTGACCGGTGTTACGTTTGTTTGAGACTTTCTTTTGAACAATATACCAGAGATTTTCTATAGAGTTTAAATCCGGACTATTTGCTGGCCAGTCTTAAACGGATATACGCTGTTCGCTAAGGAAACATTTGATGCTATTGGCCGTGTGTTTAGAGTCATTGTCATGCTGAAAGATCCAGGTTACAGACAAATGATCGTCTGAGTAGGGAATCATTGTGTGCTCTAAGATTTTTTTGTATTGCCATTGATCCATTGTACCTTCAATCATCCGAACGGGTCCAACTCCACATCCGGAAAACACCCCCAAACTTTAATGTTACCGCCACCGTGTTTGACTATACTCCTTGTGTATTTATAATTAAAAACATTGTTTACAGGACGTCTAACATAGCGCTTTCCATCGGAATTTACCATATTTATTTTTGTTTCATCTGAAAATAACACTTTTTTCCATTCTCGTACCGTCCAATTAACATATTTTTTAGCGAATAATAATCGCTTCTTTCGGTGTTGCTTGGTAAGAAGTATCAGTCTTAACGAGATGTTTCTCGGGTCAACAGGCGAAAAAACTTCATTATTTAATGTGGTTGGAGCCTTTACTTGGGTCTTTTTTAGCAACACGAACGATTAACGTATCTTCTCTGGGAGAGATTTTTCTTGGCTGAGCCTTTTCTAAGAATATTTTCCACAGTTCCATTTGTTTTATAATGATCAATTGCATTAAAAACTTTCTTAACAGAACAATTTAAATGCTCAGCTATTCTTCTGTACGCCCACTTATGATCTATATGTATATTAACAATTATTTGCCTAGTTGACGCGTCACAAATTTTATTTTTGCCCATATTGAATAAAATAAAATTCAGTTTAAGTTTGAATTGCTGCCAAAATAATAGAAAAAGCCAAGAAAGAAATGTTATTCTCCAATTTCAAAAAAAAAAAAAAACGAGCTATTGATGCTTTTTTTAAATGTTTCTAATTAGGCGTCCATGCGGCCAGTAACAGAAAATAAACTCCTACATGTATAAGACTCATTTTGTAATTAAAAGTAAAATATGTTTTATATTTTATGCATTTAATGAGTTTTTTATTTGAGTGGCTATATTATTGTATGATTATTAATTATTGAATGTGTATAGTTTTTACGAAGATTTGTATGTTGTAGTTATACTTTCTTTATTCATAAAAAGTGTTTCTAATTACATGAACGCCACTGTATGTGTATTTAATTTAGTTTATCTGTCCTATATTTGTTACACTTTTGCATTTCAGTTTCATCTATCTTTATAGTTATTTATTTAAAACTTGCAATTTTACATGATAATACTTTATTAAATTGAGTCTATTTCTTCAATAGTCATACCATATAAGATAGTTTTAAATCATTCTTTCACTTTATCATAATTTAATGATTATAATAATTATTTATGATACACACAATATATTCATCAGATTCTATTTATGTACCAAATTTAAATGTGCTTGAGTGTGATATGAAATGGATTAATCCATTAAAATATTGAAATGATGTTCACAATTAACATTCGCAGCGCGCACACAAATGAATTTTTCATAATTGTATTTAATATATATATATTGTATGTTGCTCTTTATTTAATAAGTAACATAAACAGGGCGTTAGATAACATGATTTAGAAAATGTTACATAGAATCACTTTCATTATATGTAACTGCATTTTTATTTTTAACATTTGAAATACATAACTGACTTTTAGGCGGAATCTTGATTTATCATATGGTGGGTTTTATTTTACTTAGGTTATTTGACCCTGAATTATGAGTGGTATTTAACGTGATGTAATAGTGGAATATGCATTTTAAGTTGCCCCATGTATTCCCGGGACTGTTCTAACAAAGGGCCAACATCTTTTTAGAGTTGTGTTTGGAGATTACAAGAATAATTAGTAAAATATTGTTATCACGTGACGTAGGCAGAATTATGAATAAAAACAGCTACTATTTAATAAACAAGAAGAAATTAAAAAATACGAATACAAAATATTATAGGTACTTACATGTGATCACTTCTTTAGTTTAAAAGATTAGTTAAATCTTCTTCTTGCCCTTATCTCATCTAGATAGATAGATGCGGTACAGCTTGTTTTCCCCTTCCACTAATAAGGATATCTATAATATATAAATAGTATCGAAATTTATTTCTGGTTCGAATAGGATCTACGTATTTTTGTTGAATAAAAGTTTTTTAAATAAAACAGTAAACATATTACATGAAGGATTTTACGATAAACTATTATCTAATAAATTACTTATAAACATTTTAATGTTATATTAATATAACGTTCAGAGGGATTCGTCGGATAGCGCTGTATATCACAATACGTATTAATTATTAAAACAATAACTGACCAAAGAAAGTACTTAATTTCCTCATTTTTATTACACTTTCGCACCGCTTTTAAATTTAAGTTGATATATTATACTTGGTTTGAATTTTTTTACTTAAATATATTTAGTCTTTGCTTGATTGTATTGAAACTTAAAATTTTACTGTTAATTAAAATTATTATTTATATTATTCCGGAATCTCTTTGTATTTGGAGTGTTGCTAGAACTTTATCATCCAATCTAATATTTAAGTATATTTTTAAGCTATGGAGGCTACCCTCCATCCATCTACAGTCCAGGGGCCCAAATCTGCTATTTCACATTTAAATATCTACCATTGTCATTATATAGTTTTTTTTTTTTTTTTTTTTTTTTTTTTTTTTTTTTTTTTTTTTAGAACTGACTACACTGTTAGCCTTAGGGGCCCTAAAGCCGCTGCGGCTTTTACAGCTTCACCGGACTTGGGGCGAAAGTTTTGTGGACGACTCGCACGAGGGTGCCAAAGTGGCCGGACCTCGGCTCGGGCGGTCGTCGCGTTCGCAAATAGGTCGCGATCTATTCGAATCCCTACACCTACGATTCGAGCTAACTAAATATACACATAGGCACGTTCCCTTCCTCCTGGGAGGAAGGAAGGAACCGTGCGTATGTGTATACAATAATCGGAATGTTTCTACACTAACTAGCGCTAACTAACTAGCGTAAAAAAAGAAAAAAAAGGTCCCTCACAGAACCTATGTACCTGTGTGGTGTGCACGTGTGTATGTTCATACGTGTGTAGTGTTGTATGTAGGTAGCTAAGTGATGCACGTACAGTGTCACTTGTATCGCGCGGGCGGTTGCCTGACCCAAGGGTTTCACACCGAGGAACGGACCTAGGCTTGGGTTACCGCTAGAGAGGGTGGACGTGACGGGTGTGCTGGAGCGAAATTGACCGCCCGCCCTCTGCGGAGAGAACGGTGGTTACGCGGGCGTGGGCGCTGGCACGCTCTATTTGGAGAGACGGATGTGTAATATTTATTCGAATTTTCGATGTGATCGTCGGGATCAATAAAAATATTGCGCGGCCGGCGTTTGCACCGGATGTCCGTGGGTGCCGGAACATAAGTGGCGGCTGTTTTTATTAACGGATTCGCGTGGTTCGACGCGGTGTCGAAATACGAACGGGAGAGCTGTTTAACGTAGGCATGTATCGAAGGAAGCTCCATATCTCTATGGAGATCTACGCTTCGAACATACCACGGGGCCCCGGTGAGACGATAGAGGAACCTATTCTGTATCGATTGTAACCGTTTGAAACTCGACTCGGACATATGTGCGAACACGGCGCAACTGTATGTCAAAATTGGTCGAATACACGTCTTGTAGAGCGTGAGCTTATGTCGCGTGGACATTTTACTCACCGAACACAACAGAGGATGCAACCGGCCCAGGACCCACGCGGCCCTGTTCCTAACCTTACGGATGTGGGGTCTAAAAGAGAGCCTACTATCTAGGGTTACCCCTAGATATTTGGTCTCTCTTACATACGGAATCGGATTATCGTAGAGCTTAACAGGTTTAAGCTTCCACGGTATTTGTGACGAATCCGCATCGAAGAGCATCGCGGCGCTCTTCGAGGGATTAACGGCTATACGCCACTCGTTAAACCACTTCCCGAGAGTGGTCACGGAGCGTTGGACTTTGTGTCTGAGGTGGGATCTATTCCTATCTGAGGCATATAAGACTGTATCGTCAGCGTATAGCCCTACCTCGACCTCCGGGAGTCGAGGTAGGTCACTGACGTACAGGTTAAATAGGCTAGGAGCCAGGATCGAACCTTGGGGAACGCCTGAGCGTATTGGACGGGGCGTGGACAATTCACCTTCCACTCTATAGCGAAAGGTGCGATCTGTTAGATAGTCGCGAATTATTTTAATTAGCCTATCGGGGACTTCAAAGTGATACAACTTGTAGATCAATCCCTCGTGCCAGACCTTATCGAAGGCCTTGGCAACATCGAAAAAGACCGCAAGTGTACGGCGGGGTTTATATAATTCAGCAAAATTAAATGCAACGTGCTCCGTGAGGCGGTGCACTTGATGAGTGCAAGAATATCTAGCACGGAAACCGAATTGCTCAGGCGGATAGAGGTCTTTCTCCTCTATTACTGACTTGAGACGGTTCAGAAGGATCCGCTCGTACATTTTCCCTAAAGTATTTAGGAGACTGATCGGGCGATAGCTGTCGGGAAGCGACGCGCTCTTGCCGGGCTTACGGATACCTATGACTATTGCCTTTTTCCAGGCGGCTGGAAAATGGCAGTGGACTATGGCTACATTGAAGATGCAGACCAATAGAGCTATGAGGCGATCAGGAAGAAGCCTAAGTACTTCATTCCTGATCCCGTCGGGACCTGGTGCTTTTCTGAGCTTAAGGCTTTTTATAATGGAAAGAACCTCCTCAGACGTGACTGGGGACAGGGAGGCTGTCGCGGGGAGCTTATCCAGCTCCCGCACGCATCCATCGATACCCTCGACCCGGTCGGTATTTGCATCGACACTGTTCGGAGAGCACTGGCTCTCCAAACAAGTGGCGAGGCACTCCGCCTTGTCGCTGCTATCGAAGGCGAGCGGTATACCGGGACCCCTCTCGAGGGGGGGCATAAGATAAGAAGCCTCTATTTTGAGGCTGCGAGCTAGTTTCCAGTAAGCCAGATGCGACGGCCTTAGCCCTTCGACGAGGGCGTCCCATCTGTGACTCCTGAGTTCTAATATGCGGGCTCTAACCGCTCTCTGAAGCGCGCGTAAGCGTGCGCGGTTTTCCTCGGTCGGATAGTGGTCGTGCGCACGAGTCGCCGCGTTCTTTTCCGTCAACAACGCCCGCACGTCGGCAGGGAGTACGAAGCGGCGATCGCTCGCCTCTTCGACCTCTCTCGAGGCCTCTCCGATGCCGACCTGCAGGTGGTCGACCAGGGAATCGATCGCGAGATCTACATCCGCAACGGACCCCAATACGTCCGGGATCCTATCTAAGCTGGACGAGGACGGCCTGTCCGCAAGATAATGTTTTAGCTTGGCATAGTCAACCACTTGGACCGAAGGAGGGCTAGAGTCGTCTGGTTGACCTAGCTGCATGATGACCGGACGGTGGTCGGAGTCGAGCTCGTGTACGACCCGAATGAGTCGTAACCGAAGCGCGATACCTTTAATGAGAGCTACATCAAGCACTGTCGGCATACAGTTGTCTTGAAAGTGGGTGGGAGTGGGTGGCGCTATGACATCAAAGTTTAGCACGTTCGTTAGCTCTTCGAGTTTAACCCCATTACTGGAGTCTCTCCAATTGCCAAACGAAGTGTGTCCACAATTGAGGTCACCCGCTATAATGACCGATTCACCGAGCGAAAGTAGCTTTTCTAGGTCAGACCTGAGAGGCTCTTTCCTCGGCGAGAGATAAACTGAAACTAACGTTATGGACGGGTGGTCGGTCATTCCTAGTCTACACACGGATACTTCCATATTGGTAAGTATCGGAGGATCTACCGGCGTACAATATAACGATCGTTTGTAATAAATGAGAGTGCCGCCCCCGCGGCCGGCCCGGTCATTTCTTACAATATTGTAGTTCGCGATTTTCGGATCACGTTTAGCACGCTTTAAGAGCGTCTCCTGCACTAAAAGAACATCTACTTGGTGATCTTTAAGAAAGGTCGCGACGAGATCACGCTGCGGTAGTAGGCTTCGCGCGTTAAAAAAAGAAAGATTTAACGCTTTCGGCTTAAACTTTGCCATTGAAAGGCCCTAAGTTATTATTACACGCCTCACGGTCGAGACGTTGTAGTGTCTCTGAGAGGCGGGGGAACGCGCAAGCGGTCTTGATGAGACCGAAGCGCTCCAGATGATCATTGTAGTCAATGAGCTCGCGGATATCGTGCTCGCGAAGGAGCAGTATCATTAAGTCGTTACTATTAACGACAACGTTAGCGGGCGCGCGGGGCGCGGGAATATCCATAGCCATAAGGGGCTGTGGATTGGGGCGACGGGGGCCCCATGCGTTCTGCGATGAACGCACGGGTTGCGGTTGCACCGCGCGGGGTGCGGAGAGGCCGGCGGCGGCCGGGGACTGGCGCGGGACCGGCAGCGCGGGAAATTCCCCTGACGCCAGCGGGGGTTGCGCTTTGATAGCTGAGGCGGGGGGCGCCGCCCGGGGGGCCGCCTGCCTCTGCGTGCGTGGCCGCGTGGTGCGCGGGGCCTTGGGGCAACCGCGATAATTCGCGGGATGCCCCTCCTCCCCGCATAACACGCAGCTCGGGGGGACGACGGAGTCACGCTCGCGCGTGCACTCCCGTGTGGGGTGGTCCTCTCGGCACTTTACGCACCGCGGACGAGAATGACAGTTACGAGCAGCGTGCCCGTACAGCTGGCAGTTGTGGCACTGCGCAGGCTGGTGGTTTTTGTATGGGGGCTCCACGTTAATCCCGGAGAGCCCGCACACCGTCTCTAGCTGGAAGATGGCCTTTCCCTCGGGGGAAAGGTCCAATATGGCCACTACCATTTGTAGTGGCCGCTTATCTTTACTGTACATCCGGTGTACTTCCCGGATGGGATAACTTTGCTCCTTGAGCGAGGAGCACACCTCCGACGGGTCGAGCTCCACCGGAATGCGGCGGATGACCACTCGGAGGACGCGCTCCTCCGCGAGAGAATAGGTGTAGAATTGCAGACCTTTCTGCCGGAGGAGGGTGGTGAGTTTGCGGTGAGTTTCCGAAGAACTCACCGAAATGGAAATCCCTCATTATATAGACACTCTACTGATATTATATCGAAATTGTAACAAATTTGGTATTCTGCTAAAATTTCATTACTGTCTCGATAGAATCTCTATGGCGTTCTGATCATAGAGTAGAGTAATACATGGGGTAGTTGTGATAGTGTGTCAGTGGGATGGCATAGATAAGTCGTTAGCGTTGCCTATCAAAATCACAAAAATCTACCATGGATTCAGTGTTGCCAATCGAAACTACCATTAGTTTACAATACTTGTTAGTGCTATTTTTCCTGTTCAATCTCAATAAATCTGTAAGATTACGTAAAAAAACGCAAAGCAGAATACCAAATGAGTCAGTGATTTTCCGATAGAATGATACACAAATAGGAGAATACCGAATGGTGACCAAATGTTTGATACTATCGACACACTATTAAAACACTGTTTTAATAACAGACATGGGCCCATGGAGTATAATCTTTATGAATGAAAAAGTGTCCGTCGAAAAACGTTAAATTAGGGTGGCGCCACGGCAGCAAGTGCATAAATTTTATAGATAATTCAACTGTCCCCAATAAAAGATTGTTCTCCTTACCTCCATGATATTAATTAAATGAAATAGCACTGACTCGCTCACTCATTCCAAGATCTCCAAAATACTTGAAATTTAGCATAGTTAGTAATGTAGATGCTCACTAAGAACGGATTTTATGAAAATCCTATTCAAAATTTTAAAACGGGTGATACCGTGAGTCACGACTTGTGTTACCTACATAAATCGTAAATACTGCACTGCTCTCAATATTTGAGGTTATGTAAATTTTGTGTCGAAGTTTCATACGTTGTGATTTATAACGGCCCGGTGATCTTTTCTTTGCATAGAAATATATCCACTTATTCGTAAAACCAGACAAATGAGTTTCCGATAAAGTTGTGGTCCTTCCGAATCCTGCCGCGGCGCGCGCCACGCCGTCGACCCAAATACATTGAAAATGTTCCAAAAGCTTGTAGGTATGAACTATGTTATCACTCACGTAAACAATGTCTACTGTGATGAATTATGGGTTTGCAGAATGTTTGTGACATTAATTTAATAATAATCACATAATACTCTTTATATTAATTTTCTATCCGCAATAAACAAACATAGATATTTTACATAGATAAGAGATATTGTGCCACAGATAATAACTAATTTTTATATTTATTGGAGTATACACTTCACACGCCCCCTCAATAAAATAAAAATTACACTCTTGACCAAACAAAAAAAAATCAGCTCTTTAACAAACAAAACATGCGCCCCCTTAATAGTATAATGCTATAATAATAATAAAAAAAAAATCTTTATTTAGATCTTATTCTATGGTTATTCTTAACTTATAACTTTTTTTTTTTTTAAACACATTTAACATTCACTCACATTAAACCTAAAAGATGTCTAAAGTTATTAAATTTACTCACAGGTAAAGACTTTGTAAATAAATCAGCTAATTGACAATCTGTTTTAATAAATTTCAAAAGTACAATATTACTGTCTATTTTCTCTTTAATAAAATTAAACTTAATATCAACATGTTTTACTCTTTTATTATTTTCAGGATTATTTCCAATACTTATGGCTGCCTGATTATCTACAAAGATAGTGATAGGACAAACAGAAATCTGAAAATCTTTTAAAATATTTTTAAGCCAACAAGCCTCAACAACTGCAGAACTCAGAGCTATAAGTTCTGCCTCAGAAGATGACAAACTAACAGTAGGTTGCTTCTTAGATGACCACATAAGAGGACAATTGAATAATTTAAACACATATCCTGATGTTGACTTTCTGTCATTAATATCACTTCCCCAGTCGGAATCAACATATCCAATCAAATCAGCACTTTCATTACTATTGAAAATCAACTTCAGGTCAAGTGTAGCATTTACATACCTAAGCACTCTTTTTAGAGATTTTAACAATGCTTCATTTGCACAATTTTGAAAACGACTTAAATATGCTACACTAGGAGATAAATCAGGTCTAGTACACAAAACAGCATACATTAAAGATCCAAGAATTTGTCTACATTGATTTTCTAACTTAGGATCTGAGTTATTTGACTGAAACATCTGAAATTTAAATTCCATTGGAGTAGATATAGGTTTTGACTCACACATATTAAACTTTTCTAAAATCTTTTTTAAATAGTGTTTTTGTGACAATTCAATAATACCATTTTGCAAATCTTGCTCAACATGAATACCTAAATAGTTAGTTACATGACCTAAGTGTTTCATAGAGAAAATATTACTCAAATAAAGTTTTAAATTATGTACCTCCTTATCATTTGTCCCCAAAATCAATATGTCATCGACAAACAATAACAAATAAATTTTATATTCAGAATTTACTTTACAATAAAGACAGAAATCATTTTCAGATCTACTAAACCCTTTCTTAGCAATAACTTTATCAAACTTTAAATTCCAGTACTTGGGTGATTTCTTTAGTCCATAAATACTTTTGTTTAATTTAACAACACTTACATTGTCCTCACATCCAGGTGGTAGTCTCATATAAACATCTTCCTGTATATATCCATACAGGAAAGCACTCCGTACATCCATGTGATGGACTGGTAATTTCATTTTACTAGCCAAAGCCATTAAAATCCTGAAAGTAGAAATTTTATCATATACATCATAGGCTTCAAATATGTCTTCCTGCTGAAAACCTCTGGCAACCAAACGTGCCTTGTACTGGGTTTATGTTACCTTCACTATCCTGTTTTATTTTATAGACCTTTTTGCTATCTATTACTCTCTTGTCTTTAGGTATTTTTATTTCACTATTCCAGGTATCATTTTCTTTTAGAACTTCCAATTCCTTTTTCATGGCTTCTTTCCACTTCTCACTACTCTCACTGTTAATAGCTTCATTATAAGTTTTAGGTTCATTTAATATACACATAAAGCTAGTTTCTGTGTCATAATCTTGTAACCACATAGGTTTTCTTTTTACTCTCTTTTCTGGTAACTCTTTCTTCTCTTCTTTTTCTTCTGTATCACTAGATATATCTGTATAATATTCTTCCTCTTCATCTTTTATATTTTCTTTTATTTCTTCTTCAAAACTGTAATTTAGTATTTCACTGAACATTTCTTCCTTTTTAGGTAACTCAAAAATAACATCTCTCTTTATGTCTATTGTGGCTGAGTCTGGGAAATACATTCTAAAACCTTTTACATTTTCATCATAGCCAACAAAACAACCCTTTTTGCTTTTAGAGTCCCACTTTCTTCTTAGATTTTTAGGTATATGCACATACAAATTTTGACCACTTTTAATTCATCCAAATTAGTATAAGGCTTTTTAAACCATAATTCAAAAGGTGACTTTCCTTTCTCATGACTGTGTCCTGTTCTGTTAAGAATATAGACAGCAGTGTTGACCGCTTCAGCCCACAACTCTTTGGGTAATTTTGCACTTATTATCATAGCTCGAGCTGCCTCCACCACTGTCCTATTGTCTCTTTCTATTTTACCACTTTGTTCAGGTGTGTACGCTGTAGATGTTTGTTGTCTTATGCCTTTTTCCTTAAATAACTCTTTAACTGTTGCATTAATACATTCACTTCCATTATCAGTTCTTACAACTTTTATCTTCTCATCTGTATCTTGTTCAGCCAAATTTATAAACTCTTTAATCTTGTTAGGGACTTCACTCTTTTGTTTTAAGAAATATACAAATCTGTAAGTAGAATAATCATCTCTCATTAGTAAAAAATATTTAGAAACTCCTAAGGACTCAACCTCCATAGGACCACAAACATCCATGTGAATTAACTGACATGGGCTCTTTGAAATGGTATCACTTCTCTGAAATGGTAGTCTGTGCATCTTACCTTCCATACAAGCATTACATATTACCGTATCGTTTTTATATTTAATTCCATTTTTATTTAAGAACTGTTTAACATACTGAAATTTTTGATGCCCTAGGCGCTCATGCCAGATCTGTAAGCTTTCTACTGCTATGGCTAAATTAGCAATAGGATTAGAATCATAACTGAAACACATGATATACAATTTCTTCTCTCTGTACCCTATTGCCACAACTTTTCCTTCCTTATTCTTTATCTCACAATGTTCCTTTTCAAATTCCATTTTATAGCGTCTGTCTATGACACTTCTTACAGCAAACAAATTAACTGTCAGTTTGGGAACATACAACACATTATGCAGAGTGGTATCAATCCATTCCTCTCCATCAAAAACTTTAAGGATCACTTTTCCTTTACCAATAACCTGTAGTTCTCTGCCATCACCAACTATTACTGACTGGTGGGATTCATACTCTTCAAAATCACTAAATAAGCTTCTCTGAAAACACATATCTTCGCTTGCACCGGTGTCGACCAACCAGCCTTGGGTAGTTTCTTTGTTCTTCATAATTGTTGTGAATGCATTACTCTTTTTGTTTGACTCAGTACCTTTACTAACATCTCTGCTTTTCTCTTTATTTAGCCGTAGTCTGCAAATTTTAATAGAATGGCCATATTTTTTACAATTTTAAAAATTACTACTACATCATAATGTACCTATCCAATGGTATATAACTTAATTTAATTAATATACAGTCCATTCTTATTCATGTCGTTGGGAAGTACTTAGGATAACTTAGTACTTATTTTACTACAGATTTTACAAATAATGTTTATTGGAGAGTGTTAAATTGCATTTTATTTTGTCATAAATATTTTGTTTGTTCAAGTTAAATTTCATTTTTCTGTAATCTTTTGTTTGTACATTGTAAATTTAAATATTTTGTCTGTTCAGCTTAAAGTTGAGTTTTTCTGTTTGTACATTGTAAATTAAAAAATAAATTTGATTTACATAATTTCATTTAGCACTAAAGATGTAATTTCATGTTAAGAAAATAAGGAAAGATGTGTACTTAAGGTTTATAATTTAAAAAGTTTAATGTTATTTTTTTTCCTTCTGAAAATTGTAAAATATTCTTGTTGTTTGGGAGTATGTTTAACACATTTTTTTATATTGTAACACTGTTACTAATACTTTATGTCATTAGTGTCAATTGTAAAAATTTTCTCTTGCACATTAAAACGTTTGTCACGACGGCCGCTCTTTTAATAAATAAAAAATATAAATTAGCACCCGAAGATTACCTACACACGAGCCAGCCCTAAAATAAAACAGGGAGCTGCGTCCAACACCACTTATTCGTAAAACCAGACAAATGAGTTTCCGATAAAGTTGTGGTCCTTCCGAATCCTGCCGCGGCGCGCGCCACGCCGTCGACCCAAATACATTGAAAATGTTTCAAAAGCTTGTAGGTATGAACTATGTTATCACTCACGTAAACAATGTCTACTGTGATGAATTATGGGGTTGCAGAATGTTTGTGACATTAATTTAATAATAATCACTTAATACTCTTTATATTAATTTTCTATCCGCAATAAACAAACATAGATATTTTACATAGATAAGAGATATTGTGCCACAGATAATAACTAATTTTTATATTTATTGGAGTCTACACATCACACGCCCCCTCAATAAAATAAAAATTACACTCTTGACCAAACAAAAAAAAATCAGCTCTTTAACAAACAAAACATGCGCCCCCTTAATAGTATAATGCTATAATACTAATAAAAAAAAAAACTTTATTTAGATCTTATTCTATGGTTATTCTTAACTTATAACTTTTTTTTTTTTTAAACACATTTAACATTCACTCACATTAAACCTAAAAGATGTCTAAAGTTATTAAATTTACTCACAGGTAAAGACTTTGTAAATAAATCAGCTAATTGACAATCTGTTTTAATAAATTTCAAAAGTACAATATTACTGTCTATTTTCTCTTTAATAAAATTAAACTTAATATCAACATGTTTTACTCTTTTATTATTTTCAGGATTATTTCCAATACTTATGGCTGCCTGATTATCTACAAAGATAGTGATAGGACAAACAGAAATCTGAAAATCTTTTAAAATATTTTTAAGCCAACAAGCCTCAACAACTGCAGAACTCAGAGCTATAAGTTCTGCCTCAGAAGATGACAAACTAACAGTAGGTTGCTTCTTAGATGACCACATAAGAGGACAATTGAATAATTTAAACACATATCCTGATGTTGACTTTCTGTCATTAATATCACTTCCCCAGTCGGAATCAACATATCCAATCAAATCAGCACTTTCATTACTATTGAAAATCAACTTCAGGTCAAGTGTAGCATTTACATACCTAAGCACTCTTTTTAGAGATTTTAACAATGCTTCATTTGCACAATTTTGAAAACGACTTAAATATGCTACACTAGGAGATAAATCAGGTCTAGTACACAAAACAGCATACATTAAAGATCCAAGAATTTGTCTACATTGATTTTCTAACTTAGGATCTGAGTTATTTGACTGAAACATCTGAAATTTAAATTCCATTGGAGTAGATATAGGTTTTGACTCACACATATTAAACTTTTCTAAAATCTTTTTTAAATAGTGTTTTTGTGACAATTCAATAATACCATTTTGCAAATCTTGCTCAACATGAATACTTAAATAGTTAGTTACATGACCTAAGTGTTTCATAGAGAAAATATTACTCAAATAAAGTTTTAAATTATGTACCTCCTTATCATTTGTCCCCAAAATCAATATGTCATCGACAAACAATAACAAATAAATTTTATATTCAGAATTTACTTTACAATAAAGACAGAAATCATTTTCAGATCTACTAAACCCTTTCTTAGCAATAACTTTATCAAACTTTAAATTCCAGTACTTGGGTGATTTCTTTAGTCCATAAATACTTTTGTTTAATTTAACAACACTTACATTGTCCTCACATCCAGGTGGTAGTCTCATATAAACATCTTCCTGTATATATCCATACAGGAAAGCACTCCGTACATCCATGTGATGGACTGGTAATTTCATTTTACTAGCCAAAGCCATTAAAATCCTGAAAGTAGAAATTTTATCATATACATCATAGGCTTCAAATATGTCTTCCTGCTGAAAACCTCTGGCAACCAAACGTGTCTTGTACTGGGTTTATGTTACCTTCACTATCCTGTTTTATTTTATAGACCTTTTTGCTATCTATTACTCTCTTGTCTTTAGGTATTTTTATTTCACTATTCCAGGTATCATTTTCTTTTAGAACTTCCAATTCCTTTTTCATGGCTTCTTTCCACTTCTCACTACTCTCACTGTTAATAGCTTCATTATAAGTTTTAGGTTCATTTAATATACACATAAAGCTAGTTTCTGTGTCATAATCTTGTAACCACATAAGTTTTCTTTTTACTCTCTTTTCTGGTAACTCTTTCTTCTCTTCTTTTTCTTCTGTATCACTAGATATATCTGTATAATATTCTTCCTCTTCATCTTTTATATTTTCTTTTATTTCTTCTTCATAACTTTAATTTAGTATTTCACTGAACATTTCTTCCTTTTTAGGTAACTCAAAAATAACATCTCTCTTTATGTCTATTGTGGCTGAGTCTGGGAAATACATTCTAAAACCTTTTACATTTTCATTATAGCCAACAAAACAACCCTTTTTGCTTTTAGAGTACCACTTTCTTCTTAGATTTTTAGGTATATGCACATACAAATTTTGACCACTTTTAATTCATCCAAATTAGTATAAGGCTTTTTAAACCATAATTCAAAAGGTGACTTGCCTTTCTCATGACTGTGTCCTGTTCTGTTAAGAATATAGACAGCAGTGTTGACCGCTTCAGCCCACAACTCTTTGGGTAATTTTGCACTTATTATCATAGCTCGAGCTGCCTCCACCACTGTCCTATTGTCTCTTTCTATTTTACCACTTTGTTCAGGTGTGTACGCTGTAGATGTTTGTTGTCTTATGCCTTTTTCCTTAAATAACTCTTTAACTGTTGCATTAATAAATTCACTTCCATTATCAGTTCTTACAACTTTTATCTTCTCATCTGTATCTTGTTCAGCCAAATTTATAAACTCTTTAATCTTGTTAGGGACTTCACTATTTTGTTTTAAGAAATATACAAATCTGTAAGTTGAATAATCATCTCTCATTAGTAAAAAATATTTAGAAACTCCTAAGGACTCAACCTCCATAGGACCACAAACATCCATGTGAATTAACTGACATGGGCTCTTTGAAATGGTATCACTTTTCTGAAATGGTAGTCTGTGCATCTTACCTTCCATACAAGCATTACATATTACCGTATCGTTTTTATATTTAATTCCATTTTTATTTAAGAACTGTTTAACATACTGAAATTTTTGATGCCCTAGGCGCTCATGCCAGATCTGTAAGCTTTCTACTGCTATGGCTAAATTAGCAATAGGATTAGAATCATAACTGAAACACATGATATACAATTTCTTCTCTCTGTACCCTATTGCCACAACTTTTCCTTCCTTATTCTTTATCTCACAATGGTCCTTTTCAAATTCCATTTTATAGCGTCTGTCTATGACACTTCTTACAGCAAACAAATTAACTGTCAGTTTGGGAACATACAACACATTATGCAGAGTGGTATCAATCCATTCCTCTCCATCAAAAACTTTAAGGATCACTTTTCCTTTACCAATAACCTGTAGTTCTCTGCCATCACCAACTATTACTGACTGGTGGGATTCATACTCTTCAAAATCACTAAATAAGCTTCTCTGAAAACACATATCTTCGCTTGCACCGGTGTCGACCAACCAGCCTTGGGTAGTTTCTTTGTTCTTCATAATTGTTGTGAATGCATTACTCTTTTTGTTTGACTCAGTACCTTTACTAACATCTCTGCTTTTCTCTTTATTTAGCCGTAGTCTGCAAATTTTAATAGAATGGCCATATTTTTTACAATAAAAACATTGCAACTTAGCACAACAATCCCTTTTATAATGGCCCATCTTGCCATAACCAAAACACTTTATCTCATTAAATTTCTTAGTAGTTGTTGCTAGTGCTACACACTCTGTATCTGATTTATCTGATTTAGTTGAAATAGACATGTTGCGTTCTTCCTCAATCAACAATCTTGCCATTAGTTCTCCTACAGTTTGATTTTCTGTAGGGACCGATTCCCAAGCTGCAATAAAATGGCGATATTTTTCTGGTAGGGATATAAGTACCTTGGTGATAACCATCTTGTCAGATATATCATCGCCTAACTGGCGAATATTAGCTCTTACCTCTTCTATTTTTGAGAAAAATAGGGAAATATCAGTATCGCATTTCAGCGAATAAAACTTCTGTTGCTCGAGGTGCAAGGATGTAGTAGATTTTTTTTCGTATATATTATTTAATTTCGTCCACATCTCGGCAGACGTAGTGGCAGTAAGTAGATGTGTCATTATACTTTGTTCAATATGAAAAACAATCCAACCTTGCGCCTTACTATCTTTTGAAATCCAATCCTGGTACTCAGCCGGTTTATCTTTGCCGGGTTTAGGTATGGAACCATCCACGATCTCAAATAGGCCTTTGGCCTTTAGAATAACCTTCATCTGAAATTTCCAGGTACACCATGTCGCACTTCCATTTAACTTTACTCCAGAAATCGATTGCGATTGCGACAGATCCATTTTCATCCACTCTTACGACGACCGGCGAATTCAACAAAACAATGGCTTCCGATGGCGTCTCAAAATCGCAACACGGCCAACACAGCCAGAAAAAAAATCTCTCAACAGATGTTTGCTCTCGCCGTAATTTATACAGTGGCGTATTCTGGGCCCATAACCTGTGATGAATTATGGGGTTGCAGAATGTTTGTGACATTAATTTAATAAAACTCGGTGGAGAAAATAATCACATAATACTCTTTATATTAATTTTCTATCCGCAATAAACAAACATAGATATTTTACATAGATAAGAGATATTGTGCCACAGATAATAACTAATTTTTATATTTATTGGAGTCTACACTTCACATCTACGAATTAGATTTAAAACAAATACGTATATAATGCATGTATGTACATGAAATTGACTGAAGGTTAATTGGTTTCTAATTCAATATTCATGGAGTTTTAGTTTTGGTGGATTTGTTATAGTTGTTCGTTGATGTACGAAGTACGAGGCTGGATACAAAATTTCTGTAATATAAATTATTTATATAGTTCTATTTTAACTTCTTCTTATAAGTAAAAAATAGATGTTTGTATGTATGTATGTATAGGCTCCAAAACGGCTGGAGTGATTTTGATGACATTTTCAGACAATCTTCATAGTAGCCCAGCAATTATCATGTAAAGTTAGGTTGCGACCGTATTAATGTTCCTTAGGAACTCCAAAACAGCAAAACAACGTGTGGTCGGGTTTGCTTGTTTACTTATACTAGAAATTAGTATATTAGACAAATTCTTTTTAAAATCCGCTACCTAATTACGTATTCTGGAAGAATAAAGCGATAGCAAAAATGAATATCTACTTCAAAATGGCTAATTCAACTTATGTTTGGTACATTATACGAATATTATAGGTACACCGTTTTGTAGTCGATATATAGCCTTTTTTGCTATAGCTTTTTTCTTGCGAAATACGTAATTGGGTGAAGTTCGCCAAATATGGATAATGTAATTTTGTAATGTATATAATATAAATAGACTAGTCACTATTGTTCCACTCACCTGAAATAATTCTCATAAATAATGAAAAGTGAAATACTCGACATTTTGATTATTAAAAATATGTAATTACCAAGACAGGCGAGATTTTGCATTTTATAAATAATCAGTATTTTTAAAGAAATTTAAAATTAAAAAGTCTTGCTTGTGTACAATTTTCAAAACTTGCTTTTATTTAGCGTGAGATTTGATGCTTAAACTGTTGTTGGTTTTTTATAAATGGCAACAAGGGCTCACCCGGCTATGTGACGCGCCTAGCGCCATCTGGGAGTCGTTGAAAAGCCGTTGCGACAACTGAATCGCTCGCGCACGCAAATATTCTAAAACACTAAAAATTATTATAAAATTGTGTCGTGTGTGGAAAAAACACATCTTTGGAGCGAAGCCACGTCCCGGGACACAAGACCCGACTTGCGACAGCCCAAGGTGAGTGGAACCGTGCACATGCCATAATACTTCCTTAATTTCAAATTTAAAACAACTATCGAATCACACAATTGTATTGTCTTAAAAGTGCCAAAAATATGAAATTTTACCCCAATTAAAATATGAAATTTTACCCCAATTAAACCAATTAATACCTCAATGACAAAATTCAACATTATGTACAATTTATTTAGATCTTATATAATAGTAGCGACCCGCCCCAGCTTCACTTGGGTACAATTTACAAAGTTATATATTTTTTGTTTATAAAAGCCTGATTTGAAGTTTATCGCTTTAATATTGACAGTTCATAACTTCACAGTGGCCTCATTAGCTTAGTGGACCTAAACGCGACTGCTAGGTTCGATTCTCAGGTCGAGCAAAGGGCCTATGGGTTTTTTCTATTAAATTCTCAGTAGCAGCTTGAAGTCTGGCTTTGTGCCCAATTCATGGCAATTGGCTTGCCTCCTATTACATGGGACTTAAAAAACATAATCAGCTAACTGTGGGTGTACTTTAGTATACACCACTTTCTAACCCTTCGGGGATACAGGCGTGATGGATCACGGGTTTATCGAACGGTTACGTGCCGAAGAATTTAAACACGACGGTAAAAGTATCATAACTTTGCCATTTATAGATAATAGATTTAAACTAGGATTTTTTGTAAGCTTAGTATGAATATCTAAAAAAAAGAAAATTTCCTTATTTGTCGCCAAGCACCTATAGCTGTGTACTTACTGACCAGTACATTTGAGTGCCAATTTCTATATATATATATATATACAAGGTGTCCAGAAAGGGTATCGGGTATTTGTTTTCGCGCCATATTCGAAACGGGGCGTCTAAAGGGTGCGGGGAGGGGTTCGTGGCGTCCGCCATTTTGTGGAGTTTTAGTCACGATGGAACAGTACTCGGGGACGCATCGTGCATTTTGCGTACGAGCGTATCGTAATGGTGATTCAATAGTGACTGCTCAACGTCTCTATCGTGCGGAATATCGTACACGCCACGCGCCAAGTGACGATAGCATTAGGAAATGGATCAGGATGTTCGAGAATACAGGTGCGACAGTTAAAATTCAAAACTCTGGTCGTCCTCGTTCAGTTCGCGATGAAGAAACAATTGAAGAAGTTGAGGCGTCGTTTCGTCAAAATCCGTCTTTATCCATCCGAAAGCGAAGCCAAGCGTTGAACATCAAAAAATCGTCTTTACATTCGATTTTAAAGAAAGACTTGCATCTAAAAGCCTATAAAATTCAATTGGTTCTAGAATTATAGGATACGGACTATGCTAATCGACTGAATTTTGCGAACGAAATGCTGCAGCGATTTAACAACTTTAACAACATACTGTTCAGTGACGAAGCAAATTTTCACCTGAATGGTCATGTTAATAAGCAGAATTGTCGGTACTGGGCAGTGGAGAATCCGAGACGAAAGCATGAACGACCCCTGCATAGCCCAAAGGTCGTTGTTTGGGCCGCTATGTCTGCTAAAGGCATAATTGGTCCTTATTTTCATGAAGATCAACGAGGCCGAGCAATTAATGTGAATAGTGACCGTTATTGCGATATGTTGCGAAATTTTTTGGTCCCAGAGTTGCAGGAGTTTGCAGGTTTCAACTCAAGAACGTAGTTCCAGCAAGCCACTTGCCATACCTCAAATGACTCAATGGAAGTTGTTAACGAATTATTCCCTAATAAAGTCATTTCGCGAAGGGGTAACATCAACTGGCCTCCCAGAAGCCCCGACCTTAGCCCGCTTGACTATTTTGCATGGGGATACCTTAAAAGTAAGGTTTATCAAAACAATCCGACGAATCTAACCCAGTTAAAGCAAAACATCAGGTCAGAAATGGCAGCAATATCGATAGCTATGTGTCAACGTGTTATCGCCAATCTTCGTTTCCGTTTAGAAGAGTGCCAGCAACGTAACGGTCATCATTTGGATAACATCGTCTTTTCCAAATAATTCTCCAATTCATATGCTAATAATAAACAATAAACTTTTTTATTGCATACAAATAATTTTTGTTTCATTTAACTTACAAATACCCGATACCCTTTCTGGACACCTTGTATAATATATATATGCGTAGATATAATTATGTGTGTACTTTGTTAGAAATATTTTAACTAAGTTTTATATATAAAAAAAAAATTATATAAATGCATACGAAAGTATAAGTATACGTTACTTATAACAAAACAACATGTTATTTTTATTTTTGTCTGTCTGTTTGTTCCAGGTAATCTCCGAAACGGGTGCACCAATTTTCATGGGACTGTCACTAGTGAATAGCTGATATTATAAGGAGTAACTTATGCTACTTTTATTTTAGAATATGAATGGTAATGTTAATTGAGTGATTAAATGGCTTACGTTGAGTAAACCATAAGAGATATTATCAAACAAATGTACTACATAATTGTAGACTTTAAAAAAAACCTACAAAAAGACAACAAGAGCATAATTATGTCTATCTCTTCTAAGGATATCCCACAAGGATTTTTATCTTTAAATTACCGAAAGCGCGGGTAGAATGATTCGCGCGTGAGCCCAATCGACAGCATTCTGTTAACCACGCGAACATAGTCGCGGGCACTGCTAGTGTTTATTAATACACAAACGTAGAAGAGAATTATTGGATTTTTGTCATGGGTCATTGAGTCCGCTAGTGCCTATGCGATTGAAATGTGAACATTGAACAAGCTGGTGGCAACAGGAGGGTGGATAGGGCCGCGGCGGCCGTAACGGATGACCGAGCGATAGCTAAACTGTTAAAGCCCGCATTCTCGCGCAGTATGCCGGATTGAGTGAATGTCCCGCGCCCGCCTTACGTACCGCGTTTAATACGAAAACTTTCACGAACGAAGTTACGAACAGGATAAAAAGTGAGCAGTGCTTAAATTGGATGAACTTTGTGCAATTATATTGTTGTGTTCTGTGACATATAAATCGATGTGTTTTATTATTTATAAACTTGAAGTTTCTGCGCACGAATAAAATAAAGTGTATGGGTGAGTATATGGATATATTTGTTTTTAATTTAGAATTCACATAATTTTAGTTAGAATAATTAAAAAAATAATAACAAAACAATATTTCAACTGAAATGTTTTTATGTTTCTCTTTATTTTTAATTTTTTAATGGAAATTATTATAACTATATTGATGTTGATTAATATTGATATGTGAGTTTAGATAATCATCTTACCCTCTTACGATGATAATGTCAAATAATGTGTAATAAACAATCTTACGTGTATTGTATTTGTATTTTAAACTGATCAGGTGATTCTGTATTTATTTACCTACCCTGAATATTAATAACACAGAACTGACCGTATCACTCAGTAAGTAATAACTTATACATAGGCACACTTATATTAGAAATTAATATTGATTTATGAATATTCTTATATCTAGTTTTACCTACGTAGCCAAATAAATGAAAATTGAAACGTGTAGGTAATAACTTTAAATTCTTGTAAATAGATAGATTGTAGACAAATATATTTCTTCAGTATATTTAAAGCAACTTACCTATACTTATTAATTATGATTACTGAAATATAAACCATAATTAGTCATAATTAGCCAACTGATTTTAAAATTGTGATCGTAGATATTATCATACTTGCGTTTATTGTATACAGATAATAGACGCTCGATATTTCTCGTCTAGACATGAGTGGTCTGTATCTACAACTAGTGAATATAAGAAAACCCACCGATACGAATAATCAAAGTACGCCAGAAATTTAACAAACGAAAAACCCCCGCTACGCAGACTACTGTGACACTATTAATAAATAAAATTAATTAATTTCATTACAAAATGAAATAAAGTCGCTAATAATGAATTTCCTATTTAACATTAAATATTCATACGTCATGCCAGGAAATCAGCTATTTCTTGAGAAAAGAAAACGAATTATACGATTCATTTAAATTTAAACGGCTAGCAGCAGATTCGGCAATCTGAGCAAATACCTAATTGTCATTACTGGGGAAAGTAGAGAATCTTAGGTAAATCTACTTCCCTACCTGTTTCTAAAGAGAACGGGGAAATAAAGGAAACGGAATAATTTAAATATTTTATTTGTGTAATGTGACTGGAAATTCTTTGGGATTAAAGAAATAACCGCTTGGAATCAAGTGGATCTGAAATCCGATTGACATGAAATTTGAATAATTGGATAAACAGCGCTTTATACGATTTATAAAATATCAAATCAACGTTATTTTACAGTATTGATTTCCAATATTTTCGACTATACATGCAACTCAATTTAATTAGTCGTGCAAAATTTTTTAAGACGCGTTTTATTTAAGCCTTTCAAAAATAACATTTTAATATCCAATTTGACAATAATTTCTAATGCTGTATGTATGTAATATGCGTTATGTATAAGTATTTGTATTTTTATAATTAATAACAATTTGTTTTCTCTGACATGCTATGACTCTCATAGGTTTATCCACGAGAAATATGAGATTTGAACACAGAAGCCATCAAGAACATTTTGTAGTTTACCTAATGGTCAATAAACTAAAACAATTAAGACCAATCACCACCAACCACTTTAAATTGAATAGTATATACACCTACTATAAATTATTTGACTTGAATTATTGATAATTTGTTCATCTATACAATTAAAAAAATTGAAGTGTCTGTTTGTAATGTCAAAATACCAGTTTTTTACTAAAAGCTTACGAAACTATATACGATACCTATAACAAAAAACCCATTTTTAAAATTTTTGTCTGTCTGTCTGTTTGTTCCGGGTAATCTCCGAAACGGTTGGACCGATTTTGACGGGAATTTCACTGGTAGATAGATAGCTGTATTTATAGGAAGTAACTTAGGTTACTTTAATTTTAGAAAAAGAATTAGGGTTCCGCACAAAATTAAAAAAACTGGTAATGGTGAATCAATTCGGGTGCTTAAATGGCTTATGCTGAGTAAACCATAAGAGATATAGCAAATTAATGTACAACATAATTATAGACATTAAAAAGACCTACAAAAAAGTCCGGGAGAGTATATATCTATCTTCTAAGGAACACCCACAATAAGCATTTTTGTCTTTAAAATAGCTGGGAGCGGGGGAGCAAGATTCACGCGGGCATTCTGTAGTCCACGTGAGCGAAGCCATGGGCACAGCTAGTTTTATATAAATTTAATCTTCAATATACCTACATTTAGAGTAGGTAAAGACTATTAATACACATCTCTAATGATGAATGTATTACAAATTAGGTATTAATAATGAAACGTGTTAACTCGCTTACGGTACGGTACGGTAAAAAAAAAAAGATTTGAATAATATTCAAAGCATTTATTCGCCAATATTATTTTTACAATTTAATATGTTTAAAATTAAATATCATGCTTTTTAACGCCGCTCCGGGTTCGTATTATACTATAGAAATTTAAATTCTCAAACCGTAGGCAAGTTACTTTTAGACATTCCCGAGTTTTGCGGTATTATTTTATGCGGTCAGAAGCGTATAAACTTTTCATTCTGTAAATGCGGTTTATTTGATTTAAACAGGTCTGGGTTCACGGGTGAACCTACATAATTTTAATCAGCAGCTAACCGAAATGTTAAACTAAATTGCGGGAGTTGCAAACAACTAGTACCCGGTTTATTTTGTTTTGTAATAAAATATCTTCGTCGGGTTCGTACATCGCAAATTAATGTGAGTCCAAGCGTGCGTTTATTTATTAGTCACGTTAAAAATTTGTTTGAAAATCACTTCGATTTCGTATAAACAAATTTTGGTCCATATAATAAACATGGATGTGAAATAAACAAATCGGAAGTTATGGGGAAACGAGTGTAAATTCTGCAGTAATTGAGATTTGTATACTTTTTTTTTTACTAATTTTCATAACTTTGAGGTAAATTACTGTAAATTAACAAAATTTCAATCACAGGTATTTTTTCATTTTATTTTATTTGTTAAAATGGTGTGGGTGGAGATACTCGTTGTTGTTTGTAGTAAACATAATATACGGACCTACCATACTATTTATCCTGTGAACTTAAATGTAAATTACAGGAAATAGTTACTTCTTTTACTTATATAAAACCGGGCATGTTCACACTAATCGTCCAAGTTTAGAATATGTACCTATGCTAAATATAAAACAGTGCATGCAAACATAAAGTGGCTCTTGATATCAAAATATTCCCTGTCAACAAACTTTGTTCTTGATCGAGAATTAATCTTAAAGCGCTCGACAAATTGTCTCCTAGTAGTAGTAATCATGCAATTAAGCAATGATGGCTCAGTTGGTAGCGTGTACGGAGTCCGCGTCGATCGACGTCAGTTCAAATCCTTGCAATGAGCCTGACTTTTCGGTGAAGGAAAACATCGTGACGAAACCATAGGCATGGTGGTGTAGAGCTTTTTCTAATGCTCGCCTGATTTTCAAGTTGAATATCTTTCGTCAAACAACAATCGGTGTGTTCCGGCAGTTGCACTTAGAGCCAGTCTTCCACTAGGCTTAGCGTGCTACCATCTTGGACCACGTCGTCACTTAAGATCAGGTGAGATTGTGGCCACAACGCTAAACATATAACGATAAAAAAAACGTATAAGAAGATTAAAAAAAATGTATCTACGTGTTATGTGCCTTAGTTTAATTTTTGTACGTCTCAATATTGAACGTAGGTATATCAAAATCCACAAAATATGATCTTTGCTAATTTTTTGATTTTCTTTTACATTATTTGCATATTATAATAGCAGACACTAAATAAATGTCTAGATAAAACAAAGTACAAGTTTTATGTCTAGAAAGATTTCAGAAATATACCTAATATTTGCATTAGAAGATAAATTTTGTTCGATAGACGCTAAAGACGATAACGAAATCTTGGTTAGTCAATATTAGCTAAACTTTATCGTGAAAATTAAGGATGTTAACGAGCTTGTGAGACTTGCAGTTGTAGACAGGATAATTTAGATAGAATGAAAGGATTCTAAAAATAGTTAATCAATTGACAAGATTAGAATTAACCCATTGAGGTATCGATTTGTAAATAGACGACAACGTCCGGGCAATGTGTGAACTGATCTTTTAATCTTTATACCTATATTATTTCACAAAGACATTTTTTGTGCTAGCGACATATCTCCCTTAATTCCTCATAAAAATTTATGATTTAAACATAGGTGTAATTTTAATGTTTATGATTCTCGCTATCGGAGAAAAATAAAAAATAAATGTTTTTTGTTTAAATATATTGTTGTTTTTTTTTTAAACTACAAATGCCAACATTTGATAGCAATATAGAATATATTCAAAATAACATATATGAGGTGCTATCTATTAAAGACTGGTCGATTCTATAACGCTTGGTCTCGAAGCAAGTTTTATCAGTGCAAGGTTCTAACTACGGGAGTACCACCACCATACTTTTTCTGCCGTAAAGCAGTGTTCAGATTGGAGTTCGAAGGGTGTGCTTGGCGATTTGTACTAGCACACGAGGCGTTCCAATTTAGTACTTAGAATTAGCAACATATTATAACTGACCTCAAGATTGCGGTCCTTCTGAGCTTAGTAATTATATGTATAATTGCAATGACCACTTCGAAACAGGTAGTTTGCATGCCTTTTTGCTACTTCATAATATACAGGCTGTCCCGTAAGGAATAGACCAACGCTATGATTTTGTTATAGGTGAAATGATCTAATACAAAAACAAAAAAATATTTTCCTAGGCCTAGTAGTTTTTAAAGTTATGAATTTTTTAAATATTATGTTGAAATTCTCCTTCTATGAACACAAAATTTAAATTTTTAATTAAAAAAAAATTTGTTTTAGGTTATTTATGAAAACATGTGTCTTTATAATCAAAATGTTATTCTTGCTTAATTATCGGTATAACATAAAAATAAAAGCTAAAACATATGCAAAATTGAATTGACAAATTATGCAATGTGATATTGCAATGAAGCTGGTGTAAAAAAATTGTATGATAGCCTTGTGGAACTTTATTTTAAAAACATCTACAGTTCATACCGAATCCAATAAGGTATAACAATGATATAATTGATAAAGTTACACCTAAAAAAAGAAACTAAAGTCAACTCTGGTTGTTCTGAGAATTGTGTTACTTGGGTCTGACTTTCTGAGAATTTTTTTGCTATCTCTTTTCCGCGCTTTGTTTTTGGTTGACATCCGACAAAAAACTCATTGATCATTGCTCATAGTCCCCATGACCCACAGTCACTTGCTTATTGTTCGGATCTTCACAGGGGTTTTTTCATTTCATTACCATAATAGGATACAACTACTACGTTTTATTTATTTATTATTATTGATTGATTATTGGAAAATGCCTCTTACATACGCTCCTCGTGAATATGCAGAAATGTGCTATGTATTATTCAACATGCATAACCTTCATCATTGGGCTGTAGTGAATCCTCAAATAGTACGGGAAAATCGATTTCAGCATCACTTTGGAGTCAATTTGTGGGCAGGAATCTTGGAAGGTAGAGTCATAGGTCCATTTGAACTCTCACCAAAGCTCAATGGTGGTGATGGTAAGGAGGATATGTTTACAGAAGGATGGCGCACCTGCCCACTATTCACGACAAGTAACTGACTATATAAATAACTCGTACCCTAATCGATGGACTGGACGCGGTGGTACTATAGCTTGGCCACCACGTTCGCTTGACCTAAATCATTTGGAATATTTCCTATGGGGTTGCTTTAAAGAAGTAGTCTATGAGAGTCATAATTCAAATGAGAACGTGTTAAGACAAAAACTGAACCTTGTGGCTGAAACTGTAAAAAATAATACGCGGGCTCTAATAAGTCTAAAAATAAATTTTATTAGAAAACGCTGGTTGTGCATAAGAGTTAGAGAAAAGCATTTTGAGCGTTATTGTAATAAAATGAGCCGTAATAAATACTTTTTCATCAATAATGTTACATTTTTACATTAAATTACACAAGAATAACTTTTTCATTATTAAGACATTTTATTTAAAATTTAAATTTTGTGTTCATAGAAGGAGAATTTCAACATAACGTTTAAGAAATTCACAACTTTACAACTAATAGGCTTAGGACAATAAATTTTAGTGTTTCTATTATGTCATGTCATCTAGATCACTATCATAGCCTTGGTCCATTCCTTACAGGACACCCTGTATAATGGAATTTATACTATATATTTATATGGTGGTTTTATTCTGTCTATTTTACGCTTATCTCATCGCCATTGCACAGTATCAGGAAGCCTTAAGTTAATAATAATTAATTTATTATTATTAAATCTCTCTATTGCCGAATAATAAAATAGTAGATTGCATGTTTTTATCTTTTTCTTATTTAGTGATTTTTTGGCTGGAGTCTGAATCATCTTTCGTAATTTATCCTATACACTTTGCTTGTCCTGTAGCATCATTTGGTATAATAATATTACTAGTACGATATGCGATAGTTACATGTGCGACTATAAAAATAGTTTACTTATTCGTATTGGATGCATGGTCCATTAGATTCATACATTAAAATTGAGTTTATTATTGATTGTTATACCATTTGCGGTCTTAATACACTTCAGTTTTTATAGTTTATAATTAACTAGTATGATAATCTATTAATCCTTTATTTATTAGCATTTTTCATTCAAAGTTTATCGGTATTTTACTCCAATCAAGAAGATAGCAGAGTTGTATTGACAAAATTTAAAAAACGAGTAATACACTATACTATTGTAAAACCCGTTACTATTTTTATTCTAAATGGAGGCTATACAGGCTTTTGCCCTAGTAGCATAAAATAGCCTTGATGTAATGCAGGACTTTATTGGCAAAGTGAAACTGAACCTCTTCCAGGAGCAGCACTAGCTTGCCCAGTATCCTCTTGCGTTTTGTTTTAGTGGGCCACATTCCCATATGAGATACTTTAGCGTTTATGCTGTACTTACGCAGCATCTGTAAGCTCTTGTGCTCGGGACACCGATGTTGTACATATATTTATTTAGACATCAGCGTCTAGTGAGTGCTCTCATTAAAATCCGTAGCTGATTCCTGCTGAGCATCAGAGCCTCTCCAGCTTTACGCTGGTTAAATGCCACCTTAAGCTCTTTAAATAAACAAACAAATAAACTACAGCTAATTTAATAATGTAATACCTTAAATACTACCAAAGTGTTAATGATGATGTAGGTAAACATACATAAATAATATTATGATTAGTCAATAGATATTAATCTGCGGCGGAAATACATGAAGCTCATCAAAACATCCATCATGTGCCGAACTAAATTAACGCTGAACTTTAATGAAGTCATCACTGTTAATATAATATTTGCTTCGGAGTCTGACATTATAACTCAATCAAAGAATACATTTTAATGTTGTGTCCAGAAAGTCATAAAACAGGTAAATCATGGTTTTTATAATACATTTTTTAATATTAGATATAAATTTTGAAACCACGATACTGAAAAGGTAATGTTGATTTAATATTTGGCTGATTGTTGGACGTGTAATGCCAAATAATATTAATTTAGCTACAACTTAACGTTGTTCTATAATTATAATACTTGAAAAATATTTATATACGTAAATTATAAAAAGCAGAATGTAGTTGATTCATCTATCTACGTACAGCTCAAACCGTTGCGTTTAGAATTTTGAAAGCTTATACAGAGGTATTTGGAGTGACGTAGGCAAACGCTAAGAAAGGATGCTTAAAACCTGTAACGAGATCAAAAGATTATAGTAAAGTATTGTATAGAAATCTTTGAAATTATAAACCTGAAAATCTGTAGATAGACTTTTTATTGGAAATTAATGAATGTTTGATTCGATATCGAGTGGAACTTTGTACCAAATTTTTATAATGTTAAAGAAAAGAGATTGTGTATTTAAGATTTCAGTTATGTGTCATGGTAAATGTGATACGTGTTGGTTAAGTCAATCCTCATGAAAAAGACTAATATCACGCAGGCGAAGTCATTGGTGTAAGTTAGCATTTGTGTAAAATTATATGAGTCACTACATAAATATACAAAAAGCGCGGCTGGTGCCCACATGTCAAAGAAATAATAAAATCGTCCTCTAACGGGTGGATTTATTGACCCGTAGGAGTTACCATCAACTCGAGTGCGTTCCTCAACCGGTCAATTGATTAAACGAAGCAATTAAGCAATCAGTCTTCTCTGTATGGTAGAGGCCGATTGTCGCAAATGAGTACGGGTTCGGCATCTGCGCTCACTACGTTCGTTAGCTTATGTACCTAGTCATGAAGTTGTCGTGTCATACTATAAATGAGTTCTATATTAAATTCACAGCACGTGGAAGTCCGCTTCGATTAGAATCATTTACATAAATAAAATTTAAAGGTTTTACTTTCTTTCCTACGTCAAAAATATGAACAATAATCTTTGATCTAATGATAATCATGGCAATTTGGCTAAAATATTAATATATACTATATAACAGATTTATATTTGAAAGTCAGATATAAAACGAAGGAACCTAAGTAAAAGGCTAAATAAAAATGTACTTAGCACCTATTTAGAGGAGTAAGGGTAAAGTGGCAAATACTTTACCGGGCCCAATTGCCAATATGGTTTCAGTAGAATATACATAGGTTTTTAAGCAGTACTTAGATATAGGATTTGCATCTGTTAACGGTGCTATTAACAATAATAAAAAGGAAGATTACATATTCGCAGATACTTAAATTCAATATAGGTGAAGGAGTTGAAGGCAGAGAACCGGGAGCGAGCGTTGATAAATCAACATTACTACTTGTTCCTTAGAATATGTATCATAATATGTACTGATCTACTGATCTCCAATAGGATTGTAAATAATTAAATATATGTTTACTTCTTTTAATGAGATTGAAGCAAGCTTTAATTTATCTATAAGAGAAATGTCACAATAATATGTTGGTTTGACAGAAAAAATAACACGGTTTTTTTTATAAACAACTAAGTACTGTAATATCAAGTGCCTACTATATACATAAAAATCCAATTTGGTTTGCCAATAAAACCAACAGTAACTAGTTATTATACTAATAATGTTTGTGTGATGTTAGACTAGACGATAAAAATAATTGATGGTTTCTAATACCTAGAATATTGGCTGAAAATAATTAAGGCTTGTATTTGTATATAATTGTGGCTGGATGATAGATATTTGGATTGTAAGCGGTTAGTGTATTTTATTAAATATAATGATTTAAATTAGTGAGTTGTTGAGGTATTATTTCGTAATTTTGTGTTTTTGTACCATCAGGTGAGATTCAATCATTATACCGCCCTATATTCGAATGCCTATAAGGTTTCATAAGATAATCCTTCAAGGCTATACCAGTGATCATCAAAAAGTACATTGTTTCATTGAACATCTCGATTAAACTGAGTTGAGATTCAAATTTTGGCATGACAATTAATAACAATAAACAGGCTAAGGACTAAATTGATGGGCAGTTGTTCAAAGACGCCCATAGTCAACCACATTTGTCATTTCTTTGCTAACATGTTTTTCAAAGGCTTTGGTGGATTTCTGAATAGATTTGGCGGCAAATTATTGTATGCGTAAAAATTTTGGAATTTACTCAGATCTCGGTAATACGCCGATTTTTCTATTCATATACACTTATGAGTGAATATTCATTCGCTTCACTCATGTCGATGGTTGTGTGACATAGTTTTAAAATAATTTATTAAATTGTGAAACAAGTTCTCGATTTGAGACAACGTCTAGACAAACGTAGTGGTGAACGTCCTCTGCTAGCTTCTACTTTTGATCTACATACGTTGAATAGCTAGAAACAATAGGATATGCAAAGCCAAGGATCGAGTATAGTGGTACAACTTACTAACACTGACAGGAGATGATGATGAAATCCTAAGTTTATTATTTGCTTAAACCATGATTAGAGAGTAAACATATATTTATTATTTTAGATAAAAAAAAAATATATAAATATTGAATTATCGCTGAGATCAGTTTATTACCTTTCCGTTATAAGCAAACGAACCTTCGAGTCACTTACAAGCGTATTGTAATTTGTAAAGCGTATAGTAACTCTATGTTAATTTTCTCGACGACTTATTTAACCATTTTACGGCGACACTTAGGGGCTATGTAAATTCTATTTTAGTGGATTAGTTTAAACATAAGATGTTATTATGTAAATTTAATATGTTTCAAAAGCCTTAGATAGTGTGTACGCACGAGTAAATTAACCTAAGTTTAAAGCCATATAAAGTCTAAAGCGGCTTTATTGTTAATCGTGTGTTATTTAGAAGGATAAGTTCAGCTTTGTTGTGGCCTTTTCCATGAAAGGTTAATTGTTAAATTGATCGTCTTCGTACAGTTTATCGTTACAGTCGAATACTTATAATTAATAGAGCACAGGATACCGGGAACAAGGAACAGAAACTGTTTTAGGAAACATCGTGTCGGTTAAGATGAAATACTTGGTAACTCATCCAACGATAATTTAATGATATTGGCAGGTTCATGACATTTACATTTTGCGAAACTTGCAACCTGTTTCTTGATATTTTGACACTTCTCCCTTTAACTTTTTCTGTGCTGATCAATTTTAATAGATTATACTTGTTAGTTGTCTTGAACTAAACTTAAATAAATCGTCCTAATATTATATATTTAGATTTTCGATTCTAAATTAGAAATTAATTCTCTTTTATTAAAATTTTGTACATTCAATAACTGTGAATAATATTTATATCTTATTTTAATATATGTTATTTAATTATCTTCATTTATTTCATTATTCGATTCAATAAATTAAACTTATTCTCACAGAATATAAACATTGTTTGCAATAACAATTCCAGTGATTTAGACATTTGTATATTTTCAAAGTAATGAATAGTATATTTAAAACATTTATTTTAGTCGTTGTAATTATTTTTATATAAGAAAATATTACCTACCCGTGATTCACATTGTGTTGTGGTAATAAACAAGCCACGGCTTAACTTTATAGGGGTATGAAACATTGCAGGCGACTGGCAAAGCTGTTGCGAATTATTCTAAAATTAGTCTATATTTATCGGCATTATCGTTCGAAACTGCTGTGACATCCGGACCGATCAAAGTGATCAAGAAATGGCGTCGACACAAAGACGTTTTATTGCAAACTCGACACAATGTTATGTTTCATACTATTTTATACTAACTGCTGCGGCTTATTTCGCATGGAATTCAAAATTTCGAAGTAGGTATTCATCATAAAAGTAGTTCATCATATCCATCATTGCTCATAAAATAGTATTTGTCTGATGAGAATTTTTTTAAATACATTCTCACTTGATCTTAAGATCACATGTAGCTTAAGTACACTTCTAGTTAAACATAGTAAACGAATTAGCTTTTAAATATATAAGCCACCGATACTTTAGTGACAGACTCTCAATTTAAGAGTAATAGTTTACCAGTTGAACGTTAAAATGCCGCTCTGGTTATAACAAGACAATGATAATGATTGAGTGATTAATTATAAATATCTGGGCAAGCAAGCTATAATCGGTATCTACCAAAACAAACTCCTATTTAGGTAAACTTGGACTACTTGAATTTGGAAATTTCAACTTGTTATCTAAATATAAAATTTAATCTAAATCGTTAAAGCCGTTTTCGAAAATCCAATTGCATACTTATAATGTGTATACAAAAATTGCTGATTTATAGTCTCAGGTCGTAGAAAGTCAACCAAAATTCTTTGTGTATTCCCCGAAGGGTTAGGCAGAGGTGTAACCCTTGTACACCCACAGTTCGCCGAATATGTTTTTAGGTCCCATGTAAGGGGGCGATCCTATTACCATTTATCGGGTACGAAACCAAACTCCGAGATGCTACTGAGAATTTCATAGGAAAAACCCACAACCCGAAACCAGGACCTCGGTCATAGCAGTCGCGCTTACGACCACTAGGCTAACGAGGTAGTTCAAGATGATAGATAGATGGTGGTTTAAGATCATAAAGGTGGTTTATCTTAGAATAATATATTTTTACGATTCTACAGATTTATTATATCTATATGGATGAGTCAACAAATGCATTGCTTTAAACAATCATGCTGAAAATATTGCACGATCAGTTTTTTACGCGTCAAAGAATGAACGGCGTTTTTAAAAATAGACGCAATTTACGTATTCCGATACGTGAATGATTTTTATAAACTTTTAGAAAGGTAAACAGTGTTATAGAGTTACAAATTGTTTTCTTATTTTTGTTTGGCCATAAACAACTAAACATACTGCTTTTGTTTTCTTTCGAACTTTACTTCTTTATCATTATACTTATGTATTCAGTTGAAGTCGCGAAGATTACGTTTTAATACTCTTGATATAATAAGAGGCCTAACTAGTAACATATAGCATTTCTTTATTCGAAATGTAACTTTTGTCATGGAGATTATTATAACAAAAACCATCTTTGTACATTGCTTATTTTTTAAGAGAAAGATAAAATTTAATATTTTATTATAGTGTAATTTTTATGTAACAAAAATTGTTACCAAAAAATAACCACAAACCCAAGTAAACGATAAGAATGGTTGTTTTTATTGATAATTTAAGAATAAATTTCGGTTTCGCCAGAATTGATGACCGAGTCTTCTTCTAGCATATGTCCAGCACCGCAGGGGGAGGCGATTTATAAGTATGTCGAGATTTTGGCGATTAGATTTTACATAGCCAGCGCTTTTGATAGGGTCTGGCACCGTGAACTTCTCTCCACTTTGGCACACCTAAAAGGTTTTTATTTCATCTACAGGATGGCGTGATTATCTCATTTCTTCCAAAAATTTACCAAGATGAATTATTTTAGTCTCCATTTACGTTTGGTATTTATTCAAGGTTGTTCATATGAGTGATTTACTACATGAGTTACGCTAAGTAAGGCTATACATATAAAATTATTAATAGAAACTCAATATCGACCTAAATAATAAAGATTGTACATAAAAGGTAAAATTAATAATGACATACTAGTAGTGTGATTAATAAATAAGATTCGCCATTCGTATCATCTTAGGAATCATCATATTTTTAACTTCCTATTTATAGACAATGAATTTTCAAAAATCCTTCTTTTATAGCAGCAAAACAAAATGATTGCATTGTGTCTGGTTGTAAGCACAGTGATGACTGAGACAAAGATATGGTACTTGTAAGAAAGCTCAAAATTACTCAAAAGGTAACGGAGAGAACTATTCTCGGAGTTACTCTTCGTAACCCAATCAGAAATGAAGAGTCCGCAGCATAATCAAAGTCTCCGATATCGTCATGAAGATTGCTAGAAGTGAGAGTGGGTGGGGTACACTGGTCGTAGTACGGACAACCAATGGAGCCGAAGAGTTTTTGATTTGAAATCACGCATCGAAAGATGCAGCGTGGGTATATCCACCACAAGATAGACCCACGACCCGGTAAAGGTTGCAGGAATGATCTGGATGCGATGAGCGTAGGACCGATCGTTGTGGCGATCTTGCGGCTAAACAGAAGATGCAGCGTGGGAATATCCACCACAAGATGGACCCACGACCCGGTAAAGGTTGCAGGAATGATCTGGATGCGATGAGCGTAGGACCGGTCGTTGTGGCGATCTTGCGGCTAAACGGAAGGTGCAGCGTGGGTATATCCACCACAAGATGGACCCACGACCCGGTAAAGGTTGCAGGAAGGATCTGGATGCGATGAGCGTAGGACCGGTCGTTGTGGCGATCTTGCGGCTAAATGGAAGGTGCAGCGTGGGTATATCCAGCACAAGTTGGACCCACGACCCGGTAAAGGTTGCAGGAATGATCTGGATGCGATGAGCGTAGGACCGGTCGTTGTGGCGATCTTGCGGCTAAACAGAAGATGCAGCGTGGGTATATCCACCACAAGATGGACCCACGACCCGGTAAAGGTTGCAGGAATGATCTGGATGCGATGAGCGTAGGACCGATCGTTGTGGCGATCTTGCGGCTAAACAGAAGATGCAGCGTGGGTATATCCACCACAAGATAGACCCACGACCCGGTAAAGGTTGCAGGAATGATCTGGATGCGATGAGCGTAGGACCGATCGTTGTGGCGATCTTGCGGCTAAACAGAAGATGCAGCGTGGGTATATCCACCACAAGATGGACCCACGACCCGGTAAAGGTTGCAGGAATGATCTGGATGCGATGAGCGTAGGACCGGTCGTTGTGGCGATCTTGCGGCTAAACAGAAGATGCAGCGTGGGTATATCCACCACAAGATGGACCCACGACCCGGTAAAGGTTGCAGGAATGATCTGGATGCGATGAGCGTAGGACCGATCGTTGTGGCGATCTTGCGGCTAAACAGAAGATGCAGCGTGGGTATATCCACCACAAGATAGACCCACGACCCGGTAAAGGTTGCAGGAATGATCTGGATGCGATGAGCGTAGGACCGATCGTTGTGGCGATCTTGCGGCTAAACAGAAGATGCAGCGTGGGTATATCCACCACAAGATAGACCCACGACCCGGTAAAGGTTGCAGGAATGATCTGGATGCGATGAGCGTAGGACCGATCGTTGTGGCGATCTTGCGGCTAAACAGAAGATGCAGCGTGGGTATATCCACCACAAGATGGACCCACGACCCGGTAAAGGTTGCAGGAATGATCTGGATGCGATGAGCGTAGGACCGGTCGTTGTGGCGATCTTGCGGCTAAACGGAAGGTGCAGCGTGGGTATATCCACCACAAGATGGACCCACGACCCGGTAAAGGTTGCAGGAATGATCTGGATGCGATGAGCGTAGGACCGGTCGTTGTGGCGATCTTGCGGCTAAATTGATGGATATTATGAACGAATTTCAATGGGTATTCAATTCCCTTGTATGTTACTGTTAAATAAGTAATTTTATCTAAACTATCACACACCGTTCTCACATAAACAAAATCAATTACAAAGGCAATGCCATGCCGTTCAGACGTGTTTTCCATATGTTCCAGAGTGGACACGTATTCAAGTTAATCTATCCGGCTCGAGCCGCCCCGCTCGGCCACATGTCGACGGCCCATTAAATTCAACAACCCTACAAAAAATAATTACTTCACCATACACGTTTCCACGGTTGTAACCCTCATTCAAATTTATGATTATTTTTTTAATATTTATAATAATGGATTTTAACTTAACTGTAACTTATAGAAAATATAGTGTGTATGAAAGTAGGATACAAAAAATTCTTCCGGTTTCTGGGCCAGTGTGTTGTTTCCTTTCTACAACTTGGAGTCCTTCAGACGTAACCTAAAGATGCATTTAGGCAGACCGGTATGACAGCGACGACTGCGGCGATGGATTGTACATCCCTCGGTGGTAGGCGATAGGTTTGCCAACCACACTTTATAGTAAAGTCTACTTTATTTTCGATAAATATACATTATTTTCTATCTTTACTGTGAAGCGTAAAACGGAAACACTGATATGGCTAATTAATTACTGAACTATTTTTATCGATACTTATAACTTAAAATTATAGTAGTAGGTATAGATCCAAAGAAACACTAGTAATAATGCTAAATAATATTCATACAAAAATGCCGTTGTCAAATGGCAATATCTACTTAGATCGCTTCTGATAAATCATCACATTGTATCATTAAATGTAAAAAATAACTTATTTATTTTTATTTTATTTATTCTTTACGATCTGGCGGTACTTCATCGATCTGAAGTGGGTGAGACCAGAAAAAAAACACATCGTCAAAAAACAAGTTAGCTTTTTTTTACTCACATCTAAATTTCGATTGTTGTACTTTGAAAATCACCCAAAATCCGTATGTTAGGGAATAAAAACATACGTTTTTTTTCTTTCAAATACTTTTTTCCTGTTCAAAGAATTAGTTATGTAATTTTTCTCAAAAATAGTTGGAAACCCTAGTTCACCGATGTTGTTTACTTTGCACTTTTTAGTACATGTCGTCACTTTCTCGTGTTATGGTAAATAAAAATTACATATATCTTCTGGCCGCAATTAACTGGGGCAATTAATACAAGTGCGTTATAATTATGTAAACAGTTTATCTTTCCTTTTGTATGAAAAATACTAATCTGATTCCTGAGCACATAATTAAGATGGAATTATAGTTGGTCTAAGTTAGCCTAGACCATTCGATATCATTGCAAACGTTTCGAGTATTTTGACTAGTTTTTGCTTGTGTTATCACGGCGCTTCGCAGCTGAGTGCCTTCCGCGCTCGTCCCTGATGTAGCTATGAAAACCTCTAAGACTCCAGGGCCCTTAATAGTAACAGTTCGTAAAAAAAAATACCGCAGCGGTGATCCTATGTAATGAATTCATTCACATTACAGATTATGGATAATTCTTGATTTAGTTTAGTATTACCATTACATCTACGTCAATAGTAAGAGTATTTCGATTCAGGAACGTTACTAAAATTTGTGGGCAGAAATTTTGGTTTACGGATTATTGATCACCCTTGCCTCGTGTACACTTAGCAGTCATATTACACAAAGTGCGTAAGTGCTATAAAAGGATGTTTATTGTGTACATATAATATAATATCACTAGCTATGCCCGCGGCGCCGCTCGCCTGGACTGCAGAATGCCGTCCATCGGGTGCGCGAGCGGATATTGCTACCCCCTTTAAGCTCCCGGTTATTTTAAAGATAAAAGGGATTATTGGGTGATCCTTAAAAGATAGACATATGCTCTCGCAGAATTTTTTGTAGGTCTTCTTAATATCTACAATTATGTATGTGGTAATTTGATATATCTCTTCAGGTTTATACTATACTTAGGGTAAGCAATTTAAGCGCCCGAATTGATTCACCATGACCATTTTTTTTATTTATATAAGCAGAATCCTAATTCTTTTTCTAAAATAAAAGTAACCTCAATAACAATAACATCAGCTATCTACCAGTGAAAGTCCCGTCAAAATCGGTCCAACCGTTTCGGAGATTACCCGGAACAAACAGGAAGACAGATAAAAATGGGTGATGGTGTGTTATAGATATTCTAGGAGGAGGAGGAGGATTCAAGAGGAAAAATTTGATATTTTGTTTGTAATGGATATACTCAATAACTACTGAACTGTTTTTAAAAACTATTTTATTAGTAAAAAGCTACAATATCAGTAAGTAACATAGGTTATATTATAAATTAAAAAATTAAGATATTCCTCATAAAAATGTCGTTAGTTTCACATACAGTATAAAAAGTTGCCTACATGGGTGCTTTGGCGATGTTTGTCGTATAAAATTAACCCATAAAAGGCTGTTATTTTGAAATTACAAAAATACATTTCAATTTTAATAATTGTATAAAAGATTAATGACGTTATTAAAAGACGTCATAATTAGATTTATACAAAAACAGTCGGTGTGCAGTTCACACGCGGTAAAAGAGAAACCTTCAGAAAACCTGAAAATATTCACTTCACACAACACGTACAAAGAGGAGACCGAGATAATAGGAAACACTCTGCATTGTGTTATATCTCATTCTCTCGCAGACTAAATCCTATAGTTTGTCTCTTTTCAGTGTCGCTTTTTCGGTTCATCGAGTTTCAAATCACAACGGTACTAAAGAAGTTTTCATTTCAATAATCACATTAGAAGCATATGGGCATCACATTAAAACTTGCTTATTCTGAATAAATGATAATGTAAACACTAGTGGTACACACTCTAAAAATCACGACCTTAGAGACTTCCTTTTTTCTTGAATGATTAATCAATATATATTGATCACAATCACACATGATCCAAATTGAAGATGAGGCTTAAATTGTAGCGCAATTGGGTCATTCGTTAAATTATTATTTAATTAAAAGTTCAGCTACCGTGTTAATCGGCTGTGAGCAGCGATATTATTAACTGAGAAAAATCTGGTTTTATATCAGTAAATTATACGTTACGTAAAATAATATTAATAAATCTGTCAGTGCATGTATTTTTTTTTTTTCCTTATAAGCCATCTATTTACTGATCACAAATGACACGAAAATGATTTTTTTTTAATCTGTCCGTCTGTTTCTATGTCCCGAATTATGTAACTCAAAAACGGCTTGACCGATTTTAATGAAATTGTGTAATAAATAATTATGTCATTTTGCAAATGATAGGCTTTAAGCATTTTCAACAATAACTGTTTTAATAATAAAACTATATTTATTTTAATTCAACTCCCGTGTAATAGTCTAGTTAATTCTATTACAACATTTACAATATAACCACAGCATGATAATAATCTTAACTCTATATAGATGAAAAACTAGAATACCATAGACTATAATATAAAGTATGACTTAACACAACAATACCTGCTTTTAGAAATGCTAAAAATAAATAATTTTGGTGAGATTTTATACACTCGTATATGTTATTCTTGAATCGATAAGATGTAAGAATTGTCAATAATACTTTTAGAAACTACCCATAAAATATGAGTAATAATAAAAATACGAGACAAAGAATTTACTGATTAACGCGTGCAGAGACTGGACACGGCTATAAACACAAAGTACGTTTGTTTGAATGTTTATTTATCAATCAAGCTTAAACAGTTGAAAGGATTTGATCCGATATCGTGGTATAGGACTTAGGATAGCTTTTATCTATATATACAAGTAAATAAAATTGAAGTACCTGTTTGTAACGTCAAAATGTCAACTTTTTAACAAAATTGTACGTGAAAGTATATGCGGTATTTATAAAAACAACATTTAAAAGCTATAAATAGCAGATAGCAGATGTTACAAGGAATAACTTATGCTACTTTTATTTAAGAAAAAGAATTAGGGTCCTATGCGCACTTTCCTTTTCGTCACCGTCTTTGCATAACGCAATTCCACGCAGACGAAGTCGCAGGCACAGCTAGTAATAATATAAAAAAACCTTACACCCAGTAAAGCGGGCTGGCATTCTAGTTAAATAAATAATAAAATTTGTTTTAATTGAAACGTGGCAAACGTGATTTCCTTTTTAATATACATTATTAATTTGTCCGCTTATAAATAGGATACTATTAACTTCTATTACTTTCGTTAAAATGTCTTACAGAACAGTTTAGAACTGTGTAGTTATCGTAAAAAAACGAGCGAGTCTTACAGTAGTCGCATATGATGTGTAATATCTGACTTAATATAGTTTACACGTATAGGTAAATTAGTTTATTTAACAGAACACTTCACTCACAACTATAGCTTAAGCGCAAAGCTGATGCATTCTCCTTCACTATTTCCGCGTCTCTTTCTCGTCAACACACACACACACACACACACTGCTGGTTGAAAGTACCAACCTCTCCGAAAATGGGTTGTTACCATCTGACGGCCAACTCTACCATCGCGCGAGCTCATTATATTAACGCGCGATGGCCAGCACGACGTGAGCTGGCCGTTGTGAAAAAGAAGAATTTTTTTTAGTTAAAGACTATGGAATATTTTGTTTTGTTTTCAAGTTTTCAGTGTCATTTTATACTTCAATTAATATATAAGCAATTACATGTATTTTTAATTTATAATGTTTTCAAATGTCTTACGATTAAACCACATAGTCAGCCAAGTCTTTTAAATAATTCATTCATAGTGCTCAGAAGCATAAAATCAACAAATCGCATCGGTAGTACCATTATAATTCATTAAACCATTGGAAAAATGAAAAAGGAATATGCGCGGGCTTCCTCGGCTTCCTGTTACACACTTCCGTCCCTTTTCACGAAATCACTCCTCCAAATTGCAGGAAAGTGAGAGGAAAGATGTTACACATCAAAATCGTACGGTTCAGATCCCAGCAAGATATAGTACCGGAACGCCAACTTCAAAACACTCCTATGTTTACGGTCATCGATTACGCACGCGTATTTTAAATCCGTTTCCCGCTTAAGAAACCAAAATCATATCCGGTTTCACGTGTGATGTTTATAAACCCGGCTCCATACGTTAGCGCCAGTATTGACGTGAAATTGTAAATATCATACTCATATCACTCGCGATCAGTGTCATTAAAATAGTTGCCTATCAGGGGATTAAAAAACAATACTTACATGTACTGACAGAAGTACAGATATTAATATACTATCATTAAAATTACTGACATACTTTACGTAACGCATTTACTGGTATAAAATCATATTTTACTCGTTTGATAATATCGCTGATCACAACGGAGTAACACGGTTATTTGAACTTTTTGACGTTGAACTGTTTTGTAATGTCAAAATAACAGTTTTTTACTAAATGCATATGAAACTATATACGATACCTTTTACAAAAAGCCTATTTTTAAAATTCTTTCTCTGTTTTTCTGTTTTGTTCCGGGTAATCTCCGAAACGGATGGACCGATTTTGCCGGGGCTTTCACTGATAGATAGCTGATGATATAGGAAGTATCTTAGGCGACTTTTATTTTAGAAATACAATTAGGGTTCCGCACAAATAAAACAAAAATCTGGTCATGGTGAATCAATTCGGGTGCTTAAATGGCTTACGCTGAGTAAACAATAAGGGATATAGCAAATTAATGTATCATCATGACTGTTGGTATTAAAAAGACCTACAAAAAAGACGGAGAATATACGTCTATCTTCTAAGGAACACCCACAATAAGCATTTTTGTCTTTAAAATAGCCGGGAGCGGGGAGCAAAATTCGCGCGGGCATTCTGTAGTCCATGTGAGCGTATATATATGTACTATGTATTTACTGTATAGATATGTGTAATTGGATTCTTGGAAAGAGCTACAACGTTTTCGATGAAACTTTGCATTTAGATAATATTTTTTATTCCAAGTTTACCTAGATAGGAATGTGAACAGCTCGATCGTTCAGATTTTTAAATAATAATATAAATAAATGACCCAATTGCGATACAATGTTGACGCTAACGTGTGGAGCCCGGGTGAAACATATAAATGGTTTTTCGCACAGGTGTACATACTTTTTACTTCAAAGTTATTTATCACAGAAAATTTATTATATTTTATTACTAAGAGTTTCATAATTGTATATTTCATTATTCTCTTCAGCCTGATTGCATTCCATTGTGAAACTTTCCCGAACTTTAATAGTAAGATCATAGTTGAAACGGCGGTCGTGACTTGAACTTATTACTGTACAAAGCTGCTTGAAGCTTGAATAAAAGCTAGAAAATTTATATAGGTACTATTATTTTATTAGTCTTTAATTTGAACAGCTTAGTTTTAAGCGGCGGATACATGGCTATGGCAGAAAAAATTAAAGCATTTAGATTGGTTTAATACTGAAACATTAATAATCCGAACCATACTTGTGCCATTTGTGTAATTATATTAATTTTCTCAAACATACAGGCAAATATTGTCATTATTTTCAAAAAAAGAACACGCGAAATATTGAATTTTCGGACATGTCAAGAATGATAAAAGATATCCAATCAAAGAGTATTTAATAACCCCAGCACGCCGTTTCTTATGCGTTATAACGTTGTAATGTTCCAAATTAAAAAACGCTCCTGCAATAAATTTGATTTTCTTTGTCCGTAAATTCCATATTTCGCTGTTCTTTTTTCGAAAATAATGGCAATATATTAATGCATGTTTGAGAAAAACACTATACCTACATGCCTCGGCGGAAATGGCAATTGCCTGTTTCGTATTAGTGAAGTCTTCGCCTACGGCTCGGCTTTCAAACTCATACTCGACCTGCAATTGCCTATTTCACGGCCTTTGCAATAATGTACTATTAATTTAACTGATATCTCTGTTACATGGCGAGTATTCTGAAGAGCTGTTCAACCTAATTCCCGCTTCTCCCTTTCACAACTTTACGGTAACCTTTATATCGGCCCGAAGAAAAAAGTTCTCTACGTCATATCTTTGCCGCACTGTGAACTGTGAAGCTGTAGAACCATCTCCCAGCCAGTGTGTTCCTTCCTTTCTACAATATCAGATTCTACAAACGTAACGTAAAGTGGCATTTGAGCAGGTCAGCATGACAGCAACGACTGGCGATAGACAGTAGGTCTCTCGGTGATCGTCGTTGTTTTTGGATTTCCAATGATTTGGATTTAATTATTTATTATATTTTATTCATATATTTATTTATTTATTAAAACTTAAATTTACAACTTAAATTTTAACAATGGCCCCAAACTAGGCATGCCTGTGTCTTGGGAACCTTACATACGAGTTACCATTTTATACTTACTCATAATAACATCTGAAATCATTACATTACACATTACTTATTCATTATACTACATATTATACCGTTATATAGTATGCAATACAGACACATATTTTATACTACATAAACATAATTATATACAACATACATATTATCATAAATAAAATAACACACAATATATATGCAACAGCCAAAACCATCATGGAAAATTACTTACAGTTTTAGTAATGATTTGAATTTTCTGATTGTACTACCAGAGACAAAGCTATCACTTTCCTGTGCTAGAATAAATAAATCTCCTTTACAAGAAAGGTACCTACCTACTCTGTGACTTAGATTTGTAGTTAACCTCGAATAGTACAATTTGAGGTTGGTTATAAAAAGCTGTGATCTGTTGTGGTCAGTTAAACATCAGATTGATTGCACGCCTGTTTATTACCTCTATGACATAAAAATATATATCTACATATTACATTAATTGATATAATTCAGTTTAGAATAATGGGCACCATTCGCCAATGAGGTCAATTGATATAATGAAAACTATTGTTTTTAAAAAATCCTTTCCAGCAAGCTTTTATGCTAAATCTGAAACGCAGCGTAACACTGTTAACAAGACAATCCCATTCGTGACATTTTGTGAGGGACTTGAGAGTGGTATACATTTTTAGCAATCACATTTACTTCCTTTTTTCTAAAATCTTGTTTTCTTCGTTGTTTAATATAGGTGGTATCTTTATGAATTTTGAAGAGAATAAAAGTTGAACCAATCAAAATATTGTAATAATTATTAATGTAAGAATCTGACAAAACTTAGTAAGCTTTATCTAGACAGTTTTAAGGATTAAAACTATTAAAACCAGAAATAGGATAATGAGCTTTTAAAATGACCTCAGTACATACTATGAAGCAATAGTATTGAAGTATATAATATAACAAATATGTTTGGTAATACATAGGTATATTTACGAGAAAACTATACCACGGATTTTACTCAGACTTTCGTTACAGATCCTAATTATATCATAAGGATTTCTTCCTGATTGTTAAGTAATAAAAAAATGTATGAGCTTGTGTGCATGTATGCACGTAAGAAGTTATAATTCCTTGGCGTAACAAAACAAAAATACCTAACTCCAATTTTATCCCGCGTGCCAGGGGAACATGATGAAGTTAGTCATCAATGAAGGAACCATTGGGCTCCCTTACGTCACAAAAATGTACGTAAAATTGGCATATATCTCATTAGTCCGGTCAAATTAGACCAAAAAATAAGAGTAAAGTTACCTAAATTCCCATCAAGCTGAAAATCGGTAAGATTGTTTAAAATATCATTAACAACAAAATTTGAAAGTTCCCCATCTTTCCCCTGTAAGGAAAAAAATTTATTCGAGGGCAAAAGTCAAAAAAATGAGTTTTTCGCGATTTTCAGCAAAACGGTAAGTTTTATCATAAAAATACCTCAGACAAAAATTGTAGATCATAAAATTACAGTCAAAATCTGTTATAACGACATCGAAGGGACTGCTCATATTCAGTCGTAAAAACCGACAGTCGTAACAACCGGTGATGTTTAATGTGTATCGTGCAAGTACAAACAAATCGATAGGGAATTATTGGAAAAATATATTTATTCAATTATGTACATTTTGTTTATTACACATAAGTACAATACATATTATTTTTCTGTGAGCATAAAATCTGTAATTTTGGTCTGTTTGGAACACTTCTGTTGTGCATAGATATTTTGTAATTCACGTTGGATTTTAATTAACGTATCGTCATAATTGCTGTGGATATGAAACTGCTCATTAAAAAGAACAATCTTTCTTAATACACTAACAGCATTGATACCATCATTCAAAGTTGGTACAGTAAATTGTTCTTCAGAGTCTTCCTGTTCGTCATCTTCCTCTTGAACATTTCGTACAATATCATCTTCCGTAGCTCGTGCGCAAATTGCAATGAGAGTTATCTACATCAATGAACTCTGCTGCTTCAGTAGTAGATAAAGCAGGTCGTAAATTTTAGGCCAACTGGGGAAACCACGTTAAAAAAAACGCACTAAGTACACTACCTCATAAGTGGCGAGGAAACGTCTGCATATTATGACGATTACAACTTTTACAACTTTTTGAATCGTTATATCTCAAAAACGGTGGCTCGTAGAGAAAAAAGTATTAATAAATTTTTTGTAGATAATTTTATGATCTACATTTTTGTTTGATATATCTTTATGATAAAACTTACCGTTTTGCTGAAAATCGCGAAAAACTCATTTTTTTTTTACCTTTGACCTTGAATAAAAATTTTTCCTTACAGGGGAAAGATGGAGAACTTTCAAATTTTGTTTTTAATTATATTTTAAACAATCTTACCGATTTTCAGCTTGGTGGGAATTTAGGTAACTTCGAATGTCTAAATTGACCGGACTAATCCCCGGAAGCAGAGTTATTAATGTGATTTTATTTATACATTATTAAAACACAATAAAAAAATTAAAGTTAATCAAATAAGTTCAGATTATTATCATTGAGGACTTAACTTCATAATCTCGCACTTCGGTCACATGATGCACACTTTTTTTTCTGATCTATACTGTTAGCCTCAGGGGCCCTAGAACCTCTAGGTATAACGTTTCTAGGTGAGGCTCTAGCCTCTGACAGCTTTTACAGCTTCACCGTGGCTTGCGAGCGAGCACAAGGCACTCAGCCGCAAAAGCGTGGGCAATATGCGCACAAGGGTGCCAAAGTGGCGGGTCCCCATAATACGTATTTCGCAATTGCAAAGCGGTATCAATAATCGCCAAATATTTGCTTCGAAATCGCAAATTCGTATTATATAACACCTATATTGTATCAAAAACAATCTGATTTTGCCATTGCGACGCAAATATTTAGCGAATTTTGCTATCGCTTTGCTATTGCGAAATACGTATTAAGGGGGCCGACCTCGGTTTGGGCTGTTGCCTCTGTTGGATGCAGCTCCCTGTTGTATTTTAGGGCTGGTTCAATTGTTGGTAATCACAATCGGGTAATAATTTATACTTGATATTAATTAAAAGCGCAACAGTCGACACAAACGTTATAATGTGAAAAAAGAGGATTTTTTACAACAATGCACAAGTAACAGTGTGACCAGATAAAAAAAATGTGTTAAACAACCTCGTTTGCAATGAGGTCACGATCTGACTTATTAATGCATGCTCAGCACTGATAAGTAAATGGTGCGCAACTTCCAATTTTACCCCCTCTAATAAACGAGCCAAAAGACGTATTGTAAAATTAAAACGCCTTCGCTCCTAAAACAAGTCGCTTTGAAATATATTTGAACATTCTAAACATCACAATAGTGAAACCGTTTCATTATTCTCAACACTAAAACGTAAATAAATTATTTATATAAGAGTTTAATTTTGGAAATTTTAAATCGTGAGACATCTTTTAAGTATTCGGTTCAACGGAAATTAATTATGATAGCATCTGGTCAGTTGTTCTTGGAAGTTGGTAGAACGGTTGGCGTTGTAGAGCCGCTTGTGGGTGCGAGTGCTGCTTCCACTTTAGACTTTGGAATAGTGCAAAGTGCGGAGGGGCGAGATGTAGTGGAGCGAACGGGGCGTGATACTATTACTAACTAGCTATATCTAAGACTACGAAATTCTATTAGACTGTACAATATTGTGGACTCAAGTAAGTTTCTCGTTGAAGTTTTTGACGGGATCTTGATCTCCTATGTTGTAATTTTAATTCATATATGTACATGCATTGTTTGGCTCTTTAATATATAACATTGTTGACATTTTGCGTAATTTAGTTCAAGTGAACTGAATTATATTTAAGCATGAATTGTAAGACACCATCTTGTTAAAGCATTGTTTGGATCTAAAGATTAAATAAAAAACTATCCACATAACGATGCAGGCATAATTGTGTATAAAGACACGTTTCGATTAAATAAGAAAAATAAAAAATGTCTTTTTACACGTGGCAGAAACTGAATCGTAATATAATTAAGAACGAAGTAACTCTATTATACCAAACACTATAACGTTTCCTAAATATATTATTTAATAAATTAAATATAAAAGTGGTTATAATACTCTAAAGTGTATATTATTATTTTATTATCTGACGTTGATTATTGTTAATTACTGGCCTTATGGTTAATTGCATATGTTTTGTGATGCTTAATAACAATACCGTTTTAGTATATAAGCTTTATAAGAAGTCAACGGACGCATAATATCACAACTCCTTCATTAAAATTATATCGTCATACTTGAGAAACCCTAGAACACTTAAGTAAATTAAAGCTTTCATAAACTAAACATATAATACTTTTATATCAACAAAAAAATACTATCTATAAGATACTAGTAGTATATTAAAAGAGGTAAAATTTGTATGTTTGTAGATGGTAATTTCTGGAACTATTGATCCGATTTTAAGTAAACTGTTTCAGCTCAGCTATTTTTTATTTTTATCTTAAGTTGTATTATTATTAACGCGAAAGAAGTCGCCGATGGTTGCGATATTAAATAAATTAGTTCATTCATAATATTTACCTAGTAAGGCGTTAATAATTTGTTTCATCGTTTAGGCGCAGTTGTGTTATTTAATGTTTTATAGTATTCATACATCGTTTGAAGGACTTCATGTTGTAGGAAGGAGGAAACCCACTCGCAGGGAGACAGTTTCACAGTACGGCACAGATATGACGTGCCGAAATAAAAACAAACGCTGTTATTTTAAAAAAAAAATATTTTAATTTTAATTGTTCATTTATTAACCTGGCAACGCGGGTTACATACAAGCAAAGATAATTAATTATACTTTGCTTGCAATTGGTACTGCGGTGCATCTGTAGACGCGAAGTCGCGTCGCGTCAGTGCCGTGCAGCGTGGGCACATACGGATCGGACGACGCGGCGGACGGTATTCCGGCATTCTGCGGTCGCGTGGCGTCGCCCTAAACCGGCTGTTTGCATTGAATTCGTAACTCGGGGGAACGAACAAAAATAACATAACGAGTCGTGCTTGTAATAACATTTGTCCTAATATATTACTATTGTGACGGCTCGCAGCGTTCCGGATTTATGTACTACCGTGCGAACCGTCGCCTTATTATTTATTAATATAAACGAGAGCTGTCTTCAAACAAATTATTTAGCATTAGATATATGCGAGCGAGAGACTTTTTTACGGTTAAAGTTGGCTATATTGCGTTCGAGCAAATCTTTTGATGCGTAGCTGGTTTTTCATATTCGTCTTGTTGATGTTTCGTATCGCGGTATTATTTCCCCCCGGGGAGCCTGGCGAGTGTCTAAATATCTTTACTTATAAGTCTTGTAACGATTGAGGAGTCACGCAACGAAAGCTTTATCCGCGTGAATGTTCAAAACGATTTTTCAGTGTTCATGTCTGGGGAAATATTTACGTGTTAAGAAACGATTGTGATATTGTTGCACATTTATTTTTGTTGTTGAAAGAAAACATATTATTATTACTTTGATTACTTATTCATTTGAAGATATAATTCTTTTGGCGCATTTAGTAGAGAGTAAAATTGAGGTCTGTGCGAGCATCACGTTACGGAAATGCGAAATGGTGACGTTAGTCTTCAACGATAATAATGTAAATTCATTTTAATTTTTTACCTTGTAAAAATAATTTAATTTTGGTTAAATAAATATTAGTTTCAATAAAATGTTATCCAAGTTCGGTGAAGCTGTAAAAGCCACAGCGGCTTCAGGGCCCCTAAGGCTAACAGTGTAGTCAGATCTAAAGAAATAAAAATAAAATGTTATTAGCACGCGTTATAAAAAAATTTAGTGTTATTTTTGTTACGCCAAAGAAGTACCTACCTATAACTTCTTACGTGCTTACATAAGTAACATTTATTTAAAATATCTGTATGCATACATTCAGCTATTTTTTTAATATACAACTAAGATGTCAAGCAAGGGTAATGCCCCTCTAATGGTAAGCAGCTAGTGTATCCTAATTGGACGCTTGTAATACTACAGGTATGAAATAATGCGTTGACGACATTGAACCCTCTTCCCCAAGGAACTTTGGAAACCCTACTCTCCGTAGAAACACAACACAAGGTTATTCGGACCAGTCGAACTGCTCTAAGTAGAGAGAAATCTCAAAAGGTATTTCTGTGCATTTCCTCTCTCGATATTTATAAATTTTTAATCGTTAAATCATTATAATTGGGCGATTGAGGTATGCTGAAAAATACACCTATCTAGACAAAACTTGGGAAAATAAATATAAATTTTACTACAAAATTTCTTCCCAATAACGTGGAGCCGTTTTCGAGAAACCAATTACGTATATATATTATGGCATATTTTTATAGTATTAGACGTACATAGTTATATATTTACATAATAAAATCATGGTACCTAATGACTAATTACATAACTTTTACAAACTTCTAGAAAATATAATAGGTAGGTATATAAAAAGTTAAAAATAAACACGAAATCGTGATTCTAACCTTTAGGATTTACCTAAAGGGTGTCGAATTACATCTTTAGAACCGACACGCCCAAGCCAACTTCACCTGCACATGGTGCACCCTGCTGAGTAATGAACGAAAATATGACGTTAGCGGGGTGGTAAAGTTGTATAGGCCGTCATAGTTGTAAAGTGCGTCATACTTAGTGACTTTTTTTTTTGCGTGTCGCGTTTCGGTATCAGCCTGTGCATATCCAGTTCAATGTATTTAGTCCAGCATAACGGCAGCGACCGTCGATGGATTACCATCTTTCATTAGTCCCCGTTGTGTTTGAAGAGCACGATTTCCAGTCGATACTAAAAATGGACCCAAAAATAAATTTACGTTAAAACAAACCTACTTAATAATAATGTTATTGGAACAACGTATTAAAATTTTAAACATAGGTAATTATTATCACCGAGCATGACGTGATGTACACAATATAAGCAGAATGTAAATAAAACGTTTCAAATACTGCGGTTACTGCTGGCCGCTATATTTTTTAATAGTTTTGGCGCGCGATATCAGCTTTCATTGCCTCTGTTTGCCACAGACGGCCACTTGCTCTATAAAACTCTCGTGAAATATGAACGTGTATATTACCTGCATCACAGCCTCCATAATATTAAACGTTCTTATTTTACGACTTACTATTTATATTAGTCATATAATTACTAACATATTTTATTTATTAATTATATCTTTAAATCTAAATGATTAACTTTTGGGTATAGATAAATTTATTTATGAATGAATGATTGATTATAACGCATGCATTTATTATACTTACATAAATTATTTAGGTTTTTTATATATTTTTATGATTTATTGAGGTTATATTCCCATTTTTGAGTTCATCAATTTTGGAATTATATAATTATAATATTTGTACAAAATTTCATTAAAATCGGTCAAGCCGTTTATGAGTTAGTAAAAAGACAATATTTTGTTAAATGTCAAATTTGAGATCAGTGGTCTAAAAGATATATAGTTAGCTAGCACAAATTAAAAAACAGTTACTTGCACCTACATACATAACTACAAAAGACCCTTAGACTCACGGCTAGATAGATAGAGGCAATTTATTTTTAAATTAGCGATCCATCGCTAAATAGGGTTATATCAGTTTACGTAGAAGAATTTGTAGGCTATGTGTTTACTAAAATAGTTATATAATATTTGTCATAAGTTCCATTATATATTATAAACCGAGTGTTGTATTCTTGCGGTGAGTAAGATTTCCAGAGCTCCTCTGGGAGGTTTAAGAGTTTAAGGTTTAAAAAGAGAAAAAAAATCAATTATAACTTAATTAGGTGTTATTAGTAGCGCAATTTTTCACCAAGAATTAACAAGAAACTGAAGTAATCAGTGTTTATTTTCGAACAAACCGCAAATACAATTTATATTTATATTAACGAAAAGTTTGGAAACGAAATCCAATTTAATTTAATTAAGTAGATTTCATTCGTTAAATTGGCAGTTGAGGAAGATCAACGTCAACACAAACATACCATATATTCAACCTAATAGCTCCGATTTTAATGAAATGCCCATCCTCGTGATCTTTGATGTTTTAAATGCTGATGTTTATGACAGTTTCACGCTTCAACACGACGAAAACAAACAGATTTAAGTTCGAGGGTTGCGTGAGGTGAAGGGCTTTCGTTTTTTTTGTACATAAACAAAAGAGCCGCTTAAAACGAGTATAAAGTAGTCCGCCTAGTTGGAACACTCGTGTTCTTTGTTAAAAAATTAAATGTTGTTTTTTTTTTTTTTAAATCAAGCTATTATTCAACAAGATTATAATCTTATCTGCAACCTACGATATGGTCAAAGATGATAGTCCTTTCAACCCTTTGCTGAAAACACAAATCAATAATTTATCGACATATCTGATCGCCTTTTAACAGTTGAGTGACAAATCGCATATTTTATTACTAAGTAATCTCTTTTTGTTCCTAAGTTTACTCGCATTGCGATCATCAACGCTTTTGGTAATTCCCAGATATTTTGAAGATTTTTTGACATCGTAATTCAAAATTCTTTAACCTGTATTCTGAATATTAGTTTAGAGTATCGGACTTAGACTCAGGTTTCACTACCTATTCGTTACGATGGGCTAGGTATACGCAAAGTTTCTTGTGTTTGTTTAGCGCTTTTTCTGTTATCGGTTTATGGACTATATATTTAGTTACATAAATGCTGTCTAAATTCGACATAACTGAGGTTTCATGCCTAACTGATACCAGAAATGCCTGGAATTTAGTCTGTCGTATACCTGTCATTATGTTCTATGGTTTCGTGCTACCAGAGACAGTGGGATAAACCGCTCAGTAAACTAGAACCTGATTAATACGTCAATTAGTATTGCAGAGCGTGCTCGTGTTCTTGCCACTCAGGAACAGGAGTCTAGTCGTGGTTAACGGCAGTAAAGTCTCGATATATTGGAACAAAACTTAACAACACTACTTATAGGTGTACGTTTGTTTGTGCTTAGGAGTACTTTGGGCATCTTTTTTTGGGCACTGCGGTGATATAGTCGCCCCATTCGGTTATCATGGCCTAGTATGCTCTAAGAGCGCGGGTCGTATCCTGCGCCACGCTCACCTCAATGACGTTTTACGTCGGGCTTTTACCATCTTCAATGTGCCAGAGAGCCTGAAATCATTCGGTTTGTTGCGCGACGATGGTAAGAGACTCGGCAATAACACCCAACAATAAATGTGGTGTTGCCTCTTAAAATAAAATATAAATGCTTAATCGCTTTCGTCCAGGTGAATCGTTTGCAATATATCATGCCCTTTTGGTGACAATGAATCAAATATACGATGCATCAAGAAATTACACACTATTAGATCAGATTGAAAGCTGCAAGACAAGAAATAATTACTACATTCTTTAATCCTTTGCTTAATCTAGAAAATAATGATTAGTAATATTATGTATCTCGGATTAAAATGCATTTATTTTTGTATATTTTTATTTTATTTTCATAGCTTGAAATGCATCCCCTATATTTTCATACAAATTACCATTTCTTATTCACGGTTTATGTATTTACAACATAAACATGGAAAGTATCACCCGCAAATAAAGGGCTTTTACTGTATTTAGTTCATATATTTAATACTAGCAACCACCCACAACTTTGTTGATATAAAAAAAAATCTTCTTTATTTTGAGGTTTATAAAATAGTAGATTATATTTTAAAAAAAAGAGGAAAAAAGTTTTTTCACTATGTTGCACCAAATGGATTAAGTTGTAAATTTCACTGTGTAAAGAAAAGCAGCAGGACAATTATATATTTTAAAAAAGGGTGAGTGACACCCGAAAGGAACACATGAAAATAAATACAAAAAAGATTTTTTTCAATTAAAAAAAAAAAGTATGAACGAAAACCTAAAATAAAAATATATTATTTTTCGTCACTTATCGATGGCTATTACCAAAAAAAGTCGCATAAAGTGAAAGCACGTTTTTCTTAATTTAAGCCGTAAATTTTGGGGCAACTTAAAATGCATGATCCTAGTTATAATTTGTAATCAACTTCACTTGTATACAAAAACGAAACTACATTACACAAAATGCCGCCAAAATTACATATCTTTATAACGCCAAATAACTAAAGTTTATGAGACAAAATAAGAACCACCACTTTACAGACAAAGATCTCACGAAAAAATCTATTTCCAACTTGTATTTGATAATAACTGAACTTACATTTAATTGACAGCATCAATACAATAATAATTATAACTCCATTAATATGGTCTGCATTGATATGATTATAAATAACAATTATGATTATATTGTAAGATTTTTAAACGGATTAGGTAGGTATCTACTGTGAATTGTTTAATGAAGATGAATTGAGTTTGTTCAAGTTACCTTCAAATTGAATATCAAAACCAAAGTTTTATGAATTTATAATTCACGGCGTCTCTTATTTGAAAAGTGAAGTTGAAGTAAAACGCTGGAGAGATGTATCTGAAAACCCTTATTAAATATTACTATTACTCTTTATTATTTTCGTAAGGGGTATCAAATTACATATATAGAACCGAGACGCCCAAGACAACCTCACCTTCATATGGTGCACACTGCTGAGTAATGAACGAGAATATGATGATAGCGGGGTGATAGGGTTGTATAGGTCGTCATAGTTGTAAAGTCCGTTATACTTAGTGACTCGTTTTTGCGTTTCGCGTTTCGGGATCAGCCTGTGCATATCCTGTTAAATTAATATAGGCCTGCATGACAGCGGTGACCGTCGAAAGCTTGCCGGTTTCTCGGTGGTCGCCGTTGTATTTTTATTGTACTGTGCTTACCATCACGGAAACAACCGTCAGTTTGCCGCGCTACCATAAAAAAATTTAATATTGTTAAACGAACTAAAAATAGTTTTAAAATCTGTAACCCGACTAAGGAAATAAAATATAATTGTAGAAAAAAAAAAATGTTTTTCTTTTATTTATTTAAAACTTACGGTTTAACCTTGGATATTTAGAACTGCCGATATTTAACGCTAGCAATATTCGTATTATATATACGCTACGCTGAAATGTATAAAATTCTTTTTCTATCGTTTGGTATAATATTATATATTTTTTATATTTAATATTTTACTGCACATGATATTTATATTTATGAATCCAGATTTTCTCCTCTTTAATTTAAATTATAAATCGCAATCGACAAAATGAATTTTTTTTTTCTTGAGATTTCTATTTTTTTTATGTATCATTTAATATCCTGCGCATTGATTTTGTTCGTATAAAATGGAGCCTATGTCACCCGGACCATATTAGCTAATCGATTGACACCTCATTCATAAAAATCGGATGATTAGTTTAGGAGCTACAGTGGAACATAGGTACTTATGCAAAAATATGCATAGACGGCTAAAAATATAACCCTTTTGGCTTTGCCGCAGTAGGCTAAAAAAGAATTAGTATTTCTAAGTAAATAGAAACAGCCTAGCTCTCTAAGCTTAATAAATATTTAGTAATATCGTAGATTTTCAACCAGTTTCAAAGTTTTGCAACACAATACAAATTGTTATCTTCTATTTTACAACCCCGCGGCCGTCGGGTGTGTACAAACAAATCCCACGTCAGCTATTGTTCCCTATTTAGCTGAGTGTTGACTTATTTGGGGGATTTTGGCCTTGTTTCAATCCTTTCCCTTTTCCTGTTATGGGGCTATTAGGTTTGGTTTAGGTGTCGGATCGGACTGGGAATTCTACCGAATTTGGCCGATGACTAAGGTGTTCGATAAAAGCTCGGTTCCGGCATTTATTTATGCTTTACCATAATTTGCAAAGCTTGTTTATGGACTTCGATTATATTGTATACAATATTTACATATATACGTGTATAGTTCATTGCTTCAACTTAACATTTCGATATAAAATTAATTTTCTGAATCATCTGAATAATAAATCGGGATAAAAATTTCTAGTGATAAAATATCACTGTTGATCTGCATATAAATACAAGGTATTAGCACTGTAATGTTTTCACCTCACAAATAAGATTTATAATTATGATATAAACAAATGTTAATTAGCAACTAATGGAAAAAAAAGGTTTGATTTGAACTCGAACAGTTAAGCTTCGCCCGGTGTTCAGGACACCACAATTGTGCCTATCCGGTTGGGTCGTGCCCATCATGCACGTTGCGATAAATCCTTCACAGTGACTCTCTTTTGATTTATCGCGTTTCAGGATCAGTTAGTCACCCTGGTATATAGGTATCGTGCTGTCGAGAGTTTGCTGGCCGGAATGACAGCAACAAATGGCGATGGATTGCCAGTATCTCAGGGAAACCGATGTTTTTGGAATGTACTGTGCTTATCAACAGGCACAGTGTCGTCATTTTGTCGCGATACTATAATACAATAATATTATGAAAAACATTAGATACTTTACAATACATATTAAGTCATTCAAACTGACAAGGGTTTCGCAAATTTGTATCTTAGCGTTACATTCACCAAACTAACAGTATCTTATTATATTAAGTGAGAAATTCTTGTATATAGATAATGCATTTAGATAATGTTTTACATTCCAAGTATACCTAGATAGGTTTTTCTTTGTAAGTTACTGAAGAAAGCTCTGTAGCCCAGATATTGTTATTTAAAACAGCTAAGGACAATAAACTAAAGTATGTGAACGCATTGAAATTGTCCGACTAGAATAATTATAGCTGTGTCGTATGATGTGATGGTGTCGGAAGTCTACACATACGGATGCAATGTTTACGCTAGCTAACCGCAACGCTGCGCACGGGTTCTGTGCTCCTGTTATTATTATTTATTTTTATACCAATAGAGATGTAATCCTTCTGTCGCATTCGGTTTTCGTTCTGTATAACTAATAAATCCGTTATATATTAAAAAATACAATTGCATTTATACACGAATACTTCTTTGACATAATACAACTTAAATATATTCATCATGGCGCAGTTGTGTTACATGTTGCGCGCGCAACTCAGAATTATTTTACTCTCTACTAAACACCAACCTGCTTTAAATTTATTTTCATCGTACATGATATTTAAAGGAAAAGTTTTCTGGAATATATTTAATGAAATTATTTGTAATTCTAATATTTCGAATAGAACATAGTACCGAGTATTATTAAGTCGCGGACAGTTAAAAACAGCATTGGTAAACCAATGTCTTAGCTACGTCGCTTTCCATTTGGGAAGGTGACACAAGACAAAGATAAAAAAATAGAGAAAAAGCACTTTAAAAAAGTCAACCACCTAGAAGACCAACACATATTTTACCTTTTTTGCTCTACCTGCATCCAAAACGCGACTTGCCCTCTCGGGTTCATCAATGCTATTAACGACACTGAATAGAAGACCCAAAGTTTCGGGCAAATTTGTACTAAGTAACCTTCACTAATTTGACTTTAAGCGAAAGCCTCAATCTCATATCTAAATGATGATTACGTGCTATTTATCTAATTGAGCTAAATGTTTAGGACACTTCTCTCTGCTGACTTGGTAATGAATATTTAATATCACATAAAGTTTCTTATAAAAATGATGTAGCTGTTAGAATATACATACTTATGATAGAATCTAAAGAATGTGTTCAACGTGTAAGACGGCTACATTTAATATTTACAGAACGCAGCGCATCACTAGATCGAAACACTTGTAAGGTTCAAGAGAGTATTTTTTTGACTTTGAAAAGACCACCCGAATCCAAAGTATGTATTGTGGACTAATAATTTACTCACAGTGGTTAATGTTTATTTTAAAATGTTTACTTATTACGCCACAAAGACTGATTCACATCTGGATTATTTCTTGATGTTCTTTCTGCGTATGGAGGTACCTACGCAGTTCTACGAGTTGTTGGAGTAATGATCTTATAAACTTCGACGATCGTAAAATATCCCTTGTTAAATAAAATAATTTCAAGTGGTGTAAATTGCAACAAAGATTTATTGTGATAATAGGAAAACATGAAAAAAATATTTCTTCTTAACTTATTTCTTTAAACGTATCAAAACAAAGTGTCTGACTCATGTAGATAGATATACATTAAAGCTGTAATTTGGCGAATTATTGCCAATATTCAATCCTATATAAATTATTCACATCTTACATTTAAGCTAATTAGATTAAATACTTTAAGTGCCCCACGTTTTAACCCATGTTACAAATTTGGATAGGAGTTTGATAAAATCCGTTCTTTAGTGAGTCTACATCGCGAAAGGAGTAGGTAACTATACTAAATTTCAAGGCAATTGTATCTATAGTTTCCGAAATCTCTTGATGAGTGAGTGAGTAAGTGGTATTACGATTCTGATCATATTTATATATAATATAAGGCTATAATTTGAGATTTGACTTTTATTCTATGTAATAGTAAATGAAGACATCTATCTATATTAATAAATCTGTAGTTATGTTTGTACGTGTAATTTTTATTTCAAATTTCCCGAATGACGGACTATATAACGGAATATGCCGTTTAAATGTTTTTGTCTGTCTGTTTGTATGCCCGGATTTAACTAAAAAACGGATTGACCGATTCTAATGAATTTTGTGCACGGGAATCTTATGTCATAAGGTCAAATGATAGGATATATGAATTTTCAATAATACTTTTACATGCCAGTACTTACTTACGGTAGCGAAACTTGGGCCGTAACTCAACGCCATGTCCATTCCATGTAAGTTTCCGAAATGAAGATACTTCGGTGGATGTGCGGAGAAACCAGACTCGATAAAGCAACAAGTACGTCCGCGGCAGTCTGGGAGTACGTGACATCGCTGACAAGCTCCAAGAAAACAGGCTACACTGGTTTGGGCATTCAAGACGAGGCTTCCAGATTATATTGGAAATATAGTAACCAATCTCAACATGTTGGGGTTCAGACCTAGAGGACGACCTAAAATTAAATGGACAGATGTGGTCAAAAAAGATCTTAGTTCCTGAAATGTTACTGAAGACAATACGTCCGATAGAGCGAAGTAGAAGCGAAGTACGAGGAAGGCAAACCCCACATCAGATGGGATTAATAATTGCACAGAGAGAGAGAGAGAGAGAGAGAGAGACTTTTAGAAATCATAAAAAAATCGTAACAGATTTTCATGAAACTTTGTAAATTGTTAAGTATAAGTGTTTGGAATAAGTTAATTAGCCGCATCGCACGATGCCACGATCGCTGTACTTGGCGAATTATATGCGCGGGGGTAATCGTTCTACACAGGCATTATTATATAATAACTTTAAAGCTTAAAAATTGGTTCCTGTGAAATTGCATTTTTAGAGAAAACACGATGTTTTCATAGAGCTTTCGATTACGCTAGCGAAGCCGCGAGTAATAAGCTAGTATATTGTATATGGAGAGTAAATTTTAATTTGTTAATTACCTCACTGCTGGCGTGCTAGTTGAGGTTATGCTATAAAATACACAGACAGAACCAATAATGTTAGTTAAAAAAAGAACCAATACGTAAAGTCCCTGAGCAAGCTAATTACAAATCTTATTGGCTTTGGTGGATATCGAGTCTTTGACCCTTGGGACGCTGTTGTCAAACTACTTGACTAGGTATTCTAAAGAGGTACTTGTGAACGATCGGCAAATTATATTGTGATTTGCGTCTATTTTACGGTTAACCAATTTTATTATTATACGTAGAATATTGAATGCTTTAGCGAACAATGATTTCTCGGTATAATCATAATCTTGAAAAGTTTAAGAGCCCACGCTGTGATCAGTAAAAAAATATTTCCGATTAATAGTTGTTAGTACTATCATGCCACTCTCCTCGAGGCAAATAATGGTTTCAAGGAAAACATATTCTTGTGTTTAGCGTATTTTCCATTCGACGAGAACCAAATAGCTCTTATAAATCTTCCGAATTAGAAGTAGTAGATAGCTATCTGTATTCCACGATCTAGTTAAAAAGAATTAATGTAAATATATTAAATTCATGGTGTAAATATCATTAAGTAGGCTTTTGTTAATAAATCGATTCTGTTTAGCTTCTAGTAGATACATTGGGCCAATGCACTAAGTGTGACCTTGGCAATGAGTTGGCTAGGAAACGACAGACATGTTTACATTTGCTTTTTTACCCGACTGCGAAAAAGGAGGATTATGTTTTTCGAGCGTAAGTAAGTACGTATGTATGTACGTATGCCTATTTCTTTGGCACGCTTTGTAACCTAAAACGGCTTGATGGATTTTAACATACGAGGTGTCGTTAGATTCGACTTTCATGGTGATCGATCAAACGGTTTTGGGTTTATTAATCTCATATTAAATAACAAAATGCATCTATATACAATTATTTTTATAAATATATACCCTACCGTATTTATTACTTTTGTTATAATATATAAAAACCAGCTGTCCCACGGTTTCACCCATGTTAAAATTTTGGATAGGATTTGCGTAAAATGCGTTTTAAGTGTGCGTCTACATCACGAAAGAAGTAAGTAAATATGCTATTTTTCAAATCAACTGGACTTATAGTTACGGGGATCTAGTGATGAGTGAGTGAGTGGTATATACTAGCGCCTTTCTCGCGGCTTCGCTCGCATCATATATGTATGTTTTATGTCCCTTTCTAACTGATTTGCGAAATACCAATTCACAGACCTTTTTTCATAAATGACATATTTTCATAAAAACTTTCCTTTTTTCCAAAAAACTTTCCTTAGTGCTCACCTACAGTGTAAAAGAAATTTGCATGCTAATTTTCACGGTCCTAGCCCCGATTGTCTGCGCTATGCGTTGATATGTCAATCAGTCGGTTAATTATTCTTTTATATTATTAATATCTGGCTGACGGAGCTTTGCTCGGTATCTTAAAAAAACTTGTATGTAGGTAAACTTGGAATGTAAAATATTATTTAAATACAAAATTTCATACAAATCGTTGGAGCCGTTTCTGATAAACCTATTACATATATACCTATACAATAATTGCTCACCTAATAGTATTAGATATCGATAGATATGGATAAAACACTGTAGGACAACACATTTTTTAAAATTTACTCCAATTTATTTATTTAACCAGGTTTATAGAGAGAGCATAGTCATCTAAATACTCTGGATGTAAATGTGTTTTCATAAGAAGTATGTGAGGAATGTTATCCTAAAATATAGTCCATATTAGTATATATTATTCGAGCTTACAGTAGTTAATGCGAGATGTCAGCCATATTGAAAGTGCTCAAACCCTTGCCTGATGAATGCACCGTGTCTCGCGACCCTGCGGCCGTACGTCATGCGTCACAACTATCACCCGCCTCGTCTTTTGAGCGACATAAAAATTCTCCCCCAAACGTAACACTTGATTAATGTTTGAAAAAAAACCCCAATTAAGCGTACACCCGAACATTTTATTTAAGTTTGCCCGTATAGTGGCAGCTGGCCAGACGGAGGGATCGTCAATTTTAGTTTGTAATCGAAGGTTAAGAGAATGTCTACTTATTACAATCCTTGAACTTTGAGTATTGTATTGAGTTTTTTTATATACTGTAAAGGTGGTAAAGAAGCATACGAAGGTTTAATTGTAAGCGGCTACCATAACCTATAGAAGCTTGTAATACCAGGTATCACCAGCTCTTTGCCGACCTTGAACATCCCTACCCCAGAGAGCTTTGGAAACCATATTCACCGCAGGAAAACACCACAAGGTTATTTGGCTACGATGTTCTGTAAGGTAGAGAGACATTCCGCCAATTGGACAGCCACTGATAGAGAAAAAAAATTCTGTGTTTTACTTCTTTTAGTATCTCATCATAGTAATATTAGATATTATGATACTTGTTATTAATCTTTACATCATGTAATTTGAAGATACATAATGATCTTGTTACTGCATTTGTTAATGTATTGTTGGTATACGTCTGTTTTATTTTCATTTGTAAATCTAACAAGCTAAATTATTAAAAAGCAAAGGAAAAACTCGACTGCAAAAAAAAAACACAACTAAATATATTTTTTCTAATTTTGCTTTTTATTTCATTCCAATGCGTGGTACTTAAATATTATTTAGCCTATGACACTCGCACAATTAAGACGAATCAAACGACACCTCGTATGCTTAAAATCCATCTAGCCGTTTAGGCTACTGAGCGTGCCAAAGAAATAGACACACATACATATGTACATACCTACATACGCTCGAAAAACATAACCGTTTTCACAGTCGGGTAATAAAATGAAAATATATGTCTGAAAGTTCTTTGGAAATTGTTGCTTGGAAAAAATACCTGCAACGTTTGAGTTAACAATTTTATTGATTTTTCAAAAGTCTGCATCCGATACTCGGGTTAGTGTGTTAGTATGATTCAATCAACGAAATAATCTGATTCCAAATCTGATCCAAATTGCATTGTGTTAGATAAGTACTAAATGAAAATACCTACTAGAATATATTTCTAATTATCTTCGGTAGTATCTACGTAATGTAAGTTTTATACAACATAGTCATATACAAAATATTGATTTGATAGAAGACAGAGCGTGTTATGTGAAAAATATTAATATATTTCGGCATCGGTAATATAATAATAATTAGATAAACTATTGCTTCACATTGTGGTCATCACTACGCCACTGTCTTCCAGTACGAGGTCGCCACTCAAGAACTCTTCAGTACTTCATCGGCCAACATTGGTAACATTGGTTCTTGTACTGATCTTCGCATTTAGAAAAATTTAGAAAAAAATCGAGCATAGCGCCCTCCGTTTCTCTTTGAGCGGCCTTGACGTAACATGGCTAGATCTGCTACAAGGTAAAAATAAAAGCAAAACGAATAAAAGTTCAATTTTGTAAATAGAAAATTTTGAATTTTTATTAATGTGCCTTAACATATTCGATCCATGTACTATTTTAAGAAGGCTCTTCGATTAGAAGTAAGGTACCGTTTTTAATGCCATACCATCATGTTATCTTTCACGGAACGTTCAGACGCATTATAATATTTGAACTCGCATTCTTTGAAACGACGTGAAACTATTAAGCGCTCTATATACCGAACCCGCCGACAAAACCAGGCTCAGTGTCGACGACATTATCATTTTTAAATCATTTCGGCAGTTCACACGGGCTACCCGGCGATATGTCGGCGGCCTGTGAACCCACTCAGTTGACCGGCGAGAGTCGATGTATATACCCTATGTCAGTCACTAGCAGCCGAGACAAAGTTGCTTATATCGTGTCACCGACAAAGTAACGATGTAAAGCCGTATGTTATGTTTATGTGACTAACCCGTAAACATGTGTCGGCGGGTTTGGTGTATAGAGCGCTTATAACTGAGATAAGAAAAGAAAGGAATACAATTTTGTGTACATTTTAAAGTAGGTAATATTTTAGTAAAGTTATACGTTAATTGGGAAACAACAATACTGATACAGCGAGGTAATAATACACCGGTATGAGTTTACCGAAGTTAGTGATACCGTAATCGATAACCTGTCTAATAACAAATTCAATTATTCACATCACCATCACATTCCTCGGTGAGATATAGAATTAGTATGAGTATTTCCCAAATGGAAATTGGTTAATGTGAGTGTTTTTTGTTGATTTGTTGTGAGGGTCAAGGTCAGAAGTTTTTTATTGTGTTTAAGTATTTGTTACTAACGATCTTTTAATTTTGTGTTATACGACAATCCCTAGATATAAGTCTAGAATATGTCTGAACTGAGGGTGGTAGCGAGTTAAGCGAGCAAAAGTTTTTTCCTTAGTTTTATGGCCTTTAACCCTTTCGATTACTTCGGCCTAGTTACATCAACACATTATTTAAAGTAACAATCAATGACGTTGTATACCGAAAGAGCGTCAGTAGGTCAGTACTGCCAGGTTTGGATAATATAGCACGAAAGATTCCCTGATCCCACATATTGAGACCAAGAAGCCCTACCAGACTTTTTCTCTCTTATTTATAAAATACCATACAATACAAACTCTATTGCATATTTACATTCTTTACAAAGATGAGCTCAAAGCCACGAGGCATTTTCTTTCAGCGATAATGTGGAAGATCCTGCGATTTGCGACCAATAAATAGGACAAAGAAATATTCTTTAATAAAATATATTAATTTAGACTTTATTAGTTTGATTTACAGTACTTTTCAGTGTGACATAATTAAAAAATCTAATAAATAACGTTTATAATTACTGATAACTGGTAACCGTGTACATGTTCAAAGAAGTATTTACTTAATTATAATTATTTTCATAATCCATACATCATAAGTGAATTTATAAAGAAAACCTGCTACATGTTTAGTTTTCTATCAATCTTCAATCTTTTCCTTTTCAATAAATTTTCGTTAGTAACTTTATAACCAAAATCCATTACACTCTCCGTGATCAGTTCTAGTAACTATTATTTAGTAATTAGGTTGGTAGGTACGTCACCATTTTATAAAAAATATGAATAAATAAAGGTGCTCCGAAAATTATGCCTTTAAGAATTTTATGTACCTGTAAAGAGCTGCTTAGTTTTTTAAGGTAATTTGAATTTCTCTCAGAATGTTTTTTTTTTGTTGATTCATTATCTTCAATTTCATATAGATAGATGCTTTTCAATTTTTTAAAGGCCAAAACAATTTTTCATAAAATACCTTTGTATAAGAAGGTTATTCGAAATAACATATTTCTATACAGAGTAGGTAAATTCTATAAATTGCGTTAAAATGCGAAGTTTTTCCATAACAAACTTTATATCTTCTTAAAATAATAATCAAATTAGGGTTTACGAAAATTAACGAAGTTAATTCCGGCCTCCCGGCTTGCGTATTCCTTTCGCGTGACTTCGTGATTTGCTTCAAGCTAAGGTAGATAATAAAATCTCTTTAAGATTAATGCTAAAGGGGTGTACGGTCGCCTTTGTGTAATTTCCTGGGTGCGAAATTTTTCGGTTATCTACTACAATTAATATAATTTAACGTAAACTTGGAAACATACTTTTCAAATTTATTTCTTTATTTTTGATTTCTGTTACAATTTTAACACAACAAATTCTTGAGTGGTCAGTCTATGCTTTTATTTGTTAAACTTTGTCTTATTTCCCTATAATTAAATCATTCGTTTCACCACAATAGAATCTAATATTAAATGAATATGTCAAGAGAGGTAGGGCACAGGTAAATTTCTTAGTAGATTTCTCATTATTTGGGCCAGCCCGACTGGTGGAATAGCTCCACCCTACTGAAGATCGCGGATAAATAACCTTTTGTTGTTTTCTTGCGGTGAGTATGGTTTCCTAAACTCCCTGGGGTAGGGAGGGTCAAGGTCGGCAACGAGCTAGTGATACCTACATTCATATAGTTATGGTGTTACAAGCGTCCATGGGCTACGTTAGTCGCTTACCATCAGGCGGACCGCGTGCTTGTTTGCCACCTTTGTAGTATTAAAAAAAAACATGCTAAGCTAGTGTAAGGAATGTCGCACTCGAGTACAGCTACCGGAACTGGTGTGCATATATGGGTGGTGGTACCACAGGTGGGCGTTAGAAAATGCCATACCATCATCCTATAATTACATCACTATATTTTCCATCACCGAATACTCAGGCTCATTGTAAGTATTCGAATACATGTCGTTCGACGCGATATCTATACACGCTACTACTGAGCCATTAACGCTTCAAAAGGCATCGCTTGTCTTGTTTAAAAAACATTTTGTACCATCCAGTACCTATACATCAAAGAGATTGTTTTATAAATACCTACTAAGCTATATGGGAATTAATAATGAGCGCTTTATAAAACTCCTAACGATACATTATATTGTATTACATTAATTATTATAGATTGTAAGTTAAAATAGTTAAATATTAAGAACAATTTCATTAAAATATGTAAGTAGTATGTACCTACAAGATAATCTACTTTTAAAATACATCTTTTCTTAAGTAGGTAAAAACGGAAACCAACTTCGATGATTTTGGGAAGTTCCCTCCCTGGTCTATGTACGAATTTAAAAGACCAATGCCAATGAAATTAAAATAGGACCATCATTGAAGAACCAAAAAAAACTTTCGAATTGAGTATCCTCCGTCTTTTTCAGCTAAAAAGTGTCTTCTTACAAAAATATTTTTATGTCGCGGCTTGACTTTATACAGCGCTTCTATTGCATTTAGTTTTTATATGTTTGATAATCATTAGTATCTTTACATTAAATAAACTAATAGACGATATCATGTAATATTATTTTTTGACCTAAATTTATTTTTTAATAAAAAAATGTATTATTACCATTCCTTCATTACCTGGAAAAGTGTCGTTCGGGTCGAACACTTTTTCCCGTGTAGTTCCCACCCGTCAAACGTGCCTTAGGAACTTCGTTCCAATATTACTGATTACTAGCTGTATTTATGTATACAGTATGCCATCGATCGGGCACGCACGCACGCTGACTGCCCATTAAGACTGTTTATTGTGGTGTTCCTTAGAAATAACATTGAGTTTAAGGTGTGTGAACTATAGAATGAGGACCTCACCAGACGGTGTTATGTCTGGGCAGCTCCAACGGTTGTGTATATAGCTCAACGATTGAGTTAATTTCTATAGCGCAATGTAGGATAGTAGGATGCGTCTTGTGGCTCGATAGATGTCGCTATGTGTCGCTATGTAGATCGCCACAGGTGTTTTAAAGATCTACAATTATATAGTACATTAATTTTATTTATCTCTTATGGTTTACTCAGCGTAAGGCAGTTAAATGGTCAAATTGATTCACCATGACCAGTTTTATTTTATTTGCGCGGAACCCTAATTCATTTTCTAAAATAAAAGTAGCCTGAGCTACTTTTTATAGCATAAGCTGTCTATCTACCAATGAAAGTTCCGTCAAAATCGGTCCAACCGTTTCGTAGATTACCCCGAATAAACAGTCAGACAAAAAAATTTAAAGTGGATTTTTTGTTATAGGTATCGTATATACTTTCATCTATATCTTCTATACATATAATAAAAACGTAACTGATCTATGTCTGTACATAGAAGATATATGAGAAAAATCTATTATTGGGGGTCTCTATAAACGCAGGAGAACCCAAAACAATGATTGTTAGAATTTTTGTTTGATTGTCTGTTTGCCAACTTTTGTGCGCGCTAATCTCAGAAACGGCATAACCGATTTGGAAACGGTTTTCACTAATATATTCTGGTAAGGTTCACTTAACATTTAGTGTTTGTTTAAAGTTATATCAATTAAAAAAATCACGTCGAACATTTTTTTAATAAAAATGCTATAAAATAGCTCTTCAGTTGAGTTGACTGAAATTTTAGCTATCTGTATATTATGGTTTGTATTACGATGATGATCGAAACCTTTCATAAAGTTAAAAAATGAAGAGTTTAATAAAATGTACTTTCCAATATAAGTTGACCTCAGATCTATGTGATAAATCATATTAAAAGGGGGTCTGCATAGGCTGGATATAGTCAGTTGAATATAGCTGCGCCGCTGCTGGGGATGGCAATTCATTTCGAAAAAGATTGATTCGAATCGAACTCTTATGAATCGATTCCCAAAAAAATCGATGTCTAAGATCGATCTCTCAAAAATTGATCTTTTTTCGATTCACTTTCGCATTTGTATTAACAATATAAAAATCCCTAAACTAGAAAATTAAAAGGGAACCACAACAGTCGATCTTTTGTAATTTTTACCTTACTAAAGTACTTATCAGTTATTATAGAGAAACATATAAAGGTATAGAGAGAGAGAATTTATTACAGGTATATAGTGAAAGAGAATTCATTTCAAAAATTAATTATTATAAACTGTTTTCCTTAATTTGGTGTTGGGTAATAATTTACTGTTAGTATTTTAATTGGTAAATGACACTATAGAAAATGACTGCATAATGAATTGAATAATCCATACCTACTAATATTATAAATGCGAAAGTAATTCTTTTCTGTCCCGTCTGTTGCATTTTCAAGCCTAGACCGCTGAACCAATTTTGAAGAACTTTTGTTGAGAAAGGTCATTGGCTACTTTTGGAAATAAAATTAGAAGGGGTGAAATGGGGGGGGGGGGGGGTGAAAGTTCGTATAAAGAACCTAATTTTGATGAATTTTGATATAGAGATATGTAGGAATTTGGAGGAAGACTTTGGCTACCTTATGTGGTGAAAATAAAACTTTAATGGGTGAAATAGGGAATAAAGTTTTTTACGAAGAACCCGTTAAACCAATTTTGATGAATAGAGATATATTGGACCTTGGAGACGGACATAGGGTACCTTATGGCGCAAAGATAAAACATGAAGGGGTCAAATAGGGGATGAAAAATTGTATGAAGAACCCACTATTTCTCAATTTAGGGATATGAAAATTCATATTTATGATTTTAGGAAGAAATAAAAGGTTTCGCGTTTTTGAAAAATGAATCGGCAGGGTGGTACAATAAGGGATGATTTGCAATACCATACGCATAGAGTGATAAATCCATCTATGATTTTCTATTGCTTTGTCGTGTTTAGAGATCAGTCTGTGTTTATGCAATAATATAGAGGGGTGGTAGGTTTCGCGACCACCATACAAATAGCGATAAACCCAACTATGAGTTTCTTTTGGTTCATCGTGTGCAGAGATCAGTCGGTGTATATGCAATAATATAGTGGGGTGGTAGGGATCGCGACCACCATACATAGTGTTAAACACATGTATGATTTTCTTTTGGTTTGTCGTGTTCCGAGGTCAGTCCGTGTATATCTATACTATTAATAATTTAGTAAAGCGAACGAGTTTTTTTATATGTTTGTTTAAACATGGTAATCTATGGACAACGGGTAGCAGTCGGATTCGAAAAATTCTTTTTGTATATGATAGCCAGATTCACGAAGAATACTATATAGGATATCTGGAACTAAGCTAAACCTCTCAGCTAGCCTTAAATATTGATTTTTGTTTAAGTAAGTCGAAGTGAAGTGTTCCCGAACTGCTTTATCCGCGTGCGCTGGCGTAATGGTTAGTGATACGTAAATATAATATTCTACAAAAATATTGTTCTTTAGTATATCTAACAAAAGTCTCCGGTAACATATGTCTATTTCTTAATAGCATAAGCCACAATAAGGTATTTTGCGTGTTTTTATGTTGAAGATTAAAAATTGATTTTGAGCTTTATTTTTAGGCTTATTATATTAATCCTTACGAACCAAAGTTATTTCATCATAAAGACAATTTAAATTTTTCTTTTTATAGTATGTAATTAGGACACATAGTTTAGGAGAAAATGAAAAATTAAAATACATAATTTGTACTTGCGAGAAGTGATAACAATTATGATTACACGGGTCCGTCGCGTTGGCGGCGCGGTATTTGTTGGATAAAAACTCGGGGGAAACCGAGGGGCACAGCTAGTACTTTCATATGCTATTAGTAAAAAGCTGCTATTTTGACATTACAAATAGACACGTTCAATTTTATGAATAATCTATATTTATGAAGTTCTGTGCATTCATGAAATTATAAATTATTAATATGGATCTTTATATATTATTAACATTATTGTACTGTTGAAAAAAAAGGGAAACCCGATCGATCGAGTTTCTTACCGGTTTTTCTCGATGACGCGGACGGGGATTATTTCCCAACCGATAGTAGTGTTTTGACGTTCATAAGTGCTTCTTCGGGACTAAACTGAATAAAGAAGTTTTTGATTATGATTTTGATTAAATTTGATTTTGTTGATAATATAGCTTTAACGTTGTAAAAATAAATGTTATTTTGATGACATTTGAAATTATTTTCACAGAATAAAAAAAAAAGTCAACAAAATTAATTCACATTATTATTATTGTTGTCGACTTCTTCATGTCGCACTTTCGTCATATGTTACGTGCACAATTGTCAATTTTGCGCTATAATAAACGCGCCATATAACATAAATATTAGATACCTATTTTTGTCCTCTATAACAGGATCGCTGTGATGATTCATGGTGGTTCAATGAAACTGAACCATTCACTGTAAAAAATACTTTAATAATATTTACAATTATAGATTAATTAATTCATAGTTAGTTTACAATTGGTAAAAAGGTTAAAAAATGTAATTTATCAATATATTCCAATAAAAATATCTTTTTCATATTTCAGATAATCCACTATGATGACGGTGGAGAGGTTTTACGGCAGAGATCACTCCATTCTGGTGCATTGACCATTTGGTGGCTCTCGAAGCATGGCATTTATGCTCATACAGTCTCGGGTTGTCCTGCTTACTCTGATGCTTCTTTGCAGAGGTACGTCCACTTATTATGGTACTCGTACTCGATTGTGGTAGGTAATAGGGGTAGCAAAGATACAATATGTTGATTTGATGATTCTCAAAAATTTATTACTAACTGTTTTTTTTTTTTGTTATTTTGATGATATTAAATTATTCGAAAAAATATTTGTCCCATAAAATGTATGGTTTGAACAAAGACTCCCCTCCTTCCAACAGGTATCGATAATAAGGTCATCAAAAATGGTTACTAACCAGCTGATTATTTTTTTACTTAGTTAATATTTATATAATTTAACAGTCCTATTGTCCTACAAATTGCGTGGTACGTTTCCCGCCATATCGCCTATTTACACCCCCAGTTCGTTGGATATGTTTTAGGTCTCATATAATAGGGGTCGAGCATATTGTCATTGCACAAAGCCAAACTCCGAGCTGCTACTAAGAATTTCATAGCAAACCCCAATAACACTTTGCGCAACCTGGGAATCGAACCTAGGCCCTCGAGCATAGCAGTAGCGTTTAGGACCACTAGGCTAATAAGGTAGTTATGAACTATCAATATTAAAGCTATAAATCAGGCATTTTTAAACATACAATATACCACTTTGTAAATTGTACCCGTGCGTAGCTGGGGCGGGTCGCTAGAATACAAATATGTACTGCAATATTCTCATAAAGGAATAACAATTTTATGTTGCAACCAGGAAACATAATTTAAATATTCTTTACTTTCCATTAAAGTACGACGTTCGTCTAAAAGACATGTACGTAAATACAAACAAATTACACGATCTAATAGCGACTTTACTCAACTTGAAGGTTTATATTTACGTAGCTTTTGATACGGTAAAACATGCGATTTTAATATGAAAACACCTACTTTGTATTTCTATATCTATATAGATCTATACATAGTATAAGATGAAGTCGCTTCCCGCTATCTGTGCCCTATGTATGCTTAGATCTTTTAAACTACGCAAGGGATTTTTATGCGGTTTTCACTAGCGTTTAGAGAATTTTTTACGGAAGGTTTATATATAATACGTTCCTATTAAGTTTTTGTTTAATAGAGAAAAGACAATTATTTGCAATCAAGTCGTCAAAAAAATGATTTTCGGGTGATTACATGGCTTAGGTTGGCTAAAACCTTATGAGATACATCAAAATAATGTTCTAAATAATTGTAGTTCCTCAAAAAACATAGAGAAGAGTCCGCGAAGGCATATCTCTAATTCCTAAGGTTGACCCATAGTAACCATTTTTATCTCAAACATAATAATTAAAAATATTATGTTATTTCCGAAGCTGTTTTCACCAACTCAGTATTAACCTTTATCCATACAAGTTTGTTAGTTAACTTGGGCATTTAATGTAGATTAAGATTGTCCATTACAGTTTTCCATTTAAATGAATTCCGTAGAAGATATCACGAATTCAAAATTATTCGCGACCAAAGAAAACCTACCTAATAACCTATGATGAATTGTGCAACGCTAGACAAGCGTACTATTCGTAACTATGAAGTTACATAAAATACCATCACGCCTGTATCGCCGACGTGTTAGGCAAAGGTGTACACACTCACAGTTTGATAGGCAATAGGGGGCGAGCCTATTGCTATTAATCGGGCACCACGCCTAACTCCGAGCTTCTACTGATAATTTCATAGAAAAACCCAATAACACTTTTCTCGACTTGAGAATCGAACCTGGGACCTCGAGCATAGCAGTAACGTTTAGGACCACTTGGCTAGAGGCAGTTATGAAGTTATGATATATCAATATTAAAGCGATAAACTCTAAATCAGGCTTTTTTAAACATGTAATTACACCATTTTGTAAATTGTACCCGTGCGAAGCTGGGGCTGGTCGCTAGTATGTGAATATATTCCAGTTCCAAGAATATTACATACATACGTGTCAAATTGATAACCTCCTTTTTTAAAGACAATTAAAAACAGTAGATACATTATAATTATGTATGCGCGTTATTAGTTATACTTCTTTGAATAGTATTCGATGGTATTTGGCTCATAACATTTAGTGCGACTATCTTCACCGCAATAAAACAAGAAGCTTATAGCAAGCAACTTCGTAGTGTAACACATTTTTTACAATGTGCGCGCGTATTGTAAAAATTCAATCTAATAAAAATTTTTTATAACGCGTCTAAAGAAGTATAATTTTATAAAACAGTATTTTTGTAAAAAAACATTAACAATATTAGAATGTGGCCGCTAATGAATATTTAAACATACGCTGTTATCCGTTTCGCAGAGTAAACCACGAATAGTATCGTTTTTATTGATCAGTCATATACTGATTAGTAAATAAAAGGACGACATCAGACTGCACTCCACTTCGTAATCACGGACGGCCAAAATTAGAATTTTTATATAGCATTTTAATTTTTTTCTCTCTTTACAGTGAATAATTTCCGACTTCGCTTTTATTGAAATTACCCTCTTCGTCGCGGGAAGAACGAATTAAAATCGCATTAGGAAATCCCGTTTCCGTCTAACTTTTCCAGTCTGTGCACAGAATACCGGTGTATCGGAATAAATGGCCCAAACTTCGTTTATTTATATAGTCTTGCTGAATATTTATGTTTTTTTTCCTAATTTTACTTTTGCATCCTTCAAATAGAAACTTCTTGTTGGAAATTCATTAATGTGTTTTTATAGACTTTTTTATAATTATTTAATTTAATTATATTCTTGTAAAATCTTTATGTAAGTGGTTCTACTATATCTATAAAGCAATAATGGCTCATTGGTAGTGAGTAGGTATGGGCATTGCGTCGATCGACGTGAGTTCAAATCTCTACAATGAATCTGAGCTTTCGGTGAAAGAAAACATCGTGTTGAAACTATAGGGTATATTTGTAGGCGTAGGGCATTGTCTAGTACTCGCTTGGCTAGCTCCAACCCCCAAGGTGAATATCTGTCGCTAAGCACCTATAGGTGTATTCCGGAAGCTCTAGTTGAGAGCAAGCTCTCCCACTAGACTTAGCATGTTACCAACTTGGGCCAGGTGAGATTGTGGCCAAACGCTAAACATACAATGTTTTTTTTTTAACTTACGATATGCGAAATATATCTTATGTGAACCAATTCATTATATTCATTATGCTTAAATATGAAATTTTTGTTTTTTAGGGCTCCGATCCTCAAAGAGGAAAAAAGGAACCCTTATAGGATTACTTCGTTGTACGTCTGTCTGTCTGTCAAGACTCTGTTTTTTAAGAGTGCGTGGAAGTATCAAGTTGAAATTAATATCAAAATATCAGGTCTGCAATCCCTTGAAGATGTGAAAAAAAAATATTCTAAGTCAACGCAATCAAAAGATACGGCTTGATTATGTCTCATTTCTAAACAATTTCAAAGGGAACAAAAATCTATAGGGCACTTCCAGCTGACCTACAATCATGAAATTTGACAAGAAGTAGTGTCTTGTAGCACAAGTAAAGGAAAAAATCCGAAAACTTTAGTTAGATAATTAATAAGAATTAATTTTATTATTTACAGTTGGTAAACTGACCGCGGCATATATTCATGTATTGAGACAATAGTTTTCCAACGGCAAAGTTACGTTTGTCCAGTTTATCTTTTCGTAAAACAACATTAAAATAAAAATCAGCTTCACCTTTCGAGTATTTTCACAAACTGCACAACACCATCTATTAGTGAGTAGTTAAAACAGCTACAAATTTGTACTTTGAAAATCATCATCATTTCAGCCGCTGGACGTCCACTGCTGAACATAGGCCTCCCCCATAGATCTCCAGAGCGACCGATCTTGTGCGGCCTGCATCCAACGGCTCCCAGCGACCTTTATTATGACTTTTGAAAATAACAACCGTAAAACATAGCGACATCTAACGTTGAGTAGCGAGCGGTACTTTAACACTGTAGTACTGGAATATCGATTAAAAAAGTCTATAAAGTAATTGTGTACAAATAAAATTAAGCAAGATAGTTTTATTTTAATTATATAAGTAACTTGCGGTACCATGTTCGGAAAAAAGAGGACATAAGTTTCCAAAAGTCAAGACTCTCAAAGTAGTTGTTAGAGTAGTTCAGTGGCAGCGATTTTTTTGAATTTTTTTCTTTTGCCTGCTTGGTGTAATATGGTTGATGCTATATTTCAAGTTTCTGAGTTACCTAGAAGTGGTCTAGGTTTTTGATGAGTGAGTCAGTCAGTTACTTTTCAGACCTTAATAATTCAATAACTATTCGTGTCAATAACTTATTTGTGAAATATGGGATTGTAGGTGTTAAACGTTCAAAATTTGTAGGTCTAATAGCTTTTGACATAAGGAGGTGCCCAAAGTAGTTCGAAAAGGTTCGTTTCAATATACACACTAGCCGGTGTCGCCCTTTTCGAACTTGGCCGTGTGTCTAGAATTTATAAACTGGATAGAGAAAATAAAAAATTATACGTTTTCAAAATTATCTTTCAGTGAAAAAACAAACAAGTGATCGTGAAAGATTGTTTTACACCGGATTTAAAATTAATACAAAATAAAGGTGAAGACTAGGTTGCTATTATTTAATTTTGCAAATACAGAATATGAAACAAACGCGCTGACAGGCATCGACTTATATATTACCAATTTTAAATCAATGCTAAAAGGCCGGTATATCTGTAAATTGATATGTCTATAAAATCAGTAAATGTATGGCCCATGGATATATGAGGTGACAATCACGATAACTGAACTACCTACATCAATATTTAATCGACAATACGATGAACCAAAACCAAAATGTATTATTTTTGGTAAGAATCTGAGTTCGCCGATGTTACCTAATTATTTTTGTGAATGTAGCTGAACAATTACGGAACCCTCAGTGCGCGTGTCCCACTCGCACTCGGCCGGTTTTTTTATTACTCTATTTATAGTAGAAGGTGGTAGGGTTTATGCAGAATTCGTATGCAGACACAACTATTGTATTATTTTCTGCTGTAATACAGTTATGGGCTTTTTAATACTAAAATTAAAAAATTTCAAACTGTTTATAATTTCATGTTTTTTTTTTAAGTTAAACTTCTTTAAATGTTGAGAGTTTAGACTTGGGAGTACCCCAGATCTTTTTACACAGCCAAATAACGGGAAATAAAATTCTATGCCTTTACGCGCTTTGGAATCATAATATCTGCTACAAGATTAAAGAGGTTTTACTTCAAACGTAATATGTATAGGTTCCACTGCACGCACATTATTAAAAAAATATTATTTAGCATACAGTTCCATGTGCTTAATAAATATTTGGTATAATTTTTGGAACCAAGTTCTTCGTTTCTCATTTGACGGATAGGTGCTACACGGGAAAAGTGTCCGACCCGACCGACACTTTCGCTATAATAAGTTACAGGTAATGAAGGAATGGTAATGAAATTGTATTTGCTTTTGTTTGTAAAGTTATGAAAATAACATTTTATTAACATGTCTATAAACAAAAACCGTTTTTTTTTTTATAAATTATTTTTTTTACTAATCCTTCTTTGTACTTGTTGTTTAATAATACGTAAATACCTAGACGACCGAGCTGTGCTCGGTTTCTTATAAACAAAAAAATAAAATCACCTATCTAGGTAAACTTGAAATGTAAAACATTATCTAAATGCAAAGTTTCATCAAAATCGTTGGAGCCGTCCAAGAAACCAATAACATATATGTATGTACCTATATATACAATAATTGCTCACTTAATATAATAAGATATATAGCGAAAAGAACTTCATTACTAACGAGTGTCCCACAACACCTCTCTTTTTTTTAAATATTGAAATCTATATTTTAAGATTTTAATCAAAGCAATTCACAAACAAATATTAACTTAATGGCCACATATAAATTAAAGTAATTGACACTATGGAGTTGCGACGCCCTTCATCTTAAGATCAATTTATTTTAATATTCCGAACAACATAAATTATCGTCCAAACTCCAACTCTCGTTAACGAAGTAATACTGTTATCGCAAGAACCAAACAGTGACTAGCTTAATGTGGCCAAAATGGGTTCATATAAAAATGCGATGAAAGTCACGCCTGTTTTTTGTTGCGGGCTCAAATAGGATAATCGTGTAGTTATTGGCCATGTCGGAATAGACACTAGCCACGCTAACCGCTCGTTTATTTGCCAGCCATAATCCGTGGCGTAGCTCGTTTATGCACAAATGTCTTGCTACTGTGTCGCATCGTGACGAATGCTTGTCGCAATAAGGGATTTCATAGCTTTGTCAAACAACGCCGCGAGCAAAGTACATTGCTCACGTAATCTGAGCAACTTTATAAAAGAATCAGCTGTATTCCAAGAATTTACCCGTGTTAAATTTATTAGGAAAACTTTCCACCGCGCCTCTGCCTCAATGTTTTTATTTCCCCTACTTGCCTACAGCTTATCAGATGGCTTCACGTTCATGGTTTTTGCTCAGCCCTTTAGGTTCGTAGCGTGAAGCTGTAGATTATAACTTTCTTCAACAAATCTATATAAAAATTGATGTTTGTATGTATGTCCCACGGCTACGATAAACGGCTGTAGCGATTTTCATGAAATTTTCAGACAATCTTCATATTAGCCTAGCGGGTGATCCTGTAAAGTTTGGTAGCAATCGGTACAATTTTTTTGTTTCTGAGCTACACCGACGCATGGCCAACTTTACTACTAGGCTACAAAATGTAAAAATATTTTTCCAAAACCAAATCGTAGTTTAAGAGATTAGCGCGTTCTAACAAACAAACAATCAATTTCTTGAGCTATTGTTTAATACCAGGATGGTGGTAAACAACTATATGATTCGCCTGATGGTAAGTGGTTACCACAACCTATGGACGCTTGCAACACTAGACGCATCACATACGTGTTGCTGCCCCATAAAAAAAAAACCCATTCATTCAGCTTTTGAAGAACTCATACTGTAGTTCCCTGGGAAAAATTCAACAGGGAACTCATTTCTGATCCGGAGCGGAATTATGTGTGCAATTCACACGTGGTAGAAGTGAAACCTTCACATATATATATGTTTTTTTTTTTTTAATTTTAATAGCCATCATAGATAGACTATATATAAAGTCAATGGTTTTGAAGAGTTCCCTTGTGTATCTTCTAAGTTGAAGATTAAATGCTGATGAAATTAAAATGGCACCGCCCTTGAGATATACGCTATTCAACAAAAAAAGAATAATCCAAATTGGTTTATAAACAAAAAAGTTATGCTGTGTTCAGCAAATAAAAAAATTAAATTACATAATATGAATACTAAAACTTTCATGTTATAAATATTCGAATTAAGTAACCTCAGTAAAAATGAATTCCGAAGTAAAAATATAAAAAAAGAAAATTGTTCGCGGCGAGGATTCGAACCTACGACTTCGGCCATAGCAGTCACGCTTACGATCGTTAGATTACGAGCGTATTGTTAGTACTTACTGAAACTATGCTACTATTAATTTTACTGTCGCTTTCACTTTTTCGTTTCATCGACATTCAAATCACAATGATGCTAAAGAAGTTTTCAGTTCAAAAACTGCTTGAGATACATATGCATATGGCGCTCATTGCCGCTTCTTTTAAACATTATGCCGTTCGGTCACGTGATAAAACGAGATAGCTAACTTTATTCTTGTATAAATCGTATGGGTGTTTATTGTTATAATTAAAAAAATACCATTTTTTTTATGAAATGTCAGTCATATCCGTGGATCGAACCCGCGACCTTTCAGCTCACTAGTAGAGCTTGCTACCACTACACCACGATGTATGTCATTGTTCATTCATAATAACTAGCTGTCTCCCAATGTATGAAATTCGACCAGCGACTTTTAATCATAGTCTGTTTTCTGTTTGACTGCAAATGTCCTGAATGTATGAACCTAAACAATGAATATTTATATCACTTGCTGTCACTTTTCATTGAGTGACAATGTCAATATTTTGGAGGGTCTAAGTTCAATGGCATTGGTCAGTTTAGGATTCGCAGTATTAATTTATTTAATTTATAGTATTATTACTGTTACTAATAATAATATAATATCTGTATATTATACATAAATTTTAGCTTTCTGCACTCCTTCTCCATATAAACTTTAACCATGCCAAATCTCATAGACTTCCTCCGTGCACGCAATACGCTTAAAAAGGTGTCCGAAGTTTTCTTCTCACGTATTAATTTTATGATTATTATAAACAACATATATAAAATATTGTTGGTTAAGAATCTATAGACGCTATTACAGAAAAGTTAACCTTACTCGAGAAAAGAAAAAAAAAATCTACAAGGGACGATATTTCCATAACGCATAGCTTTAGAAATTTTGTGGAGTTTGGTACAAACGATCTGGTAGGATAAGCGAAATAAAATTTTAAATCTCATTGCATTAAAAAGTCAAAAACCCGTAGTCTACTTTGTCAAAGGTTCTATACTAAGCCTAATCTTTGGTTCTTCTCATCTATTTTCCAGCGACTATGCATAAAATTGCCTTTTCATTAATTAAAAAAAAATATTTTTAATAAAGAATATTTGACTTCAAATTTTAATCACAGCGTTATTAGAATGAATACCGTTATTTGAAATTTAACTAATTTACGAAGGATGAATCTAATATGGAAACCATAATCCTTTGTTCTCTATAATTGGGTTAGAATTAGAGGCATCGAAGCTCTCAAAGTTATCATGTTACTAGCTGTAGCTGTACTCCATGATTTAACTTATTTAAATTTATTCGACCAACTCTCCAACTATAACCAATCGCCGCGCCGCGCCCGCCGCCACCAACGAACCCGCGTAGCGTGTCATTGTTTTCACTTCCCATACTCGCTTAAGGTCGTAGCTTAAAGTAAATAAGCCTATAACGTTTCTAAATTATAAGGCAAAAATATTTTTTCAAATCTGACCAATAGTTCCAGAGGTTAAGACATTCAAACAAACAAAAAAACAATGAGTTTCTTGAGCTTTTATTAGTATAGATTAAAGTGAAACTGTTTGTTTTTAAGTTGTCTATATGGCAAATAAAAAAATATACCCATTCTGCAGCTCTGATATTAATAGGGTATAATAACGAATTCTTCTTCTTCCTAACTTGGTAACTAGTCCTCTTTATTGAAGACCATTACTGCCATTATGAAGTGAATATAGTGTCTTGTTTTATGATGATTTCAGTATTCTAATAAGATGGTGGCTCTCTTGTTAAAATTTTCTAGGGAGTTTTTGGGGCATCTCAGAATGTATGATTCTACTTTATATTTATAATCCACTTCACTTATACATAAAAACCAAAGTATATCACGCAAAACTCCACCAATATATTACGTAAGTAGCAGACCCGCGCAACTTCGTCTGCGTCACATAATGGAAGCTCTCAAAAGCAATAAAAAAAAAATTCATTTTTCATTCATACTCCGCTCCTATTTATTGTAGCGTGACGGTATATAGCCTATAACCTTCCTCGATAAAAGGGCTTTCCAACATTAAAATAATTTTTCCTTTCGAACCCGTAATTCCTGAGTTTAGCGCATTCAACCAAACAAAATACTCTTCGGCTTTATAATATTAGTTAGTTTTAACCTAAAAAAACCCAAGTTACTGATTTAAAAATAAAACTACAATACGTGTCACTTCAAGATCCCACCAAAAACTTCAATTTTATAATCGATCCTGACAGACTCATACAATGCTATATAAAACGGTTATTCTTTTAGAAACAGCTTCAGTTTTTCAAAGCCGCTCTACAGCCAGACTGGGTCGCGACTACCATACATAATATGGCGAAAACCAAGTCCCAGTTCGGCATAAGCATATCCAGTTTCTATTTACGCAGGCTGGTAGGCGACTAGCGATGGATTGTTGATCTCTTGGTGGTGGCCACTGATTTGGATTGTACTGTGCTGACCATCAGACATAATAACGTCACATTTCCGTGTTACTATAAAAAAAAACGAAAGTGACAAATTTTATCATTTTTGTGACAAGTAATGTTTAAGATTATTGGAAGATAATCTACTTACAATAACGCACGCAAGAATTTTGTATTTTCTTATGTCCTACTCTTTCTTACGTTTTTCTATAGGAGCTAAGTAAAGCTAATAAAGTCAGCTCAATTTTAATCCAAATAAGACATGTACCTAATTCTGAAACAACAAGGGCTTTATCACGTAAGCTAAGTCGCCATCACCATCTAACATATAAGTAAAACAAATACTTAATATTGAAACTTTCAGAAAAATGTAAGAAAACCGTGTATGAGTATTTTTAGTGCTTGCCAAAACCTTCTATCGTCAAGTATTTATTGCACTTGTCTTTGAGACCCAGTCCTAATCCTAGAAAAGGTTACTGTGATAGAATATGCGGTCACATCAGAACCTTACATCACATAAGAATAGAATTAAGTCGATGACGCTTACCATGTTTTGACGGAGTTGTACGGTTCGAGTGAAACGAGTTGTCTTTGGTTTAAACAGACTTGAAGTTGGAATGTGTCCAGTGAAGAGGCGTCTAGTCTGTTTAAATGAATTTCCCTAAAATTTAAAAATAATAAAAAAAAGAATGCTAAGAAACGCTAGCTCATTACACAATAAAAATAAAGTAATTATTATAAAGTCATCGTAGGTCCATTATTAAAGACCATAAGATGAATGTAAGTGAGATTGCTACTGATGTCGATGAATTAATGCTACGCGGATACGGTCTGCTTGCATTTAACAAATATACTGTAACTATTTATCACCTTTACGATCTTTTGTTTATGTTGGTGATTATCATTTATAACTAGTGTGGCAAATGAGTAACGTGGCATAGTTACATTGGAAAATAAATTTATTAAGTATTGTTCATACACAATGGCAATTAATATAAGTTTGTATAGAGATAATTGGATAACAAAATGTCTTCCTTTCTGCTTATTTGTTGATTATAATACATCTAAATACGATACAAAAGTAGTACTTCAAAATGTTGATATTTTAATAGCGTGTTCTTCCGTTTATAATGAAGCAATGATGGCTCAGTTTGTAGCGTGTATGTACTCCATGTCGATCGACGTGAGTTCAAATCCCTGCAATGAGCCTAAACTTTTGTGAGAAGGAAAAACTCGTGATGAAACCATAGCATGGTCCCTACGCTTTAATGGCCGCCTGGCTAGCTGCCACACTGAAGTTAACAATCTATCGCCAAATACCTATAGGTGTGTTCCGGCAGCTGCACTTGAGAGCCAGTCTTCCACTGGGCTTAGCGTGCTACCAATCTTGGGCCACATTGTCACTTAAGATCAGAAAAGGTTATAATGCTAAAGTTATAACGATAAGAAAAGTTTATAATAAATTGGTCTACACTGATCATAATTGTAACATTCTAAACAATCTGTACATATTAAAATTTTATAGGTATTTATTATACAGTTAGTGATTGAATACTTTTTCGAAAACAAAAGGTGAAACCGATTCGAAGTATTTTTAAAGCACTGAACGACAAACGTATTGAAAAAAGCCTGACAATAAGCTATAAGTGTACCCGGACACTAGCCAACCGAGACGATCATGTGGCGCCTTTTATGTCAAGATTTTTAGAGTAAGGTATTATAAATTATAAACGGTGAAACACGCTACTAAAATATCAACATTTCAAGTACCACTTTTGTATCGTATTTACAAATATTATTATTGCATTATAATAAATGTGTAATAAACTCATATAATTGATTTTAAGGTACATTACAGACGAACACTCTTCTAACGCGCGTTTGTTTTAAAAAGCATTCTAGTAGAAAAGCAAGTCGGGCGTAAATAGCAAGCAAGGAAGCGCTTTTTTAACGAGAGATATCCCTTATTACTTTTTATTAAGAATTTTAAATGCATTTGTGCCATTGGTGTCTAACAAAAAAAGTCATTTAAAAAAACTCAAGCAGAAATAATAAAAAAAAGATAATAATACATGTTTGTTTATGTTAACTCATATCACACGAATACTACTTTATATATTATATTTAGATCGAGTTTTCGTTAGAGATACATATTTTATAATAGCTAAGTAATGACTACGGATGTAGAAAAATAAAATGTTACAAATCAAGTTAAAATAACGTGATAGTACTGAGAGTAGACGCCGGTAAAAGTTAAGTTTTATATAAATATTTTGTTTTAAATAGTTGTACTTAACTCTAAAATGTGCTTGTTTGGCGAAATAAATCATATGAACTTAATTATAAAAGTAATTTATTGCTAGGAATGCTAGTAAACATATTTCTAGGTTATTAAGCGTTGTCGGTTTTCATTCATGATTTAAAACCACATTTGTGCGAAGGTATGTTATGGTTTTCTATAGGACTAAGTGTTGAGAATTCTTTTGTTCTTAACTGCAAACCGGTTAATACTTCTTGTTTATTTTCCACACAAGTAGAACAAATTGATTTTTTGAACTGATACTGTTTTCAATCTGTGTGAAACCTACACTGTGGTTTTATGGCTTACCGTCATTGAAACTGGAAATACCGTTATACATACATACATACTTACTAATTCTGTAAGCTTTATTTGAAATGAAGATGTCTTGGTGTAGTTTTGAGTCAGCAGGTACTAATGGACCTATTCTTCGTACTATTGACTAGCGACTAGCTACTTTTTACTTTACTATTGATCAACACTATTAACTGGACGAATACCTTACCTGATTCGTCGAACCGTTTTAGTCTATACAGATTTTCCATAACTAATCGTTTATGAGAATATTTTTCATACTTGCATTTAACCCTGATTGGTGTCAATTTGACGTTCGTTCTTGATGTTTGGAGTTTCAAACTTTGCAGTCAAGTTGGGGTCAAATAGTGATACATATTTGGACATTACATTTTGATTATTGGAATAACTCATTTAAAATTAACAATATAATCTGTGCTAATATTTTTAGTCTGAGTTGCAAGATACACAGATGTCTATAAACGGCTACATTAATATCTGCCCACATATTGACGCAAACATATATTTTTTACGACAAAATTTATCGCGTAAAAATATATTTTGTGATGAAAAAGCTTTAGCAAATATTTGGTGGATACAAAGAGCACACTACGTAAATTACACGCACAGTGGATGCCACATTCGGTACTAAGAACAAATAACTGAAGTCGTTACCATAAAAATATACAGCGATATGTTTAGAGGGGCGTGTGTTACGTATCGTGGCAGTATCTACATACTTTTCACATTACTTATGCATAGAGTAGAGATTGAAACGAGTCGCGTGGTTGCGCTCCGTCATCGGTATTCAAAGCTAAACATGTCCGGCTTAACCGCAACCTGCCTTCAACCCTGATTGTTCGCAAACAAAGAATAACAAAACAACATTGTATGATGTTCACTATATTAAAATACTTCATGAAGTTTCCTGCTTGAATTAAATTGCCTGCACGGGGTAGGGGCTATTGGTACGATTATTCGTTAGGACAACAATCGATTTTAAGTTATTGTTTTGCTTTTATTATTTGTCGTGTCATGTATACATGTATCTATTATATCAATACAATCAATCATTTGACAAATTTTTCAATAATCCTTTTGAATTTATATTTGTCTTTTTTTTCATCGACAAGTTCGTTGAATGCCTTTCTAATATTAATAACGCCTAACGTTAAACAACTTATTAACATTTAGATTTGGGAATACCTTTTAATACATTCATTGACATTTGTCTCATCAACAAAACAATGTTTAACAAAAAAGAAAACCAACTCAATGATTTTGAAGAGATCCCTGGTGTATCTTCGAAGCTGAAGGTTCAATGCCAATAAAATTTTAATGGGACAACCCTTGAGATATCCTTCATTCAACGAAAAAAGAATCATCCAGAGCGGTTCATAAACAAAGAAATTATGTCTGAATATTAATTTAAAGAAATATTCGAATTGATTTTCCTCTGTCTTTTTTTTAAATCGGCTAAAAATGGTTTAGACATCGTTGCGGAAGCACATTTTTGTTTAATTACCAAACCGATACGGAAACGGCAGCTACGAATACACTCATTACACCGAAATAAACTAATTATCAATTCAGGATTTGCGGATCGTTCATGCCATGAGAGCTTCTTGCCAGATAATCTTTAAGCCAGATGCTGACATAGACTTTGTTGCCATATTTCAGGGTTTTTCTACGCCTTACGATCTTCTGCCAGTTTTTGACAAAAACGATCATCTATAGAAAACTTGTCTATGTAGCGTTTGACGCTATCATTTATTCTCAGGTAAGATCTGCCAATAGGTTCTTTTTCATGTCCAATTTTTCAGCAGAAACTCTGCCCTTGTAAACGTGAAGAAATCATCCAGTGTTTGTTTTAACTAACAATTGAATAATGTACTTTTTTACCTACATTATTCTAACAATTTTGTGAAAATACATATTGATTAGATAAATATATTAACAAAGATCCTATTCAGATGGTTCCGACTGGATTAAAAATCATGCCGTATTACAATCCCTAGTTCTAACCATTGCAGACGCTTCTGCTTTCGGCAGTGAAGCTCTGCAACTGCGATATACAGAATTACGATTTACAATGATGTGAATAGACTATATAGGGTACATTAGAATAAAACCAGTATTAATAATGAATATCAATGTACAAATTATCAATACAATAATAATGAGTATGAAAAACGTCACGTACTATAGTTAACATTAACGTAATTACCACGATCATGTCAAACCAAGTACCTACAAACACAAACATTACTTTAGGAATTAGCGACGCGACCTATTACGCTCTCTTCCCACACCATGCGCTCTTGGGTAATCGGTGTTTGCGATACTTTATAAAATATTACATAATAACTCATAACCTTTGCTTTAGCTGCTAATGAAGTCATAAATTATTATCGGTGACCTTGCTTGATTTTGAAATGTGATTTATGAGCATCTTAATTTTAAATGAAGACATCTTAAGATGGTCTCGAATAAAAAAAACACCATTGCGATTATTACGTTTTATTTAATTGTTAATGACGTCACATTTCTCAGGCAGAATAATTTTATTTCAACATAACAAAAAGGAATCTAAATAATAAAGAAATATATTTAATTTAAAACAGAAACTTTAGATTAGGGAAGTATTCTGTATTTTCACTAAAAATAGTAGTATAATTAATTAAACAGCACGAAAACTTGGATATAAAACAATATTATTCTCAATATATTGTTCAACTGTTCTAAAACCCAGAAGAAAAATGTAACATTTCAGGGATCGTTATCAAAAACAAACTGGATTGGCTGAACCTACTGTGACATTCCGTGGTAAATACTAATGACCCTCAACAGTCTCAACTACACTTTTTTGATAATTTTTATTTGATTATTTGGTGTATGGTTAAACTTGGTAAAAATTGCAAATTTTATATAAGTACTTGAAATCAATTAAAGTTAGAGATTCTATACAAACTCAAATAAATAATTAAGATATAAACGCATTCATAAGAAAAGGATTTTAAAACGCATCGATTGGTTTTTTTAAATTAAATTACAATGTGACGATTTTTATTGGGGGTCCATCCAATGAATTTGCCACGGGCCTCAGATGGTATAGTTACGCCACTGCCAGTTGCATTACCAAGTTTTGCACTGAAAGCTTAGGTTCATATTATAATTCAATACGAAGCTATTCATCATGCGTCTGAATGTGCTACCTCACAGTATAGATGTATCCAGATCGACTTACATAGGGAAGTACATTTAGCCATTACATAATTATATTATTCATCGAATGACCACATGAAATAAGAAAAGTAATCTCATACATAACTTTTTTAGGGGATTCGTTTTGAAAACCTTAGACCAAATGACCATTCGCAAATGTAAATTCTAGTACTCAAGTATTTTTGCTTATCATTATTATCATCAGCTTATATGTGTCTACTGCTGGGTCAAATGCCTCATCCAATGAACGCCACTGTACTGATCTTCGTTCTCCACTTCCAGTGAGTTTAGATTATGGAATAAAAAAATTATTATCACGGAAATAGTATGCTTGTCTGGTATATACCTCAAATATGATACGACCTAATTACGTTTGCAAGATTTAATAAAAAAACAAAATGCTATCGATCGGTTAGGTATACATGTTGGATGACGAGCACAGAGCCCAAAGGTAATCATTTGCACTCGTTACCATTTCGTAATACGGCCTAAATCCTCAACACTCGGCAATAATTTGATTTTTTTTTGCTTGAGTGCGTGACACGCGCGAATGCCGGCACCCGCGTTCACGAATATGTGAAACAATTTTCTCCTTATGAATAAAATTTTAAGGTGCGTATGCAAATTTCCATTACCGAGGGATGTCTTCAGTAATGGTGTCATATGGGCAAGTATTTTCTTTTTGCATAGACTGCGTATGAACCTCATTTAAAACGGTAACTCCGGCGTGAAGTTTCAGGCAATCATGTTCTATTTTCAGAGTGTTTTTTGTTGTAAATATTTCTTGGCTGGTATTTTTTTTATGTATATAAATGATTAAGGTAACTTGTTAGAAGTTTTTAGCGAGATGTTGAAGTGACATGCTGTTGTGTTTATTTTTAATTCATTAGCTTAAGTTCTTTGACTCTATATTATGTATTATTAGTGGCATTTTGCGTGATATAGTTTGGTTGTTGTGCCTAAGTGAAGTGAATCATAAATATAAAGTACGAGCATTGCATTTTGAAATGTCACAAAAACTCACTAGATACTTCTGACAAGGGAGCCACCATTTTGTCAGAAGAATCCTCTTTGTATAATTATTAGAAAATTTTATGAATGCTAAAACACATTGACACTGGCAAGTGCTTTTTGCTGCGCCAAAACAAGAAGAAGATATTTAATTCGTATTATTGTTTATTAATAATAAACTAAAACCATCAATGATAATAATGTGTATTCATTTTGCTGACTTAATTTTTTTTTTAATTTGTAACAAATATTTAACGCTATATAATTACTAAATTAAAATAACGCTTATTTATATAAAGTTAAATCTTTTTAGACTACGAGCAATGTACATAAAATGAATTTACATTATTATCTTTTATGGCTAACTACATCATATTTATTATTGATAAGCGAGATACATTTTTTGAAATTATATTTGTTTTGTTACGTCAGAGAAGTACAAGTTATTGTATACATTTTTATTTATTTCGAATAAAGCTATGTATTTGATCTTTTTTGTACAAGTAAAAAATCCAATTTCCAAACACCTCGGAACTTCAGACTAAGATAAGTAAGCTTGAAACGTAGTGTAAAAACATTTTTTTTTTTTTTTTTTTTTGTAAGTCGTTTATAAGCATTTCGTGGTCTTTATAATTAAGACATTGAATGTACATACAATATTAACGTAGGACACTTTAATTAAACTTTTTATTAGGTTAACATGTTAATAAACATAAGCGGAAAACGTACCCGATACAACAACGCACTCAAGTCGCTAATGAATTAATTATAAATTAAATTCACTTCATTATTGTAACGGTAGAATTATAGGTAAGTTACCTGTCTATCAATGGTTGACTATTTACCATCATAAAGATCTAATTAAAAATTGATTCGCTTTTAGTAGTTAGTGAATTAATATATCAATCATTTAATGAAGATCCCGTAAGATTGTGTTATTCTGTATATGAGTACAGTAAAGTGAGTAACTACACTTCGCAAAACGTATCAACAGTGGCCGCCTGGCCGGTAACACACTGACTTGGAAAAACCACGTCGAAAGTCTAGATTATAATACATAGTTATAGGCAGGACCGAGCCGAAGGTATCTGCCTCCTGGGGCCGCCCCTATAGCCTAGATAGACATAACTAATGTTAATAACTGTAAAGTTCTGCATTTCCTCGATACATTGCTAGCGCGCATTAAATTATTGTGAACTTCCTGAAAGTAACTAGAAAACATTTGTGATTAAATATATCAAAATGCACTTAATGCTTTTTAGCACACGGCCCGATTTCTTTTTTTACCACTCCTAGAAGGTTGCCGCATCCCCGCTTGATAAGCATTACCCTTTGCACCACGGCACGGTTCGGTCTTGGATGAATGTATGCTACCCTGCTGAGCATGAGTATAGTAATTGATTTTTTTCCAAAATAGTAAAACCTAAACAAAAATATAACCAAATAAATTTATGTATATAATATATCTATGGTTAGATTGTCAAAAAGGCTTTACATTGGTGGGAGAGCGCTTTACACACAACCTATATAAGAAGTCACTGTAAAAGTCTAAATAATTTAAAATTATAATTATTTCCCACATAATATATTCTATGGTTTGTCAAAGCTGTCAATTCGTAGTTATATCAGGTATAATTATTATACTACATCTATGGGTATAATAATGTAAAATCGATGTTAATTTTGTTTGTTCTGTAAAACACATCGCTGCCTATTAATCTAGATTCTGAATAATTTGAATACATTTAGATGATGTTCAAAACTGGAAAACGTCCGCTAATTGAAACTGTCGCTATATTAATGTGATCACGAGATAAATAAACCGTTTTTAATTAAAAACGGAGTATACAAAAGCTTTTGCTTATACAAATCGAGCAATTTTTTAGATTATTAATTATATACCGCCCACGTTGTCCAGCGGTTAAGGTGTTTCAATTAAAAGATCGTGTAGGTCGCAAGTTTTGTTATCGTTAGAGATAACTAAAATTGAAATTTGAGTCATATTTATACTATAAATAAAAAAAAGTAAGCAAACCAAATCTAGACTTAAAATAATAATTTCGATCCTCGAGTTAGAAGTCATGATAAAGTGTTGCGGGGTTATGATAAAAACAATCACTACTCTGTCAAATCTTGGCATAAAAGATAATCAAGAAGCTAATATATAAGTACTTCAAAAAAACTTAGCCACCAAAACCCCAATACGTTAACCTAGATTGAAATGATTGAAAACATGGCGCGGCGTGTGAGCGAGCGGGCGAGTATACGGTAGCAATTAGCAACGGATGTCGAGCAAATTTTTAAATATAATATCGATTCATTGCCATAACTAGGAGTTTTTAAAATTTTTGAATCTTATCTACTTACGATATATCGATTGTTTTAAGGATTTACTTATTGCATGTGAATGTTTAAATGTACCATAGTTTATTACGAAATTTGTTCAAAAAATTTCAATAATTAGCTGATTGAATTTGACGGGCCGCGTAAAATACCTGGTGGTAGTAAGCCCACTATTGAGCGAAGAGTTCGCAACTTTTGTGTGATGAGTATAATCGTCAGTTGTGTGCCTAAGTATTAAATATTTATATGTGTATATAAGCTGTTTAGATACAATTAGCTGTGCCCCACGGTTTCACCCGTGTTAATTTTATACGACAAACAACGCAAACGCACCCGCTTAGGTAATTTTTTATACTCTGTGTAAAACTATCGACATTTTTATGAGGAATAAATTAATTTTTCAAATTATAATATAGCCTATGTTACTCGAGGATACTGTAACTTTATATTGGTTAAGGAATTTTTAAAATCGGTCCATTCGTTTTTGAGTTTATTCCTTACCAACAAAAAATCAAATCTTTTCTCTTTATATTATTGGTATAGATAATAAAAACTTTGCTTAATTTGAAATTAATTAACCATGTGTGAAATTATGTCCCTAATATTTATTTATTTATAATTGAATATTTTCAACGAAATAAATTTATGTGAATGTAAAATTTCTCAAACAGACTGAGAAATTAGCGTTAATTAAATCTCCACGATATTAATGCGATCATGACACAAATAAAGCGGTAGCGCCGCCGCGTCGGCTAAAAGGAATCAAGCTCTGATGGTTCCGTATTGTTATATTATCATCAAATATATTAATGAATAAAGTACTTAATAAATAAACAGGATGACCCTTTAAAGCATTACATTGAATCGACGAGAAGAGGTCAGCCAGATTCTGACCTTTCAAAAGACAATAATGTAAGTTTTGCAAATCACATACACTTTTTGTGAAATAGTATATTAAGCCTGCTGTTAATGTATGTAAACGTTTTTAGTTCTACGCAGGACTGCAATATTACGATATGTATTATATTTGATAAGTAATACGGATATGATTTTGTTTTAAAAAATAAATAAACCTTTATATATTATATACGACACTAAAATCTGATAATGTTGTCAGATATTGAGGTAGGTTTTTTGGAACAATATAATAAATTATTATTCAATTAAAGAAAGAACAAATTTGCCCTATGAAGAATTAGAAATGACAGTGTTTTTTGCTTTTGAAGATAATAGTTCATGATATGGTCAACATTGACAATTGGTCAACATTTGATGAGCGAGAATTTAAAGTGGGTACTTATTTTGCAAATTTACGAGTTTCTACCAAAACTATGTTAACTTTGATATATAACAAACTTCAATAGAATCGTTATAGCAATATGTTGATATAGAACGAGTTATTACGTAAAACAATAGCTGCCGATTTTTACGCTAATTTTGATTAATTTTCCCATTGTTGCGAAGATAAATTTATGCTTCCTTTAATATAACTTGTATTATTTTATAATATCAGACTGTGTTCTAGTTCTTTAAAGATATTTCAACCTTTCTATCTTTTTTGCCTTGTCTATCTTTTTTAACCGACTTCATTTATTTTATATTCGTCAAATTAGCTTACTTCATGTCTGATACCAGCTGTATATTTCAGAAGGCTCCCAGTTCTTTGCTCTAGTGTCATTATCCAGGTATATAACAGAAGAGTTTGATTGTTCAGACTAAACACTGCCTGCAGCCCCACTTAAACGATAGAGAAGGAATTTACATTGTTTGAGATATTAGCTTGAATAATACTTCCAAATAAACGAAGCCTCCGATATAACCACTCTGTGGAAGCAGCTGTCGCCCGAGGTCTTTTCGAACCGTTACGACCAGATGACCTTCAAGAAGAGAACTTATTCTTCCCTAAAAGGCAAGCAACGCGTCTGCGAGCTCTCTGGTGTTGCTGATGTTCGTGGGCGGCGGTGATCACTTTCCACCAGGTGCGCCACCTGCCCGTTTGCGCCCTTTATATAATATAAACATTTATGGGCGGCTGTCAACCGAATGGCACACATTAACTATTGATATGGAACACACGATTCGAATATTAAATATCATGACAAAAATGTGTCACTAAGTTGTGAACTATTTATGTTTAGTAAACATTATGAATTTGTACAATACATGCAATAAGTTCGTCAATAGATCCAGCGAGCGTTTGATCGTCAATATTTATCGTACGCCGCCGTATCGAATCTAGGCGCAATATTTTCTTCATTACTTATGCATAGAACAGAGATTGGTTAGTGAATCCCAGCCATCAATATTCAGCTGGCGATTGCAACTTGTCTGTAACAACTACCTACCTTTATTTGCTTTTTTAAACAAATTGAAATAGCTGTCAAATATTTTTATTTACTTTGTTTTTATTAGCGTATTGTTTTCTGAAACGATCAATTCAATTCGTCAATGTTTATTTTATGCTATAGAAAGTATTGATGTGGCAAGTATGTTGTATTTCGTAGTGTTTCAGTCCTCATTTTAATTGGATTACGATTTCCAATTCAACCACATTTCGAATATTATATGATATGATGCATATTTATTAAAATATTCATTCCATCTTTTTAGGTAATTGTGTTAAGCTATATTAGGTCCTTACATATAAAATTGGCGTTTTGTACGGGAACAATTTTTTTGTTGTAAAATATATTTAATTAATCAAAGTATGCACCGTTGTTATCTATGCACTTTTGCTATCTCATAGGTACGTAATTGATCCCTATACTAAAAAACATGGGGGCGAGAATCAATAATTCCGGAATAAATTTATTCCTTGTAAGAAGTTGTCCATATTCCGGAAAAATGGTAATATGTTGGAGCAAGCTCCGGGGAGTACGGTGGATGTCGCGGACATTCCAATTGTAGCTCATCTAACTTAGTGGTTGTTTGTTGTGCAGTGTGTGATCTTGTGTTGTCGTGAAGCAGCAGTGGCCTAGAGCGATTGACCAATCTCGGTCGTTTAGCAGCTAGTTCTTCCTTCATGGTTTGCAGTTTCTGACAATAGATATCTACCGTAATCGTTTGGCCAGATTTTAGATAACTGTAGTGAACGACACCGGCGCTAGTCCACCAAACACTCACAAGTTACTTTTTCTGAGTCAATTTTCGTTTAGGGCAGGATTTGGCTGGGTCTCCAGGGTTCAGCCATTGTGACGAGCGCTTCCGATTATCGTACAGTATCCACTTTTCATCACAAGTAATGATTCTATTTAAAATCCCTTCATTATAGTGTCGGTTGAGCAAAGTAACATAGCAGTCGACGCGTGTTTGCAAGTTCGATTCACTCAATTCATGAAGTACCCATCGTTCAAATTTTTTTACTTTCCCGATTTGCTTCAAGTGGGTTAATACAGTTTTATCACTTACCCCGAAGCCTGCAGCTATCTCTGAAGTGCTTTGTGATGAATCCGCTTCCATAATAGCCTTTGTGCCACAATAGCTTGGACCTGATACAACAAACTTCCTAAGTATATTATCGACTTGCCGCATTATAAGTTCAAAAAACAAGTTGCAAGTTTTATTGTCGATCATTATGTAAATGACGATGATGTTTAGAAGTGATTCCCGCTCTGTACATCCACTGAAAATGGTAATAACTATAAACAATATAAATGTACTGCAAATTTTTTTATTTTTTTTTATAAGCCCGATCCAGTTTCTTATCGTTTCTTCTCGATGACTGGGTTGTTTCCGAACCGGTACACTACGCTATTGAATACACTACGTATTAACGTTTTTAAGTAATTTTAAGTGTTGGTAAGGTTGCCATCCGTACCTACTATATTATAATATAGTATTGTACTATATTTTAGAAAATTGTATTATAAATTATAGAAAAATAATATACTACGAAAAATACTATATTTTCATCGCTAATTCAACTGTCACTCTTATTTTATTATCTTTTGTTAAATTAAACAGAAGAGCAAATTATAATTGAAATTTATTTCCATTTTGTCAGTCATATTTTGCATCACGTCTCACAGACCATAGAATCTTTTCGCCTGAGTTTTACATGTATTCAACAAAACTGTGGAGGTTTTTTTTTTCAAATTTGTTCAGGCATTTAAAAGTTTTGTAATAAAGAAACTCACATACATGAACCCCGTTAACATTACACTGTTTTTTTGGCCAGTTGATTAATAATGATTAAAAATAGATGTGTACTTTAATTTTTCGTAACTTTCCAAAAAGTACTATATTTTTTGCAATTTTTTTAAAAAATATACTACTTTCCCCTAATCTTAATCGTAGGGCCTAAACCAAAAGAAATATTTTTGATTTTGATTTCGATAATTTCTATTAAGAATAAAAGTATTATATACACGAATTTCCGCCTGCTTCCTTTGTGATCTTTTTTTTCAGTTTCTTTGAAATAAGTTCCTTAGTTGTTATGCATTGTTGCGGAGCTAATGTTTTTAAAATAATCTGCAAGCCAAGTTTCATAACGTATTGTTTTGGTTTTTAAGGCATTATATTGGTTTTTTTTTTAAATAATATCGTTTTCATCTTGCATTTTTAAATTTGGACCGATAATTGTTAACATTGATAAATAACCAATATTAATCGCTTTTATAAATCAGAAGAAAAAATGAGATTTAAATCAATAATTTTTTAAAATAAATTTTTGATGTTACATGTTTAACGTAAGTATTTTGAAAAAAAAAAAATGGTCCACTTTTGCATAATGTATATGGGGGTTAAAATTATCGCAAATAGTCACCCCTATCAACTCCTAACGGGAATACGACGAATTACCATTACCCCTGTATAAATAGAATAGATTTACATTATGGCGTTGTGTTACAGACACTTCACGATATTTCAATATTTATCTATAATTTCAACACAATATTTTTTTTCTAATGAGCACTATTATATATCCATGAACAGAAATTCAAATATCGTCTTTTCAATATTCATTAGCTTTTACGATCCCTTGAGGAACTGTTCAATGCAAAAACTCATAATATTAAATAAAAAATCTTACGAAACTATTTTCAGCTTTCCTGTAAAAGAGTACTCGAGAGTGGAATCGGTATTATCTCTAATTCAATCGCATCTAATAAGAACTCGTGATGTGGGTCCGATAGACGATCTTGTTATCAGAGGATCATTTGCATAGTATTGTGTGCTTTTGTCTTGTGAGGTATTAAAAAACAAAATACTTATTTGTGAGTACAACGCGGTTAGTTGGACGACGATCGGTTATGAAGTTTATGTCGTTGTTTATTTGGACTACAAAGTATCCTATGCTTGATGGTAAGCAATCCAAAAATAAGTTAAAAAAATATCGGGCTAGCTTCCCAGATAATCCATCAGTGTTAATCGCTCTAGTGTGTCTCCTTTTTGGGCAACCAGCTTGTGGCGTAATTTTGACGATGGCATTTGTATCCAATTATGATAAAAACGATATTCGATGACTTCTCGTTTCTTAGCGGTAGCTATTGTACTTGCATTTGACTATACTCGTGATTTAAATATAGGTAAGAGTTAGTATTCAAAAAATGTATTGCGGATAAAAGAGGTAGGGGTGACTGCGGTGCAATAATATTTATTGTTATGCCTATTTTATAATAGGAAAATAAAATATGGTATTTTTTTTAAAAACATAATCTTCATTATCTATAATATCGATTATATATATACATATTATAAAACTCAACATCTGTCTGTCTTTTTGTTCCTTTATGTTCTTTTCATGCGAAATACCACTTATCCGATATACCCACACGGTATTTTTAACTTTCATAACTATGTTATTTGACCAGGTTTTAAAGAATAAATTTTGTTAGATAAACTAACACACGGATGAATGACGATACTGGTGAATCAATTCGGATAAAAGTCCCTTTTAAGGCGCTTAAATGGCTTACGTTGAGCAAACCATAAGAGACATATCAAATTAATGTATTACATAATTGTAGGTATTAAAAACCTAAAAATAATCAGCAAGGTTATATGTTTATATTCTAAGGCGCCTTTCTGATTATCGTAAAGGATTCATTTTTGTCGCAAGTAACAATACGATTTAAAATTTCCTCGTTATTGTGAAAAATTATTTGTGTTGTGTCGTTATTGTGTAGGTCAAAATTTCCAGAACGAAAACGTTGGAACCAAAAATGTCCCGCGCTTTCCTTTACAATAACTTCCCCGTACACATCATTAACCCTTCGAGCTATTTCTGCAGCGCCGATGCCACAGTGGAACTCATATTCGTAAATAACGCGATATTTTAAGTTTTCGATTTTGTGAAAAGAACGACGTCAAAGAAAAATCAAATGGCGCGAAAACAAATGAATCACTAAATTCGAAACACAAATATACAAGCCTAAATTTGAAACAAATTTGAATTTGGAATTCCTAACCAAACGCTAGATATTTGAGATCAAAGTGTGTCAGTTCAACAAAACGCTAATTTCATATGTAATGAGCTAAATATTAGATACTCGTCTTGAAAATAAGAGAAACCCTTTTAAAAGATCAATAGAGCCACTTACGTGACATAATTATAAGATATGTGTTTCGAAAATTTGCTATTACGAACATCGAAGTACAAGAAAAAAGGTAAATGTTTTTCCATTTGAATAGAACTATCATCGGTTAAAAGGCTTACGTGACCTGATTACGGAATATTTGCCTATAATAATAAATAGCTCAGGCTGTAGACTCGGTTTCACTCCGCCTCCGCGCTGGGGACTTTGTGATCATATTCATTCAGTAACGCCAGTAATATTTATGTGAATATTAACATTACAATGTGTTAAAGGAATTACGTAAGATTAAATATATCTATATACGCAGCTTTCATGAAAATTTCTGCGTATTCGGAGTAAAAATTAACTATATGTCTAAAAATCATTGTTATATTTATATGAAAGTAAGTTTTATTTAAATAATATTTTTATTAATTGTTCGTATTTAATGATTTTTTTCCTTACAAAGAGGTTTTGTCCGACTGTGAAAAAGGAGGTTTATGTTTTTCGAGCATATGTACGTATGTCTATTTGTTTGGCACGCTCTGTAGTCTAAACGGCTTGAGGGATTTTAGCATACGAGATGCCTTTAGATTTGTCTTAATTGTGGGAGTGACATAGGTTTTATAGCATTTTAGTACGAATTCTGGGTATTACATGAAAAAGGAAAAACATGAATAAAGATCTTGTTATTGTAACTATATTGGTATCGACTAGCCAAGAAGTTTTCACTATGGTTTTTTTTTACATTAAGCTTCTTCTTGCCTTTATACCACCTTATTAAGATTGTAACAAAATGTTTTCTCTTCCACTCTCCATAGTATTCTCACTTTTATACATATATATTTCAACATTAACACCTTCTTCCAACATCCAGTATTCCTATATTCGTCCACCTTCATACTAAAAACTCTTTTAGTTTTACGACTTTCATACCTTATCACATCATATCCATACCACGCTAAACTAGCACTCCTCAACTTCTTTATGGCTGGTGCTACTTTCATGCTTCCTATGATATTATCGTTACTAATTTAATCCATTGCAGTGACATTATACAGTCATTGTAACATTCACGTGTATCGTCACGTGCATTGACTCCCGATGGTATGCGGCTACTGTAGTCTATGGATGCTTGTAATAAGTAGTAGTACTTCCATTAGTATCACTAATGCATTGCCGATCTTGAACCTCCCTGCCCCAAAGAGCGCTGGAAACCCTACTCACCACAGGAACACAACACTAGGTTTTCTAGCTGCGATCTTCTGTAGAGGGAGTTATTCCACCAGTAGAACTGCCCCAAGTAGAGAGAAATCTCCAAAGAAATTTTAATGTCAAATATTTATATATACCATTTTATAACATCACTAGAGTTTTATAATTTTTTGATCAATTTTTAATTTTAGATTTTTGTATGTTTCAAAATGAATTCTAAAACTATAGTTCTAACGTTATAGTTCTAATAAGTATATTGTTACGTAATAAATAAATCATCAAAAAATATTAATTTATTTTTCTTTTATATTTGTATGGGGTCGTGAATGACAAAAGTTTAAGAATATGTTATAAGTAAGTTTAATATATTATATAGATACGTTCCTAGTCCATGATACTGCAAAAAAGTCAAAGTCAATATCAAAGACATTTCTTCTTCTTCTTCTTCTTCCTAACTTGGCAACCGGTCCTCTTTAATGAAGACCATTACTGCCATTATCGAGTGAATTATATTGTCAAGTGTTATGACGATTCAGTATCCTAACAAGATGGTGGCTCCCTTGTTAGAACTTTCTAGGGAATTTTTGTGGGATCTCGGATTGAATGCTTTCAGCTTATATTTATAATCCACTTCACTTATGCACAAAAACCAAACTATATCACCCAAAACGCCACAAATATTACACAATATAGGGTCAAAAACCTAAGTAAATGAATTAAAAATAACAACCACAACATGTCACTTCAAGATCCCGCCAAAAAAACCCAAAGACATTTCATATTCTTTTTCACTCACGCGGAAAAGATATAATAAAAAGGTCATTAAAACATAAAAAAGTTCATGTTGTATAGAGTTCTTACATTCCTTTTCCCTCATTGATAAAACTTAAATAAACAAAATTATTAAAAATTAAACAAGAAACCCGACTGCAAAAACCCCGTTACAAAAAACAATAAAACAAGCTATATAAACTAAAGAATTTTGAAACTATACTGCGGTTTTTATTCCCACGGAGTGAAGTGACAGACAATCACTAATGTCAAACTTGAAAGTAATGTTGCCAAGCAATTTTTGTAGTGTTGTGCTGCCGTAAATTTTACGGTACAATTATTTGATTCGTAAGTTTTTAAATACTGAATTAAGGGTTTTTGTTTAATAATTCAAATATTTGATGATATTCAACATACCACAACTTCTTCTTTCCTCTTATCCTATTTAAGTAGGGTCGGCACAACATGTTTTCTTCTTAAATTCTACTCTATCAAATATCATCTCAGTATTTACACCTTTTATACGCATATCATTCTACACACAATCCATTCATACCTTCTTCGGTCTTCCTCTACTCCTATATCCATCCACTTTCATGCTTAACATTCTTCTAGTTATATGACTTTCATCCCTCCTCATGACATACCCATAGCACGATAGCGTATATCCCCTCAACTTCTCTTAATTAACTTATTTATGCCTTCTTATTCAACATACCCCATAATTTACTAATATCATTACATAATTCAGGAAAGTATAAAATGTATATATGGCAAACAAATTACAAAAAAATAGAAACTAAAAAAAAAGAACTATTCGATTGGCCTCCGAGAGACGTGATTTTGTCTGCTTTATTCGGTCTTCACATTTGAAGGGTTCAATGATTTTTCAGAAAAACATATCTGTAGGTATAATTACTCGTACGATTTTACGATTAGCCCCAATTGATGACATTACTATTTTAAAAACATAATAAACTAGTAACACATGAAATAACATTTAATTCCACGGGAATAATAATAATCGCACTATAAATATATGTAATTAAAAAAAAAAAAATTGTAAAGGGTTGTTTTTTGAGCAGAAACGATGTCATAAAGTTTGTGAAAATAAATAATCAGTTCATGTTAAGCCATAAAATAGGTGTATACTTTATTCATCCGAGGCAAAGTAACAACCTACTCGAGCAACTTTTAATTAATTTAATTAAAACTTCCTATGTCTGATAAAAATGGTAATAAGGAGAAACATCTATAAACATTTCATTATTAAAATATTGTTTCATGTTACTATTACGTTTTATCTGTTTATTCACTGTAACTTATTAAGTTATTATTAAGTCTGCTTTGTTTACTACTTAGCTCAGTTTTTTTTTTTAATTATTCGAGGTAGCAAGTAGGTCTGTAGCCCATCTGATATTATGATCATTGTAAGATAAGAGAGGTGAAGCAGAGAGAAATCATAAAATACACGCTTGGCTTGCTACCACCTTCACGTTGAAGTTTTGTCGCCAAGCACCTATAGATGTGTTCCTAGTGGAAAAACCTACTGCACTAGAGAGTCAATCCCATCTAGGCTTAGCGTGTTATGATGTAACATTTAAATGGGTCAGTGAGGAGACCTCTGAAACTATAAGAGATAGAAAAATATGTTCTAAAGAACCATAATATCAATTTGAAATATAAGAAAAACTGCATAAACAGATTTTCAAAAACATATATACGAGTCGGGCTATGATTAATCATCTTTTTTAAAGTGTATCATTTTATTACGATAATAGATAGCGTGGGTTGTAAGTAAGAAAAGTTACGAGGAAACCCTGTGTCTAAAATTAAAAGAAAATGCTGAATTTAATTATTCTGTTTTGTAATTTTCACAATAACAGCCATTTCATTGGATAACATAGTAAGCAACTCTTTTAGGTAACGCTTTTGTATGTTTTGTAGTTTCTAGGAGTGAGTTTTTTAAAATGGTATTTCTTCATAGCTGCTGTTCTTACCTTTAAAGGTGCTGTGGCTGGCTTTGTAAAATTGCAGTTTTAATACCTATAACCACACAAGAAAAAAGTTTACTTAAATCTGGTGACTTCGTTTGTAATAATTGTTTTTTTTAGAAGACATAATTTAAAAAGTTCGTTGTGATTAAGCTATTGGATGTCAGTGAAATACATTGGAACTATGTCTTCATCCAATATTTGACATAGGAATTGTACCTGTAATATTTAGACGTACATGTTGTTAAAACGCCCGTCATAAATTTTACGGAACAAAACCTTATTATACAGAAGCCAACAGCCCAGTAGTTAATGAAATGTAACTTGTCTTATAATAACTCCCAACAAATATGGATTCGTATAAAAACGAGTTTTCCAGATTTAACCGCACTTGGTTATTTCTTGTAGTCCCCATTGAAATATGAAGTATAGACAACCAGCTACGATATGTTTGAAGGTCTGGATACAACCACAGAGATCATTTTAAAGCAAGTCCACCACTTGATAATACAAAATGCAGTAACATAATCGTTACTTATAAGGGTTGATTATCGTAATAGTGCATGTTATTGTGAACATTTCAAAACAAAATAACTAAATTTAGCAACATTTATTACTAACAACCTAGAGGACCTAGACTATCAATTGTTATAATAAAATAATATACTTCTTTTTCTAAAAATGATTGGGTTCGATTCCCGGCTCGTGTATAAGTTTTTTAAATATCTATGAATGCAGTTTTTATAATTGCAGCTATAGTTTGCAGTTATCTCTTATAGTTTCAGGGTTCCCCTTACTGAACCAACGAAATGTTACCATTATAATTTTGACGATGTTGAGATTATGGTCGAACACTAAACCTGTAAAGTATAGGTATTTTTAGCGCTTAAAGGTTTAGCGTAGGCCACAATCTCACCTAGTGTTAAGTGACGATGTGACCCAAAATAGTGGACACGCTAAGCCTATGGGGAAACTGGCTCAAGTGCAGCTACCAGAACAAACCTAAAGTTGCTTTTCAACTGGAGGGTGGTAGCTTGCCAGATGGGTATTAGAAAATACATGTGAAACTTCTAATGCGGTGGGTCAGACCTATTTTTGACGTAGCGACGGCGACGCTTTGGCCCCAACGTTGGCGGTGTGGAGCTAAATTCATTTTTTTAAACGAAGGACTGGATCATTTTAAAGTTTCATGTTAAAACATGGATAGATTAAAAGCGGTTGGTAAGCATCGCTACTACCGTACACATAGTAATAAAATAAACATCTTCACAGTAACATTCTTTTGGTTTGTCATGTTTCGGGATCACCCAGTATATAAAAAAAAATTACTAATATGTTTCACATCTGTGGGGCGTCCCGTGACAGCCAACTTTATTAAATAAAATAATGTGTACTGTAAATGTATGCCGAAATACCTACATTTCGATTAATTCATAGTCCGTTCGTGAGTTTTTTCCCAATGTACATATTACCATTACCTTACCATCTTCTATGAAATCTTGAAGCCAATTTAGAACGTATTTTTAATTTGACAACATTTTAATATACATATAACCTCGTTAGAATATACACTTGAGTGCCATTAAGTTCTCGTCGTGTTTATATTTCCTTCAATAATATACGTATATAAATGAAATTGCGTTCCCTTGCTAATTCATTTCATAGATTGATGGATGAGGTCTCGCCTGGAGCATGTGGGGTGTCGAAAATGTCAGGTCAGCAGTCAAAATTATTAGGCTGCCATTTCCCTAAACATAGCTTGACCTTGAATTTTAACTACCTAAGGCCTTATTCAGATGAAGCGCGTTGGCGTGCGTTTTGACAACGCGTACATAGACTTTCTATACAACACAAACTGTTCACATGAACGCGCACATCTGAACAGGACCTAAAAGAGATTCTCATAACAGTAATGCGAACTGAATGATCCATTCACGACTAAGATATTTTGTGAACTAGACTTCTGCTTAGCAGTGAGTCGTATGTATAGGAGCAGTTTAAAAAAAAACGAGTTTAAACAAGTTTTATTTTCAGTAGATTTTGTTCTTTTTCCTACACACTTGTCCCAGATAGCGGTGCACTATCATTTGTATTTTTTCTTTATTTATACTCTAGACTCCTAGAATATATTTTGTATACTAGACTATAAATATCTGCTCGTTTCAATTTTTTATATCCTTCGGAAAACCTAGAAAACTAGAAAGTACTATTTTTTGCTATTTTTCCTTGTATGGTGTTACTCGTTATTCATACGTTAAAAAAATTTTTTTAACTCAGTATCACATTTTAAATAGTCATTGCATTCTATAGTTATTATATTATTGTGAATAAAAGACGTTCACAATATTTAATGTGTGCTAAATTAATAGCGCTTGTTTTATTCTTGTTTCTTACAAAGTTACAGTAGTTCGTAGTAACAATGTGGTTTCTTAATAACGTTCTTGACTGTAGTTTGCTTGTAGATTCGCTGCTTGCTGTTGCTGGTGTTGTGGTGTTTCTCGAACTGATCGCAGATTCGCTGCTTGCTGTTGTTGTAGTGTTTCTCGAACTGATCGCAGACTCGCTGCTTGCTGTTGTTGTAGTGTTTCTCGAACTGATCGCAGATTCGCTGCTTGCTGTTGTTGTAGTGTTTCTCGAACTGATCGTAGTACTGCCGCCCTCTCCGCTATATTTAACCTCGCCCTTTGCCTCGCAACCGGTAGTGCGATGGATTCCGTGCGGGGCGTCGCTCAGCCAATGAGCGCGCACGCCCTGTGTGCGCGCTCTCGGCAGTACCATGAGTCACCGTGCCAGATGTTCCGAGTCTGGCATGGTTCATCCTTACAACTAGTGAAGTTTATACATTTAAACTTACAACTAGCTATATTCTTATTCTAATCGTTTTAAAATACACATATTCAGTTCATATTATTATATCTATTCCTAACACGTATTTATAAACCTTATTCCTAACACGTATTATTTCATTTACTTGTTCATTTTATACTATTAGACTATCGTTATTCGCTCGCCCCGCTCGCTGTCCGCAACATATATCTTCTCTCAAAAAGAACACTAGTTCTGAGGACACTCTTGACGCCTCGTATGGATTGGTTCGTGCGGGGTGGAACGTGCGGGGTTGGAACGCGCCTTTTATACATATGGTTCTGAAAATTTAGTATATCAAAAACTGTATTGTATTTAGAAAACCTAATTAATCTTTTACACGCCTCTCAGTATGTTCAGCCGAAATTCAGTAGAGTGATTTGACTTGATTGTTTTTATAATAATTTACGTTTCTTAGTCAAAGTAAAACTATGACAAAGAAAAAAAAATTTTTTACGAAAAGTATCTATAATAATATAATACCAGAGTACACAGGTAAAAAGTGAAACTTCTTTACGACATATCATTTTTCTACTATTTGCAACTTTACGAAAATGGGGTAGATAAGGCTTAAGAAAAACAATTTTTTCCGTATTAAATTAAAGCTATTTTATTATTATAGACATGCATACAATTAATGAGTAATTTATTTTATCATTGTTCTTATTATAATATCATTGCTATTTATTTATTGTATTATATTTACAAGTTATGAATAAATAATTGGAATTATCTTTTCAAAGTAATACAATTATATGATGACAGTTAATCTTGTAGAAATGCAACGATTTTATAAAATTAAAAAGGAATAAATAAATAATTAAAAACGAATAATTAAAAAAGATGTACGTATACATATTTTTATTTTCTAATCGTGTTTTGTTTTATTTTTAAATTATTATTTAATTTATATTTTTTATTGTTTTTAGAATTAATAATGTTCACTAGATTTACAGTCATATTTATTAATACTTGCTAATTTTAACAGATTTATATACATTCAGTGATACTTACAATCAAAAAGTGAGGTTAACCTCAAATAAATATTAAAATCATGCTCACACGTGTTGAATTTATAAAACGAAATATATAATCACTCTCACTTTTCTTGTAAATTCACTTAAATTTGAATAAGTCTTTTTATTTTATCACTTTCAAATTAATATATTGTTATTCTTATTTCAAACCAAACTTCAAAACTAATATATTGTTGTTATTATTATAATATATTACATTATATTCTTTACGTCACTATACTAAACTTTGATAAAAAAAGCAACATGGCGCGTAACCGAAAAACGTGACGATGTGCTATAAAATTTCTCCCATACGTCGATAAAGAAGTTTCACTTCAAAAACTTTTCCAGCTATTTATAGATGATTTATAAAGAGTATCATAAATTTATCACGTAGCTACTTAAATACTTATCTAAAGTTTAGCTCTCCTGCTTATTTTATCAGGCTGTTATAAATGTTGAGCGTTAAATTTCCGCAGATACCCCGACGCGACGCGAGGTAGCGGAGGGTTTCATAACTCGCGTGAAGGAACCCTTAAGGTATAATCTTGTTTACAAACGTGAGTACAGCGTATACGTATAGATATCGCCCATAATATGTTAATTTAGCCCACGACTGCTGCGCCTAACCGGCCCTATATTGAATATTTTGCTTTCACTGTATAATTTAACAAAATGAAAGCTTTGATAAAAATTTAAAATTATAATAAATTGGTCGTTTGTTTTTCTAAATTACATTTTATATAGTAAACAAGTTTTAAATTAATTGACCATTGTTTCAGACTGTTTGTCACATATATCTATTGAAAATGGCGTCACTTATATAATCTTATAGTAAAAAACGTTTTTTTAGCAAATTACAGTGTAAACTCTTTATAACGAAACTCAAGGGAGTGAGCATTTTTTGTCGTTATAGAGAGTTATCGTTATATGGAGTGAACAAAAAAACAACCAAATTAACAAGAATGTTTAATATGTATGTCTTAGATAACAAATGCTTATAAATTATTGTTTACACATAGTCTGATAACTTTGTCTGACGTTTTTTGCTATGCCAGTACTTGTTTTGTATTATTTTATGTATTCTATTCATATCTAGATATGTGGTGGAATCGTCTTGATTAAACAACAAAAAAATTTCTACCAACTTAGCGGCATCTAGGGCTTGTTGAATTGTTGGTGGTGATTCGACGTTGTCCACTTGATCTTCTTCTTCATCTTGATTATCGGGTGTTTCCTGACTTTTTGATACTAAACAACAATTTGTTCATCTGTAAGTGTACCAGTTGTGGCTACATCCTCCATGTTATGGATGTTATGACCATGTTAACAGTTCCAAAGTAGGTTTACGACTGATAATACGATAGGTACCCAGTATGATTGGTCGAAGACCATCACTTCCGAGAAAACAATGCGTCATACTGCACGTGTTCAAGGCAATTAAGGATAACAAAAGCTAGACCGACCTCGGATGTTTCGGAGTTTCAAAGTCTTTTGTTACCTGATAATAAACAATAATACCGATAATAAATATTTACTGTCTAAAAATATGAACACATTTCTTCGTAATAGAGAATGGCGTATCGCTATAAAGAGTGTTTCAATATGTGGGTTTTAACGCAAACCAACCAAGTTGGGCTCACTTCAACGTTATAGGGAGTTTTTCGTTATAAAGGATAATGTTATAAAGTGTTTACACTGTACTTTTGTTAAATACTTTCTTCTGTATGATACAAAATGTTAGTCTCGATAACTTTTAAAGTTGATCATACCGATTTGCCGGATAGTAAGTTCAATAATTCAGAAAAAAATATAAATTAAACTAAAAATTATAGTGATGTCCGGAAGTGACTTCCTCTCTGTACATACACTAAAATTAAACCTGGTATATCTTCGAAGACAAAGGTCCAATGCCAGCGGAATAAGAATGGAACCACCCTTGAGGTATCCTCTGTACAAGGAGGAAAAAATGGAAAAACATCTAAATCGGTTCAAAAACTAAGAAGTTATTTCTGAAAATCCATAAAAACGAATATATAGAGTCGAATTGAGAAATTTTCTCATTTTTAAAGTCGGTAAAAAAAAATGATAAGCCCGATCTAATTTTTTGGCAGCTTTTTTCGATGACTGGGTTTTTTTCCGAACCGCTAGTAGTATGTAGACATTCATATGTGAGTCCTAAGGTCCTAAATTTAATAATTATTTTTGATTTTATTGCTTAGCTTTATTAATCAAGTATCCAAATTGATCTATTTTTTTGCAGATCTACATAAAAAGCCTTTTAAAAATAGATGATTCCTGAGATGTAGCCGATGAGAATATCCACCGGATACACGGCTAATCAACTATAAATTATTATCATACCAATAGCAAAAAAACTTGTGATTCTTTTAGTACAAAGCCTTTAAATGAAAAAGACCAGTGTACTGTATACTGAACGTCAGTTGATGACCGATCGGCAATGAGGCTCGTGACACATTTATATTTGATGGATAGAACGCACGTTTCAGTGAATACCCGGTCATTGTACAGATGGAAGTTGTAAGCGAGCCATTGTCCACTTCCGGTGTATTAATAGCCTATTACATTTGGACCATTATTTTACAGTCGTTTACTAAATAAAAGCTTTGAATAAGAATCAATTATAAGCAATATCAATCTATGCAATATTACTGTGAATACTGAATGCTATTTTTTTAAATTGTTCGATCCATCGGAAAGTATAGAACATGATAATCACTATACAGTAATCCCCTATAACACGGTACTATTATAACGCATTTTATACCATTTCCATTTCTTTATTTTCTCAATGACAGTCATGTGAAAACTTGAACGAGCGTCTTTTTTACACTATGTATGCATTATTTTATAAAAATATGACGTTTACACACGTACAAGGTTATACCAGAATCAGAGAAACTTATAGGGATGGAGCTATATAGACAAACGTACAACGATAACAGACCCGATATTTTTTCACAAAATGTAAGAAACTAAACTACTGCAGGATACTTTTGTACATATTTATTAACTAATATTATATTTCATTGCAAGATGTTACACGTATTAATTCTTGATTGATAATGCCAACTTCTTCAAAATTTTCGAAGCTGTTGTAAAATAAATAGGTATAGGTAGGTACTCGACAATGAATCGAAATAATTATAACTACAGGTAATCTCTATTTATTTATTTTAATCAAAATCTGATGAATCGTCATCGACATCGACATATGCGATCGATATCATTACTTATTTGGTCACAACACTACATCTATCAAATTAGAACTATCATTGAGAAAATAAAGAAATGGAAATAGTATATTATTACGCGATTTCAATCCCTCGTCTAACACGGGTATTCCTCCATATAACGCGAGGATTTCCCACATTATATTTCTTTACTCAAATATTTGAGAAAAAGGCAGATGGAGCCGGTCAGAATACGAAAATGTCCTTTTTATATAATATTTTATTCGATTAAAAACCCCTTTAACGAGAGTAGTAAAGTACGTGAATCATAACGCGTTATACGGGGTCGTACAAGCGCGCTGTACGAGAGTACTCCTACAACGCGTTTTCCTATAACGCGGAAAAAATCTACCGTGTTATAGGGGGGATTACTATATTCGTAATTTATTTACTGTTACTACCTGGGGTTGATTATTTAAAATTTCAATTCTTCATAATTCCAATTCGATATGTAATTACTAGGGCTTTTCCCGCGCTTTTCTCTTGTCATACATGAATTATGTCTCATTATATGTTTTATGCCTCATTCTTACTAAATTCCTAAATAGCAATTTGATGGATTTTTATACAAAATTTCATCCCCTTTTTAATCACGTTAATGATTGTATTTCCAAAAATCCTTTCTTAGTACTCACCTCTAGTGTAAAGGGAACTCGTATGAAAATTTATACGGTCCTAGCGCCAGTAGTTTGGGCTGTGCGTTGGTATAAGTCAGTTAGTTATCCTTTTATATACTAACTTAGGGGGAGTCAGTTAGTTATCCTTTTATATACTAACTTAGGGGTAGTCAGTTAGTTATCCTTTTATATACTAACTCAGGGGGAGTCACTTAGTTATCTTTTTATATACTAACTTAGGGGGAGTCAGTTAGTTATCCTTTTTTATACTAACTTAGGGCGACTTGCACCAAAAAAGTTATATTCCATTTTAGCTTAAATCCAGTTTAAATGTGTCAAACTGTATGCAACTGTTAATCTTTAATATGGTTTAACGATTGAAATATGATTTAACGTTTTCGTGCAATCCATCCTTAGTACAAGTTTTACTTACGTAGAATACCTATTAAAAAGGGTGTCTTGTTAGATCTGCAAATGTTAAGTAAGGCTTTGGTTTGTACAACATTGAAAAATCTATAGTAATAATCTATACTTATAAAAGCTGGAGGTTTTGTATGTTTGAGCACGCCCATCTCAGGACCTACTAGTATAGTTTGAAAAAAGTATTTTTATGTTAGATGGCATGTTTATTGTGGAGGTTAGATATAGTCTACATATCTTCGTACTACCATCTTGTGAAGCGAGACAGAAAATTAACGCAGATGAAACAGCAGAGCATAACTAGAATTTCAGAAGTGCGTACTCCACTTCTCTCACATATATATAAAAAAAATTTGTAATAATTTCCGCGTTATAATGTATCTCGGCTTATTAACAAATAGGTACACTATTTGCTATTGAAATTCATTAATAAAATAATATAGAAAAAACGATCACTAAGTATTTCTATTAGATAAAACAGAGTTGTAGTAAGTAAATAGATACCAACACATAAAAGCAAGTAACTACGCAGATAGGCTTGAGTTCTAAACAGCGGTTTCTTTATATAAATAGCATACCGTTTAAAAATGATTTTGCGGTGAAACTCGTGGAGCCAGTTTACGCAAAGCAGCCAGATGTTGATAATAAAAATCACGTGCAAGCGCCGAATTGTGTTAATATTTATTTGTAAATGTCTTATTTTAAACAATTCTTCACATCGGTGTATTATTTTATATAAAATTTCTGAACGATTTATTTATACTAAATCCTTGTACGTTTATAAAATTAGATTTAATATATAATAAAAATAAATGTAATTTACATTTTATTATGTTGTTTTCACATCATTATTTACATAAATAAAATTATAGAGGTTTGCCGTTGTGCGCGCATCACGAAAAAGCTACTGGTTAGATTTTGATCAAATTTTCTTTGTATTACTCTTCAATATTTGGTCCTTATCTAAAAAAAATAACACGATATCTTCATAAAAATAATTTTGAAGTTAAAGCGTGCGGAGCCGCGGGCACAGCTAGTACATTTATAAAATAATATTTATTGAATAATAAAAATAAATATTGCTAATTAAAGTGTTATTTTGCTGTTTTATGATAATTATTGACATAAAAATTTGGTTAATAGGTTTGAATATCTAATAAAAATTCGGATATTCTCTGCAAATTTCATTGTTGGACCTTCACAACCAAGGTTTTGAAATATTTTACCTTCTTATTGTGTTAACGTTTTTTCCCTTCTTATTTGTATTGTGTAAACAAACGTCTATAGGTACCTATAATTACTTTTATGATTAAAATTTACCAAAAGTAAGTAGTAATATATTTATAAAAGGATAACTGAGTAACTGACTGACATATCAAATAATGACAGACCACAGCCCAAACTTGGACCATCAAAATTAGCATGCGGGCGGGTTCCTTTTACACTTTAGGTGAGCACTAAGGAATGATTTTTGGAAATTCAACCTCTAAGGTGGTTTAAAAGGGGATGAAAGTTTGTATGGAAATCCTTCATTTTTGAAGAAAATTGGTATTTAGCAATTCAGTTAGAAAGTAAACATGGGGGATAATTCAACGCGAGTGAAACTGCGGGCAAAGCGCTAGTGATTCATAAACGGAAAATATTCCTGGATAAATAATAATTCATCTCATCCGATGATAGGTACAATCAATTTTCTATCGTTACCCAAAATATAAAAAGATCTTTATTCAATTTAGTCTCTGAAAAGGGACTTATTTAAAACGTGTCATCATGAAGAGCCGGTAAGAGACTCGGTCGGTTTTCTTTTACTTTTTCATGTTTAAGTTTTTATTATAACTAGCGATCGCCCTAGGGTTGAAATTCGACCAGCGATTTTTTAATCATAGACTATTTTCTGTTTGTCATTTGCGGTATGAACTTAAACAATGAATATTATATCACTTGCTGTCACTTTTCATTCAGTGACAATGTCAATATTTTGGGGGGTATAAATTCAATAGCACTGGTTGGGTAAGGATTCGCAGTGTTAATTAATTAAATTTAATTTATTTATTTTATTTATTTACATAATTGGATATATTAAATTTAATATATTAGTAACGGATATTATAAATACATTTTAGCTTTCTGCATTCCTCCATATAAACTTTAAATCTTACAGTCTTCCTTCCGTGCATGCAATACGCTTAAAAAGGGTTAGAAAGCTTTTGCTTCACGTATTAATATATAGGTATCTAATATCACAAAGATAATTTTTTATGTATTTTAAGAGATCAACAATCCATCGGCATTCACCGCTGTCATGCTGACCCGAACTACAATGACAGACTTTTCACCATGGTGGTCGCGCAATTGTACTACTACTATACAGCTCTGTTACCCTGTTATTGTCATTTCCTCGTTCGTGACTTAGCATGTCTTATGATGTCTCTTGTCTTGTCTTGTCTCAAGTCTTTAGATGTTATTTGAACACCCTCTGTAATATAAAATCGTTTTCGTAAAACAGATAAAGTTAATCATAATTAAAAGCATCTTTAAATAATTTATTTGAAGTTGCTTTTTATAGTTTGTTGAACTCATAATACCACAATACTCCAGACAGTAGTTGAATAATAAAAGAATGCGCAGTCGGATTTAATAATTACATGAAGCTTTTCCCTAGAACATTCCACACTTTAAGTAGGGCACTCTCTCTGCGGCTTTGTTAGCTTATTTCTTTTGCAGCTTATTCTTGCGGTCGCGTCGCACAACGCTCCTCAATCTTAATTCTCCTGCCAAATAAACCATTTGACATAATATTTCTCTGTCAGTAACGTTATCGTTTCAAATTAACTTTATGACATTCATTTTACTGAATTGAGGTAAGTGTGAAGTTTTTATGTATGATACGATAATAAAATATACATAGCCATTTCATATTACTAGCGGTGTGCCCGCGGCTCCGCACGCGTTTGATATTATTACGCTGTAGTTATTTACTTCCAGTAATTTTATTTTTATACAAATTATTGACAGTTCATATATCAATTCAGAAATTGTAAATTTTTATTAAACCAAAAAAATAATTAATAGTAAATACTGGAAACTTTATTTGATAATCGTATATATAATACAATGTGTCTATTTAATAAAGAGCTATTCAGGAATGCAATGTACTTTCCGTATACAATTTTCATCAAAATTAGTTGAATTATTAATAATGTTTTTTTACATATTTCTGAAATTATTGTTGGCGATTTTTCTAACTAGCCTATCAATTATGAAATCACGTTCACATTCCGTCTATGAACTTTTGTCAGAAGCGATTGATAATTAATACCAATTATATTTATTTTTTAATTTTAAAAATATGACAATCCTTATAGCCTATCAATTAGACCTCGTACATAAATATTGTATAGCCTATGTTACTCCCACAATTAAGACGAATCTAAAGACACCTCGTATGATAAAATCCATCAAGCCTTTAGGCTACAGAGTGTACCAAAGAAATAGACATATAAATACACTCGAAAAACATAACCCTCATTTTTTCGCAGTCGGGTTTGTAGCGCAAATTATATGTGAGAAAGGGAAATTTAAACTACACGTTACAAGCTTGTTTTTAGTAAGGTTCATTTTTATTATTTTTGATTTTTTCTCTGTTTTCGTTGAAAAAGAGCTAGGCTGTAAGGGATTTACCAAAGACAAGCAAACGCAAACGATGCGTTAAACGTGTGATGAGGCCCTAAAAGTAAACAGTCGGGAGCTTTAAGCACAATGGCTTTAGTAATTGAAATGTGTTGCTGTAGGGTTACCAAATATCAGAATTTATTTGAACTAGTCAAGTATTTGCAAAGCTCTTTAATAATTTTTGTTGGAATTTTGGTATGTCATGAAGATTATGTTTGTACATGCATCTCTTTCAAGGCACGCAAAGATAATTTAGATGATGGGATCATATATTGATTATGAGATAGGTGCATTGTATATGAACTGTAATCCTGAACATTTGAATAATGATTGAACGTTATTGTAGATAGATTTAAAAAATATTTAAACTATAAACTAATTCGTGTGATGTATGTTGTTGCATTTTATTTGAATGTACTACTTTTTGTTAATAGTTTTAATTCATCAAGCCTTTTTCTGTTGAGACCAATTATGTATTTAGTTGGTTCATTTGGAAATCAAATACTATTTATCTAAATCAAATCTAATAAAGCAACAGTGCAAAACTACTTTAGCTAATGCTATTAATGGCCAGAATAAATTTATGTCGAAGAATCGAAGCGTTTTTCTTAATTTTAAAATAAGAATGGTAGCCCTATATCTTCGGTCAGGTCGTCGCCGTATTGTCGTCTCAGTAAACAATAATCCCATTACATTTTTATAATCCCAACACTAATTTAGATACAATGGGTCTCATGACTCACTTTGTTCTTAGTTGTAATTTCTTTGTTTTCATGACCAGCTGTGGGTCAATGTAACAGTATTGACATTTTACATTACATTGTGCTATTGATCTTGAAGCAAAGGTGGAAGGGCTTTTGATTATTTTTTTATGGAAGTAGTAAACGGGCATGTACTTCAAATGAAATTTAGCATTTATTTACTTCACTGTAATCCATAGCATAATGCATCACAAGAGTTTTAGGCGAGACCTTGATCTGCCATGTTGTGCATTTTCTTTTAACTCATAAATTAACGTTATTTGGTTCTATATTATGTAACATTGGTTTTTTTATACGTGATATAGTTTGGATATTATGATCAAGTGAAGTGAATTCTAAATTAAACCTAGAAGCATGAATTTTAAGTTGCCACAAAAACTCTCAGAACAGTTTTAACAAGAGAGCTACTATCTTTTAAAAGCATTGCTTTTAATTCTCAAGATTAGGTTATTATTATTATATCTAAGTGACATTGACATAATTGTGTATAAACATACGTTGCACATAAATAAAAAAAGAAGAACTGTAGTCCATTTTCCAGTATTTCACAGATATGCTGCTACTTTTGAGAACTAAATTTAAATACGTGACTACTAATCCTTTGTGATAGGTAAATAGGAATTGCTTTGAAATAGGTATAGCGGTAGTACTTCAGCAGACGAACCATGCATATTATATACTTACTGCTAATTTCATTTTACTGTACAATTCTGTTTCGGTTTATAACTTGTGTGCAACGATAAAACTGCCTTCGTTATCCACCAGTCGGACTGTTTAAGTAAACCCACCAAATTATTGATAATGCAACAACCACGAACACATATGCACACTGTGTATTAATATTGGGTCCTTACATATGAAATTAGCGCTTTGTCGTACTGACCATTTTGATCTGAAATATCTCCTCTTAGGTTAAGAATTCCAAATTCAAATTCATAAATTCATTTATCTGGTACATTTGAGTTTTGAAAACATTTGTTTTTTCATCATTATTTTTTTCTCTGGCGTGGCTTATGACCGCACAATGGAAATCATGAAATATCGGTGTATTTACGAGTACGAGTTTCTACCGTGGCACCAGTGCTGCAGAAACAGCTCAAAGGATTAATGATGATGATTAATGAACGTTTTTGTTCTGGTAATTTCGACCTTCAGAACCAACGCCGTGGACGCCGGAGACCAAAGTGGAAAATGAAGAATTAAAGGCTATCGTGGAAGCGGATCCATCACAAAGTACTTCCGAGATAGATGCAGGCTTCGGGGTAAGTGATAAAACTTAATCCACTTGAAGCAAATCGGGAAAGTAAAAAAACTTGAACGATGGGTACCACATGAATTGAGTGAATCGAACTTGCAAACATGCGTCGACTGTTGTGTTACTTTGCTCAACCAACACAATAATGAAGGGATTTTAAATTGAATCATTATTTGTAATGAAAAGTGGATACTGTACGATAATCGGAAGCGCTCGTCGCAATGGCTGAACTTAGGAGACCCAGCCAAATCCTGACCTAAACGAAAATTGAATCAGAAAAAGTTACTTATGAGCGTTTGGTGGACTAACGCCAGTGTCGTTCACTACAGCTTTCTAAAATTTGGCCAAACGATTACGGCAGAAATCTATTGACAGCAACTGCAAACCATGAAGTAAGAACTAGCTGCTAAAAAACAACCGAGATTGGTCTATCGCTCTAGGCCACTGCTGCTTCACGAAAACGCAAGACCACACACTGCACAACAAACAACCACTAAGATAGATGAGCTACAATTGGAATGTCTGCGACCTCCACCGAACTCCCCGGTACCTTGCTCCAATAGATTACCAGTTTTTTCCGGAACTTCTTACAAGGAAAAAAATTCAACTCCGATGCGGCAGTCCAAACCGCCTTCAAAGAGTTTATTGATTCTCGCCCCCATGGGTTTTTTAGTAAAGGGGTCTATGAAATGGCAATAGTGCATAGATAACAACGGTGCATACTTTGACTAATTAAATATATTTTACAAAAAAAATATTATTTACTTTATATTCCTCCCGTACAAAACGCCAATTTCATATGTAAGTACCTAATATATTGTAGTTATGAGTCGAAGAGTCGTCACGACGAGGGGTATGCCTATAGCGACTTCTAAGGCATTAAAAAAATATTTTAAAACTACTCCTATATGCTCTATAGATTTAGTTTTTTCAACAAATTTTCCTTTTAAGAATTAATCTTTTTCACTCTTTTCCATTAAACCATAAATTATGCAGATACACTTAAAGTATGTGCTATGTTTTTGCGAAAAAGTGTACATTTATTTCTTAGGAAAAACTAAAGCACATTTGCTTTTTAGAGAAGAGAATGAATTTTGTAATTATTCGATCTAGATAAATCAATTTTGCCTATTTCAATATAATACCTATGTTAAAAAGGCTCAACAAACATAAAGAGCTGTTAGTATCAATCTAAGATACAAAGTTTTTAACTCGATAAAATATAATTATTATTAAAAAAAAATATCATGTCAGTTTTATTATAAACATCTCCAACTTTCTTACAATAATTTTTCACTAATATTTTTAAAGTTATTTTTATAGTTAGAAATAATTTTATAAATGTTTACATGATATTAATGCCAAATGATCCATGCAATATATTCGAAAAGCTACTTTCTTATTTCTGACCTTTATAACTTTTAGACATTACTGAATTCATTGAGTTCTGAATTTTTTTAATACCTAACAATATTGCGTAATTGGCAACTTCATACTAAAATCAACGGCTTTAAGAAAATTTTAACTGTTGCCTTTATTTGTCTTATCATAACAAATCACCTTATTGCCCTCAATGTTATACTGTCAAACACCACCCGTACACCATAAACTTGGCACCAGTCCATAAAACTTGCAAAAAACTAGCGTATAAACAAATGTCCGTCGTCTATTTTGTCAAATCTTTGCAGTACGTGCGCTCTTCGACCCAGGACGTCGGGGAAGCGCCGAGAACTGATTTTATAGCGCCATAAAATCTCGTGAAACGCGCCCTTAAATCACAACGTTACGTCGTATTTCATCGTTTTGGTTGTCAATGTTTATTTTATATCATATTTTACAGATCCCCCCCTGTATAAATCACGCTCGGATTGATATACATTAAGGTCACGTACTTTTGTCAGAAACGCTTAGTTTTCAGTGCGCTCCCACCCTCACGCCCTGATGACAAGTGGTCGCAGGGACTCGTGATATATGGCGCATTGTTTTCTTCTATGGAAAATAATGGTAAATGCAATATATACTTTGCATTGTATTTGGATTTATAACAGCTTGTGCCATTAACCACCTTTTCAGATTATTTGCCTATTTGGTTTATGGAAGGTGAACTGTTTTGTTAGGAATTAGTTTCAATAGGCGTTGTTAGCAAAATCACTGAAATTCTGTTTATACATCGAAAATCTAAGTAAGTTCCTATTGAAACTAGGGACTTTAGTCTCCTTACCTTATTGGAAGGGTTTTTATTTGGTACGTACTTATTCGATATTCGAATATATGTATATATATATATATATTACTAGTGTTATAGGTATTGTGTTTTTAAATATATTTTTATAGTATGAATAGACGAACAGGCGTACAGTTCCTTTAATATTAAGTGGTCACTACAGCCTATTACTGTGTTTAACGAACTTCAATATCCGCGGTCTTAAGGCCGGTCATTATAGGCTGCTCCTTACGACTGGGTTGAAACTCTTCTTGTGCTGATGCGTATTTAATAACAAACAGTATATCTAAATAGTACATTATATAACAAATATTACGTCGACAGACGATATTTACTCATTCAAAGAATACTTAAAACTTATTTAGTAACCAGTAAAACTCAGGGTTTCACCCTGTTCATTCGTATACAATTTCAGTATATTTCTGATGTATGAAACAAACGGGTCTTTGTTAAATCGGTACCCGGTTCGGCAATAAACTCTGAAAAGTGCCTTAATGTGACGTAATCTTGAAAGAGATTGGCCACTTTAGTTGGCACCGAGATGCTATTCATTGAATTTCATCCCCATTGCTGTCAGTCGGAATCGGAGCTAATCTCGACGCGATTTTTAATTTGTCACAGTAGGCACTTACTTTATTCGTATCTCTTTCTGTGAAATTATAGTGTTCCAGATCATATAACAAGAGCAATCTACTTTTATATTTTATTAACTTACTACACAACTACTGAACTTCTCGTGCATGTGTGCTTTTAGATGATGAAATAGAAGGAAATTTTTATTTCTTAAAAACGTTTGGCTTTCTAAATAAATAAATATTATATTTATAAGTAGTGATAATGTAGCCTATATTTCATACATTTAGCTATAGTATTCATATCTTATGATTTGTGTTAAGTTTTATGTTATATTATGTTGTTCTCATTACACCCATACTATTCCTGATTTTCACTCTGAAACATATCCATCCAAAGGTTACCTGGAAGAACCGCTGTACTAATCATATTATTTAAAAGTTTAAATAAATAAACTATTTTGGAAACATTTTTTTTTTGAAATGTTCCTTTAAGCCTCTGTGCTTACTAGATCAAGATACATTGAAAAAAAAAAAACCAACGTATGTAACCTATTCATTACCTCTACTGTAAGTTGGTGAGAAGTTGGGTAGATTCCAGATGACGCTGCAGTATTAGGTCATGATTTCCATGTCCTTTTAATATAATTGAGGTAATAGAATAACGAATTTCGATACCACATCTGACCACGTCACAAATCACCAGATCCATTCGTCAACTGGAAAAGAGCTGATTTAAACTGCTGAAATGATTTTCTTGACAAACTCGACCAAGTCACTTTTCAAAGTAAAAAATAATTCAAAATTAGTTCAACCGTTTGGGAGCTACGAGGCCACAGATAGTCATGCAGATACACAACCCCTGTTTGCGTCGAGGGTGAAAATTTGATGAAATAAATAACATTATGATAAGGCTTTATATTATGAAAAAATGTTTTCTTTAAATTTCAAATTCCTTCACTGTGTAATTAAAACTCAAAGTTTTAAAGCTAATAGATAATGAATTTGAAAGGCTTATAATACAAAAATAATTAATTTCGAAACATTCGATTATACTTTTCAGCTACATAATCAGAAAGCCAGAATAAAATAGGACTAAATCAATGTTTTTTTTTTTTTCAAAAATAAATTTAAATTTTATGTACGTAATTACTTTTAAATGAAATACTTTAAAACTTTATAGATGTGTTAAGTTTCAATTTTTGTTAATATCAGCGATAATCGCCTTTCAAATATTTTGTGACTTTCAATTTAATGTTTTACAAAGTCGATTGGAATAATATCGCCCTCAATTATGTCTATAGAAGTTTTCAATTTAATATTGGCACAGTAGAAAATATCCTTACTATTGAGCCGAAAGGTTACGGGTTCGATCCCGAACATGACTGACTTTTGTGTGATGAACATAATTATTGTCAAGTTGTGTGTTTGGGTTTTTAATATCGACTTAAGTATGTACTATATCAGCTTAATATGGAATTAAAAGGCCGTTTGTGAAATCGTGTCCCCATATATCATTGCAGCGTTTTTTTCGCTACGTATTTACCAATAACTTTAATGGATTTAGCAATTCAATAAAACATGCATAAATCATGAATTTTCTTCATATTAACCGTACATGAGATGTCACTGCATTCTGAATATGGATGACTTCCATCCTCGGTATCGGCACGTTGCGAACTTCACTGGAATAATAACATCACATCTGATGCAATACTTGCTTCTGAACATATTTAAATTGTTATATTTAGACAATGTAAGGCAAAGTTTTCGAATGATTTCATCATTTATATTGTAGCTGGTTGGCGCGACAGATATTGTTTTATACTTTCTTACAGCCTCACCTAAGTCCAAATTTTGTGATTTTATTTCATAGCACTAAACCAATACATATTAGGAATAAAAATCATTTTGATCTACAAATATAAAGTTTGTTCTAGATAATAACGACCAAGTCAACACCTATCGGATTCTAACATAGCTGTGACCAAAGAGAGGTAGGATACAAAGAAAGTTTATTTTTAGATTTCTCTCTACTTGTGGCAGCCCGACTGGTGGAGTACCTCCATCGTACAGAAGATCGCAGCCAAACCACCTTGTGTTGTGTTCCTGCGGTGAGTATGATTTTCAGAGCTGCTTGAGGTAGGGGGTTCAAGGTTATATGGTATAAAAAAAGCAAAAAAAATGGTGTCGAGAAAACATATATTATTTTGTGAATATGAACTCAATTTTTCAATAAAGATACTAGCTGGGCAGATACCGACAGACGTTGTTCTGCCCTTTTCGGTAGTTAATGGATTGACCTTAGTGTAAATGAGATGATATTATGTAAATATGAGCACAATCGGTGAAGTCGCCCAAAAATTACACAATCACTAACGGACGCACACAAGATTTTATTTAATATGATATGTTATCTAATACTTTTTTAACTAAGGAATTTTTGGATTATATGTAATTGGTTTTTAGGAAACGGTTTAAACGATTTTGATCAAATTTTGCGTTTACATAATGAATTATTTTCCAAATTTAATTAAATAGGTTTTTTTCTATATTAAATTGAGCAATGCGCGGTCGTCTAGCAATCTTTTATCTTTAACAATCACAAGTAATGTTAATTATATCAACATTATACTTTGAAATAACATTATTTGTGGTATTATTGTTTGCTTCAGATTTGGACGACTCATTAAAGACGTTCATTAACAAATCAAATCGGATGCGCAAACCAAATACCACCATTTCCTTTCACATAAATCACATAAGCAAACACAATTATGTATATCGAAGAATTTAAGATCACTCTAATTTGTATCGAATGGTTAACGGTGTAAAGTGTTCTTAAACAAGGGCTAATCTGGTTCCGTAGTCCGTTACGTTAGCTCAGTAAATATACAGTGTTTATGCACACAATAGGCGGAGTAGGTACAATAATTGTGCATGAAGTGGCCAGCATGTTGGTACAGCGGCCTCTATAAGCCTTTCCAACGTGTGACTAATGTTTGTTTATGTTAATGAGATGGTAATGATGCGCCAGTTCTCTCTAACTGGATCATTGAGCCTCCGTTTTCATCAACCGGTCATCGGAGCGATGCGCTTTCGAGTTGCTTTGCCAAGACTGTTTGCACAAGCTTTCTGAACAAACAATGCAGTTTGTTGGACTGTGATTCAACTATGCTAAGGTAGGCACGTCGTGGATTCGTTTGTATATGTACAATGGAATATGTATTGAATCCGGTATGATTTAAATACAAAAATACATTCTATTCAACACGATGTCTTATAAACTTGCATTTTCGTTTTTAAGTTTCGTGATCTATCTAGTCTTCATGTCTGTGTAGAAATACTAGGTGTTAGTACACCTCTTACAAGAGTTTATTTATTTTAGAATTCGTCTCATTGAGTAAGTTTGGGCAAATTATTTTCCTTACGTCTAAAAAATACATATATTTAAATGAATATGTCTTAGACCGAACAAAATTACGTATTTCACAAGAGCAAAGCGTTGGTGGTAATTGCTTATTATCGGCTTCAAAATGGAAAATTCTTATTATACGCCAGCCATAATGTACCAAAGATAATTTGAATTTGCGATTTTAAAGTTGGTGATGTAATTTATTTTATTTATTTATTATCCGTGCAAACGTAACCACTTGCGTGTACTACAAAAAAAAAATTGTTTTAACGGGAATAAAAGTATCATATGTATTAATCCAGGTTATAAACTATCTGTATGTTAAATTTCATCCAAATCCGTTCAGCCGTTTTTGCATGATTGAGTAACAAGCATCTAAACATATAATAAAAACTTTGACATTTATAATAATAAAGTATGATTTTTAAATTATATTTTGCATCAAAACTGCAAAAGGCATTTATATAAAGCTCTATTCTATATCTACATACATTTATCAAAGGAAAATTGATAAAAATAAATGTCTAGTGCATAATTACTATTGTTTTTCTTAATTTTTTGTTTACAATTATGTAATCAAATGTATCCGGCATGGTTTCGTGTTAAACTTCTTGTATTTGACGGTTTAAATCCATTTTAGACCCCAGCTATATTTCGCCAATCTAGTTTTCTATAAAACTACGCACCACATAATGGTCGGCGGCTTAGCTCCTTTTGGAAATTTAATCACTGGTCTAATATTTCGTTCCACAAAAGTAGGTATTAAGCACTTTTAATGGACAGTTTGCTTAGTAAGTTAGTAATGTTAAGATTATATATATATATATCTACTGCAACGGATACTATAAAAAAAAATGGTAAGTAAGCACAATAAAAGCTAAAAATTAAAACACTATCAATTACACCAAATATATCAAACTAAACGTTACTAGTAAAAATACATAAATGCAAAGTTTAGCATAATACTATATATGTAATTGAAATAATTTCTTTAAAAATTATTCATAAATTACATAATCTAAAAAATTGCAAATTATTCAGAAATAATCTTTTGATCGTCCACAAAATCTCGCAATGAAGTCATTCATGGTCATGAAATTGCGAATGTAATTTGAACCGACCAAATCGGATGTAAAATGAACCGCACAAAATTTATGACCAGAGAATAACAAGAAAAAGCTGCGATAACAATAAGTTTTCATGAATAATAAAACGAACCGAGCGTTCTGCATTCAGAACGGGTAACGTACGTTCCAATTTCGGCGCACAATTTACCTGCAGATGCAACAAACACAAAGAGGCCATATTTCCGCGAGAGGAGGAAAGGATAGTACCGCGTCGGATTACGGGCAGCCATCTGCCCGCCGACACTGAACAATCAAGCTAACGAGCCACGCTTGCAAGACCGGATTAAAGTCTAATGCCCGCTGCGAACAATACTGTCGCCCTTTATCAGTTACACTTAGACGCTAACAGATCGCTCGTGCCGCGACAATGGCCTGCCTTGTTTATGGCTAATCCTAAGTGGATTACTTCTGGCTGGCCCGCACTGACGTGACGACGCGATATACCGACGAGTTGTTTATTTGTTTAATAGATGTCGTGTTTATATTGACTACTTCGTTATGAATGTTCACCCTTCAATGTCTAATAGATAGGAAGGAATGCTTATATTAAGAGCTCGCATGCTGACTTCACCGTATAGATATAGACCGACGCTAAAGGCCGCCGGTAGTTTTTAAGACTTTGGTCTCCAATTGCCTTTTATACTGTTTTTGTACTTGAATAATTAATTTTTGGTTTCGTATTTAATAACTACTATTTAAAGAGGTAAATTTTGTGAATATGATTGTAAAAGCTTAGTCTCCTGATCTACTGATCCGATTCTAAAAAATCCATTTTCTGATATAAAGCTACGTTCAGACTGATGGATAAAGGCTATAACATTTATCTTCTTATGTATGTGGTTGTTTGCTAGTTTCAAACAAAAACTGCAATTATTTAGTGACAATTATGTTATATGTATTGGGTTTGTTATTGATTATTTTTTATTGTAGTGAGTCTAAGTACGGTTTATGTTTTGATTGATTTCTTTTATTTATAGTATGAAGCAATAAATAGGCACCTGGCCAATTGGTTTTTGTAGCTTATAGCTATTTATAACCAGATTCAAACACAGGACCGTAGTTGGAATTAGAACTGAGGCCAGTTAACAACATGCTGTTACTGTCGTAGACAAAGTACTATGTGCGAATAAATAGGAACGTGTCGCTAGTGCTATTTCCAATCAATATCCTTCGGATCTCATGATATTTATGATCAACGCACATCACTTATGAATACTAGGACCGATTTGGATAGTTCTTAAAACAAAAATAAATAGGTTTTTTAGGAAAAACAAAATTTTAAAAATAATCTTAAAAATTAGAAAATTAAAAAAAAACTGATATTTTTGTATTCGTTTTTTTATGAACTCTAGACTACATAACTCACGATTCAAACGCTGTATATGCGTAATTCTTTTTTTTGTACGTAAAAGTTTAAAGTAAGTAAGTTTTGTAAAAGTTTTCAGGAAAAAAAACGGGATAAATGGCGTTGTGGTCAGCGTCAACCACGTATAACCAAAACCAAATAAAAAAAAAACACGACCACTATTTGAAAATTAACTGAATCTTTAAGTCATTTATAATATCGAAGTAGTTTTACGTATTCAACTTAATTTGCTATATGTTAATCAGATGTCAAACAATAATAAACAATATGATTAGTCATTCCTTCAATTGAAAAGGCATTACAGGAACCATTTGATTCTTTCATTTTTTATATATTCTAATTTGTATGAAATTACGAGTACTTCCGGTACCTACATTAAATGAAAAACGAACTACAATCATGACGAAAGACAGGTCTCGTCGCAACATGTTTCATAACAACACGACATTTCATACTCTGACCCTGTTTTTTACACATCGGTGTCACGTTATATCAGTAAATCGTAAACCGCTCTATGATTGTATTTTCACCATGCCCCGAAGCTAGGCACTCTACGTATTAACCAATCAAGCGTGAAAAATAAATCCATCCACACCATTTGATACAAATTGTTAAAATCCACGATATTGGTATACGAGTTTAATTTAAGCGAACCTCGTGGTGGGGGATGCGCTCGAGAAACTTTGCGGGATGACTTGTTAAACGTACATGAAGATGTATGGCAGTTGTTCAGTTCTGTTGTATTACCGCCGCAACGTTAGCTTGGTCTATTATAGCTACCAGTTCAATCGCAAGGTAACTTTCTAGTTTACTACAATATGTAGCTTGTTAATGTATTGTGGTCTATCAATTTATAGCGTCATCAGCGATGACCACAGTCTCAATGTGATAATGTACTTGATGTCCCTGCACACACGCAAAAATGCAGCTATTTAAATGCTACTTTTGAAACTTGACAATAGAAATTCAAATAAAGGGTTATAGTTCTACGCGAGGACCTAAAAATATCAGCAATCATTGTTAAGGTTCATACACGCTATGCCGACGACATGGAGGCCGGCGGGGATTTACAGCGCGAATGACGCCGGTATATGTCGCAGAAATCAGCAGCGAAGATTTTTGCATTTTTAGCGGTTTTTTATGTAGAAAACTATTGAAGTCATATGGAAACTGCAGATCATGATAAAATTAATATTCGTTCACGAAAAACTTCTTTAGTAAAGTTCTCTATATATTTAATAAAAATGAATTATACTAACCTATAAAATTATAATAATTAAGTGGATTATTATTTACATTTTCTCGAGGAAAAATCATTATAAAAAAGAAACACTTCATAGTCGAGAGATAACTTTCCGTCAAATTATTGTGGCATATAATTTTCTACATCACAACACACTGTATAAAATTAATTAAATCAGCATAATGTACAGACGGTGCTCATTCAAGGAAAATTTGTAAATAACAATTTCTTGTTATTAATGGGGCCAAGTAAATAATTAATATTATTGAAGTTACAAAATACACATTACGAATTTCGTTTATAATTGAAAACGGGATGAGTTCAACTTATTCTTTGTAGATTTATCACTAGGGCTGAGGTGTTAGAGCGGAGCAGAGTAGAGCAGAGGTACCGCGACGCGTTGCTGCCCAGATAAAGTTTATTTTATGACTTAAGCGAGAACATTAATATTCATTACCGGGGCCAAATGAACTAACTTTATTATATAATAAAGATCAAAGAGTGAACGTGCTACGGCATCTTTACAATTTTTTTAGTTTTCACCTTTAAACTGTATCCTTAAATTAGCTGACACTATGTAGTGAACAAATAGTCGTCGTAAATATAGTGTAATTAATTGTACATTGCGTTCCCAAAGTGTTATGTTTTTCGATATCAAAAGATTTTTACCCAACATTGGAATGAAAAAAAAAATAATTCAAAATTGTTGTGAAAAATGTTAATTGTTGTGTATTAGTTGTGTCCGGTTTATGCATAAAATAGATAAAAGAGAATAATTAATTTACATCACATAATCAACTAATTAAGTTAATGTTTTTGTAATCATGTGACGGATGTCGTACGACATGATGAAGTTAGCTATCAATAATAATAATGTTAATTTATTTTATTGACTTTTTAAAATTATTTAAACATAATTTGACCATGTATAAATGTAAAATTAATTTAGTTATATTAAAATACATTCAAAATTTTTTGAGTTACTTATGTTATAGCAAAGAAGTTTAAGTAAGTTTTACGTGCAACACATAATATTTTTTATTATTGTTATTATTTTTTGTATGCTAATTGACACAAACAAATACGCGGCGCGAGCTGTTGCTAGTTAAGTTATAAAAAAACTAAAACTAATAGTGCCCGCGTGACCAAGCTTTTGTGTCTCGTGTAGATGTGCAATCCTTCACCAGTTCTATCTAAATGAGCATCGTAATGACAGTAAGGCAATCTTGCTTTGTAAGTCAGTTCTATTCAAACATAAGTCAAAACATGCCTTAACTCTTTTGTATTAAAGACATATTTAATAAGAAACAAGTAAAATAAGTAATCCTTTGAATAATAATACTAAGCGGCAGTTGTGAATTTCCTAAGTCTTTTAAATTATCGTAGTAATTCTTTGGTACATTGTTCTGTGTTGTCTCTATTTAAAAAGGAGTATTTATTATCTGCTATCCAGGACAGCTGCAGATTAAATCCTTATTCTTTTATTTTATGAAAAATAATGCTAAATAATGTTTTATGTATATGTTGCTCATAATATATAAATATGCGTGATGTGACCCCACAGTTTCACTCTTGTTAAATTAATTTATTCGAACAACTCTTTACCGTTCCGCCGCTAACGGCTGTTTTCAATAATATATCTGAGCTTACTATCTTAAGACTGATATCGGCTTCCCTCTTATGTATTCAAGCTATAGGATAGTTATATATATTATGTAGATACGAAAAACTATCCATTGATAGGTTATTGAAAAAAAAAAGTAAGGACAAATGGTTATATTTGTATATCTTTAGTAACTAAAACAGCGGATAGATAGTTTATTACAACGGTCATTAGCCGCTAACTTAACCGTGTTGGTTTAGACTATCGATGTTCTCACTCAGTTCATTTACTTGCCTATAGCTTGTCAGATTGCTTGTTCATGGTCACTGCATGAAAATATAAAAATATATTTTTAAATCTGATTGTTAATTCTAGCGATTAACTTTTAACGTTCGCATAATTAATATTCATCGATCTTTTTACGCACGCTCTGTTGACCTGAAATTTCTTCAAAACGTACACGATTTGGAAGAGGATCGTTCATCCTCTTCTCATGCTCGAACCATATAAGCAACACTTTCTCAATCCGTGTGACTATATCTTCTTCCACACCACAAGGTTCTCTTATCACACTATTTCTTATCCTATCACTCAATTTCACTCCTAACATACCAACTTAGCGCTCTCATTTCTACTGTATTTATTCCACTTTTATGCTTTATCTGTCACGCCCAGCTTTAACTAACGTACATGAGTGTTGAAACTAACACTATCTACAGCCAGACGAGCTTTCGTAGAAATTTTCTGACTATTCATAATCAATTAATTATAAATAATAAAAAGGTTTATTTAACAAATTACAAGCTGTGAGTTTTTCCGTTCATGGGATCCGTATAAAAAGAATTCTTTGTCTCGGATTATAAATAAAAACAAATTTGTGTGAATATAAGACATTAAAACATTTAAAAGCTGATAAAAGATTCGTTTTAGCGTAAAATTATAATTTTGATTAAGTAAATGGTAAAACTCAGCATTAAACAAGGAAATATCTGTTATTTATACTGGATTTCTGAGAGCAAAGTTTTTGCTGTAAGTCAGTAATGATTTACATAACATCACTAATAAATATTTATGTGGGTAGTATCTGCCTACATCGAGCATTTTATCATTTATATTTAGTGGTTGTGCTTTCATAAAGTATTCAGATTTTTATATAGGCTTATTGAATATATCATATCATTTTGAATTCTTTCCATTTTTTGCACGCGAAATAAGCTTCTTCTTCTTACCCCTTAACCCAGTTAAGTAGACTTGGCGTAACATGGTTTCTTCTTCCACTCTATCAATTATCTATTCACACTATCTCAGTATTCACACCTTTTATACGCATATCATTCTTCACACAATCCATTCATACTTTCTTCGGTCTTTCTTTAATCTTATATCCATCCATCTTCATACTTAACATTCTTCTAGTTATATAACTTTCATGACATGCCCATACCTCGCTAGCCTATAACCCTTCTCTGTTACTGGTGATATTTTAATAATTCCTCTAATATACCCATTCCTGATCTTATCAATTTTAGTTGTACTAAAGCGATGATGGCTAAGTGGCATCCATGTTACGAATTTCTGACATCGCGTCGATCAACGTTGTTTCGAATCAAGTCCTGAGCTTTCGGTAAGGGAAAACAACGTTGTGAAACCATACATACCATAGTGGTAGGGTATTTTCTAACGTCCGCCTAGCTAGCTACCACACTCAAATTTCAAAAATTGTCCCTAAACACCTATAAATGTGTTTAGGCAGCTGCACTCGAGAGGCAATCTTCCTTATAGGCTTAGCGTATTCGCCATCTCCGACCACATCTTCGCTTTACATTAGATGAGATTGTGGCAAAGTGCTAAATCTATTTATACTAATATTACAAAGCTAAAGGGATTGATCGTTTGCTTGATCGCAATAATTTCTGGAACAACCAGTCAGACTTGAAAGAAATCATTTTGCATTATAATAAAGCCTATTTCTTGAGAAAGATTATTATATAACGGTTAGGTGTCATCCTCTTCGGCAGCACAGTCACCATTGTAATAAAAAAAGAAGGCGGACATGCTCAGAAGCTGCGTGAGAAGACAAAACACACGCGGCGTGATGATTGTAAAGATAGTGTCGTAGAAAGGGCCTTCCTACTTTAATATTGTTATTTGGCATTATAATTTGTTATGTTTTATTCTTATAACGTTATATATGTTCACGCTACCACAGGAAGGAGCAGAGCAGTAACCATGGAGATCAAACAATTTGGCAAGTTGTAGGCAACACAACACACACAGTTGTAGGAAGTGAGAACAATGATAGGCTACACGGGCGCGTTGGTGGCGCGGCGCTGCATTGCGGTACAGTGGAGAGTTGTACGAATAAATTTAATACGGAGGAAATCTAATCGTGGGACACATCTAGTAAGGTTTAAAAAGTTTATAAACTCAACTAATAATTAGCAATTTCTGTAATAAGTTGGTCTATGTTGGATTTTAGATTTTAAAGACACATTTTACGAAGATATTGTGTTAATAGACGCACGCGCATGCGCATCATCCATATCAATTGTATTCCTAATACATTCTTATACGCCACTTTTGCTAGTTCATTGTAAATGTGTTCGTTCAATTTCATGATAACTAAATAATAAGTGTGATTTTACCCCACGACAATTCGATTCAGCACTCGCGTATTTATTTTAAATGCGGCATAATTCTAGCCGCGTGTGTCTAAGTGTGTCAACTTCTCCAGCCTTTAGAATTATGTTCAAAATTATTCATCATTTTTAGAGAATACTATACCATTTCCATTTCTTTATTTTCTCGATTACAGCTCCTGTGAAAACTTTAACGAGCGTCTTTTTTACATTATGTATGCATTATTTTATAAAAATATGACGTTTACACACGTACAAGGTTATACCAGGGTCGGAGAAACTGATAGGAATGGAGCTATATCGATAAACGTAACACGATAACAGGCCCGATATTTTTTTACAAAATGTAAGAAACTAAACTACTGCCGGATACTTTTATAGAAATTTATTGACTAATATTATATTTCATTACAAGATGTTACACGTATTAATTCTTGATTGACAATGCCAATTTCTTCAAAATTTTCGAAGCTGTTGTAAAATAAGTAGGTATAGGTAGGTAGGTACTCGACAATGAAACGAAATAATTGTAACGACAGGTAATCTTTATTTATTTATTTTAATTAAAATCTGATGAATCGTCACTATCACTCGATGGTTATTACTTATTTGGTCACAACACTACAACTATCAAATTGGAACTGTCATCGAGAAAATAAAGAAATGGAAATATGTAGTATAGCTGGGCCGGCAGATGTTTTTCTGCCCTATCCAATAGTTAATGGCTCAACAACAGCGCCACCTATCGGATCCTAACATAGATATAAATCATTGTCTCGACGAAACAAATATATTATGTGAATATGAGCTCAATCGGTCAAGTCGTTCAGAAGCTGTAGAAATATCTAACAGACACGCACAACATTTTTATGTATAAGATTAAATGAAAAAATTACAAAAAAAAAGAATTATCAAAGTATTTTTTTTAGTTTAGTTTGTATAATATTTATTATCTTTCTGTTTTTTGGAAATACTAGAAACCTTTTTTTTTTCAGTTTACTATTCTACAATAATTATAGGTCGTTATATAGTTATTTTATAAACTTTTCTATATTATTTTGAGGTTAAAAGAGACATATTTTTTCATTAAATTTAATGGTTTATAAAAGTACCTTTAATACTTTCGTCTCTTGAAACAATAAAGTTTAATTTCAGAACTAATCTTTATGTATTAAAAAAAAAATGGTGGAATTACCTTAGATTTTAATTTCGCCTGAAAATAATTACTAAGAGCACTTAATAAAACAACAGACATTTAGATTTTATTGAAATTGTACGACAGTTTTTTTGACACAAATTTTGGATAGGTAATAATTCTAATAATAGTATGTAATTAAATCTTTATTGTTTTCAAGTTATGCGAAGGGGATATTATTTCTCTATATCATATAGCTATGTAATAAGACACAATAGTTTCCCTTACTAAGGAACCAGATTAGATGTGACTTTAAAAGTGACTTTACTTATATCCGAAATAAATAAAAATATTTGAAATATGTAGTCTAGAAAAAAAATTGAAATAGTGTAAAGTTTGGAACTACATAAGGATAAATAAATATATAATTGATTATTATATAATTATTACAAGCCACGATTTCAAATTTTGTTTGAGATAAGTAAATTGACAACATAACATTTCATACATACCATACATAGACATACCATCACGCCTGTCTCCCCGAAGGGTTAGGCAAAGGTGTACTAATGTACACCCACAATTCGCCGAGTATTTTTTTAGGTCCCATATAACAGGGGGCGAGCCTATTGCCATTAATTGGGCACAAAGCCAAACTCCGAGCTGCTACTGAGAATTTCATATAAAGACCCAATAACACTTTGCTCGACCTGGGAATCGAACCCAGGACCTCGATCATAGCAGTCGCGCTTACGACCACTAGGATCCGTAGATAATTTGAAGGAGGATTTATAAGAGTTTAGTTTTTATTATGGATGAATCTAAAATTGAATAAATAAAGTAAAGTTAAAATATTAGGTCGGGGAAAAAGTGTTTTCGCATAACGTAGGTATAAACTTGTTATAAAATTTCTTTGGCTGTATGTACTACTTGTATCTGGCTGGTTATGGTAACATTAAAAAGGTTACATTAAAAATTAAAAAAAGAAAAGAAAAAAAATTGTTTCCCGCTATTTTTATTTGTTTTTCTTTCTGTAAAAATGAGTGCATCTAATGAAGAAATTCGATACATTTAAAATATTATTACAAATAAGGCAAAAAAGCAACTCAAGCAGCGAAAAAAATTTGTGATGTTTATGGACCTAATACAGTGTCAGTAAGAATAGCACAAAGTTGGTTCAAACGTTTTCAGTCCGGAAATTTTGATTTTAAATATGCACCTCGCTCTGGTCGCCCGGTTACAAATAAAATGGACGCCATTTTTGAAAAAGTGTAGCAAGATCGGCATATCAGTAGTAACGATGTAATTGAAGAACTGGAAATTGACCACAAAACATTTTTAACCCATTTGAAGAAAGCTGGCTATACCACAAAGCTCGATATTTGGATGCCACACGAGCTCACTGAAAGAAACCTAATGAACCGTGTACTCATTTGCGATTTATTATTGAGACGTAATTATTCCGAGCCGTTTTTGAAGAGATTGATAACTGGCGATGAAAATTCGATCACGTACGACAAGAACGTGCGAAAAAGGTCGTGGTCTAAGGTCGGCCAGGCGTCACAGTCTGTGGCTAAACCTGGGCTAACTCGAAAAAAGGTGATGCTGTGTTTATGGAGGGACTGGAAGGGCATTGTTCATTATGAATTTTTCCCGCTCGGTAAAACTATCGATTCGGATCTCTACTGCCAACAACTAATAAGATTAAAGGAAGCAGTTGAAAGAAACCGGCTGGAATTGATCAACAGGAAGGGTGTGGTCTTTCATCATGATAACGCTAGACCACACACATCTTTAGCCACTCAGCAAAAATCAAGAGAGTTTGGCTGGGAGGTGTTAGTGCATCCACCATATAACCCTGACTTTGCACCTTCAGATTTTCACCTGTTTCGGTCTCTTCAGAATTCTTTGTGGGGTTAACATCAAGAAAGGACTGCCAAAACTATTCCCAAAGTTTCTACAGCAACGGAATCATGTCTCTACCTACAAAATGACAGAAAGTCATCGAACAAAACGGCACATATAAACTGTAAATAAATTTAAATAAACTTTGAAAAAAAAAAAAATGTCTTGAGTTTTCATATAAAAATGCGAAGATACTTTTTCCCCGACCTATTATATTTCTGTGTTCAATCAATTGCAATTAGATAACACCGAGAACAGTCGTGAAAAGAAAACTTAAATTAAAAATAAAAGTGGTTCAAGTATGAATTTAAAATATATTATACCAATCTGGCAAATAAAAGGTTAAGATAAGAAGTAAACAAACCACAGCCAGCAGACAAATTTTAATATAACACCGGTGTTAGTACCTACACCGCACTATCTCTGCAACGATATGTAGGTAATCTTTTGTCTGGCTGCGAGGCAGTGTGAATTATGCTCACTTAGTTACCGCTCTATGTTTAATTTCACATAATCCATCTGAGTGTCGCGTATCCCACATAATTGCGGTGTGGAATTTTGCTATGCGTCGGAAGGATTTGTGGGCGAGACGGCGGCGCGGCGCCGCGTGCCTCTGCGGCCGTGATCCCGCATCAAGTTGCGAATAATTGAGTAACACCCTCGTTCAGCCGGCACCACTCTAAGTGTTACACTTAATTAGACCACGTGAGAACCGCTTAATGCTACTCTGCATGTAAGAGCCTTTGTTGTTGTTACATTAACTGTAAACAATCATTGTATGTTTGTTTCCTGATATATATACGCGTGATTCTATTGTTGTACACATTTAAAATGTTATAATCCTTACAAAATTTTGTTAGGCTTATGATCATAAATTAATTTGTCAGTTCTGAAATGTAAAATTATTATTTCAATTTGAAAATCAATTTAGATTTAAAATAAATAGAAATTACAATGTGGGTTACTCGTATGTTTTTATTTTATCCGATAAATATTTATACGACGTCAGTAGTTGAATACTTTTAGGTTTCATAACTTATTATTTTGAATGCATAAAACAACTCTCTATTAAATGAAAAATATATTGAGACAAGAGTTTCGATAACTAAAGTGTTCATGAGAGTTGAAGATGAAATTAAATGAGTTCTGACTGATGTTACGATAAAAAGTACTCGAAACCGGTGCAAATATAACGATGGCTTCAGATTCAATTGGCGTAAAAGCCAATACGAGACTTCTCTTAGCAAACGAAATACAAAGTATAATATTTAAACTCAGTAAATATTTATTTTGTAGAGCCTATTAATCTGAAATCAGTGAGACGGAAACCCACTGGGTTCTAGCTTTTATATAAAAATGGAAACACCTATGTTGTTCAACTAAGGCTTTTTAACCGTGGTGTAGTGATTTCGAGGCAATTAATCAATTTAATCATACTATGTATCTAGTTGTAAAGTTGTGAGTTCGTTTATCGATAAGACAGATAAGCTAGGACACAGAGAAATATTTTTGAAAATTTCCCTCTACTTGGGGCAGTCCACATAACATAACATATCATCACGCCTGTATCCCCGAAGGGTTAGGCAAAGGTGTACTAATGTACACCCACAGTTTTGAGAGTATGTTTTTTAGGTCCCAAGTAATAGGGGGCGAGCCTATTTTTTAATGGTAAAAAGGGGGCAAACGGGCAGGTTGCAAAGTGATCACCGCCGCCCATAAACATCTGTAACACCCGAGGGCTCGCAGATGCGTTGCCGGCCTTTAAGGGAAGAATAAGCTCTCTTCTTGATGGTCTCCAGGTCATAACGGCTTGGAAAGTTCTCAGGCGACTGCTGGTTCCACAGACTGGTTGTGCGAGGAAGAGAGTGCCTTAAGAAACAAACTGTTGTGGAACGAACATCGAGGTGGTGTGGATAAAAGTTACGATTCTGACGGGATGTCCGATGGTGATATTCAGCAGCCGGGATCAATCCAAACAATTCCTCGGAACACTCTCCATGATAAATGCGGTAGAAGATGCAGAGTGAACCAACATATCTACGCAGAGCCAATGGATCAAGCCGATCGGAAAGAGTTTGATCGTCAATAACTTGAGCCGCCCTACGCTGAATGCGGTCAAAAGGAAGTAGCTGGTACTGGGGGACACCCGCCCATAGATGATAATAATACTCTATGTGGGGTTGAATTTGCGCCTTATAAAGATTTAGGTGATGAGCCGACGTGAAGTACCGTCTCGCCTTACTGAGCACACCAAGCTTCTTTGGTAAAATACCTTCACCCTACAGCAGATCGCAGCGAAATAACTTTGTATTGTGTTCCTGCGGTACATAAGGGTTCTTCCTTGGGTTTAAGGTTGGCAACACGCTAGTAGTACCTAGTGCCTTTGCATTATAAGTTCGTCTATACTCTATAGGCTTCGGTAGCCGCTTACCACCAGGCGGGCCGTATGCTTGTTTGCCACCTAAGATGTATATTTAAAAAGAAACTATTTGTTTTGTATCAAACTCGTTGAACCACCTCGAAAGTGTTTGTTTAAAGTGCAAAGTTTCAAACTGGAAATACAAATTGATATAGATGCTTGCACTTTAGACAGAAGTTAGTTAGCTGATGAACTAAATCTGGGGTTAAACCTCTTTATCCGCATCGTAACTTACTTCGCTTTGATGTTATATTATATTTCTTTCTAATATAATAAATGGAAAGTTTGTAGATTTGTTACTCAATCACGCAAAAACGGCTGAACGAATTTAGATGAAATTTGGCACACAGATAATTTATGACCTAGAATAACAGACAGAGTACTTTTTATCTCGGTAAAAGTCATAGATTAACCAGTGTTATCCTACAAATATAATAAATGGAAAGTTTCTATGTTTGTTACTCAGTCGCGCAAAAACACCAAAACGGATTTAGATGAAATTTGGCACACAGATACGGATAATAATACGCAGACGACGTTGCGGGTATCAGCTAGTGTTGAAATATATTTCAAACTTAACTTACTAAGGAAAGTTTTAACTTAATTACGCATATATACGTAATGAAATGAATGCTTGTTTGTTAACGACTACTGCCGATTGGAATAAACGGTAACATATGTTATAACTTTGTAGTTTGATTACATTGTTTGTTAAATAAAACACATTCATGATAATGATTGTTTATAAGAGGCTATGAAATATGTATTACTAAAAACACGGCAGATAAATTTTCTATAAACAGAAAATTATTTAGAACGAACTCTTGTTATAAGTTATAAGTTTTATAATATATGTATTTAAAATGTAGATATAATATGTATCATATTTAGTAAAGAATTTTGAATTGAATTCTTAACACTAGAACATTTTAAATAGTTTTATTATTAAGTCTGTGATATTAATTTTTGTTAGTCATTCATTTTATTTGATATTTAAATACATTTTAATGTTTAGAATTGTAGTTTTTTTGTTGAAAGATGTGTCAGTCAGTATTTTTTATCATTGGTAAATCAAAGAGTTTACTTATAAATTCGTTTTCTTTCGTTATACAATGATATTAACAAAACCTTTTCATAAACTTGATTAACGTTTGAGATCAATAAAATATTAAAAAAACTCTTATACTATTAACTATCGAGTCATTAATCTTATGTACTGTTTCCTAGTCGAAATTTGTAGGAAATTTTAATAAACTATTTCCGTTCATTGTGCCCTGACCATTAAGTTCAAAACATACATGTATTATGACTCAATTTAAAGTGAATTCTGATCTCTAAGTAACACGATCCAAGGGAAGACCCGCAACTCACCGCCTGTGCCCTATCAAGGCTTCCAGGATTAAGGAATTCGCTCCTTAATTTGTGTATCAATACATGTAATGCGGAAACTTCAACCGTAGAAACTTGTAATACAGTTTTATTCTGGACGACATTTTTATGACATATTATGGGAACAATAGAAGCGTATATCCTAGTATATTAGAAACTTTAGCAATTGTACGTGAACCCCTTATGTTTCGCTGAAGCTATTTCAACACAAAGTTTCGACTTTTACGATAATGTCAGCCATTGCCATTCAAACGCGCTAAAACTTTATCAATGTGTGTGAAAGGATAAGCGTTCGAATGATATCATGTGATTCGAATCTAACATTTATGGATATGCCGTTTCTGTTCGAATTTTGATATTATAAATTTAACCAAAAAGTGACGTGGACAGAAATCATTATGGAGAAGCGGTATATCTTTACTACGACGCGACGACGCGACGACGCGACGACGCGACGTCTCTAATTAAGAAATGCCTAAGATTAACTTATTCGTAAACGCACTGGGTACATTAATAAAAAAATTGTAAAGACGTAATTGTATTCAAATAGTTGTTTCACAATAACCCCTATTTGTATTATTAACAAAGTGAAAGTATGACTTTCATTATATTCCTAGGTCAATTCACTGTTGTAATAAAATTTAATACGTATGGGTTGGGTCGACTATATTTATTAACTGACCAAAAATGTTCTTTAATGTTACTTAAACTGAAAGCTTTATAATCTAATTTTCATTTATATATTTTTTTTATCGTGGCATGGCATAGTGACGGCACTTTGTCTGAAGGTAAAAATATCATTGGTAAATGAATGCGACCACCGAGGGATCAATATTCCATTGCCGGTCGTCGTTATCATGCTTCTCGACAAATGAATATATACTCGCTGATTCCAAAACAAGACACACCAAAAGAGAGCCACTTCGACGGGTTTATCGTCATATGCATGGTGGTCATAAGTCGTGACCCAGTCTAATACATTCCTACCAGCCCGCTTGATTGAAAAACAGCGTCGTCTGGTGATTTTCCTCACGGGCGACAAAAAGTTGATGCCAAATCTTTTTGTCGCATCGTTTATTTTTCTTGGTATTGTTTTTAATATCTTATGTTTTTTCACATGTTTTTGTTTTTTGTTTGAGTATCTTGTGACAATAAATATTTTTTCTTTGTTTATATTACTAGATAATGTCGTAAGCGTACCAATATACAGTGTTTTGGTATTGGTACTGGAATGGTGGTCGCGACCCAATCGGGCACAATTATTGTCATCTCCTACCACCCAGCGCGTAAAGCCGTACCCTATTTTCTAACATATTTTATTTATTTTCTATTAGAACAGTCAGTCTACCTAAACATGTCTTGGTTACTACAGAGAGTAACTAAAAATATTTTGACACATGGAGTTTATCATAAAAAATGTGTTATAAAGTATGTTGTGTTGTTTTTTTTTTTTAATATAAAGTATTAACTGTTGTGCATGAGACTGCAACAAGTAGAACCCCAATGGGTCCCTTCGCAGTGTACCCGGTACGGCGTGTTTAATTACACATAAAATGTACAAGTGCTTGTTTACTGCGTCGAGACACTTATCGACCGCTGAACGAGAACTTTATTGACACATTCACTCGCCGGCAAGGAACACAAGGGCTGTCACTGTCGACTTAAAATAAATTAGTTGTTTTTTTTTTACAATAAATTAACATTTAGCTTTTGCCCTTATCCGCTTTATCGGTTTCGAATAACACTATGCTTAACTTAGATTTAAAATGTTGTTCTTAAAATGTCGAAAGAATACATACTATCTTGATCTTAATAATGGTAAGAATATGTAGAAATTTAAAGGTATTTATGAATATTTTGTATTATTTTAAGCAATTTACTCGTCCTAAATCAATTAATTTGTCCTCTTGGTTTAAGGTAAGCAAAGTGCGCATTCTGTTGTTACAATTACGATCAAGATTATATTTCTTTGGTGCTATAATAATAAAATTTTAAATCGAAATCAAGCATATGCGCATTTTTTGCCTTAAACCAAGACGACAAATGAATTAATTTAGGACTAGTGGACTAAGATACAAAATATATAAATACCTATAAATTTATACTGTAGGAATAGGTCGTACCATAACATATGATATGACTTCGTATGACCTACGATATACAGAGAATGTATGGTTAAATCTAGACATTGGGTACAGTCGCATTTTTGAGCTTTGATATTAATATTATTTTCATCAAGAGACCAATACAATGGCATATAATGACGTCATATGACATTGGAAATTTCTTTACCCTTACATATATCATTAATAGACCTTATTTTTTGTTATCAGAAGCAATTCCGAAAAAAAAAACACTTTTAAACAGAACATTTATTTTATGTGGAATTTCAACAACCATTGTCAGCAACGTGCAAGTTAGTTGTCTGGAATTCTAAAAGGAACTAGACAAATTAGATTCTACTATTGAAAGTTCTAAAAATGTAAACCTAATGTTATTATGATTTTCACTTTTAGATTCCTATACAAATATAACACATTTCTGTTCGTTGTATGCTTTCTTAAAGTGTGTTAAAGTTTTTTACCTCAAAGTGTCTTACTTGTTTATCGAAGACGAGACTTTTGTTTTGCTACGAGTGGGTTTAAGGTACATTGTAGAAAACTAACAATAACTTTATTCAAATAAGAACGTTCTATATGTTAATTGCTTTCTTTTTTATCTTATTTAAAAGCAAATATTATTACATCTAAAACAATCTAAACTATGAATGTGAAGCCATACTGATAAGAAATATTACAATTTTGACGTAGAGGAATATAATATTTTATATTATAAATTATTTTAATACGTTTCTCTTCCAAATAAGTTAGCTCCTTTTCATTTCAACTTGAGAGTTATGTATGTGCTTGCTCAATGTACGTGCTGCTAACAGATATAGGTCATCAGTTCTATGCAGTTATAAATAATACATAACAAATAAAAAATCAAATATTCCGTTAGTTCTCAGCCCTACAATGTCATTTCACAATTTGTGCTCCACCTATTTGCTTTCATCGTTAGAACGTAACGTGTGCATTCTATAGCAATTATTCGACGATAAATGTTCGCAGTTTGTCTTGTGTCAATTTACCCTAGGTATCCCATTTATGAAAGAGTATCCTGATTTTCTACTATCTTGTCACGAACTTCACAGTTCACACTCAACAATGTTTTTGAGTAAATTTGACATCTATAACTACATGTTACAATTATTATAAGCTCAAGAGATTGTTTCTTTTTTGTTTGACCACGCCAATCTCTAAAACTACCAGTCAAATTTCAAAGGACCTTTTTGAATTCCTAGCTTATTTTTTGAGGAAGGTTATACGACAACTCTAATGAACGTCAAGCAATCTTTGGGTAAGTATGGGAAGTGAGAACAAAGATAGACTAGGCTACATGGGTGCGTTGACAGCAGCGCGGCGCGGCGGATAGTTAGTCGATTAAATTTCTAATAATAATCGTCTAGTAGTTTTTAATGGTATAAGCTAGTAAACATTATTTTATTTTACATTAATAGGAAAACTTAATATAAATAATAGTAAAAATAAAACAAATAGAAGGCCAATTAAAAGTTTTCACAAATAGAACAGATACATATAAACAAAAAAGAAAGAGTCAGCCATGTAGAGAAACACAAAATTAACACAAATTAAACTTATTACAAAAATTATTTAAAAATTAATGAAAAGTTATTGCATAAACTGCGCTTTATAGAAGACACACTTCTTTAAAAATATATTAAAACTGTTATCTAAAAAATTAGAATGTTTGCGTAAGAACAAACAAAAGAGCTTGTTTCATGACTAAAGTGTAACTTAAATGAAGAACTTCGAACGAGTATTTTATTTTGAATTATTCCTCGATCAATAATACACTATTGTGCGAAAGAATTATTAAATGATTATATTTGTGCTATTCGCGCTTAGCCATCCATCTATTACAAAAATATAAAATTTAACCAAAAAATATTAAGTGGGCAATGGGAAATATGTATGTTTTTATGAATATTTAACAAGTAAACTGGTCCTTATCCAAAGTATTCAGCGGTTACGCGACCATAAAAAACTTAATTAAGGTAAAATAACAAATAAAAATTTCTTTTTCATTTTCTGGGAATTATTTTAGTTAGTAGATATAAAATTATTATAAGAAATATAGCGCTCATTGGAAATGGCATTCCAAAATGGAGGGGTGGTGAAATTACAATTTCTTGGAAAACTACATGTGAGTTATTGAAATTAGATAGAAAATTTATTATGTATCATGCAGGGTATGAAAATATATGGCTTACGTGAACAAAGACGCAATAATACTTGATTCTAAAAGCAAATAAAATTTTATATGTTGTTAGTATTTCGTTTTTAATAATAACCACAGAAGACTAAACACTATGAATATTATTTATACGTAAAAAAATACCTTTGATTATATAGACGTGTATATTATAAAGAAATAACTTATGAAATAAATTTTCTTTATAATGCTAGTTATATACACAATAGAAATCTTGGTACTAAATTTATATTCTGTTGGACTAAAAAGCGGTAAAAGCCCCTGCTTGCGCAAGTAATAGGTCCTCAAAATGACGCCTAAGGACCCTCCCCAATCGCATAGTAGACCCTTAGCATTTCTGTGGATTGTGAGTGGTTTAATTAAATACTAAAACTTTCGGTAACGGTACAAAACAGTCGGAAAGAAGTTAATTTAAAATTAAATTGAAAAGTAGTGAGAAACATTTTCGTTCGAGATATATTTTTATTTACTTCGGAACGATGTTTAAAATTATGTGGTACAAGTTTGTTCAGAGTTTTGCGCTCGAGTGGTCTGTTTTTAGCTTTTGTAACATTACATTTAACTACACATTTTTAAGTAGTTACATTATGCTGAATTACGTGTACCAGTTTCTTTTTAACAGACTTAAAAAAAGACGGAGGTTATCAATTCGAATGTATATACATTTTTTATGGATGTTCAGCCATAAATTCTTTGTTTTTGAACCGATTCGGATGATTCATTTTCGATAGAAAAGGGATACCTCAAGGGTGGCCTAATTTTAATTTAATTGAAACTCGAACCTTCAATTTCGAAGATACACCAGGAAACTTCTCAAAATCATTGAAGTTGGTTTTCTTTTTAAAATGGTCGTGTTCTATTTTTTATTCAGTATTTTTTATCGGGGATGTATTTCAACTCCATTGTATGCTGAGAGATGTTTCACGACAGTTGTACCATACACCATGGCTCTGTAATACTCTCTAAAGTGGCATAGGCGGTCGCGTTCTGGTACCAACCAGTGTATATCTAGCTGTTGGGAGGATTGCAGGCTGGCTTGACAGCGGCGGTCGCTGATGGATATTAATCTCTCAGTGGTCGTGGTTGTTTTTGTATTTTAGTGTGTTTACCATCTGATACAATGCTGCCACTTTTCCGTGTTATTAAAAGGGAATCATAACTTTAGACTATCTTCTAAACTGCTATTTATTTTACATATTATAGTTTAGAATTTTAATTATGACCGTATACTATTACAAATTAAATCCCATTATCATTCCAGAAACTGATGAGATTAGTCATCTAATATTATTATTGGTCTTTTACAACTTATGTCATATGAGTAATTTATATTTATGTCTTCATGTATAATAAGTTTTAGAAGGGAGTAGAAAAAGGTAAAATTAAAATTTTATAATTAGGCCGTAAGTCAGAAAAAGGTACGGGTAAACGAGTAGTCGGGAACCCCCCCCCCCCCCTCCCCAATTACTACGCGAGAAAAACATGGATGAGATTAGCTCAGGAGTGGGCGATTACGGGCTGAAGATGATGATGACGATGAAGTCAGAAAAAAGAAGATCTAACATACGTCGTTGTTCTTCTAAGCCTAAAGTAGCAAAATATATCTAAATGATATTCAAGTATAAAATTAAATGTTATAAATATGATTTTTTGCTGATGACTCTAGTTGGAAGTGCAATTATCCCATTGCCGCACCCCGGTCGCGCCCAAAGTATGATCCACCCTGTTTCATCGCTTATTATCCACCCACGCTTAATATAAGTAATGTTTTACTCGTATTTATTAAACAAATATATCTTTTAGTAAGCACAGGCAATATCAACTACGCTTGTGTTTGATCGCCTGGTTTAACTCTTTGTTTGGATTCTCGTTTTTCATTTGTTTTTTGATAATATTGTTCTTACCAGCCAGATTGGATGCAATTTTTTTGGAAAGCTAAACTAAACAAGACATTTTTTTTACAAATAGAACACCGACTTCAATGATTTTTAGGTACTCCCTGGTTTATCTTTGTAGGTAAAAGTCCAATGCAAAGAAATTAAAATGGGTCCATCCTTGAGGAATCCCCTTTCCAACTAAATAATAACCATCAAAATCGATTCATAAACAAAGAAGTTATATGCCTTAATATCAATAAAAAATATACAATCGAATTGAAAAACTCCTCTTTTTTTAAGTCTGTTAATATCAGAATCAACTAGTTTGCTAATAAAAAAATATTTTTGAATAAGATAACCCTTTTATTGAGGAATCTACAACACTGTATCACTTAAAGATATAACCCTAAAAAGCGGAGCAATTAGCATAAACGTTAACTAACCTGGTATGCTATAAACAGGTATGTATATTTAACGTATATATAGCTGGTTATATACCAGCTATGATATATGCTATGGTATAGATATTGAATAAGTATGCAGTACATTTGGCAATAAAACTGAAACATGAAGTTGCAAAAGCGTTCGTTTATTTCTAATCAATGTAAGTGAGTCCCGATTAAAAGGCACTCAATTCGATGCCCATGTGCAAAGTGTATCAATGTCGATACAGTAATTACTTGTAGTGAACATAGAACAGATGGCCCCGGATGAAAAGGAACAATGATAGCGGCGTACAACTTTTTATACACTATTCTGTAAGTCTCTCGCAACAGTAATTCTTTGCAAATGGGTCGACACAGTTTCTTTTAAAGTTTAGACGTTGGATTGTACGAGTGAGAATTCGCTTGACTGGGCTCAATGAAAAAATATATCCTAAAGTCTATCTAAATCTTGTACATTGTTGAAAGTTATATTTCACGAGAATATGTTTATAAACTTTCTATTTTCCATTATACGAACAACTAGCAACGAGACTTTTCTTCTTTTTTTATCTATACATATAACTAAATGTAGACTCCTGTCTGTACAAGTAATATTTTTTAACAATTTTCCATTAAAAAAAATTTTGTCTGTATGGCCGGATTTAACTTAAAAACGGCTTGACAAATCCTTATGAATTTGTACAGGGGTCGCTTACGTCATTGGTTATAAAGAAGTTAATAAGAATTTTCAATAATACTTTTAGAAAACGAAATTCAAAAGATTTTTTTTGTTATCCGATTTTGATGAAATTTGGTACACGATATACCTTCCCCGGAACAGAATTATTAAACTTATACGTAAAGAATAATGTTATACATACGACATACATGCACACAACATAATTGTAATTTTCTACGTTTTAGGGCCCATTTTCCATCAGCACATAACTTTATTTGAGTAACAATTTTTAAATTTTTACAGTTTTCCTATACATTTGACGTCTAAACTGTCATAGTCGGTGCAAGCTAAGCTTTTAAGAAATTTTAGGAAACTTTAAAAATTAAATTAGATTTATATACTCACACTACTTCGTTATACGTTTGGTTATCCTTGGCTGGCACCGACTCCAAATATAAGAATAATTGAGTTATAAAGGATATTTTAAGTAAATAAATAATGTAATTTTTTTAGTGTATTTTTTCAGAGTAAGTATAAATTTTTGAGTCGGTTTGGTTTTTGTGAAAAAAAAAAATTCTTCCTTTTGCGACCATTTAGGTTCCAAAGTGTGAGGACAAACTTCTTGCCGATGGCAAGCGATGCGATGGTGGAAAGTAGCCACTGGCATCATACTGAACAATTCCTCGGAACACAACCCATCACACAAACGGTAGAACATGCACAAGGAGGCAAGGAAGGAACCTTCAACATTCGTGCTGTTTATTGTTAAAGAGTTCCGCTGTATTTTCGCAGTCCAAGTTAGTTCAGACCGTCCTTAATTAGGTATCTAACTAGTCTTGGATTATCATAAACCTACCAATATATCAAAAACTATACATTTTCCATTTGATTTTGAAGAGTTTTCAGGTGTATATTCGAAATCCAAAGGCCAATGCCAATAAAATTAAAATGGGATATTGTTATCCCATTTCCAACAAAAATTATATATTCTAAATCAGTTCATAAATGACAGAGTTATAAGTTGACAAACATTAAAAAAAAATACAACCGAATTGAAAAACTCCTTTTTTGAAGTCGCTTAAAAAAAGAATAATGTAAATCGAATCACACTTGACGGACTTATTGCCTTTGCCTTATATATTATGACTAGATGTGTCCAACGGTTTTATCCTACTGTCCTACTGTCCACCGGCACCGTGCCGCCACCAACGCACCCGTGTAACCTCTAGTATTTCTCACTTCCTTTACTTGCTTACAGCTTGCCAGACTGTTTGACTTTCATGGTTACTACTTCGCTCTACAGAGTTGTAGCAAAATTTTTTCTATATATAGCATTCCTCAATAAAGTTGGGCTATAAAATTAAAAAAACAAATTGTAACCTGACCGGTTATTTCAAATACATATTAGCTGGTTCAAATAATCACAAACTCTTGAGATTTATATCTTTGTACAGATATTATAACAATTATTAAAATATTTTTTACTCTCTGATCAATACCAATTGTTAATAATATTATATTGTAGTTGTAACGAACCGTTTTTAAGAGAAATCACAACAGTTTGATGAAAATACAATACTAACTAATCACACTTGATAATTAATTTCTAAGATAAATATTTTTCCATTAAAATATTAACTTATTGAACAATCTAACCGGTGCCCATTTGTTTTACTTATGAACTCTGTATAAAATAATAATTTTATTACAACAAAAACTAAGAGCAAGGCGTGCCTTGAACGAAATATTGGAGATTAAAAGAGTTCACTTAACATTCAGTGATGAAGTATCTACATGAAAACAATTATTTTAAAACATGTTTCGTATTTTCAAAGAACACTTCTTTTCATAATACTGTCTGCAATAGTGTAAACAACTAAATAACTGGACAAGCTGGTCAGACAGATGTTGTTCTGCCCTTTCCGGGTAGTTAATGATTCAACGACAGTGCCACCTATCGCATCGTAACATAATATCTATAAACCATTGTCTTGATAAAACAAATATAATATGTAAATGTGACTGGTAGTTCCAGATATTAACAAACAAATTGATTGAGCTTTAATATTAGTATAGATTATGACGCTGTTGCTGAAAGTATAAAATGAGTCATCGACTGTATAATTGCGTACATATACAACAAAGCAAAAAAGAAAAATAACTCAAGAAACTTAAGCTATCGCCCAAATAAAAGTCTCAACGTTATTGGTTTCAAAGAACATATTTATATAAATAGGTAATAACTAAACAAGACTGTTATCTTCAAACGTTTAAATGCCGACTGAAAGGTTGAATGCAACACGCCAATCTCAATAACTCGTGCTGTCTATAGGGATTATTTCTTCAGTCGATTATAAGACGGCTGTCAATTCATTACTAGAATATGAAATTGTACAGCAGTTGTCGATAAATGTGAACCGGTATTCAAATCTATGTCTGTTTAACTTAATATTTAAATACTAATTCGGAATTTTGATGAATTTTAAAATTTCGTTTTGTTATTTATTTGTAATTAAAACGAAAAGCGAAGTTAAAGAAAAACAATAATATAATATTTCATAATCACACAAAAAAGCTTTTATAATCCAAAACCCATTTAAACTGCAAGTTTTTTTTTTTAATATAAATATATATTTTTTACTTTTTATATTAAATATTAGTTCGGCAACGTGCCGGCACTGTGACTGATGGTAACCACAGTACAATCAAAAAAAAACGATGACCACCAAGAGATCTCTAAACCAACGACGGTCGTCGCTGTTATGCCGCTCTGCAAGCCTCTAGGCATCTCGACGTACATTGGCTGATACTAAAACGTGATGGGCTTACCACCACGTGCATGGTGGTTGAGACGCAATCGGGTACAGATTACTACCCGCTTAATTACTGAGTATACACAGTTCTCGGAACGCGACACACCTAAACCATGGCGGGTATTACACAGTCTCGTCCTATCGTGTCCTACCCACCTAGGAAATTTGACCGTGAATTGTTTTCATCTTTCTTAAAATCGAACTGAGAGATGGGACGTTCTCATGCAAGCCAACATGACTGACTTTTTATCATAGTGGTCTACTTTTTTATGGTTTATAGGTTTAGCGTTATGGCCAAAATCTCACGTGATGTTAAGTGATGATGTGACCCAAGATAGTGACATGTTAAGCCTAGTGGGGAAACTGGTTCTCAAATGCAGTTGCCGGAACACATCTAAAAGTGCTTGGTGACAGATTTTAACTTTAAGGTTAATGGTAGCCAGGTGGGCAATAGAAAATACCCTACAACCATGCTATGGTTTCATCACGATGTTTAACTCAGGCTCATTGCAGGGATTCGAACTCACGTCATTCGGCGCAAAATCCGTACACGCTACAACTCAGTTCTCAGTTCAGTCTCCAGCTCTCGGTTACGGCCCAGTCGGAACCGAGTGCCCTAGCATCCTCATGTAGGACTCTATCTTTGAGAATATCCTGATAAATTACAGATTATAATTTAATAAATATCAAAGTTTTATAACACATTAAAAAAACAATTTACTCCGGCAGCGAAGCCGCGGCTGTCGTAAAATAAGAATTTTACGATAGGGACAGACGTTACATAAATATCACTTAGCTATGTCGTTTATTAAATAATGAATAGTGTGCTGAAGATTTAGGCGATATTGTCTCTTGATCTATGGTAGCAAGTAAGCATGCGGCTCGCCTGATCGTAAGCGGCTACCGTAGCCTATGAACGCTTATAATACCATAGATATCATCAGCGCGTTGCCGACCTTGGACTCCCTTACCCCAAGGAGCGTTAGATACTTTACCCAGCTTAGGAACACAACACTTCGGTTGTGATATTCTGTAGGGAGGCGGGTTTCCACATATTAGACTATCCCAAGAGAGAGACATTTCCAAAGAAATTTCTCTGTACCCTATCTTTCTTTGAACTATCCCCTTCCCTGTGGACCTCTGGAAACCATACTCACCACTGGAAAACAACACAAGGTTACTTCAGGATCGGCTTACTTCGGCCATATATTAAAAAGATAGAAGCAATTGACGAAAATTATGGTAGACATATCGTAACAGCCAACGACAATAGATTAAAAATAAAACAAAAATTTGAGCCGTTCGCGTAGTTCAGCTATCTACTTCAGAAATCATAGATCTAAACGCATTTCGAATATAGCTAAAATATCTCTATGTAATAAGGATTTAAGAAGTACTTATAGAAAGGTAATGTAATTTTTTTTTCTTAAAAATAGAGTTCGCAGAAAAAAGGCCCTTTGTTTCGAATCACTAAGTTATACGGAACCCATGATATATAATTTTGAATATAGATAATAATAGAATTTTCTTAAATAAATAAAAAAATACAATTATTTAGTCGTTTGGCCGGATTTAGTCGTATAGAGCTTACATCTGAAGACTACCATCTCTTAAAACTTACTTTCGAAAAAATATCGGCAGCCAAATAGCTGACTCACGCGCGCACTCTGTTCTCGAAAAGTAGCAGATATGCCCAATATCTGACGTACATTAGCGAATCACTATAACGGGCTTTTAATCATATACACAAGTAATCGCGATCTATTTGGGCCACCCTGTTATCATTTCCTCGTTCACTACTCAACAGGGAACACCACGTGCAAATGAGGTTGACTAAACTGTCTCAGTTCTCAAGATGGTTTTGTTGAGACACCCCTTAAACCCTAATACTGAACCCTTCAACATCACACGCTAAGGTCTTATTACTATGTATGTCTATTACAAATTATGTTAGCCAATTATAAGACAGGCTGTCAATTCATTAGGTGAACGGCAATTTGTACACGCTTGGCATCGCGTGTTGTACAACATTTATGGAACAGTTTGTCTTATAGGTACATACATAGTGTTATTATCCAGGTAAAGGGTGCAGTAAATGAAAAAGCTATAGGGTTTACATCACAGATATAATTTAATGTGCCTAATGGATTTTAAACATATTAAAAACCTTGACAGCGTTGTTTAAATCGACTGTGAAATAGAAACCATTGATTATGTTGAAAATTAATCAAGTTTATAATGTTATTTTCATTTGGTTTTTAGTTTGATTTTTAAATAAACTATTTTTAAACCAACGAAAAGTAACAGGACATCTATACAATTAATAAATTTAAAGTGTCTTATTGTAATGTTAAAATAAGAGCTCTTTACTGAATGCATAAGAAAGTATATGCGATACCTATAACAAAAAACTATTTTTTTTAATGTTTGTCTGTCTGTTTATTCCGGGTAATCTCCGAAACGGTTGAACCAATTGTGACGGGACTTTCACCGGCAAATAGCTAATGTTATAAGGAGTAAAATAGGCTACCTTTATATTCGAAAAAATATTACGGTTCCACGCAAATAAAAAAAACTGACCATGGTGAACCAATTCGGGGGCTTAAATGGCTTAGGCTGAGTGAACCATAATAAATATATCAAATTAATATTCTACATAATCGTATATATTAAAAAAGTCAGGAGGAGCGTATGTTTACCTCCTAAGGATCACTCATAACAAGCATATAACCGGAAGCGGGTGTGGCGTGTGTCCGATCGACGGCATTTTGTAGTCCACGCGAGCGAAGCCGCGACTACAGCTAGTACTATATAAGAACGAACATTATCTTGTACGCGCCTACGTGTGACTTTTGTCACCGTGACTGTTTCGTCACACCTTGTCAATTCTATGGATGAAACTGTTTTGTCAAGTCGTAGCTAGCGCGCACCTCCGTACATATCCATAGGACCGGAAAAGGATGACGAATTAGTCACAGTGACAAAAGTCACTCGTACGCGCTATCTTTACCTATCTACCTATCTGAACTTATTTTAATTAGCCCGTTAAAGTATGAATGCGAATAACATTTTAAAAACTATCAAAACTATGACATGACTATTCAACGCCCAAACATTCTTACTTTTGCTCATTAAAACCACATTATTTAAGAGAGGTAGGACACAGAGAAATTTCTTTGAAGATTTTCCTCTACTTGGGGCAGTCTATTTTGGTGGAATACTTCTACCCTACAGAAGATCGCAGCCAAATAACCTTGGCTTTTGTTTCTGCGGTGAGTAGAGTTTTCAGAGCTCCTTGGGATAGGTGGATTCAAGGTCTAGTGACACTTATTGAAGCGTCCATAGGATACGGTAGCCGCTTACCAACAGGCGGACAGTATGCTTATTTACAACCTTAGTAGTATAAAAAAATATATAATCACAGATTATAACAAACCTATTTTTGATAAAACTTAGTATTAATGTATGTTAATAAATATACTTAAATTCGAACTTATTGATAAAGCATCGCGTTATAAGTACCTTCATTCTATGCCAGCTCTGTTCAATCTCTGAATAATTTCTTAACTATGTTAGTTACTTTGCATTTATTTAAACATTTAAAACACACGTGTTTAATTCTCTTATCTTTGTAGGTGCATATAAAGTTTAACTAGAATTTAGGGCAAACCAGAAGCATTGATCAAAGAGAAACTATGTAAATTATTTAGATTTATGAATGGCTAACTTTATAAATGTAATATATCTGCAAAATAACAACAATTTGAATGTATTAGGAACTAATGTTTCCTTATTCATTTTATAACTATTAATTCAAGTAATAAAACTTGTTACTTTTAAATTTGTTAATAATTTCAATCTGTAAATGTCCAACGACTGTACATTATATTACTGTTATATAATATTAGGTCCTTACATATGAAATTGGCGTTTTGTACGGGAGGAATATAAAGTCAATGTTTTTTTTTGTAAAATATATTTTATTAATCAAAGTATGTATGTAACTATGTAAACCATTATCTATGCACTTATGCCATCTCATAGGTAGTTCATTGATCCCTTTACTAAAAAAACCATGAGGGCGAAAATCAATAAACTCATTGAAGGTGGTTTGGACTGCCGCATCGGATTTGAATTTTTTTCCTTGTAAGAAGTTGTTTAAATTCCGGAAAAAAGGTAATCTGTTGGAGCAAGGTCCGGGGAGTACGGTGGATGTCGCAGACATTCCAATTGTAGCTCATGTAACTTAGTGGTTGTTTGTTGTGCAATGTGTGGTCTTGCGTTGTCGTAAAGCAGCAGTGGCCTAGACCGATTGACCAATCTCGGTTGTTTAGCAGCTAGTTCTTCCTTCATGGTTTGCAGTTGCTGTCAATAGATATCTGCCGTAATGGTTTGGCCAGATTTTAAAAAGCTGTAGTGAACTACACCGGGCGCTAGTCCACCAAACACTCACAAGTAACCTTTTCTGAGTCAATTTTCGTTTAGGGTAGGATTTGGCTCGGTCTCCAGGGTTCAGCCATTGTGACGAGCGCTTTCGATTATCGTACAGTATCCACTTTTCACCACAAGTAATGATTCGATTTAAAATATCTTCATTATTGTGTCGGTTGAGCAAAGTAACACAGCAGTCGACGCGTGTTTGCAAGTTCGATTCACTCAATTCATGAGATACCCATCGTTCAAATTTTTATACTTTCCCGATTTGCTTCAAGTGGATTAATATAGTTTTATGACTTACCCCGAAGCCTGCAGCTATCTCTGAAGTACTTTGTGATGGATCCGCTTCCACAATAGCCTTAATTTTTCATTTTTCACTTTGCTCTCCGGCCGTCCACGGAGTTGGTTTTGAAGGTCGAAATTTCCAGAACGAAAACGTTGAATCCAAAAACGTATCGTGCTTTCTTTTGCGACACCAGCGCCGTACACATCATTAATTCTTCGAGCTGTTTCTGCAGCACTGGTGCTACGGTAGAACTCGTACTCGTAAATATACCGATATTTCATGTTTTCCATTGTGCGGTAATAAGCGACGCCAAAGAAAAAAATTAAGAGGAAAAAACATACAAATGACTGTTTTCAAAACTCAAATGTACCTACTAAATGAATTTATAAAATTGAATTTGGAATTCTTCACCAAAGAGGAGATATTTCAGATCAAATTGGTCAGTACGACAAAACGCTATGTATACGATAACGATATGTAAGGACCTAATATTATACTGGACATTTATAAATCCAAGTATTGTCTAAGTGGCTGGGTATTAGGACACGACAATTGTGTCCAACTGTGTCACGATCACCATGCGCATATTGGTACACACATCACAATGAACGAGGTGTCTAACTTCGCTCCCGCACACCCACCGCGGTTTCCGCCGCGACTTCCCTCTCTCGCGGCAACTCAAGCCTAGGTCCGTTCCTCTGTCCGAAATGCTTGAGTCTGGCAGCCGCCCGCGTGATACAAGTGACACTGCACTTGCAATCACTTAGCTACTCACATACACCATTACATACAATATGGTTATACATACGTGCACACCACAGAGGTTCTGTAAGGGACCTTTTTTTTTCTTTTTTTTACTCTAGTTAGCGTAGACCATATTTTCAGATCATTAAATATATATACACATGTGCCTCCCTTCCTTGTTACATGTGTTAGTTTAGCTCGAATTTTATGGATAGGGAAATAGATCACGTTTTCATTGCAATCGCGTAAAAAATCGCCGGGAAAGCTGTAAAAGCCATCAGCGGCTCTATTTGTTTAGAGCACCTCAGGCTAACAGAGTAGTCAAGTTCTAAAAAAAAAACAATCAATGAATTTCTCTTGGTTTGTCGCATTTCGGGATTAGCCAATATCTTGGTTGCCGTTGTTTCTGGATTATACTGTGCGTACAATACTGTAAGTGTCCCAATACTGAGCAAAGGCATCTTCCCAAGAGAAGGTACGGGCTTGAGCACCAATCTTCAGTCTTCAATTCAGTATTGTTATGAAACATTAATATATTTACGAATTATGACAAATACGAATACTTTTACCCACGCTTTATGTGGGTAGATTTTGCGTCTTTGAAGATGTTTTTCATTCAATTAAAGTAACGCAATTTATTTGAGGTTTTTTCAGTACCTATGTCACGTACATCTATTTTCTACATTCTTATTCTTAACTCACCATTTAAGTATTCATCGTAACGGTATCGAGATATTTTTGAAAGACCAGCAACAATAAAAGAGATTGCTGTATTTATTATTTTCTTCTGAACGACTTGACCGATTGAGCTCATATTTATTACATAATATATTTATTTATTATATTTATTTATGGTCGAGCCATTTAACTATCCCAACCTGTACTAGTTATAAAAGTATCGCTAAGATGAAAACTGTATCAAGAGAAGTAGGTCGAATGCACAAATGCACTGAATATTATATACTGTTGTATATAATAATGCTGTAAATAAATAATGTATGTATGTAATGCTTAATTTTAAATCAAAATTGATAAACATAACTTGTTTTTATATGCACTAATCACAAGTTTTTTCAAGAAGAAATATTATATTAAAAAATCCAATTTTCCAAAATTTTCGCCTAACCTCTTAATGGATTTTGATGAATTTATTAAGACTACTTTCGACGGTTCACAGGAGCAAGCGTTTTATTTTCTGTTATATTGTTACATTTTTTATGATATCACCTGCCAAAGGTGTAATTTCATTTTTGTTAGGCAACAAAACGACTTCATTTAAGAGTATTCTAGATCTGGATTTATGGTCTTTTTTATCTATACTTTCATTATTAATATTTACGGGTAAGCAGACAGTCTAAACTTTAGACTCTAAAGGTCAACTAAACAGAATTGTGTGTACTTATTTAAGAACGCGCAGTTATTCTTTGTCGTAACAAACTAACTCTATAAATTTCATCCCGCGTGAAACAACATGAAGTTAGCCATCAATGATCATAATGTGAATTCACTTTACTGACTTTTTATTGTTTCAAAATTATTTAACGGTGTATAAATAAAAGCCAGTAAAACAAGCTGAATTATTAAAAAACATAACCCACCTTTTTCGCAGTCGGGTAATGAATTCATGTTATTGTCATTGATGGCTAACTTCATCACTTCGCACTTTCGTCACTTGATGTGCGCGCGTTTCATAATTATACCCATAATGAAACGCTCTAAAATAATTGAGTCGGTCAAAATAAATATAACTTCAAAAAAATATTCTAATGAGTTATGGACTGAATAAAATATAAAATGTAAATTTAAAACTATCCTCCGTAACAGAAACAATTGCTAAATGCAGCAGATGGCGCCACCACCGCGTAAGCGTTTTAGCGATTATGCGTCATTATTTCACGCCGTATAAAAATAGTCCCTAATTCTGAAGGTTTTACTGCTCTTTTACAACTTTTCGGAATCGTCGGTAAAACCGAATGCGTGGCTACATACGTCGACGATAATTTATTAGGATATAAACAAACGTTATTACGTTTTATTTCAAAAAATGCCAAATATATATTTTAATAATATAATTTCTATTGAAAGTACTCTCAATTATTTATACAGATGTGACTGTTTCTACTACATGTAAAACCAATAAAAAATAATTATTATAGTAATAACACCAGCTTATAAGTATTCTACTTTTGGGCAATGAGGCGTCTTCCTTTGGTAAGGTACGAACTAAATCACCACGACGTTTTGGCTATTTCAAACGCCGAGAAATCAATAGTTCTATATATTTCCACATACAGTAGTAGTACAAGAATATTTCTGAAGCGTTCAAGTTTCCTTACAGTGATTTTCTTTACCATCAGCCGATGTAGGTTTTGTATACCTACCAATTAAAAATGTACACGAATTCCGAAAAAGCACACCTACGTACATAACGGTGTTCGATCCTGCGGAATCGAATTGATATTCCGCCGATTTAAACCACTCGACAACTCGACTTTTTTTAAATGAATAAAATAATAATACGCTCATAGGTACAATGCAATACGTACAATAGGAATTTAAAATTATAATTATTCTTATGTGCAATAAATATAGTCGGGGCTTGAGGTGAAGAGCGGAGCATCTCCCCCAGCCTCACTGCGCCGCGCCCCGCCGTCCCAACACCTTTTTTTTTTTTTTTTTTTTTTTTTTTAACGTGGAGAATCCCATCAGGGGTACACAACCACCCGGGGGAACGAGTGGTTATGTGAGACTCCTACTCACTAAAACTCCACGGTGTACCATCCGCCGCCATACTGGGGCGACGCGGGCACTGAGTTGGCATACAGCCGCGCCGCCCCGGCGGCCGGCCCGGCTAAACCGGGCCCCGGCCTAAGTAGGAGACGGCTCAGTACACCCTAGCCGTCTCCTCCGTCCGCCGACCCTGTGCAATGAGAAGACAGGCCCCCCGACCCATCTCCTCTTTTCGGCTAGGGTGGCGGGAGTTGGCGAATGAACCGCCTCCTCCTGCCACCCGTTCGTCTTTGACGGAGAGGGCCGCTCAGGGCACCCCCCTCGCGCGCCCTCTCCGCAGCCTCCTTCTGCGAGATGATGTCCTCGCAGAAGGAGGCCATCGCCGTCCATGCAGTCTCGCTGCCGAGCATGGCTCTCACCGCACTCGGCAGCGAGAGGTCCCCTCCAACAGCTACGGCCAGAGTGCGGCGCTGTTCCACCCACGCAGCACACTCAGAGAGAGTGTGCTGCGCCGTGTCCTCTAAAGCCCCGCACTCGTGGTACGTAGTGTTGGGCTCCCTCCTGGCTATCTTGTGCAGGTACCATCCGAAACAACCATGTCCGGATAGTACCTGCACAAGTCTAAACGTCAGGGAGCCCCGCTCCCTGGCGCACCACTCCCGGAGGACCGGGCGGACGGCGTCTATGGTATAACGCCCATAGCGCGCGTCCGCCAGGTCCTCCTCCCACCTCCTGATAACCTCCTCCCGGACCTCCCGTCGGACCCTGTCTACCTCTGTGGGAGCTGGAGGCTCCCCTAACTCTCTCCTCGCCGCCGTGAACCTGTACACGGCGGCGAGCACCTCCGCTTCCAACTCCCACGGCGGGGAGCCAGCAAGAACCATGGCCGCCCCCGCGGACACCGACCGGTACCCGCGGATTACTCTCAGCGCCACGACACGCTGCGTAGCACGCAGTACGCGTCTGTTCGTGGCGCTGAGGGCATTCGCCCAGATCGGTGCCCTATAGACGACCATGCTCTTGACAACTCCCGCGAACAAACGGCGACAGCTCGCGCCCGGCCCCCCCCCCCCCGAAATCGGGAGAAGCCGGCCGAGAGCCGCCGCCGCTCCCACTATCCGTGGTTCGAGTCCCTTAAAGTGGGAATCGAACCGCCAACGTCCGTCCAGGATGAGGCCCAGATATTTCATCTGGACCCCAACCCGGACCCTCACACTTTCCACGTATATGTGGGCCCCAGGAGGCGGCCCACACCGAGGCCCATGGAAAAGTAGGGCCTCGGTCTTCTCAGCCGCCACCCTGAGGCCCAACGCCTTTATGCGTCCGACCACGAGGGCAGCGCCCTCTGTGGCCAGGCGCGCCACCTCTTCATAAGTCCCCCCCTGGGCTACGACTAGGGTGTCGTCCGCGTAGCATAGCACGCGAATCCCCGAAGGGAGTGCTACGCGGAGCACCCAGTCGTAGCCCATGTTCCACAGGAGCGACCCCAACACCGACCCCTGTGGAACACCACACCCAACGTGCCGCCGAACTACATTACCCCTCCCGTCTACGAAGGCGACCTCCCTGCCCTGGAGGTAGTCCTCCAACAGCCGCCGCAGGTACGAGGGCACTCCGAAAAATCGGAGCGCCTCCCGTATAACACCATGCGGCAGACTGTTGAAGGCGTTGGCGATGTCGATCGACACCGCCAACAACCTACCTCCCCCCTCGGTCGCCTCTGCGGACCACTCCTTCAGGGTGGAGAGGGCGTCCAGCGTTGAACGCCCTCTCCGGAAACCGAACTGCCGGTCCGAAAGTACCGGCCCAACTTCCTCCATGTGCCGGACGACACGAGACGCCAGGATGCGCTCCAGCATCTTCCCCGTGTCGTCCAGCAGCACGAGGGGCCGGTACGAGGACGGGCAGTCCGGGGGGCGACCCTCCTTCGCCAGAAGGCAGAGTCGCCCCGCCCCACCTTCCAAAGCTTCGGGAACCGTCAGCCGACAAACAACGGTTGAACAGCTCCCGAAGCTCTCCCCCCATGGGGTCCAGCGCCACACTCAACAGCCGGCCCGGAACTCCATCCGGGTGGCAGCAACTCCTCCGCAACAGCAATCCCATATGACATGGGAGGCGGGAGGAGCTCCGGAGTGTCGGGCAGTAACGTGGCCACGACCCTCGCCAGGACCTCTGAGTCAAGGGACTCCGTTAACGGGGGCCCCTGCCTCCGGAACTTCTTCCGGGCCACCCGGTACGGGCGCCCCCACGGGTCCCTATCCAGGGTCCTGAGGAGCTCCTTCCACTGCTCATCCTTCGCCCGGCTGATGGCCACCTGCAGGGACTTCCGCGATCGTCCGTCCCTTCACCTCGCTTAACGCGCCCTTACCGAAGTAATGTGAAATTGTGAAAGCTGTCTTTGACAACTATCGTACGTTTACTGATCGCGTTAAAGCTGAAGTTGCGGCCCCGTGTTGTTTTTGTTTTGAATGATGACCTACCTGAGTTCATCAAAATCCGTTACAAAAAAAAACATTTTTTTATTCATCGCCAAGCGCGACAAATGGCAATAAATGGATCTGATGATTCAATAATTTAATTGATTTTCAATGATTAATTAATTCAGTTTGATTTCTCTGTGTGAAATATTTAAAAAATGTCTGATAATTTATTACTGGTTCTTTCATTATGTTAACCACGATGTACATTTTTTGTTTAAAACAACCCTGACATTTATCGACGGCCTCATTATCGACAGCAATAACTCTAGTTGGATCACAGCACTATCAAATTCCTTAGCTCTGCATTCAACTCGCACGCTTTCTTTAGACTTTATATTAGTTGTCTTTCCTTGGCTTGAAACATTCACAGCAGTACAGCGATGTGAACTCAATCAATAGTAGTTACTATGGCCAGTTTTTAACAGCTATTTTATTAATAAAAAAGGCAATTAATCAATATGCGAATTAAATTATATTATTGGGTTTTATTTTAGAAATTTATTCAGATGGGTGCGAAATATTGTTCAGTTTATTGTGGGCCCACTCAATTTTACCTAGACTTCTTCTGCACGATTTCATAAGCATTATTTAGATTTATAGTAATAAAAACAGTTTTTAGCATAACTCGTAAATACGATATTTTCCGTATACAATAGCGTACCGACCAGGGGCATACGCCCCTCACAAACACACTAAAACGATTAAATCTATAAAAGGAAAGTTCCTACGTTTACATTTATGTGAATATCTAATTTAATGAATATAGCCCTAAATAAAGTGCAATGGTATGAGTCCTAATGGTTATTTATTACGAAATTTATGACTATAGTTATAAAACTATATGGACGTCTCAATACGGTGGTGCAAGGGGCAAAAGACTACGGCCAAGAGCTCAAGTGAACGTAGTAATGTAAGTGAAGTAACCTAAGCCAGCATTGCTACGTCAAATCTAGCCAATAGGTATCTATAGAGTAAATATAATGACAACCAAATAATACACTGAGATTAATACAATATTAAGAGAGCTTTTTTTCGATCTAGCTATAGGGTTAGCCATGAGGGCCCTGGAGCCGCAGACGATTTTAGAGCTTCACCGGACTTGGGGGTGAGCGCTTAAGGCACTCAGCCTTGACTCTCTTACGAAAAAAGTACTTTGTACTGCCAAATATAGCAAATTACCTCCAAAGTCTTAAATCCCTAACGAAATGTCAGATATTTGAGATCAAAGTGGCCAGTTCAAAAAAACGCCAAATTTATATGTAAGGACCTATATCTGGCGTTTGGTTAGGAATTCCAATTTCAAATTTATTTCAAATATAGGCTTGTGTATTAGTGTTTCGAATTTAGTTATTCATTTGATTTCGCTGCATTTTATTTTTCTTTGACATCATTATTTTCACAAAACCGAAAACTTAAAATATCGCGTTATTTATTAATATGAGCTCCACCGTTGCATCAGTGCTACAGAAACAGCTCGAAGGATTAATGATGTGTATAGGAAAGCTACTGTTAAAGAATCATGGTACGTTTTTATTCCAACGTTTTCGTTCTGGAAATTTTGTCCTACGAAATAAACCCGTGGACGACTGTTGATAATGAAGAATTAAAGGTAATCGTGGAAGTGGATTCATCGCAAATCACGTTAGAGTTAGCAGCAGGCTTCGGTGTGAGTGATAAAACAATTTTAATTCTCTTGAAACAAATTGGAAAAGTGAAAAAGCTCGAGAAATGTATACCGTGTGAATTAACTGAAGCACACCAACACACACGCATTGAGTGCTGCGTTACATTACTCAACCGTCACTATAACGAGGGAATTTTGAATCGTATTGTTACTTATGACGAAAAATGGACTCCTTACTACAGTCGAAAACGCTCATCACAGTGGTCAACCACCAAACCGGAACCGGCCAAATCCTGTCTCAAACGAAAGTTGACTCAAAAAAAGGTATTGGTAAGTGTTTGGTGGATCAGTGTTGGTGTCATACACTACAGCTTCCTAAGATCTGGCCAAATGATAACGGCAGATCTACAAGACAATTTCTTGCAAGGAATAAAACACAATTCCGATGAGGCTGTCCGAACCGCCGGGAAGGAAACTAAAATTTATGTACATAATATGTGTTACTATTAAATAAAATAAAATATTGAAAAACATTCGTTATTTGTGACCGTAAATACCAACGTCAAACACATAATAGTCTGAAAATACTGAAAATGTCAAACACTGAATATTGTATGCTCATTGATGAAAGAACCCCAATAACGATAAAACTTTAAAAAATTTATTAATTACGATCAAATTTCGAACACACTAGTTTTAAAAATATTTAAATTCTCAAAAATATTCTAATAGTGGTAAAATTTTTATTAAACGTTTTTATTTTATTTTCGCGGCGGCGAAGGGGAAAGTGCGCATGGGGCGGGGCGCACGCGGGACTGGACACACTGCTACTTTGTTTTATTTGCGCGGAACCGTAATTATAAAACATCAGCTTTCTGCCCAAGGACGTTTTATAAATAGAAGCGTTATAAATATCTTTATCAGCATTTTGTAACAAAATGGATATGAAATCAAAGCGTAAGGCCGAAACTCTGTTGTCTAAAAAGGATAGTTTCTTCTCGCGCACACCGGTATCAAGTCGAAAGTGAACTGAGGGTAATTGCCGCTCATTCTTACTTAGAAAATATCATTGTATCTGCCAGTAAAATTTGAAGTTCCGTCAAAATTGGTCCAACCGTTTCGGAGATTAGTCAGAACAAACAGACGGACAGAGAAAAAGATTTATATTGGTTTTTGTCATAATTGTATTAATAATAATATTTTCATATGCATTTAGTAAAAAACTTTTATTTTGACATTACAAACAGACATTTCAATTTTTTTATTTGTATGTATATATGTATAGAGTGACCTTAGGGTTGATTTTCGCATCTCGCTCCAGAATATTAGGGCCTAAGTCGCCTAAGACATTCCTGTAGATCTAGTTACATTATTCCAGTGTAACGGTCGGACTGTGTGATTTATCGAAGCGAACTATTGGATTCCGATTGTTCTCCACGAGGGACCATAACGTGTCTGCTCTATATTTTGCCATTACTACAATCAGTCTATTCAATATTTGAGAACGTTTTAGAAATGCAATAAATTTTTTCGATATATATATCCAAAACAATTTAGCTAAAATGCAGTGCTTATTTGGCAATTGTTATTATTTATTTAAGAACTAGCTGTGCATGCGTCTCCGCTTGCGTGAACTGCAGAATGTCGGTACTGTGGTGAACCCGCTTCCAACCACGGAGGTCGCCCGGTATTTTTCTAAAATAAAAATAGCGCTAAATTAATCCATATAACAAACAGATAGACAAAAAAAAAATTGTTGCTATAAGTTCGTATAATATGTACTTTCAGATGCATTTAGTAAAAAGCGGTTATTTTAACATTAAAAAAGATACTTCAATTTCATTAGATATTGCCTGGGATTGTATGAAATAAAGACAATTATTACACACTTTACCTAGGCATTCTATTCAATTCTACATGCTATTTAGGCTGCTGAATAAAAACAATGCACATCTCCTTTCTCAATTTAAATCTATGTCTATGAATAAAAGAAAAATATATGTTAAGTTGCTATAATACAAATAAAAAAAAATAATAATAATAAAATACAGGACTCAATGTCCTCTAAGGGGCATCTTATTGAATTAAATGTGAAATTATATATCCTATAACCAGCGGACAATCAAGACGCTTCTAACGATATCTCATTTATCAAATTATGTTACGTGGATTAGAAAAAAATCGCGTACAAATGAACATACATAACGGTGAAAATCATAACCCTCCTTTTCGCTTCGCCGTAGTCGGATAAAAAGAAAAGTGGGTTATTTTAAAAATGCCCCGTAATCCTCCTCAACATAGGCAAAGTATTAAATATATAAATCCTATTCGTTTCGAATATCATATTTTAAATTCATAAATTGATGTTATCTGGCCCTATATAATATATAATTTTTGCGGCATTTTATGTGATATAGTTTGCTTTTTTTGTCAAAATGCGATCGTGCTCGTCCGACTCGGTCTCTGAAAAGTAGTTCTCGGAGCAGCATTCATAAGACCGGGGCGCTCGCCGGCCGATGTTATTTATTATTGTGTATCAATAAATACGTCTATAATCAAAGATATTTATTTTTACCGACAAAACATGACATAAAGGCAGTTGAAACGGGCAGTACGTGCACTATCTCTGTAAGCTCTCAATGCAACGTCACGGCTTGCTAGTCGCTACCCCTGCATTCGACACGACGCGACGCGATGACACTCGGCGCTGACACGTCACTCAAAATCATTTCCGCCTTCACAAGAGAGTCTAGTCTCAACCCCTTCGAGGGTTGAAGTTTTTAACACGCCAAAAGCTCACTTGATCTTTAAAAAATAAGCAATTATATAACTCAATTAGGACAGAAAATGCCTCGTGGTTAAAAAAATCTTACATGTTGTACAGATGTAGTAAGCCTTAATTTTAAGTAGAGAGGTCGCGGGTTCGATCCCTGCATATGAACGACTTTTGTGTGATGAGCATAGTTGACAGTTGACAGTCCCGGTTATACGAGGGAGTCGTGCGGAGCATGGCCGTCCACGGGGCACCGATCTGGGTGGATGCTCTCAGCGCCACGAATAGACGCGTGATGCGTGCTGCACAACGTGTCGTGACGCTGAGAGTAATTCGCGGATACCGATCGGTGTCCGCGGGGGCGGCCTTTGTGCTTGCCGGCTCCCGCCGTGGGAGCTGGAGGCGGTGGTGCTCGCCGCCGTGTATAGATTCAAGGCGGCGAGGAAAGAGATAGGGGAGCCTCCGACTCCTACGGAGATTGCGCAGCTGCGGCAAGAGGGCCGCAGCATGATAATGAGGAAGTGTGAGGAGGACCTGGCGGACGCGCGCTATGGGCGTTACTCCATAGACGCCGTCGGCTCAGTCCTCAGAGGGTGGTGCAGATGGGTGTGGGGCTCCCTTACGTTTAGGCTCGTGCAGGTGCTATCCGGGCATGGTTGCTTCGGATGGTACCTGCACCGAATAGCCAGAAGGGAGCCCACCACTGCGTGCCATGAGTGCGGGACTGTGCCGAGTGTGGTGAGAGCCATGCTTGGCAGTGAGAGGGTATGGATAGCGATGGTATTCTTCTGCGAGGACGTTATCTCGCAGAAGGAAGCCGCGGAGAGGGTTCGCGAAGGGGATCTCCTGAGCGGCACTCTCGGCCAAAGACGAATGGGTGGCCGGAGGAGGCGTTTTATACGCCTACTTTCGCCACCCTAGCCGAATCAGGGGAGATGGGTCGGGGGGCCCATCTTCCCATTGCACAGGTTCGGCGGGCGGAGGAGACAGCTAGGGTGTACTGAGCTGTCTCCTATTTAGGCCGGGGCCCGAAATTGCCTGGCCGGCCGCCGGGGCGACGCGGTTGTATGCTACCTCTAGTCCCGCGTCGCCGCGGATGGTACACCGTGGAGTTTTAGTGAGTAGGAGTCTCACATAACCACTCGTCTCCCCGGGCGGGTGTGTAACCATGATGGGTTTCTCCACGAAAAAAAAAAGGTGCTATATCTACCTATCTATACATATATAAAATTTAACTTCCCTAAGTTTGTATCGGCAAAACTCGAAATTTATTTAATTTTACTTGAAATGAATTTCTTTATTAATAGGTGTATTATATACCTATACTTTTTAAAAGGGAATTTCCAAGCGTTTCGCGAAATTTAATTAAAATAATATTATATGTGATAATGCGTCATATTGTTTTAATTACAAACATATATAAAATACATAATTCAAGTTTTCTCGGTGAATCTATGTTGATGTTATTTACTTCCTAAATAATTATTAATATCAGACTAGTTTAGTCAGTATTTTAATATTAATTAGGATTCATTTAGAAAATTGTTTCAAATGAGTACTTAAATGGAAAAACGAGCAAGTGCCTTTTTTGTTATGCAGTTTTAATTATATGTAGATATATTCTTCTCCTTTGCATAAGACTCCTAATACGTTTCGTAGTAAATGTCCTTTAGTCGTGCATCAAATAAATGTAATTTTAAAGCATACACTTAATATTGGCACAAGCTATAACTGTTTGTTTACGCTCGTTGTCTTTATTCAGCAATTTACTTACATTTGAGCTCCGCCCCGCGGGTCGTAAAGTAATATTACCCACCGCTGGGCGAGGGCAATAGTGCTCTTTTACGGGCCGCGAGCGAGCGTCACATGGGAAATTATTTGACGTGGCGTTTAATGGATTTTTGCCTTCATAACACGCTACCTACAGCCAAATAAAAATACAGCTACTTACCTACTTACCACAACACGTATGTAAAACATTTTATTTGAAAATGCTACCGCGTAAATTGAAGGCAAATTCCAGCAGGCATTTGCTGTGTCGAAATTTTGTAATACTAAGTCGAACAAGTTTATATCGAGTAACATTTCTTTATGTTCACTATCTACGTATTATGTAAGTGTTATCTTCACCGATTTGGTTTGATTTTAAATCCGTGGAACACTTGAAGACATAAAAGTGCAGTGTTGAAGATTGATTTTATTTCTTCGGAAAATAACTTTCAAAAATTCTAATTCAAAATTTATTTATTATACACAAGATTTACTAACATTTACACAGTGACTTCCAAATTAGGCACAGCCTGTATCTTGGAAGCCGGCATACGAATTTACAAAACATTTTTCACAAACATCCCAGGTGGCCGTAAACGATTTTATAAGGGGAATTTAATAAAATAATTTAATTATTATCCATATCTATGCATATGCCAACATATATTATTACTCCTTTATATTGGCAATTCCAATGTTATTCACATGTTTTCAAGAATATAATATTTTTTTAACGAGAATTTACTTACTTATACAATGAAATCGAATCCGCTATCATAATTATCTGATTTCGAGAAAATCAAATTTTAGTATCCTTTGCAAACTACACCTAATAATTTTTTATTAATCACAATGAAAATCAAATTCATTGTTTTTTTAGCTTTATTCGCCTTGATTCTTAGACCACGGAGCTCTGATAGATTTACTGAAGTTCAAATGATTCAGTGAATGTATGATGGGCATCGCGCCGTAAAATACAAGTTATACGAATTTGAGCCTATGCTTCGGGTAAATATATCGCGATGAAACTACAGCATCTATGGTAGGGCATTTTATAGTATGAAGCATCTATCACTGTTTTTCAGCAACTGTTTATTTTTTTTATTGTAGCAAAATAAAGTGACGTCACTCTATCTAATGATAAAGACACTGCAATTCAATAACAACGGAGACCACCAAGTGATCTACAATCCTTCGCCTGTTGTCACTGTCATGCCGGCCTGCTCTGATGTATCTTCACTATATATTTGGAGGACCCGTTGTTATAGGAAGGTTGGACCATACTGGCTTGGAAACGGTTTCACAGCTTTACGTCAGTATTTGAGAGCCAGGCCCCTTTCCATTACCATTTTAAGGAGCATCCTTAAATAATTTCGAGTGATATTATGTCTATTCTATATAACCATAAATATATAAAAAATATGGATCTACTGTTTTATAAGGCAGTGCAGTGAAGCAATCAAGGCTTAGTGATAGCATATAAGGCCACCACGTCGATCGACATGACTTAGAATCCCTGCTATAAGTTTGAACTATCGGTGAGGGATAACATTATGATGAAACCATAGTATGGTGGTATGGTATTTTATAATGCCCGCCTGGCTACCTACCACCCTCATGTTGAAAATCTGTCGCCAAGCATCTATAGGTATTTTGCGGCAGCTGCACCTGAGAGCCAGTCCTCTCACTAGGCTCCGTGTATTACCATCTTGTGTCACATCTTTTTACTTAAAATCAGCTGACTAAAACTAAAAAGAATTTAAAAAATGCACTGTTCCTTACCTGCCCTTTCACTCCTGATGTGAAGTGAAAAGGTTGAAAATAATGAATTATTATTAAGCAATGATAATTCCCAGTTAACGAATTCATAGTAAATATTCATTTACAGAGTACGTGGTCACAAGTCTCGAGTTACTGGAACTGCGTGTACCCGCACACGTACCGTTGGGGACTCGTGCGGAGCTGTCTTGTCGGTGGCAGCTTGGACCTGCTGATGTGCTTTACTCAGTCAAGTGGTATAAAGATGGCAAAGAGTTCTTCCGACATGTGCCACGTGACCATGAACCGCGGAGAAAATTCCCTCTACCGGGCGTTGATGTTGAGGTAGGCCTGAAATAATCGATCACAATATACCGATATTTTGCGAGTTGCTGAAACATGAAACTATTTAAGTTAGTCGTTTTGACTTTTTAATAGACAGGACTCTTCGATAATAACAAAAACCAAAGAAGTTTGCAAATAAACAAAATTGACGCGTTCTTATATTAATTAAAATAAGCAATGAGAATGTATTACATTTCTGCAGACAATTTTCGGACCTTTCATCAAATATGCGTTACACAAGTTTTTTTAGTTATCTATGCATGTTTTTGTAAGTTGATTTTGCTTTAAAATAATCATTTTAAACTATACTGAATAAATACCATTAAAGATCTTGGCATTTTAACTGACTTCAAAAAAGGAGGAGGTTTTTAATTCGATTGTATTTTTTATATTCCTATATTGGTGAAAAATAATACTTTCACGGTTATTATATATTTCAAGTACAACGAAGTTTTTAAAATTTCATTATTTTGTACTGGATCTTGGAAACTTGTTTATGATCACAATGAAGTATTGAAAATGTTACCATATAATTAATAACTGGACTTTTAAAGTTTTAATAACTGGAATTGTAATAGAAAACTCGTTTCAATGACTATTAATAATTAAATGTAACTTTATCATTCCTGGAACGTAACGTGATATGAATAAAGAACACGTCATGGCCGTATGATGTATATATATGGACTTTACATGTTTTTTTATTTATTTTTTCGTCATTTTGAATAAATTGTTATAAATCAAGATTTTCTAATCACATCCATAGCTAGAATTTCATTGTCTTCTTATCAGTATTATATATTATTAATATCATTCTTGTCATTAAGAACATTTTAAATTAAGTTTTCCTATCACAAGAAGGAAATTACATTATTTATTTTATTTGTAGTAAAGCGTTATAACATTCTCAGACAAACAAGTATCGATAGGCAATAAAATCTAAAACCTCTTCAATTACAATATTATTTCTTAACAAAGCAACTGAAATTCTTTGTCACAAAGTTAAACAGACGATTCGTCTCCCAAAAAAGACGGTCGGATATTAGGCATTTGCTGCAATTTCACTAATGAAACCAGGAATTTTTTGAAAGACGTTCCCTGTTTGTTTACAAATAATTCCGCAAATGCGGCGCTAAGCTGACGCTAAGGATGGACTTTATAATGGATACGTCTAATTGGATTATTCCGGCAGTGAGTCGAGTTTACTTAGGTTTCCCGAGTAGAAACAACATAAAACTGGACCGGATATTACATTGTGAAGAGGCGCAGGTGTAAAAAGTGCTGCTATCGTGTGGAGGCTCATCTCGACTTTTATTTAATTCCTACCTTTTTCAGTAAAACTTTTACTTATAGTGCTGTCAAACGTTATATAACTTCCATTTTATATCACTTCTGATACAGTTTTTCCAATATCACCACTAGATTCCGCAAGCATTGTAAAGATCTAATTTCTTAGTCAACCTATTAAGGTGTTGCATATTAATTTGCTATAATTACAATAAAGCGTATTATTTTTTGTTTCGATAGTTGAAGCCAAACAGTTCACAAATAGATCAATCAGTAAGAGGCCACCTGCACCTGCATTCAATGTCAAAATCATCTTCTTGTACGAGTACATTACATTGAATTACATTAGTAAGTGCAGCATAGTCTGGATAGCATACAGTTATACAAGTGTCCTCCGCTGTTATCATAACCTCGTTTGTATAGGTTACTTTGTTAGCGACTCATCTGAGGAGAACTATGATTCAGAGTTCTCAAAACAGGCAATGGTTGTTCGTGGCCTGCGGCAAGCTCATCTGAGGGTAGACCATAGTTGGTCGAAAGAGGCACAACAGTTCACTTCGCGCCTCCCTTGGATTGTTCTGTAAAGCCAATCTGGATTTAATTAAATTTCTTTTACTGTTTTAGCTGCTTTTACTGAAACAAAACGCTTTACGGTACCTATATATTTAAAAAAAGGAAAACTTTTAAAAATTACTAATAATATTTAAAATAAACGAACCTATAGCCGTGAACTCACAGCTGTGTAAATATATGCAGGTAAACCAATTTACGTGGTAATGACCGTGGGGCATTTTTCAATTTTATCCTTTGGGAATAAAATTTAATTTAAGGGAGCACGAAATAATACATGAAGCTTACTACTGTTGCAAGACCGAGCGCTGCGGGCAAAGCGGCTAATGACGACATAACAATTAGGCAAATTTCCTGTATTCCTGTTCAACATTATATAGCACTATTCTTTATAATATAAATTATTATACAGAGTGTCCCGTAATATTTTAATTAGAAAGATACGTGTTTTCTTAATTGTCTTTAAACAAAAACTAAAGTAACAAAGGACGCATAATTGTGCACGCGCGTTAGAAGTTATACTTCTTTGAATAGTCGAATAACATCGAGTTTTTTATAAGAAGTTGGCCAACTTCATCATATCGCACTTCCGACACACGGTGCGCGCGCAGCTCTCAATCATGTTTACCCATTACTTAACGCGTCAAAAGAGTATAATTTCAAAAAAGTGTTCTTTCTTAAATTTTATGAAATAATAATTACTATGTTAGTAATTATTTGAATATTATTTATGTTAAAAAAGGTAAATTGAAAAAAAATCTGCCTATAATTAATTACCTATTATTCGAGAACATTCCAGTGATAGTTCTGCTGTAATTTAGTGAGGAGTTGCTCAGATTTCAAATGGTACTGCAGCATCAGGTCAAGGTTACCATGTTCTTCTAATACCATTTAAGTAACAAGAATACAAAATTTTGAATCTAACAGACCTGTGGAAGATGCTCACATACATTCATCAATTAAGGGCAGGATTTTTTTTTTAATTATAGCTAAGAGCACTCTAGATTAAGTCAACTTTAAAAAAAACTAATTTGGGCCAGCCATCCGGGAGAGATAAAAGCCGATAATTACTAAAACATAACATAACATACCATCACACCTGTATCTCCGAAGGGTTAGGCAGAGGTGTACTAATGTACACACACACAGTTCGCCGGTTATGTTTTAGGTCCCGTGTAATAGGGGACGAACCTATTGCCATTAATCGGGCACAAAGCCAAACTCCGAGCAGCTACTGAGAATTTCATACAAAAAACCGATAACACTTTACTCGACCTGGGAATCGAACCCATGACCTCAAGCGTAGCAGTCGCGCTTACGACCACTAGGCTAATGAGGCAGTAATTACTAAAACAAGACTAGTTAATTAAAAATACCTTATACAAAGGTAGATAACACATTAAGGGGTTAATAGAATTGACATTGTTCAAATTAAAGCGCTTTAATCTTTAATCATCATTTTAGAAATCAAGCGTGAACGGAGCTAACGTCACGTTGTCACCAGCTGTACTCGAAACTGGCGGTCGATACCGCTGTGAAGTTTCAGGCGAGAGACCACTCTTTCCAACAGTGTCTGACCACGCAGATATGATTATAGTAGGTAAGGAATACTTTTTATAACTTTCATTTATTCCCATTTGTACGAGTCTTTTTGGTTGGTTTATTTAGGACTGTATAGTAAACATTTTTTAACTGACTGCTTTGAGCCTGTTAGTAAGCACGGTACACAGTACAATCTAAAAACAAAATTGACGATCGACAGATCAGCAATTCATGCATGTTGGCTTAGATGCCTCGATATATTCTGGCTGATACCAAATCGTTACTATTGTGGTTGCGACCGAGTAAAGTACATTTCAACCTTGATTACTGGTTACCTACACACCACTAAAGGCAATCGTTGGACCTTGTGTATGGTGATCGCAATTCGACTGGACCCAATTATTGTCCTCTCCTACGACCCATATTTTTATACATAGTTAAGAAATAACAGTTATCTGAGACAAACTAACTTTCAAACCATGGAAGAACTTTCTTAGTCATTTATTTGCATTGTTTCTTTGTTTGTTGCATCGGACGACAAGAGACACGGCGAAACGTCATCGATTTATGGTAGATATTCCACCAAAGCGTTTTGCTAGCACATTTATAATGCACACCGCTAAAGAGTGGAACACTTTGCCAGATTTCGTATTTCCCGATAATTGTAACCTGAGTATCATCGAGTCTCGAGTAAACAGGTACCTTCTAGGCAAGCGTGCTCTATCGTAAACCACATCATCACTTCCAATCAGGTGAGATAGTGGTCAAACGAGAGCCTATTAATTGTAAAAAAAACCTTCTTATTATATTCAATCTCAGATATCTTCAAATTCACTCAAATACCAATTAACTTAGTAATCGGAAATAATATTCACTATTATTATACCGTTACACAAAAAGCAATTATCAGTTGTAAAAACTTAATCGAATTTCTTTTATAAATGTAAAAACCTTTCTGTTAAATTGAAAATTGCTAATTAAGAATATAGCACAAGCGTACAACCCTGTTACAAGTTACTGCGAAATGCAAAGTGAAATTTAATTTGAAGATGGAATCGCCATTAGTTTATTGCGTTTTATATATTTTAATTAATTATCATAACAATATTAACATCAATGATAATTCCTTTAATTAAAATAAATTATCTCCTTATTAATACTTGTAAAAATTAACAAGATAATTTCTAGCAAAGAATAAAACCAGCTTCAATTATTTGAGAAGTTATTCGAACACACAACCTTCTTCAAGTCCGTTAAAAATATAATACTAAAAATCTACGCATAATTAACGCAATGATACAAAGGTATAATAAAATAACCAATATAGGGCACGTAATTTTTAAAGTAGGTATTTATAATTAATGAAGAAAAAGACATTACCTTGTAATTAGGGTCTACAAAGCTAGTTTCACTGTTGAAAGAACCAAAACAGAATTGTTAAAGCCTCTTTTACAGACTTAAGTATATTATATCTTAGTTTAGTATCAGTAGTTTGTCTTACTAGATGTAGAATTGGCCCACCACATTTGCGCGTAAAACGCCTCACATCTGAACGGAGCGTGTCTTTCTTAGCGCAGTGTTCATACCTATGTGAACCTGGCACCCGACTTTGCAAAAAAAATAATTTGATGTTACCATTCGATAGTGCTTCGTTTGTACCCGTTTGTACCACTTTCATTTTCGTTTGTACCTCAAACTGAAAAAAGTTATTGCGTTTTCAAAATTTGACCAGCACCCCACTTTGAGATATCAAAATTATGCTAACGGATTCTGATTCTAAATTGCTTGTACACGTTTGTACCTCCTTTAATTTTTGTTTATCTCCAAAGCCAAAAAAGTTACAGGGTGTTCAAAATTAAGAAAATTATAACAGGCTTATTTTACAAAATATAGAAAATCTGTAAACGGCGTTTGTCGTGCAATAGTTTTTGCCTTCAGGAAACGCTTTCAATAATTAAAATATTCCAAAAAATAAGAAAATAAACGCACTTTAAAAATATTTGTGACAAGTGCTGAATTTAGTCAATTCTAAACATTTCGTAAAAATCTAAATAAAAGTCGTCGTGCAATCGTTGATACCCCTAGAAAACACTTTGAACATTGAGAATATCACATTAGAAAAGAAAATAAATGCACCTGAAATTTTTCATACAGATGAATTTTCTTAATTTTCAAAATTTCGCCTATCTTTAAACAAGAATTGTCGTGCAATCGTTTGTACCCATTTGAACCTTTTTCATTTTCGTTTTTAACCCAAACTGAAAAAAGTTATTGCATTTCCAAAATTTGACCCGCACCCCACTTTGAGTTATCAAAATTATACCAACGGATTCAGATTCCACTTAGCTTGCACACGTTTGTACCTCTTTTAATTTTTGCCTATCTTAAAACACAAAAAAGTTACAGGACTTTAAAAAAAATCAAAATTATAAGAGATTTAATTTACAATATATAGAAAGTCTGTGTACTGAGTCCGTCGTGCAATCGTTTGTACCCCTAGAAAACGCTTTGAAATTTGAGAATATCTCAATAGAAAAGAAAATAACCGCATTTGAAATTTTCATATAGTAGAATAGAATTTTCTCAATTTTCAACAATTCGCCAATTTCTTAAAAAGAAATCGTCGTGCAATCGTTTGTACCTCTTGGAATTACTTGGACATTTGAGAATATCTCAAAAGAAAAGAAAATAATCGCACCTGAAATTTTCGTAAAATTGAATTTTCTCAATTTTCTAAATTTTAACAAACTTTAAACAGGAATCGTCGTGCAATCGTTTGTACCCGCAGGAAATACTTTGAATCTCGAAAATATCTCAAAGGATAAGAAAATAAACGCACTTTAAAAGTGTTTATGAAATAGGGCTGAATTCAGTCAATTCTCAAAATTTCACAAAACTGTAAACGGGAATCATTGTGCAATCGTTTGTACCCCTAGGCAAAACTTGGACATTCGAGAATATCTAATAAGAAAAGAAAATAATCGCACCTGAAATTTTCGTAAAATTGAATTTTCTCAATTTTATAAAATTTCAACAAACTTTAAATAGGAATCGTCGTGCAATCGTTTGTACCCGCAGGAAATGCTTTGAATCTCGAAAATATCTCAAATGATAAGAAAATAAACGCACTTTAAAAGTGTTTATGAAATAGGGCTGGATTCAGTTAATTCTCAAAATTTCACAAAACTGTAAACGGGAATCGTTGTGCAATCGTTTGTACCCCTAGGCAAAACTTGGACATTCGAGAATATCTCATAAGAAAAGAAAATAATCGCACCTGAAATTTTCGTAAAATGGAATTTTCTCAATTTTCAAAATTTCCACAAACTTTAAACAGGAATCGTCGTGCAATCGTTTGTACCCGCAGAAAATGCTTTGAATCTTGAAAATATCTCAAAGGATAAGAAAATAAATGCACTTTAAAAGTGTTTATGAAATAGGGCTGGATTAAGTCAATTCTCAAAATTTCACAAAACTGTAAACGGGAATCGTTGTGCAATCGTTTGTACCCCTAGGCAAAACTTGGACATTCGAGAATATCTCATAAGAAAAGAAAATAATCGCACCTGAAATTTTCGTAAAATTGAATTTTCTCAATTTTCTAAATTTCAACAAACTTTAAACAGGAATCGTCGTGCAATCGTTTGTACCCCTAGAAAACACTTTGAAATTTGAGAATATCTCAATAGAAAAGAAAATAAACGCACTTTAAAAGTGTTTATGAAATAGGGCTGGATTAAGTCAATTCTCAAAATTTCACAAAACTGTAAACGGGAATCGTTGTGCAATCGTTTGTACCCCTAGGCAAAACTTGGACATTCGAGAATATCTCATAAGAAAAGAAAATAATCGCACCTGAAATTTTCATAAAATTGAATTTTCTCAATTTCCAAAATTTCAACAAACTTTAAACAGGAATCGTCGTGCAATCGTTTGTACCCATTTGAACCTTTTTCATTTTCGTTTTTAACCCAAACTGAAAAAAGTTATTGCATTTCCAAAATTTGACCCGCACCCCACTTTCAGTTATCAAAATTATACCAACGGATTCAGATTCCACTTAGCTTGTACACGTTTGTACCTCTTTTAATTTTTGCCTATCTTAAAACACAAAAAAGTTACAGGACTTTAAAAAAAAACAAAATTATAAGATATTGAATTTACAATATATAGAAAGACAGTGTACTGAGATCGTCGTGCAATCGTTTGTACCCGTAGAAAACACTTTGAAATTTGAGAATATCTCCATAGAAAAGAAAATAACCGCATTTGAAATTTTCAAAAAGTAGAATAGAATTTTCTCAATTTTCAACAATTCGCCAATTTCTTAAATAGAAATCGCCGTGCAATCGTTTGTACCCCTAGGAAAAACTTGGACATTCGAGAATATCTCATAAGAAAAGAAAATAATCGCACCTGAAATTTTCGTAAAATTGAATTTTCTCAATTTTCAAATTTTCAACAAACTTTCAACAGGAATCGTCGTGCAATCGTTTGTACCCGCAGGAAATGCTTTGAATCTCGAAAATATCTCAAAGGATAAGAAAATAAACGCACTTTAAAAGTGTTTATGAAATAGGGCTGGATTCAGTCAATTCTCAAAATTTCACAAAACTTTAAACGGGAATCATTGTGTAATCGTTTGTACCCCAAGGCAAAACTTGGACATTCGAGAATATCTCATAAGAAAAGAAAATAATCGCACCTAAAATTTTCGAAAAATTGAATTTTCTCAATTTTCAAATTTTCAACAAACTTTCAACAGGAATCGTCGTGCAATCGTTTGTACCCGCAGGAAATGCTTTGAATCTCGAAAATATCTCAAAGGATAAGAAAATAAATGCACTTTAAAAGTGTTTATGAAATAGGGCTGGATTAAGTCAATTCTCAAAATTTCACAAAACTGTAAACGGGAATCGTTGTGCAATCGTTTGTACAACTAGGCAAAACTTGGACATTCGAGAATATCTCATAAGAAAAGAAAATAATAGCACCTGAAATTTTCGTAAAATTGAATTTTCTCAATTTCCAAAATTTCAACAAACTTTAAACAGGAATCGTCGTGCAATCGTTTGTACCCATTTGAACCTTTTTCATTTTCGTTTTAACCCAAACTGAAAAAAGTTATTGCATTTCCAAAATTTGACCCGCACCCCACTTTCAGTTATCAAAATTATACCAACGGATTCAGATTCCACTTAGCTTGTACACGTTTGTACCTCTTTTAATTTTTGCCTATCTTAAAACACAAAAAAGTTACAGGACTTTAAAAAAAAAAACAAAATTATAAGATATTGAATTTACAATATATAGAAAGACAGTGTACTGAGATCGTCGTGCAATCGTTTGTACCCGTAGAAAACACTTTGAAATTTGAGAATATCTCAATAGAAAAGAAAATAACCGCATTTGAAATTTTCAAAAAGTAGAATAGAATTTTCTCAATTTTCAACAATTCGCCAATTTCTTAAATAGAAATCGCCGTGCAATCGTTTGTACCCCTAGGAAAAACTTGGCCATTGGAGAATACCTCAAAAGAAAAGAAAATAATCGCACCTGAAATTTTCGTAAAATTGAATTTTCTCAATTTTCAAAATTTCAACAAACTTTAAACAGGAATCGTCGTGCAATCGTTTGTACCCGCAGGAAATGCTTTGAATGTTGAAAATATCTCAAAGGATAAGAAAATAAACGCACTTTAAAAGTGTTTATGAAATAGGGCTGGATTCAGTCAATTCTCAAAATTTCACAAAACTGTAAACGGGAATCGTTGTGCAATTGTTTGTACCCCTAGGCAGAACTTGGACATTCGAGAATATCTCATAAGAAAAGAAAATAATCGCACCTGAAATTTTCGTAAAATTGAATTTTCTCAATTTTCTAAATTTCAACAAACTTTAAACAGGAATCGTCGTGCAATCGTTTGTACCCCTAGAAAACACTTTGAAATTTGAGAATATCTCAATAGAAAAGAAAATAAACGCACTTTAAAAGTGTTTATGAAATAGGGCTGGATTAAGTCAATTCTCAAAATTTCACAAAACTGTAAACGGGAATCATTGTGTAATCGTTTGTACCCCTAGGCAGAACTTGGACATTCGAGAATATCTCATAAGAAAAGAAAATAATCGCACCTGAAATTTTCATAAAATTGAATTTTCTCCATTTTCAAAATTTCAACAAACTTTAAACAGGAATCGTCATGCAATCGTGTGGAACCTTAGGAAACTTATATTAAAACATTATTTAATAAGTTAATTTATTATAATTTGATGCATTTAAAGGTTTAACCAAACATTACTTACTCGGAACGATGATGTATCGGCCTTGTTCCGTTTTGGAGTGTTTTCCACTTTCAGGTTGAATCCTTAGCGTTTATATAAATGTAGATAAATAAATTAGAATTTTGGGTGCGTACTAAATTTACTATCGATATCAGAATACACTTATAACCGAGGGGGATGACTGCTTACCATCAGATACAGATGATTTCAATAATAACTACTAACAGCCCCGTTTTAGACCTACAAGCTACACTAAACGAAGAACACGATATGGTCACTTCCGTTCAACAAAACTTCGAACAAAGTAGTACAATAAATAAAGTCACATTAGAACAAAAAAAGAATATTGTAGACACTTTCCAGAATACGATGGAAAAATAAATATACCAACTGTTTTATTAGGTCTATGTGGTCTGCTTCTATTTATCTTAATAGTCCTATTTACCTAGTATTTCCTGTATTATTTTCGTGTATATTATATATTTGTTTATTGTCAAATTTCCAGGGCATCGGTTAGGTTAATATATTTTTCTTTTCATAGACCATTTATAATACGATCACTTTATTTTAATATAGAATTTCATATAATTTTATCATATTTAATTATAATACATTGTTTCTTTACAATGGTCTGTCAACATGCCAATTTTTGTTACGTCTGATAGTTTAAGGACATATGCAAAGATAAAAATATGTTTTCTTAATCATAGGTTTTCATTATTTACCTATAATTCTACTATTCAAAAACATTTTTGTAATTTCAAACGATTATCAATATACGATAGACTTTTGAATAGTAAAAACTGATATTTTTTGAAATATTCGAAAATAGTATAATCATCGATATTTATATATTTTATTTGGTAAAGTTATTACCAACAATAATAATTTTAAAAGTACCAAACGAATATAGGAGTCGGAAGTCTCATTCCGAGCTATTTATTAAATGCATTATTTAATTCTATTTTCATGGAATCAATTTCACTTGTGAGAATTATTGTTCCTGCATCGAGCCTGCTCAACGCCGAATATTTAGGGCGCCGCAACACTAAGCCGACCACTCGGGTAGCCGCCGCCAGGGCGGCGGTTTCTGCCCTCAACCTACATTGCGTTGATTGTACTGATTGATACCTGACGTAGCAGCTATGGCGTTGGATCTTGGTTCATATCCTTTAAATCAAACACTGTCTCGTGAAGTGTTAATTTTTTATATGAGACCTTCAATATTGGACTGTAAGATTTTATAAAATTACTAGTCGTTACCCCCCCGCCCGCTTTGCTGGGCGTATAATACGGTGGTATTCTTAAATCTAGATTTGAAATTTGGTAGCAATATTTCTTTTACCACGTAGATACCAGCTACAAAATATATAGACACTAAAAATTTTAAATTAATTAGTTTCGAAAATCACAAAGAAAGTTCATGATCCACTTTAATTAACAAAGCCCTTCAACTTTTTAACTTCATTTTAAACGCTAAATCTTAATTCTCTGCGAATATCCTGTTGAGAGTTCATAGTTTCATTATTTATAAAAGAAATTCACATCAAATGTTGAACAATTATTCGACCACATTTTTTTTTTACACAGATTTCCGCATCACCGTAGAGGTACTGTGTCGTATGATGCGTTCCCATTATTTAACATGGCGGGATCCCCAAGAGGCCTACACCATGTGAATGGTAATAAGCGACCCATCTTTAAAAAGTTATTTTTGATATTGTTTTTCTACCAAAACATATTTCTTATCTTTAATATGCTACTTACATTTTTTTTTTGATAAAACATAATATTTCTATCCATATACGGATATGGTCCATATCTATATGGATATTACTATCCATGTATGTAGTCTATCTCGCTATTCACAACAGTTAATGAGGAATAAATTTTGTATTTCTTTCTATTTTTACAATTACATTATTATTATATTCATAATTATTGCATAATTTTTATTACGTAATGGCGAGGTAGACTAAACATTGTATATAAACCTAAAACTTTTAATGTTCTTATATTTTTCTATCTTGGCAATGATTAAATCAATTACCTCGTAATAATCTTTGTTATTTTTAAGATGAAAATAGCAATGTTTATGAACTAATTTCTTCTATAACAAATTCAAATATAAAAAAAATAAGATACATTGTTTTAGTTTAGTTTGCGGTAGGAAGTGAAGGACGTCGTGTTTAAGTGCTAAGAGTATTTATTAAGAAAATGTCGAAAAATAGTCAAGAAGTTTCGTTAAATGACATCTATAAGAAGATTGCAGCACTGAGTACTAAGATCGCGTCTCAGTCTGCGCTCATAGAGACACAAAGCGTCAAAATTCAAGAACAACAACAATTACTTCAAAATTGTCCAGATGTGATTAATGACCAAAAGAGGGTTGTCGAAGAAATACTAATGAAAGTAGACAGATTAACGTCAACTATATTTTCACCGCAAAAAGAGATCGCAGCATGCGCGTCTACTATGCGAATTCCTACTAGCGTGAGCGAAAACGAAGTAATATCCACAGTGTCTGTTACAACTGTGCAAGATAAGAAGAACGTGCACTTCCGCAAAACAATCGAGCGAACGAAACCAAAGGCAGCGCCAATTGTGTACGAGCGTCAGCGTTTTATAGATGCGGATGCTATAGAAATTTCGCAAGGGGAAAAAAAATTAAAATTATGATAGTGAATGGAAAATAGTTAAGAATAAACAGAAAGTAAAATGAACATATTATGTACATGAATAACATAAAGGAGGAAATGCTGATGTAAGTAAGATTCATGCCGTTGAGAAGACTATTCATCTTTCTTTATTGAAGTTCCCGAATCACTCTATAGCAAGCTCTGTAATGCGGAAGTTAGGCCTATCAACACTCGGTTTAGTGAATAGAGCTGGTTTCGTCCCTCAAGGAAAAGCGACCAAAAGTCATTCCAGTAACATTACGTTAAAATTATATTACCAGAATGTCAGAAAACTAACAATTTATTTTGTTCTCTGTTAGAGTCAACCTATGACATATTTGCGTTATCGGAGACCGGACTCAAAGAGTCTTTGCGGGGCGGAGAGTTTATTCCTTTGGGATACACTGCTGTAAGATGTGATCGAGCTGATGGGCGCAAGCAGGGTGGTGTGATAATAATTGCATCACATAGATATATATTGCAGCAGATTCCGCTACCTCCTGGACACAATGTAAACAGCTCATTATTTGAACTAATATGTGTGACGGTACATTTAGGAAGTAAGTTTTTATTTTTGTGTTGTGTTATTTATATACCTCCAAAATGTTCAGCTTCTGAATATATGCATTTATTTTATTTATTAGAAAATGTATGTGTTCGATACAATAATGTTATAGTTATCGGTGATTTTAACATGACATCATGTACGACTGAGGTATGGAATTTTTATGAATATTTATTATCATTCTGTGCACTGGATTTACTTCAGTTTCATTAGAGCTCACTATTCCTGTATTTATACAGGTCACTTATACCTCATTTTGATTTAGTACTGGGGATCAGAACTACAGAATTTGTACAGTAGATCATGTAAAGTGTTGGATGTTCAAAATAATAAGTCTTTGTTTGTAATTTCCTTCAGTTCTTTCACGTAGTGTCTTTTCTATTTTTTATTTATTAATTTTATTTTTATATTTTTCTAGCCTAGCTTCTGTGTCATATTTTATTAAAGTAACAAATGATATAAATTCATATACTCCATACCTATTATGATTGTAAAGTATAACCATGAAGGTTTTCTGTCTTATTTAAATTTTTATAAGTATGTAATAATTCCGCATACAAAATTTTAACTATTCACTAAGTTTTGATATATTTAAACACTATGCCCGCAGTCGAAAAATATTTAGAATATTTAACTATATGTAGTTGGTCGTATCATTTTGTTTTACTTTTCGTTCAGAAAAGTACCTAAAATTATTCTGTGACACCCTTCACATAGTATAACATATGTATTCTTTGTTTCTGCAGTAGTTTCTTCGCTGAAGCAAAGAGTGGTTTCCTTTTAGAATTGAGATCATCATGAATTTCCCATTTTCCTGTGATCCTTCGTTTATATGAGTAATAATGACCTATTGCACTTCCGTATTCCTTTGATCCGCCACTGTAAATTATTGCAAATACTAATTTATATTCGGTATTACAAATTACAAGGTCAGTTGGAATATCACTTATAGCAAATTCCATTGGTCGATATGAAAATCCTAATCTCTGCCCTAACTTGGGCCACTCAAGGCATTCGATATCTATAAAGATATGGGGTCCGCCTATCCAGTGGAAAACGAGATCACCTTTACAACGTTTACATTTTCTATTGGATATTTCGCAGAACTCATTCGCGGCAATTTGAAGTCCTCCCATTCCGTTGACATAGAACGGCAATGGACTCACTTCCAATACTGGAAATATGTTACTTTCCTCGTGGCCACAATTTAAGGTGCAAAATTCACGGCGTTGCAGGGAAGGTTCATTTTTCAATAGGTGATTAGAAACAAGGGATGATACATTATCGGCACAATCAAGCACATCGTTTTTTGGCGTGACGATCTGGCATAAAATATCAGCTCTCTGAGCATATATTTTATGCGAGATTCCTTTTAAAGATAACATTTTTACGAATTGTAATGTCGGGTTTACCGACGATGCAATGTATTTATGATAACCTGACCAGTCACAGTATGCCGACAGTATGCTCTGAATAATGGTATCAAACGGACAAGTATTTAGAATTTGTAATACCCGTTGACCAACTTTTAAAGGCTGCAACGCAGAGCCGTTCTGCAAGACTGGTAACGCACGATCGAAGAATGGCCTTTCGTAAATTTTTTCGATATCAGGGCATGGCGTTAAGTATTTTCCCCTTTTCTTTGGTATTGGGTTGAGGCTTTTCCACGATTCCACTTCGTTAAGTAGATTAGCTTTTTCAGTGGATATAGAAAAAGTATTTTTCTGAATGGGATTTAATTTTACAATTTCGGTTGACTGATAATCGCTTTCAACATTAACTGAATTATTTTTATCAAGTGAATCGTTTTCTAATTGTTTACTTATAACACTGGAAGCTTCAATAAATGCGTTTAATAATTTTACTAAACCAGAAATCGATCTGAGGTGCATGACTAAAAATTTATCTACTCTGATCGATTTAATACCTTTTACAATAAGTATTTTCAACTCTCGAAAATACTCTTCGCTATAAGCCGTAGTAGCGGCTCCGGTAGACAAAACATTCGTCCATAAGACAAAATGTTTGCTTATTCTTAAAAGGTTTTTTCCGAACTCTGCGGAATAATAAGGATTCGGCCGGTCACCAGTTAATGGTTGCTGACTTTCTGTTTCTAATTTATCTAGAAATCTCTGTAGACTACTACCAGCGTTCATTTTATCAACAAATTCGTCTTCTTCAAATGAAAAGGAGACCTCGTCTTTGTTAGGCTCACTAGGAGGTTCAACAGTTTTAATACGATCAAAAAGTCTTTGTTGGGCTGCAAAACAATGTTCGGAACTATCACTAACATCTTCAGTTTTCGAAAATGCCACTACTAAAACGTCTAAACAAATAGCATAATAGTTTTCTATCGTTTCGCAATGTGTCATAAGGCCAATACAACGGAGAAAAAAATCTTTCACGGTCTGTGGTGTTCTTTTAAAACATTTCCACCGACAGACCAGTTTTATTAAATGTGCAATATCAATGCGCAAAATGCAAATGGGCGGTGTTTTGTTGGTAGATGGCGTTAATGATTCGTAACATTGCTCTACATACGATACCAAGTCAATATTATTAAACGCGAGAGTTGCAGCGTTTAAAAGCGCAAGGGAGTAATCTGTAACTATCTCCCCCGGGCAAGGTACACCGGAGCGTAACCACTCCCGCATCCAATATGATAACATATTACTGTCATGTTTTTCTGAAATCATTTGAAAAACGGGCAAGATTTTTTTATTAACTGCAGTAACGGCTTGATATATAAATATCGGATGTTTTGTGCTATCTGGTTTGCGAAAAGGTGCTACCAATGAACCTGTAGCATCAATGCTAATACTACGTATCTGATTTCTTTTTAACAACGTTTTATATATATAAGACTGTTCCGGACTCCAGTACATGACAAAAAATCTATCTATTCCTATTTCTTTTATACAACCAGCAAATTCTAATGAATATTTCATCTTTATTATGGATATTATAGGATCTGTAACGCCTTTTAGGCCTAATACTATGTCGAAATCTAATTGTTTCGCTTTGCGCAACACACTCTCTTTATATAGATGTGCTGGCTCGACATCTCCAAATTTCATTAATTTATTAGCCTTATCACGTCGCCAATTGTATGTGGAACTTACCTTTAGATCTCCAACTACGCTTTTCCGTTCAGCGGCTTTCATTTGACGTTTTTTCTTATGGGGTATATCACAAGTATCGTTCGTTGATATGTGAACTTGCAGCCCATTTTCTTTAGGACCGAGTAAACTGTATAAATTAATTTTGTTACCACATTCTACACAAGTCGCGTGTATTTTGAAAAAGTGTTCACCCGGAATGGTGCAAACTTTACCGTTCTTAAAACTAAAGGGACACGGTAGTTTAAAGTGAATCCATAATTGAGCATAGAGGACGTCAGACCAACCGGGTTTTAAAACTTTATATTCGCGATCACTGTATAGTCGCGTTTCCGGTTCAATTTGTTTCCAAACCTCTGTAGGAATAACAAATTGCTCGCGTAACGGAGGTACAGTTGTATCAGTCGTATGAGCTTCCGTGGACCAATTTGACTGATTACATTCCTCTATACTTCTAGCTTTCGAGGTGCCTATGAACTTTTCTAACTCTTCACTTTTTAGTAAATTATTAAGAATCTCGTTTCGATTCTGGACAATGTACATATAAATATATTTCTTATTCATCTGTCCCCCTAAACGGTCAGATGCTTTTTCCCAGACCTCGTCAGTAAACGGGCGAATTTTACCTGAGTTATCAATGAAACTCATACTTTTTAATGCTAAGATTATTTTCTCAACAGATATTTTTGATTTTCTTGGCATATTCGTAAAAATATTTTTTTTATCGTTTGTATTTTTAGCTGTATTGCCACAATCCCATCTGACGTTGAGTGAAAAATAATTAGTGTTTGTCACTTGACGGTGGTCCGTATGTAAGTCTGCCTACTAAGAGTGCTGCTCAACATGCAAATTGTTAACTACAAACAAGTGATATAAATCGTTACATATGTTGAAGTATGCTATTAATATTTCACAGGTGGAAACCCTAATTATACTATTACTAACTTTACAAATGCTTATTCTGTTAATCAGTAAAATACTATAAATAATATATAAACTGAATCTTACCGATTATCCAAGAGTATATAAATTATGATACGGACATACGTTACCAGTAGACATTTCCCTCTTCGTTCAACCTCTCTGCTTGTCTTACTCACCCGATTGCTAACCCGCACTATTGATTGTTTTTGCACACAGGTTTGACAACTATATTCGTACCACAATCACCCGGAAGCCCTCCACAACTCTATTGATAATGCAAATGTACAAATAAACTTTTCATAAATTCAAAAAGTAAAATTAGAGCGACCGACTCCTTCTCTACACCGTCCAATTACGAGGCCAGAACCCGAACCGTCCGTTGACTGTACCTCAAGAAACAATGTCCAATACTATTTATGTTTATTAGCAGTTCGTAACGAGGTAGAGTCAGTTCAGTGCCACACTGCCACACCACACTAGCTACACCCTTGACGGGTTCCCACACTATTAACGCTCGTACCTTATTTACAGGAAAAAAATCGGATATTCGAGATTCCTGGTCAACAGACACCCCGTTGTTTTGTAGTACCAAAGCTTTCTAAAACTTAAATAAATTTAGTTTTTTATGTGATGCAAATGGCTGAAAGAATCGCCTAATGCCGTGTACAGACCGAGCGAAGGAGAGTAAGCAAAGGCGAACATGTTGGTTTTGCCGACAGATAATGTATTCTCGTTTACGTTTACCTACACTGTTGTGTTTACACAGCAAATGACATTTACCTTAACATTATTAAAAAAAAACGGACAGTCTACACGAAGAAACACACGAGTCGATTTATAAAATAATATGAAATGTTTATAATACAAAAATAGTTGGCCGCCACGGGACGCCTGGCAGATGTGAAACATCTTAGTGAATATTCAAATTTCTAATAATTAAAAATGGAAACCCTATAAAAATTATGAAGTAAAGTAATAAAAAGAGTATAGCTTTGTTAATAAAAAGAAGCAACGTTCGTTTTCACTAAGTCACACACAGCTATTATTCGTTTTCGTTTATTCAATAGCGTTCGGTAGCTCTGTCTCGGTTGGTCTTTATCTAGCATAAGAAACATAATGTTTCGTACTTGACCCTTGTTCCAAAAGCTACACAAGTATTAGTAGGGTTTTTTATTGTTCCCGTTCTTTGTTTCACGTTCCACATTATCATCTGTAAATTTAAAATAGACGAAAGTGCCACTCATTAGTAACAGTGGGGCCTCATCCTTTTAAGAACTTTTTATTTGTGAATGCGGTGGGTCAGTCCAGATAATGCGGTGCTAACGGACAGTAATTAGAATTAAAAAATAGAGACACATACATTGGTAAAATCGAAATTTCGAACTGCTTTTTGTTCTATAAGAATATAATTCAAATATATCTAGTAATGAAGCGGAGTGGTAAGAGTCGTGACCACTGTACACATACCTATGTAATAATAAAATTCCTTTAATAAACCATATCTTCATGCAATTTTTTTAACTAAAACTAATTAGTTTCGATATTTCAAGTCGGCCAGGTGTACCGCGACGGCAGTATTTTTTGAAATTTTATATTAGTACTAGCTGTGCCCGTGGCATCGCTCACGGGGTCTACAGAATGCCCGCGCGAATCTTGCTCCCCCGCTCCCGGCCATTGCAAAGACAAAAATGCTTGTTGTGGGTGTTCCTTAGAAGATAGATGTATATTTTCCCGGACTTTTTTGTAGATCATTTTAATGCCTATGATTATGTTGTAGTTTTATTTGCTATGTCTCTAAAGAATTACTCAGTATAAGCCATTTAAGCGCCCGATTTGATTCACCATGACCAGTTATTTTTTTAATTGTGAGGAACCCTGCTATAGTAACTAAACAGCTGATATACGTAAATATAAAGATATTTAACACCAAAACGCACTTTGTAAATGAAGGCTCTTATCATTTTGAAAATTGTTAAAATCTTGTAACTTTTTTGTGTTTTAAGATAGGCAAAAATTAAAAGAGGTAAAAACGTGAGTGTGTGCGAACTGGAATCTTAATCCGTTGGTATAATTTTGATAACTTAAAGTAGGGTGCGGGTAAAATTGTGGAAATGCAATAAATTTTTTCTGTTTGGGTTAAAAACGAAAATGAAAAAGATTCAAAGTATTTCCTGCGAGTACAAACAGTGCAGAATGGGAGGACTCCAAATTGCCGCGAATGAGTTCTGCGAAATATCCAATAGAAAATGTAAACGTTGTAAAGGTGATCTCGTTTTCCACTGTATAGGCGGACCCCATATCTTTATAGATATCGAATGCCTTGAGTGGCCCAAGTTAGGGCAGAGATTAGGATTTTCATCTCGACCAATGGAATTTGCCATAAGTGAAATTCCAACTGACCTTGTAATTTGTAATACCGAATATAAATTAGTATCTGCAATAATTTACAGTGGCGGATCAAAGGAATACGGAAGTGCAATAGGACATTATTACTCATATAAACGAAGGATCATAGGAAAATGGGAAATTCATGATGATCTCAATTCTAAAAGGAAACCACTCTTTGCTTCAGCGAAGAAACTACTGCAGAAACAAAGAATACATATGTTATACTATGTGAAGGGTGTCACAGAATAATTTTAGGTACTTTTCTGAACGAAAAGTAAAACAAAATGATACGACCAACTACATATAGTTAAATATTCTAAATATTCTTCGACTGCGGGCATAGTGTTTAAATATATCAAAACTTAGTGAATAGTTAAAATTTTGTATGCGGAATTATTACATACTTAAAAAAATTTAAATAAGACAGAAAACCTTCATGGTTATACTTTACAATCATAATAGGTATGGAGTATATGAATTTATATCATTTGTTACTTTAATAAAATATGACACAGAAGCTAGGCTAGAAAAATATAAAAATAAAATTAATAAATAAAAAATAGAAAAGACACTACGTGAAAGAACTGAAGGAAATTACAAACAAAGACATATAATATGAACATCCAACACTGTACATGATCTACTGTACAAATTCTGTAGTTCTGATCCCCAGTACTAAATCAAAATGAGGTATAAGTGACCTGTATAAATACAGGAATAGTGAGCTCTAATGAAACTGAAGTAAATCCAGTGCACAGAATGATAATAAATATTCATAAAAATTCCATACCTCAGTCGTACATGATGTCATGTTAAAATCACCGATAACTATAACATTATTGTATCGAACACATACATTTTCTAATAAATAAAATAAATGCATATATTCAGAAGCTGAACATTTTGGAGGTATATAAATAACACAACACAAAAATAAAAACTTACTTCCTAAATGTACCGTCACACATATTAGTTCAAATAATGAGCTGTTTACATTGTGTCCAGGAGGTAGCGGAATCTGCTGCAATATATATCTATGTGATGCAATTATTATCACACCACCCTGCTTGCGCCCATCAGCTCGATCACATCTTACAGCAGTGTATCCCAAAGGAATAAACTCTCCGCCCCGCAAAGACTCTTTGAGTCCGGTCTCCGATAACGCAAATATGTCATAGGTTGACTCTAACAGAGAACAAAATAAATTGTTAGTTTTCTGACATTCTGGTAATATAATTTTAACGTAATGTTACTGGAATGGCTTTTGGTCGCTTTTCCTTGAGGGACGAAACCAGCTCCATTCACTAAACCGAGTGTTGATAGGCCTAACTTCCGCATTACAGAGCTTGCTATAGAGTGATTCGGGAACTTCAATAAAGAAAGATGAATAGTCTTCTCAACGGCATGAATCTTACTTACATCAGCATTTCCACCTTTATGTTATTCATGTACATAATATGTTCATTTTACTTTCTGTTTATTCTTAACTATTTTCCATTCACTATCATAATTTTAATTTTTTTTTCCCCTTGCGAAATTTCTATAACATCCGCATCTATAAAACGCTGACGCTCGTACACAATTGGCGCTGCCTTTGGTTTCGTTCGCTCGATTGTTTTGCGGAAGCGCACGTTCTCCTTATCTTGCACAGTTGTAACAGACACTGTGGATATTACTTCGTTTTCGCTCACGCTAGTAGGAATTCGCATAGTAGACGCGCATGCTGCGATCTCTTTTTGCGGTGAAAATATAGTTGACGTTAATCTGTCTACTTTCATTAGTATTTCTTCGACAACCCTCTTTTGGTCATTAATCACATCTGGACAATTTTGAAGTAATTGTTGTTGTTCTTGAATTTTGACGCTTTGTGTCTCTATGAGCGCAGACTGAGACGCGATCTTAGTACTCAGTGCTGCAATCTTCTTATAGATGTCATTTAACGAAACTTCTTGACTATTTTTCGACATTTTCTTAATAAATACTCTTAGCACTTAAACACGACGTCCTTCACTTCCTACCGCAAACTAAACTAAAACAATGTATCTTATTTTTTTTATATTTGAATTTGTTATAGAAGAAATTAGTTCATAAACATTGCTATTTTCATCTTAAAAATAACAAAGATTATTACGAGGTAATTGATTTAATCATTGCCAAGATAGAAAAATATAAGAACATTAAAAGTTTTAGGTTTATATACAATGTTTAGTCTACCTCGCCATTACGTAATAAAAATTATGCAATAATTATGAATATAATAATAATGTAATTGTAAAAATAGAAAGAAATACAAAATTTATTCCTCATTAACTGTTGTGAATAGCGAGATAGACTACATACATGGATAGTAATATCCATATAGATATGGACCATATCCGTATATGGATAGAAATATTATGTTTTATCAAAAAAAAAATGTAAGTAGCATATTAAAGATAAGAAATATGTTTTGGTAGAAAAACAATATCAAAAATAACTTTTTAAAGATGGGTCGCTTATTACCATTCACATGGTGTAGGCCTCTTGGGGATCCCGCCATGTTAAATAATGGGAACGCATCATACGACACAGTACCTCTACAACGCAATGTAGGTTGAGGGCAGAAACCGCCGCCCTGGCGGCGGCTACCCGGGTGGTCGGCTTAGTGTTGCGGCGCCCTGGATATTCGGCGTTGAGCAGGCTCGATGCAGGAACAATAAATCTCACAAGTGAAATTGATTCCATGAAAATAGAATTAAATAATGCATTTAATAAATAGCTCGGAATGAGACTTCCGACTCCTATATTCGTTTGGTACTTTTAAAATTATTATTGTTGGTAATAACTTTACCAACTAAAATATATAAATATCGATGATTATACTATTTTCGAATATTACAAAAAATATCAGTTTTTACTATTCAAAAGTCTATCGTATATTGATAATCGTTTGAAATTACAAAAATGTTTTTGAATAGTAGAATTATAGGTAAATAATGAAAACCTATGATTAAGAAAACATATTTTTATCTTTGCATATGTCCTTAAACTATCAGACGTAACAAAAATTGGCATGTTGACAGACCATTGTAAAGAAACAATGTATTATAATTAAATATGATAAAATTATATGAAATTCTATATTAAAATAAAGTGATCGTATTATAAATGGTCTATGAAAGGAAAAATATATTAACCTAACCGATGCCCTGGAAATTTGACAATAAACAAATATATAATATACACGAAAATAATACAGGAAATACTAGGTAAATAGGACTATTAAGATAAATAGAAGCAGACCACATAGACCTAATAAAACAGTTGGTATATTTATTTTTCTATCGTATTCTGGAAAGTGTCTACAATATTCTTTTTTTGTTCTAATGTGACTTTATTTGTTGTACTACTTTGTTCGAAGTTTTGTTGAACGGAAGTGACCTTATCGTGTTCTTCGTTTAGTGTAGCTTGTAGGTCTAAAACGGGGCTGTTAGTAGTTATTATTGAAATCATCTGTATCTGATGGTAAGCAGTAATCCCCCTCGGTTATAAGTGTATTCTGATATCGATAGTAAATTTAGTACGCACCCAAAATTCTAATTTATTTATCTTCATTTATATAACGCTAAGGATTCAACCTGAAAGTGGAAAACACTCCAAAACGGAACAAGGCCGATACATCATCGTTCCGAGTAAGTAATGTTTGGTTAAACCTTTAAATGCATCAAATTATAATAAATTTACTTATTAAATAAAGTTTTAATATAAGTTTCCTAAAGCTCCACACGATTGCATGACGATTCCTGTTTAAAGTTTGTTGAAAATTTGAAAATTGAGAAAATTCAATTTTTCGAAAATTTCAGGTGCGATTATTTTCTTTTCTTATGAGATATTCTCGAATGTCCAAGTTTTGCCTAGGGGTACAAACGATTGCACAACGATTCCCGTTTACAGTTTTGTGAAATTTTGAGAATTGACTGAATTCAGCCCTATTTCATAAACACTTTTAAAGTGCGTTTATTTTCTTATCCTTTGAGATATTTTCGACATTCAAAGCATTTCCTGCGGGTACAAACGATTGCACGACGATTCCTGTTGAAAGTTTGTTGAAAATTTGAAAATTGAGAAAATTCAATTTTTCGAAAATTTCAGGTGCGATTATTTTCTTTTCTTATGAGATATTCTCGAATGTCCAAGTTTTGCCTAGGGGTACAAACGATTGCACAACGATTCCCGTTTACAGTTTTGTGAAATTTTGAGAATTGACTGAATTCAGCCCTATTTCATAAACACTTTTAAAGTGCGTTTATTTTCTTATCCTTTGAGATATTTTCGACATTCAAAGCATTTCCTGCGGGTACAAACGATTGCACGACGATTCCTGTTGAAAGTTTGTTGAAAATTTGAAAATTGAGAAAATTCAATTTTTCGAAAATTTCAGGTGCGATTATTTTCTTTTCTTATGAGATATTCTCGAATGTCCAAGTTTTGCCTAGGGGTACAAACGATTGCACAACGATTCCCGTTTACAGTTTTGTGAAATTTTGAGAATTGACTGAATTCAGCCCTATTTCATAAACACTTTTAAAGTGCGTTTATTTTCTTATCCTTTGAGATATTTTCGACATTCAAAGCATTTCCTGCGGGTACAAACGATTGCACGACGATTCCTGTTGAAAGTTTGTTGAAAATTTGAAAATTGAGAAAATTCAATTTTTCGAAAATTTCAGGTGCGATTATTTTCTTTTCTTATGAGATATTCTCGAATGTCCAAGTTTTGCCTAGGGGTACAAACGATTGCACAACGATTCCCGTTTACAGTTTTGTGAAATTTTGAGAATTGACTGAATCCAGCCCTATTTCATAAACACTTTTAAAGTGCGTTTATTTTCTTATCCTTTGAGATATTTTCGAGATTCAAAGCATTTCCTGCGGGTACAAACGATTGCACGACGATTCCTGTTTAAAGTTTGTTGAAAATTTGAAAATTGAGAAAATTCAATTTTACGAAAATTTCAGGTGCGATTATTTTCTTTTCTTATGAGATATTCTCGAATGTCCAAGTTTTGCCTAGGGGTACAAACGATTGCACAACGATTCCCGTTTACAGTTTTGTGAAATTTTGAGAATTGACTGAATCCAGCCCTATTTCATAAACACTTTTAAAGTGCGTTTATTTTCTTATCCTTTGAGATATTTTCGAGATTCAAAGCATTTCCTGCGGGTACAAACGATTGCACGACGATTCCTGTTTAAATTTGTTGAAATTTTGAAAATTGAGAAAATTCAATTTTACGAAAATTTCAGGTGCGATTATTTTCTTTTCTTATGAGATATTCTCGAATGTCCAAGTTTTGCCTAGGGGTACAAACGATTGCACAACGATTCCCGTTTACAGTTTTGTGAAATTTTGAGAATTGACTGAATCCAGCCCTATTTCATAAACACTTTTAAAGTGCGTTTATTTTCTTATCCTTTGAGATATTTTCGAGATTCAAAGCATTTCCTGCGGGTACAAACGATTGCACGACGATTCCTGTTTAAAGTTTGTTAAAATTTAGAAAATTGAGAAAATTCAATTTTACGAAAATTTCAGGTGCGATTATTTTCTTTTCTTTTGAGATATCCTCAAATGTCCAAGTTTTTCCTAGGGGTACAAACGATTGCACGACGATTTCTTTTTAAGAAATTGGCGAATTGTTGAAAATTGAGAAAATTCTATTCTACTATATGAAAATTTCAAATGCGGTTATTTTCTTTTCTATTGAGATATTCTCAAATTTCAAAGTGTTTTCTAGGGGTACAAACGATTGCACGACAGACTCAGTACATAGACTTTCTATATATTGTAAATTAAATCTCTTATAATTTTGATTTTTTTTAAAGTCCTGTAACTTTTTTGTGTTTTAAGATAGGCAAAAATTAAAAGAGGTACAAACGTGTGCAAGCTAAGTGGAATCTGAATCCGTTGGTATAATTTTGATAACTCAAATTGGGGTGCTGGTCAAATTTTGGAAATGCAATAACTTTTTTCAGTTTGGGTTAAAAACGAAAATGAAAAAGGTTCAAATGGGTACAAACGATTGCACGGCAATTCTTGTTTAAAGTTAGTTGAAATTTAGAAAATTGAGAAAATTAAATTTTATGAAAATTTCAGGTGCGATTATTTTCTTTTCTTAGGAGATATTTTCAAATGTCCAAGTTTTGCCTAGGGGTACAAACGATTGCACAACGATTCCCGTTTACAGTTTTGTGAAATTTTGAGAATTGACTGAATCCAGCCCTATTTCATAAACACTTTTAAAGTGCGTTTATTTTCTTATCCTTTGAGATATTTTCGAGATTCAAAGCATTTCCTGCGGGTACAAACGATTGCACGACGATTCCTGTTTAAATTTGTTGAAATTTTGAAAATTGAGAAATTCAATTTTACGAAAATTTCAGGTGCGATTATTTTCTTTTCTTATGAGATATTCTCGAATGTCCAAGTTTTGCCTAGGGGTACAAACGATTGCACAACGATTCCCGTTTACAGTTTTGTGAAATTTTGAGAATTGACTTAATCCAGCCCTATTTCCTAAACACTTTTAAAGTGCGTTTATTTTCTTATCCTTTGAGATATTTTCGAGATTCAAAGCATTTCCTGCGGGTACAAACGATTGCACGACGATTCCTGTTTAAAGTTTGTGGAAATTTTGAAAATTGAGAAAATTCAATTTTTCGAAAATTTCAGGTGCGATTATTTTCTTTTCTTATGAGATATTCTCGAATGTCCAAGTTTTGCCTAGGGGTACAAACGATTGCACAACGATTCCCGTTTACAGTTTTGTGAAATTTTGAGAATTGACTGAATCCAGCCCTATTTCATAAACACTTTTAAAGTGCGTTTATTTTCTTATCCTTTGAGATATTTTCGAGATTCAAAGCATTTCCTGCGGGTACAAACGATTGCACGACGATTCCTGTTTAAAGTTTGTTAAAATTTAGAAAATTGAGAAAATTCAATTTTACGAAAATTTCAGGTGCGATTATTTTCTTTTCTTTTGAGATATCCTCAAATGTCCAAGTTTTTCCTAGAGTACAAACGATTGCACGATGATTTCTTTTTAAGAAATTGGCGAATTGTTGAAAATTGAGAAAATTCTATTCTACTATATGAAAATTTCAAATGCGGTTATTTTCTTTTCTATTGAGATATTCTCAAATTTCAAAGTGTTTTCTAGGGGTACAAACGATTGCACGACGGACTCAGTACATAGACTTTCTATTTATTGTAAATTAAATCTCTTATAATTTTTATTTTTTTTAAAGTCCTGTAACTTTTTTGTGTTTTAAGATAGGCAAAAATTAAAAGAGGTACAAACGTGTGCAAGCTAAGTGGAATCTGAATCCGTTGGTATAATTTTGATAACTCAAAGTGGGGTGCGGGTCAAATTTTGGAAATGCAATAACTTTTTTCAGTTTGGGTTAAAAACGAAAATGAAAAAGGTTCAAATGGGTACAAACGATTGCACGACAATTCTTGTTTAAAGATAGGCGAAATTTTGAAAATTAAGAAAATTCATCTGTATGAAAAATTTCAGGTGCATTTATTTTCTTTTCTAATATGATATTCTCAATGTTCAAAGTGTTTTCTAGGGGTATAAACGATTGCACGACGACTTCTATTTAGATTTTTACGAAATGTTTAGAATTTACTAAATTCAGCACTTTTCACAAATATTTTTAAAGTGCGTTTATTTTCTTATTTTTTGGAATATTTTAATTATTGAAAGCGTTTCCTGAAGGCAAAAACTATTGCACGACAAACGCCGTTTACAGATTTTCTATATTTTGTAAAATAAGCCTGTTATAATTTTCTTAATTTTGAACACCCTGTAACTTTTTTGGCTTTGGAGATAAACAAAAATTAAAGGAGGTACAAACGTGTACAAGCAATTTAGAATCAGAATCCGTTAGCATAATTTTGATATCTCAAAGTGGGGTGCTGGTCAAATTTTGAAAACGCAATAACTTTTTTCAGTTTGAGGTACAAACGAAAATGAAAGTGGTACAAACGGGTACAAACGAAGCACTATCGAATGGTAACATCAAATTATTTTTTTTGCAAAGTCGGGTGCCAGGTTCACATAGGTAGTGTTCATGTGAACATTTTGTGTTAATCCTTACAAAAGAAAAAATAGGCGTGCGCTTTCAAAACGTCCATAAATGCGCGTTCATCTGAGCAAGGCCTTACAGATTTTCTACAGCAAAAAATCTCCATTAAGTAATTAGCCCATAGATGAAATACTGAAAATATCATGCTTTCTCAATGCTCACTAACCAACCAATAAGTAACAAATGAGAAAATTGTGACAACGGGGCGATAGAGCTGTATAGTCCGACCAGATCGCGACTTCTATACACATATTGAAAATCCGGTCAAAGTGGCTCTCTTATGCGCTACGAGTTACATCTGTATATCTATATTCCTATAATATCAAATATAGCTTCTATTTACGCAGGCTGGTATAGCAGCGACGACTAGCCATGGATTGTTAATATCTCGTTGATCGGCACTGTTTTTAGATTGTACTGCAGGCAGGAACAGTTCCTTCGTTATGCCGTGATACTATTGAAAAAATGGCGTTAGAATTATATAAATCTCTTTTGATAGCTCTACCAGATCATGGGCCAACAATTACCGGTTCTAAGATACGGTATCAAATTGGAGACCGGGTGCAAGTGAACTGCACGTCAGGTCGATCACGACCAGCTACAAGACTGGCCTGGTATATCAATGGAGAGCCAGCGCCGCCGACAGCTCTTCTTCCTGCCATTCATCAGTCACATGCGGATGGCCTGGAGACTACCAGTTTAGGACTGGATTTCAAAGTGAAGCCGAAACATTTTCGAAAAGGAGACCTTAAATTAAAAGTGAGTATTACAGAAACTTTTGATCAACAATGTTTAGGTAAAAATCATTAATTACATGAGGGTGCTAAACTCTGGAACTACCTATCAGATTACAAAAAATATTCTTGCAATGTATAGCTTATTTATTGATGAAGGTTATATACTGTATAACTTCACGATACGACTCTAAGAGCAGTAACCATGAATTCTAAGCAAGAAGGAAAGCTCTAAGCAAGTACAGAAAGTGAGAACAACGACAGACAACACGGGTACGATGATGGTGGTGATGCGGCTGAGAGTTTGTCGAATATAATTTACAAGAGTGAAACCGTGAGGTACAGCTATTAGTAATACATACAAAATCTAACACTGACTAACTGAGACAGATAATATACCGCTTAAACCGATAAGTTTAGAATCATGAACATAGGAGTTTGTTATACAAAGTAAGTACTAAGAAACGATTTATTTTTAATTTGTCCTCTAAAGGAGCTTAAGAATATTTAAACACGATAATAATTTGGATTTTTCGGAGATGTTGCCAATGAGAAATCCCAAGCATAACAAGGCTTATAAAAAAATAAAAATACAAGTATATAAGTTAGTTTTTGTCATGGTGGCTTTATAAATAAAAAGATCTTATTAAATCAAAAAGGGAAAGTATCGACTACCGTTGTCAGTTGTATTTTCATCGCTCAATGTGTCCGGAAGTTGGCAAAAAGAATTTAAAATAATATATAACATCTTGTAATGGAAAGAGTAAAATATCAGCTGTGAATCAATGATGACTCGGTGGTTAGTTAAGTGGTACGTTGATGGAAATAACAACAAGTACTATAAATACGTGATAAAATTATTTCATAAAATTCACCGTTATTTAATACTACATTAAATTTGTTGTAACTGCAGAGAAATCAAAATAGCTTTTATTTCCAGTGTCTTGCAACAATAGCCACAGTTTATTGGCGAAGCAACGAGGAGAGTGTCCAAAGTGAAAAGCTGAAGGGCTACTCGAGATCTAGAGAGTTGACCGAAGGCGCATCCCGAGCGGATCGTGTTCAAGCTGCGGGAAAGACTGGTTCCGCCTCCACTCTCCAGCTCTCGCGATGTCTCGTGGTGTTCTGTGCAACAGTAATACAAACATTATCAGCGAAAGTATTTGTATTATAAACGTATAATTGACGCTTTCAATCATATAGCCTATGAAATAAAATTATGACTTCGTACTTTACGTTACTGTAAAGTTTTTTTTATGTTTGTGATTTAAAATGTGCCATTGTTCGTAACATGAGCTATGTCAGCCTATATCGTACCAACACCTCACGTTAATCCCAAAGATTATTTCGTTAGCCAAAGTTCCAATTTATTATTATGGAATGTACTTAATATTTAAATAAATTCAGAACTTTATGAAAATTGTTTAACAAGTAGATATTTTATTATGATTTGTGACTGGCTAGAAAAGTCTTTTGTTACAGCCAAAAATATGTTATAAGGAACTTAACGAACCGGATGAGCAAGTTTTATGTAAACAAAACATGAATACAGTACCTGTCACATTTTAATACTGTTTTTTAAGCTCTCTACACACCAAACCCGCCGATAATTGTCGACGATATTATTTTTCAAAATCGTTTCGATGGTTTATTCCCACGCGAGCTATACGTCGACATGTCGATATTGAGGTTTTGAAATACCCGTTCGAGTGCATACACTCACAATCGCAGTCTATGCTGTTACACGTTCGAGTGCTGAATTTTACTTCATAGAAATATGCCTTCATGTGCACTTAAACAACTCTGGAGATAAAGGGAAAAGTCAAGGAGTGACATTTCATCACTAAGTTCAATGTAAGAATGCGCGCGTGCCCCACGTCCCACGGTTTTAAACGGAGCACAATTTTTTTGCGAATAGCCGCTCTAGTATATAGAATATAATACCTCGATGCATGTAGACGACATTTATCGGTAGGTCGGCGGGTTCGTAACTCTATGCTATGCCAGGATTATTCTACCGTCTAGTTTTGTATTGAAATATCGTTAATTATATAGAGTAATTACTTTACACATATCATTACTATGTAAGTAATTGTGTACGAATACTTAATATGTATGAGACATAAGGTGTTATTCTTATGTATTTCAAGAAATCAAAATTAAAAATAAATATTTCGTTATTGAATATAATCAGTGTCGCAGTCCTGTAAAATGATAGTAATTATATTAAAATATTATTTTATTTTACGGTACATATTTAGTAGCAATCAATTAAGAGGAGATAAAAAATTCGCTTTTGCTTTGCTTTCGATTATAATATTCATTTAATAAAATGTGTATACTAATATCATTATTGCAGTTAAGCAGCAAATTTAGCTAGATAAATGAAACCTATTAGATAGGTGTATAAATGAAATCATTTTTAGGAAATAGTTTATGAAAAACCGTAAAAACTTTTCAAAAAAATTTGATTAAATAATTAATTGCCTATTGAACATAATGTATTACCAAATCTTATATGTTATAAAAACAAATTGAGACATAACAGTAAATTTTACAGTGTATATGTATATATAAAATTTGTAAATTATGTATTACATAGTTTTTATAGATAGGTATTCGTATATATAACCTAGTCAATCTATTGATTAAATGTGCGTGTTGGAATTGAAATCAAAATTTGAATACGTTCGTTCTTATACAATAAACTGCGGTGTGTTTATTATAGCTTAGCAATTGACCGCAGCTTTGTACGTGTTAATCATATAACTTATTTCACAAAGGTGTTTTTCCTGGCAACACCATATCTCGAATAATTCTTCATTAAAATGAATGATTCAAATATTATTTTTAAGCCTATATTCCCGCTTCTGATGATATACAAGTAGTTTAAAATGAACGTTTTCGGTAAATAAATTGATTGAAAAATTCCTATTGAAATGCACACCTATCTCTATATATTATTTTTCAGAGGATATATATACAACTCTGTCAAAAAGTACCAGAAAACGATCAATAATACACAAAATGTTAGTTATTCCTCCAATTTTACTGTATTTGTTGATTTTTTTTGTAAAAAATTCGTTCACAATGATGACCTTGTGCGAAAGCGCATTATCGTGGTGCAACATTCTTGAATTTTCTTTCCACAAATCTGGCCTTTTTCGTGAAATTTGCTCTTATAAACGCCGCATAACGCTCAAATAATATACTCTATTTACCGTTTCACCTTCCGGTAAGTATTCCGAGTGCACAATACCACGATAGTCAAAAAAAACAGTCAATATGACTTTGACTTTTGATCGACTTTGGCGTGGTTTCTTCGGTTTCGGTTCGGTTGGAAGGCGTCACTCTGAAGCTTGTTGATAAGTTTGCATGTCAAACTCGTAAACCCATGAGTCGTCACCAGTAACAATGCGTTTAATGAATATTGGGTCGGAATTAACTCGTTCTAGGAAGTCGTCAGCGACTCTTATGCGATTGAATTTTTAAAGAAATTTCCAGTCTTTTGGGACTAGTCGAGCGGCAACATATTTTATACCCATGTGATTATTTAAAATGTTACGAATCGACCCGCAAGACACAGAAAGTTTAGCAGCTATATTTCTCAAACTTGAATGCGGATTCACTTTTGCGATGTTAACTTCAGTTGAAGCCGTTAGGGCGAGGCAAATCTTCCAGCGTATCTCGACCGCTTTTGAACACTTTGTACTATCCATAAGCAAGTGTTTTTGATAAAGTTGATTCACCGTAAGCCTTCTGTAAAATTGTCAGTGTCTCCGCACACGAAACCCCATTGGTGATGCAAAATTTAAGACAAGCTCTTTGTTCGATGTTTTTGTTCATTATGAAATTTGCAATACACACTAGATACGATCTGACTAAAAACAGCACTGTATTTAATCTAAATGACAGATGCCTCTCAAACTCCGCGCCAAAATGAAAAACAGTTGTGCCAATCTAACAACAACAAAAAAAATGAATTTGGAACCAAACAAATCATCCATTCCCGATACTTTATTGACTAAATATCTAAAAGACGAGTGATCAGATAAAATTGTTAGGTCTAAAGTATATCTGTTATAATATTCTACCCCTATATGGTTGCTTCCACCTTTGTAAGATGTGTCATTATGTTATAATTTCCGGAATTGCAATGGTATGTGGAAAGAACAGGTTACATATTCTTTAATAATTATTATTCGTAGATTGTAAAACTAAAATCAATTAAAAAAATATTTATTTTATTTTACCTATGTAAAAAATTGGTAATATTTCTCAAAGAATTATTATATATGGGCCCTTTGAAATACCGTCACATTACATCGGTATTGATTTATGTGACATTTTGATAAATTTTATATTACCTTAATGTTTGGTAAACTTTCGTGGGTCGTTTGTGCACAATATAAGGTTACAAAATAATTTCACTACTTTATTATTTAGTTATTTGTGTAATGCGTGTTGATTATTTTATCCATATGTGTCTTGGTCTCTTGGAATGATAAATGTTATTGAAATTTTTATCTGTACTCCGAAGCACCTGTTAACACTGTATAGTTTAAGTGTTTAACATATAATATTTAATATATCATAAAAGCATTTAAAAAAACAGTTGTTGTTTGTTATATAATGCACTTGGCTTTTTTATTTACTACTCTGGTACTAATTGATTGTGACGTGCGTGATGATATATTGAAATATAATGTATTCATATATTTCTTTTTGAATTGGGTTTTATTATCACATGTATTGTGGTTATAGAGAAAAGGGCTAGTAATCGAAACAAAAATGTTCCAATTTCTGCGCATCCTAAAGATTGTAAATTATTAAATGTTTGTGAAAATATATCGTCTATAAGTTTTTTAAATATCCTAAGGAATGCAGTTGATATTGTTGCTTATTGTTACGAAATATAATATATAGTTCATAAGAATAAATTTGTACATACTGGGTAAATTGTTTAGCTCAAAGTAAACAAATTATGAATAAATCATGTGATCTATCTAAAAATTTAATTTATTAATTCCAAGGTTCTCCACTCCAATGTTAGTAAGTCGGTAATTTATCGTGATGGTTTCTTATATTAGAAAAAAAAAATAGTGGTATAAAAAAGTCGGATTTTTTAGCGATTGGTTTATTATGATATACCTACTGAAGACTTGGCTGTTGAAATTTTTGAAACGTTGGAGGATGTAAAATATAACTTATGCGCGTTAAAAGTTATACCTATTTCTTTGATGTGATCAAAAGTGTTATTAATTCACACGAAATTATTTTTGAAATGAAAACTTCTTTTAGCGCGGTACGCATATTTTTAGATGAGATAAAATCTCTGGACTCCCGACACCGTTAGGAGACGCAGTTATAGTGTGTGCATATATGCATGTACATAAAGCAGACCGCGAGTGCGTCTTTCGTAAAAGAATATTAAATGTATTTTAAAGTTTCTAATATTGAATAAAATACAATTTATAAATAAAATGCAATTCATAACCCAATAACCCTGCACCCTTCTAAAACATGTCTAACGCGCCAAAATAAGTTTTCACTTCTGTTGGCACTCCCGGAGTGCAACCAGTAATTTTATTATTCCATAAGGCACAAACACAGATAAGAGATCAAAAAAATAATAACTCTAAATATCTATTCAGCTATGATATAAGTGCACAACTTACTAGATCTGAAATAATGAAAGGATTAAAAAAAAAATTAAAATTTATTTCCAGTAAAATAGCATAGAGTATGAAGACTATTTTCACCAAAATAAAACAAAAGACTTAGCAATCAACGACGGACAACATCTTGACTTTTATTTACATCAGACTGTCCATGGTCAGCAGTTCTATTTTATTACGCTTTTATTCACTAGTATTATTCGAAATGTGTACGAAAAGTTTCACTGATGAATAACATCGAGTGGGACTATTTTCACCAAAGTAAAACCAGAGATTTCGCAAGCAACTTCATAGTTTTAGACTCATTGTTACAATGTATAAAAATTTACTATCATAATTTTTTCATGAAGCGCCCTAAAAAAGTATTGTTTCATATCACAGTTTCACATAATAAAACATTAAAAAAATATTCCTTATACAATCTGGTCGACGTTTTCGCATCTTAGAGAAAGAAAGTTAATGTGCAGCAATGATATTTTATAAGTAGATACGGCATTGATGCTATTTACATACCATCGCGAATGGTGGGCAATTGCTAATTGCTCACTTTCGACTTGATACCGGCATGAGCGAGAACAAACTTTTATCCTTTTTTGACAACAGAGTTTCCGCCTAAAGCTATGATTTCCTATCTCTTTTGTTTCAACATGCTAATAACAAAATTTGTACCGATTTCAAATTGCTTTTAGAGAGAATATCACGGGTCTACTCATAAAACGTCATTGATGTGCAATGAAGGAGTGGTAGTGTGTACGGACGCCGCACATTGGACTGAAATCTGAGCCTCCCTTTCATAGGATTTTAGAAAATTTAAATATGTTATTTCATAGTTTTAAGTATCATTATAAATTATTATATCATCATCATCTCATTATATCATCATTATATTATATTATCATTCACCAATTATCATTAATAAAGTACCAATTTAGCAAATTCAAGCTTTATTTTTACCTTATATACCAAATAATATTGACTTGTAAATTTTATATGTAAGAAAATTAACTTGCCTTTCTTCATAACTTTTTTTGTTTTCAATTATAAAGCTGAAACTTATACGTATCGTTACCGAGGTGGTAACGAAACCTTAGGCCCTTTAACATTGAGCCCAGGCGTCCCCGTTCAAAATATATGAATTAATTGTTGAAAAGGGAATTGCTGCATTGCAGCCAACTGCTGTCAATGACACAAATGTGAAACACAGACTTCATATGACCATGATATATGGTAAGATAACTTCATATCTTTCAGATACCTCAATAGCAGTATGTGATATTTGTAAAGCGAAGCCGAAAGATATGAATCCACCGAGTTGATGTCGCGAAGAACTCATTCTGAGGATATTTTTAAGTATGGCCTATCTTCCCTCCACGCCTGTATTAAATGCATGGAATGCGTATTGCATATTGCGTATCACCTAGATTTCAAAAAATGGCAAGCCAAAGGAGACGATTTAAAGCAACTAGTAGATAACAAGACAAAGATTATTCAAGAAAAGTTTCGAGATGAAATGGGACTGCTTGTAGATATAGTTAAACAAGGTGCGGGAACGACCAATGATGGGAACGCCGCAAGTAGGTTTTTTGCAAATCCTCAAGTAACTGCACAGATCACTGATGTTGATGAAGAACTCATCTGGAGATTTGCGGTGATTCTTCAGGTAGTCTCATGTGGAAAGTTTGTTGATGTGGAAAAGTTCCGGCAATATTGTTCTAAAACAGCTCATAAATATGTCGAGTTATATCAGTGGTATTATATGCCTTCTAGCGTACATAAATTACTCATGCATGGTGCAGACATAATTGAGCATAGAAACTTTATCCCAATTGGCAAACTTTCTGAAGAGGCTTCTGAAGCATGCAATAAAGATTTTAAAAATTTTAGAGTATTCCACTCGAGAAAAATTAGTAGAATTGCAAAAAATGAAGTTATTATCCATAGTTTGTTAATAACTTCTGACCCATACCTGTCCAGCATCAGACCTAAGATAAGTCAACTTAGCCGTAAACCGTTATCAGATGAAGCTAAATAGTTATTGGTAAATTCTACATCAGATATAATAAAAGATATAAAGTTTGTAAATATAGAGTTTGTAGATGTAAGAAATTTTTGTGACTCTGAGTAATGTATGAGTGTAATTAAGTAGGTATCATCGGAACTATATGTATATCATAATTTTGTTATAAATTATTTTTATATATTTGGAATTTACATTTACATCATCTATTTAGAGGTACTGTTGAAATCGATAAGTTAAAATGAATATGAGATCTCATGTTATTTACACTGATTTCATTTAGAATCCTAATCTAGCCCCAGAAATAACTGTTTAATCTTTTATGACAAACATCAATATCAACGTAACAAATAAACTAATTACCCTAATTAGCAAAATCATTCATTTTGGTACAAATGTGGAACAAAAACAATCAAGAATAGTAGCAGGTAATGATAATTGGTGTTAATTTAAGTAGATAGACCAAATTTATAGGTAATGTACAACTTTTAATAAAGAAAAATAGGTATATTGAAATTTTAAAACGAATTCTGAATCGTATTTTTGAAAACGAAGCGGTAAGGTAAATCAGGGGTAACTTTATTAATCGATACCTGTAGCATTCAGGTCGAAAATAAACCTACAGATTGATGATTTCACCTCAATACAATGTGTCATCAAAGTATGAAATTTTCATCAACAAATATCTGTTGAACGGGGATGCCCGGGGTCAAGGTGAAAGGTCCTAAGGGTTCGTTACCACCCCAGTAACGATATGTATAAGTTTCAGCTTTACAACTCAAAACAGAAAAAAGTTATGACGAAAAGAAAATCCATTTTCATACATTTGAAATTTACAAGTCCATATTATATGGTGTAGAAGGTAAAAATAAAGCTCGAAATTGCTAAATTATACAATGATATGACTGTTTTGACAAAACTGTATACTTAAAACTATGAAATAACATATTTAATTTTTTTTAAATCCTATGAAAGGGAGGCTCCGATTTCAGTCCAATGTGCGCCGCGTCGATTGACGTGACGAATCTGCAATGAGCATAAGCTGTCGGCGAAGGACGGCACAGTTGCTTCACTAAGCTTAACGTGTTACCATAATGGGCCACATCGTCGTTTAAGATCAGGTGAGACAGTGGTCAAGTGGATGCCCAGATATTCATAATTAATAGATGTACGTACCAAAACATAATAAAATTATATTAAGGTGTTGCTAATAATCGAATATTTTGATATTCTCTAGCCAATGCTTAACACATTTTCCAATAAATCGTTAACCTCCCCTCCCACCGCAATTATGTCAACATAATTTACGATAGCTCCAGACCAGTGGTGTAGGTATTATATTAAGATGTTATACAAAGGGGTTTATATTATATTTAACATTGTTTAGTAGGTACTGGTTCAACTTTACAAGTTGCTGTGACCGCTGTTCCGCACGTGTTTTTACCCAATAACTTGTTTATCTCATATTTTTATTTTTACAATTTTTTTTAATGATTTATAGAAGTACTAATAACATTAATTAATATTGAGAAATTACATAAATGTTCTGTGTACAACAATTTATAAAAATCGGTCATGCCGTTTTTGAGTTAAATACAGTACACATAAAGTACATGACATACGATGCATGATATAAACAGATAGACAAAAAACTATGTGAAATTCTAGTTCAGTCACCTATAAAACAGTATATAGAAAAAAAAATTACGTGCACCTACAGACGGAACTATAGATTTATTTATATTAGAACACCAGACCGTACATTATAATTAAAGTTCCACTAATTTGTAATGGAGTCTTTCCGAAGGATCTAAGATCAGCCTGCTTATTTTGTTTGGTTTTTATAAATTTGTAAGAATGAATACTTACGAAAACTGCAATTAACCATTGTACTGAAAATGGTACAATATTGTTGTCAACTCTCGGAGAAATATATAAAAATATCAATATAATTTCAATCAATATCTTACGAAGTTAAGGTAATTTGTTAAAATGGATCCTATTCTATAGGTATCTACATAATTACTATGTATATATAACTCTTTTCTCGTTAGAACAATAGAAATACGAATTTTGGATGTTATCCTACGCCTTCCGCGTCATGTCAAGAGAAAATGTACAGGAACTCTACGAATGCTATCAGCAGGTAAAATGTTAATTAAATTTAGTCTGACTCCAGATACGATCGCTTCGCGTCATGAATAAGCAAGAGCTCTTCCTTTACCCGCTTCCTGGACTGCAGGGGAAACTATCACAAATTGTTTCTTAGTTATACATGAGTTGACACACGAAGACGTTTCTTTGAATGTGGTTTTGTTTTGTATTGGAAAATTTGGTCATTTCATTTTCTAAAATGATTTTAAATGTAAACGAGAATTTCAGATTTGTATCAAAACGCTCAACAACTCCGAAAAATAATACGACTATGTATACGCAATAGGGGAAGTCACTTCGAGCAAGAACTTTAATTAGGCTAAATTACAAAATGTCTTAACTGTTACTTCTTATTAATTGTTAATTGTTATTACTATTAAACTGTTACTGGTTCTAAATTTTATTTTAAATTTGTTTTTTTTTTTTTATTATTGAAGTGAAACTGTGGGTAAAACTTTTTACGTATGAAACGCGTTATGAAGATGTGAAACGTTTTGAGAGAGAGAGGGAGAGAGCGATTGAGAACGATTGAGAGAGAGTGAGAAAGGGCGAACGTAGCATGAAGCACGTAGCCATGGAGACAATGTGTAAACAGTGAGTTAAATTTGTAAATAAACATTTTGTGATAAATTTGTATATCGTTCTATACTAAGCAGTTGTTCAGGAGTAAGTAATATATAACATATATAACTTTTTGTTAATATACATTTTTTATGTTAATTCGTTTGAAGTTTATGAAGTTTTAATATTTACAAATGACATTTTTTTTATAAAATATTAAATAGAAGTATATCATTAATTGTCTTTTCTAAATTAAAAAAAAATCTATTAATTAGTCTACAGTTAAATAATAATCAAAACACACCAACTATAAATTCAGGAACAACAATAGATGCTATTTTTACAAGATACATATTTAGATAATGTTGAAACACGAACTTATATTGCATATTTTACTTATCATAATGCTTTAGTCACAACGATCCAATAGAAATCGCGTCAAATAATGTAGATATCGATAAAATAAACTAACATTAAATTTATAATTTGCGTGAATTTTTGAAACTTTTAATATTTGAATGGCAATTAAATTTATTAAATTCCTAACATATCTTCCTTTTTCCCTCCCTCTAAGTCTCGGAAATCTAAAGCTTTAGAATAGTATAAATATAAACGAGATTTCAAAATTCGTTTACCAAAGAAGTTTCACTTCTGACATGTGTACTTTGTACGCACGCACATTTTTTTACATTGGGTATTATTTTAATTAATTTTATGGAAATTTTAAATAACGACCTTAAGTTTAGTTCAAATACGAATTTCCGCCTGCTTCCTTTGTGATCATTTTATTTCAGTTTCTTTGAAATAAGTTCCTAGTTGTTATGCATTGATGGAGAGCTAAGAAAACGGTTATTTTTTAAAAATAATCTGAAAGCCAAGTTTCATAACGTTTTTTGTTTTGATTTTAAGGTATTAAAAAAATATTCAATTAACATCGTTTTTCATCTTGAATTTTTAAATTTGGACAGATAACTATTGTTTTATTATTATTAAATAACCAGTGCTTAATCGTTTTTATAAATCTGAAGAAAAAAATTAGAATAAAATTGATACTTTAAATATTATTTTTTTTTATTGATGTTGCATTTTTGAGCAGGTGAGAACAAACTAACAACTAAACTAAACTAACTAGTTGATTTGAAAAAAATCAATAAATGAAAACATATTATGTATTTTTATTTTCCAACATGATGTCCATAGATAACACTGTACGGCTTGGTTTAAATGATCACGAAATTAGTTTGATATTTATTTTATTATCACATTTAAGTATATTGTTTCTAAGCACGTATATGAATAATTTAAGGCTAGGTTTTTATTATTATTTTTAAATATTTAAATAAGTAAGAACATCTATTCTATCTACATTTCTACGATCCATGTCGTGTTTTGGTATTTTTGTGTAATAAAGACTTCTATTAAATTACACTAAACAGACATAGACTTTAAAGCGTTACATTATTCACTGAAAAATAACGGTTTATAAAAATAACGTAATGAAATAAACTTAGTTTTTTGTAAAGGATTGCAAAAGTGAACATTTTTATATGCCTTTAAACTATGTCTTTTAGATAATAGCGGTATGATTGTTAAACTTTGATATTGGTTAACATTTAAGATGATTTTATTATTTTATTATCAAAGCTTATGCGGGTCAAATACCGCAGGGTCAGATTGTACAGAGGTGAGGTTTTTATTTAGTTACTGTTTTCAATACACAAAATATACCACGTCGACGAAGTCACGGGCATAGCTATTAATATTTGAAGACTTTTTTTTCGGTTGAACGCGCTAATCTCTGGAACTACCAGTCAAATTCGAAAAATTATTTATTATTACAGCCTATTTATTGAAGAAGGTTATTATAGGCTCTTCACGCTACAACCATAAGGAGTGGAGCAGTAATTATAAAAGTCAAGGAATCTGGCAAGTACTGATATACAACTACATGCGTGCGTTGCGGCGCGGCGGCGAGGCGCGGCGCAGTGTTGAGTCGGTCAAATAAATTGAACACTAGTGAAACCGCGGAACGTAGCTGGTTATTTAATCAACAGTAGTTAATATTTAAATATGTTTTAGATATAAATTACAAATGACTAACAGTTGACAGCGACATCGTTCCCTTTGTTTTGAAAATGAAACGACTTGTACGTAATCTGTTGTAAACTGATTGTATTAATACAGAAACCATCGCGATACGTAGTGAGCAACAAAGTTTTATCACATTCACTTAAGAACAAACGCACAAACAAATAAATATTCTTTTATGTTTATATTTATACATAAATCTGGTAAGTGTAAGCAATTTGCTCCTGTATTGGAGTTCATATGTACAAATAATTATTTATTCCTGTTTAGCCTTTAATATATCACTGACAAAGCTTGTGTCTGGTATAAGTATTCTATATCTCCATTTGCTATTATTTTATTTACAGTAAAATATACGAATCATATAATATGTTTGAAAACATTGGTATCATTAAGAAAAATATTCTGTGTAATTTTTATGTTAATTTGGTCACACTTTTAATCTATCACTCTATGTCAATCTTGGAATAAAACTAATAACGAAATTCAGTGAAATGTTGATTTTATTGTATTTTAAAACGAGTGAACATGGTGCCGAAACACGGGAAATAAATAAACCAAATTAATAAATAGTGTGTAAAAGAACAGTTTATTCGTTTATTTAGTTTGAAGTGAACTTGGAAAAAATCCCTAGTACAACTATTACGTTGTAAATTATACGAACAAAATGGAGTCACTTTACCTGCGGCAAGATGATAATTTAGAAAAGGTAAAAAAAGCTTTCGAGAATTATAAAAGATCGCCGAAAACACGTATAACAAAATCTTACGTTGAATCAAAACTAGAAAATTTAGAGAAAATTTCTAAAGATTTTATGAATTTACATTCGGACATTGTCAGTAAAGTGTCAAAAGAACAAAAACAGAAAAACGAGTATTTTATAAGCAATGTATATTATGAATTCGACGATATTTATACGGATTACAAAACAAAGCTTAAGGAAGATTTTAAAATGTTGACGGAAAAGTCAGACTCCAATTCAAAAACTATAACTGTTCCATCACAATCACTATGTGAAGTTAAATTGCCACAAATCCAATTGCCGAGTTTTAAAGGAAGTTATGAAGAATGGCAAATGTTTCATGACATGTTTGTTTCCCTAATACACAATAATAATAATATAAATCCAGTACAAAAGTTACATTATCTGAAAAGTTGCTTGTCCGGTGAACCAGAGAAACTTCTTATGAACCTTAATACTACAGAGACAAATTATGAAGAAGCCTGGAATCAATTAAAACGCAGATATAATAACAAAAGGTATAATGTGAATGAAGTAATGAAGCGTTTATTTGCACAAAGAATTATAACAACTGAATCTTCGACCGCAATAAAAGAAATTTTAGATAATACATCGTCTTGCTTAAAATTACTCAAAAATTTGGGCATAATCGTTGATTCATGGGATACTATCGTAATTCATTTAATTGTAACAAAACTGGATATAGAGTCTAGAAAATTGTGGGAATCAAACTTGAGTCAATGCGATTCTGATAGTCTTCCAACATGGAACGATCTTGTGAGCTTCTTAGAGACAAGATTCAGAAGTTTGGAAATGTTGGAAGAATGTAAAGTAAATAAACATATGGGATCAAAACAGAAGTCATATCACTGCACACTAGAAACAAATATAAATAAAAATTTAGCTTGTATAAAATGCAATAATCAACATTTATTATTCCAATGTGAACAATTTAAAAGCCAGCCCCCAGAAAAGAGAATAGAGTTTATAAAATCCAAGGGGCTATGCTTCAATTGTTTTGCCTCAAGCCATAATGTGAAAAACTGTCACCGACCTACCTATTGTCGACGCTGTGGAAGAAGACATCATACCTTATTACATATTGAGAGAGCTACAGCTTGCGGACCCTCACCAACGGAGAATATAAGAACTCGTGCTGTTTCTGTCAACAAAGAGTCCTCTAATCAAGATAATGAGAAAAAGATCTTGGCTCACTTTGCTGTGGAGAGTAATAGTGAAGTACTACTGGCAACAGCGTTAGCTAAGATCAAAACCCCATCTGGGTTTTCCGAAATAGTTCGAGTTTTAATAGATCAGGGTTCTGAAGCATCTTTTGTAACCGAAGACACAGTACAAAGATTAGGCTTGTATAAAATCCCTATGAATGGTCTTGTTTCAGGTGTAGGTGATGGTGATATGAAAATTAAAAGTAAGGTTTTATTTAATTTAGAGTCAATCCAAACTCCCAATTTTTCTGTGCAGGTTCAAGCTTTCGTGCTACGTTCTTTGACATCTTTTCTACCTACCAATAATGTTGTGGTCAAAGAATGGTCAGATATTGAGACACTACCATTAGCCGATCCTCAGTACGGAACACCTGGTAAAATCGACATTATCCTGGGAGTTGAGATATATAGTGAGATCATTTTGAGTGGTCTTTTGAAACATCCTTTATACAGTGGTCCAGTTGCACAAAATACGCAACTCGGATGGGTTTTATCAGGCCGGATTGAAAATCCTAATCCTAAGAAAATTGTAAACTTACACCTTAGAGTAAAAGAAGACGAAATATTGAAGAAATTTTGGGAGCTAGAAAAAGAACCTAATGAAGTTTATAAGAAAATGACAAGCGATGAGAATAAATGTGAAGAGTTATTTCATACAACTACCATACGAGAGAAAGATGGACGATATAAAGTTCGTTTACCCTTTAAACATTCTGAACCCAGGTGTCTAAATAACAGTTTAGACAAAATCGCTCTACATAGATTTAATTTATTAGAAAAAAGGTTTAATAAAGATAAAACTTTACAGAAGGAATATACCAAAGCTATAGAAGATTACATTGATCAAAACCATATGGAAGAGATTACAAAGGTTGAAGAAATAAAAAATCCAAAGGCTGTCTATCTACCTCATCATGCTGTGATTAAGAAAGACAGAGAAACAACGAAACTTCGTGTGGTCTACGATGCTTCTTGTAAAGGTACGAATAACATATCCTTAAATGATACTTTTCTAATTGGACCTAAAATTCAACAAGATCTCCGTCATATATTGATGAGGTGGAGATATCATCCTTATTGTATAGTAGCTGATTTATCTCAAATGTATCGACAAATTCTGGTTCATGAAGACGATACAGACTACCAGAGAATATATTGGAGACGAGAATCGAACCAAACAATACAACATTATCGTTTATTGAGACTTACATTTGGAACAGCTTGTGCTCCATATTTAGCAGTAAAATCACTTCAACAATTAGCTAAAGATGAACAACAAAATTTTCCTCTTGCATCAGCAATAACCTTAAAAGACTTTTATATGGACGATTTATTAACTGGATGTGAAGAGGAAAATGATGCTATACAAATATTTAATGAAATGAATGATTTAATGAACTCTGGCGGTTTTCAGTTACAGAAATGGTGTACAAACAGCTATACCTTATTAAACTACATAAAAAGTGAAAAAAAAAAAAAAAAAAAAAAAAAAAAAAAAAAAAAAAAAAAAAAAAAAAGAATTTTGAAATTTAGATTACCAAAAGACAGTAGACCTAAAGAAAATATAACATTTATAACTACGAAAGAAATGGAGGAAGTACTTAACATTTGTATAAAAGCAACTCAGATATTATATTTTGAAGAAGAAATAAAAGATTTAAAATGTAAAGAAAATGTATCAAAGAAAAGTATTCTTCATACACTCAGTCCTATTCTAGATAAAAATGATATATTAAGAGTAGGTGGTCGAGTGACTCATTCACCAGAAAGCTATGATAAAAGACATCCTGTAATTCTACCTTATGAAAGTCATTTAACAAGGTTAATAACTTTGGATGCTCACATTAAAACCTTGCATGGTGGTCCACAAATCATGTTAAATTATATAAGATCAAAGTATTGGATAGCTCGCGGTAGAATTTTAGTGAAGAAGATATACAGAGAATGTGTCACTTGTGTTAGGTACAGAAAGCAAAATAACAACATGTTTATGGGTCAACTACCGAAGGCTCGAATTACACCATCCAGACCATTCAAAAGTGCAGGTGTGGATTTCACAGGGCATATAAATATAAGATTTTCACCTGGGAGAGGTGCAAGGTCTTATAAAGGCTATATATGCTTATTTATATGTATGGTAACAAAAGCTATACATTTAGAAGCTGTGTCAGACTTAACGTCGAAAGGATTTATAGCTGCCTTTCGAAGGTTTGTCTCCAGAAGAGGACATTGTCAAAATTTATACAGTGACAATGGTACCAATTTTTTAGGAGCACAAAAAGAGTTGTGTGAAATGTATAAGAGGAATATATCTCAACTAACAAGTGAATTTCAACAGATGTTGGCAGGTGAAGGCACCTCCTGGCATTTCATTCCTCCACATGCCCCTAATTTTGGAGGACTGTGGGAAGCAGGTGTAAGATCAACTAAAACACATTTAAAAAAGATTATTGGAGATTCAACGTTAACATTTGAGGAACTTTGCACAGTCTTAACTCAAATTGAAGCCTGTTTAAATTCTAGACCTATATCATATATTAGTGATGACCCTAACGACCCACTTCCTTTAACCCCAGGACATTTCTTGGTGGGCGAACCTCTTATCACTATACCTGATGAAAATCATTCAATTAATAAATGTTCTAATCTAAGTAGGTGGAAGTTTTGTCAAAGAATGGTAAATTCATTTTGGAATAAATGGTCTAAAGAATACTTAATAACTTTAAATAATAGATATAAGTGGTCAGTTAAAGGAGATGAACCAAATATAGGAGATATTGTTATCATTAGAGATGAAAATGTTCCACCGGCAAAATGGCTTTTAGGAAAAATTATACAAAAACATACAGGTCTAGACGGTATAACTAGAGTTGTAACAGTGAAAACTAAATTTGGATTATATAAACGCTCTTTAAACAAGTTGTGTATCCTCTTAAATGATAATAAAACGTTTAAGTAAAGGTTTTAGATGTAAAAATTTGTAAAGGTTACAGTTAGAGTTGGTATGTAAACATTTCTATATTATATTTATGCATGCCTTTATAAATTTGCTTATTTGTTGTATTTGTTGCTTGTGTGTGATTGTCGATTTTATGTGCTTATTACTTTGTATACTTATGTTGATTGAATTTAAGCTATATCAATAAGTAGGTATTGGTGATTATTTCTTGTTTGTTAATTTGATTTAAGAACGAAGTTCTTGGTGGGCGAGATGTTTGAAAACATTGGTATCATTAAGAAAAATATTCTGTGTAATTTTTATGTTAATTTGGTCACACTTTTAATCTATCACTCTATGTCAATCTTGGAATAAAACTAATAACGAAATTCAGTGAAATGTTGATTTTATTGTATTTTAAAACGAGTGAACATAATACATTGCTGAAAATCATAAGCAGCCAAGATTTCAGCCAGGAGCGACCAATTAAGAGAAAACGAACTTTTTTTTTTTTAATACTGTCTTTGTAAGCTACAGTCTATAAGACAATTTTTAACAAAAACAAAAACGAACTTCAATGATTTTGAAGAGTTCCCTGGTGTATCTTTAAAGTTGAAAGTCCAATGAAATTAAAATGAGACCACTCTTGAGGTATCCCTTATCAAACCAAAAAAGAATCATCCAAATCGGTTCATAGATAATCACAGAAGTTATGGTTTGAAATCGCCTCTTCACGTTTGAAGGACCCAGTGTCATAGAAACGAGCGAAAATGTTGTCTGAAAAACCGTTTCATATCGGTATGGTTACTAAACTTACCAACACTTTCCTGACAACTCACCTGATAAGTAAAGCCGTTAAAAAAATTAAGCACCAAGGAAAAACAGAATATAGCATTTTATACAGAAAACTGTCACAATATGTTATTTTCTATTTAATACACTTAAAATAGTCACTTTTATTAATTAATTAATTTATTTATTTATTAATTAATTGCTTGGTCAAAGGCAATTATAATCAATAGTTTACAGTGAAACTAAAGCTATTTTACCGCAAAACATGTTGTTCAATTTAAATAATCAAGCTATTAATTCCTGAAATATTATGCATCGCTCGAAATAATTACCACCTATAATAGTGATGGTAATTTATTAAATCTATGGTAATATTGAGTATCATAATATCATCAATTCATACATTGCATCAGACGAAACGAATGTGATATTTTATGATTTTTTGAAGTGAAACTTCTTTGGGTGAGGTGAACTCGGTTATGATCGTCATATATCAGACAATTTACACAAAACCTTAATAAATTATACCTGGCTCCGTGCGACTTCATTCTATTCTAAAATATGAAAACACGGTTCGGGGGAATAAACTTCAAGCTCGAATGAGGAAGTTATCGCCGAAACTGAAGAGTATTTTGAACAGTATGCGAAATCTTATTTTTAGAGGGTTCAAAGAAATGGCAGCAACGTTTGGAAAAATGTATTAAGTGTGAAGATTATATTGAAAAATAAAAAGATAACGAATACAGTGTAAACTCTTTATAACGTTATCCTTTATAACGATAAACTCCCTATAACGTTGAAGTGAGCCCAACTTGCTTGGTTTGCGTTAAAACCCACATATTGAAACTCCACTCCATATAACGATAACTCTCTATAACGCCAAAAAATTCTCAGTCCCTTGAGTATCGTTATAAAGAGTTTACACTGTATATTAATAACTTACGTCTTCATTTAGGGTAATTTTTGACCAACCCACGTATACGTATTTGTCGAAAAAATTATGTTGTAAAGATAAAATAATTTTAATTAATTTGGTATAATTTCACTTTATTACAGTAAATATTTTAAACGTATTTACATTCACATACATTCCTTTTATATGTACATAACCTAAACGCAATTTATAGACTATACAAATGTCCATACGTGTGAAAATGTATCCTAAATGTACCTTCAGACTATAAACTACAACTAATATAAATTTCACTAAATTCGGTTCAGTAGTTTTTACGTGACTTTGGCGGTCAAACATACAGATAGACAGACAAAAATTCCAAAAACTATTGAACTGTCCATGATTTTAAACCCATCCCGTAGTTTTTCTTTCTGAAATGTTTTCAATGTACGGATTTTGACTCTTTCCTCTTTTAATATAAGTATAGATTATGGAACATCGTTTATATTAAACCTTAAATGTATTAATATGATGAATATGAAAGCTCATGGAAATCGACTTTGACTTTTTTGCAGTATCATTGGAACGTGTCTATATAATTTATTTTGTTATTATAAATGTTAATAAAGGTATTCCAAAACTATTAGTAATGATATTCCATACCTAAACAACATTCGTACGGTGTACATATTCTTGTAAGCAAATTTATTACACTCGCACGCACCCAAACATGTATCCATCCACATAAAAAGTATACGCACATGTTACACTCATACGCACACACAGTTTTATTTTAATTATTTTATTAGTAAATTGCCTCATTTTTTTTAAATAATCCTAATGTGAGAGTCAAGAATCATGTATTTGTATTATGTATTAGGGGAGACACTTTTATCTGAGACACAGGTTAAACCTAGTTCAGGGTTAAGCATTAATGGATGTAATCTAAAACACTGTGAAAAATAAATGATGATTATTTATTATTATAATAATTTTATTATTAATTAATTTTATTGTTAGAACTTAAATCAACAAAGAGATTTACAGTTCGGTGATTATTCTGTACTACATCAAAACATTTAATTTATTCTATTCAGCTGTTCTAAACTCCAAAGGCAATACCTCAATAATAATATTATTTTGAATCTTGATGTTGTTAGTGTTATAAATATTTTTATGAAAAATTTATTCACGAAAAACAGTGGACTTATTAACATTAAAATTTAGTTATTCGACCTGAATAAAATAAGTCTTAAGCAAAGTCGGCTTCTCTATTTCTAAATATTAAAATAGTTCAATTTAGTTTTCGACCTGAATAAAATAATAGTGTATAGCGAAGTCGGCTTCTATTTCGTCAATGAGCTGTTATTAATAAGAAACTTACAAGTCTGGAAAGGTAGACTTAACAAATTTATATTAACAAAAGTTTCTATAGATAATAATTTTTACTTTTCAGGTAAATTCTTATTTACATACTTATCGGAAAGCATAATTTACTTTTCTGATATTTATATTTCGAGGTTATACGTGTTTTTATAATGGTCTAATTATATTCCAAATTTACTTAATAAAACACATTGGATAGTATCAACGTATATATTATACTGTCAACTAGGACGCTATTTTAAGCCGTTTAGGCTACAGAGCGTGCCAAAGAAATAGATATGCATAGATACTTGCATGCATATTACATACGCTTGAAAAACATAGCCCTCCTTTTTCGCAGTTGCGTAAAAAGCGAGTTGCACGTCGTGTCAGGGTTAAGGGTCGGTCGTTCAAATTAACTGTGCGATCTGCTGCGTGCGGAGAGTTAAGCAAATTAACAACTAAATTGAAAAAAAATCTGAAACAAACTACCATACCCGTACATTATCTCAAAAAGGTATAGTCGAATCCTTAATAGCCTGCTTAGTAAAGCAATTAAAGTGACTTAATCACAGGTAATTTCTATTTAATTCTCGTGAAGAGCAAATATCTCATTTATTTATTTATAAGGAATTAACAACAGTAATTAATACATATTGATATATACATCAATATTAACAGTTTGAGGTAGTATTATTATTGAATTACTTATTAAAGACGATCACAGCATGCTTCAATCATTACAATAAGATTTATTTATATAGATATATAAAAAAACATTGAAAATAAACAAGTTCAATATAATTAGGTATGTTTGTTAAAGTCCATTATTAGTTAAGGATTCCGGCTCCCATATACCTAATCTATACTTTGATATTATAAATCTCAAGAGAATTTTTTTTCTGTTTTTATTATTATTAACACGCTTTTTTATTAGCTTCACCTGTATGTATGTATGTATGTATGTAACCGACCCCTTTGAGCTCGATTTTGTCCTACTTTGAATGATCAGATTTAATTCAAACTTTGCACGCCTGTCAAAAGTTGATGACAATGAAATAATCCGATCATAGCATCCGATTATCCTAATTAGATTCGCCAGGATTAATTAATTTCTTTCCGCATTCTTTGCATGCGAGTAAGAGAGATAGAGCTAGTGCGCGAACTACGCATGGGTGCAGTTCCACACTTACTCTTTCGGGCATGCAAGGTTGTACAGTTGATCATGCAGTCATTTATTTGGGTCCGCGATTGTTTGCTGCTGGACAAGCTTATGTGGCACTTAGTCGTGGAAGATCCTTGGACGGTATACGAATTGAAGAACTTGATTGCTCAAAATTAACAGGAAGAACTCCATGTAACAGTGAAGCATTGAATGAAATGATTCGATTACGAGATAAACCATAAAATCTACAATCAGTCACAGAGTGGAAATTCACACTCATCCTCTTTCTCAGTGCCGCCAACAGATTCGCTCCTATGATTATAATATTATGTAAAGTGATTACGGATTGAAAATTCCATACTCAAGCATTAATGTGACTGACTGTATATGTAAATAAGGTTGCACCTCTATGTGTCTCGCTGTTTATATTGGCATCATAGAAATCTTTCAATATGTGTTCTTAACCAAGATACAATCGGAACACATTTGTACATATTAAGGGCGGTTGATAGTTAGCAAATCGAACTAAATAATTTATAGTTTAAAAAATTTAACTAAAAAATGAAAAATAAATTTGATTAAGTACAGTGTAAAAAATTACGCCAAATTTACGCTTTTTTTACAATAATGTACATTCATTTTTTTTACACTGTACTTAATCAAATTTATTAAATTTTATTTGTTGTTATTTTAACTGTAAGCATGTACGGGAAGTGTGGCCACCGATAGGCTACATGGCAGCGTCGCGTCGCACAGGTACAGTAGAGAGTCGGTCAAATAAATTTAACACGACTGAAACCGTTGGGGCAAAGTTTGTACATAAATGATATAATATCAAAACGACAAAAGTCGTGCATCGGAAACCAGTCGACCTATGTTTTCCTTTTGATCTCACCTTGTCGCAAGCTATAATATACATTCATTATCTGTCCCAGGAACAATAAAAACGGCCGAATCAACGTACATATCGCTTTGCGTGACGCACGGCCGTTAGTTCGCTACATGTACTTGCATTCGATGTGCAAATATGTTAACAGGGGTAGTCTCACTGCAGACTTAAAAATATGCGGTCATTAAAATATTTCGTTAGCTGTTTTATTTTAATGGGTTTAATTGCAGTAATTACTCATAATATACTCAAATTAGTGTAATTTAAATAAAATAGCACTTGACAAAAAGTGTGACCACCTGCCGAGAATAAGTTAGTGATCACGAAAGTGATTTCAAGGTCAAGGTAACAAGTTTAAGTAAGCCGTCAAGGTTGTGGGATTAACACTAAGCTAAAGTTAACTAAGCTTAAAATTATAGGTAGTAAAGTTAAGGGTTGAAAGAATTTGCATTTCTAATTAGAGCAACGATAACATACCTGTACGCAATACGCGGCCCACGCCTTGATTTATGGCCACAGCTATCAAATTCCAAGTAGGAACAAAATAAACGCTTGTGTTTAGCGTCCACACATCATAGAAATTAAAGGTTTATAATACTCATCTATTTATTCATGTTGTTACGAGATCATTCTACACTGTAAATTCCTTTTTTTATCGTTATGGCCACAATCTCACCTGATCTTATTTGACAGGGTGGTCCAAGATGGTAGCATGATAAGCCTAGTGGAAGACTGGCTCTCAAGTGTAGCTGTCGGAACAAACCTATTGGTGTTTAGCGACAGATTTTCAATTTGAGGATGGTAACTAGCCAGGCGATCATTAGAAAAAGCCCTACCATCGGCATCATGCTATGGTTTCAACATAATGTGTTTTCCTTCACCTTCACCGACAGGCTCATTGCAGGAATTTGAACTCCGTCGATCGACGCGATTGACGTACCACTAAGCTATCATTGCTTCATTTAATTTTTGTTCAAATACTTTATGCTTTTCGGTTACTGAATTATGTCTTTCAACTGACGGATTCCAAGTTTCCAATTATCTGGCTAATTGTATTTAGTTTGTTTAGTTTGATAAATAATATAGATGAACTGTTCTTACGTACACAACATTAGAACTAATCTAAACACCAGATATCTTGATATCCTATGTCTTAGACTACTTATGACTACCTAAGCACCTGATTCTTTCTATATTAGCTATGAAAATTATGGCAAGAGATGTATGTATAAATCTGGAGTTTAAAATTAAAAAATGATGCGTGTCATTTCCGACGTGCGACTAGAGTTTACTCTTTAAAACGATTGTCTTGATTAATATATATGCAATAGGCAAAGTAAAATTATCAATATATTACATATGTTATTACTTTCATATACAAGTAAGTTAAGTACATACATAATTACAGAGGGGAAAAAAGCGTTCAGTAATAGGTTCCGTGAATATGTTGCTCGGAGGGGTAACATAACGATTTTACTTTTCTGTTGACTCCTAATTTTGGTTCCCGTCTAAATTAAGTACCACGGGCTATATATTAAAATCGATCCTGAAGGTGTAAACTCCAAAAGTAGTATCAAATAAGATTTAGACAGGGTGAAAGCGACCAAAAAGTTATTCATCAATAGTGCGACAGTATATCAATCTCTCGATGCGACACGACACGTCGCGTCGCATCGTGTCTGGCTTACGGTCACTGTACTTCTCCCAATCGTATTACCCAACAACGCAAACCCATTCATTATACTTAATTGTTTACTGTGCACTTTACAAAACTCTATTAACTGTAAATATATTAACGCTTTATGATGAATCACGTGAACGGAGGCTTTTATTGGACATTTAATTATCGTTCGTTGTTTCGCCTCCAGTTTACGTGTACAGTATTGAATAAATCACCGACGTTTCACAGTTTTAAATGAAAATTAATAGGTCTAGTTTCAGGTACAGTACCGGGTTGTATATTCATGTAACCTTGGGTGAAATGTTTAACAGTTTTGACAGCACCCTGGTCTATTTTTATGTAGTAAAGCAGTCTATTTGTACTTTATGAAAATATATCGTTTGATTTTTTAAATTGTGTGATAATTATGTCGAACTGAATCACAACTTACACTTAACTATATCAGGTTTAACACCCACTATAGTGGCAAGCTAAGATAGTAGGGTATCTGGAAAACTGTATCCGAGTAGGTCGCGACAACCATGCACATGGTGATAAATATTGGGTTCCAAACCTGGGAGTAGTTAAAACCGTTATCCTGCGAGGGTAACCAAGCTTTATACAAGGGAATAATTACAAACTTAGACAAACGCCTTTAAAAAGTTCATCGATTCCCGTATTCAAAGAAACTTTCCATTATAAGTGCAAAAATGCATCAACAATAATAATAGGTAGTACTCGAGTAATTAAGTACATATATGTATACTTTACAAGGCTTAGGCAATATTGTTAAATAGTTGTAGATAACTCGATATGCAACTCTGTAAACACATGATAATAATTTGACTTCGCATCTTATCATATCTGTTACATTTATATAAATATAACCATAGATGTAGATAAATCTATAAATATGTATAACACATTTGATCTGTGTGTGATCTAATTAAGGACATGTTATTTACTTTGAGAGCTTGGTTTTGAAACGCAATGCACATAAACATATTATTATTATTATGAAAGATTTTTCACAGTGTGTATGATGTTGGTCGTTTTGTGCATGAGTTTCCAACTACGTCTGTAATAAATGCTATGAAAAGCTAAATATATTGAAAACTTTTTTTTATTATTTTATTATTGCTGTCAAATGTCCAATTATTATTCAGTATCAATTTATTTTAAGCGAAAACTTCCGTACTAAAATAGTTATTTGTACAAACGTAATATAACGACAATATCATTGACCTCACATAATTAATGCGCGGACCGATTTTTGTCGAGGGTGATAGTAATTCCGATAATTTGTTTCACATACTTATAACTATGAGAGATAAGTAAATAATTAATCATAAATCTGTTATACATTAAAAAATCTAGTAGTGTAAATTAATAATCATGTAGGATGAATGAAACAATGACCTTTGCTATTTTAATAGATTAACAAGACAATTTTTAACAACAATTAAAGCCAACATACAATGGTTTTGAAAAGTTCCCTGGTGTATATTCGAAGATAAAGGACCATCCTAGAGGTATCCTCTATCCAACAAAAAAAGAATCATTTATATTGGTTCATAAACAAAGAAGTTAAAGTTGAGCATCTATGAAAAAAAACCTTTGTATTGAGAAACCTGTCTTTTTTAAGTCGGTAAAAAAGAAGTAAAAATGTCTATACTGTATTTTTTTATAGTAGAGTGGTACTGTGACATACTGTGAGTAGAGTATAATCCAGAAACAACGAGAACTATAGAGAGATTGGCAGTCTATTGCCGGTCATCACTATCATGCCTGCAGGGAAGCCTCACTCGGCAGCTGGCGACAAGCCAAAAGAAAGGGCATTGTGATTGTTTATCACCATGTGCATGGTAGTCGCATACAGATCCTACCACCCATTTGGATTACTGAATATACACCGGCTAATGCTGAAACTATGCGTATGCGGAAGCATATGGTGTACCTTAATGTATGGTGGTCGCGATCCAATCGAACACAATTCTCGTATCCTACCACTCACTGAATAAATCATGATACAATAGTAAGTCATGAATATGGAACATATTTTGTTGTACAAATATTAAACCTTTATACGAGTATAATAGAGACATAGTACATAGGTATGAAATAGAGGTGGCTTTTATGATAACTACACACTGTAGTCGCGCAACGTCGCGTCCCGTACGTGGCTGTTTGAATTGGATAAACCGGGGGTTCCCAAAGTGCGTGCCCACGACCGCGACGATGGCACTAAGGTATTTTAGTTTTTTCTTACAGTATAAACATAAAAAATCTAATATTTAAGTATTTAAATAATCCTCATATTGTGATGTTTATTTAAAAAGTTGTCTTTGTGTTTAAGTAGGGTCATTGTACTATGCACACATTTTTTGACAATATTGCTAGGGTGTGCCGCGGCCGTGACAATATACTAAACCATGAACTGAAAGCGCTTGGGAACCCCTGGGATACACGGCTGTATATGAATCCTTCACAATTTTATAGCCTATAAAATAGATAGACAACGTCTAATGTTGCAGAACTGTTTTATATAAATAATACATCACAAAATATATAGGTACTTTTATCCTTTACAGTAGTTTAATAAATAACTCACGTAATAATACATTACGGTCGTTTTACATATATATTTCGTATTCAAGCTATAAGGTACATAGTTTGGAAGCATTAATTCCAATGAATTTATATTCATATTTAAAAAAATTTAAATTCAGCCACATAATTTTTGGCACCAATTTGGATTTTTATTTGCAATGAACATATCATTCTTGTTTGTTTTAAGTAAAAATTTTAATGAACCAATGAATTAAGTCCACCGCAACGTGATTAAAAAAAAGCGTTAATTTCTGATAATAGTATAATTCTAGTTTAATAAGCTACTTCAAGATTTCTCATCACAAACAAGATACATTCGAGCTGGTCTTAGTTTTATTTACTCTCTTGCAATGTTTGTCAGAAGTTTAATCGGGGCACGGTGGTAGCACGATGTATGTTACTATACTGGTAAATATATTAAAGTAAGCTTATTAATTCGCTTGTTACTTTAGAAGCTGGTATATCAATTGATCTAACTTTAGAAATTATAAAGTGTATATACAGCTAACCAATATCCATTAGAGATAATGTAGCTTTCTATCAATTAAGATAAGAATCGGATCAGCAGCTCCAGAAAATCCATATATTACTTTCTACAAACATACTATATTTACATGTTTATAATAATGATATAAATAATAATATCTATAAGATCTTTACAAATATATTTAAATATTATACGCTTAATTTACCGTTTAATTTAACGCTTAATTCGTAAAGATTTAATACAACATTTTTATTGTCCTCACTATATTATGTATGTATGCATTTCAAGTGATGTCTGAAAGTGACTCCCTCTCTGTATATCCCTTAGATATGATAATAACCGTAAAACTTAGATAAAAGACGATTTTCTTGAAATATATTATACATTAGACATAAGTAAAATTAATTATACATTACATAATTATATTATTACTTCCGTTTACAAGTAACTTGAATATTTATGCATATACACACGTTCAGTATACGATGTGCGAAAGAGCAACAAAAGGACTTCACTTTTTGTTATAAACTCGACTTTGCTCCTTAACTAATTTATGTACCGCGAACTAAACTAAACTAAAGAAACGTACAAAGAAAATATTGATTAACGCGATCAAATTTCTCGCCAGCTCTTCTCGATGACACGGATTTTTTTCGAACTGCTAGTTACCTTACTGTTTTACATACATAGATACGTTCTCAGGCTCTAAATTGAAATACTTACGTATTTTTTTTTATTTTGATCACCTTTAATGTTATATTGCAATGCCACTTAATATAAATGTTGTTTTTTGCCGCTGCTAGGTTTGATGATTAATTTACTCAAATAATTTACGTTCATATAACGCTACAAAATTTCAAATAATATGAGTCATCAAACATCACCCTAATGTATCGGGCGCGTGTCTCATACATGCGTCAGTACACCCCTCAAGTCGATAAGGAAACGGAGGGAACAAATTTAAATGGGAAACGCCTGGAAACGGCTCATGCTATTGTTGTATTATACCCAAAGGGGAGATATCGGCCGCCCAATATCTTACCCACTATTAGCATCAATATTTATTTTCTGTGTGAATTCAAAACAGACAACCGTTCGATCCCCTTCGATATACTTTTATACAACAACAAACTGGCTGTTAAATAGCTTGCCATCATTCATTATAATTCATAGAGTTTCTTGCCGACTTTTAACGTCGTCCGCAAGGATCTTTTCCAAACCGGTACCGCGTTGCATAATAGTACCTAGGTTGTTCCAAAAATTGTTAGCCACAGTTTAAATACAATCTTTTTGTTGAAAACAATTGACCACCTATATGTAGTTTTTTTTTAATGTTTTTAAAGATTATTTTTCAACAATGGACGTCTCGCGAGAAGGTTTTCGTGCTATAATTTCTTTATGATTATAAACCAGGTAACCTTAACCTTTAAGGAATCTCATGAAAATTTACAAGCTGCTTTGGAGAGTCCGCTCTTGCGTTAGCAACAGTTACTTTTTGTTTACGTGTATTTAAACGTGATTGAGGGAACCTTAACGATGATCCCAGACCCGGCCGACGTACAACTAAATTAACTCATGAAAATATCATCAGGGTAGAGTGGTTATTGCGAGATAATAAACACATTACACATCGAGAGATTCAGGCTGAACTGAAATTTGGATCACATGCAGTTTCCGCCATCCTGCATGAACACCTTAAAGTTAGGAAGCTTGCTTCGCGATGAAAACGTATCCTAAATCCTTACAACTGACGAATCTTGGATCTACAGCTACGATCCTCTCACAAAGCAACAATCCACGCAATGGGTGTTTGAAAAAAAAACGAGTTACCCATAAAAGCTGTTCGCGGTCGGAACGTTAATAAAAAAATTGTGCGTCTCGAGACGCTCGACAGAAGTGATAACTTAAACTAATCAAAAAGAAAAAAAAAACCAAACGAAAGAAAGAAAGGGAAGCCAGCGAGGATGCTAACCTAGGACTTCGGACATAGTAGTCACGCTTACGATCGCTAGGCTACGAGCGTGTCGTAAGGATTGACTGAAACTATGCTACTATTAATGGCGCCGTAACGCGTTACGTTACGAAGAGGTTTACCCTCCCATAAGAAGTTATCACTTCAATGTTTCGACGCAGTGGATCAGTAGCAGTAATTTTGCTAGAAAATCGTTGAACAGTTACCAAGGATTGGTATTGCGAAGAGTGTATGCATCAAGCTTTCGGAGAGTTGAATAGCGAGCGACCAAGGAACGGTGTCCGTGGCATTCTTTTTCACCAAGATAACGCACCCGCTCACACAGCTGCTAGAATCATGGACTATTTGAATACTTCGGAGTTGCCAAGTTGTGGAGTTAAATGTTATGCCATCCTCCCTACAACCTAGATTAATCTCTACGTGATTGTTTTATTTTGCACTGTTAAAAAAATGCTTCGTGGGCGAAAAGTTAACACCGCAGAAGAGAACGTCAAAGAATTTCGGAGGTTAATTTTCGAGCACCCGCTACCTACATTTTTTAAATATTTTGAAAGCTGGCTCACCCGAATGCTTAAGTACATCGGGGTTGAAGGGGAATATTTTGAAGCGCTATAAATTTTTCATTTCACTAACAATTTTTGGAACAGCCTACGTACTTTTGATTTTCATGAATTGAAAAAAGAATTTTGAATTTAGATTAAGTTTTTTTTTATAACAACTAAGGTGGCAAACAAGCATACAGCCCGACTGATGGTAAGCGGCTACCGTAGCCTATAGACGACACAACACAAGGTTATTTCGCTTTGATCTTCTGTAGGGTGGAGATATTCCACCAATCGAACTTTCCCAAGTAAGGAGAAATCTCCAAGGATATTTCTATATATTACATGAAATTATGTAAATTTATTAAACATTTTTAAGAGTGAAATTATGTTAAGTTACATGTCAATTATATTTAAAAAAAAGTTTTTTTGGTCACCTTTAATATATTTGTAGGTATATTTGATATTACATTATATGGTTACAACTTAGATATTAGATTAACCGGTTCACAACAAATGTGAGGAGCTTCCAATGCCGTTAATTATACACGAAATTTACTTTTCACGTATATTTGTCTGTCTTATATATTATTTTATGAAATATTGCATTTTACGGGAGACTAAGTCTAAGCGATCTTTATTTTATACTAGCTGTTCCCGCGGCTGCGCTCGCTTGGACAACAAAATAGCATCCATCCGGCATACCCGCAATTCAACATACACTTTCATCTGCATTTAGTAAAAAGCTGTTATTTTGATTTTACAAACGGACACTTCAATTTTATTAATTGTATTGATAGATAGATTTTAGTTCAAGAATTTCAAGATAAATCAATAAAACGTCATAAAATATTTTTTGATAACTCTTATCTTCACATTGAAGAACGTATATCTCTACGTTTTTGTACTATTTGTCTCAATGTCGTGGCAATTTTGTTCACGTTTTTCCGACAAGACTTATCATCGACCGATCTCGCTACCGGTTTCAACATTCCGCTTACCCTTGTCGGCGACTGTTCTGTCAGGCATCTGCTTACTCCATTTTTTATCATAATATCTAGCCAAATATCATGGCTAAGATATTTTTTCCTGGTAACAAGTTTTCCTTGGATTGAGTTAAATTCTTATTAAATTAAGTGAGCAATTCTTATATAATATATATGTAATTGGTTTGTTGGAAATAGCTGCAACGATTTGGATGAAATTTTGTATATAGATAATGTTTTACATTTCAAGTTTACCTAGATAGGTGTTTTTTTTTTCCGTAACACACCGAGCATAGCTCGGTCGCCCAGATATTTAAATATAATACGAGTAGATCATAATTAATTTTAAAATAACTAAGGATAAATTATAGTCGTGTCAATTTGCCACGTGCCATAATGAGTTAATCCATAATTTCATTTTAGATGTTAAGAATTTAAATTGATGAAACTTTAGGTAAAGTTAAGAAAAAATACAAAAAAAAAAACATGTTTAAACATAAAAACATAAAAATATCTTGTTTTTTTTTAAATCCTAAATTTGCGAGACTCGAACTGTCGACTACCTACTCATATCGTATTATGTATACAACAGTGCGTACAAGTCTGGTCGTGATACTGTTAGGCCAATTCGAAAACAATCATAGTTATAAAAAAGAGGACTTGAATTAACGTTGAATAATAAATGTATTCTATCTCATTCTCTCGCATGCTAAATCCTATAGATGTATGTGGTTGTCTCTTTTTAGTGTCACTTTTTCGTTTCATCACGTCTCAAATCAAAACGGCACTAAAGCTTAAACGGTACTACAAAGAGTGCGAACGCAAACGAAGGGTCTGACTGAGTGTGCGTGGCCGATAAACACCGCAATCTGTGCGGGCCATAACAGCGAATGTGAACAAGCGAGTTCGGGGCGATCGAATCGGCCAAACCCACTCAGAGCCTTCGTTCACCCTGTCTGTACGCGGCTTAAGACAGTTTCCCTGTATCTTTCCTGTGGTTTCTGATTTCCCAATACTGTTCCAGTTAAAATAAAACACTCTAATAATCAAAATATGAAAAATCGGTGTCCTTTATGTAATTTACGTAAATTAATTAAACATCTGTTGCGGACAGCGAGCGGGGCGAGCGAATAACGATAGTGTAATAGTATAAAATGAACAAGTAAATGAAATAATACGTGTTAGGAATAAGGTTTATAAATACGTGTTAGGAATAGATATAATAATATGAACTGAATATGTGTGAATATGTGTATTTTAAAACGATTAGAATAAGAATATAGCTAGTTGTAAGTTTAAATGTATAAATTTCACTAGTTGTAAGGATGAACCATGCCAGACTCGGAACATCTGGCATGGTGACTCATGGTACTGCCGAGAGCGCGCACACAGGGCGTGCGCGCTCATTGGCTGAGCGACGCCCCGCACGGAATCCATCGCACTACCGGTTGCGAGGCAAAGGGCGAGGTTAAATATAGCGGAGAGGGCGGCAGTACTACGATCAGTTCGAGAAACACTACAACAACAGCAAGCAGCGAATCTGCGATCAGTTCGAGAAACACTACAACAACAGCAAGCAGCGAGTCTGCGATCAGTTCGAGAAACACTACAACAACAGCAAGCAGCGAATCTGCGATCAGTTCGAGAAACACCACAACACCAGCAACAGCAAGCAGCGAATCTACAAGCAAACTACAGTCAAGAACGTTATTAAGAAACCACATTGTTACTACGAACTACTGTAACTTTGTAAGAAACAAGAATAAAACAAGCGCTATTAATTTAGCACACATTAAAATATTGTGGACGTTCTTTTATTCACAATAACATCTGTAAAAGGTTACATTAAATACTATCTGTATAATCATTACACTCATAGGTCAATTCCTAGTAATACATGCTATAACAACGAAATACAATTATAAGCAACTAACTTTTACTATATCACGCAAACTGTCGAAGTATTATTGCTATTCGAAGCAGTTTACTAAAATATCAAGTTGTCGCCCCAATAGCTTCTACGAGCAAACTGCAAAGAGCGTAACGATGAATTGTGTTCGAATGGACCACTGTAACTGTGTTTTCAATAGAAACGATGTGAACGGTAGAATGAAATGGATAAATATTTACTCAACTTTAAATAAAAAGACTGTTGTAGATTGTCTGTCGCAAAAGTTTTTCTTTGAATTGTTTTCGTATTTTTCTTGTAAAATAGAGTAAGTGAGTATGACTTTTATTTACATTGTATTAGTAAGCATATTTCCTATATTCTTCATGTTTTATTCCATCAACAGTGTAAAGAATTTAAGAAATGTAAATATAATATGTAATGTCCTTCAATCACGCTTAAACGGCTGAACTGATTCTAATGGGATTTGGAATAGAAGTCAATGAAATCTTAGAATAGGACATTGGATACTTTTCTTTAATTATTACTAAACTAGGTGATGGTCGAACCGATGTCATTTTGATTTCAAACCTAGTCAACTAACTTTATTGAAGAACTATCGGCCCATCTCGTTGCTGAGCCATGTTTATAAGCTGTTTTCGAGGGTCATCACGAATCGTCTCGAGCACAAGTTTGATGACTTCCAGCCTCCCGAACAAGCTGGTTTCCGAAAAGGCTTTAGCACCGTAGACCACATCTATACGCTGCGGCAGATTATACAGAAGACTGAGGAGTATAATCTGCCTTTATGCTTAGCGTTCGTAGACTACGAAAAAGCCTTTGATTCGGTTGAAACCTGGGCAGTGTTGCAGTCTCTCCAGCGGTGCCGTATTGACTATCGATATATCGAAGTGTTGAAGTGCTTGTACAACAACGCCACCATGTCTGTCCGAGTACAGGAGCAGTGCACGAAGGCAATTCCTTTGAGAAGAGGCGTTAGACAGGGAGACGTAATATCTCCGAACCGCCGCTCTAGAGGACGCCTTCAAGCTCCTAGAATGGTAAGGACTCGGCATCAATGTCAATGGCGAGTACATCACTCGCCTTCGATTTGCTGACGACATCGTAGTCATGGCAGAATCGCTGGAAGATCTTGGCACAATGCTCGATGGCCTCGACAAAGTTTCTCAACAGGTGGGCCTTAAAATAAACATGGACAAGACGAAAATCATGTCGAATGTCCATGTGGTGCCCACTCCAGTATCAGTTGGGAACTCTTGTCTAGAAGTTGTTGAAGAATATGTCTACCTGGAACAAACAGTCCAGTTAGGTAGGTCCAACTTTGAAAAAGAGGTCAGTCGACGAATCCAACTCGGCTGGGCAGCGTTCGGGAAACTGCGCGACATCTTCTCGTCCAAAATACCTCAGTGCCTCAAGACGAAAGTCTTTGAACAGTGTGTGTTGCCAGTGATGACATACGGCACAGAGACGTGGTCGCTCACTGTGGGCCCCATAAGAAAGCTCAAGGTCACTCAGCGATCTTTGGAGAGGGCTATGCTTGGTGTTTCTCTACGAGAAATGAGGAATGAGGAGATCCGTAGAAAAACTAAGGTAACCGACATAGCCAAAAGGATTAGCAAGTTGAAGTGGCAGTGGGCGGGGCACATAGTTCGGAGAACTGACGGCCGTTGGAGCAGAAAGGTTCTCGAGTGGAGACCACGCACCGGAAAGCGCAGCGTAGGACGGCCCCCCACTAGATGGAAAGACGACCTAATAAAGGTCGCTGGGAGCCGTTGGGTGCAGGCCGCACAAGATCGGTCGCTCTGGAGATCTATGGGGAGGCCTATGTTCAGCAGTGGACGTCCTGCGGCTGAAATGATGATGATGATGATGAATTATTAAAATGGCTACAAAAACCGAGTATAAAAGGGAAGCTGTAAGTGGACGAAAACCTCATAGTGAAAAACATCCAATACATTATGTAAATATATCGTTTCAACCAAATTGTTAGAGCCGTTACCAAACCAATTACATAGGTATTATACAAGAATGTAATATATAATATATAAAAGAATTGTTCACCTAATAGTATTAGATATATTTAAAAGTATCACACACTAAGAAATGTTTAGAAGCAACTATTACCGTGTCGGCATGAGTACATTAAGTAGATTTCCCAGTTAACAGACAAGTTTTCCAGTAGAATAGTTTTCGAGTCCTAAGGGTTTAGTGATATAACTTTATAAACAAAGTTCACTGGCGTCTGTTAGAAAATTAATATATATGACTCTTGGTTCATTGTTATTTTGTTCCAATTTAGTAATAAATGCCGTCTTTAAGAGTTTGCTTTTAGCTTGAAATACCCCCTGATTATAATCAGTTTGAATTAAGAAAAGTAGTGCAAGCTGAATTGAGAGCCCTATTTTTTATAACAGCTTGTCAAATTGACGGTAGCAGATCGGCCGGCAATCGATCGACGGTCGTCAGCCTGCATAAATATCTCTTTTCGTTATGCTTTAAGGACCCGTGTCATAAGAAGAAGGGATTACACTGGAAGGGGGATGGATCGACAGTTTCACAGTACGGCAAAGATAGAGCATAAAAAATTAGTAAATAAAATATCCACTAATTAAACAATACGATATTTTGGAACACCGTAATGCAATAGGTACTATCAGTAAAGGTTCGAACGCGTGTCATTTATATGTCAAGCCATTTACATCTAAGCTACAATATTAGATCATAGCGTAAACAAGTTGGTACGTACAAAATTTGTTTCAGGAGTAATACAGGAAACATAAAAAATCAAATAACAAACACAACACACACAGATACACCCACAACTTAGTTTTTTAATTATCAATAATTATATCTCAAAGGTTTAAATTTGCTTCGAAAGTGCTGAAAAGTTCTTATATTTAAATCGTTAATAGTTACTGTAGAGGTAAAAACATTGTGTAGGTACAAGGATAACGTATTTTGAAAGCCATATTTAATATGTCGCCATTAATAAATTTAATACACACAAAGAATATATATATAGAATACATTTATTATTCAACGTTAATTCAAGTCCTCTTTTTTATAACTTATTTTATATTCGCTGTTAATAGATCGAGCCCATATAATAAAATATTCAATGAATAAAAGCCAAAAGAAATAGATCTTGAAGTCACGTTCAAACTCATATTTAAAATAAATTCAGACTTTTTTTTAATAGTAGCACGGCAAAATGACAGCTCTCGGCCTTATGGTAAGCACAGCGCAATACAAAGCCAACGGCAATCGACTTTCGCGATCGGTTTGCAAGCCTGCAAGCCTCACGGCAGCTAGCTGAACGCGAAATGCCAAGACATACCAAAATACATATGGTTGCCGATATCCAGTCGGATACTGTTATCGAATCCTACCACCCAGACACTTTCGTGCAATGAAAACAATAAAAGTTTAACACTGAGTAAAAGAAAATGGACAGCTTTATACCGTTCGGCTTCACAGTATGAAATGCACATTGCACAGGACTACGTTATATAAATTAGGTAATCTCGTTAAAAATGAATTCCCTAAATATGGAGACAAAAATAGAATAGCTTTTTAGTACCTGAGTACCAGTGCATATGTAATATCTTATCCAGCACACGGCTAATACAAAATAATATTAAGCAATATAAAATATAGTTAAAAGAGCGTCGTGTCGCTCATATTACGTATATAATTAAAAGGATACTCTCATAATTTGTTTAATGGTTAATTAGTTGCGCTGATGCCGCCTTGAGAATAATACTACCTTCTAATTTCTCTGCACTTTCTTATAATAAAATATCTAACTTTTATACATTGCACTGTTTTCTCTTTTTTATATCAAATCACCGTTTTTAGTTCTAAGATGTATTAATGTAGCGGTTGTCATCGTGAATAATTTAGACCTTGCGTTACAAAGCCTATTTCAGACATACATACATAGATGGGTACATAATTCAAGCCTCTTTCCCAACAGGCTAGGTAGAGATCACGTCGTTCCAATTGCTACTAGCCTAGCATGCATCTTTCGCTTCTTCAACATTCATCAATCTTTTCATACATGCTGATCGATTTAGAGTACTCTTGATCTGACCTATCTTCAAAACCTATTTGGCTATTTCGTAATGCGTTTAAAGGCCTTTTAAACTTTTTCATAGAAAATATTTCGTATTATGGCAATTTATTTTGAGCTAGTAGCTTAAGCAATTCTATATATATTTAAATCTGGTTATTTATGCACGTAAATAAAAACTGACTGCAATTACGTAGCTATCAAAATTTTATCTTGGCCTCCGACACTTAAAACGTCATCTCTTCCAACACTTTTACATTGCTCTTCATTCATCCGCTGGGAGTTTTCGCAAGTCTTTTTCTATAGAATCAAACCATCTGGTACCTAGAAAGTCGGACGGCTATTCTTTCACTTCTTACTTTCGAGAGAGTTCTCTACTTGCCAATGAAAATCCTGACAAAATATGATCAACCGTTTTGGAGATTAGCCTAAACAAACAATGCATTGCCTTGTAATGTCGTTTAAGATTTACATGCTCTATTTTTAGTATAAGACACACTCAGAAGTGGAAGGCATAATAATTACTGGTTGTTTATAAGGAACTTTTCGATTTTAAGTAATTTAAAATATAAATAAAATATTTTTTATAATTGTTCTACAATTACTCATTTAAATGATACAAAAAAATACTTGATATACCACGTAATTCTGACAATTATTCAATAGCTAAATTTGTTGTCATCTGACCAGCTGATGTTATCTTCTTCTTTTTCCGGCATTATTCCACTTTTATTTGGGGTCGGCTCTCTTAAACTTCGTCTGTAAAGACATCTGATCTGGATCGTCATTGGGTCTAAATTGTTGTTTTTCGGTATTTTCTAATTACAGACATCCATCCATGTTACATGGGGATCGTCCACGCTTTTTCGGTCTTGGCTTATGATCTAGAACTTTTATGATCATGTGGTCATCCGGCCTCCTCATGACATGGCCGTACCAACCAGCTGATGTCATATGTAAATTTTTTGCATTCATCTTAAACATTTATCGAGAAATCAATATAATATTTTTATAAAATAATTTGAGAACAACATTTACCTTTATAAAAATCAGTAAAAATACCTAAATTACCGAGGAATCAATCGACAAGTTGTTTTAAATTAAGTGAAAAGGAAAAGACAGATACCAACTTATGCGCTGTAGAAAGAAACAACATCAACTTTAGTTCTCAGTAAATAAATACACGCAGTCAAGTTTCCTAGCAAGTAGCACTACACACGATTTAATGACATACTTACATGAGCACGCTGTATTAACAAAAAGAGCTTTAACAATTCACAAATGAAATTTACTATTTCATAATTTAACTTTACCGTTAGCGTATGTTAAACATACTATCGTAATATAAACGCTCAATTAACCTATGCAAATTGAATAATTTTATAATATTCTGGGCAAAGGCAACATCAAGGGATATATACATCTATATTTATATGTATAGAGGTGAAAATTCTAACTAGTTTTATCCGTCACGCCGCTGTTCTGATTAACAAAAGTTTTCGGTCACTCCACTGTTTCATAAATGTCGTGCATTTAAAATTTTAAGCTCGGCTATGGATAAATATAAGCACTTATTTGGTATCGGATTTTCTATGTTAATATAAAATTATCCGTTATGTTTGCAAAGGGTTAGGTTTGGGTGTATGAGTGTCATCGAGTTTCTATAATAAAATTTAATCGATAGTAAGTATAGGATTTTCCGATAAGAACCAACCATGTATAAAATAAATAAAAACATATTGATTCTTTACAATTATATTATATTGGCTGTGCCCGCGGCTCCGTTCGCGTGAACTACAACATTATGGTTTATGAAGATATCTTGATATTTTTTTTAGATAAGCAGCAAGTATCTAAGGAATAAGACAAAAAAAAATGATTAAAATATCTTTTTATCTTCAGCATTTTTATGGAATACTACATCATTCAAATGACCACTTCGATTTCGTATACATGAATACGAAGAGATATTTATGCAAGCCAGCATAACAGCGGCGACCGCAGATAGATTTAGATTTCTCGAAGGTCACCGTTGTGTTTGGATTGTACTGTGCTTACAATCAGGGAGAGTATTGTCAATGTACCGAGCTACTATATAAACCCGTGAGGCGCAACTACTAATAAAATACGAGTAAAAATATACCTATATTAAGGCAAAACCAACTCATATAAGTAGGTACAAGATAACAAGAACACATCAAGATAAGCGCCGCGCCGTTTCGTGGGATCTCGTAAAATTGACACAGGTATCTACCGTAAATTCAAGACCGAGTAAATCTCGGTCCCGTGAATACTTGTAAATGCAGCTAAAGTATACAACTTTGTTTTAAAGTTAGTCTGACATTACCGCGGATGCAATGCGAAACGCTGTGAATAGCTACACTAATTAATTATCTCTCGTTGTACGGTTCATTTTAACAGGAGATTTATGAGTACGTGGATAGGGAAGCTCGTTGACCGGCTACAAACGATAATTGATTACTGACTATAATCGCATTATTGCCGATATTCGAGAGTATTCTACAAGAAGCAGATCTTTCATTTTAATGATTTATGGTTCCCTACTATACTATACAAGACAATTTTTACTAAAAAAACAACTACTTCAATGGTTTTGAAGAGTTTCCCTGTGTATCTTCGAAGTTGAAGGTACACTGCCAATGAAATTAAATGGGACCACTCTTCCAGATCAGTTTATAAACAAATAAGTTAATGGCTGAATATCCATAAGAAACATTACAGTTGCGCGTGCATCACGTAAAAACTACTGGATAGATTTTGATTATTTTCTTTGTTTTACTCCATAGATACTTGGTCCATAACTAAAAAAAATACATTGCGATTTCTTCATAAACAATAATTCTATAGTTAAACCGTGCATGCGTTGAGGGCACAACTTAGTAAGCAATCACAATGTTTTATCTACATAAATAAATTTGCAAATCTCTCTTAATTTTTTTTTCTAAAATTTTGTCCTTGATAGCTATTTCATAGGCAACTGATCTCGAATTTCAGATTTCAATTTTTTCTGTCTATCTGTTTGTATATCTAGATTAAACCAAAAATCTGCTTCATTGATTTGAATAAAATTACGCGCAAGAAAAGTATGTGTCATTCTTCAATTTATTAATACTACAGAAATTATGTAAAAAATATTTAAAAAAGCGATAGTGCAATAGCTAGTTAATAATAATAATCACAGATCTCTATAATCATAACTTATTCAATATGGTTGAACCTTGTCACCTGACTTAGAATTAGCATGTGTCTCAGGTGCCATTCAATATACTCTGAAACTACAATTCGGTCTGTAATTTGAGTATGAACATTCTACAGATAATGGGACAGGCCTGCACTTGGTGTAAATTATTGCTAACAATTATTGGTTTCGGATATCATTGAGAAAATAAGTAGTAAAGTTTTATTGCTTTCGGAACATTGATACAAAATGAACGGTATTAGTTTATTTTCATGTCTCTTGTATAAGAGTTGTTTTTACTGAATGAATGTAGAAGAGAAATTGATCTAATAACATAAATTACATACAATAATTTATGTTTAGTATTAGCAAGTGGAAGTCAGGTTAAAACTGAGCTCTCTGTTGTTGGTGAAGAGTCACATTTTGTAATTTTTTTTATAGTAGACACGACATATTGACGTTATAGTATAATTCCTAATACAACGGCGACTATCGAGAGATCGTAATCCAACGACGGTCACCGCTGTTATGCAGGTCTGCATTAATTTAACTGGATATGCACAGGCTGATCCTGAAACGCGACACCCAAAAGCGAGTCACTATGACGGACTTGTCGCCGCATGCATGATGGTCGCGACCCGGACGGGCAAAACTGCCCTACCGTCCCCGCTATCGCAATTTCCTCGTCCATTACCCAGCAGGGTGCACCACGTGCAGGTGAGGTTGACTTAAGTGGTTTAGCTTTAAAGATGTAATTTGACACTCCTCACCTCCTCAATGTAAATGTTTCAACGTATTGAGCTGTAAAGGAAACAAAATGAATGAGGGCAAAATTTTGTGTGCTAAAATGCAATCTATATTATTATAATTTTTAGTAGCACAGTAGATTGACGTCACAGTATAGTCTAAAAGCCGCCATCATGCATGCCTGCAAGCCTCTCGGTAGCTGATAAACTGGTTGATCCCGATTCGCGACAAAACAAAGAGTGTCCCTGTCACGGGATTCTGGTCATGTTGGTCACAACCCAGTCGGGTACAGATGGCTTACCACCCCGCTTAATCACTGGATATACCGGCTGATCTCGGAATGCGACATGTCTAACCGTGCCACTACGGCAGGTACTACATTTGGTGGTACAATTAGTCAAACTTAGTTAAAAAAACTACAACATAGTTTGCTTTAAACGCAGATTTTCCACAATAAGGTAAAACTCACGAGTAATCAAAGAATCGGAGAGTATTAAGATTTAAAAAAAATGGAAAATAGATGCATTTTGTCTAATTAATATGTAATTCGTCATAAAAATAAAAGGAAAATGTTTACAGTTTATCCGGACACCCCGCCGCCGCGCCGCGCCGCGTCGCTTGAAGCCCCGTATGCATCTTATAAATTCATGAAGGCTGTCTCGATCGTTATTCTGTATTTATATTTTGTACGATGGCTCAAATGATCTAGGAATAACAGTCAGAAGAAATATTGCATACTATAATTAAGCAACTTATATTATTTTCTCTTGCTGTTGGTTGAAAATTTGAAATAAATAAATGACAATTTAAAAAAAATTAAGAATTCTTTAATTAAAATATTCTATGAAGTATTATTAAGATGTTAAAAGCATTTTCTATGTGATAATAACACATCATCCTAATTGAAATACTATTTCGTTGTTACGTTGATATGAATTTGAAGGATATTTCCGGCACTTTTTGTTTGATTAAAAAAAAAACAATAAAATGTACCACTATGTTATTGTTTTGTTAATATTGCAGATATTGCGGTCCCTAATTTGTTTCGTACCTATTTTTGATTTCGGTTCGTTGGTTAGTTTCATGTCTATAAAGAAATATTATTTTCCTTTTGACACCAAACCCGTAGCGCGTGTTAGTCCATATTTTGTTAAAACTACTGAATTGATTTTAATGAAAGTTGCACAGTTCCCTAAGTTGAAGTAAATACAAAAAAAATAAAGATGGTCACATTCAGGTTAATAGTTTAAAAAAATTGCATGGACAAACATACATACACACCTATAAACTTTTTGTATATTTGTTTGAAAGCCCTAATAGATTACCAATCATATTTGAATATATTGCAGTTACAATAATTTTACATACACACGTGTCGAATTCATAACCTACTTTTTTTGAAGCTGGTTAATAAAATGGATCATATTTTATTCTAAATAATATACTCTGCGTCACAAAATCGGTTACACTTACTAGTAAATACCAAATAATTATTTCAATTTATCATTATATTTTGTTTTATTATCATTTAATGAAGTCCATTCCACGTCAACGTAAAAGTAACAGAGCCATTAGTTGGTCCTTCTTGTTTGTATCAAGTTGAATCTTTTATAAAGACGAGGCGTGTCTCGCGACCCGAGCGGCATCTGTAATGATGATTTACTCGCGTGAGTTCCCACGGGCGATGTAATTTTCCCCTACTAACACTACACTATTGTCCGAGCTAAAGTGAAAACAAATGAAGGAACGCCTCGTTTTAATCATTCATTCGTGCGAGAGACGTGATGCCGCTTCATTGAGATTTATTTCGTCTTTTATACATCTTACGTTCGGGAATCTATTACAATGCGCATTATCTTGACTTATTACTCTTTGCTTTTACTATCATGGTATAATCACATCATTGGAGTCATTGATTGATACCCTTGTCATACCTGAGCTCACTTTACAGCACAAATTATGTTAGGGAAAAACGACGTAATAAATAAAAAATGACATAAGGTTTTATTTTTGGGTTAATAAGTCTTTAAAGGAAATATACAAAATTGTGAAATTCACCACCAATTTATGTTCGATTATTATTTATAAACTAATCGACATTTATGAAAGAAAACTACAAAAAAATAGACGACCGAACCTTTCTGTAGTTGCATATGATGCGTAAAATCTGACTTAATATATATACAATTAATAAAATTGAAGTGTCTATTTGTAATGTCAAAATAACAGCTTTTTACTAAATGCGTATGAAAGCTTAGACGATACATATAACAAAACACCCATTTTTAAAATTTTTATCTGTCTGTCTGTTTGTTCCGGGTAATCTCCGAAACGGTTGGACCGATTTTGACGGGACTTTCACTGGTACATTTTCACTGAATTTTAGGGAGTAACTTAGGCTACTGTTATTTAAGAAAAAAAATTAGGGTTCCGCACAAATTAAAAAAACTGGTCTTGGTGAATTAATTTGGGCGCTTAAATGGCTTATGTTCACTAACCATAAGAGATATAGCAAATTAATGTACTACGTAATTATAGGCATTAAAAAGACCTACAAAAAAGTCCGGCAAAGTATATATTAGGTCTTTACCTATGAAGTTGCCGTTTTGTATGAAAAAATTTAAACGATTTTTTTTAATGTATTTTTTATTTGTATTAATCGAAGTGATCACCCATGCAATCAATGCATCTTTGCCAGCGCAGTGGCAGTTTATTGATGCCCTTCTTAAAGAAATCAGCTGGACGGGAGGCAACAAATTCTTCAAAGGCATTTTGTAATGCCTCTCGGGTATTGAATTTTTTTCCCGCCAAGGAGTTATCCAAATTCTGGAAAAAGTAGTAGTCTGTAGGCGCAAGGTCTGGTGAGTAGGGCGGATGACGGATAACTTCCAACCCCAGTTCTTGCAACTTGGAGACCGTCTGCTGTGCAGTATGAGGTCGCGCGTTGCCGTGCAGGAGCAGCGGAGACGAGCGATTGACCAATGCTGGTTGGAGATGTGCCAGCTTCTCCATCATTGTGTTCAGTTCTTCACAGTACACATCTGCAGTAATGCTCACCCCGTTTGGTAAGAAGCTGTGATGAATCACACCGGCGCTAGACCACCAAACAGTGACCATCACTTTTCTAGGGGTAAGTTTTCGTTTAGGGCATTGTTTAGGTGCTGAACCAGGATCCAACCAACTTGCTGAGCGCTTGCGGTTATCAAACAGAATCCATTTTCCATCGCAGGTAACAATGCGGTTCAAAATAATTTCATTTATGTGTCTGTTGAGCAGTGCAAGGCACGTCTCGACGCGTACTTGGCGCTGGCAATCATTGAGTTCGTGGGGCACCCATTTGTCAAGCTTTTTTACCTTGCCAATTTGACGCAAATGGATCAATATTGTTTTGACACTAACGTCGAAAGCTGCTGCTAATTCAGCCGTAGATTGTGTATCATCAGCTTCCACAATCGCCTATAACTCGTCATTGTCGACCAAAGTCTTCGGACGACCGCGAGGTTCATTTTTCAGATCGAAATTCCCAGAACGGAAGCGAGCAAACCAATAACAGGTGGTGCGTTGGTTTGTAGTGTTAACTCCGTAAACGTCGTTGATGTTGCTTGCCGTTTGTGCCGCGTTGCTGTCACGACGGTACTCATATTCCATAATTACTCGAATTTTTAACGTATCCATGATGACAAAAAAGATTGAAATGCGATGAAAATGTAACACTAATCAATAAACAAATGACTACTTTTGGAAAAAGAATTCCATGTTTTTAAAATCAAATTAATTTGAAATTAGAATTCTTAGCCAAACAAAAATTATTTTGATTTGAAACGGCCAGTACTGCAGAACGGCAATTTCATAGGTAAAGACCTATTATCTATCTTCAAAGGAACAGCCACAATAAGCATTTTTGTCTTTAAAATAGCCGTGAGTGGGAAAGCAAGATTCACGCGGGCATTCTGTAGTCCACGTGCGCGAAGCCACGGGCACAGCTAGTATAGATTATAGATACAGGTAAATTAGTGTATATAGCAGCACACTTTATACACAACACTGTAGGTTAAGTACCAAGCTGATGCGTTCTCCTTCTCTATTTCCCTTTCTCATTCTCGTCACACACGCACACACAGTACCAACCTGCAGAAAAATGGGTTGGTACCATATGACCACCAACTCTACCACCGCGCGCGCTCATTGGTCAAATAAAAGAAAATAGCGCTCACTTCCCTGGCTTCCTTTTACACACTTCCGTCCCTTTTCACGAAATCACTCCCACAGATTGCAAAAAAGCAAGAGGAAAGATGTTACACATAAAAGAAACATGTGTTCATATCACACGCAGTAGAAGTAAAACCTTCAGAAAACATTAAAATATTTACATAAACGATACACATGAACAAACCACCACGCTGGCTATGACGCCTATTCTTAAGGCTTCGTAATACGCAGGCATACACACACGTACAAAGAGGAGACCTAAATATGTATACAAATACAAGTACACTATATAATATATTCTATCTCATTCTGTCGTAGGCTAAATCCTATAGATGTATGGGTTTGTGTCTTTTTAGTGTCGCTTTTTCATTCCATCGCGTTTCAAATCACACCGTTAAATACTAAATAAGTGTTCACTTCAAAATATTTATAGTCTAACCAAGATCAGCTAAAATCCATTTTCTCCATGGTAAAGTAAATAGTAAATAGTAGCTTTCACAAAATAAGTAGCAATTAAACTGAACAGTGAAACTGTTTTAGTTGCAATGACGAAATGATTTTAGTTTAATTTTAAGGTCTATCAAGTTTGAAATCCCATTAACTAGCCGCTATTGTACTTTCATCTGACATATTCTGTTTGACGTTATATTCAGTTCATTGTGTTGAGTTCGAAAGCTTTAGTTTGTACAATTATTATTCTCTAAAGCAAATACGAAACATTGGGTGGTCACTGCCATCCCACTGAGCCCCCAGTGGCTATACTTGTGTCACTAGCCGACTGGATCGCGACCACCATACACCAGGTATAAGTTTGTAACAAACACCTCTCCCTCCCTCCCTTCCCATAGTGGCAAGCATATATTCAGTAATCGAGCGGGTTGGTAGGGATATCTAATTCTCTATCTACTAGGTTGCACAACTTTGCAACATTTAAATGACGTAAAAAGAACTACCTACCGCTTTATAATTATTTGCATTCCAATGTATAAATATTATTAATCGAATTATTAAAAAAATCTTGGACTTTACTCATCATTTATATTTTTTTAAATATATTTATATCTGTTATTAAACCCCATTTAGTCATTAATAAAGTACCCAAGAAAGCAAAGTGTAATACTTTATCAGATTTCAAAGTGATGTTTTAATATTACATAGCATCTTACTAAATTTATTACCCCGCTAAATAGTAATAAAGAATTTTGGAACAGTTTGCAGAATTATTTATACGCTCGGCTGGTCGGATTTCCCCTCCCGAGAGAATACGACTTTTTCTTAGAAGCACTCATCCATTTATACGAAGTGAACAATGGAAGGATTTTAGTCAACCTCAGTAATACACATAGCTCAAAATGACTGCTATCTTTACTGAGATTATTATGGGATAAAATAAGTTAAAAATTGAACTTTTTAATGGGAATTTTGACTTTTAATCGTTAGGATTATGTCGGCCTAGTTGTACCAACATATTTATTTAAAATAGCTAGGTACCAAACGATTTATATACCGAAAGAGCGTCAGCACTGTCAGGTTTGGTCAATATAGCATGGAATATACCTTGGTCCAGCATATTGAGACCATGGTGCCTTACAAGACTTACCTTCTTTATTCTCTTCCGGATACCTTCAATTTTTTTTCACTTATTATTTTTTTACATTTAATATAGGTATGGTATAAGTCAAACTTTCAGATAATTATATAATACTTATACAATTGAGTTGACGTAGTAATCTTTAAGTTTTTATTTGATGTTATTACTATTTATTGAATCACTAATTCCCACGGGCATATTATTTTTAGTGTTAGGTATTGTGAAAGATATGGTACGCCTGCATAAAAGTTATTTTTACGTGGTATTTTCAATGATTTAGTCACTATCTGTCGTGTATTAACTTCATATTTAACTGGTACTGGTTTATCGGTATTGTCAAATTGGTATACATATTAGTTTCAAGTACTCAGCGTGTACTTTACAATATTTTAATAGAACTATATAGCCATTAAATTATTTATAGAACCTACCTATTAGTTTCAAAATACGTATTTGCAGATTTTTTAACTCATCCAAGTTAGTTTTAAATGTGCGTCCATAGCTGGTTAGACCATATGAAATAACAAATTCAACAAGAGCCGTATAAATTTGCAAGAGAATTCCATTCGGCACATTGCGCTTTATAATCGAAAGTAAGGCGATTATTGCGCATCTCTTTAACTTTATAAAACTATTGAGCTATTTTAGGGAAAAATAGTGCAAACTTTTAAGATGTAAAAAGTTGCATGCAGAAAAGATGACGTATCACTGGAATCTCTACGTTAGGTAGAAGGAATATGGAAGTATAATTAAATTATAATATAATATAATTTAACAATATGGAAGCTAACACATTTTTTTAATTACTTAAAAATCGACATTTTTATGTTTTATAAAATTCTACAAATTTGGTGGATCATCGAAATTTTGAACCTAATTTCGAAGAAAAATGGGCAACCAAATCGCTGAACCATGCGCGTACTCTATCGGCGAAAAGTAAAATTAGGTCGGGGAAAAAGTGATTTCGCATAACGTAGGTATAAACTTGTTATAAAATTTCTTTGGCTGTGCTTTTTGTATCTGGCTGGTTTTGGTAACATTAAAAAGAATAAAGTTATTTCTCCCTATTTTACATTTGTTTTTCTTTCTGTAAAAATGAGTGAATCTAATGAAGAAATTCGATACATTTTAAAATATTATTACAAAAAAAGCATAAATGCAACTGAAGCAACAAAAAAAAAATTGTGATGTTTATGGACCTAATGCAGTGTCAGTAAGAGTAGCACAAAGTTGGTTGAAACGTTTTCAGTCCGGAAATTTTGATGTTAAAAATGCACCTCGCTCTGGTCGCCCTCTTACGAATAAAATGGACGCCATTTTTGAAAAAGTGGAGCATGATCGGCATATCCATAGTTACGATGTAGCTGAAGAACTGGAAATTGACCACAATACAGTTTTAACTCATTTGAAGAAAGCTGACTATACCAAAAAGCTCGATATTTGGATGCCACACGAGCTCACTGAAAGAAACCTAATGAACCGTGTACTCATTTGCGATTCATTATTGAGACGTAATGAAACCGAGCCGTTTTTGAAAAGATTGATAACTAGCGATGAAAAGTGAATCACGTACGACAAGAACGTGCGAAAAAGGTCGTGGTCTAAGGTCGGCCAGGCTTCACAGACTGTGGCTAAACCTAGGCAAACTCGAAATAAGGTGGTGCTGTGTGTATGGTGGGACTGGGAGGGCATTGTTCATTATGAGCTTTTACCGCCCGGCAAAACTATCGATTCGGATCTCTACTGCAAACAACTGATGAGATTAAAGGAAGCAGTTGAGAGAAAGCGGCCGGAATTGATCAACAGGAAGGGTGTGGTCTTTCATCACGATAACGCTAGACCACACACATCTTTAGCCACTCAACAAAAATTAAGAGAGTTTGGCTGAGAGGTGTTAGTGCATCTACAATATAACCCTGGCCTTGCACCTTCAGATTTTCACCTGTTTCGGTCTCTTCAGAATTCTTTAGGTTCTGTAAGGTTAACATCAAGAGAGGACTGCCAAAATTATTTGTCGCGTTTTTTTGATCAGAAGTCCCAAAGTTTCTACAGCAACAAGATCACGTCTCTACCTACAAAATGACAGAAAATCATCGAATAAAATGGCAAATAAATACTGTAAATAAATGTAAATAAACTTTAAAAAAAATGTCTTGAGTTTTCACGTAAAAATGCGAAGAACCTTTTTCCCCGACCTATTAGATAACTTCCACAAGTTTCTTTTGGACATGAAAATAATATATTAACTGTACTATTTATAATTAACATGTAAATTAATAAATGATTATTATTAATATTAATTAATTATAGTATATTAGTAGTGTATAGTATATTAATCACTTCTGGTGTTATAAGCGTCCATAGGGTACAGTGAGCAGTGGCTCACCATTATGCGGCCCGTACGCTTGTTTGCCATATTAGGAGCAAAAGCCCACTTTAAACCTAGATTTGACACGTAGTGACATCTACATTGCATAGTTTAACATTTTACTGTTTTCAAAATAGATTAAGAACAAAATTTCTCTTCTAGATTGCATAGGAAAGAATAATTAATCAAAGCAACTCTTATATAGCACTGTTTGTAGTGAAAGAAGGAATTACAAATTTTCGCACTAGGTACTTTACGTAGATTATCAATATTTTTATTGAATAAATGATATGTTTCTTAATTCACGATAAATGTTACATTCGTTTGTTGCGAGAGATTTATTTGGGACCTATTTATTTAGTGGCCATTACTTATGCACGACTTTTGCCCTTCGTTAATAATTTATACACAGCTAGCCTCTAAATCGTAATTTTGTAGTCGTATTGTATGATAACAATATCAGCTTATAAATGTTCTGCTGTTGACAAAAAAACTCTTTACGAAAGATGCTACAGACTTCATCACCACGTCAGCAGCAGCAAAAAGTGAACTGTTATTTTTACTTTTTTATTGTATAGTTTGTATTGTATGTATGTGTGTCTATTTTTTGGTACGCTCTGTAGCCTAAATGGCTTAATGGATTTTAGCATACGAAGTCTCATTAGATTTGTCTTAATTGTAGGAATAAGCTATATAATATTTAAATAAGACGTCTGGGAATCAATTATAGAGCAAAACTAGAAAAAAAAAAATTGTCGTGGTTTTGTTGATTTTTTGTTTCCGTTTTAGTAATGCAGCTTATTTGCTTACCTAATTAAATATGCCTATCACTAGGCACACCACATCTACTAACTGATCTCAAAATATTAAAACGACTGCATCTGACAGTCGGGCAATTGCGGACTAACGTAATAGGTACAGCCAGTTGATGCTGACCGACGAGTAATGTATGCACGCCAACGTTTTCAAAGGAATGTGCAATGTCAACAGACCCCGGTGTTAATTAGCATAGTGGTTACGCTTCGTGCTCTATTGTATCGTACTCACGTTATAAAGATACATAGCTAATAGAGCTGACGTGGTTTTTTTATAAATTAACTAACTGTTAAATAGAAGGGAAAAAGTTATTTCCTGTTCCTTATTAAAATTAATTAAAAAAAAACTCATTCCAATAGTTAACGTATACCCAAAAATAATATAGTTATTGTTTACTAATCAAGTTATGTTACTGTTTTATATAACTAAGCGGAGGGTGCAATAGCCAGCCGTCCGCCGGCCACACGGTCCCCGCCCGGCTTAATTAACACAGGCCCGAAGCGAATATTAAATGTTCACAAATAGACTTATTTGTCCGCACTACACGCCACAACTCGACATTAACCGAGATTTCCTGGTCTTTGTCTATTCTGATTAGTTGGACAAACAGCTTAGAGTGATATAGGTTCATTATCCCTTTTTTTTTTGCCAAGTAATAAGCTAGCTTTTGGTTGCTTTAATTTAAATTTAATTTGATGTAGTTTGTAATTCGATGTGATGTCATGATAATGTATGATTTGTTATATTGTATTTCTGAGTTATAAAGTTGAGATGATACGAAGCAATGTATTAGGTATACACTCATTTATTCTACGTTTATATTTTTACAAAATGTGTGATTTATGACACTCATGACATTAAAATACCAAGAAGCAATTTGGAAACTTAAATTTTGAACAAAATTAAATTTTCTTCTTTATTATTTCAATCCGGTTGTTATAAGTAACGACATCTAGCGATGTACTTCGGAACTATTTTTAAATAGACGCCGCTTTGACGAAGTCACTATAAACTGAATAAGAAAACGAAGTAAAGAAACCAAATGTTCTCATATGAATTTTATTTTAATTCTTACAATAAATAACTACTTTGCGGGGTCCTTCGTTGAAAGTTTACTTAAACCCACTAGGTTACCTTAGGTCTTACCTACTAGGTACTTAATCGATTTTTTCTTCCAGAATGTTTGATGCTCGAAAAAAAAGGCTGTTAACTTCCAATCAGTAGGTTTTAAATCTAGATATTAATCCAAAATCATATTTTACTTTTATGCTTTAAATAATCGATAAGTATTCGAGATTAATTTCTGATTATTAACCATTGATTCAAAAATAGTAATTGAAAAGTCTGTATTATGAACTTTATATGTATTATATTATGTGTTATATTAATAATGATTTGTTATGTAATTCATTTGTATTGATTGTTTTAAACAACTGAAATGGTTAATCAGCATACGGCTCGTCTGATGATAAGCGGCTACCGTAGCCTATGTACGCTTGAATACCATAAGTATCACCAGCTTGATGCCGACGTTGAACCCCCTACCCTAAGGAGCTCTGAAAACCTTACTCATCACAGGAACGCAACACTAGGTTATTTCGCTACGATCTTCTGTAGGGTAAGGGGGAATACCAATCGAAATGTAACCAAGCAGAGACAAATCCGTAAAAAAAATTATCTGTGCCCCTGTATCTCAGAGAGCTTTTTCTTTCCCCATATTCCTTTAGGATACATGATTGTAGAGCATAAATAAATGAAGAAGTTATAAAGCATATTCAAACTTTTTGTTGATAAAGAATGTCAGCTGTTTATTCGAAAAAAAAAAAATAGAACTGCCCCTTAATGAATTGACGAATGTTATTTTTCGTATTCATTAGTGGATAATTCGGTTCTGACTCATGACTACCCTGGCCCGTGCACCGCTGTTATTAGTAATTATTAATTATTCATGAATATTGTGCGAACCAACTCCCCTTTAAGTTAACCGTCATCGCTTTGGCTCTTCAATCATAGTATCATAAAAGGAAAAATACATGCATTTTTTGGGTTCAATAACTGTTTACGGAAACCTTTGTAATTATTTATTGGATTGATTTTTTATTTACGTATTCTTTAATACCTCTGCTCCCGCGGATGGCGAATACGCTAATTTGTTTAGTCTCATTTATTATCTCCAAAAAACGGAAAAATTTATAGAAGATGTAACCAAAGACAAATAAAACGATTTCTACACAATATACTTTAAGGGAAAAGGTGAAATAAAATTATTAAAATACAATTTTTATAACTATTACAATCGAATTAACATCTAATTTGGGCCTACTAGGCAGTGTGCCCAAAATACTAGCAGCATAGCCGCGTTAAATGATAATAACTTTAAGGATGCTTTAGAATATTCGGAAGTTAAATAATGAATATCTAACAAAAGCAATATAAATAAAATTAAAAACATTATAAAAGTAAATCAAATCACAGGTAAAAACTGCAACATGAGACATGACGACCAAACATCACAATTTTTTATTTAATAGCTTAGTACGGCCAAGTTTCGATACTCTACCTAATGGCAAGCACAGCTCAATCCAAAAACATCGACGACCATCGATATTTCTACAATTCGTCGACGTTGTCATGCCAGCCTAATGAAATGTTTCTTAACGATTTCCTTAAACGACCCGATGTCATAGGAAAGAGGGAAAACACTGGCCTGGAGACTGTTACAGCTTCATGGTATAACAAAGGTACGAATGATATTTTTAACTTTTTTTTCGAGTCGTGTTGGAAAGGCTGTGGCACCGTGTACTTCTGTTAAAAAAGTAAGACGAATGAATAATGTTGAACACCTCTTCAGAACATTCACTGACTCACCATGATACAGAAGGTAGTACACTTACAGTGAGGAAATGTCCCTACGCAGCTGAAGCGGCTCGATATTCTTAGGAACGACTGCATCACGCACAATGCGGACTACGCGTCTCTGTAACTTGGTAAAGGCCTAAACGTTGGTAGATCTTCATGTTTTTTATGGATAAGGTTATTATGCTATCCTTGAACGCGATATAGGCGTTATGGTCGAAGTTATAGAGCATTGGAAAGAACAAAAGAATGTCTACGGAGCCAACTAGTAGCTTATTATAATTTAACTATTTCCTGAGCTTTTAAATAATTTTATACAGAACCAAATTTTTAAATGTCAATTGTTTTCCTAAAGAAAGTAAACAGAACATGCGGGCACGCGACGTTTTTGACATTGGCAGCATTTGGTTGCGCATGCGTAATAGACGCGACTGAGATTTAAATTTAGAAACGTCGCTGGACAGAATTTCTCTGTCCTATTTCGATACGTTCACAAACGGCACATTTTATGCGAATCCAAGAGTACGTAATCATTATATACGAATGTGGATATTGTTTGAGTCAGTGATAAATTGAATATATCTGATAGCGTGCTTAGGAGATAGAATGAGGATACTTATTGTATGAGTGTAGTGCTTATAAATTGTAAATGATGTTCGAACGAGCCCTTTTCGTTTTGTTTTTGTTATGTGGTAAAGGTGAGTAATAACAAGTATTCATTATTAGAATGGTCAGATTTTTGTGAATGACCTAAAATATTATACAAATTTTAAATTGCAAAGTTTTAAAGACAGGATCAAATTCTTTGCACAATTATATTGTCCCTATGTTGTTTGTAACACGCTTACTAGTCTGCGGATTATAGCTTATAACCAATAAATTATAATATTTCGATATTGATAGTAAATGCATGGTGGTAGTAGGGCTTTCTCTAATGGCCTGGTTAGCTACCCGTCTCAAGTTGAAAATTTATCGCCAAGCACCTATAGATGTCTTCTTCGGGCTGTACTTGTGATTTAGTCCTCCCACAAGGCTTAGCGTGTTATCATCATCATAAACTGTGACTGTGATTGTGATTGTGGCCAAACGCTAAACCTATAAAAAAATTAAAAAAGATACAAGTGTATTTCGCATCTCATTGGAATATCTATAAGAATTTAAAGCTATATAAAATTCGTTCGACTTTTGTATTACGAATTTTATTTTATCTGAACTACGTTTTCTAGATTTGAGGGTAATATCTAACCAGGCAGGTATTACAAGATGACCTACTACCATGCTATGGTTTCATCACGATGTTTTCCTACACCAAATGCTCATGCTTAATGCAGGGATTTGAACTTACGTCGATCGACGCGGTGTCCGTACATGCTGCCACTGAGCCAACATTTCAGCCAGCTGACGTTCTTTATATTTGCTGCAGATTTAGTGTCAAGCGTCCGCCTAGTAGAGCTGCGGGTACCAACCCACGAACGAGAGGGCGGCTTGGCGCTACTAGACTGTCAGTATGATATGGAAGGAGATATGCTATACTCAGTCAAATGGTACAAGGATGACAAAGAGTTCTACAGATACGCGCCAAAAATTAATCCGCCAATTAGGCATTTCAGGAATCCAGGCGTTTACGTAGATGTGAGTTGGTCATTATGAATCATTTAGATAATTGGTGGTTTTACTTTATATTTATAAAATTATAAACGATCCCAAAAATAAATCACTGTCTGTGCCCCTCGTCACTTGAATTTGAAAGCGAAATATATTTCAAAGATTCCCAAGTAAGTGTAGTTTAAACATGTCATCGCCATCAACACCAACTAATATAATTATTTTTAAAATCATAATTTGAATTCATGGTGATATTGATGCTACCATTACCCATATTTATTTATGTTTGAAACAAAATATACTTGCAAAACTTTTTTAATCTCATATCGGTCAAGACTAGACGCAACCATTTTACTTTATACCTTACCTTCTGTAGCTTTGCATTGTATTCTAAATTTTAATAGAATCCTCTTCTTCTATTATTAATTTAAGAATAATATTATTTCCTATTTTGAGGCTAACCATATTTTATGTGTGATTTTAACTGGTGCATCTCGTATCTCTGTATTGTATCTTTGTTTTGACTATTGTAACATTCTTGTACATACCTCTTGTTATTGGTAAGTATTTATTTTACATTGATATTTATTGTTTTATTTTACTCAGTTTTTGTTTTATTATTATTATACTCTTTATCTTTGTATTTTCAAACTCGATTCGCTGTTTACTATTTCTATTGATACGTCCTGTTACAACCCGATTAAAAAGATAGAAAAAATCCTGTTTATAAAATATCTCGAAGCAAATAGAAACTTCTCAGGACATCGAAATAATGTTCGCGTCGTAAACAACCGCGGCGCATGTATGTGTAAACATCGCAGTTTACACACACATGAATAGGGTTTATCGTATCGATTACGTCATCGAGTAGGCATTGAAAGTAAACATCAATGAAAAGTTCGCGACGCTTCACGATTTCACGCACCGAGGCAGTTCAGTTTTGAATTACAAAGCGATAACAACGCGCGATAAAAGGAAGCGAAACCACAGTGTAATAAATAACAATGTTGTGAGTTCGTGTATTTTGTAACTGAGTGGAATTCTAATAAATCTTCTTCACGTCAATCAGCGGTATTTTTAATAACCACGGATGTAACACTATTATTTCAAACAAATATACCCCCTGAAGTTTGAGGGTAATTCAACCTTTATCTGCTCATCTTTTTCTTTAATAAACCTGTTAGCATCATTGGCTTCTCTTCGTACTGACTTCATCAGTATTCATTGTGAAAATTCATTATTCCAATTAGGTATACTGATAAATTCCTCAAAATTAAGTGACAGTTGTTAGTTTAAAATAATCAATAAATAGATAGCTACATCAATTCAGAGATATTAATAACTGACAAGGAAAATTTAGTCTTACGTCAAACTTAAGAAACAAAATCTTAAACTTCGGATTCGTAATGTTAATGTCGAGAACAAATCTTACTTCGTGAGTTAGGATGTCAGAAGTTTATTATTTAAATGAACCATTATAAATTGCTGGTCTGATCTTCGTTTTAACGCAAAATAATTTGACATTAATCTACAACATATATACAAACTCTGCCGTACGGAATACCACCTCGCTCGCCGCACCACTATTCGCAACGCCGCGCCGCGCCACGCGCGCCGCACCGTTACCCATGACCAGGCCGTTTATGGTCTCTTAGACTAAGTATAATAAGAAGAAATTCCAGTTCAAAATTTTATACTTCAAAGTCTACATACTAGACCCCGATTAAGCTATACGCGTTAATTATTTATCAATCATCATATCGTTTAATATATGAAACCTGGCCGGAAAATACATATATGTATTATGACAATAATAAGACTAAAAAAAGTGTTTATCGATTAATAAGCGTAGTAACAGATAGGTAGACCAGAAAGCCGTAAAAGGTCTGTTTGAATATTGGCAATACTCATAGAATACAATAATGTTCAAATATACGTAAGATCATTTCCCTCATATTTAATAAAAATTAATATCACAAGTTTCTTTTTTTCAATAATTATATTAAACTACATATTTGATTGCAAGGAGGATCGATCTTCAGGCACCATGGTAGCATTAGCAAATTTGACCCGCGATTCGGCTGGGATGTACACCTGCGAAGTTGCAGGTGAAGCACCAAACTTTACCACCGTTTCTAGTAAAAAATATATCAAAATACATCGTAAGTATAAAAATTATCTATTCACTAAATAAATCAAAATTTTACTAATATTATGAATTAGTTGATATTTGGTCTTTGCACCAGATTTTTCAGACTTTAGTAACCTCTACCTACCAGGGATGCCAATTCAGATAAGCAATCAACTCAAATGTTAGGAATATTATTATAATTATGATCTTTTGGTTCTTATAAAATTTATAATTACTTCAAATTAATGAATTAATACCCATTTTTGAGCTTCTAATTGCAAAGCACGCTAATTCTAAAGCACGTTTGGAAAAAATTATAAGCGTGAATTTTGCGTGACCGATGCGCGCGCACGTCATTATAACAAAAAACCTACACTTTGAAATTGCTTGCTAAACCTCTTGTTTTATTGTGGTGAAGATAGTCGCAGTCGATGTTATGTACCAGTAAGTCACTTAAGACATAACATTAAATGTAATTTTTCAAAGTATAACTTATAATGTACATAAATAATAGAAGTAGGACACAGAGAAATCCCTTTGCTGATTTCTCTCTACTCAGGGCAGCTCTCACAGGTGAATTGTCTCCACCCTACAGATCGTAGTCAAATAACATTGTGATTTGTATCTGCGGTAAGTAAGAGTTTCCAACGCTCTTTAGGGAAGGGGATTTCAATGGCAGCAACGCGCTAGTAATACATCTGTTGTTACAGTTGTCTATAGGTTACACTGATATCATCAGACGGGGTACGCTTGTTTGCCAACTCCATTGTATAAAATAAACACGCACACATTTTTTTTTACAAAATGATTTACAAGTTCCTCGCTAAACCCTTTAGACAATGCAATAAAAATATTTTTTTTTAGTGGCTTGCAATAATGAAAATATCGTAGTATAATAAATAATATATGATAAATGACTAAATAAATTGTTTAAATTATAGTACTTCCAGATACCGGACCTCGAGTGACTGGTTTACGAGAACAATATTATGTCGATGACATAGTTTTTTCTAACTGCACATCACCCTCTTCCCGCCCGGAGGCTCATCTCAAATGGCTAATAAACGATAAGCCGGTCCCAAGGGAGTTTGTCCGGGGACCTTGGTACAGGGTAACGGCGGAACGATCAGATGCAATGGAAACTACTTTACAACTAAGATTCAGTGTTTCACCTACCGATTTCGTAGATGGAGCCATGAGACTCAAGGTACCTGTAAACCTTTATTATAACTAGCGGTCGCCCAATGATCGAAATTCGACCAGCGACTTTTTAATCATAGACTATTTTCTATTTGACATTTGCAGTATGAACCTATACAGTGAATATTATATCACTTGCTGTCACTTTTTATTGAGAGACCATATCAATATTTTGGGGGCTCTAGGCATAGATTATTATTTAATACCGGGTCTAGGTTCAACGGCACTGGTCGGTTTAGGATTCGCAGTATTAATTAATTTAATTTAATATATTAGTTATATATACGGTGGTGGTCATATAATTAGAAACACTTACAAATATACGTACAAATGTTTGTAAAAAATATACACATTCAATAATTATTAATCATGCAATAATATAGCCACTCAAATAAAAAACTCATTAAATGCATAAAATATAAAACATATCTTACTTTTAATTACAAAATGAGTCTTACACATGTAGGAGTTTATTTTCTGATACTGGCCGCTTGGACACCTATATTACGAACATTTTAAAAAGCATCCATAGAGCTCGTTCTTTTTTGAAATCGGAGAATAACATTTCTTTCTTGGCTTTTTCTATTATTTTGGCGGCAATACAAATTTTAATCTGAATTTTATTTTGTTTAAATTGGGCAAAAATAAAAGTTGTGACGCGTCAACTAGGCAAATAATTGTTAATTTACATATAGATCATAAGTGGGCGTACAGAATAATAGCTGAGCATTTAAATTGTTCTGTTAAGAAAGTTTTTAATGCAATTGTTCATTATAAAAAACATGGAACTGTTGAAAATGTTCTTAGAAAGACTCGGCCAAAAAAACCTCACCCAGAGAAGATACGCTAATCGTTCGTGTTGCTAAAAAAGACCCAAGTAAAGGCTCCAACCAGATTAAAAATGAAGTTTTTTCGCCTGATGACCCGAGAAACATTTCGGCAAGACTGATACGCCGAAGATTAATGCAAGCTAAATGATTTGGAAGAATCTCTCGAAAGGTACCGCTTCTTACCAAGCAACACCGAAAGAAGCGATTATTATTCGTTAAAAATTATGTTAATTGGACGGCACGAGAATGTAAAAAAGTGTTACATATTTTCAGATGAAACAAAAATAAATATGGTAAATTCCGATGGAAAGCGCTATGTAAGACGTCCTGTAAACAATGCTTTTAATTATAAATACACAAGGAGTATAGTCAAGCACGGTGGCGGTAACATTAAAGTTTGGGGGTGTTTTTTCCGGATGTGGAGTTGGACCCGTTCGGAAGATTGAAGGTACAATGGATCAATGGCAATACAAAAATATCTTAGACACACAATGATTCCCTACTCGGACGATCATTTGCCTTTAACCTGGATCTTTCAGCATGACAATGACCCTAAACACACGGCCAATAGCGTCAAATGTTTCCTTAGCGAACAGCGTATATCCGTTTTACACTGGCCAGCAAATAGTCCGGATTTAAACCCGATAGAAAATCTCTGGTATATTGTTAAAAAGAAAGTCTCAAACAAACGTAACACCAGCCAAAACGAACTATATGAAGCATGGAATTCAATTCCCCTAGAAAAATGTATGAAATTGATTGAATCAATGCCACGTCGTTGCAGTGCTGTTATTGAAAATAAGGGATACGCCACTAAATATTACTTATAACAATTGATAGGCTGTGGATAGTAGCTATTTCGTAAATAACAATACTAATTAGTAATACTTTAAAAAATATTTTTTTTTATACTTTAATATTGTTGTTTCTAATTAGTTGACCATTATTGTTCATACCTTAAAACTGATTTAAATGTTTGTCCGTAATGTAATATTGAAACTTCATTTGTGTAATAGGATTTATACTGTTATTCTAATAAATGATAAATCGTTGAACGTATTGTTGTCCTATTTATTGTTTAATTTCAAAATAAAAACGATTGCGGTGAAGTATCTTACATAATGTCAAGGACCGTTGGTAGTGTTTCTAATTATACGACCACCACTATATATCATATATATTAAATATTAATAGATAATATTAGCCTTCTGCAATACTTCTCCATATAAACTTTAAACATGCCAAATCTCAATGTCTTCCGTGCACGCAATACGCTTAAAAAGGGGTACAAAGTTTTTGCTTCACGTATTAATATAATGATGATGATATTGTATGAGTCTATGCAATCAAAGGCAATAGATATGCTAAACAGGCGAACAGTACAAAATGCTATTGCTCTATTTTGTGGATTCTTCACAATAGTTTCCTTCACAGTATCCTCGCGCTACATCTGAGCTGTGTTATCTTCTTCTTTTTGCCCTTATCCAACCTAAGCTAAGCCTATTCGCTATCAGCACTCATCTCAATATTGCTACCTTTTATACACATAACCCTCACATAATCCATCCATACTTTCTTGGGTTTTCCTCCATTCTAGCACTGTCTACCACTGAGCAATAATCGCTTGAAATAAAATGAATATCCTATAGCATTTATTGCTTTAAAAAGTAACGTGGTCAGTAACACGTTTAAAAATTAAGTTTTAACAAGAACACAGTGAAATAGTGTCCCATATAATATTTTTAAATCGACAATTGATTTACAGTGTCAAGCCACAATAGCTCCGCTTTACCAGAAAGAAACAAGTTCAATACACTACATGGCACTGCCATTTGCATTGGAGACACCGTCGCCAGTTATCACTGTTGATAAAGGTGAGACCAGGGCTCAGATTAATATCTACTAAAAAATTCAAAATATATACATATAATATGGACCAAAAAATCTAAAATATGTAAAAATATAGAGTATAAAATAACAATACCTTTTATTATAACATTATTTATTGAAAAAAATATTTAGTGTAGTAACAGTAATATTTGAAAAACCATCGTACAAAAATTATCGCGAAATGTTTGATTCAAATTAAACAAAAACGAATAGTTTTATTCAACTTCTCCTATATTTACTTTATTAAATTGGTATCAGTACACAATAACGTGCATCTTTAAATTTTCAAAATTAAAACTGACGGATTTGGTCTAAATTAATATGGCTGAATGATCTTTCCACGTCGTATGATGTGACTGGAACATACTCAAACCTGCATAATTCTTCCACAGTGCCCTCAAAACTACCGCACAGTATTTTGTTAATTTTTTTAGGGTAACAAATAGTTTATTATTTTCCAAAACATACTTTAGTTTTTGTTTAGCCACTTCAGCAAAGGGGCCTTTCGCTTCAGAAACATTTTTTATTTTTTATAATCTTTAGGTTTTCATTCAAGGATGTTGAAGGATTTTCTAGTACTTGTAACTTGTGTCATAAAAACAATAATTGCTTTTTATGTAGACCAAACCGTTGCAGAGAATCTCATCTTCAAGAAATTCTTTTGAGGTTTAAATACTTGCAGAATCGTCATCCAATCGAGAAATAATTGTTCTGATTTTATTAAAATGCTCGGAGTAGTATTCAACTGCTGTTAGCTATGCATCCTAACGTGTCAGCACTGGCTCTGGTGCCAAAGGTATTCTGGGATAAAACTCTTTAAATTTCTTTACCTTTCTTCACCTGGCCGCGCGGTTATGTGGTAGCGGGAACGCAAACACCTACAAATTATACCTATTTTTGCGATTTAATTCTTGTTCTATCATCTATAAATTGAAAATATGGATGATTGTGATATTTTTTCGTTAAATATGAACTTATCCTAAAAATATGGAAAATAAAAATTAGTTTTTCACGATCCAAACACTATAATTGATCTAGAGAATACATTCCAGAACGAAAATCGTGTAAATTAAAAATATGTATTTACATATTAATCCGGGCCCTAGTGAGAGGCAATATCAATAAATTTACATTGTCAAAACGCTTATGTAAGTAACAAAAACTAAATTAACATCTCCAAAATAAAAATAATATCTTTCATAAAATAATAGATAAGAAATATTCTGGTTACATGTTTAAATCAAAAACAAAACCATTATTGGGAGTTTCTGCTATAGAGAATTTTCTAAGTTTTAAAGCAATAATGGTTAAGTGGTAGCGTGTACACACACCACGCCACGTCTCGAACGACGTTAATTCGAATCGCTACAATGAGCCTGAGCTTTTGGTGAACGAAAACACCTTGATGAAACCATAGCAGGTTGGTAAGGTTTTTGCTAATACTGGCCTGGCTAGCTACCAACCTCAAGTTGGTAATCTGTCGTCAAGCACCTCTAAGTATCTTCCAGCAACTGCAGTTGAGAGCCAGTTCCTCCATTAGGCTTAGTTTATCACCATCTTAGGCCACATACTTTCAAGAGAGATTACCTATAACTGATAAAAAAAGAAAACTATTTTTTTCTTATTTACCTCAATGTAAGCTTGTTTGGTTCCCCGTATCACGCAAAAATAAAACAGATATAAACACCAAAGAACATAATTTACAGGTTTCGTTTTAACTGAGTGAAAATTGAACGAAATATATTTTTTATGTGCAAAATTAAAGTTCGTAACAAACGTTTAATCTAGTTTGTTCCTTTACAGATTACGCAGGAAAGGTAAAACATTCTATCTCATCGCTCCTGTTGCCCATTTTCCTGCTAATAGCTATAATATAAGATTTAAACACTATAAAGTACACAAAGTGGCTAAAAGTTTTACTTTGTCGGAAATAATAAAACAGTTATTTGGTACATTTTGTACGGTTCACATTTCTGTTTTGTCTAGACGATGCGAATTAACTGTGAAGTACTGAAGGCATGCGTGAATAATTTTTATGCTTTCAAGTAATTTGAATCCTTTTTACCTAATAAGTTTGTAATCGTAATAAAAACGTAACTAACTTATTTTTATTACTTAAATAGGTGATATCAACTGTAAAATTTAATTAATCTCTCTAGTAATTAAATAATATAATATTATTTATTTAACCAGTATTATTACATTTATCACCAATAAACAAAGTTAATTATTAAATGTGTATTGTACAAATATCTAAAATGATTGTAAATATCATATATGATGACTAATATGTACTAAAGAAAAAAACTATATTCCTATTTTAATAGAAATAAAATATTTGAGAATGATCAATTAATTAAAACCTAAATGTTAAAGTATTAAAATAAAATCGAATAAATAAAATCTGTATTCATTTTCATGTATATTATATAGCCTATATAATGAGAACATTTTTATCTTAGATTTTTCGATAATATGTGTATGTATAAAAATATATAGACGTTTGTGAATATGTTAAAGCTTTCACATAGGTTCTAAATAATATGCATGATAATGTTTTCTTGATTTTTTTCACAGCGAAATTATTGGTGACGTGTGAAAATTAATAAAGTTCAATGTGATGCATTTGAAAATATTAAAATACTAAATAGTATTATAGCATTTATATAAATTTTAGTATTCTACTAAAGCACTTAAATAAGTGCACTTGTATAAGTTATAAGTATATATACCTATTCTTATATTTTTTATTACCTATTCCTTTTTCAATATGTCGGAGAGACATCAGGATAGACTATCGGAGACACCAGGGCTTTCTTCGATATCTTCGTTACGGAATCACAGATTTTGTGGGCGGGCTGGGTTAAGTGGAAGCTCTGTAGAGATTTGCACGGTCCGACAATTTTTTTTTGTTTGGGCTTACCAACCTCCAGCCAGCAGCTTAGGTTTTTATGTTTTCATTGTTAAAAATAGAAAAATATTTTTGTAATAATAATAATGTGATAATTCAAACAAGTTAAATTCTATTAGTGTTATTTCTTATCTTAATTATTATAGCTTAAGAATTTCAGTGAAATAAGTTTTTTAATAAAAATCAAAAGAAGTGGAGTATACATTTATTTTATTTACAGCATAATATAATGATCAAAAAGCAGAAATAATATGTCTATTCCTATCTGTTTCATATTATTGATTCCATAGATTAGTAGCCAGTACCAATGGGGCCATTTGGCCTGCCACTTGGGTAACCTTCTTCGCCACTAGGACTGCCATTATAGGTATTTCTGGATGGGCCGTTACCTTCTCCAGATCCGGTGCAGTCTTGTCCTTGTGGACCTCTATTATTTCCATTAGTACAATGAGGATAACCTTTATTACCTATATTCTGTAAACCGTTATTCGGTTCTGGATATCCTTGACCTGGTACACGCTGGCCAGAATTTCCACTAGAATAGCCGTTTAGTTGCCCATTTTTTCCATTCATTGGTCTACCACTAGGATATCCCGATCCACCGTGCATTGGTCCGGTCTCAGTATTTGCATATTTGTCGGCATCTTGATACTGTCCCAGTGTTCTTCCTGATTGGCCGTGGTTTGATTCAAGAAATCCATTACCACTGCTGCTTCCATGATAAGCACCATTTCCATCTTGACTTCCATCTTGTGGTGTGCCTGTTGTAAAATTTTTTGAGTTTCAGCAACACCAATAACTACTTAACGTAATTTTTCTACAAAAGTCACTGGTTTAAATGTAAAAAATAATGTTTTACGATTAAGGTAGGTACTTAACCTTTATTGAAGAAATGATGGCCCAGTAGTAGCTCTGATGGCTCAGAGCGTGAGCTTTTGGTGAATGCAAATCGTGATGAAACCACAGCATGGTGGTAGGATATTTTCTAATGCCCATCTGATCAGGCTACAATCTTTTAGTTGAAAGTCTGTTGTCAAGCACTTATAGGTGTGTCCCAGCATCCATTATTGAGAGTCAGTTCACCCACTAAGTTTAGCATACATAGGTAGCTTGCGCACCATTGTCACTTAACATCAAGTGAAATTGTGGTCGGGACTCTAAACCCATAAGGGATTTAAAAAAAGTCAGGTATAAAGCTTTAAATGTATAATGTTAATATGGGCTATTGATTACAATCATCATCGTCGAACTTTGTTATCAAATATAATATATAGAAAAGTTTAGCTTCTTCACCTTTATCATGGATTAGAACGAATAAACCATGTTTTACGTGACAATATTCTTGTATGACTCAAATATCTCTGAAAGCTTTTATATTGTTGCCATAAAGCAACAAACCAAATTAAAGAACAAACCCTCGTATCGTATCTGAGGCTTAAATCCGTCCAAGCCAGCCTCGTATTCGACCACCTGTTTCCTGCCATCTGGTAGGACTACGTTATACTCCCCTATGGCCAGGTCGCCATCGCGTTGTTCTGAATGACCAAATTTAGTACCTGTCTGCGAGTCGTCCACGTCATAGTTAAATTCATATTGCGCTGGCACCTGGAACAGTTAGACATAATGACGCAATTTAACCAGTTAAACGCTAGGCAAGAAACAGTTGGGTGGCAGGACAGGATACAATTATTCTGATTAGATCGCAATCACCATAAACTAGGTCTCCTAACAAACGCTGTAGTGTTATCAAAGCATGTCGCGTTCCAAGATCAACTTGTGTATATCCAGCAATCAAGCAGAGTGGCAGAAATCTGTACCCAACTGGGTCGCGAGCACTATGCACATGGTGATATACCCTTCACAGTTACTCTTATCGTTTATCGTATTTAAACAACAGTTAGTGTAATATCCAGCTGCCGAGGGGTTTGGAGACCAGCACGATAACGACAACCGATGATGGATTACCGATCTCTCGCTAAATGGTAGTTGTTTCTGGACTGTACTCTGCTTACCATTCTGTTACAGGGCGTTACTTCGCCGTGCAACTATAAAACAATCAGAATATATCGGAAGTAAAAATAAAATAAGATTAAAGTAAATATTTGTGAAACATTTTCCGGGAATTTATAGTTTAATCAGAATATCTTACGCCATTGTCTCGTTCTCCAAACTTTGGTTCACGTACACTATCCATTCTATCCAATCCAGGTACTCCGTATGAAGATGATGGTGATGCGGGTCTTCGTCTAAACCCATCTTGAAACTTCGAACTTGGTCCTTCTTGTCCAGCTGACTCTCGATTTGGTGCAAATGCACCAGAATGAATTTTTCCTGATGTTGGAGCATCGTAGGAACTATCTGGTCTTTGACCTGGGATCCTAGAGTTAGATTTGGCCACGTTGTTGGAGTTAGAATCTCCGGTACCACTAGGGACGGAGAATTGACTATGGAGTAATCTTGATGGCTGGCCAACATCCTGATTGGGACTTCCATACTGTGAATTGGGCCTAACTTCTCGGCTTTGAGGTGAATCTTGACCAAAGACTGTTGATGAGGGAGCTCCGTACTGAGTGTCCAGTTTAGTTGCACTCGATTGTCCTGGTGGTAAATAATTATTCTGAGGTGAATGTCCAAATCCTGAGTTGCCAGGTCGGTTACCTCCAAAGTCGCTTCCACCACCTCGTCCTGGAGCGTTGTACGGTGTAGAAGGTCTATCACCTCCACTATTCGATGGAGGTAAGTAGCTGTTAACCGGAGGCTCGCATTTACTTGATGGCCACGTGAGAAGACTCACGCAAAGGATAGCCTAAGAATATTGATAACAGTATTACTTTTTTAATGAAAGAAAATAATTAATAATTTGTATTCTGTAAATGTAGGTATATGGAATACACACTATTTATATATACATGCCGGTGGTCTAGCCTACCTGTGATTTCATTCTTGTAAAAATGCTTTTGATGTTCCTAGTATCATTACGTGTCGTACCTGTATTAAAAGTGAATTTCTTTCTTTCTTTCTTTGTTTTTTTTTTATTACTGCTTAGTCCCTACAGAAACGCGTAGCGATTTATAATCTAAATCCTTTCTCGGGTTTAGTCACGAACACTATATCCAAAATAATAAAAAGCATATGAAATGCAAACATTTACTGAAAGGACTCGTGCGTCACCTTTTGTACGTTGATGGTACTATGTCAGTCAGAAACTTTCACGCAACTTTCAACAACAACTGTACAAGTTGTTGTGGTCAACGCAACAGTTTCAACTCAATCACATGTAAAATGTGCGAACGCATAGAAAACGAACACACAAACTTAAATTTTTATTAAAATATAATTATGTAGGTACTTATAAAAGTTCTGCTTATTTGCTTATTACATTATTAATTCTCTGAATTCGTGTTAAATATAAAAATATAATTTCACAGATTATATAAAAAAGTAATACGACAGTGTTGGCAACGGTTTTAAAATTAAATATATTTTATGAAAAGAATCGATACTTACTAAAATCATATTGGAACAGCTCTCATGAAATTCTAATTTGATATACTAAGCTATCCTTTGACAGGATTTGTCAGTTAAGGTTTGAACGTTTGAATACATTAAGCTTGAATAGGTCGCGTTTATATAGCCAAGAGCAACTCGGTGAGCGTGATATCAATCGGAACACGTCTATCGTACATGTATGTACATTGTACATATATAATATATCTACCGAGTTGAGTGCAATATTCCCTGGGAGATAACTAATGCAGTACACTTTCCGCGTGTGCACTTTATCTCATTAGTTGTTGCTCGTAGAAATTATTGTACCTAAAGTAATATTGAGATATTTTGAACGCTAAAATTTCATAGATAACAATTAATATTTAAATTTATGTAAATATATTTATAATTATTAAGTAATACCTTTCGTTCGTTTATTTCTTAATATGTTCGCGACCGAGCTTTACTCGGTCTCTTATATTAAAAAAAAACACCTATCTAGGTACCTATACTTTGAATGTAAAACAGTATCTAAATACAAAGTTTCATCCAAATCGTTGGAGCAGTTCCGAGAAACCAATTACATATACATATATAGATATATATACAAGAATTGCTCACTTAATATAATAAGATATTAGAATATACCTACATAATTATAATGACATTATTTCGTAATTGTAATTATATTTATAAAATTATTAGATACGAAACCCATTCTATATATATTATATATATGTCGACATCGAGTCAGATTCGGAACAGTAGCGCCACCGAGCGGCGCTCAATGGAGTTAGTGACGCAGGCGCCACCGAGTCCGCAGTATGGAGACGACTCACTTTCTTGTTAGCGGGCGGCGCGTGCGGACGTCACTAAAACTATCGAGCGTTCTGAGAGACGTACCCTATTATTAATTATACGTGCCTACCTACATACTGTCTGGTAATATCTAATCCGTTATACGAGTTTGTTCTAACCAACTACCCTACGACGCCCAAGGTTAAAAAAGTTGACATTGAGCAGTACTAACGATGGAGAAGCTCTACCTCCGTCATATATCATATCAGAGTATTTTTAAAAAAACCAACCTAAATACTCGTACATAGGTTTAGCGTTGTGGCCACAATCTCACCTGATCTTATGTGTCAATGTGGCCCATGATGGTATTACGATAAGCCTAGTGGAAGATTGCCTCTCAACTGCAGCTGCCAGAGCACACTTATTGGTGCTTGACGACAGATTTTCAACCTAGACGAGCGTTAGAAAAAGCCCTACCACCATGCTATGGTTTTATCACGATGTTATCCTTCACCGAAAGCTCAGGCTCATTGCAAGGATACGAACTCACGTCTGTCGAAGCAGAGTTCATACACGCTACCAACAGAGCTATCATTGCTTCAAAAATATATAGTTACTCAATTTTCATTTATATTATGCAATCAATCTTTTACTTTCTTTTACAGCTCAACAATCAAACCAAAAGTCTTAATTTGAAAAGTGATTTTTCAAACAAGCATTTATCGTTAAAACGAGCTATCATAATTAAATGCGCTCATAAAATTTTGGATTTATAGCCAACCCAGGGTGAAGCAGCCATGCTATGGTACAATTTAAAACAGTCAATCAAAATTAAATGTTTATTTATTATGTATTTCGTGTCTAAGTTGTTGACCGATTAGGAGTTCTTTCATCTGGAGCCAATCTTGGATATCCATTCACGCTTACCATAAAAATACATTGTCATTCGAACTAAACCAGCATATCACACACAGTTCAAATGCGTATAATAAGAGGAAATGGTTCTAATTCTGCTTGCAAGATTTGACCTAAACAAACATTATAAGTTAAATAAAAACTTGTAAAAAAGGTTAAATTAAGAGGAAACGCAGAAGGTAAGACATTTGAATAATACGTTGAAACAAATACGTATTGTTTTCGCGCAATGTCCGGATGACCGAAGAGAGTGTAAGAGAGACAACTGCAGCTCGAACTGAGTATAACAGCGGTATAACTGAGCAATTTTAGTCGTTTCAAAAGCCCCTAGTTCTTTTTCTTAATTAAGTAACTTATGTACAAAATCACAATAAATTAGACGTAGATTGTACGGTATAAAAGCATTTGATTTGTGCCATCATTCAAGAATTAAACTGATGAATACGGTTGTATGGACTAAACGTCCCCTGTATTTTCTGTAACTTGTATTTATTCCAACGTGTGCCAAAAATGTATTACCACATATGCTATAAAATAGCTTGCCATCTTTTTAAGAGCATAATCGATCTCAATAAATTAGTGTCTCGTCTGCAAAGTATGTATGTATATCGAGAATCCGTGATGACGTGATGCTGTGATTTCGTGTCATCCCATAGTTACCAGTCCTAGAGTCGTGCGATCGTGTTGATTGTGGCGCAACGGTGGCACTTAGGTTCTTAGAGACCATATAGACATACCTGCACATTATACTCTTTCGTGAGGTAACATCAAACATATATGGATTAAGTTTACCGAAAATAAATCTATAACTCGCAAGACATTTAAGTTTAAGGCTATGGCGTAATTTACCTGGAAAACAGAGTATTTTTAGGTCCCAAATTAATATTTATTTAAAATCTTCAAGCATAAACCGTCATTCCATTTAAACTGAAGCCTCATGCTTAAATAGAAATATTAAAAAACAAAGTTCTAAGCTTTTATAAATTTCATTACTGCCTGCGCCTCTGATCAATGACCAAAGATACCCTTCTCCTGTAACTTTATTCTTCAAAAACTATTATTTACTTTTTAGCTAGATAAATAAAACATAAATAAAAGCTTATTCTTTTTATTTATAAAATTTTAATTTTTAGATTTCACAGTCTTCGTAAATGTAAACTTCTATAGGAAGGTTTGGATAGGGAGTAAATTCATGTAAGTCTTCATCGACATGGTTACGTGACGTGTTAACGATAAACGTAGTTTTTGTAACATTATAACCTAAAAATTAAACAAACAAAAAACATTTAATTTGGATATCCAAAAATAACAACTGTTTATTTATTATAGTTTTAAGTTTCTACTTCTGTCGGCAGTCCTCATGACTGCTGTCTTTTTATTCAGTACCTCGTTAATAGTGGTTCATCTGCCTGCACCCTAACTAACATCGCTTTAAAACTTACTGCCAGTTATAATGAATCCTTCAATGCTCACTCGAATCCGGTTCGCACAAAGTAAACCGGAGTATTTATTATAAAAGATTCGAGACGAAAAACTCCGGTAAACCTTTAGGAAGGCTATTGAATAATTTGGAAGTATTATTTAGCAACCAGTAAATACTTACTACACTTAGAAAATTTCATTCAAAAATTATTTTGAAAAAAGTGTTTAATAATTTATGATTTTTTTATCTACTTTTTAAACATACTTTTTAAAAATTAAATTCGTATATATTTAGCATTTTCAGCTTATGTTTTCATAAATTTTGTGGAGTTAGCAGAAAAAGTGACTTTACTTTTCATATGAACTATTAAAGCGGTATCTAGGCTAATAAATTAATTAATAATAAACATGACCTATTAAAAAATATTATAGCTCGTAACGTAAATATATAAATATAAAGGGCTTTGTCCTTACTAACTCATCATAGGCCAGCCCAAACTACTAACAATAGAAATGTGATATATGGGAAGGTGTCAATTTTATATTGTAGATATCGTTAAATGGATTTCTCAAAATTATACATCTAAACGTATGAAAGTGGGTGCCAAAGTTTGTATTTGAAATAATATTTTTCAGCTCGAATTTATTGCAGACTTGGCATTAATACTCTTCGACACAATTAATGAAACACATATACTGGCGTTTTTTTTTAAATTGTTCTTTACAAAAAGAGGGGGTAAAAATGTTTGTATGGGAAATATTTTTCGGGTCAGATTTATTCTGTGTGACCTGTTTTAGAGTTAAATCCAACAGCAACTAATTTTAGTACCAAATAGTATGTACACTAATTTGTTATACAAAGAAGTGTGTTTTACTGAATTCTTTCTGTCGGCATCTTTATTAAAATAAATTGAGTACACTGTACATTTATTGATTTACGTATGAACAATTGAAATAGTAGCATATAAATTCAATAAAAAACAATAACAAGTTTAATTGAAAATTAAATAAACCCCCGACATAAGTAACCTATTAATTGAGACCATTTCAATGAGCCCAAATACTATACCCCTACTGTAAGTTGGCGAGGAGTTAAGTATCCTACAGGTTCCTGACGCGCTGCAACATCAGGTCAAGGTTTTACTAATATCATTTAAGGTGCTGTCATACCAGAAATCATCATTTTTAAGTGAGATTATCTCTATAACCTTGAGCGTTGATACTCTGGAAAAATATATATCATTCTTGACCTATTAAAGCATCGATTGACGTATTCGAAAACATAATTAGAAATAATTTACTGGATGTAAAAGAAGCTATAATCTATATCTAATCATCTATAATTCCAATTGATATGAACGATATAGCATAAAATGCCAAATCATAAACTTTAGAGGCTGACGGATTCAAAATATGAGATTATTGTTTTAATAAATTTTAAATCCCATATTTCCGAAAAACGTATGTTTATTTCACTCGGCGACGTTGCACCGTTGCGCGTTGAAGTGAATATGAATTTCATTTACGCTTTAACAGTACTTTAAGTAACAAAATACCAAATCTCGACTCAATCAGACCTGTGGAAGATGCTCACAATTATTTATCAACTAGAAAAGAGCTGATAATCTTCAAACGGCTGAACAGATTTTCTTGAATCATAGCTAAGAACACTCGATCAAGTCATGTTTCAAACATAAGAAAACTAAATCAAAATTAGTTCAGCCGTTTGTGAGCACGATAGCCACAGACAGACACACATAAACAGATACCCCCATTTTTATGTCGGGTATAAAAACAGTACAAATATTCTAATTTACGTTAGTAAAACCGTGAATGTAAGCTAATATTTCAAGAATTTTTAAAGAAGAAAATGTTTTTATCGAATTTACAGGAAATTCCCTTGATAACGTGTCATCCAATCGGTTTTTGAATATAACTATTTTAGCTGGAAAGTGAGGATGCCGTACAATATTGGACCAATGCATACGAATGAAGCTAGCTTCACGGTAACGATATAGAGGCATGCAATTTTCGAGCGAAGCCCATAGGTTTTCCTTTTTGTTACGTTCACACACGGTTGAATTTCAAATTATTTATCTATACAAATAAATAAAAGTGAAGTGTCAGTTTGTAATGCCATTATATCAATTTTTACTAAATGAAAAGAACATACGGTATTTATAACCAATAACTAATTTTTATAAATTTTGTCTTATTTTGACGTGAGTTTCACTGGCAGATAGCTGATTTTATAAGGAATACCTTAGGGTACTATTTGTTTTTGGAAAAAGAATTAGGGTTCCGAGCAAATAAATAAACTAATACGAAATAAGTCGTTCTGGCGCTTGAATGACTTACGCTGAGTTAACCATAAGAGATATATCAAATTAATATACCACATAATTGTAGATTTTAAAAATACCTACAAAAAAGGTAGCAAGAGCATAAATCTATCTAAGAATCATCCACAATAAGCATTCTAATCTTTAATATTAGAATATAATGCAAAGAGATTACACTAGTTTTATAACAAAGCCTCTTTGCTTCAACAATGTTTCCCGAATGCTCTCATTCTTGACTCGTCCTTAAGTCAGACTCGGTTTTTAGTGAGCAAACGCATATCATCTTTAGGACACGTTCACTTCTACTTCGTTGCAGTTCCATCAGGTGTGACTGAGACCAAGCGTCATATTACTTATGTACCTATTTTTATTTTCGTATATTTATCGTTTAATTACATGAATGAGTTACAAAGAGATAGTGGCTTATCCTCCTTCCCTTATCATAACTTCTACTTATTTTAAATATAGTAGCTCGACAACGTAACTGCATTGTGGCTGATGGTACCTAAGTCCAGTTTAATCTATAATGTGCCAAAAACACTGGTGACTACCGCGAGATCGTCGATCTACCGACGGTCGTCGCTGTCCTGCCAGCCTGCAAGTCTCTCGGCAGCTGGATATACATTAGCTAATACCGAAACGAAACTAACTACAAGAGTCAATGCATGGTAGTCGCTACTCAGTCGGGTACAAATCCCTAACACCCCACTTGATTACACCTACACCAGCTAATCCCGGAACGCGACATGTCTAAGCGTGACAATATGGTGGGAGTTACACTTGGTATATGGTGGTCGCGATGTAGTAGCACACAATAAAATTGTAGTGTTTCGATCAAACGAGAAAAAAGTGTATATTATTGTCCTGAATTCATAAATTAAAAAATATCGTTAAGCTTGTGATAACATTTAGTCTAAAACTATTGTAAGTTAACTACTTCATTTCTAAATATTTATGTATTGCTAGTTCTTATGACATGTGGTGTATCTCTTAGAATTTGACTTATTTTGAATTGTTGTTATAAATTATTGTCGTTTAATTGTCTTATTTATAATAGATCTTTACCTATGAAATTGCCGTTCTGCAGTACTGGCCATTTCAAATCAAAATAATTTTTGTTTGGCTAAGAATTCTAATTTCAAATTAATTTTATTTTAAAAACATGGAATTCTTTTTCCAAAAGTAGTCTTGTTTATTGATTAGTGTTACATTTTCATCGCATTTCAATCTTTTTTTGTCATCATGGATACGTTAAAAATTCGAGTAATTATGGAATATGAGTACCGTCGTGGCAGCAACGCGGCACAAGCGGCACGCAACATCAACGACGTTTACGGAGCTAACACTACAAACCAACGCACCACCTGTTATTGGTTTGCTCGCTTCCGTTCTGGGAATTTCGACCTGAAAAATGAACCTCGTGGTCGTCCGAATACTATGGTCGACAATGACGAATTAAAGGCGATTGTGGAAGCTGATGATACACAATCTACAGCTGAATTAGCAGCAGCTTTCGACGTTAGCGTCAAAACAATATTGGTCCATTTGCGTCAAATTGACAAGGTAAAAAAGCTTAACAAATGGGTGCCCCACGAACTCAATGATCGCCAGCGCGAAGTACGCGTCGAGACGTGCCTTGCACTGCTCAACAGACACACAAATGAAGAAATTTTGAACCGCATTGTTACCTGTTTGATAACCGCAAGTGCTCAGCAAGTTGGTCGGATCCTGGTTCAGCACCTAAACAATGCCCTAAACGAAAACTTACCCCTAGAAAAGTGATGGTCACTGTTTGGTGGTCTAGCGCTGGTGTGATTCATAACAGCTTCTTACCAAACAGGGTGAACATTACTGCAGATGTGTACTGTGAAGAACTGAACACAATGATGGAGAAGCTGGCACATCTCCAACCAGCATTGGTTAATCGCTCGTCTCCGCTGCTCCTACACGACAACGCGCGACTTCATACTGCACAGCAGATGGTCTCCAAGTTGCAAGAACTGGGGTTGGAAGTTCTTCGTTATCCGCCCTACTCACCAGACCTTGCGCCTACAGACTACTACTTTTTCCAGAATTTGGATAACTCCTTGGCCGGAAAAAAGTTCAATACCCGAGAGGCAGTACAAAATGCCTTTGAAGAATTTGTTGCCTCCCGTCCAGCTGATTTCTTTAAGAAGGGCATCAATAAACTGCCACTGCGCTGGCAAAGATGCATTGATTGCATGGGTGATTACTTCGATTAATACAAATAAAAAATAAATGAAAAAAATTCGTTTAAATTTTTTCATACAAAACGGCAATTTCATAGGTAAAGACCTAATATCACCGATTTTAGGCAACTCGTTTGCGATTTATTAATAATTGGGTGTCAATAATAAAGGACAAATATATCGTACAACTAATTTTGCTGATGATTTTATCCGAAAATTGTTTTGTTTTTCAAATGTGAAAACAATTGGTTTTCTCTAATACTTCGCATTGGTTAATTTAATAATGACAATTTTATAGTTGCACATAATTTGAACTTAAATGACAAATTGCAAGTTACTAAAGCTTTTTTTAGGTTGTCGTCTGCCCATCAACCACTCTTTAGTTTAAAATCTGTCGCTAAGCATCTAAGACATCCAGGAAACAAGTATGACGAATATAAAAATAACATATGTATTATAAGCACAGCCAAAGTCTTCTTCTTCTTCCTAACTTGGCAACGGGTCCTCTTTAATGAAGACCATTACTGCCATTATCGAGTGAATATGTCATGTGTTACGACGATTTAGTATCCTAACAAGATGGTAGCTCCCATGTTAGAACGTTCTAGGAAGATTTTGTGGGATCTCAGAATGTATGCTTTCAACTCATATTTATAATCCACTTCACTTATGCACAAAAACCAAACTATATCACGCAAAACGCCAACAATATTACATGATATAGGGTCAAAAACCTAAGTTATTGAATTAAAAATAAAAACCACAACATGTCACTTTAAGATCTCGCCAAAAACTCCAATTGTGATTTCGTTTAAAACACATGACTATAGTCAGTCTGGACTGCAGTTGTATCTCTCGCGCTCTACTCGGTCATTCGGGAACAACGCGACAGCAATAGATTTATGCTACAACTTATTCATCACATGCCTTACCGACCACGTATTAATTTTAAGGCTTCCATACAAGCTAAAATACTTTTTTATGTCGAATTATTAAAAACATATTAACACAAACAAAAGACGTTATTTTAAATGTTTTTATTCTCTTTATAAGTCTTAGTAATAAATTAATAATAATAACTAATAAACCTAAACTTACATCTAATAATATCTAATATCACTTAGTTACAATTATAACTGTTGTCTAAGGAACATCACAGAATAATTAAAGTAAATAAAATAAAATTATGCGTGTGTTAGGTGTATAAAATATGAATTGTATTTATTCTATATCACAATTTAAAATTTAGATAACAAATTCGATATCTTCATCACTTAGATATGTATGCTATAATTGTATATGTAATGTATGAATATTTTTATGTTAATTATCTACATAATAATTATTACAATTTAGTATTAATATAAAGGGCGATACGATTGAACAACACTAAAAATGTTATAAGAAATTGGAATAAAATATGTCTACATAATATGCATGGTTTTTGTCTTATATATAGTAATTTTTGTAATTTGCTAAATATATTGATACCTAATGATGAAGATTCTCTACTAATATTTATTAACAATGTGGTGTTATTAGCTAAAAGTGTAATGAACTGTATGGCACCAATATTTATAAGAGCATAATTCATATAATATTATTTGACAACAAATTCTAAAGTACACAAATTCCCAATAGTCAGGTTCGGTTTAGTATCCTGTATATAGTTTTTTATTAATAAAATGTATTCTTTGATTATTAGAAATTACTAAACCTTTGTCCATATATGAAAATAATATGTATACTTTTTGGAGTTTTCGAATCGTTCGCTTAAAAAAATGTTATAGTAATTCCACGTTTAAATCCACCACTGGTTTCTGATACAAATCGTCTTTTAAATATTAAAACTCAGAACTGAAATGTTTTTAATTATATTTTTTTTTTTATAAAATAGCTAGACGCTTGTATTGCACAATAAGTAAAATATATTTTAAAAAAAAATTCTAAGTTTTCTTTATTTTTAACCTGGCATTGGTTACGAATTTACCTACTCCTGTGATTTTGTTGTTGAGAGACTTATTTGTTTACTTACTATCAAGAGATATTCAGAGCATTAATTTATATATAACACTCTTGTTATAAATATAACAAAGAGTTAATCACATGACCGTTTGAACGGTTTGCATTTGTACGGTTTCCTTCTTCTTTTTGCCTCTGAAGTGTTGCTCGATCTCCGCTAAAGACTTCCCTTTCGTTTCCGGTACGACAAATAATACGAAAAAGAACGCCAACACACAAAAACCTGCGTACATCCAGAATGTTCCAGCTGACGTCAATGCCGCCTGTAAATACATATTAGGAATATGTTAATATATATTTCTAGTAGTACAATTCGAAAACAGTGGCGACCACCGATTGATCAACTAACTATTCGTCGCCAGTCACCACTGTCATGCTGTCATGCCGGTTTGCTAAAAGATAATAATAGATATACACCGACTGATCCCAAAAGGCGACGCGCATATACAAACCACTATGAAGAAGTTTTCATCATTTGCATGGTGATTGCGACCTAGTCTAGTTGTAAAATGCTGTGATTATATGATTGAATAATTATTAAATGATAAATGATTAAATTATTTATCTTTTATGTTATTTTCCCTTTAAGAAGAACGAACATGAAATTTTGCCAGGAGCCTCAGATTACATCTAATTTCACCACTTTATATTTTTTCACGACTTCTCGAGACGGACTCCTTATCTCATTCCTTTCTAAAATTTTCCTTTCACTCATAATATACAAAGGTAGAACTTACATCGAGAGCATGGTATGACTTAATAACGGAGAACATGGAAAGCAAGTTCACAGCACTCGCCATGGCGGACAGCTGCGACCGATAATGAGTAGGGAACAGTTCCCCAAGAAGCAAAAACGGTAGCCCACCGAATCCAAGAGAGAAACCGATCATGAACACGACGAGACTTCCAATCGGTAGGTATCTGATGAATTTAGAAATTATATTACAATATTTGGAGCGATTAGAAGCGTTTTATATTAGTAGTGAACTTCGACAGTGTAGTGGGTTTTAACCATTTCATCGTGATGCATATGTAATTATAGTATGATGGTAGGGCCTTTGCTGATTACTTGATTAGGTGTTATTGTGTAATTCAAAATGTATCTTCAAATACAATTTTAAATACCGAAAACTACATTGAGAGGCGAGTCTTTATTTTAAACTTCTTGCTTTACCTTTAAAGACCACTTCGTCACTTAACATTAAGTCATATTGACACGGACAAATATAATTATAACATACAACTAAATTTTTTTTAAATACCTTCATATTAATATGTTTATACATTTAATAGGATAATTTACCCGAGCCATGATGCCTTCTCGAATTCGAAGTAGAAAGCTGATCCCATCGATCCCATAGAAACAGCCATAATAGCTGCCGAAACAAGTAATAGTGGTCTACGGCCGGCGCGATCCACCAGCATCGTGCTTACGCCGTTACAGACCAACTGGACCACACCGATTATGATAGTCGCTGTCATTGCATCCAATTTGCTTCCTGTAAAACAAGTAAGTAAGTAAGAGAGTTATTTAAAGCTAAAACATTTCATGAAAATTATTCATCATTTTCACTCCATTTTCATCAGTTTTCGTTTCTGATTGGGGTCAATACTAAATTTATAAGTAAACATGTATGACAAAAATAAAGGGTAAGATTATTTGATAATATTTTCAAATAATATATCAAATTATTGATAATAATATAAAATAATTGGTAGGTAGCAAATTAGAGATAATTATATTTTTAACTGACTTCAAAAATAGGAGAGGGTTCTCAATTCGATTGTATATTTTTTTTATTGATGTTCAGGCAAAATTCTTTGTTTATGAACCGTTTTAGATGATCCTTTTTTCTTTGAATATTTCAAGAGTGGCCCCATTTTAATTTTATTAGCATTGGACCTTAGACTTCGAAGATACACCAAGAAACTCCTCAAAAAAATTCAAGTTGGTTTTCTTTTTTTTCTAAAAATTGTCCTATTGTATGCTTAAAAACTAATTAATATATTTTTTAACTTATTTAAATAAATAAATATATAGAAAACGATAATTATCCCACCTGCACTCTGAAAGATTTCAACAGTGAAAAAAACGACAGCGTCGATACCACTGAACTGCTGGAAAAATAATAAAGCGAAACCAACAATGAGAGGCTTGATAACGACAGATGAGAAGAAAACTTTGCGAGTGAATAAGCTTGGAGGAGTCGCGTCAGGAATTTTTCTGTAAATCAACAAATATAATAAACATTAGTAATCTAAAGGCAACTGAGCCTAAGGTTAAACATCAAACTTAAAGATTCACATTTAAAAATATTAAGTATTTCAATTGTTTGATGGTTAACAAAACTTTTCAAATAAAAAGCTGATTATAATTGTTAAATATTATGCAAGCTCGAATCGCAAATTATTTTCTCAGTGAGGCGCGTGATGCAAATAAAGAGTAACGATGCATCACTTGTAGCGAAGTCTTTGTTACGTAATTGTATTCAAAATACTTGCTTTAGAAACTGACACAAAGCTGATTGCCTTCAATATTATGTGACACTTCATTTTAGCTTGGATTAGCAAATAAATTACGTAACAATCACAGAATCACACGGTAAAAGAACACGTTGTGCAAGATATGCAAAAATGACAGATTTATAAATTACCTCTGGTCAAAAATACAGAAATAGACCAACTTTTTATTAAAAAAATTAACAAAATCATCTTCAAACATCTTTTAACTATTATGAAATCAAAAGAAATAATAATATTTGAAGCAGAGAGGTATTTTATCATTCGTGACAATTTTATATAATTGTAACCAAAATTTTACCAAAAAAGCTTGCCCAGATATGTATATTTCCGATAAAGTAATAGTAAATACTTACTCCTGATCATCTTCTTTTACTACGGCAGTCGCTCTGGCAGACAGATGTAGCCATTTAACAGAAGCAGAGGCATCTCCACCATTTGCCTCTAACCATACCGGTGACTCAGGTAATGGGAATAGCACAACGAATAATGCAACTGAAAAAAATCATAGTAATAGTGAGACACGATGTTTATAAACATAATGGAATAAAACCTGAAGAGATATTGAGAGAGGTGGGCATGACAGTGCCGATTGGCAATGGATTTTAGATCCTTCACCAATGTTTTTGGATTACACTGCTTACCTTGTGGTACAGTGGAGTAACTTTGTCATTGTACGACAAAAAGAGATAAAGGATCATCATACTTTTAAAAACCAATCTTATGTGCATTAAAGTCTTTATGTATACGTTTTTATTAAATGAAGATATAACTATTCAAATGTTCTTACTTACCACAAAATATAGCAGAGAAGAAAGCCAAATATCTCCAATAAAGCCAGTTGCCAGCTACGTAAGACATAAGAATCCCGAGAGACATGGACAATGTTGGAAGGGAGCCAAGTCTTCCGCGTATTTCAGGGTCACAGCATTCACTTACCTGAAATAAAAAAAAACTACGATTAAACCAACTTTCTGGAATGTACTTTACAACTGCAGATAGTTTTTTTTAGCTTCACGATAACTATATCTTAATATAATAATTACTTTATCTGAATTTACTTTGCTATTATATAATATTAATAAATTTAACCAGAGTAAAATATAGAAATGAAGACATTCAACTTCCAATAACTATAAATTCAAACCCACACTTTTCTAAGTCTGAATTTGCCAGCTAATAAGATATATCATGTCTGCAGAAGATCAATGTTTATGGCATGCATAAAAAAACCTATAGTTTTTTTACTGTTATAGTTTTTTAGCGTTATGGACCCAATAGCACCTGATTTTAAGTGACGTTGTGGCCCAAGATGGTAGCACACTAAACCTAGAGGAAGAGTGGCTCTCAAGTGCAGCTGCCGGAACCCACCTATTGGTGTTTGGCGACAGATTTTCAACTTGAGGGAGCTAGGCAGGTGGGCATTAGAAAAAGCTATACCACCATACTTTGGATTCATCACGATGTTTTCCTTCACCGGAAGCTCAGACTTATTAAAGGGATTCGAACTCACATGGATCGACGCGATGTCCGTACACGCTACCACTGAGCTATGAAACCGGTTAACCTGTATTTTGTAACCAACTTCCAAGATTTAATTAAAATTAGAATAGGAATTAAAATAAAACAATTTTAATTTATTGCGTGCTTGTTGTTATGTGTTGTTGCCTACTTTCACTTTGCATATTATTAATCCGACATGTTGAAGCACTTTTAAAGAAATCTTTTAAGAAATATGTATTATATCAAAAATATTTAAACACACACGCCCAGATGCAGAACATGCATTTTACTCTCGTTTTCTCTTTTAATTGTATTAATACATATATTATATGAAATCCTGTTTTGGCTTTAATTGATAAATAGAATACCAACTGTGCCCCACGGGTTCACCGTGTTAATTTTATCCGACAAACACCGCGCCGCCAACGCACCCATGTAGTCTTCCGGCAAGTACAAATTATTTTAATTTTCTCAATATCTCAAAAAATATCTTATTGTGGCTTATGTATAAGAGATAGGCATATGCTATCGCAAAATTGTTTTTTAGACACACTAATGTCCAATATTATTACAGAAAATTATATTTCCGTATCATTAACGATTACGCCAGCGCACGCGGTTAAAGCAGTTCAGGAGGGCCTCGACTTCTGACTTACGTAACAAAAATCAATATTTAAGTCTATCTGAGAGTTGTAGTATAATATTAAATAGCCTATATTATTCCTCGAGAGTCTGGCTATCATAAACAAAAAGAATTTTTCCAATCAGACTGGTAGTTCCTGATATTAACGTGTTTAAATAAACAAACAAACAAAAAACTTTTTTGCTTTATTGTAGTATATTGCTTATATTTTATTGACTTTGTTATTTCAAAGAAACATTTATGCCATTAGTTTCCAAATAAATCATACAGTAAATCAAATAATGTCTGATGGTTCCATGTTGTACTTTTTTTACTAACTAAGGTGGCAAACAAGCGTACGACCCGCCTGATTGTAAGCGTCTTCCGTAGCCTACGGACGCTTATAACAAAAGGTATAAATAAGCGCATTGCCTACCTTAAACCCCTTCCCCAATGAGCTCTAGAATCTTAGTAACGGAAGGAACACAACACAAAGATATTTGCCTGCGATGTTAAGTAAAGAAATTTCTCTGTGCCCTATCTCTTACTGATTATAATAGTTATCAAACCACTCACATATACTTGAGCCGGCGCTAGAACAAATCCAACGCATAAGCCCGACATAAACCTTCCGACTAATATAAGCGGAAAGTACTTCGCGAAGCCTAAGATAAGCCAACCAGCGAGCCAAAGGGGCGCTGTGATTTGAAGTGTTCTCCGACGACCAGCCTTCTGCATCAATGCCCCCGACATCATACTTCCAATGAAGGCACCAAGAGGCGGAATCGCACCTTTAATGAAAACATTTTGAAATTTGGAGTTATAATGACAAAATAACATTTAATACCTATAAGATGTATTGATCATTTTAGAGTCTACATTTAAGTGTAAAATTATAATTAAAATTTATAATTAAAATTAACAACAAGCAAGGAAAAGCAGATAGTGTGGAGTCAGCATACATCTAACCGGTTGGATCGTGGCTAAAAAAGTTGCGTAAAATCAAGTCAATCAAGTTGTGTTAAATCTAGCTATCTAAAGAATCGACAGTGGTATTAAAAAAAAATATAAATAAATATAATAAAAATGCAAAAATGGATTCAATAACGGTTTAACTCAAAAACGGCTTGACCGTTTCCTATGAAATTTTGTATACGGGATGCTTGAGTCATTGGTCAACTGAGAAGGTATAAAAATTTTTCAATATTGATTTATAAAAAAAATATTAAAAAATCATCAATTCTCAACCGATTCTGATCAAATTTTGTAGACGGGAAGCCTACGAATATAGTACTATAACTTAATAAGCTATAAGAACCTTCAATAATATATTTAGGAATTGTAAAAAATTGGTTTTTAACCGATTTCCATTATATTTTGTTTTAAAATTCCGATATTATGACATTTCTAGATTAATAGATTATGAATTGTCAATAATATGGGTAAATATAAAATTACGAGTAGAAAATAACTATTGCTTAGTAAAAAACGCGTACAAACGTTGAATGTTTATTTCTCTTGACGAATGTCGATCACACAAATTGATTTGGTAATAATAAAATTGACATTAAATAATAATTGTTAATGCGATAACGTCTTAATCTATAAACGAGCAAATAACATGTGAAATTAAATGCTATAATTTTATAATGAACGTATTATTTATTGTAAGAACTAGCAGCCTTCTAAACGTGCCGTTCAGTTTTGGAGTAGGAAACGGAAGAATATAAAACTATGATTTTGTCTATATTCATCATCATCCAACATTTAGAAGTCCACTTCTGGACATAGGCCTTTCCCAATGTTCGCCATTGGATCCGATCTCCGGCTTTGCACATCCAGTCACTTCCAGCAGCCTACCACAAGTCGTCACTCCAATTGGTTTAAGGGTGCCCTACACTACGTCTGTCTACTTTGAAAGAGCAGATGTCTTCTCCCGCGCTCTTATCGGTCGTTCATAATGTATCTTTGGTAAAACCTAGTCTTCAAATGTCTTGCAAAACCGTGATTTCGGTTAAGGTTATAATGACATACATAACATACCATCACGCCTGTAATGGCGTAATTAAAAATAAGTTATAGGTACGAGTTGAAACACATTTAAACCATTAAAACATATTCGGGACAAACAGGGTAAGGGAGAAAAGGGTAATGGGAGTCAGCGGGTAATAGTAGTCGGTATAATAATAAGAAAATTAAAAGACGTTTATTAGTGAAAATCGAGCGAAATGATCAGCCATACTACACCCTGCTCTCGCCTGATCACCGGTTTAATTATCACGTGACGTTTGGACGAAAAGGATGTATTTTTCTTGTGTACAACATAAGAGGTGAGATTCATATAAATTTTTCTTTATATAAGTAAATTATTAAACAATCTTGTAAGAATTTTTTTGTGAAATATCCTTTTTTTAGTTTATTGTCAATTTTGGGGTAATGAGAGTTAGTTGACCTCCACTGAATAGAAAGAGAAAGTAGCAAAGAAAAAAATCTGTAGGCAAGGCGAAGGGATGTATTCTTCAAGATAAGAAAGATTCTTCGTATCTTAAAGTATTCTTCCGGCTTATATAATATTGATTGGTAAAGCGAACTGATGGAATTCTCAAATATACACGAAATTTTTTAAATTTTTTATGTTTTAAGCGACATAATAGAAAGATCAGTAAAATACAAAAGAAATTCTCCGAAGTACCTAAATTGATTTCATTTTTTTTTTAATAAAAATACTAAATGTAAAAGAAATAAATCGACAAAGTTACATGAAATACGAGAATCCTAGAGACAATCTTGAGTGTGAGCTTCTCAGAGCGCGATGTGAAATGTATAATAATAAAAGCTACAAGGACTATATGTGTCATACTGAGGCTAGTCTTAGGAATAATCCAAAAAAAATGTAGAAAATAATTAATACTAAGCGTAAAAATGAAATCTCTATACCAACTTCTATGAAACATAATAATATAACAGCAAATTTTGGTTCCGAAATAGCTAATCTATTTGCTGACCATTTTTCGTCTATTTATACGGCTAATTCCTTGCCATATCTATACAAGAATTTACCAGTTTTAACATCTGATTACTTAAATCAAATTCGTGTTACTGAAAATGAAATAATTATAAACTTAAACAACTTGATACTTATAAAGGCGCTGAACCCGACAATATTTTTCCAATTTCCATAAAACGCTCTGTAACTGGCCTTGCTTTGCCACTATTCCTTATAATTAATCATTCATTGCGTGAAGGTGTATTTCCCAATCAATGGAGAAAAGCAAAAGTTGTACTTATTTACTGTACTAAATTATCGCCCTATATCATTTTCAAAAGTGTTTGAATCTCTAATTGTTCCGGTTATCTCCAAGCTTTCGGTTCAGTAATGTCTCCTTTACAACATGGCTTTATACGTAAACGTTCGGTAATTACTAGTCTAGTATCTTACGTTTCAGACATTTCAACGCAAGTAGATTAAGGAATACAAGTTGATTCTATCCATACTGATTTTACCAGTGCTTTCGATAAAATAAGCTACAAAATACTTCTTTACAAACTGGAAGTGCATGGTATATATGGTAGTTTGTTGAATTGGTTCCAATCATATTTAACAAACAGATTTCAGATGGTTGCCCTCAAGGGGTATGTTTCAAGGGTTTATCCTACCATATCTGGAGTTTCACAGGGCTCCCACCTGGCTCGCAAAAGTAAAAGAAGATATAGACAGAATATAGCTTTGGTGCAATATAAATAACATGATGTTAAATACAAACAAATGTTTCTTTTTAAGTTTTACCCGAAATGAAAGATATATTCCTTTTTAATACTATATTGATAAACCTATACTCAAGAGGTCAAATCAATTAGAGACCTTGGTATAGTTTTAGACAGCAGTCTCAATTTTATTGATCACATTAATAGCTTTGTCAAAAAAGGTAATCAAATATTAGGTTTCATTAAAAGAAATACAAAGGTATTTCGCAAGGCATAAGCAAATATAGCGCTATTTAATGGGTTAGTTCGATGTCACTTAGAATATGCCAGTGTGGCTTGGAATCCAAATTATGCTGTGCATTCCCAAAGAATTAAGAGTATTCAGCGTTCCTTTACTAGGTACTTAGCGTTTGCATCACCCGGTATCTCTCACAGATGTCCGTACGATCACCAACTAAATTTTTTTTAAATTACATACCTATGAAAACGTAGAACAATAAATGATCTCACCTTTTAGAGATAGACATAATAAGTAAAATTGGTCTTACTGTTCCAAATAAACTACCAAGGTGTCCAATAACAAAAACAACCTTGCTCTAAACTCGCCCATTGCCAGGATCTGTTCTACCTACTATACTACATGCAAACATAATAATACTATTGATATATTTCATAATATGTCCTATAAGAGTTATAAAGAAGAGATGTTGAAACGCTTTGACTCAGTTGAGTCATATACTTGTTTTAAAATTTATCATTGTTTTTAAATTAATCATTATTTTCATTTTATCTTTATTATTATTTTCTTGTTCTCATTAATTCTATTTAATTTGTAGTCCAAAGATAATTTTATTCATATTAATATTAAAATATTAGGATTTATTTTTCTTCCAATTTTTTCGTCTTGTTCCTGTTAGTTATTATTATTACTATTTTTATATTTCAATGTACGAAGCTATGAGAAATGCTGTATACGATGGAATGCCGATGGAATCAGCAGAAGGTTATGTGTGTGTCAAGTGTTGTAGATGTATTGATTATCATTGTCTAATATGATGACTACCATTACCCGCATGTCGTGGCAATGTTGGTCAAAGTTGTTTTTTTATTAAGTGTAATTATAACCAAGGTATGGTTCCAAAATTTTAAAACTGCTTCTGATTGATAAATAATTAGTTATAGTAATAAAAATTTGTTTTGTAATAAACCTCAAATAAATAACTTCAGACTTTTATTGATTCTTGCTTAAGTGACTCCCATTACCCTCTTTTCCTTTACTGTGCGCCTTTATTCATCGAAAATTTCTGAGTAATATGCGTGTCCGCAAGCTATGAACTATATCATAATTGGGGATTTTCTAATATTACGGTTTTCTCCGTGTATAATAAATACTAATATATGAATAGTAATTCTCACTATTACTTTTTAAAATATACTGTGCTGTTAGATTTTGATACCAAATCTAGAGATTTAGAGGGAAAGGTAATAAGATTTAAGATTATATATTTCCGGGAATAAAACGGTAATAGTGCATAACGATTTATGGAATAATAGTATATTTTCATAACAAATATATAATTAATATTATATTAAATCAAGTAACGTTATTTCTGTTTTAATCTATATAAAAAAATGTGCCTTTGCGTGCGCATCACGCATAAAGTACTAAATCAATTTTGTGTTTTTTTTGTTCTATTCCTTAAATAATTGGTAATCATCATTTCAAAAAATCACGGTATCTTCATAAACAATAATACCAGAGACTACGCGAGTGGAGCCGCGGACACAGCTAGTAATTATATATATTGAATATGTGTTGGAACGGATCTTTCTCTTTACCGATCCCGATGTCACGTCCTCCCTCTCTTGCGGCAACTCAAACCTAGGTCCGTTCCCTCGGTGTGAGCCCTTGAGTCTTGCAGCCGCCTGCACGATACATGTGACACTGCACTTGCAATCGCTAGCTACCCACACACATCATTATACATAATATGTTCATACATACGTGAACACCACATAAGTACATAGGTTCTGTAAGGGACTTTTTTTACGCTAGGTAGTGTAAACCATGTTGACAGATCACTAAATATATATACATATTCCTTCCTTCCTCTCAGGAGACAGGAACATTTATATAGGTATAATATATAAGTTTAGCTCGAATTTCTATGGATAGGGAATTAGTCAGATCGCGACTTCTTTGCAATCGAGGCAACAGCCCAAGCCGAGATCCAGCCACTTTAGCACCCTTGCGCGTATGGTGCCCACGCTTTCGCGGTTGAGTGTCTAAGCGCTCGCCTCCAAAACACGATGAAGCTGTAAAAGCCGTCAGAGGCTATAGTTTCTAGGGGCCCTCGGGCTAACAGTATAGGCAGTTCTAAAAAAAACGGATCTTTCCTGCAGACTATCTCACATTTGGTCTATGTGTATACATACATTAGTGAAAAGACCCTGTGGTTAAGAAAATATGATCCGAGAAGAAATCTCCCGTAGCTAAAGTTGTTAGACAACCGGATATACCTACACTAGCCACTTATTTCCAAATATACTTTAACAGAAAATCTTTATTATTTTATTTTATTCTTATACGGTAAAGTACGGTATTGTGCTTGATGATGCAAAGTCAAATCCAAAAATACCGGCACCCACCAAGATATATGCAATCCTCGTTGGTCGCCGATATAGGTACCCTAGCAGATTCCGAAACGCGACAAATCCAAAGAGAATTAGTTTGACAGGAGCACATAAATGTAGTATTTGTGAACCAGTCGGACGGGTACGGATCTTTACGACCCAACTTAATAGACAACCGGACAACTTTTCAAAAAGCTTTAATTATTCATCATTATGAATGTTTAAAGTTAGTAAATATATAATGCTACATAAATAACGCATTAAAACTACCTACTTAAAATAACGTCTGTACGTATACATTTTTATATAACCGGGCAAACAATACCGCAGAGTGCTTGACGTCATACGTAGGGTCAGTACTAAATAAACGCAGAAAACTATAAGGATACAACAAAAAATTTATTTAATGATAATATTAGCAAGATTATTTTTAACTCAATTTTATATTTATTTGGGATTACTGTCCGGTACTGTCTGGTATATACCAGGCCATACCAAATTTAAAAAATATATCTAAATTATACTCACCGATCCACGACTTTTGTTCACTATGTTGTATTATATGAGGATCTGTGCTCTCTATTGAAGGTATAGCCGACGCGGAATAGCCTCTTACTAGGCCGATGATTAGGAATGACAATGAAGCCCCAAATGTCAGCCATAACTGTAACAAAAAAGTAGTCGCTAATATTTTTTTATCTAATGAGCTTCTAAATTTTAATAATAACTTCTCTTCTTCACTAACAACTTAGATTTCAACAATCCAAAAAAAATTGAATACATAATACTGTGTCCCAAAAGTATCCGACCTGTATCTGTAACTTCGCACAGGTATTATTTTTCGTCATCCGGGTCATGGCATCCATCGAAGTACACTTCCATATTCTGATGCAGTTCTAGTAATCGGTTTTCGAAATGGTCAAGAGTGCACGCGTGCATTCGTTTCAACCGTCTCTCTGTCGTCAAACCGGAGCCCTTTAAGCGGCATTTTGTAAGTTTGGAAACAGCCAAAAGTCACATGGGGCTATGTAGGGACTGTACGGAACTGACGCAATGCGCTGGCGCGTTATCATGGTGGAGAAGCCAGTCGCCGCTCACCGAAAAAATGCGGCCGTTTTCCTTCTCATCCCCTCACGCAATCTTTTTAGAACTTCCTGGTAAAATTCTTCGTTGATTGTCTGACCTCTCAGTGCATATTCTTGATGCACGTCACCTTTAAAAACGAAGAAAATAATTAACATGGACTTGACGTTGCTCCGACTCTGACGTACTCTCTTCGGTCGTGGTTCAGATGGAAGCTTCCATTTTGAGGATTGTTGTTTCGTTTCGGGGATAACCCCGAAAAACGGTTATAAAACCGTAAACCCAGGATTTGTCACCAGTAGTAATCTTTCGAAGCACATTTTCATCATCAATAACCATTTCCAAGCTGGTCTGAGCGATTTTAAACTTTAAGCTAAACACAAGTTTTCGGAATCTCGATATCATCTTCTATCTCACGCATAGTCAAACGACGATTTTTGCTATCGTCAGTAACACACGCTCGATATTTTTCGGTGTTATCGCGCTCGAAGGTCGACCAGTACGCGGATAGCTATCAACACCCTTGCGACCGTTTTTAAATCACTCGTGTATTTGAGTTTTGCATAATTTCGATGGTCCCTACACAACTCTTTCCGAGTTTAGAGTAAAACTTTAAGCAAATTCGTTGTTCCGATCTCTCCATCATTTTGAACGATAGCAAAATCCGACGAACGCGACTTCGACAATGTACGTAAAGACACCAACTTATATACACAAAAGTACTCTGTGGACACCAATTACTTTATATCTATGAAAGACACGCTGCGCTCGAAATAACAATAAAATTCTCTTCGGTTGCCAGGGTAGCCGTTGATTTCATGAAGTCACTTGTTACGCTCGTACTTCATAAAGGTCATACGGACGTTTTTACGCGAAGTTTTATGTAGGTACAGGTCGGATACTTTTGGGACACACCTCGTATAATACTATCTTTTGTTTCTCTAGGATCAAGAATTCAATTCAAAGGTAGGGCACACTATATTGAATGGAGATAAACTAGCCTTTAAAGTATGAATAGGGGAAAACGTTGTATTTCCTTAAATTTTTAAAGTAAGTAAGCAGTAAAGAAGTATTTTAGTTTTGTGGATAATTTGCATCACAATTTATTTTATAGATCGCTATAGCATATGCATATAGAACAAAACACAATCTCTCTTTCTTGATTTATTTAAATATTACACACACATATATATATATATAAACGACGACATTATTACAATTTTATATTCAGTTTAGGCCTTATTTTATTATATTATATTTTTAAAGTATTTTGAATTAGCTCATTATTAAACTAGCATATTACCATAATCGTTCAGAGTTACCTGTTTAGAAACAAAAATATTAATTTATATAACAAAATCTATTTGGGTCATAATATAACAAAAGCTATTGCTAATACTTCACCTAATTGTATAACAAATTTTAAAAATTTTAAACTAACACAGCCAAAGCAATTAGTAACAGTCAATTTCATTGTGTGACATATGAAGGCTACACCGGAAGATATATATTATGTACGTTAATAACTGTGTTTCAAAATTGTAGCTGAATTAATTATTGCCTAGAGTAATTTTATTTCGAATATAATAATATTTTAATAATTTTCGTATACGTCAAAAATTCCCAAAATCGAGCTATTAGCGAGAAGTACTCATTAAAATGTACCTACTTATAAGTAAGAATACCCAGCATGTTTACTAATTGAAAATCGGTTTTTTAACATCGTTTATTACACTAATAAAAAAACTATTAATCTTTAAGTATAACTATTTATAAATTATAATAGTATAGAACTTAAGAGATTGTGTGTTTGTTTGAACGCCTTAATCAAATAAATTTAGGTAACATGGGCGAAACCGTAGGGTGGGGCTAATATAATATATAGTTATAATTATAAATTAGCTACTATAAATAAAATAAAACATTTAATCCAGTTTACGTTTTTTATATCCATTAGTATTGAGAAGAACACTAAAATCTGTATAAAATGCGGAAAACTAGAGAAAAGAATTTGTTGAAAGAAAAGTAAAATGATGAGCAGAAAAAATTCAAGAAACATCCTACTTACTGTTTTGATTCAGCGCCTACCTTTTTCATTACGGAAATCTTACATAATAGTATCATTGTAAAAAGTAATGAGGCGTCAGTGAAGGTCAAACTTGCTACATAACGTTCCAATTAACTATGTCGGAACTAATCTAGGAAGCAGAACAAGGAACAAGGAACATAGAATAAAGTACTTGTTCTTACATGAATTAATAACACTACTATCTTATCTTTGTAGAAATGATAATAATACACTAGTCTCCTGTATTCATTAGAACTGTCCGAATAAAATAATGAATATCCTCTATCCTTTAAAAGACAAGATGTCTCCATCGTATAGGTGGCCTTTATTCAAATGAATTTATTAACAACTAGCTGGCCCGGGAGGTTGTTCTACCCGTTACAATTGTTAATAACGCGAACCCACCGACGCCCATTTCATAATTTTTTTTCATGGGATAAGTATTATGCATATCTATCGTCCGAATCGTAACTAATTGTCTCGAAGTCATTAAACATGTATTTGAAAAAACAATTTTATTTTTCCTAGTATTTTACAATTTTTCCGGGTAACTTTTAAATTTCTTACTTTCTCTACAAACTATATTAGAACTATTATTTTATTAGGTACTAACATTTAAAAAGAATTGGCCAAATCCAGTCCAGCTATTCTCAAGTTATGTGGTTACCAACGAACAGCATTTCATTTTTATTTTTAAAGAAGATATCTTAAAAAATAAAAATATCTTTATTGAAAGCAACAAACAATGATACCTATAAATACATGTGTGTAGGTGATCTTAAACTTTACACACTGTTCAAAAACCATAATCAGCGAAAGTGCCTACGGTGTAGATAATATTATATTTTTAGGTCCCGTGTAATAGGGGGCGAACCTATTGCCATTAATCAGGCATAAACCAAAACTCCGAGCTGCTACTGAGAATTTTATAGAAAAACACAATAACACAGCTCGACCTGGGAATCGAACCCAGGACCTCGGTCACAGCAGTCTCCAATCAAAATCTACAATAAAGAAATCGAAACCTAGCGGAAAATTAACAATCCAACAAAACATAACTTAAAATAATCTTCCGATTTGACCACTAGATACTTCTTTTATTCAATGATATAGTGTAATTTATTGGCTGGCATTTATTTTAAGTATTGCGTTAGTGATGATCATGCACGAGCAACAACTTGATGAAGGACACCGTATATTTTGACGTATTCCTTTGAGTTCAGACGCTTTACTCGAGTGTTCACCCCGATAGTGCCTTTTTAGTTTCATTTTTAAGACCAGCATAATGACAGTAATAGATGAGAGATCATTGCTTTTGGTGTTCGTCGCCTTTTTTAAAATGTCTTTATTATCACGATTTTATTGTCTGTCCAAATTTTTTAATCGATGAATTATGTAATCAGGTATTAGTAAATTATTATCTATGTCATGCAACCTACATTTTCTTCTTTTTTTGTTCATTTAAATTATTCACAGTTATTAGTCCGTTTTAAAATCGTTGTACATTTAACAGGCTTTTTATTCGAATATTTTTTTATTTTACTTAGCATTATGAGTGAGCAGACTGAACACAACTTGCGTTTAGTAACGTTTACGAAGTATAATAACATATGCGTAAATGGCATATAAAATCAAGTGCTGATGCTTTTTTCTTATTTGACACCAAGTATAATAATAACGAATAACCAAAAATACATAAAAAATATTTGTAACAATAAATTTTTTTTTTTTCGCTATTTCGAACGAACCAATCACGATGCGGCTTTGCTTCTTGCACCTTACCTGTCTTAAGTTTCGTATTCATTTTTCAGAAAAAAAATACAAGTATGTATATTCCATTACTTAATTACTACGTACCTTGCAGTAGCAATATTGTCAATCCTGGGAAAAATTAAGGCACTAAAAATAAAAATCAAGTAAATACTTCCAGTATTCTAACAAAACATTTAGATTAAATTTTAAATCAGTTCAACAAAATTTCAATTTCAATTCGGCTTAGGAAAACTCTTCCATTCTAAAACTCAACAAACATGTCCGTAATATTATAGCGATCGCTATAGCAACAGAAAACGGATTTACTATAAAATAAATTGCACATGTGAACAGATTAGCAATTTCACAAATTGATCTATTGGCCTCTGGTGTGTCCATTTTGCTATTATTACAATGAATGCACAGTGCTACGGACGGAAGAGGGCGATCACACTTATTCACGTGATATCATATACCTAATCTTTGTCCGGTCTAAGGTGCAAATTTGAAAACACTGAATAGCCCTTCCTCTCACACGTAAATATTGTACAAGCTTATAATTTTTAATAAGTAAAACTTCGTGGGGCTAGATAAGGTAAAAATTAGGTAACGTTGACGTTACGTTACGGATGATACGTATTGGTAATGTTTAGTGTGATAAATATTCATTCATGATGACATGAAGAAAATTTCGTTTCAACCTTGTGTAAAGGTTATATGCTAACAAAAATATAAATGTGAAAAGGGCCCAAGTTCGGCAGATACGACGTTCGGGGAAGTCATTCTTACCAATATAAAAGAGCTGATATCTAAAGGATGCCAAATTTCACAGCTATTCTTTTGTATATATAAGCTACTTATAAGTAGCTGTAGGAATGTTCGTTCTTCAAATCATTTACAAAACAACTTGTTACTTTCTTTGATATAGGCTTAATAACTAGGCAAGTCTTAGTAAAATTGTCATTAAATTAAATTGGAAAATTTGACTTTAAAGAAGGAGAAATTATTCTTTAGAACATTATTTTGATGTATCTCATAAGCCAGCGTAAGCCATGTAAGCGCCTGAAAACCATTTATTCACGACTTGATAACAAATCATCAAATTTTCTCTACTATATAAACACTTAATTGGAATGTATTGTTTAAATAAACTTTCTGTAAAAAGTTTTCTAAATGTTAGGAAAAACTTCTTTAAATCCGTTCCGTAGTTTAAAAGATCTAAGCGTACATAGGGACAGACAGCGGGAAGCGCCTTTACTAGATATGTCTTATAAATAGCAAATTATACACTTTCTTTTTAAAATATGTCAACATTACTAAGAAATTTATTATTATACTACATCTATTGTAATGATAATAAGATAGTTGAAAAAAGGAATTTATAATATTTTTTCCGGCAAAAAGGAATATGAAATATATGCTTTGATCATGCGTTATTTTTAAAGTAATTTGTTCCAGAAATGGAGAGTAGTCAGTATGGTAATTAATTATTTTATGAAGAAGACTGCATCAAAATAGATTCTCCAATGTTTTAAACTTGTCTTGTCTTCATTCACTAACAGCTTATATTAAAGCTGAATATAGAAATTGAACCACAGAGCTCTAATATGAACATACATTTTAGCGAGGTGTCTGATTGCGCTATCACTCAGTCATAATTTTATGTTCATCTACAACATTTCACAAACCCACAATTAGTTTGTTGGTTTGACACAGGCAGATGCAGAAGCCGGGATGCCAAAAGGAATAAAAAACAAAACAAACATAGTAGGAAACTCGTTAAAATGCCAATTTAGACAGACTCAAACAACTGACATAGGACTCTGTGATAGACGCAACCTAGTTTTTTCGTAAGCGACACATTAACCTTGCTTTTTATTTATTTTGTATGAGATCACATTGGTTTAATAACTGAAGATTCAGATCGCTTGACCTTTGGGCAAATGTAATGAATACTAATGGTACTGTTTAAAAATCTTAGAATACAGAGTGTTTTTAATTCCTGAGTTACTTTCTCCTTGAACACAATTCTGCAAGTTCTAGTATATAAGTACATATAACAAACATTGCAACTTTGATATTTTATATAACAACTGGCTGTGCTCAAGGTTCCGCACGCGTTTATTACATAGTATTCTAAAATACTGTTATTGATATTTTTATAGCCTGCTAGCTTTTGCCCGCGACTTCATCTACCTAGACTTTGCCGGGATAAAAAGCAGCCTATGTGTTAATCCAGCTTAAGTTTTGTTCAAATCTGTTCAGCCGCTTTCTTGTGATTAAGTTACAAACACACAAACTTTCACATTTATAATATTGGCAGAACCACCAATTTCAAAAAGAAAACACCTATATATGTACTCCATGTATAGAAAATATAATTAAAATCGGGTGGCAATAAATAAATACTTAATATTATGATTTCTAATAGTAATAATGATCTTTTTATAGCCTATTAATTTCGGACAGACATACGTATGCTTCCCAACAAAACTTCATTACCTCGGGCAAGCAGTTTCTGAGTTAAACTCAGGCATACGAACGGACAGACAAACAATTTTTTTTATGTCAAGTTCAACCATTAATGTCAGTCAATAAATCTGGATAGTTGTAGACATTAGAGGATGTGAGAACAACGGTACTCGATAGATAGGCTCTGCACGGGTGCAATGAAGGCGACGCGGTAATGAGATGGTCGAATAAATTTAATACGGTTGAAACCGTGGGGCACAGCTAGTTTATAGATATAGGACTAACGGCCAAATCTCCAATACCTAGTTATAGTATGTGTATATGGATGGTCACCGACACAATTAGTGAAACATGTATGTCATTGATTTTCAAAATTTTACCACAAAGGGTGTAAAAGGAAAATTTGTATGGGAAATGATATTGCTCGTTTCAGATTTATAAATAAACAACATATAACTTCAGTGAAAATCATAAAATTGTACACATCAATCTACAAGAGCGATGAAATCACTCGGCGCGGCGTGGCTCGGTGTGAACGTTGTTCGTAATACCTAAAACAGGCTAAAGTCATTTTCTTTTAAATAAATAATATTAATTTGTAAAAGAATTCATAATATTAAGTTTAATAAGTTTAATGATCCATTGTTATGTCACGTTTACCTCAACAACGCATTTTCAGTTTTACACGGGGATGTCCCAATCAGTAACAATTCACTTTGTTTTGGCCGTATGATTAAATAACCTTGTAATATATTTATTCTATTTGCCGGCTCCATAACGTATTGGTAATCCATGGTGATTTTCGTTTTACTATTTGTCCTATTTGTTATATTGTTTTTGCAATTAAGACGATGACCCGTGCAAACATTAACAATCTATGTAAAAGCTGTCATGTTAGTTAAATATATTGATAAAAGATGGCGACTTGAATATATTTTAATTAAAATGATGACATACAAAATTTAACTAAAACATAAGCTTAAAATGATGTTGAATCATTAATTTTAATGAAGAATTAACGGAGACATGATGTCTCCAGCAAAAACGCCTTTGTTAAATATTTATAATTTTTGGTCACTTTATTTTTAAACTTAAAAATAAATATTTATCCCGAAAGTTTTATAAATCATTTTATAAGGACAACTTTAATGTAATCTAATAAACAACTCTACCCATTTCATTATATTAATCACGTATTTATGTAATGTATAGATCTAGAATAACTTTACCAACAGTAGATAAGGATTACACGCAGTTAGAATTTACGTATAATTGGATAATTATTGTTCCAATCATTTATGTAGCTGATTTTATCTACTCATCACTTTGAAGTTATTTATAGATTTTATTGTTTAGGCTACAATCTCACAGATGTCCTCCCGTCTAGATCGCAGCTTCCGGAACACACCTATCGGTGTTTGTCGACGGATTTTCAACTTGAGGGTGGTAGCTAACCATGCGGGTATTAGAAAATGTCCTATCAACATGCTATATTTTCATACCGTTTAACTTCATCGAAAACTCAGGCTTATTGTAGGGATTCGAACTCACGTCAATCGACATGGTGGCCGTACACGCTATCACTGAGCCATCATTGCTTCAACGCCATACAAAGGCGAATTTTTCTACACGACAATAACAATAGCAAAAATATGAGGAGCTATTTGTTATACACTGTAGATATGATATATTTAAAAAAACCTTTCTTTTTAATCCAACTAAATGACAAACAAGCTTACAAAGCCAGCAAACAAGCCTGATGGTAGGCGGTTACTGTAGGCTATTATTATATGGGCGCTTCTAATACCAAAGGTAACACTAACGCGTTACTGATTTTGAATGACTTGAACCTCCCATCGCAAAGACGCTCAGGAAACCGTAGTCACCGCGGGAACAAAACACAACGATATTTGGTTGCGATCTACAGAATCTACTGTACGGTGCAGTAGAGATATTTTATCATCATATCATATTTTAACATATATTTTAAAAAGTAGCTGTCTAAATGTCGTAGTAACAATGACAATATTATGTATTACATCATACTAGCGGTCGCCCAATGATCGAAATTCGATCAGCGACTTTTTAATCATAGACTATTTTCTGTTTGACATTTGCAGTATGAACTTAATAACAAGACAAGAAATTTCTTAAAAATCATGAAGTCGTAAGAACAGATCAATCTTGTTCTGAATGACACCCTCTCGTTTCTTTGCTCATTTTGGTATCTATATAATTAATACGCGAAGCAAAAGCTTTCGGTACCTTTTTAAGCGTATTGCGTGCATGCAAGACTGTGAAATTTGGCATGGATAAAGTTTAAATATAATTATGGAGAAGGAGTGCAGAAAGCTAACATTTATCTATAATATCTGTTACTAATATATTAAATAAAATAAATTAATACTGCGAATCCTAACCCGACCAGTGCCATTGAACATAAACCCCCCAAAATATTGACATCGTCACTCAACGAAAAGTGACAAGTTATGTAGATAATACTCATTGTTTATGAATTCTTTAAATGTCAAACAGAAAATAGTCTATGATCAAAAAGTCGCTGGTCGAATTACGACCTTAGGGCAATCGCTAGTAAGTATTAATTTACAATATTGCTAACCAAAAAATAAAATAAGTACGTGAGGTCAATGTAACAACATCCACGCAAACTATTTGTTTATTCATATTCTCACCTTAAATTCTGTACCCAATTATTTGAAGCTAAACATATATAACTAGTTGCCTCTAGGGATGTGCCGAATATTCGTATCCGCGGATATTCGAGAAAGAAAAAAGATCCGTATTGGGATCTATATCCGTTTTTTTATGCTAATCTTTAAAGGATATTTTATATTCACCCATATATGAAATATATAATTATAAAAACTTTAAATTAATAAAAAATATTTTAGTTGTTACTAACATAAAATACGTGTATATAATATAAAATATAACAAAATTATGCGATAACATTCCTAAATATAAAGTAATAAATTTACAATTATACTGATAATTAAATTTTATTTTACGACTTTAAACATGTCTCATAATTAATTTCACTTGCCCAAAGGTTCGCCAAAAATCCATCCAACCTCGATCCAAGCTTATATACATATCGTATATAATCAAAGCTCAATCGTATCTGCTGCAAACAAATGAAGAACTAAAGTTGTATTTCGTATCCGTCATCCGTCCATCATATCCTCTATCCATAACCGCAAATTAAGACAGTAATAATTAAGTGTTATAGATTGCATGGCAATAATCCGCATGCTTGACCATATCTGCGGATATAAATTTTTAAGAATACTTTCTTTTTCTCGGAGTGACTACACTGTTAACCATAAAGGCCCTGAAGCTTCAGACGACTTTTAGAGCGTCACCGGGTTTGGGGGCGAATGCTGAAGACACTCAGCCGTGAAAGCGTAGCAATAAGCTCAAGAGGCTTCTAGGCCGAATCTAGGCTTGCGCTGTTATCCTGCACATCACTGTTTGCTAGTAATAGTCACCGGATGTGTTCTTTTTGTAAATATAAACACTTAACTTGATGTCTAGACAATACACGATAATTTAACAACCACACTGAACTACAATAACTAAAGTTTGTAGTACTTAGGAATTACATGATAATGTATTTAGGAACATTTTACACTATGATTTGCGCCATAAAAGACCAATGAATTTTCACCTCTCAATATGGAAATTTGTTTTGTTAGAGCTACGTTAACGTACGGCTTTAATCTAAGACATTTAACATATACAAGTTATGAAATTGACGGCAATAATCTGCTTACATATACTATATTTTTTCTGTGTATAAATTTAATGCTTCGTCTGAGGCTGGGCTGTCAATGACCTTTGTAAGTTTTTTTATTTGATACGTGAAAGCGTCAATTATTTTAAACACTTATAAAACTTGTAGATAATAATGTTGTACTCGGATATTAGTTCAAATTTATTTCATGTATACTTTTATATATATAACATAAGTAAAAAGTAACAATAAATATCTATAGTGAGTCTCTATATCTTCTCGAGATTGTTCATAATTCCAGGAACTAGCTAACAAACAATAGCGATTTTATTTTGAACAATAGTAGGCAATACTTACTAACTAGGCAACATGATAAAACATTTTCCAATCCTATATTATTAGGACGGTGTAGACAAGTGGTTATTTATTTTAGTTAAGCGGAAGATAGAAAGTTTACGTTTAGAATAGAAGCAAGATTTAGAGCCAAAAAACAAAACGCAGAAATTTGCGTAAATCAGACCACTTAAATTCTGCTTTATACAAATCACTGATTACAACGAGTTATCTTAACTTGTAACTAAGCTGCAATCACGAGATCATGACCGATATTATACTCGTTTAAGCATCACTTGTCAAGTTTGATAACACTCCGACAAGCGTACTAGTCAATATAGCGTACACAATAGAGATATCGAGGGAACATTGGAGAAACATATTTCTTTTCAGTTACTCTTTGTAGTTTAAGGTTTAAGGCCACAATCTCACTGGATGTTAAATGACGATGTGACACAAAATGGTAACACGCTTCGCCTAATGCGAGGACTGGCTTCAAGTGCAGCTGCAGGAACACACCTATAGGTGCTTGGCGGCAGATTTTCAACTTCAGAATGGTAACAAGCCAGGCGGGTATTACAAAATGTTTTACCATCAATGGTAAAGTTTGTTTTCATCACAATGTTTTCCTTCACCGAAAGTTTAGGCTCATTGTAGGTATTCGAACTCATGTATCGACATGAAATCTTAGGATGATATTTAGATACGTGTTTGATAAAATCTAGTCATTCTTCGATCTTGTTATTGCACGTCATAGCGTAGGTCGTTGATAAGAATTTACAATAATGATGGATAGCTTTAGGTAAAAATGACAGTTTATCATAATAATAGTTATTATTAGTACCAGTTAAGTCTGGCATTACCAAATAGATAAGGTGATAAATATCGTCTACCTGGACCGAGACATTGTACAAGAAATTTCGACACATTCACATAATATAGGTAGACATTCTTTGATAATATAATTCACGAATATTGTAAATTCTTGCATTTTTAAAATATTTATCTTAATAATATATAAAAAACTTATGCGCATCTGTTAGTGATCGGCATATTATATGAACACTAGGCACCTACTGCTCACGTATATAGTTACCATTTTTTAAAAATCAGTTTGTCTGTCTGTTTGTAGGTCCGGATTTAACTCAAAAACGACTGAGCGATTCTTATGAAGTTTTATACACGGGATGCTTATGTCATTGGTCAATTGATATGGTATAATAATTTTCATAATTACTTTTAAAAATATTTAAAGAAAAGGCGTTCTTACCTATCCGATTTTAATAAAATTTTGTACACGGAAAGTTCAAGCCATTCCTGAATGATAGGCTATGAGAACTTTCAATAACATGTTTAGGAATCGTAAAAAAAGGGTTTCGAAATATTAAAAATTTAATTAATTCTTAGCCGATTGAGGTGAATATTTGTAGTAGTAGAAGTATAGGCTTTAAGGAATGTCAAAAATATTTTAAAATAAAAAAATTATACATTCTCAGCCGCTTTTAATAAAATTTTGTAGGTGAGAGATGCATACGTGACTTCATAATGGATAAATAAATCGTCAACAACCATTTCAGAAATATGTAAAAAAAGCAATTTTGATAATTGTCGAACAATTTTGATGAAATTTATACATGGGCAGTGCATGTCAATTTTTCTATTGATAAACTATATAAACTGTGAATTATATGAGTAAAAATAAAATTACTGCGTAATTAACACTAATAACAAACGCATGCGGAGACGCGGGCACTTTTCTTGTACATACAATGTATCTGTTTTATCGAAGATCCGTAAGCGTTGTATTCAAGCCATACTACCGGAAAGGGCAAAACAACGTTTGCTGAGTCAGCTAGTCTATTGTATGTTCTATAATTAATTACTCTAAATATTTTAAAGTCAACTCGTACACTTCAGATATTAATTCGAGTTTCCACAAATCGAAGTCTCATTTGCGTGATGAATATTATTATCGAATGGGGCTACTCAATCCTCAGGAATAGTAATCAATTACTTGGCTAGCATCAGTTAGGACCGCGATCCTTTTGAAGCTGATTATAACCAGGCCTAGGATGACTTCACTTATAATCAAGTGAACTGTTTACTGGTTTGCATAGCATTACAAAAAAACTGACATAAACGGATCAAGCAGAAAGAATACACGTAAATGTACAAATAAATGAAAGGCCTAATGAATTTCTAGCAAGCGAATTAAGTTTTGAACCTATTTAACTACCCCAGTATGATGAAATATAAATACTATAAAAAAAATGTGTTTTGAACATCTACGATATCAATTAACATTAAACTGTTATTTTTCGCGTTATTACTTGATCGATAGTTCGTTCCTATTGTCTTCGAAAATAAATGAATCACGACACTATCAGTTTTAAAAAGGTGCGCAGAGAACAACTTAAGGACAGAGACAAACAAAAGAAACATTCGTTTTATAGATAAAGATGTCATTAATTGGAAATTAGAACGATGATAACATTCCATAATATACTCGTAATAACAAAAAAAATATATACCTTAGTCGATGACTTTGAAACATAATAAATAACAAATAAACCGGAAATACACTTCATAAACATGAGAACTTCAGTGCAATAATTTCATTATAATGTGGCGTGAAATCGCAACGTTTATATTTGTCGGCGTAAGAAAATTATATAGTTTTCACGTAGAAACCATTAAAAATCACGTGTGCATGTTTCTTTCGTTTCTTGGGTTGGTCTACAAAAACAAAATCCTTCTTAGAAAGAAGTTTTATTTGTGAAAATATTCAAATGTAATATTAGGGGGAAGTCCCCTAGTGGCGGACACCTAAGGTTTTTAAGAAATAAAAGAAAAACTATTTCTAAAAATGAAACTTTATTTATGAATTAACCGAGTCAAGAAACTTTATAATCAACAAAAAATTTAAAAAATGCAACTTCTGCATAATCATATTTAAAAACAAAAATTAAACTTTGGTGAAAAAAATACATTCACTGGAAGTGGCACCTAGTACCGGACGGATTTCATTTTGAACCCCTAGTACCGGACATTTTTAATACATCTGGCATCGATCACATATGTAGACGTCTGAACATTCAGGAATGTCTGCACATGCTTCATGAGCCCACCCATGGCAGCTAGAGCACTGTATCCAATTTTCCTCGTATTCCTCTAAGCACACTACGCAAGCAGTTCTTCCAAGTTCAGATATCTCAGTCAGTGGCTGCTTTATTTTAGCTTTATTTCCACTTTTCCCCTCGGCTTTTACTACTTTGGCTTGTTTCCCCTTTTCTTCAGTTCTTCCTTTGGCCTTTACGTCTTTGGTTTGGTGTCCGTTCTCTTTTTTTGCTATTTTAAATTTTGTTTTCATGATTTTGTTTTGCACCTTGGCGATCTTTTCATTCTCTTTTTCTTCAACTGCAATTTTGTATGGGGATGATGTTAGAATTTCACTCCTTTCACATTTTCTTTTACGGGCCGCTGATCGCTTTTTGGCAGAATCTGGCAATGGTGACAATTTAAGAACAGTCTCAATAAAATCTGGATTCAAGCTTGTCGCTAGCCTGGCATTGCTGATTCTTGGTTCGTTAGTAGATTTTTCAGGAGGATTCTCGGCTTCTTCCAAGACCAAATTGTTCATTTGTTCTGCATCGCAGGTCGTAGATGGGTTACCAGCTAAGGATATATCAGTGACTAAGACGGAAACCTCCCCGCTGCAGCTCGGTATATTTGAAGAAGTTCCTGGCTCTTCCAGTGGAATATTGGTCATGTCAGCAGCCAAATATTCCAGGTCAGAAAATAAATGTCGATCAAATGGGTGAATTCCCGTGCATTTAAACCCAGACACTGCAATATCCAGCCGAGCTACTTTTGTAAAGGCTTCATTGACCAGACCAGCAATATCGTAGTCAGTTATCCGAGATCCAGCGTTCGCTCTCATCCACATGTCGCATCGTTGGTTATAGGCATCTTTAAATGGCTTCATGAATGTTCTGTCCAGCGGTTGGAGTTTGTGGGTAGTGTGTGGTGGTGAGCTTATCAAATGAATGTTGCTATTTCGGCAAAAATTGATGACCGCCAGTGTCTTGTGGCTACAATGGCCATCCAGTAGAAGCAGCACAGGATTGTCTTTTGTCGGATGCGAGTGTTTTACGAATAGCTGCAACCAATGTAGAAAGAAATCACAATTCATCCAGCCCTTTGGCTGGGCCACACCTATACTTTCGGATGGAGCATTAATCATGAGTCGATCATTCATCCTTTGCCTGGGGAAGACAAAAAATGGTGGTATGAAGTGACCGCTAGCGCTCATGCAAAACAAAATTGTTATATTTTTTCCCCTCTCAGCAGAAGTGAGCTTTCCTACTTGACGGGCAGCCTTCGGAGCAAGAACTTTTTGATGCTTGTGAACGCAGCTGACTCCAGTTTCATCACAGTTATAAATATTAGAAGGTGAAAATTTATACAGTGTCAATAGTTTCTCAAGATTGTCATAATAGAGATCTACTTGTGGTTTGTTAAACCCCACGGCCCGCATCATGCTCGTCGACTCTGGTGCTCTCAGGGAAAGGTCAGGATGTCTCCGCATAAAATCGTAGTAAAAATGCTTTCCAGCAGTACCTTTATCTTTGTTAAAACGATGAGGGGTCTTCATAGATTCAGCCAAGTCGAAAGCTAACTTCAAAAACTCCTTTCTCATAAGCGGTAGACATCTATCCGACAAATCTTTTACGTGGTTCACTAAAATTTGTTCGTACTCGGGTGAGAAGGTGTTAGTGAATCTACCGATCTTTGGGTGTAACGTCACTTCTTCTCCACGGTTCAACGCCGATATCTTATCGTGTAGAGTACTTCTTGGGATGTTGTAACGCGACGAAGCTTCCCTCAAGCTCAGTTTTTTGGACATAGTTTTTTCTATTGCAGTTTGTAAAGTTTTTTGCTCCCATTTTCCTTTCTTATTCTTCTCTTCCATTTTCTCTGTTCTTCTGTCCTCTGAAATAAGTTATTATATTAAATACAACTATTTACGAGAAAAAAAAATGTTTCCACTGTCCGGCGTTAAGGGATTACTTTGTGTCCGGTTATAGGGGACAGAACAAATCCAGAATTACGTAGTCTATACCTAATCCGTTTTGAAAATAAAAATAAAAATTCATAGACTACGAATAATAACAGAATCCTACTTTTATTAACAAAAATCATAAAGATTTAAATACAGAAATGTTGTTAAAACACTCACCTGGATCTTACGTAACGCAGTGTTTTCCCGCCGAAAACAGAAATCGACCGCTCCCGATGATGCCTTGAGCGTCACTGACAAACTGCGTCGTATGATCCTGAATCACTACGCACCCCCGCGACCCCTTCACCCGTGTTTAAATCGTTCACGTTGTAATTTGTCGAAATAATACGAGTGTCCGGTACTAGGTGCCGTCCGGCGTTATGGGACTTCCCCCTACTTAACTGTGATATTAACTGCCTCATTAGCCTAGTGGTCGTAAGCGCGACTGCTATGCTCGAGGTTCTGGGTTCGATTCTCAGGTTGAGGAATGTGTTATTGGGTTTTTATATAGATTCTCAGTAGCAGCTCGGAGTTTGGCTTTGTGCCCGATTTATGACAATAGGTTCGGCTCTTATTTAATGGGACCTAAAAACATACTATAGATAGATTTTTTTTATTAAAATACATATTGATGTGTTTTGTTTATATCCATTCAAGGTTTAACTCATTTGTCTCCACTACAGTTTCATAGACATCATATGCCATCCCTCTATATACGAAGCGGGTTCACTGGGATCTGATAAGCGCGAGTAATATAAAACTGATATAGTGTTTTTTATTACAAGCTTTCATTTAACTTAATTTCAAAATTTGCAAATTATGTTTCCACTAAGTACTTGCTGGAATCCGATTGAGATGAAATTTCGCATATGTATGTAACTTCGATAGCTAGTTTGTTTCCATTACATATGATGACGAGGGTCTGATGATGGAGCCGGAAAATTACCAATAGAACTCCATGATGAAAACGGCAAATATACTTGGCTTTAGAATAGTTTGTTTTGTTCTCATGAGCCGAGTGCGAGTCCGACTCGCGTACCGAGAGTTCCGGAATTGTACAGCCACTGTGTGAGAAGATTCGCGAAATATGTGCTGGGCCTTTAATTCAATCAATCGCAAATCAATCCCTCTCGAAACTATTGCTGCGATGCACAGTCGTTATTTTAGGAATAAAACAAGAAGACTCACCTCGTTCGGAGTGGGCGGTGACCTTGACCTTGCCCCGTTGACCTGGACTGCATATTCAGCAAGGACACTATCACTCAAGCAATCAGTTATACACCAACTCAAGTTATACAGTGCAAAATCTTAACACCCGTAAATTACATATAACTCAGCGCCAACCGGACGCCCGGAATGATGACGTAGCGCATACAAAACAAACAAACTAGCGCTATGGCCAAAGCATGAAGCAGACTATGTCAGCAGAGCCGTCGGACGAAGCCAGTGGGGCGGGGCGGCGCAGCGCTTGCGCAGAACGATTTCCCCCGCGCATAGAATACATTTGTAATAGCCACATTTACCAAAATAATTAGGTAACATTAGCACCGAACAATTCTAACGAAAAGATAAACTCTAGTGAAGGACATACTAAACTTTGCCGTCGGAAAGCTGTTGTCCCGATACATCGACATATGCAACGGTCAGTTTACTAACTGCAAATACGTTTACAATGTATTTTGTATATAATAATAACAATATTTACGGTTTTCGGATTTTTTTCTTTACTTGTGCTATAAGACCTAGCTTTCTGCAAAATTTCATATTTCTAGATCAACTGGAAGTACCCTAAAGGTTTTTATTCCCTTTGAGTGTAAAATACGCGGCATAAACGGCCGGATCCTTTATTTGCATTGACTTAGAAGTTTGATTTTTTTACAGCACCAAGAGATTGCAGCCCTGGGTATTTGATATAAATTTCAACTTGATACCGCCACGCACTTCTGAGAACAATGGTCTTGACAGACAGACAGACGGACGGAAGGACAACGAAGTAATCCTATAAGGGTTCCTTTTTTCGGTTTGAGTTACGGAACACTAAAAATGGGCATTCGCGTAAATTTTTATTGCAAGCTATGTAGATACTTGATTTCCTTTGGAAATAAATTATCGATTAATCGTTAGTACAACTGACAATCTATGCTTAATCGATATTTTACAACACTTCCTAAGACAGATTCCCTGTATCTCGTATGGTGTCAGACTCGCCCATACTACCCCAGTTTAAAAAAAACCAGTCATACCATATGTATATTGTGTATAAAAATTTAAAATAAAATATATGTATATATATATGTTTACCTGAAAACCAACACATACAATAAGAAGTATTGTTAATTAAAATGTACACTATAATATTATTTCTAATTTTTTCGCAGTGTATTTGGCGGGTCACTGGCACCGAATGGGTTAATGCACATGTTGAGTATTACCTAGATGTAATATTTATATGTAGGTACTATTGTTCGCCAGTGGTCAGTAATTTCATAATCATTATAGAAACTTTGAGAAAAACATTATATGAATTTACATTTTACAACATTTTTTTTAACACTTTTACATTTGTTCATTTTATATGTGAAAATATACGTTGATGTGTACTTACAATACAATAAAAACAAATTGTTTCCAAAAGTTTTTTATTGATAACATTTATTGTTAATAGTTAACAAACAATACAATTTTGAGTTTCATGGTATATCTTCGAATTCGAAGGTCCAATGCCAATAAAATTAAAATCGGACCACACTTGAGGTATCCCCTATCCAACAAAAAAAGAATCATCCAAATCGTTTCAAAACCATTTCAAGCATTTGGTTTGGTCAAGGTAACACTAATCCATTAATATTTTTTGTGTAATCAGCAACCTTTGTACATGTCATATAGTATAGTATAAACGAAATGTGTACGATACGATTCGTAAATTCTCTAGGCAATTAAGGCATCCTCACAAGTAGTAACGTCGCGTCGTACTTTGAGGTTAGCTCTAATTATATGATTTTATATTATCAGGTACTTATTGTTTTATTGCATTTCCAAATATTGAAGCATAGGTCATATTATGGTAGCTAATCAGCTGATAATATACTATACATGTGGGAGAGTAAAAATAAACTGTGTAGACAGTTCAGTATATTGTCGTACAATGTTCGCCACTGGATAACTTCTGATCTGTCGATATGCCCTACTTTTTAACATATTTACGCCACGGTTTGCTTTTCAAAATGAATTGCCATTATTGGAAGAGCGCATTAGTCAATTACACAACTGTACCGGAAACCAATGTATAGGTAAATATTAATAACTTAATAAAATCTTGTTCTTCCACATTCATATTATACAAATATTTAACACCCAGACATAAAACCGACAATTATATACTCTTTACACAATTGTCAATTAAATGAGGGTATAGAACTCGCGTCATCTCGGCTCAATAGTAAGACTTAATACCATTGCGCCTCGACGCCTGTCTATATCTTTATACACTGCAGGAACGTAGACCCTGCGGACTTCCCGTCTACCTACCTAGGTAGAGAGGTACGGCATAGAGAAATGTCTTTTTGAGACTTCTCTCTACTGGGGTCAGTCCGACTGGTAGAGTATCTCCACGATACAGAAGATCGCTACGAAATAACCTAGTGTTGAGTTTCTGCAGTGAGAAAGGTTTCCAGAGCTCTTTGGAGTAGGGGGCTCAAGGTCGGCAACGCGCTGGTGATAACTATGGTTTTATAAGCGTCCATAGGCTGATGTAATGTAATGGATAGTTCCGACGAAGAGCTGTATTAGTTCAATCTTCTGTTTGACGAAGATTTAGTGTTATGGCCATGATCTCTCTTGATGTTAAGTGACGATGTGGCCCAAGTTGGTGACAACCTAAGAATAGTGGTAAAACTGGGTTTCAAGTGCAGCTGCCGGAACATACCTATAGGTGTTAGTTATATATTTTCAACCTAGCGAGGCGGACTTTAGAAAATGCCGTACCACTTGTACTATGGTTTTTATTACGAAATTATGCAGTAGCCAAAACTCAGACTTATTGTAGAGATTTGAATTCGCGTCGATCACTCAAATAATACTTTGTCGGTATACAAACTAACACTGAGCCATTATTGCTTTAAAATAAAGAAGATAAGGTAAATATAGTAGGTATTATGGTGTCACGAAATTTGCAAAAATATTGAGGTGTTTGTAGAATTTTAAACTCTTTAAATTTATTACAATTACATATTATGTAAAGTATTCAGAACTTTGTCTGCTCTTTGCGCCTACAATCGCACACTGAGGCGGGCCCCATCGCAACGCATAACAGCAGCCGCAAAATACGCCTGGCGAGCGATTCACCAATGCGTTGCGATGCGGCATATCATGGCCCACCTGTAGTGTGCAATGGTTCCTATATAATATACGAAAGTGATGCAGGAGGATTTTTGTTATGCAATGCGGTGCGGTGTGGCCCGCCATAATGTGCGCGAGCCTTAAGAGTGAAACGATTGAGAAGAAAAATCACATACGGAATAAATGAGGAAATTCCATAATATTATGTTTTTTTGTTTACATGTAATTTTTATTACGACAGATACATACTGTTAAATTATAACATCAGCCATCACGATAATTAACAGCGTAAAATAGTCTTAAGGTATTCATTTAAATGAATCGTGACAAAATATAAATTACTTTAATTAATGTCGGTCTACAGTTTTGGCTTTTGTATTTTTTTAAAGAGTAGCACGGCAAGGTGATGTCACTTTATCCAATGGTAAGCTCCGTACAATATAATAACAACATCGTACACCGAGAGATCTATGGTATGCGCGCGAGTTGATTGCAGAGTTATGGAACTCGATAGTGCTGTGACCTAATTAGAATTATTGCTGTCGATAATGAGGATGTCGATAAATTTCAACGTTGTTTTAAATTTAACTTAGGTACTTATACATATTGGTTAACATAATGAAAAAACGAGTTAATAATTTATCAAACATGTTTTTATAAATTATTTCACACAGAGAAATCAAACTGAATAAATAAATAATCACCATGATGATGATTTGATCATCATCTGATTCATTTGTCGCCATTTACAGTGCTTGGCGGTTAATAATTTTTTTTTTTTTTTTTGTAACAGAAGTTGATGGACTCGGATCAGTCATTATTAAATAAAATAACACGGGGCTGCAACTTTTGCATTAAGACGATCAGTAGCATAATCGCTAAAGATAGCCTTCATATTACTACAGTAAGGGCGCGTGAGACGAGGCGTGCGGACGGCGAGGGAGATACTTCCGCTCTTCACTTCAAGCCCCGACTGCATTCAACTCGCGCACTTTTGATACAATCTAACACCAGTTTTTGCTGTAATGTCGGCTCACAAGCACTCGGTAGCTGTATATACACTGGTTGAGCCCGAAACGTGACTAACCAAAAGAGACTCACTCGCTGTGGCGGGCTTATTGCCACGACGATCGCGACCCAGACTCTGTTTGGTTACTGGGTATATACTGGCTCATTCAGGATAGGCGACACTCTTAACCGTGTTATTATAACGGGTGCTACATGTGATGTATGGTAGTCATGATCCATCTCGCACACTATCGTCGTGTCCTGTTACCACGCATGTTGTAACGCAGTGATGGCTACTCAGCCACTGGGTAGCGGGTACGAAAAACGCGTCGATCGATATTTATTTATTTATTTGGTACATATTGCTTCACAGCACATTTAACACAAAATATACATTTGTTAAGTTTTGCAATCATGTGGTGCCAATTACGAAACAATTATTATTAAATTTTGTTTGTTATGCAGCGGTTAAATATTTATATACATAAAAAATATCATTATGAAGTATTATGTGTTTCTATATCTCAATGTGAGTGGGAGTGTGAATCTGCGTGTAGTATGCGTGTGCGTGAGAGTGTATAGGTGTGGTGGGATCATATGCTCCTGAGTGAAAACATATGTGAATTGTATATGTATGTATGTTATAAGCAATAGAGAGTAAACTGAGTCCTTTCTGTGTTCCTGTTTCACAGCCATGAATGAGTTCGAATCCCTGCAATTAACCCAAGATATCGGTGAAGGAAAATATCGTGATGAAACCATAATATGATGGTAGAGCATTTTCTAATATCCACCTGGTTAATTGAAATTTAATCTATGGCCAAGCACCTATACGTGTTTTCTTCAAAACAGTTAGACTGATTTTGGCGGGACTTTTACTGGCAGATATCTAATGTTATAGGGAGTACTTAGGCTATTTTTATTTTAGAAAAATGATTAGGGTTCCACGCAAATAAATAAAAACTGGTCATGGTGAATCAGTTCGGGCGCTTAGTAAACCATACGAGATATTTCTAATTAATGTTACACATGATTGTACATATTTAAAAAAAACCTACAAAAAGTCAGTGAGTACATAGATAGACCTCTTCAAAGGATCACCCAAATTAAGCATTTTTATCTTTAAAATAACCTCCAGGTAGCAAGATTTGCGCGTGTGCCTGATCGACGGCATTCTGCAGTGCACGCGAGCATAAACATGACAGACATATGACAGTCCTCATCTAATGCCGATCTGCAAATATGACGAGGAAATAAACTGCCTGATATAGAAATACGGTGGAAAAAAGTTGTTAGTGTGACTTTCTTATATGGATATAATAACAGACATTGTATTCTACCAGGCCCCGCAGACGTTGTCCTTTCAATAACTCGACCCTAGTGCCACCTATCGCATAAAAACTTTCTTTATAAAAACAATTAAAAAAATACCCAAAACAAAAATAAAAAAGCACTTAAATCTACAAACTTTCATAGTAGGTAATCGGTCAGACATATATATGTCATATAAACACAAACATCCATTTTTATCCATCCACAGTCAAAAATGTTAACTATATAACAAACGATATTATTTTCTATATTGTCTTCTATTTCTGCAAGCGTCGCTTTGTATTCAAGTTTTTTACCGGTTGTTCATCTGTAACATGTACCACGTAAGTTAAATCTACTAAGCATAATTAGGTATCTTTGTTAGTCACGGTTTCTTTAAACAAATAAAAAATTTGCATTCTAAACAAAGATACCCGTATCCGTTGAAACGTTCGTCTGAAACTATTGAATTATACTAACACTAGCGACCCGCCCTAGCTTCGCACGGGTGGCAATTTAGAAAGTGGTGTCATTGATGTATGTTTAAAAAGCACGTGAGTCAACCCTAAGTGATAGACATATACCATCGCGGATTTTTCTCTGGGCTTTTAGAAGAACTACGATTCTTTAGTACTTTATTTTCATGTATCGCTCGCTTAAGGTTTATCCAGCGTAAGCCATATAAGCACCCGAAAATCGATTTTTTTACGACTTCATTACAAAATATTGGATGTTCTCTACTATACTATAACTTAATTGTAATGTATATATACAAACCTTCCGTGAAAATTTCTCTAAATAAGAGATAAAACCGTATAAAAATCCGCTGCGTGATTTAGAAGAAGTAAGCGGACATACAGACAGACACGGGCAGCTGCTTTTTATACTATGCTTTTTAATAACAGGCCTCATTAGCCTAATAAGATCTAAAAAAAAGTCCGCGATAACATGTTTCTATTTTTTAAGGTGGTGTCAATATAACCTTTTTTATGGTAACAGAATTTGTTCTAAAATAATGCATTATTTGTGAAGGTGTTTTTAGAAACATGGTATATCCTTATCGAAATAAATAAGTTATTTATCACAAATATTTAATTTTGAACAAAATGTAATATAGGTGCCTCCGACCCACTCTCTCTAACTCTTATTTGACACAGACGAAGTTGTGCGGGTCAGCTAGTCCTTTTTGGAAAGGTAACAATACCACAGAGTCAAGTAAAAATTTTCCGTTTTTAACCGACTTTTTTTTTGAACAGACTATACTATTAGCCTTAGAGGCCCTGAAACCACTGCGGCTTTTACAGCTTCACCAAACGTGTATAACCGACTTAAAAAAAGACGAAGGTTATGTACTCAATTCGAATGTATATTTTTTAAGGATGTTGAACCATAACCTCTTCGTTTATCAACCGATTTGTAAGATTTTTTTTTTTTTGTTGGATAAAGGTGGTCACATTTTAATTTCACCGGAATTGGATCTTCAACTTCGAAGATATACCACGGAACTCTTCAAAATCATTTAGGTATGTTTTCTTTTTTGTTAAAAATTGTCTTGTATTAGGTAACTAGTTTTTTTGAACATTTTCTTTATTCCAGCGTAAATCACTTCTGAATCCAAAAGACTGTAATATTTTTATTACTTACCAGCGAGAATGAAAACCTTATTATTTAAAAACTTACTGTGTCTGTGACTCCGCTCGTGTGGATTACAGAATTATTGTTTATGAAGACATCGTAGTATTATTTTTTTACATATGTAACAAGTATCACATGAGTAGAACAAAAAGAAATATCAAAATATATTCAGTAGTTTTGCATGATGCGCGCATAACGGCAAACCTCAATTATTTTATTTAAATAGATTTATTAAATATTGCAGTGTTTATTTATACGTAATAGGTAAAATCAACGAGTTTTTTTAAATAGAAACCATACATCCATAATTTCTATTGGAAGATGAGATTTTCAATTTTAAAATTTTAATCTATATACCATATTTAATTTAATCATCATGCATATTCACTAAATTTTTCGTGATAATTTTACAAATTCAGATAAAATTTATTTTTGATATAGATTATAATTATTTTAGATAGAATTTATGTACATGACGCAAAAAGAAACTACAAAAAAATATATCATTATTTCATGTTAACATCGTAGTTACATTTTATCCGTTTGTATTATATAATTCGCATTTTTACACATCCGAACGATTATATTTTGTAATGCATGACCGAGTAAAACTTATAAAACTTTATGATAACCACTATACAGGAGGATATTTGAGATGGTGTAGTAGGGGTAGCTCCTAGACTATCCATAATAAAAAGTTTAATTAGCGATAAAAATAAGTTGGAATCTCTTTTCTTGCAAAAGATTATCGAAGTTACGATGATTTCCTACGAAATGTATAGGAAAAGTTTTTTGTGATTTCTGATATTTTTAATACTCTAACCTCAGTTGGTCCCATAGCGTCTATTGATCCTTGTAAGAAACAGGACCGATTGGCATGGAATTTTTTTTGTGTATATTACACATTTTCTTTTAAAAAAACACTGTAAATGCCGATCAAAACCTCTCAAAAAGTTAAGGAAAGTCTACTTAGAAAGTTTTCGTGTAGCTACAACGGTTAAGGTACCTTACTGCCCCATCAAAACTAAAACGTATTTGAAACCAAAAAAAATACTGCGACAAACATCAATCATTAAATTTATTTCAAATCCTTCTAGAATTAAAATAACATAATATGTGAAATATAAAAGAAATTGATAAATAATACCTACACTAAACATATGACAATAATTTATTCTACTATAATATATTATCATGATAGAATAAATAGTATCTGTAAAATAAAATTATTAATAAATTGTATTTATGAAGAAGAAAAATATTTACCTGTTTAAGAAAAGCCGGCGATATCTTAGTCATCACGGAGCGAATTAGATTATATTACTTTATGATTAAAAAAGGAATGTTAACAGAAAAAGTGCAATATACCTATTGATATATAATAACCAACACACTCGCGGTCATCGAGCGATACGCGGGATTATCAACAAACGAAACAATGTAAGCCGCGAGCCAGTGAGAACCGACACCTCTTGGATGTCGACACTGACTGCACAGTGCACAGTGAATGAGTGAACTGCTTCCGACAACTTGTTTAGATTATTGCCCTACAAAAGAATTTCAGTATTACACAGGTCATGTGAGATGAGCCTTTACGATCGAAGGCGACACTAACGATCCATCTTCGAATAAATAAAAATTAACTAAACATTATTTATTAATATTATTCTCAGTATTGATACCGAAAACACGGTTTTATGGAGTACAATTTAAGGTTAATAATATCTACACATAATTCATTGAAATCAAGTTTTAACTATGTTATACAAAAACTAATTCTGTCCCAGTTTCACCCATGTTAAAATGCGCGCCACCAATGCACTCGTGTAGCCTACCGTTGTTTTGGTTTCCCATATTCGCCTAAATCTTGCCAGATTACTTGACGTTCATGGTTACTGCTCTGCTTCTTAGAGTCGTACTGTGAAGTTATATAGCCTTATAACCTTCCTCAATAGACAGATGAAATAAATACATATGTATATATATATATGTAATAGATTGTTATCAAAATTCTATATACAAAATAAAGATAAATCCTATAAAGGCGTTCAATAAAAAGTTCCAATGTGGTACAAACTCTTTGGATGACAGTAAATACTGGTTTGCATAGCTAGATTATATGATGATACCAAAAAAAGAAACCGGCTATCTTTTTTTAGTGGGAGACGTTGATTTTTGCACTTTTTTATAGTTTATTAGAGTAAATGGAAAAAAAAATCAAAGACGCTCGGCACAGATTTGTAAAATGGTTACGGACGAATCCATGACAAACGACGAAATAAATTCGCAAAGATTATTGCAAAATAATCTTTGATGAAATCTTGTTCCCATCGAAAACCTGAATATGAAATGAGAGCTAAGTTCAATATTAAGATATATGCCTTGGTTGTTGACTTCAACGACAAAAGGAGTGAGATCTAAATGGGTGCCAAGTTCAATGGTCAGTCCTGAAATTTATTTATAACAATATAAAATATTTTATAACAACTTAAAATATCATTTCTTCTTATAACTTAGGATAATATATTGAAGCTTAAGGTCTGACTTGGCTAGTTCGAATACACGACGTATTATTAACTACCTACTAACATAGTAATGGAAGAGCCCTATATTCGATGGCTAGTTTCTAACAGCAAGCCAAATTTTCGGAAGAATAAAAAATAACTTACAGCTTTAGAACTTGTGAAGGCTATAATATAATTCGTACCTATATGAAAACTAGCCAAGTCAGACCTTAGGTTTCAATATATTATCCTAAGTTAAAAGAAGAAATGATATTTTAAGTTGTTATAAATAAATTTCAGGGCTGACCATTGTATTTGGCACCCATTTAGATCTCACTCCTTTTGTCGTTGAAGTCAACAACCAAGGCATATATCATAATATTGATCTTGGCTCTCATTTCACATTTATGTTTTTGATAGAATATCAGTACTTTTTGTACAGAAATTATTAGTAAGTTAATAGGTAAGTATTCATAATAAAATTAATACCAAATGGTTTTTAAAGTGAAACTTCTTTATCGACGTATGGGAGAAATTTTGTAGCAATCGTCACGTTTTTCGGTTACGCGCCATGTTGCTTTTTTTATCAAAGTTTAGTATAGTGACGTAAAGAATATAATGTAATATACAATAATAATAACAACAATATATTAGTTTTGAAGTTTGGTTTGAAATAATAATAACAATATATTAATTTGAAAATGATAAAATAAAAAGACTTATTCAAATTTAAGTGAATTTACAAGAAAAGTGAGAGTGATTATATATTTCGTTTTATAAATTCAACACGTGTGAGCATGATTTTAATATTTATTTGAGGTTAACCTCACTTTTTGATTGTAAGTATCACTGAATGTATATAAATCTGTTAAAATTAGCAAGTATTAATAAATATGACTGTAAATCTAGTGAACATTATTAATTCTAAAAACAATAAAAAATATAAATTAAATAATAATTTAAAAATAAAACAAAACACGATTAGAAAATAAAAATATGTATACGTACATCTTTTTTAATTATTCGTTTTTAATGATTTATTTATTCATTTTTAATTTTATAAAATCGTTGCATTTCTACAAGATTAACTGTCATCATATAATTGTATTACTTTGAAAAGATAATTCCAATTATTTATTCATAACTTGTAAATATAATAAAATAAATAAATAGTAATGATATTATAATAAGAACAATGATAAAATAAATTACTCATTAATTGTATGCATGTCTATAATAATAAAATAGCTTTAATTTAATACGGAAAAAATTGTTTTTCTTAAGGCTTAAAGCCTTATCTACCCCATTTTCGTGAAGTTGCAAATAGTAGAAAAATGATATGTCGTAAAGAAGTTTCACTTTTTACCTGTGTACTCTGGTACACACACACATTTTTTTTGTTGGCTAGCGTATATGTCAAGGGCAGTGCCATTTTAATTTCATTAGCATTCAATCTTCAACTTCGAAGATACACAAGGGAACTCTTCAAAACCATTGATTTTATGTATAGTTTATATATGATGGCTATTAAAATTAAAACAAAGATATAGATGTGAAGGTTTCACTTCTACCACGTGTGAATTGCACACATAATTTTTTTTTTTATAATAAAATGATAAAAAAATTACTAGTTTCTGATTTAATTCTTTGTTTTCACCAATCTGTATTCGCCATTCTGTTAGCTTGAACTTGGCTTGACACGCTACCGCGTGTCTAGATAAAACAATGCATCGAGATTACGCTTATAATAAAGGCACAAGGGGCACGAGCCCGGGCCCGCGGCTTTAGGGAACCTTCGAAGTGATGACATATTCGTTTACGTGGAAAAGAGGCAAGCTCAACTTGACTAAGAATTGCTGTTCAAATTTTTAGATTATAAATTAGAAAGAAGATCAGATTTCTAAATATTTTCAATTCAGTAAACATTTTACTACCTAAAAAAACCTGTATTAAAAGTTTTTATGGCCATAGTTGCGTCAGTTGCGACCACTTTGTAGTTTGGTTATACCGTATAGGTACGTATTCAATTCTGATATAAACTTTCTATTGGCTTTATTAGACAGTTATATAAACCAAAAGGATATATTATGGCAAAAATCTTGACGAATAAGAATTTTCAAGCCATTTTTGCCGTCGTAACTATTTTGGAGCTTAAATAGTTGATAACTAATAAGTTATTTTAATTAAAAATACTGCATGTTGATTACCTAATTAAGTATACTTGTAAATAGGACTCTCCGAAGCAAAATAATAATTGAAGCTTTTGTTTAAAAATATTCCGTCTTTAAGCGCAAACAAGAAGTCGTTTTTTTAATCAGTATTTAAAAAAAACAGGTTTTTCCCCTCAAGTATCACTAGATACTATGCCACCATCTGACACTAAGTGACATCATATTTTTCCCATTTTTCAATTAACCCTTTGGCTCCCTTATATAAGAAAAATGTACGTAAAATTGACCTACATTCTATCCCCGGGAGCAAAGTTATCAATAGGTATTTCATTATATATAAAAAAATTGCGAGCCAGTGTACGTGAAGGAAAACATCGTGATTATACCATAGCATGGTAGTGGTGGTAGGGCTTTTTTAATGCTCGCCTAGCTAGCTACCACCCTCAAGTTGAAAATCTCTCGCCAAGCACCTATAGATGTGTTCCGGTAGCTGCACTTCAGTCCCAGTCTACCTTATTACCATCTTGGGCTACATCATCACTGAAGATAAGGTTATATTGGGGCCATAAAGGGAAACTTATAACGATAGGAAAGAAAAACTATTGGATCGTGATCACGTGGTGGAATCTTCCACAATTACACTCTTTCGGTTTGTTGCGTTTCGGGATTAGCCAGTTTACCTATATCCAGCTTTCGAATGACTAACAGACCGATATGACTTCGACAACCGACGATGGATCTACCGACAAATTTTTAATTAATTTTATAGGTTCATATAGCATTAGTTTTATGAAACGAATAATGTCTCTCACTTACTTCAATATGAAAATTATTATTTATTACTCTATCGACTGCATTCAAAATTTAATTTATTTTTTGCAAAATTTTTTGGCAGTCCTTAATTTCCATACTTCTTACTTATTTTACTAGGTACTTACTTATATTACTTTTTTCTTTATCTTGTTTTGTTGCTACCATAAAAAAAGCAGATGTTAATTAAAACTGAGCACGACATCTCTATGGGATTTTTCAAATTATTACCAGAATTAAATCTGAAGGTTTGGCTGAAAAACAGCGTCGTTTGGTGATTTTCCTCACGGGCGACAAAAAGCTGATGTCTAATCTTTTTGTCGCAACGTTTATTTTTTTTTTATATGTTATATTTTATTAGGTTCTTTTTTCATGTTTTTGTTTTTTGTTTGTGTATCTTGAGACAATACATAATTTTTCTTTTTTTCTTTCTTTCCAAAAAAGATCACTTTTTTTTAAATAATAGTTCGGCATATTTACTGTACTATCCTTGATGGTAAGCACAGTACGATCCAAACATAATGGCTACCACCGAGAGATATAAATGTTACGGCGAGCGCCGCTGTTACGCCGGCCTGCATAAATATCTTCACGTTACGCTTGAAAGATCCGATGTCGTAAAGAGGGAACACATTGGCCGAGTGATGGTCCCGCAGTTTCACGGTACGACAAAGATATATATATATATATATGAAGATATAAAGACAGAGATTTTTTAGTTCGTACCGAGATTTAAGTTACCGTAAAAGTGTGATTCCGAAGACCAGCGCGTTTTTGTCGTGAAAAGGAGAGGAGGTAATTAGATTGAATAGTCTGCAGAATACACAGCATGATACAGATGATACAACACGCTCAGCGAGGCAATGCTCCAGAGACTCACGGCACTTTTGACCCCCCCTTTAACTTTTTTGTGTGTAAAGCAGGATATTTGATTTTTTAGAGATCAAGAGTACATACTATAACGGGCTATATTGCCAATATACCCAATAATTATAGCATACAGTTTACGAAAATCGAAACCCACCCCAAGTCGAGGGCAAGGCACAGCCGTATCGTACCATCTTTGCTGGAAGCGTTTCGGGGTATTTTTACGCCTCTGTCTAGCAGCACTGGGTTATTGTAGAAGGCTGAAAATTCTGTTTCGTAGCGTTGTTGCTTTAAACTCGAGCTCAAGAAAACAGAAGTACGTAATAGTAATAATGATTCCTACAATATTTTCAACGGCACAATTCCACAAAATGTAACAAGAAAATGTTACCCTTATTGTCTTGTCAGTAATTAAAATCTTTTAGGCTCATATAATTAGGCACAGTAGGTTCTAAACAATGGAATTTGACGTATAAAAGATAGGCCAGATTTTAGCCAAAATTACTCCTTTTTTTATCTACCTTCTACACTTGGCTGTTTATGAGACTTCACTACTTCTTATACAACCAACTCAATCGAGACTTGGCCCGTTTTTTACAGCATGTTTTTCTTAGGATTAAAATGTAATGTAATTAATGTAAAAAAAATATCGACAAACTGTAGTTAAATTCATTGAAAAGTGAATTAAAAGTGAGACGATACAATAGTACCTGTTATTTGTTAACCGGAATAACGCTTGAGCTATCTTCATGCATTTAACTCAAGTCAAATAACAAAAACAACATCTTCATTCTATAATCCCAAACGTGTGGCGAGCCGTCCACGAGGATATGATATTATTAAAGCACGTGACATAAGACTGTTTTGGTCACTTGTAATAAGCCTATCTTTATCTTACACATATTGATAAGAAGAAAATATTTTGGCCAAGAAAAACATTATTACATAAGTTTTGTTTTAAGTAGATGTGCTCCGTGATTTCACTCGTGTAAAAAAAATACATACAAATTTTTAAACTCTGTTACACCCTTTTAGGGATTGAGTTTTTTTTCAATACGTCCTTAGCTTACTTAATAATTACTATCGCTGTCTGAGCCCATTCCATTCAATGGTTTTAACTGTGTGTTGATAGATCAAAAAGTCAGTCACGGTTTCCTTTTATATATATTTAGACTCTTTTATTGGAGTAACAAAACAAAAATAACTCCTAAAATTTTATACCTTGTGCCAAGAACATAATGAAGTTAGCCATCACTGATAATTATAAAATGAATTCATTTTATTGACTCTTCCCACTTCCGTCACATGATGCGCGCGCAGCTCCCAATTTTAACCTACACTAAACGCGTCAAAAGAACTAACAACATATCATCACGTCTGTATCCCCGAAGGGTTAGTATATAATGAGTCAAGGCTGATTTTATTGTTTAATTGTTTATTTCTAATATATTTAGTAGATACAGTGATTTACGTGAGCTTAAAATATAACATTAGTACCACTGTGATACAGGTGACACTTTATCTGTCAGTCTTACATAGACGTACGAAACACAAGCATAGAATATGTATGCTTCAGTTCGCCGGGTACGTTTTAGGTTCCATGTAATATAGGGCGAGCCTATTGCCATTAATCGGGCACAAAGCCAAACTCCGAGCTGCTACTGAGCATTTCATAGAAAAGCCCAATAACATTTTGCTCGAACTAGGAATCGAACTCAGGATCTTGAGCATAGCAGTTTGATGATTTTTATGGGTTTTATACTGATTATATTTTACATACACTATTTTATTTGCCTATATTTAAACAAAGCAAACAGTTTTGGTACGGATCCTGATTCTTCGAGATAATTTTTTTTTAATGAATCTAGTGTAATTCACAGATGTAATATTAAATCTATGGTGTAATCACAGTGCGATAAATGATCTGTAATTTCTTAACGGGATGGAAACGTCATTATTATCATTTAGGAATGCTAGAGAGATGTAGTAACCACCTCTATGCTACTTACTTTTTCAAAGTTTAGCTAAATATACATATATATATATATATATAATATGTTGCTTTATGACGTTTGTAACGTGATAAGGATAACATAAATATTTAAAAATGCCATCTTGTGTAGTTAAAAATTGTCGCAATCATAGTGGATACATAAAGAAAAGTCAGGGGATCACATTTCACAGATAAATTTGTAATTTATTTAACTGATTTCTTACTCGTTACGTTACTATTGCGATATATCTAAAACAATAAACCGGTCAGTGTTGCCAATAATTATACATACAAACTACCCCAAAAGTTTGGTAGTTTGACAGCAATTTGTGAGATCACACTTTATTTACCTAACTTATTATATTATTATTACTTTTAATTTTTGTTAAAATACAATTTACTTGTTTAATAAATAAATTGTTACTAAACAATACATATTTACATTTTATATATTTCCCTCAGCAAACGAAGTATGGTAGATATACTAGATAAGTAAAAATAATATGGCAATGTAGAAAAAAAAACCAGTGCAGTCCATCTAAATTTAATGTAATTTGCAGTAATCATTTCAAGCTCAATGATTTATAAACTACTAGAGGTGGACTTCTTCGTGTTGTTTTTATTACTTATGCCGTAAAAAAAAGGTAACAAAAAATATAATTACTGTGTAGGTAGGTACTTATTCTATTGAAATTGTTTAAGCTTACCAAATCATAATATCATCCAACGTTTATGCTTACTAAATCGTACAAAAAATCCATGTAAACTACATTTCTTTTAAACTACATCATGCAGTTGTTTTTTTATTTTTATTACAATAATTTATAACAATAGAACATAGTTTTAGTGCAGTAAAGTGTTAGAAGACTGCTATATTTTACCTCCAAGTAATTTTTAATTTTTTATAAGAACTGCCTACTAAAGTAAATATTTTAGTTCATTCGCATGGTCTATGTATTAAAATATTCGTAATGAAACGTTGTGCTAATATACGAAAACACTTTTTTTGGTGAAAATATTTTTAGTTATGTTTGTTCTACTTCTATACTGTAAATACTAAATAATGTGTTTAAAGACCATAGACGTAAAGCTCACCACAACTAGTCTTACATAAAACAGTGCCGTTTTACGTAAGACTAGTTGTGCCCCGCGGCTCCACACGCGTTTGCTACGCAGTAATTATTTTCATGCCGTTATTTTATTTTTACTGATATTATTGATATTTTACATATCCTATAATGTGAGGAATGACATTTATATTAATTTTCCGTGTATAAAATTTCATCGAAATCGGTTGAATGTTTTTTTTTTGTTTTTATTTTGGCTTTCTGCCTGTGTTGGCAGTTTTGCCGATGTCAAGTGTGACAAATACACATTTTAGAATTTAGTTATCAAATGTTCGGTATAGGTACTGTAGAATAACTCATAAAAAGGATACATTAACACAACATAAAACAATCGCAAACAATCACAAATTTATACATAATACTTGTTAAGGGAACTGCGTAAGTAATGTACCTATTGACATTAGTAGACCGAGCAACAACAATACAAAGAAGATCATATAAGGAACAAGATAGTTAGGACAATTAAAATTGGTTGAATATGAACAAATAAATATATTTTCTTTTTTTTACGTTTTCTAAATGTAATTAATTGTCAATTACGAGATGAAATGAGATAATATAAAATTTAGCATAAGATAAATCTTATTAAATATATTACCGAAAAATATTTAAATATTCGTTATCACCATATCACAATATTAAAGGGGATTTCTACATCGTTTGGAAGTAAACGACAAGTTTATAAAAAGCTAACCCAATATAAGGGACTATAATAAATAAACCATAATTATAATGAATAAATTAAAATTTAATAAACGTCACAAGTAACCTCTTCATCGAGACCATTTAAATGAGTCCAGGTACGATACCTGTGCTGTAAATTTATGAAGAGTTAGGTATCCTACAAATTCCAGATGACGCCGCAGCATCAGGTCAAGGTTTAACTAATATCATTGAAGTAACAGAGTACCAAATCTCGACTCAAACAGACCTTTGGAAAATGCTCACATTTATTTATCAACTAGAAAAGAGCTGATAATCTTCAAACGGCTGAACAGATTTTCTTGAATCATAGCTAAGAACACTCTCGATCAAGCCACCATTCAAACAAAAACACTAGAACAAAATCGGTTCAGCCGTTTATGAGCTACGATGCCACAGACAGACACACAGATATACACGTTAAACTTATAACACCTTTTTTAAAGTCGGGTGTTAAAAATTCTTTATGTGTGAGACTTTACCAACAGCGGAGCGATGTTCACTCTCTCTATCTAGGTCTCCGAGAGTTGAAAAACTTTTGTGTAATGTTATTTAAAAAAATGGGAAAATTTTGTTCTCATGGCAATACTCTAAAAACTCACACGCGTGTCCACCATTGTTGTGTTTCACTTTTGTCTTTATCGGAATTCCGTCCACCTTTTTTTAAGTCCACGCCACCATCTTGTTAGGAGTCCACTTTGAAGATTAAAAGTTACTACGAAGATGCTTAAAACATTGACACTGGTAAGAGTGGCAAGTACTTCTGCGTCGCCAAAACAGGAAGAAGAAGAAGATAAATAAAATAAGCTGTCGTCAGTAGGTAGTTTATTAAAATTGAAGTATCGATGATTTAGGAGACATTGATGTCTCGATTGATGTATCGAAGTTTTTACACTCAACATCTGTTATCACATGGGTGAATATTGATTATCCCTAAAATAAACGTATGCGAGAAAATACTATACAATCAACAATGTCGTGTTATATAATGACATTAAGTTATTCGTTTACACTACCTTTTAATCAAAGGCGGTAAAGATTCGGGTTAATAGAAAGGATTGTAATGAATTAAAACCTGTATATCAGTAATTAGTTTCCGCATTAATAAATAGCATTGTGATATTGTCCTTGCATTTGACAAATGTTAACAAGCGAACTACACATTATTAGTCAATACACCTTTACAATGTTGATAAAAAAATAATATAATAAGTTCTATTGTGTATAATCTGCATGTACTATATATATTTTATTTTAATAATACTATATGTATTTTAAATACAATGTTTTGACGCAGAAAATATTATACCAGACCAAATATTAATTTGGTTTGAGGCTTCTGACAATAGTCATACCAGCCCCATCATAACCTAACGATACTAAAATTAAACCCTTTCGTACATTTTCTTTTTTAATTTTTACCTGTCCAGTGTACAAATATACCTCTTACGTTTGTCCATCGTTTTTTCAAATTAGGGATATGAAAATTCATATATTTCTTACGAAAACGTACGTTTTTAACATTAACTTGGTTAAATTCTACGATATCGTTAGTTAGGTATATTGTACTCCTAACCATCCAATATGTAGGACTAGGTCGACACATCATAATATCTATCGTTGGAATCTAGGGAAAGCTATGAATGTAGTTTATGTCTATTGTTTAGAACTTGTCACGAATATAAAAAAGCATTAAACGTGCTTAATCGGAGTCATATTATAATGCCACAGTGTACCTAGTTCTTATTTTAGTATTGGAGCTAACTAAATTTAGTAGGTAACCTACCTTCAAATATTCTTTTAATTTTAATTGTACAAAATCGAAATACAAGACCATAGTAATTTGGATGCGTGTCGAATTTCGGGACCAGCCGGTGCTTATCCAGTTTCTATCTACGCAATCTGGCATGACAGCGGTGGCTGGCGATGGACTGTTGATCTCTCGATGGTCGGCACTGTTTGTGGATTGTACTGTGCTTATTAGAACAGGTTGCAGAGACGAGCTATCGGCATTGTGAACGATGCAAACGTTACTAAGTTCATTGAGCCGTATTAACATGACCGTGTTCTAGTGATTGTAAGAGAACGGTTAGACTTATCTCAGACACTAGATTAGATCGTTTAAATGATAGCATTAAACAACAATTATCTGCAGAGGTTTTACACGATATTGATCCAAATACTAACTACGGCAGCTTGTTTAATATCTTAAGCACTGAATTTAGTAAACATTGTCCAACAAAGGTTATTAGTGTTAGGAAAAAAATGGTTTTTAGTGAATGGGCAACCAAAGGAATTATAAAAAGTAGAGATCGACTATATGATTTATATTATAGGAAATCATTGACTACTACTGATTCATTTCATGCTTATGTTAGAGATTATTCTAAAATATTTAAACGTGTTTGTGGAGCTGCAAAAGCGATATTTTTAAGAAATAAAGTTCTTAAATCTAGTAATAAGACTAAAACTGAGTTATATTATTTATCTGGAAGATAATCTTATTTATCTTATTTAATATCTACTTTATATTATTCATCATAAGTTCATTTGATTTACCTTATTATTGTTTTGGTGTACCTATTCTTTTATGTCCAGGATACCAATTAATGATAGGTTTATGTATTGATGCGTTTAGATAATTTATAACTTGATAATTTTGGTTTAACAACAGCTTTGTTAATATTTTAGGTTCGTATTGTTTACATTGCAATATTATGACAATCTCTGTCATTGATAATTCTTTGATAGTAATAGAGCATGCGCAGTTAGGAGTTTCTCAGGTATAGACAAATATTCTATCCAGGTTCTAGTTTAGCAAAATAAATCTATGATTAGATTTATTTTGAATTTTTAAAATGAGAAAAGTCTAGTAAGATGAAATTTTGAATTCAAACAAAAGAGAAAATTAGAACAGAGAGTATGACAGATTTTTCAGGACCGATCTGATCATGGGATTCATTGTACGGCAGACCTTTGAATGGTAGTAACGTTTATATCATAATTATCATGTGTTTTGATAAAAACCAAATTATTGTACAACAGACCTGGGAGTCGAAAAGATGGTTTATTTTATAACATATTTATATAGAAAAGTTATTTTAATTGTTATAATTTATAATTTTAATATTAATATGGGTGAAATACCCTTTGTCAAAACGACAAATACTTACTGAACATTGAAAGAACACTACCGGGAAAGTATCACCTGGATTTTGTATTTATAATACAAATAATAACTTTTTCCTTTTACATATGAGGAAATCTCAATAGATAAGATATTTGGTGCTGCGTCGTCTGCTTGAGCAGTGTATCCTGATACGGCCTACACCGTGCTGACTTCTATTCTAGATCCTAGGCAAGGATCTCTACGCTGAGCTGTCGGAGCAAGAAGAACGTCTCGGTTATGGACATTAAAATTGTGTACTAATAATTTGTAAAACCCATATTATCTGAAAATTGTAAGGTATGCTGGAAAATTTATACATAACTATCCTAAATTAAATTATAATCATAACAACTGTTTGGAATATAATAAATAATGAAACAGGAAAACATAGGAAAAATGATAATTCGCTTAATTTAAACGTCGAGGGAGTACATATCTCAAACAGTTCAGAGGTAGCAACTGTTTTCCAGGATTATTTCACAAATATACCCTTAGTAGTAACAAAAAATATAATATCATCACCCCATGGCGCTGCATCACTTTTGGATAATCTTATTACACCTGTGGATTCTAAATTTTCTTTTACATATGTTAGTGCAGGTGAAATAATAAGGACTTTTAAACAATTAAACTTAAAAAATACTGAAGATATTTGGGGTATGTCAGTAATCGTAGTTCAGTCCATGATTGTCAATATTTCACCACATCTGGCTAATATATTTAATCAGTGCATAAAAACAGGGACTTTCCCTAATTTAATGAAAATAAGTAAAGTAGTTCCTCTATTTAAATCAGGTTGTAGAAGTAATCTTGGAAATTATAGACCAATTTCTGTACTTCCGTCGATTAGTAAGATTTTCAAGAAAATTATGCTCAATCAGCTAGTACAATATTTCAAAGCACAAGAGATGTTGGATAGTCGGCAATATGGTTTCACAAAATCTTAATCAACCACTGACGCTGGTGCAACACTGCTAAGTCATATATATAATAGGGCTTGGGAGGAGTCTCAGGATGCAATCGGTGTGTTCTGTGATCTCTCAAAGGCCTTCGACTGCGTTGACCACATTACGCTTATACTTAAGCTAAAACACTATGGTGTGCGTGAAACTTCTCTCGACCTCCTAATTTCTTATTTAACAGAGCGCTGTCAGAAAATAAGTGTAAATGGAGCAACCTCTTCGGGATCATTGGTTAGAGTCGGCTTCCCTCAGGGCTCGATTTTGGGACCATTTTTGTTTCTCGTTTATATAAACGATCTACCGTCCGTTGTTGAAAATGGTGCTGACATGGTTCTTTTTGCAGACGACACTTCACTTATATTCAAAGTAAAAAGAATAGATTCGGAGCTTAGGCAATTAAACAACACCTTATTTAAAATCTCTGAATGGTTTGCTTTAAATAATTTACTACTAAATGCAAACAAAACTAAATGTATGAGATTTGTCTTGCCCAATGTTCGGAGTGTTGATAGTAGTATAAAGATAGAAGGGAATTTAGTAGGCTTAGTTGATGGTACTGTCTTCTTGGGCATTACCCTTGATTCAAAATTACAGTGGGGTCCGCATATTAAAACTTTGGCGGGAAGATAAAGTTCTGCTGCATTCGCAGTACGCAAAATTCGCCAGTTAACAGATATTGCCACCGCTAGGTTAGTCTACTTCGCTTACTTTCATAGCTTAATGTCTTACGGTATTTTGCTGTGGGGTTCAGCAGCTGAGGTAGCAAAAGCGGACAGTTCGAGCAATTTACAATATGAGACCCCGCGAATCACTAAAGAACAAGTTCCATTTGTAACATTTGTACAGTTAACAAAAAAAAAGAGATAAACCCGATCGAGTTTCTTACCGGTTCTTCTCAATGTCTGGGATATTTTCCGACCCGGCAGTAGTGTTTTGACATTCATAAGTGCCTTTTTAGGGCCTAAATTGAATAAAGATTATTTTGATTTTGATTTTTACCTTCTGTATCATGGCGAGTGTTCTGAAGAGCTGTTCAACATAATTCCCGCTTCTCTATTTCATAACAGAATCACACGCGCCGGGTTCCGGAGCCATTGTTTTTTTTTGTTCTGACCTGACCTTACTGTTAGTCTGAGAGCCCCTATCCAAAGACATAGCCGCTGATGGACTTACAGCTTACCGGGCTTAGGCTCAACAAGCGCGCAAGGATGCCAAAGTGGTCGGACCTCGTCTTGGGTTGTTGCCGCGATTGCAAAGAAGTTGCGATCTGACTAATTCGCTATCTGTAAAATTCGAGTTAAACTAAAATATACATATTATACATGTGCCTGCCTCCCGGGAGGAAAGAAGGAACATGTGTATATGTATTTAGTGATCTAGAATAATTATGGTCTACATTAACTAGTGTAAAAAAAGAAACAAGGTTCCATACAAAACCTATGCACCTATGTGGTGTGCACGTATGTATGAACATATTGTGTGTAATATTGGGTGTGGGTAGCTAAGTGATTGCAATTGCACTTTACGGTAACCTCCATCTCGGCACGAATAAAAAAGTTCTCTTCATCTTATCTTTGCCATACTGTAAAGCTGTGGAAATGTCTCCCGGTCAGAGTGTTTCCTCTTTCCTACAACATAGAATCCTTCAAACATAATATGAACAAACATTTGAGCAAGCCGGCATGACAGTGATGACTGACGATGGATTGTTGATTTCATGGTAGTCACCGTTGTTATTGGATCGTACTATGCTCACCATCAGGTACAGCTACGTCATTATAGCATGCTATTTAAAAAAAGTATCACGGTAAAAGCGTGTACATTACAAGATATACTTACCTACTTTGATTGTATTCGAAACAGGAATTTGAAAAGCGTTCTCCTTTTTATAATTTTTATCATATTTATGGTTGTGAACGAAATAATGTCGGGGACTTTGCCGTGCGTCTTTTTCTATAGGGATTGGTAAGATTACGTTTACACGATAAATACATAACCAAAACACCGTTATAATTCATGCGTGATGTGTAAGCGGTTTACTTAAATTATTCGCGTTTATCGATCGATGTAGGTCATGGTTTTGGCAATGTGAAAAATGTTCTAATTATATAAAATAACTATCTATATACACATTACCGTTGTTGAAAATTCCTTCGATTCTAGTTAACATATCAATAATGTTTACAAATAAATTATTATATAATATACTTATTTATTGACAGGGTCAGCTTCAGGTAGGGTGACACTGACCCTCTAATTACGTAATTCGCAAGAGCGAAGCGATTGCAGAGATGGTTAAGTTTCGGCTTGAAAATCGTAACTTTGTCAACTTTGTGTAACTTTGATTTTTTTTTTTATCGTATACTAACCATAATTCTTCTAACATAATCTGAATGAGCTATTTTAAAAGCCGGAGAGCCAAAAATAATTCTTTTGAAATTTCTCTCTACTTGGGGCAGCCCGACTGGCTAAATAACCTTGTATTGTGTTCCTGCAGTGAATAGGGTTTCCAGAGCTCATTAGGATGGGGGGTTAAAGGTCGACAACATGCTAGTGATACCTATGATATTACAAGCGTCCATAGGATATGGTAGCTAATTACCATCAGGCGAGCCGTATGCTTGTTTACCACCTTTGTAATATGAAAAAAATGGGCACCGCCTGTGAGAGCCAGGTGAGAGACTTTTTTGTTTTATGTTATCTCTACATTTGCTGTTAAATAAAAAAAGGTTAGCTCCACGCTCTTGTTTATATGATATTTGATTTGAAACATCTAATAATGCGATTAGACAAAAGTAAAGGCGTTATGACGGGACGTTGCTACGTGCCATTCGGCCAGCGTCGCGTGTGGTCGGCTATTTCCGAGGCAACGCCCCTCTCTAACTAAATTACATATTAATTTTATAAAAGTTCATTTATATATAAATATGCTTTTATTATATTATTTTTACAAGCCCCGTGCTAGTTTAATCCAATCCTGAGTCAACGCTGAAAAGCGGGGGAACGAGTGGTTATGTGAGACTCCTACTCACTAAAAAACTCCACGGTGCACCGTCCGCCGCCATGCTGGGGCGACGCGGGTACTGCGCTGGCATCCAACCGCGCCGCCCCGGCGGCAAGGCCCGGAAGGGCCGCCCGCTGACGGAGACAGCCCGGTGACAAACTGTCTCCCCGTCCGCCAAACCAGTGCAATGGGAAGACAGGCCCCCCGACCCATCTCCCCTTGGTTCGGCCTGGCAGGAGAAGGAGGCGGATGAACCACCACCTGTCCCCCACCCACCCGTCGTTGGGTTTTTTATAGAGGTTTTCTCCTCTGTCCCTGCAATAATGTTTGGCATATGGCGGGGGTAAGGGGCGAATGAACGCACCCCCACCCCGCTAGCCCGGCCATGATTTTTTACCGAGGTTTTCTCCTCTGCCGTCCTGTAACGGCAGGAGAAGGAGGCGAATGAACGCACCCCCTCCCCCACCAGTCCGTCGTTGGTTTTTTATAGAGGTTTCCTCCTCTGCCGTCATTAAGCTCCCGTCCGTCCTTGTCAAGTCCGTCTTTGATTTTTTAACGAGGTGCTCATCCTCAACCGTCCGGTTATTTTTTTAAGTGGTTTCCTTCCACTGTCCGTCCTTGATTTTTTATACTGGTGGTTTTCTCCACCTCCGTCCAGTAATTTTTTAAGGTGGTTTTCTTCCACCGTCCGTCCGTGATTTTTTAAAGGGTGGTTTACTCCACCACAGTCCGTCCAAGGTTTTTTAAGGTGGTTTACTCCACCGCCGTCAGCGATTTTTTAAAGAGGTTGTATCCTCTCAATTTTTTAAGGAGGTTTTCTTCCTCCTCCGCCGTCAACGACGAGTCCGTCCGTAGTGGACGAGCCGAAGCAGGTCCGCTCTTGCCCCATCCCTTGTCTCCTCTGATGAGCAGAGGGGTACAGGGGAGGAACGCCGTCGGTCTGGTATTAGCCGTCGGCCGTGAAGCGGCCGCCGTTGCCCGGGGCACACCACGAGGAGGTTCCAGACATAGTGCCCCTTCAACGTCCACCCTTTTTTTTTTTTTTTTTTTTTGTTATCGCGGAGTGGAAAACCCGTCATGGGTACACACTCGAAATGGGGGGTCGAGTGGTTATGTGAGAGTCCTACTCACTAAAAAAACTCCGCGGTGTACAGCCGCCCCATACTGGGGCGACGCGGGCACTGCGCTGGCATTCTGCCGCGCCACCCCGGAGGCCGGCCTGGCTTTAACCGGGCCCCGGCCTAATTAGGAGACAGTCTATGTACACGATAGCTGTCTCCTCCGCCTGCCGAACCAGTGCAATGAGGAGAACGGGCCCCCCCCGTCCCGTCTCCTCTGGTTCGGCTAGGGTGGCGGGAGTTGACGGTTAAACCGCCTCCTCCGGCCACCCCCTCTTCTTTGGCGGAGAGGGCCGCTCAAGGGATCCCCCTCGCGTACCCTCTCCGCAGCCTCCTTCTGCGAGATGACCTCCTCACAGAAGGAGGCCATTTCCGTCCATGCCGTCTCGCTGCCGACCATGGCTTTAACCACGCTCGGCAGCGAGAGGTCTCCTCCTCCAACAGCTACGGCCAGAGTGCGGCGCTGCCCCACCCACGCAGCACACTCAGACAGAGTGTGCTGCGCCGTGTCCTCTGCAGCCCCGCACTCGTGGCACGTAGTGTTTGGCTCCCTCCGTGCTATCTTGTGCAGGTACCATCCGAAACAACCATGTCCGGATAGCACCTGCACAAGTCTAAACGTCAGGGAGCCCCGCTCCCTGGCGCACCACTCCCGGAGGACCGGGCGGACGGCGTCTATGGTATACCGTCCATAGCGCGCGTCCGCCAGGTCCTCCTCCCACCTCCTGAAAACCACTTCCCGGGTCTCCCGTCGGACCCGTTCTACCTCGGTGGGAGCTGGAGGCTCTCCTATCTCTCTCCTCGCCGCCGTGAATTCATACACGGCGGCGAACGGTACAACGCAACGCAACCCACTCACGACAATAGTCATACCAGCCCCATCATAACCTAACGATATTAAAATTAAACCCTTTCGTACATTTTCTTTTTTAATTTTCACCTGTCCTGTGTACAAATATACCTCTTACGTTCGTCCATCGTTTTTTCAAATTAGGGATATGAAAATTCATATATTTCTTACGAAAACGTACGTTTTTAACATTAACTTAGTTAAATTCTACGATATCGTTAGTTAGGTATATTGTACTCCTAACCATCCAATATGTAGGACTAGGTCGACACATCATAATATCTATCGTTGGAATCTAGGGAAAGCTATGAATGTAGTTTATGTCTATTGTTTAGAACTTGTCACGAATATAAAAAAGCATTAAACGTGCTTAATCGGAGTCATATTATAATGCCACAGTGTACCTAGTTCTTATTTTAGTATTGGAGCTAACTAAATTTAGTAGGTAACCTACCTTCAAATATTCTTTTAGTTTTAATTGTACAAAATCGAAATACAAGACCATAGTAATTTGGATGCGTGTCGAATTTCGGGACCAGCCGGTGCTTATCCAGTTTCTATCTACGCAATCTGGCATGACAGCGGTGGCTGGCGATGGACTGTTGATCTCTCGATGGTCGGCACTGTTTGTGGATTGTACTGTGCTTATTAGAACAGGTTGCAGAGACGAGCTATCGGCATTGTGAACGATGCAAACGTTACTAAGTTCATTGAACCGTATTTAGATGACCGTGTTCTACCGTCTGTATCATGGCGAGTGTTCTGAAGAGCTGTTCAACATAATTCCCGCTTCTCTATTTCATAACAGAACACACGCGCCGGGTTCCGGAGCCATAGTTTTTTTTTGTTCTGACCTGACCTTACTGTTAGTCTGAGAGGCCCTATCCAAAGACATAGCCGCTGATGGATTTACAGCTTTACCGGGCTTAGGGGCGAAAGCGTAGGCAACAAGCGCGCAAGGATGCCAAAGTGGTCGGACCTCGTCTTGGGTTGTTGCCGCGATTGCAAAGAAGTCGCGATCTGACTAATTCGCTATCTGTAAAATTCGAGCTAAACTAAAATATATATATATATTATACATGTGCCTGCCTCCTGGGAGGAAAGAAGGAACATGTGTATATGAATTTAGTGATCTAGAATATGGTCTACACTAACTAGCGTAAAAAAAGAAACAAGGTTCCATACAAAACCTATGTACCTATGTGGTGTGCACGTATCTATGAACATATTGTGTATAAATTGGGTGTGGGTAGCTAAGTAATTGCAAGTGCACTTTACGTTAACCTCCATCTCGGCACGAATAAAAAAGTTCTCTTCATCTTATCTTTGCCATACTGTAAAGCTGTGGAGATGTCTCCCAGTCAGGGTGTTCCCTCTTTCCTACAACATAGAGTCCTTCAAACATAATATGAACAAACATTTGAGCAAGCCGGCATGACAGTGGGGACTGACGATGGATTGTTGATTTCATGTTAGTCACCGTTGTTAATGGATTATACTATGCTCACCATCAGGTACAGTTACGTCACTATAGCATGCTATTTAAAAAAATATCACGGTAATAGCGTGTACATTACAAGATATACTTACCTACTTTGTTTGTATTCGAAATAGGAATCTGAAAAGCGTTCTCCTTTTTATAATTTTTATCATATTTATGGTTGTGAACGAAGTAATGTCGGGGACTTTGCCGTGCTACTGTCTTTTTCTATAGGGATTGGTAAGATTACGTTTACACGATAAATACATAACCAAAACACCGTTATAATTCATGCGTGATGTACACATATAAATATTGACTATTAATATAGTTGGTAATGTAAAATGTAAAGCGGTTTACTTAAATTATTCGCGTTTATCGATCAATGTAGGTCATGGTTTTGGCAATGTGAAAAATGTTCTAATTATATAAAAATAATTATCTATATACATATTACCATTGTTGAAAATTCCTTCGATTCGAGTTAACATATCAATAATGTTTACAAAAAAATTGTTATATTATATGTTTATTGACAGGGCCGGCTTCAAGTATGTTGGAGGTATTACGTATTTCGCAAGAGCGAAGCGATTGCAGTGATGGTTAAGTTTCGGCTTGAAAATCGTAACTTTGTCAACTTTGTGTAACTTTTTTTTATCGTATACCAACGATAATTCTTCCAACATAATCTGAATGAGCTATTTTAAAAGCCGAAGAGCCAAAAACAATTCTTTGAAAGTTTCTCTCTACTTGGGGCAGCCCGACTGATGGAAGATCGCGGCTAAATAACCTTGTATTGTGTTCCTGCGGTGAATAGGGTTTCCAGAGCTTATTGGGGTGGGGGGTTAAAGGTCGGCCACGTGTTAGTGATATCTATGATATTACAAGCGTCCATAGGCTACGATAGCCGATTACCACTAGGCGAGCCGTATGCATGTTTACCACTTTTGTAATATGAAAAAAATGGGCACCACCTGTGAGAGCCAGGTGAGAGACTTCTTTGTTTTATGTTATCTCTGCATTTGTTGTTAAATCAAAGAAAGATTAGCTCCACGCTCTCGTTTATATGATATTTGATTTGAAACATCTAATAGTGCGAGAAATAAAGGCGCTATGACGGGACGTTGCTACGCGCCATTCGGCCAGCGTCGCGTGTGCTCGTCTATTTCCGAGGCAACGCCCCTCTGTAATAATACTGCAAAACTAAATTACATATTCAATTTATAAAAGTCCATTTATCTCTAACTATGCTTATATTATATTATTGTTACAAGCCCCGTGCTAGTTTAATCCACCCTTGAGTCAACGCTGAAAAGCGGTGGCTGATGATGCTGCCGAAGGTAAACACAGGTAAAACTTGCGCTCATTATTGTCATATTCTTCATCAACGTATAGTCTGGTGATTCACAAAGACAAAATACATTCCAAGCCTCCTTGTAACATTGATGGTGTAAATCACTTAATGATGGAGTATGTCAAGAACAAGACCGAAAGGGAGTCGCTGATGGATATCATAAATTTAAACTGTCAAAACAGGTGTTTATCACAGCATTTTGGCAGAAGCTTGTTTTGATATTGTTGACTCTCTTTCAAAAAGACCCTAAATAAATAAATATACTTACAAAAAGGTATCAAACACTAAGCAGTTCAAACATTTTGTAGAAAAATACACCGACAAAGAATTTGTTACCACGATTTATCTATGCTTACTATCTTAGACAATAACAATTCATTTATATTACATGAAGCTCTATTTTCTATTTAGCTTTATGTGAAGTAATACATCCATTTGGGATTTTACGCAGTTTTCTTAAGAATATTCTTTACATAGAATATATTTAAAAATTCCTTAAGATTTAAGGAAATTAAAGTTTGATAACTTGTCTTGTTTCTTAAAAATAAATAAAAATGTGGTTTTTTTTCTCCTACGTAAAGTAAATCATTTTACTCCTCGGTTATCTTCATAAAATTATTGTATCATTCTATAAATAAAGGATAATAGCAGATTAAGCACCAAGTGAAAAAACAGGGAATTTAATTCGAGGGACTGAGTTGGATTCCGAGAGCAACGAAGGATTCTAAAGTAGAATCATGAGCAGAGCGACGGATACAAGGGCCGAGAGTAAATTTTTTTTCACGAGCTATGTTCTTTACTTTTTACCATTGACTGCGAGAAAACTCCTTAAGCGGTGATTAATTGAGAGGAAAATTTTAAGGGCACGTCAGGTTTATGATCATTTCGTTACATGAGAGAGAAGTTAGATATAATACAGAGTAATAAAGCGGGGTGGTAAGGATCGCAACCACCATACACACATAGTTTATACTATTACCACTCGAAAAAGGCATTTTATTCATCGATAACAGTGAACTCTCTTACTTACAAGTGAATAAAAACTATTTAAATTTGGAACAAGCACGAATTATACAAATTATGTACTACAAAAAAAAAAAAAGGGCGAGATAGCTCTGGTAGAGGTGATAGAACTAAAACTTCTTAAAATAAAATCAGTTATAGATTTATTACTAATAAATGGTGGTCGCGAATCTCGATCTTTATCACCCCGTTTTACTAACGGTAGTACATACGGATGCATCATACTAATTTCCGCGACCAATCCTTCGCCGTTACAGCAGCACGACTGTGGAATTTCGCTTCCTATCAATATCCAACTGGCCAACTCTCGAAATTCCTTCAAGTATTCGCTACGTAGGTTTTACTTGGAGCAATTGAATACTTCTTAATAATATATAATCTTAATAACCGTTATAAACTTTTTTTTTACTTAACATTATGCACACCTTACATATACCTTTCCCTTGCTCCCTTGGAAGACTGGCAGAGAATGCTTTTTAGCATTAAGTCCTCCATTTGTACTTTTTTTTTGTGCAATAAAGAATATATAATAATAATATACACCGACTGATCACGGAATGCGACAAACCAAAAGAAAATCAGTAATGAGCTCATTACTCACTATTATTACTGTCAATCCTACCGATTGCATGCCTACCCTACCGATCCCTACCACTTGCTTTTTATTACATCATGCGACATAGTGTGAACCAGCAGTAAGATATACATCGTATAGCTAGCTGTCTTTCTCCTTCTCTCTATGTTATATCTATCTTCTCTATTATGTAACGAAATGTGCCTAAACCTAACACATTCTTGAAATTTCACTCTCAGTTCTCGTCCAATTATCGAATCACCGCCTAAGAAGTTTTCTCGCAATCAATGGTAAAAAGTAGAGTACATAACTAGTGAAAATAAAAGTGAAAGGCAAAATGATTTCATATTTTTTGCAGTAATGCAAAGATAACGTATTACCAAAAAGACCCTTAATCTACACTAATAAGAGATTGTTTGTTTGTTTGAACGCGCTAATCTCTAGAACTACTAGTCAGATTTGTTTTTTTTTTTCATTTGATAGTCTACTTTTTAAAAAAGCTAATAGGTTATTTAACTTCACGCTGCGATCCTAGAGAGCGGAGCAGTAACCATGAATGTCAAGCAATCTGGCAAGCTGTAGGCAAGTGAGAACAACGTGTAGCCTACACGGTTGCGTTGGCCGTGCCGCGATGGAGGGAGTTGGTACAATAAATTTAACACAGATGAAATCGTGGGGCACAGCTAATGATAAATAAAGAAATGGTATGGTAACACACAAGAAACCCACCAACTACGTTATAAAAATACAAATTACACAAGTTTTATCAATAACCTGTAAGTATAATCTTCTTCTCCATTTTCTTCGTCTTCTTCTCTCTAATTCTTTCAAAGTCGATGTTTATATGTATGTTCTTTATGGACTTCAAAACGGCTGGAGCAATTTTGATTAAATTTTTAGAAAATCTTCATATCACCTCAGCGGGTGATCCTCTAAAGTTAGGTAGTGATCAGATCAATGTTCCTTATCTAAAACGACACAGTATCGCGTAGCCAGTCGGGTTTGCTAGTGCAACTATAAGTAACACATGATAAACTATAAATAAATATTACACACAGAATTTGGTAAGTAAAAGAAAATCTTATGATGTAAGGTCCTTAAACTTTTTGTTACCAAACAGCATACAGTCGAATCACGTGATTCAGAGTAGGTCAAGGGTGTGAGATTACATCCCATTTGATTGTACACATCTAGTTACCCTCACTTCACTCGACTCTTGATTGTGGTACCATATAACCAGTAACTAAACAACACTATGTCAGACAATTGACAAATGTTTAAACAAGGATTTAATGAAAGAATGGAGCTTGTGTATATTTTAAATTTATACTCCTTTTTTGGTGCGTTTAGGGTAAAATTGAAAGCTGTGCACGCATCATGTCACGAGAGTGCCACTTGATGAACTTAGCCATCAGTGATAATAATCTAAATTAATTTTTATCGGCTAATTTCGTCATGTTGATGGCACGGAGGGGGTGTGGGTTGAATTTTTGTTTCGTTACGCCAAAGAAGTATAACTTGTTGTGTACGTTCGTAATTAGGTCAACCAACAAATTTATCCACATTTTGCTGTCCTTGACATATTATTACAAATAATGTACTACTTATTAAAAAAAAAAAAATGGGAACACAATTTTACACACGGCCGTTTAATTTCAAACTAAACAAAGCTTGTAGTTATTATGGTAACTAAACATCTAATATATATAGATATTTAAAACCCAGACACACAACTGACAATTATGCTCATCACTTAAAAGTCATTCGTTTCCCGTACACTGAACCCGCGACCTCTCTACACAATAGTATGACTACCACTACGCCACGGGGCCTATCCTGATAACTGAAAATATATTTATTCATACACAAAAGTAATATTAGAATCGTATCTAAGATTATTCGTTCTCAAAAATCTTTTCATTCTATGAAATTTTATGGTAACTCAGAATACGAAACATCCGTACAATACAAATAGAATATTCCTTTCCGAAGACCAAATTAACTTGTGAACTTTCATTACAAATGAACATAAACTTGTAGCGAAATCTACATAGCGACACACAGCGACATCTATCGAGCCACATACGACGCATCCTACATCGCGCTATAGAAATTAACTCTTCAATTGAGTGTATATACAAGAACCCGACTACAACCGTTTTTATCGTGTGCAATACAGAATAGCAATGAGGTACTTTACAAAAAACAAAGGTGACCCGTCGCGGTCGCGGGACGCTTAAGACAGATGTGTAATATCGAAATTACTTTCTACAGACAAAATGCGCGCATAAAAGTATAATTTATGAAAGGAAATTAGAAAAGTTCATTTATTTATCACACAACACATAAAAAAAATACAAATATAAAACCAACAATAACGTGTTGTGCTGGAACAAACAGGCCCCCAGTCTCAGCATAATCGCTACACAGAATCAGGGTTGGTAGGTATTTCTGGCTATTTGCATTAAAGAGAGTGAGGAAACTATGTTTATACTTTTAAGTTCACGCTAAGCAACTAATCTGGTCAAGTAAGATAAATATTTTAAGCGTCGTTCTAAAGGTTTGGACTGTTTTTAAAGCACGAACTGGCGGAGGTAAATCATTCCAGCATCGTGAAGCCGTTAACTAAAATATCATCATCATCATTTCAGCCGCAGGACGTCCACTGCTGAACATAGGCCTCCCCCATAGATCTCCAGAGCGACCGATCTTGTGCGGCCTGCACCCAGCGGCTCCCAGCGACCTTTATTATGTCGTCTTTCCATCTAGTGGGGGCCCGTACTACGCTGCGCTTTCCGGTGCTTGGTCTCCACTCGAGAACCTATAAATTATGAACTAAACTAAACTCGAACTAAAATATGGTATATCAAAAATAAATATTCAAATGTTTTTAAAGAAAAAAAAGGTTATCTAACTTCTCCAAAGTTTGCATAAAATAGTTGATTGACCTAAGCACCTACTCTAAATAAATATTATGTAAAACATTTTTTATTTTGTACTACGTAGTTTCTCGTTTACCATCAGATATTTAAAAAATGCATATTTTTATTATCTCTCGTAGCAGTATCAGTAGTTGTAAACCACAACTATTTTGTATCTAATATGAAAGTGATTAAGAAATTAAATGTACTGGATATTATCCTTAGACATTTTATAAATGTAGATATGAGTACATAATATCGGTTGCTTACCGATTAATAAATTTGTTCGTTATGATGATAAACGCTATCTCTCGATAAGTAGGTATGTTAAAATTATTAAACTCATTACAAAACTAACACCGATTACAAAATGTTGTGTTTATATTTATTTATTTTAACTATATCGAGCCATTATGTGGCAGGTAAGATACCTTCTAATTTTTTTTAACACTTACAAACTGTAAAGTATTGTTATTGGCTCACAAATTAAAAATAAATCTATTCCCTGGTCAGACCAATAATATTGTAAATCTATGCAAGTTTCAATACACCAATTAAAATGTATATTATTCAGACAGACTTAATCTTTAGTAGATTTGATTACTTCTTTGCTCTGTTATGTGTTTAACTAATATAAGTAAGTCGTGGTGATCGAGTGATGTGGACCGGCGGAATAACGATTCGATGTCCGCATGTTTGAACCCCGGCCTGTATGTACCAAAGATTTTTTTTAGAATCGCATACGTTTAATAATTTAGAATGCTAACACTATCGGCTTACGATGAAGGAAAACATCGTGAGGGAACCTAAACGCTTGGGAAATGTTTGACGTTTGAAATCGCCAATACTTCGTAGCCTAAAGTGTAGATTAAGCTCGTGCCTTCCCTCGAGAAGAAGCCCCAATGCCCACAAGTGGCCAAGTGGGACACTTACAGGCTGGTATTATCATAATATATTAAGTAACGTTTGACCATAATTTCACTTGATGGGGGACAAAAATGCTATTATGCTAAGCATAGAAGTGGGGCTCTCAAATGTTGCTGCTGGAACAGATCGAAAGGTGAAACATTGTCGAAACTTGAGTTTAATAGGTCTCCTAACCACGTGACTTATAGAAAATACCCAACAAACATATTATTACCCAATGTTTTTCTTTAGCAAAAATTCAAGTGCATTGTAGAACTCAATTCCAAATCATTATCAGATTTCTTAATGTTTTCTTTTTTATAATAATAGGTCAATTCGGCCCGTTTGCCCAAGACTTCGGTTACGTGAACGTAAGAGAAGGGGCTCATATGTTTTATTGGTTGTTCTACACGACCGCTCCTGTTCAGAACTACACAGAACGACCCTTAATAGTGTGGCTTCAAGGTGGCCCGGGTGGCTCTTCCACGGGTATTGGAAATTTTGAAATATTGGGACCTCTCGACTTGTCGCTGCAAGAGAGAAATTACACTTGGGTAAGCAGATAAAATAAATTTCAATGTAAATTCACTAAAGTATTCTCAACCTTGGTAGTATTTTGGTAATATCATGGTAATTACCTTGGTAATATCGTTGCTGAAGCACGAGAAAGTAAAACCTCCGTAACTGATGGTAGCCATAGTACAATGCAAATACAACGTCGACCTCCGAGAGATCACATATCCATGGCAGTCATCGCGATCATGCTGACCTGTGTAAATAGAAACTGGATATATACCGGCTGATCCCGAAACATGATAAACCAAAAGAGAGTCACTGTAAGGCATTTATTGCCGTTTGCATGGTAGTCGTGACCAAGTCGGGTAGACCTATCACTACGTTTGATTTCTTGATACACACTGGCTGGTTTTGGAACACGATACGTCTAGGCGTGCCATTATGCTGGGTGTTACGTCTAGTCTATGACCATCACGATCCAATACGACACAATGGTCATTTATGTACAAATACTTTGAATGGTTTTCATGTCATATTGGATAATATGATGCAGTGAATCTAACCTTTAATTGAATTTTAAAGTTCTGACGGTGATATAATTGTACGTACATTTAAATTCATTTTATGAATTCACCGAGTATGTGGAATAACTTCCTTATACATGGACAATAATTGGACATTGTCGGCATTTAGTCCTTTTTTTCTGGATTTTAGATATTTAGAAGGAAATTTTGTGTTTTCACTTAAATTTATGTTAAGTAGTGATTATTCTATTACAGGTAAAAAATTTCAACGTGCTATTTGTTGACAACCCTGTCGGTACTGGTTTCAGTTACGTCGAAGACCTAAGATATTTAACCACCTCGAATGATGAAATTGGTATAGTACGCTTTTCTTTTTAATGAATATTTGTGGACTTAACTGTACAAATAAAAAATGCTAAGCCTTATCGAGTTTGTTACTGTTTTAACGTTGTTAAGTGACTTCTTGAGACCAATAGAAAAAAGATTTTTTTTTTTTCAAATTTTTTTTTTTTTTTTTTCAAATAAAATAGTAAATGTTATATCCATAATTCTAGCTCTCGACTTCGTTGAACTTATGCGTGGCTTCTATAGAGCACATCCTGAATTCAATGGTATTCCTCTATATATTTATGGTCAGTCATATGGCGGTAAGATGGCAATCGATATGGGCATACGGATGCATGAGGTTAGTAAATTGTTTTTTTTTAAATATATATATATATATATATATATATATATATACATCAGCTAAATGTGTCCCAGTGCTGGGCAATAAGGCCTCTTCTCAAAGGGAAGGTATGAGCTTAATCATAACTCAAGCCTACGACGTATTGGCGATTTCAAACGCATTATATTTCTACGCGTTCTATATTTTTTCCCATGTACAGTGTTAGTACGAGAATTTTTCTCAAACTTTCCGGATTCCTCACGATGTTTTCTTCAAAGTGCTTTTAATTCTTTTTGATTATCCCTTTTTTGTATTACGTAAACATAAATAAATTTACCTTATGGGGGAAAAATTCAATGGATGTAATACTATGTAAAACGATAATAATTAATTAAAAAGGTGCATACTACTTTTATTAAATGCTATCGAGAATTAATTCAGTGACTTCCATGATTTTAGTCTAATATCATGATCACTAAAACACAAAATCGAATAACAAATAAAATATAGTCAAGAATTAGTATAAATTTACCAAAAATATTTTTTTTTTTTACTTAGGCAGAACAAGCAGGTACTATCCGTTCTAACCTAAAAGGCATAGCTATGGGCAATGCTTGGATATCTCCGGTAGACGCCACACTCACATGGGGCCCATTACTTCTGGCAGCAGGGCTCGTAGACCAAGAAGGCTACGAAGCCATTCAAACTGCTGCAAGAGAATCTGAGAGACTGTTTAACGAAGGTCTTTACGTAGAATCAACTGCACAGTGGGCAAATACACAACGTGTTGTGTTCAGCAGAACGACCAGTGTGGACTTCTATAATATACTAACGAAAATGAGAGTAGGCTTACCAGACACAAGGAAATCTGCTTATGGTAAATTCTTTGTTAATTATTTAATAAATAAATTAAAATCTCGTATATGGAAGACTGCAATTACAAATAATATTGACGAATAGTTATTATAGCTTACAAATTAAGTACTGTGGTTAAAATTAATATTGAAAGCATTCTGATTCTGGCTTATTTCATGCTTTTTTATGTTTTTGAAAACAGTAGATATTATTTTTGTGATGACGTCATAGATAGATACGTGACGTGTGGTGACGTCATCACCGGGATAGATATTTGTTATCTGTTCGACTGTCATACTCTGTGCTTGTGTTCTGTAGAAAGAGCATAGTGACGAAATCACTACACAGGTATTTCACTAAAATACATTAATACACGACTTCTGATTATGTAGTTTAAGTCTATGTTGTGATCATACCGCAGGGTGTATGTATACCAACGTTGACAAATTGTTACATTTTTCGTAACTTTTGACACTTACATGTTACTCATGCAAGTAATTTCTATAATGAACGCGATTTTCGTAACTTCTGATTTGGTTTTAATGTTAAACTAAATTTGATATTTTATCAAAAAATCGCTTCACAAGCGACGAAGTTATTACAAAATTTCCTTCAAATTTAAAAACAGTTAATAATCGCGAATATATCTCAATACTATAAGGGTTTCTACTGTTCAGATAAAAACAAAAAGAACTTTGGTAGGAAAACTTCTCAGGAAATGAATCTTAACTTTTCATTCAAGAGCCCTGATATCAATGGAGTGTTGGCATGCTTCTTTTGACTAACCGAACAACATTTGACATGTCATTTGACAAATGACAGTTGACAATCTATAATATACGCCGTTTTTTAATGTTAAGGTACCAAGCAAAGGAAACGTGTATGTTCTAGTGATGACGTCATGAAGGTCAAACAAAGGGCATGGGATTTTCATCAGAAATATCTTTTTATTCATTGAATATTTTTATTCTATTACATTATAAAATTTACGTAGAATGCAATTCCTTGAAATGGTTTCTGATTTAACCCTGATTTAATAAAAAATGAACAATCCCAATTCCAGTCCTAAAACACTACTACCAGAAAATTTGCCACTCTTCGAGAAGAACCGGCAAGAACGGACTTATCTCTTTTTTTTTTAACGGTTTGAATAAAAATGATACTTAGTTAACAATTGTAATAATTAGTGGATCTATAAAATTAAAGTAATTTGCAGACATTACCTAGAAAACTTTTATTAGTGTTACAATTTTTAATTGTTTGCAGAATTATCGAGAGACATGTTAATCCGTGACCGACCATATATGTCCCCGGTGCGACAAGACGAACTGAATCTCAATACTCTGATGAACACGATAGTTAAAGAGGCTTTAGGCATCCCAGAACACGTTGTCTGGGGATCACAGTCCAGTCCTGTATTCGACTATTTGAGAGGGGACTTCATGAAGCCAGTCACCGAAGGAAGTAAGATAAAATCAATTTTTTTGTTTTTAATCATCAATTCTTGTCCAATTTACCTCCAAAGACGAGACTGTCATAGACGTATCAAATATTTAGTTGACATAATTATGATCTTGGTTATTATAAACCATCCAACTTTTGGCTTTTTAATATGAAATACTGAATACCCAATTATGTACATTTCATAATTTTGAATGTAATTTACAGTTGAAAAACTCCTCAACGAGACTGATATTATTTTAACTAAATACAACGGAAATCTCGACTTAATTTGTGACACACCCGGTGAGTTCAATACATAGTTTAATAATTTAATAATAGTTGTGATAAACGTACTAGTATGTAAATCTATGGTTGTAGGTACCTACGCAATAAAACTACCTAATAATTTATTTTCTCGTATTATCGTATGCAAGAAAGCTTCATTGAGAAGAATTGTTTATACCATCACGCCTGTATCCCTGAAGAGGTAGGCAAAGGTACACCCACAGTTCGTCGGGTATGTTTTTAGGTCCAATGTAATAGGGGGTGAGACTATTTCCATTAATCGGGCACAAAGCCAAAATGGGAGCTGCTACTGACAATTTCGTAGAAAACCCCAACAACACTTTGCTCGTCCTGGGAATAGAACCCAGGAACTTGAGCTTACGATAGTCGCGCTTACGACCACTAGGCTAATGAGGCAGTTATTTGTCGTATTATCGTATTCCAGTAAGCTTAATTAAGAAGAATTGTTTATACTGACTAGAAGCTTGTAAAAAATAAAAAATCGGCAGGTAATTTTATAGGTATATTTAGAAATAAATAATTGTATAAAAAAGAAAACCGTTAGTAAAATAAAAATTGAAACAGTTACCTAAACTTTTGTGTTTCATAAAATGTGAAAACCACTTACCATTTGATATAGTAACATTTTCCCATTGGCTGATACTAATAAATACTCTGGGGAAAAGATTCGACCATTTTTTTATCTCAACGTACTGATGGTATATTACAATTTTTTTTTAATTTTATATACTTTATGACAGGACAAATCTTATGGGTGGATAGACTAAACTGGCCAGGCGCTGACGGCTATAGGAACGCTACGCGCCGCCCCATTTGGGAAGACAATAAATTAGAGGGCTACTACAAATCCTATGGTAACTTTAGATTCTTCTGGATCAACGTAGCTGGGCATAGTGTAAGTACTTATCAGTTTCACATAGACGTTCCAATTAGAAATAGGATTAGCTTATTCTATACTAGCGGCCGCCCGGGCTTCGCACGGGCATTTAACAAAAATTTCAAAATTAAAAATTATAATACACACGAATAAACCCTTCTATTTGCGTCGGGTTACTAAAAAAAGAAAATTATAAGAAAATTTTGAATATTATTATTTTAATGAACTTATATTTTTATTTTTATGACTTTTTTGTTATTATTTTTTATATATTTTATTTGTTATTTTTTTTATAAATGTTTAATTTTTTTGTAATTTTTGTAAAAAGATCATTTTAACAAAACAAAAGCCATTCACTTTATTTAGTCTGAGAATTCCTGTAAACGATATTTGACGTTGTCTTATTTTTCCGCTTTTAACGTCAATTCATGTAGTGGCAGCCCAGAACGGTTTAGACAATATAAAAATTCCGGTGGGTAATGGACTACGTCTTCGATATTAGTTACAGTGTCAATTGATTTGTATTTTTTTATTAGGCTGGGGACTTTTTGAATAATAAAATTGTTTATTTCGTTCACCGTATCATTCCTAGGTGTCACTATTGCTCTAGAACAGAACCAACGAAAGTCCTTTTTGTGCAAATTTTGAATGTGAGGGTATATGCATCTATAAAAATTTCTAAATTATGGACTATTTGGCCTAGAGACTGATCCAAAAGGATATCACGATTTCTGCTTAAATTTGGAGTTGCAAGCTGTTTAATAGGCTCTTTGAGAACTTTTTTTTAACGTGCCCCCAACGGTTTTTAAGTACTCGAATGAGGTTGGACCGCGAACGTGATGTAGCAACATCCTAAGATAAAAACACTCTGATTGAGAAAGATGCACACCGTAGACTCTTCCTAAAAGCATCTTCTTTTATGACTGGATGGCCAACTACGTCCACACCACGCCTCCTTCTTGTGAATTTATTATTGGCCCATGTGTAGTATTGCGGGACTTCGTTGTATAGAAGTGTCTTTGCGAATTCATCTTCATTACAGAGCTCAAAGAAAGCCAGCAAAGTAGTTTACGTGGGCTTTAGGCCACTTGTTCAGCTGTTTCTGCGGTAAAATAGACCCTTTGGTCATTTTCTAAGTGGACAGCTAACGCAAGACTGTAGGATGCCGCTCGTGGATCGGAAATTCGAATATTTGCCAGACAGCTTCGGAAACCAGTAACAAAAAGAATTATTTTCTTCCAGAAAAGAGACTGCCTTTTGTACTTAATTTAATAAACGAAATATTTTACAGTAAAAATGACTGTTTTACGTAAAATTTAACTATGTTATTTCAATGCGAGTCTATTGCCATTTATACAAAAATGAACAAATAAAATAAATGAAGGAAAAAGAAGAAAAAATAAAATCACAATGGAAGTCTGATTTTACGAAATTATATAATAAACTAATTTTTTTAAGTATATATAATAATCTCGTGTCACGATGTATGTTCGCGATAAACTCCGAAACTACTGAACCGATTATGATCATATTTCGTAACTATCTATCATTTGGTCCAACTTAAAAGATAAGATAGTTTTTATTTTAATTATTGACAAATTACGGGATGTCAATAACTACTACGTATTAACAAAAGCGTGCGGAGCCGCGGACATATCGCTAGTAATCTATATAAATAAAAATGAAAATGTTCGTTTGTTCAATAGATCTCCGAAAATTCAACCGATTGGTTTGTAATTTTGACACAACGTTGTATTCGAATACGCGCGTGTTTTTTATATGTATACCTACTTTTTTAATACACGTTTACTGTCTAATTTTGTAATATACGTCCATAGTTTTAAAAAAACTAGAAAAAGTCACAGCAAATCGTGTTAGAGTACAGCCAGTATATAATAAAAATTAAATCTGTAACTTTTCTAAAAATAATACATAAATAAAAAAACAATATACACTATGCATACATATTTTGATTAATTCAATCTCATTTCAGGTCCCACGCGACAACCCACAAGGCACAAATGCTTTTCTCCGTGATATGACTTCATTTGGCTAATAATTAGCTTGTATTTATATTCTGTCTATAAATAAATTATTATTACAGTTCAAATTATTTTTCTTCTATCATATCTCATGATAAGCAGGACTTCACAACTACTTAGTGATTCGCTTCACTTATTTCCATTCTAACTATGGACACATTTATTATATAAATTTTCTTTTGAAGCTTATTTTATTTCACAGATTACTTAAGCGTTTAATTTAGATTTCCGAAACACAAATAATATAATATAACAATTATAATAGAAAACTTTTCATAAAATAATTATTAATTGAAATACGATAAAAATACGTAGTAAATAAAGGGCAATGGGCAATTTAAATCTATTTCTCTTTTAGGTATCAAAACTAAAGTAATTACTGGAGCTATGGTCCAGCTAAACTAATTGTGTGTGGAAATGTCGTATCTAATAAGTAATTAAATTAAATTAAGTCGTATCTAATAATTGGCTTATTATCTTTTTTGGGGATAACGATTGAATAGGGTACAAACAATATAAGAACAAGTTTCGACGTCTTTCAGCAGACATAATATTGTAGTAACTAGGCAATTAATTACATAATATGCGAAAGTAATTCGGAAAAACTAAAATTTTTTTACAGCTTTGTACTAAATGCATAAGAAAGTGTATACGGTACTTATAACAAACAAAATTAAACAATTTTTAAAAATTTTGTCTCTGTCTATTTGTTCCGGCTAATCTCAGAAACGCTTGAACCGATTTTGACGGGATTGTCACTGACAGATAGCTGATGTTATAAGTAGTAGGATTAGAGATTTGCGCAATTAAAATAAACTAAACTAGCAGTTTCCAGTATCAACCGTGCCCCACACACACGATCTCCTTCGCTGCCATCGTCGTCGCGTCGCCGTGCCGCATACGACTCATAATCCATGCGGACAAATACAGCTAGTAGGTATATAATATTATACAAGTATACGGGTGCAAGTACTTCAAAAATATGCAAGAAATTTAGACTTTATCATTTAAAACATCGATTAGTTAACTAAAATACTTACTTAGATAAGAAAAGATTATTTTAATCTATTATTTTAGTGCAAGTAGTACACGCAACAAAGATACGTCTTGAGTGTTAATGTTTTTGGAAAAATAGAAATATGCGTAAGAGAACAGTTATAATTATAGTTTCGGTGATAGTTGGAGCAATCCTTGCTGCAGGATTAGGTGTCCTTATCTGGTGGTTAGTGAGTGATACAGATGACTTCAGCGTTATCCGTAAGTAATCTTTATGAAACTTACTATTTTATAAGATGAAACTTATTTAGAACTATCTATGAACGTAAATAAATTAGAGTAGGTAATTCGTCAAATTGACTATTCATAGTGAGCACAGTATAGGTAATTCATATACAACGACAACTGCCGAGAAATTAATAATTCAAACGCATAAAGAACCTGATGGTCAAATGCCGGGAGACGGTTCTTACAGTTTCACGGAATAGCAAAGATAAGACATAGAGAACTTTTTAGTTTGTGCGGAGATTAACGAGAAACTGTGGCTTCTGTTGTGTTGTGGAAAGGAGAGCAAGGAATTAGTTTTAGACGTTTTGGTCTGGTCCGGGAGGGGGAACATATAAATCTAAGCTGAAACGCTAATATTCGCTGAATATTCACCCTTTGTATTCATTCCACAAATTGGCTAAAATATAATTTTCAACTTATTAATTTAATTAGCATTTAGAGCTCTCCTTTTTTATAGTGTAAAGTCACAGGCAAAAACTAGTTTACCTTTGTGCGTTTTAGGATCTCGCACAGGAAAAGTAGCTGTCTGTGGAACTGTCCATATATAATTATCTAACTATTAAAATTAGTGGACAAGAGAGTACATTTAGAACTTATTTTTACACTAAAAAACTAAGTATTTAGAGAAACATTAATTAGGTACCTGTGTAAGTAGGTATTAATTTAATACACTGTATGATGCATGCCTTGTACTCACTGGAATAACGTCATGGAAATATCATTTTTAGGTTTGGAAGGTGATGGTTTAGGAGATGTTGAACAAACAGCAGCGTTTACAAGAATACGTGGCAGTGGTGATATGTTCTGGTGGTTCTATCGAGCGCTGTAACTACTCGATCAAATACACCGTTGCGTCCTATAATTTTGTGGCTAGATGGAATCACTGGAGTCCCTCCTAGTCTACTTGCAAATTTTGGCATGTTTGGTCCTTACGACTTTAACTTAAATAGGAGAAATGATTCATGGGTAAGTAATGCTCGTATAAAAAAATTTTTCAAGAATACATTTTACTATCTACAGTTTACGTCTTCAAGTATTAGCATCATCTAATGAAATAAGCTAATCAACACCAATGGAGATTTTTTTATATTTGTCTTTGCCATTCCATATTGAAACTCTACTAAATATGGATAGATCATTAAAATATCTTTCGGATATAAATCACTAACGACTTTTATGCTATTTGGTTTGAATTTACATTTGTGTAGCCGCAATACCTATGTAGTAACAAATCTAAAAAATATAGATTAAGCTAAATCATTACGTATACGTACCATTCCTATTCAGAGATATACTTAGTATAGTCCTTAAAATTTAACTCATTAAACTGAAAATAAATCATGGATATTAACTAACAATTTTTTACGATTGCAGCTGTAATAAATTCAATTCAAAGGTAAGTAATAGCTACCCAATTGATCCTTAGAAAACACCCTATCACCATGCAATGGTTTTGCCACGATGTTTTACTAAATTAAAGATGTTTTACAAAGTTATAAAATTATCAGAATCATTGACTGAATACACTGACGTACACAGATATACCTATTATTTACCAAATTGAAGCCATATTTTCACAGGTTGATGAATACAATTTACTCTTCGTAGACGCACCATTAGGTACCGGGTTTAGCACAGCCCTAAATGGTGACCAAATATCCGGGGATCTTGACGAAAACAGTAAGACATCAAACGTTATTTCTAGATTTATCAATATTTCATATATAATATTTTATATTCTAAAGTGTTAACACCATATTCTTTTTTATAGCGAACCATCTGCTTTTTACTTTAGAATCGTTTTACACGGTCCACGAAGAATACAGTGATACTCCATTATATATTTTTGGCCAAGGACACGGAGCACAATTAGCTGTATCGCTCGCTATCAGACTCTCCAGTGTAAGATCTATTATAATTTAATGCAATGCTATAAATAAGTAGATTCATAAGTACCTACCTACTTATTTATTATTATTAAAATGTTATTGAGATATTATATTAATTATAATCTTTTCAGTGGAATATGTGTGTAGGTTCGGGATTTGTTGTATACCACAAATCTTGTCAGAGTTCGCATACTCTTATCGAGCAATTCAAAATTTAAATTTAATTAGTCACTGTATTGGCTCATGGTGAAGGAAAACATCGTGAGAAAACATGAACGCTTTGAGGAAACGTTCTTGTAATACATAATACAGAACTATAGAATCCCACATATTAAAGATGGTGGGCTGACGTGTTGATTAAGCCTATTCCTGCTCTCATGAACGGACCTATGTTCAGCATTGATACGTTTAGGAGCTGGTTTAAAAAAACTATGTTGAATGAATCGTGACTTTCATAAATACCTATATATATATATATATATATTTCATGACTATTTTAGACTGATAGCTTCTCGCATAATCTAAAGGGAGTTGTCATAGCAAATGGTATTATCTCACCCGCCATGGCTCTAACGAAACTTGGATTTTATCTGGAGGAACTCGCCTACATAGATGGTGATGGCCGTACCGCCACTGAAACTTTATCAGATGAAGTAAACGGCTTAGTAAATGACGGCCAACTAGAAGAAGCTTTTGACAAATTCATGTCATTAAATGAATTCGTGAATGAGAATGCTGGCGCCGTAGCGGTTAATTTGGGATATATCGTTGAAAAATTGACTCGAGAGCCTACGCGAGGTAATTCTATTAAGCCAAAGACTTTAATTGTTTAATTTCCATTTATGTGATATTCTGCATCTGTCTTGATCATATGTTTGCATTTTAAATCCAGCATTACTAACAACAATTTTAATCATGGCAATTAAAAATTCATCGTCCTTGTTATTATTTTAATTGTTTTACTTGTGCATAATATTCTAACTATAATATATTATACAAAATGCCACCAATATTACAAAGTATAGATTCAAATAATACAAGTTTCTGAATAGAAATTAAAACAATTCATGTAATTGATCAAGATCCCACCAAAACTCCCAATGCCTCTTTTTCAAGATTTTTATCGATTACATCAACAGATTTCTGTTATTTAAAATAAAATAAATAAGACTCAATACCACAATACTTTCAGATTTTGGTCTAAAGCAATACATCAAAGAAGTTTTCCGTTTGGAAGGCCCTTCATTCATGGACGAAACAGTAGCGCCTGCACTTGGAGTATCAAAAAGTGCATACGACGATCAAAGGGAAAATGCTATACAAGCATTTAGGAGAACTTTCATGTTACCTGCGACAGATAAAGGTATCATAATTGTTAATTATGTTTCCAAACGTGCGTTCTCAAAAGCAGTGCCATAACTAGGGCGGTGACCACCCACAGGACACAGATTCTGAAGAGGTGCAGAAATGACCAGACCAGAACCACAAACAAAATCTATAAAAAATTTCAAGGGCTATTTTTTTACAGAAGCTCGCACCGGGCGCATAAAAGGCTAGTTAGGACACTGCTCAAAAGAACGATTAATATTAAAAAGGTTTAAGGTCCCCCATAAAAAAGCATAAAAGCACGGTGAGGATGGGGGGGGGGGGGGTGTTAAAATGAGTTTTACTTATAGGTGTTATGGGTAATAAAATTGAATAGGTTAAGAACCGCTACTATAGCCAGCTGATCTCCATCCCTCGGTGGTAGCCGTTTATTTTGAATTGTACTGTGCCTACTTTGTCATACCACTTTATAAAAGAATAACCCAATTATTTATTAATTTATTCATTAAATAAATTATATCCTAAAACTTCTGTACTAAAATAATATAATATATGACAATGTTTAATTATATATCTTTGTTGTTATTTATTAATTAATAAGAAATATCAACCCTGCACAAATAATCCGTAAATATGTCCTAGATTTATAATAATAATTAGTATGATTCTTTTAGTGGAATATTTACTTCAGAACACGGATGTAGCTGTAACTATTTACAATGGTAATTTGGATGCTGTCTCCAATACACCGGGTAAGTATTTGAATTTCAATAAATCGTCAGCTTAATTAATAATACTGATAACACATGTTTTTCTATGCGTCTTGGCGCAATTTAGATTTTTCTTTAATTATTCATTATGGAAAAGTAAATGTGATTTTTTGTATCTCTGTAACTATATCATCATTTATTACAGATATAACATATTAGGTAACTTTTTTTAATTCTTTTGATTGATTGATGATTAATACCGAAAATTAAGGTAATACTAGGTTTTGTCAGTTTGTAACATAGTGTGTTCCAATGAAAATATATAACAAATAATTTATACCAATATTATTAAGAGGAAAGATTAGATTTTTTGTTTGTAATGGATAAACTCAAAAAATACTGGACTGATTTTAAAAATTATTTCTCATTAAGCTACAGTATCAGCGAGTAACATAGGCTATATTATAATTTGAAAAATGTATTTGTTTCTCATAAAAATGTCGATAGTTTTACACAAAGTATAAAAAATTGCCTACACGGGTGCGTTGGCGATGTTTGTCGTATAAAATTAACATGGGTAAAACCGTGGGGCACAGCTAGTACAATATATTTTTGTTTAGCGATGAACGGGTTTTGGCGAGTTTCATAATGTGGTGATGTGTCTACTATAAAAATGTAAAACAAAAAAATATAAAATGATGGTCTGGTCTTTTTCTTTTCTCAGGCCAACTCCTTTGGGTCGATAATCTAGTATGGCCCGGTCAGGCTGAATTCAGGAACAGTTCACGCCAGACTCTGGTTGTGAACTCGTTAGTTGAAGGCTACTTTAGAGAAACGCCGAGACTTACGTTTTATTGGATGAACGCTGCTGGACTTTCGGTAATTATTATAGAATTTTCTTATACCATAATGAAAGACGTGCGATTTTGTATGTACTCAAAAGTTAACCACTTAAACTAGGTACTGAACTGCTTTTACCGAATTAAATTATTTAGGATTTTTGTTAGATGTTAACGTATTATGTACATAGGTACTCAGGGCCAATTTTTCAATTAGCACATTTTCCTTTGACTATATAGGCAAAGCAGATTATTTGCGGTATATCTTTTAAAGTTGACAAGTTTTCCAGATATTATCCGTCAAACACCAAAACTATTCCTTAAATAAAATTATCTGACTATTGAAAAATCGGCCCTTGCTACTTTGAGTTTTAAGCGTCTATATTTTTATCAATTAAAATATTAACTGCTATGCTGAGCTAATATTAATAATAAAAAAATACAGATTCAAACATACATGTAGTATATAATACTTACCAAATTATTAAATCTATGGTTTTAAAGAAAGCAGACTTAGGTTTAAAACAAAGATACCTACAGTTGTTGAAAAATACTTCATGAGTCATTAATTTATTTATTCTGACCATGGACTCCTAAAAAATACAATAAAGTACCTAAGTTATTTGTTCTTATCAATTATTTATTAACACAACTAGCCAGTGGCGTAGCTAGGTAACCTAGGGCCCTGGGGCAAAAAATAAACTAATGCCCTAACTAAACTATTTAAAATCGTTTGTTCCGTATTCGTCGTTTTCCGAATTCCACGTACTGCACAGATTTGTCGTAATCCAGATTCTTCGTAATAGAGTTGACTCCATAATAAAATTAAAATCCAAATATAAATTGTAGCTTATTTTAATGAACAAATTAAAACTATTTTATGAAAGTAGATGAAGTTACCGTTCAAAAAATACAGACACATAGATAGAGGAGGCACGTTAATAGTGTCCCGTTGAGCACTCTTTAGGTTCGAAATCCTAATTAAAGTAGTTATTTTTAAACCAATAACACCACTTTCTTGACCGGCTATACGTTTTAATTTGGAGTACGACGAATCTGGGTTTAGACAAATTTGAAGTACATCAAGTTCGGAACACGATGATAAATAAATCGTAAATAAAAATATATTATTATGTAGTTACATTTAAATACTTTAAAGTTGCAAACGTACTTTATCATCAGTTCTTTATTGTGCATAACAACAGGGCACGTCCTGATTCTACACGCAGAGTTTGGGAATGAATAATTGGTTAAATTAATTAATATAGGTATTGGTTTTAAGGAATAATACAAAGTACCTAAATCAAAAAGTTTTTATTTTCCTTTATTTTACATAAAACATCAAAAACAATTTATTTAGCGATGTTATGTACAAAGGACTTCTGTTATATCTAAACTTGATGCGGCTTTGATTTCGATTACTATTAATTAATGATAACTGATAAATGTCGAGTCGAGCTTGGCCCCTAGTATTCCTCAAATAGTTTTTTTATAATTGCTGTAAATACTTCTGTTAGGTCACATTCCAACACTCCATATTTGCTCATTATTTCTTTACAGAATTGGTGAATAGTCCATATTTTTGCCTTAATTAATTCAGGTAAAAGCAGGTGGTAAATATTAAGAAATTGAAGGGAAAAGTTAGGTTTTATTATATCAGAATATTTACGTTGGAATTGGTCACACTTTTATAATAAAGTTGTTTCATCTACATCCAGTAAAAATGTTGGTGTTAGAAAATTGAATATTTGACTGACTGCACTCATGCCAGTAAAACGTGCATTTAACTGAATTATTATTGTATCTAGTACATTATCGAAAATAGTAATTTATAAAATCGGTAATCTGCGGATAATTCATCAAAATGTTTTTTTTTTATATTTTCCTTTGCCTTTCTTCTTTGAAATGGGGACCTATGCCATATTTTGTTGCGTTTAAATGATTCGAAGTAATTTCTATAAATTTGCATCTTTACATTTGTTTCTTGTAAAGTTCTACTTGCTTCGTCCAAATCAATGTTGCATTTTTACAAAGTTTTAGATGCTTATTTGATATCATTAAATATGCAGTGCATGGATTCACATAGGAACACGAACTCGAAATTTAGCATTTTTGTTTTAATATTTTCTGCTTCACTTCGCTCATATTTACTGGAACTTTTCAGAATGATTTCTGCTAATGCTTAGATTATATCGAAATAATTAAGTTTTACTGCAGATATCGTATTGACCCCACTGGACCATCTGGTCGGATTTAGTTTTTTAGAGTGGTGTCCGATTTGGCAGTGAATTTTCACAGCAGATCCCAGCGTTTGATGATAAGTCCGAAAAAATTAAACAAATCTTACAATGCTGCGAAATAATTCTGCAATTCCAAATTATTGCTAACGGCATCATGTCAAAGATATTCGAGACTTATTGGGAATTTCCCTGTATTTTTCAAATAAGTTGCCATTATTAAAGTCGCGTTCCTGGAATCTGGTTTATTTATGTTCCGAATGTGAGAGAAATTTTCAGTAGTTCAATTTTATAGTTTGTAAGTCAGAGTCCGAGAGGCCTCTGAGTTTGAGGGGCCCGAGACACTGCCCCGTCTAGTTCTCCGGTAGCTACGCCATTGCAACTAGCCCACCAGTGCGAATAGTGCGAATTGCCAATAAAAATTAAAGTCTAACTAACAACTGTCCTATTATTTATACATATATAAATAATAGCTGAGAAATAATATACCTACATATACTTACAATAGATGTAGGGGTTAGAGGCAATGGTTCACTTTGTCTAACCATATAAAATATTAAATTGTATTTTTTAACAGTTTCTTTTACATTAAAATAAATTTTAGGTTCCACTGGACAGTCCTGTCGCAATGAGACGAGTTTTACAGAGGATTACACAAAATTGAGGGAAGATAAATATTCATAGAGTACCTACATTAAATAATTTTTAATAGCAAAAAATACATATGTGTTTTTATGTGTAAATATGATTTTGTAAATTTCTGTCTATGAAGTAAATTTATTATGGAAATAATCTTGTTTTTTGTTGTTTAGTGTTTTTTCATTCGCTAAACGGAATAGCGAAATATGTCTAAAATACGATAATAAAACTTAATGAATAAGATACGTCGTGTCGTTTGCTCTTTTATTTTTACTAGAATAGGAACCCTGATTCTATTTGAGATTTGACGATCGTAGTTTTTTTGCGGGATCATTCATGTAGTGGTTTCCGTTAAAATTCATGAACCTGCGTTATTTGGCCCTATGTTATGTACTATTGGTGACATTTTTCTTGATATGGTTGAGTCCAAAATTGTAGTGGATTATGAATAATAATTAATAACAGAACTAAAAACATGTATTTTGAATTGCCATGTAAAAATTAAGAGGTCGTACAAGGGAACCACCATATTCTTAAAGCCATGATGTATGAAGACATAAATAATTGTACGCAGTTAGGCTTAATTAACGCGTATCTTACATCCATATCAATAATAAAAAGATTTTTGACAGATAATAGAAATCAGAGACAATATTTAACAGCAGTGATACCAGCCCTAAATTCAAATGTTGTATGATTCTTGGGGGACAAAATTTACACTTTTATTTACAAAAACTATAATTGTTCTACTAAAATATTAAAAAAGGACAACCACGTGGTAGACAATTTTGTATGATAAAAAGTTCTCCATATATTTTACCTTCTTGATTTTTCATTGACATATAAAAATTACTCGGTTGGAGGGAAAGAGTTATGGAAATCTGGCAACACTGTTTGACAGCCTTCATTTGATTCTTTATTTATTTTATTGGGTTGTTGATAAACTTAATGCACATTGCACGAAGTAGGTATGAAATAATAATATTAGTAAATATCGGTTGTAAGTATCGTTTTCTTCCTTCGTTAAAATATTAGACAAACGTTCTGCAAAAGTAATAAGTAGAAATAGCATCGCGATAAACATAAGATTTGAAATTTTTCTGAAACATTACTCCAACAGTGATAAAAAAGTAATTTGTGATTCTTCTGATAACGAGTGAAAAATGGCAGATATTCTTGATATATTGGAAATAGAACAGCCCGGTACAACTGAAATCAGCAGAGATAGCATTATACATGGAGATAAGAACAAAAAGAAGTATGTACAAGCGAAAGCGGCTAAAAGACCGGAGGGAATGCACCGTGAGGTATTTGCCCTCCTCTACAATGATAATAAAGACTTACCTCCACTGCTTCCCACTGACACAGGTAAAATGCTGTTAAAAGGTTACTAAGTTAACTAGTTTTCAGTTTTGTAACATTTCTTATATATAAAATGTATTTCTTAAAATATATTTATAGTTTATTTATTTTACTAAGAAAACATGGTGTTTCTTATTTAGAATTACATTCTTAGCCTTTCTTCATGTATATATATATATTTCCCAGAATATAATTTACATTCATTATAAAGTAGCTGACCTACGCAACTTTTTCTATGTCACATAAGAGAAAGAAAGTTAGAGAGAAAGGGTTATAGACACCTATAATACAATTCAAAAGGAGCTGAAACTTTATTTATTTTGCCTTGGAGTTATTTTGAAACTGTGATATCTCCTACAATATTCATTAAAATCATTTGATGTAAAGGGCAATTTTGTTCAAAATTAAATACTTGTGATGAATAACATATTTATTTCGATAATAATGTTTATAAAAACACCTTTGCGTATAATGCATTATTTTAGAACAAATTTTATTACCATAAAAAAGGTTTTATTGTGTCAACTTTAAAAGATAGACATATGCTATCGCAAACTTTATTTTAGAACTTTTTAAGAGAAACAATTCCGTCACATGTGATTGTTGCATATGCAAATGTAATAAACTGAACATTTTTTAAAAGTAAGAATAACATTGTGTTTCATTTTAACTACTAGCTGTGCCCATGACTTCACTCATGTGGACTACAGAATGCCTGTGCGAATCTTGCTTCTCCGCTCCCATCTATTTTAAAGACAAGAATTCTTATTGTGGGTGTTCCTTAGAAGATAGATGTATACTCACCTGGACTTTTTTGTAGGTCTTTTTATTATCTATGTAGTACATTAATTTGCTATATCTCTTATGGTTTGCTCAGCATAAGCCATTTAAGCGCCCGAATTGATTCACCATGACCATTTTTTTTAATTTGTGCAGAACCCTAATTCTTTTTCTAAATTAAAAGTAGCCTAAGTTACTCCCTATGTCATCAGCTATCTATCATTGAAACTCTCGTCAAAATCCGTCCAACCGTTTTGCAGATTATTCAGAACAAACAGACAGACAAAATTTTTAAAAATAGGCTTTTTGTTATTTGTATCATAAATACTTTCATATGCATCTAGTAAAAAACTGTTATTTTGACATTATAAACAGACACTTTAATTTTATTAATTGTATAGATTATTATTTATTATTTAAAGGTATCTAGGTCTGACATTATTTAACAGTTGTTGACTGACATTAATATAATAGAAGTCATTATATTACTTTCTCTCTATTATCTTAATTGGGATGCATACCATGCCACAATATGTTAATAATTCTACCCTTACTTCACAGGAAAAGGCTATAAGCAAACTAAAGCAAAACTAGGAATGCGAAAAGTGAGAAAATGGGTTTGGGCACCATTCACTAATCCTGCACGCAATGATAATGCTGCATTCTATCACTGGAAAAGAGTAGCTGATGAATCTAAAGAATATCCTTTTGCACAGTTTAATAAAGTGAGTTTTATTATCTATAAAAATGTTGTTTCCTTTGTGTGAGTTATTGCATACTCACTGTTTATTTTCCTTACATTATTTATTATTAACAGACTTTAACAAAACACATGTCCATCTAAAATAATGTAGGTTCTTAATATTAAATGCAAATAGGATGCAACTATATAGCATGGTTGTAATGTTCGCATATCTATCTTCCACAAGTTAAAATTGTAATCCCAATATTGAGTCATTTTTGACCATTATTTAATTATTATTTGTTATGCAACTAAGGGGGCAAACAAGTTACCGGCCCACTTGATAGCAAGTGGCAACATTGGCATCACTAGTGCATTACCAACATTGAACTCCCTACCTCCAAGGAGCTATGGATACTCTACTTACTGCAGGAATACAGCACAAGGTTATTTGGATGCTATCTTATAAAGGGTATTCTACCAGTCAGACTGCCCCAAGTAGTGAGAAACCTCCAAAGAACCTGTGTGGCTACACAATAATAATAATACTTTTTTGTCCTTCAAGCAAGTGTCAATACCATCATACTCTGAATCAGAGTATAACCAATACTTAAAATCAGAGGATTGGAGTCAGGCAGAGTCAGATCACCTCATAGACCTATGCCAAAGATTTGATTTGCGTTTCATAGTCATTCATGATAGGTGGGATAGAGCTGCATTCAGAGACAGAAGTATTGAAGATTTGAAGGAAAGGTATTATGGTATATGCGCAACATTAAGCAAGGTAAGTAGTACAATAATTGTAGGAATACATTCTGTGATTTTAAAAATAGAACCAAAGTAAAAAATACGTAATTATAAAGGAAGAATTTTTGTATTTTATTATTTGATAACTGAAAAAGAAAATAATTTTCTTTCTTGAAAAAGTATAATTATGTATAAAATTTAATTGGATATTTTTATTTAAGGTAAAAACCAACCCCTGGTCTAATACTGTTACTATGGGTAATGGTGAGAAACGAGTCTACCATTATGATGCTGAACATGAAAGAAAACGTAAAGAACAACTGCGCCGACTGTTTGAGCGTACACAAGAGCAGGTAAGACTTAATTTCAATTTATATTAAACTGCTTAATTTTTTGATATTATAACTTAAACCTGGTAAAATACGTTTGCATTTACGCGGCGGAGGAGGTGTCGCTTACTGTGACAAAGGGGATCAGGGGGTCTAAGCAAACGTGATGTTTCTAGCTCAAACAATTTTGCAAATTTTTCTCGGTTTAAAAAAAAAAAATCATTCATTTTATATTTGTAAATATATAAATATTTTTAAGTATAAGTAATAACTTAATTTTAGTCATTTTGTTTTTTCTTGTTTTCCACATTGCGATCCGTCAGAATTAAAGTTTAGTTATAGCCAATAAAAAATATTTAAAAATATCGAAAATTATGTACTATCAATTGCCATATGTTATGTACGGTATATCATTCGCAACGTAATATTGTAGAAAATGTTATAAACGGCAAGGGGGGGGGGGGTTCTAAAAAGGTCAAATTTTGCTCGACGTAAGGTCCCCTAATATTAATTAACTTTTTAAAAATATTTGAAAGTTGTCATAGAATTTATAAGCAATATCTATCAAATTCGCCAGTATATTTTTAAGCTCTTCATAGCTTAGGAAACCCAAAAAAATACTTTAACTTGTAGTATGTTAATCATAAGAATGTTTGAATGACAGTTTGTACTACGTAACAATTTACGTTCTATGGATATGTCATGCAAAATTTATCTTCTAGATTGATGAAGAACAGATGCTTATCGCTGAGCTGAAGAAGATTGAAGCGCGAAAACGTGAGAGAGAAAGGAAAACACAAGACTTGCAAAAACTTATATCTAGAGCGGACAGTGGCATTAATCCAGTTGTAAATACGGTTGTAAATAACACGGAAGGTCCAAGTACTCCATCAACGGCTGCAGCGAACATCGCCAGGCGTCATGACAGGAAACTGCATAAGAAAAAACTTACAACACAGCAAAGACCAGTACGAACTGTCGAAAATGTGGTATGGCTCATTTGCACTTATTTCATAAATACATTTTGGAACCATATTGTGATCATTACATATTTTTATTGTGACATTGAATAGGTATATTTGAATCTATAGCTAACATGCTATTCTCTGGAACTACCAGTTAGGTTTTGAAAAATTACTTTTGCATTTTATAGCATACTAGCGGTGTGACCGCGGCTCCGCACGTGTTTGTTATTATGCAGTAGTTATTGACATCCCGTAATTTTATTTACAATTCATATAGACTATCTATCGAGCAATGACATGTATTTCCTGTGTACAATTTTCATCAAAATCAGTTGAGACTTGAGATGTATTCTTATCTTTATACAATTTCTAAAAATATTAAGTATTGATAATTCTTATAGCGTATCAATTGTAAAATGACGTATGTACAAATTTTCAATATTTTGTATTTCTTTTTTTGCATTTTCTAAAAGTACTACTGACAATTCTTATATATCTAATCATGGAATGACTTATACTTTCATGTACAAAATGTCATCAAAATCAGTTTCAGAATTAACGAAAATAGTTTAAATGTTTTTACTATTTTTTAAAGTAATATTGAAATTTCTTATACCCTATCAATTGACCAATGACACAAGCTTCCAGTGTATCAAATTTCATGAGAAGCGGTCAAGCCGTTGTAGAGTTAAATCGGGACATACAAACAGACAGGCAAAAAATTTTTTAAATGCTTATTCGTTATCTGTGTCCTTCATATACTAAAAAGAATTACATCTACAGACATAACTACATATTTATTAATAAGTATAGATTTATTGAAGGTTATATAAATTCACGTTAAAACTGAGGAGCTGAGTAGTAATCATGAACTACAAGCATTCTGGAAAGCTGTTGGTTGAGAACAATGATAGGCTACATGGGTGTATTGGTCGAATAAATTTAACATGGGTGAAAGCTTAGGACACAGCTAGTTCCAAAATAATAATCAAAAGTTTTAATTGATCTTTATATCCATAAATCCATTTTTATTTTTGAACTTCTGTGATCCTTCTCATATGCTTGGTGTTTATTCTATTATCAGACAGTAGAATGGTCAGGCATAAAGTTCCCGGAAGCACGAGGGACTGGTGTATGGCTCCGCTCACAGAGGATGAAATTACCCCCTGGTGTGGGACAGAGGAAAACCAAAGCGATTGAACAGGAGCTGCGTATCATGAATATCGGTTGGTATTCTAATTTACTTTTTAATTAACATGCGCCTTTATACAATATATTTAATGTATGAGGTTGAATAAGACGAGACTAAAAATAGTGCAGGCGCCATAAAAGTTGAGTATGCAAAATGTGAGGACGGCAACTATGTTCAAATTCTTTTACCCGAGACACCGAATTAAAAAGAAAAACCATGTTGCCGGCAGCTGTGCCCTTTTCATTGTCCCCACCCTTCTCGCCACTCTGCGCATCTATACGTTATAGCGCTTTTAATAGTCAGTAAAAAATAATTCATAGTGCCTAAAGGTTTATTGTTTTCGATGTTCGCGCAATAATTGTAATAATTTATTTTCAAGCTCTGAAAAGAAGTTACTGCTCGTTCGATTTCTCTTTACTGCTGATCCTAGATATGCACAAGTAAAAGAAGATTGCGAAGTTATATATTTGTGGAGGATTTGAAGACCCAACAAAATGTTTTAAATTACAAGGCTCTTCGTTTTTTGAACAACCTGACTTTAATTCAAACCATTTAGAGGCAGATTCAAAGATGTTTTGTCATATATTTCACGCAGTAAAAATCCAATCTGCCCATATCATAATCCTTAGCGCTGATACAGATGTTTTCATCCTGGGAATTTATTTCTGGAATAAGCTAGCATGTCTAGGTTGTTTAGGTTTATGGTTCGACGGTTCTTATAAGAAGAAATACATTTCGGGATGTCATTTGACTGCTCAATACCTTGGTGAAAACATTTGTCGTATTTTGCCAGCATTACACTCTCTAAGTGGTTGTGACTCTACTAGCAGATTGAGATGGATAATATTGATTAAACACATCAGTTGCTACATTTACATTTATTAAGAGCTTCAGCACAAAAATATGTATAGATAAATACTGAGCAAACACTACTACAGCCTATTGATTACACCTTGTACGTACACACGACAACAGACGAAGCGACCACTGCCAGAATTGTTGATTCAGCCCTGTAAATGTACATCAAATAGTCAAACGAAGGCTTGCTCTTGCGAAAAATTCCAACTATTGTAAATTGTATTTCGTTGTGCAAATAAATGTATAAATAATGACTGTCAAAATAAAAAAGATTGATTATTTGTAATTTTTTTTATGACTTATGTTCAAATTTGGTTTTTCGTAATATTTTTTTTAAATCAACAATTCTTGTAATTTTTTTTATGACTTATGTTCAAATTTGGTTTTTCGTAATTTTTTTTTAAATCAACAATTGTATTTATTTTTTACTTTTTTGTTTTTATTTTTCAATTGGTTAGCTATTAGCTATAAGTATCTTTAATCATAAGAAACGATTGGATATTGTCACTAAAGCAATCATTAGTTTCAAAGCATTTGTTCAGACCAGTTACTTATTATTTAAGGGGATGGGGTATAAAAAATAAATGGACTAACTAAGCTTCTAGCAACATTCAGAATCATAATCTGCAAGCTTTTCACACTCAATTCCATCCAGCGCCCAGTCTAAAACGGAATACATTAAGTGTGAATATTATTTTATTGATTTTCTTTTTTATACGAGTAACATCCAGTTAAAGTACATTGTCCAAGTAACCGCAATTAAACAAGTCTACTAAGCATTAAATTACCATGTAAAATCTTAGATTTTGTAAAACAAGTGTCATTTGTCTGGATAACGATTTAAGTAGGCCGATTATACTATGCTTTTTCGAGTTGCCAATATAGTATATATACATATATTAAATCTATGCTTATACTATATGTAAAAGAAGACAATTAAGGTGGCGCGCAAGTCTTTTCATTTGGAAGACAGCAGGAACAGAGTAGCAGACAAAAGCTAATAAACAATAAAGTGTGATTGACATAATTACTAATAGCAGAGTAGTGAGAAAACAAATCAAAAGCTCAAAAATAATACATCAGTATAGTTATTAAGTTATTATTGTTATTTTTTTAATCTCTTACCTGTATCTTACGAAATTAAATAAAAATAAGTAATCAACTTCTTTGACACATGGTTTTTACTTCACAACAATCTAATATCCTTTATATAGGCCAACCACCATAAACATAACTCTCTTTGTGGTCAATAAAACTGTGGGTTGGCTTATAATTTAAAATATGATATAAGATTTAAATTCTATAAGTATTGTAATATTTTCAGATATAGCACCAACACCAACAGAGGCTATATGCAAACATTTCAATGAACTACGTTCAGATCTAGCTTTGGCATTGGATTTGAAGAATGCACTCACTTCATGTGAATTTGAACTGCAAGCGCTAAGACATCAGTATGAGGCTCTTAACCCTGGAAAGGTTTTTAGTTTTTTTTTTTTTTATATACAATAGCTTGGCAAACTGATGGCACTTGACCTGATGGGGTAAGCACATTACAATCCAAACAGGATGGTGACCACCAAGAGAGTAGTAATCCATTGACACTCGCTGCTGACATGCTGGCCTGCATAAATATCTCTTCATGTGTCACTTAAAGAATCTGGTGTGTTAAGGAGGGCTGAGAGATGGTTCCACAGATTCAGGGTACAGTAAAAATAAGCCATACAAGAACTGTTTGATTTATGCTGAGATAAATGACTGATGAATGCTGACTAAAAACTGTGGACTCTGAAGCATATGGTTCTATTTTTCTACTGCCAGTTTTTTTTTTTCTACTGCTGTATAAAAGGCAATAATCATTTATTAGTAACTTGTATTGAAAAAGGTTGAGGTTTAATTATTTAAATGTTATGTTGATGTTAAATGGTAGCTCTTGTTGCTATTTATAATTGTACATAACACTCATAGTCATGAGGACAGGTTGCTATAGTCTTTCATTTGTTAAATTTTATGAAGAGTTCCCATTCATATAATAAAATAAATTTGTGGAGTTCTTACTTAAAATTAAAGAACAACTGATGTAACCTTTTATTAGTATTTTTTAGTAATTCTAGTTTTCACCCAGTTGTTATATTTTTAATGATTTATATTTTTTTTCTTTTTTTAGACACTCACTATTCCTGCGTCAATATGCAACACAAGTACAGACAGTGAATCAAAGCCAATTGGGGAAATCATTGATGTTGTTGGGTCACCTGGTGCATTGAACTCTACCATTTAGCTTAATGTATATTTTTGCAGTTGTAATAAAAATATTTCATTTTTTTTTCTATGTAAAATAATTTGAATTATAATATTATAGGCTTAGAACATATTTATTATATTTTATTTTTTCTACAAACTAAACATAGGACAAAAAATTAGCTGGTTGAGAAAATCTATATAGTACAAAATGTTGACTAGAAAGTTCTACATTTTCTAAGGTGCAAACATTGATAAGACACAAAACAGTGTTACAAAAATTAAACTAATTTAATCTTCTATCACTTATTGTGTTGTTTAATTAATTTTAAACTTTATTTATAAAGCTATATTTTTATGAGTGATACTCTAAAATAAAGTAAAAAAATAAGTTTATAATATTTAAATGATTTATTTAGTTTTATCTAAATAGCTCCTTTTGGAGCACCATAAGCGTCTGGCATTCTTTCTATAGTGTATTTGTGTTCAGCAACATACATTATTGGTACTCCAGGTATCTTTCTTATTCTTCGTTTTAGATCCTTATCATTTGTTGCAACAATGTAACATTTGTGTTGTGTCACTCTCTGGACAATACAATCGTCAGCGTAAGTTCCCTTGTGCAGGCAAGTGATACGTTCAAATCTTGGGTCTTTAATTATTCTTAGAGCTACTCTATATTTTCTGCCAAGTTTTTCCAATTCACCCAAAACACAATCTGTTATATATGGTATACACTTTGCATACAAACAGTCCATCATATTTTGTACAATATCTAATTTGTTTTTAATAGAAAAATTTATGAAGTTTGTGTCGATCAGAATATGATATGGTGGTCCAAGTTGCGTGTTATACTGAAAGAATAAAGCTGTGCTCGCTTGCGGCACTTCCCGTATTTTCATTTCATGTGGATCGATACGTTTCTTCTTTTTCGGCAGTGCCCTGTCGGCAAGCTTTATCCTAGGGTCACTAGGGCTAATGAGTTTTTTCATTTTAGCGAACTTTCGCTCGACAATTTTTCTTGTTTTACGTTGTTTTCCCTGAAAAATTCAATTTGTTTTCAATAACTTACTGATTACCTCGAGTACTCAGAAACAAACACTCACCATATTTAAAATTACTATTTAACTGAAATACATTTATATTTATACTTTAATACCCTAAAGATTTACTCATTAGGCACCAAAATCATAACCTCAATTTCTAAAATACAAACAATAATCTTATGCACAGAAAATAAAAATAAAAATCCATACGGGCTCATACGTCATACGCATAAGGATCCGCACACAGATTATTAGATGTACAAGTGATCCGCAAAAAGTATTGATAGATGAGTATAATCGATACTTTCGGTTCGATATCTAATATTTTTGTACTCTATACCATAGCTTTATACCAGAGATAAATACTCTATACTTTATTCTAGTGTTTTACTAGGTATTGATTTTTATCTCTGGTATTGATGCTTTCGCAATTATTCGATACTTCTGTTTTTGTTGAAGTGAAACTTTTGAAATTTTTTTTTGGGAGAAATTTTTGTAGCAATCGTCACGTTTTTCGGTTACGCGCCATGTTGCTTTTTTTATCAAAGATTAGTATAGTGACGTAAAGAATATAATGTAATATATTATAATAAAAACAACAATATATTAGTTTTGAAGTTTGGTTTGAATTATGAATAACAATATATTAATTTGAAAGTGATAAAATAAAAATACTTATTCAAATTTAAGTGAATTTACAAGAAAAGTGAGAGTGATTATATATTTCGTTTTATAAATTCAACACGTATGAGCATGATTTTAATATTTATTTGAGGTTAACCTCACTTTTTGATTGTAAGTATTAGTGAATGTATATAAATCTGTTAAAATTAGCAAGTATTAATAAATATGACTGTAAATCTAGTGAACATTATTAATTCTAAAAACAATAAAAAATATAAATTAAATAATAATTTAAAAATAAAACAAAACACGATTAGAAAATAAAAATATGTATACGTAGATCTTTTTTAATTATTCGTTTTTAATGTTTTATTTATTCATTTTTAATTTTATAAAATCATTGCATTTCTACAAGATTAACTGTCATCATATAATTGTATTACTTTGAAAAGATAATTCCAATTATTTATTCATAACTTGTAAATATAATACAATAAATAAATAGCAATGATATTATAATAAGAACAATGATAAAATAAATTACTCATTAATTGTATGCATGTCTATAATAATAAAATACCTTTAATTTAATACGGAAAAAATTGTTTTTCTTAAGGCTTAAGCCTTATCTACCCCATTTTCGTGAAGTTGCAAATAGTAGAAAAATGATATGTCGTAAAGAAGTTTCACTTCTTACCTGTGTACTCTGGTACACACACACACATTTTTTTTTTGAAGTATAATCATTAATTGAAATTTTTAATAGCAATATTAGCTTTTGTATGGTTAGTTTTAAGTGCATAGTTAGGTACATAATAAGTTCTCATAGGAGTTTTTGGCGGGATTTTGAAGTGACATGTTGTGGTTTTTATTTTTAATTCAATAACTTAAGTTTTTGACCCTATATTATGTAATATTGGTGGCGTTTTGCATGATATAGTTTGGTTTTTGTGCACAAGTGAAGTGGATTACAAATATAAGCTGAAAGCATTCATTCTGAGTTCCCACAAAATCTTCCTAGAAAGTTCTAACATGGCAGCCACCGTCTTGTTAGGATACTAAATCGTCATAGCACATGACACTATAATTCACTCGATAATGGCAGTAATGGGCTTCATTAAAGAGGATCGGTTACCAAGTTAGGAAGAAGAAGAAATTCTCATAAACATAGGAGGTTCTGTTCGTCGAAGTGTACGTATCTGTACCAATAACTTAAAGAGCAAAGATTTGATTTTATATTGGTTTTTTGGTTGTAATGAATAAACTCGAAAACTACTAGACCGATTTTATAAATTCTTTCACCAAAAGCTAAACTATCAGCAAGCACCATAGTCTTTATAAATTTAAAATGTCGATAGTTTTACACAAAGTATAAAAAATTGCCTACACGGTTGCGTTGCCGGTGTTTGTCATATAAAATTATCACGGGTGAAACCGTGAGGCACAGCTAGTACTTTATATACGTATAAACAAATAGCCAGCGAATATTAATTAAAAAAATATAAAGAATATTAAAAAAAAAAACAATAAACAGAAGCAATAAGAAAAAACGCGTACTTTGTGTAATAAGAAAATGATAAGACATTAGCGACCAGCATTTCAGCCGCATTTTTGTTTATCTGGTCAAAATACGTTTTTATTTACAAATTGAAAAAAAGTAGTAAAATGTTTGCATATGTAAGATGGTACTTTTATGTTTCAGAATACATATTCCCGCCTCTTAAAGCTGCCTATACTAAAAATAAACAAAAACTAAAGGATTAAGTTTTAAGTTTAACTTTTTTGGGGAAAAGTTGCTGAAATAGTATTATTTTGGGGAAATGTTTTGGCCGTCATGCAGTGCTGCCATTTAAGCGCTTTCGGCGCTAGATCTAGCGGAATTTATGGATAATCAACTCCCATTAATAGCACTTGACTCCTAGCGGAAAATCTAGAGCTTTATGGTATTTATTATAAAGAACAATTTCGAAACGAACGTTATTACTACTGAATCTTTTTGAACTTCTGAATAAGTTTAAAATTTATGACACATATTCTAGTAGATATTATGAAAGAATATTTAGAACAATGAATATTGTACAAAATAAATTACGTAATGTTCTCAACATAGTCACGATTAATGTGATTTTACAGGTAACAATGGTCTTGGCTTCTAAACAATCCTCATGTTTCAATTATGATCTTCTTAATGACGTATTAAGGCACTGTTTAAGCATCGGAAGAAACCTCTTTAGTTATCATTGATTTATTTTAATTTTAGACATTGTCATGTCACAATATATTTTTTTTCTTCTTTATCTTTTTCATCGCAATGTAATCGTTGGAAATATTATAATTAATTTAAGACCAAGCTTGCTTTTCTTAATAATCGCAGAAAACGAATTTAAACAGGCACATTGGAAGTAACATAAAATATAAATTAGGTATAGTCCAACGATATCACAGACCCACATCTGGTTCTGGAACTCTTCAAACATTTCCAAGCGAAGTCGCAGAGCATGACGATTCCGTTGATGGCCTTTAAATTCTTTTTTGTCTCATTTTTGATTAGTAAATGAAAAATTATTAAAATACTTGATGTTTTAATTCCAATAACGTGTCTTGCGTTATACATAGGTAAACTTATTTTTGTTCAGAACGTAAACCATAGGTATTTGAAATGACGAAAAAACTATACCTACAAGTACCTACCAGATTTTTAGGCGCATCATATTGTAAATTATAATCTTTAAAAGTTTCATTAATATGAAAACGATGTTATGACCAAAATAAATCATCGATAAGTAACTCTCTTTAAAAAGGGCCACTACATCCCTATTTGAATAGCATGGAGTTTATAGATGCTTTGTAAATAAAAACCGTAATACAAAGAAACGAGATCTATAGTGAATAAAATGTTTTATAGCGACATCTAACGTCGAGGAGCGGTACTTGTTAATATATCATTGCTGGAGTCTCGAATAAAAAAGGTCTATATAGTTATTGTATACAAAATAAAATTAATCCTTATCTTCTATTATTTATTATTATTAGTAGTATGTTTTATTTGTGTGATTTTGGCGACAAAGGTCCCGATAGGCGATACTGTGATACAAGTGTACCTATTCCATCTTACTCTTTATTCCGTGGGGTTGTAATGTATCTATTGAACTCCTAATTTAAAAATAGCATTATAATCTAGCGTTTTTTAAATCACTGTTAAGTGGAATCTAACGATTTTTTTAAACTGATTTATTGTTAACACTAAGACAGAGCTGGCAGCATTGGCGCCATGGGGAAATTTCAAAAATGTAATCTGGGGACCCTGTCCATAGCATAGAGTCCATAGAATTGTTATTTATCTCTGGTCCATACTCCATAGCACAGGCCACAGTCTATTAGAATAATATATGTACAAGTACCTCCATAGTCCCACTCGAATTGCAGTTTGAAATTGTGTTAATTATATAAAATGTCTTCGCAGTTATCTGCTATTGAACTCCTTAAATTAGGAGACCAAGGAAGACAAAAGTCTTTTTTGACTGCTTATTGGCCACAACTTTTAGGAGTTTCGTTTGGTATATTGACTGGTGTTTTTCTCAATTTCCAAACGAAGAGACCAATTTTTAGTGGTTAGTAAAAATTATATAACAATAACAAATGTCTAGACCTAGTAAGTGTAGCTAAATTTGCTTTCATAATATTGCTATTATTGTTGCCTTAAGCATTTGTTTACATTTTAAATATGCTATCGACACTTTCATGGAATTTTATCTTACTCGTCATAATGGTCCAATTTACAATGAGTGTTTTATATCATTTAATAAAACATAGGGTTAAAATTTAGAATCGTTTGGCACGTGAAAAGTTTTCACTGAAAACTACATTTTATAGGTGCGGTTTCTAAATATTAACATTTTTCAGGTATTCAAAAACATGTGCTTGGTATTGCTGGATGGACTGGAACTTTGACGTACGTACAAAATAAGCGTAATGATTATCTAGCAGAGAAAGATGCTGTTTTGAGGCACTACATTGAGTTACATCCTGAAGATTTCCCTACCCCTGGTAAATATTTTAAATTTGTTATTGCCTAATAACATTGCAAGTTATTCCCCTGTGGACTATATTAAATCCATCTAACATCTTACTTCTAGATACTATTCCTCGGAAAAGTGTGTTTAAATGCCAAACTATTATGGCAAGTAATGATGTACAAAAAATATGTGAAAAAGGGGCTGAGTTTGGTAGAAACTACACTATAGATGTTTTCACAGACAAGAGCACTGAATTCCTCAATTCATTAAAAAGAAATCTGTTACTTTCTTTGATATGAGATTACTAGACTGCTACACTGCTAGTGACTGCTGGACTAATAAATTGTTAATAAATTACAATAAAAAAAATTGACTCCTTTAATTAGAAACTAATGTAAATATCAAGTTTTAATTGAGTGGGTTCACCCATTCTAAAACTTTGTTGACATACTGCCTGGTGTCTAGATAAGTGGCCTTAATTTTAAAACCAATTATATTACAAAATAGCTGTGTCTGTGATTTCGCTTACATGGACTATAGAATGCCCATGCAAATCTTGCTCCCCTGCTCCCATTATTTTAAAGACAAAGATGCTTATTGTGGGTGTTCCTTAGAAGATAGACATATACTCTCCGGACTTTTTTGTAGGTCTTTTTAATGCTTAAAGTTATGTAGTACATTAATTTGCTATAACCCTTATTGATTCACCATGACCAGTTTTTTATTTGTGTGGAACCCTAATTCATTTTCTAAAATAATAGTAGCCTAAGTTTGTCCCTAAACTATCAACTATCTATTAGTGAAAGTCCTGTCAACATCTGTTCAACCATTTCAGAGATTACCTGGTACAGACAGACAAAAATTTTGAAAATGGTTTTTTTGTGTAGAATTGTATATACTTTCATATGCATTTAGTAAAAAGCTGTTATTTTGATATTATAAACAGACACTTATTAATTGTATTGATGTATACTTTGCTTTGTATTTTCAGAACGAAAAAAGATTGGCGACATTCTTGAACCATGGATCCCAGTTCGCTAATTTTACCAGATTGTATTGAATAGAGATTAAACCAATGTTCAATTTATTATGTTAAATAAATTATATTTCATCATTAGTTTCTTTTAGAGAAATGACAACATTTTCATTTTATATAATATTTTACCTGGTGTACATATCTAGATTAGCAGAATAAAAATCTGATCTCAAGTCTGTTGTCTAATTTGGATACAATTCAAATGATGTGATATGTTTTTCCACATTACTGCAGGTTAGCTGGAATAGAATGCTCACTAGTGTACAAAATTTACAAAAAAAAACTATTAAATAAATCTGACTGCAGCAAAATCACTTATTACTATATAAATATTTGCTTTTTGTTTGATACCCAGATGTCATACTTAAAAAAATTATATAGCCGGTCACTCTCAATTAAGAAGAATATAAAGACACCTTGTACACTTAAATTCTCAAGGTGTTTTGGCTACAGAGTGTACCAAAAAAATCATGCATATCTAAACTCCAAAAACATAACTCTCCTTTTTTGCAGTCAGGTAAAAAGTATTTCATTCTATCTTTTCATGAGATAAAAGCAAGTTCTTTATTATTTAAGATATCAGATCTTTGTATGCATTTTTAGTAGTAAATAAATGAAGACTGTAATATTCATTTATTTATCATTATAAACCACCAGTATTTAAAGAAAGTGAAACATCATAAACTAAGTGTATAAATTATCAGTTTTGATTTGTTTTAATCTTTCGTACATAATAATTACATTAAAATGCTACAATGCTTAATAAATTGTCTTATTGTTACTATTTTATTAACGCATTTCGGTTACTTAACTAACTGTCTGAACGGGGTATAAAAGTAGAAAAATCATTGTTATAAATAAAACAAAATTTCTTTGTGAGTTTTTCAATTCTAATTTATTATAAATTTAACTTACAAATGAGCACAGCTGTTATATATACTTATCTTACAAAATACTGTTAAATAAATAAATTGTTTAACCTTAAACATGCAATAATTTATCCTAAAGTCCTGAAGATTCTAATTTGAGATCAAAACCTATAAGCTCATAATTATGCACAACAGCTTTCTATTCAGGATCATATCCTTTATGGCGTAATGAATAATGTTGGGCCAATGCAGTAACATAACCAAAACCTTCACCACAAATAGCACAATTATGGTTCTCGTGCACTTTAGCATATTCGGGATACATGTCTTTAATATTTTTTTGCTCATATAGCAATGGCTGACTATGTTCGGGCATGATCGGAATGGTTATAGGTTTTTCTATGTGATGTGGCAACATATGAGCAACATCTTTATGGGGTATAGTAGACTCCTTGCCAACATCAATTCCTATTATATCTATATTAGCACTGTTGTTGTATACTTCCGGTTGCATTTTATTGTTCTGATGAATGATTTGGTGCTTTTTTAATTTGTGTAACTTCTGTAATAAAATCAAAACATAAATCGATAATTGCTGTTGTTAGGGTATGTCAACATCATAAGGTAATCTAAATAACCTGAGAAATTGTAGTTTTAATTAAACATCGGTTGTCTATTGATTACCAATACTCATTAGCACAAGAGAAAAATCGATAGTCCCACTTAAACTATCGTTAGTATAAATTTGCTAGATTTTAAAATGCCTGATATAAATCCCAAGAGTGCACGCAAAGGATTTCATTCACCTCGGTCACCTAGATATTAAGAAACAATCGATAATTAATCGAGTGATTTTTTACAATTGATACAATACCGGTGTAACGAACAATATATGTTTAATAAACACTAAGGGCAAATAATTTAATACATTAAAAAAATTAATTCGGTTTTAGCTTAGGCTCACTTAAGTTGTGTTAAAATTTATGCAACTGTCAATCTTAAATCTGATTTAAGGATTCGGTTCAAGCCGTCCTAAGAATTGGTGTTACAAATATTATCAGAAGTCATCTGTACATAGAACAGAGTTTTCGATTGAGCTTTTTGCTGACTATTAATATCATAAAAAGACTTAACAATATAATTAAATAGCTTAGAATTAGAAATTAATAATTTTCAAAATTTACTCACAAGATCTCTCGAATGTATGTAAGCAGACCCGCATAAGTCACACTTAAAGTTTTTGATTCCTCTATGTTTGCTCATATGTCGTGTAAGCTCACTGGAGGTAATGAATGACTTGTTACACAATGTGCATGCCTGAAATACGAAAAAAGGATTTAAAAGATTTTTGAAGTTTACTCCTTAACAATCGATTTTCATATAAGGGCACTCGGTATGGAAATTTTATGACGAGTGAAATTTATAAGAGCGTTATCAAAAACCGTTACGTTTTTCTGCACAACGTACCTTGCGCACCTTCACTTTGAAATCATGTATGTGAAATACATACATCAACTTGCTTTTATATAATCATTAACCACTCAATCAATCAATCAGTCAGTCAGTCCATCAATCAATCACTCCTTTGCCTATTGCATATACAAAGACAATCATACTTAAGGAGTAAACTCCAACTGTGCGTCGGAGCTGAAATACACAAACTTTTTTAAACTGTGGCTCTTAAATAAGTTAATATACATAAATAAGTAAAGATATTGGTTTAGCCAAAATACAATTTTATTATATTTAGTTTTTTTATTTATGTAAGAGTTATGAGTCCTTGAAATTAATCACTGCTTATTTTCAGTAGTTAATACATCCAACACTCAACAAATGGGGTGGTTTGAAAGAAATAATAAAGTGTTTGTATGAACGAAAGAAACGTTTTAGAACAAAATTATATGCACACCAGAATGTCCTTCAAGGATGTTCATTTCTTAAACTTCTTCTTTTAAATTAATGACATCATGTATTTATTCTAAATTCTACCAAAGTCACGTGAATGGAATATTTTTCAAAATATTCTTGTAACTATTTAAATAAAAAAACAAAAAAATTATTGCTCTCTTGTTAAAAAAGCTGACCGGAAAGATTTTGTGGCAAATTAAAATGCATTTTTATTTATTATCCACTTCACTTGTATACAATAACCAAACTACATCACGTAGAATACCGCCATAATTACATAATATAAGGCTAAATAATATGCTTATGAATTATATTAAAAACCACTAAATTACAAATTAAAGTTCCGCCAAAAACTCATTTCTTAAAACTAACGGATTGATGGATTAGCATGGCGGTAGGGCTTCTTCTAATGACCGCCTGGTTAGATACCACCCTCAAGTTGAAAATCTGTCACTAAACACCAATAGGTGTGTACCGGCAGCTAGCTGCACTTGAGAGCTAGAAGTTTGTCTGTCATAGTGCCTTTGTAGCCTGTTATTCCGTAAATGGGATTGCAGCGTACTTTACAACCGGTTATTAGCAGTGACTAATGTCAATATTACCTAATACTAAAACCATACAAATAAATACTGAAACCATTCACTCACATGATCCCGTTGTCCTGTGTGGATTTTTAAATGAGCGTGCAAATTGCCTTGTGCAGAAAACCTTTTACTGTAAATTAAAATACAAATATAAATCTTGTATCGTATTGGATAAAGAAAAAGTCATTGTGTGGTTTTATGAAACCACGGTAAAAGTGAAACGTTTTTTTCACATTACAGACATTTAACTAAAAATTTTTGGAATAATATTCCATTAATTATTGCCTTGGCTGCTCTGGCGAGCGCCTTTCACTTTATCCCTACTCCGCGGCCGACCGTCACGCGACATGCAACACACAGACCAAAAAGTTTGAGACGATCTAATACAAGTTTCACTTTAAAATTATAATTTTAATACATATGATCTGTAGTACTGTTTGTATGTGTAATTTTATTTATATTTTTTTATGGATATTTATTAGCTCCCATTCAGAGGTGACGCGCGATACCTATCATATAAATTCGAAAGTGTTCAGATGACGGCCGCTTTTTTTATTGCAGCAAAACAAAGTGATGGCAATCCACTGTCTGTCGTCGCCATCATGCCGGCCTGCTCAAATGTTAGCCGTTCGCTCGTCACGCGTATCCATCATTAATGCGAACAGTTTGTATAAATATATAGAAATCCAGGCGCGCGTTTTCAAAATACGCGTTCATCTGTACGGGGTCTTATAACAGACACAGAACACAAATATGACGTTACAATTTTTGTTTGACTGTTTGTATGTGCAGATTTAATAAAAAAAGTGCTTGACCGATTTTGATGACATTTCGTTCATACTTGTTAAAAAGTATGAACTCATTCGACTATCAATACTTTCATAATCATCATCATATCAGCCCATACCGTCCAGTGCTGAACATAGGCCTCCCCCAAAAGATCGCCACAACGATCGGTCCTATGCTGCCCTCATACAGCGGCTTTCCGCAACCTTCACCAGGTCGTCGTATCACTTTGTAGCGAGTCTCCCCACGCTGCGGTTTCTGGTATGTAGAATGTAGCCGCCACTCGAGAACTCTTTGGCCCCATCGGCCATACATCCTACGAGCTACGTGAGACATGACCCGCCTACTACTACTTAAACACTTATGTATTTCATTAATTAAAATACTTACTTACTTATAATTTCAAATTAATAAAATAACTTAATTATGTGTCTACAATACATTAATAGGCTATAAAAACTGTCAATAATTTAATTAGAATGTTTAAAAAGTATCTAAAAAGTGAAATTTTTATTTAATTCTCATCAGATTTAACATGGAATTTTGTACACGCAAAATAATATTATTAAGAGATTCCATATTTCATTGGCTATATATTATAGACTTGTTAATATTACTTTTAAAGATCATAAATCATGAGTAAAAATAAATAATGGGAAAAAGGCGGGGTCACATCAAATAAGGGATTGTTTCTATAAAAAATTAAGATAACCAGTATAAACAGAAAACGCTACATATCTACATATATCTTTTAAAATAGGAATTCTGTGTGGCAACATATATTTAATAATCCTTTGTTCTCAGGTGTTGCTTTACTTTACAAATATATTTTTTTAAATATCTATGTTACCTGCAAACATCGCACTGGAAAGGCTTTTCACCTGTGTGAATACGCTGATGTATAGTCAAATTATGCTTCTGAGTGAACCTTCGTGGGCAATACATGCACTGGAATGGCTTATCTCCTGTGTGAGTCCTGATAACCAAGCAAATTTGGTTTATTACTTTTATAATATTGAATTATTTAACATTATGCCTGATGGTAAAAATAGTCCAATAAATTCCAATAAACGTTAGCCGTCACGGAATGCCCGGCAGATGTAAAACATCGTAGTGAATATTAAACAAAAACACTGGGTGATCGCGAAACACGACAAACCAAAACAAAGTCACTGTGAAGATGTTTATTTTATTACTCCGCTTTTAACATGGCACGTGAAATAATCCAGTTTGCCTATTAAAAAAACGAACTCGAGCCGAATTGGGACCAAAGCGTCGCCACGCTAAAAACCGGCCTGACTCACCGCATTAGATGTTTGACATCAAAAACAACGGCCGCGGCACCTACAGAAAGATCATCAATGCATCTATTGGCGCCACTGTTGTTCCAGCCTGCAAGTCTCTCGGCAGCTAGATATTGGAAGGTCCCAAAACGCGATAAACTAGAGTCACTGGAATGACATGTCAATCACCATGTGTATCGTGATCGTGGTTGGGACCCAGTTGGGTAGATCTATACCATCTCTACTGGTGTACTTTCTTCTTGATTTGACACGACAAAACTCCTTTCCAGTGTCAATGTGTTCATGCCTTTGAAATATTTTCTAATATTCAAAGTGGGTCCAACAAGGTGATGGCTCCCTTAATAGAACTATCTAAGGAGTTTTTGTGACATCTCAAAATGCATGTTTCCAGTTTATATCTATAATTCACATCACGTATGCACAATAACCAAACTATATGACGCAAAATGCAACCAATATCACATAATATAGGGTCAAAGACCTATAAGATAATGTAATTAAAATAAAAACCACAACATGGCAGCTGAAGATCCCGCAAAAAACTACTGGTGTACCTTAAGCTTGATAAATAAATACCTCATTAGGATTATTTAGAAATAACAATTTTTAATGTTGTTTTTGAACATCATATTGCGTTTAAGGAGATACCTACGTCATTCGCACTCTGACCTAAAAGTACATTATTAATACCTCACATGCATCTCCAACTGTGCTTGACATCTGAACTGTTTGTCACATTGGTAACAAGACTGGATTTGTTTTGGCTTGGGTTTCGGACCACGTTTTAGTTTCTCTGATTCAGGTTTTCTTTTGTAATTTGAGTTTGTTCTCTTTTGTTCCGAGAGCTTGCATTTACTGAAATTAAAACATATCATCATCCATTTCAATTATCTATTAATGTTGCTTTTAAATTTTATAATATCTTATATGTCATACGTACCATTTCTTAATTATAGTCGAGTATGTAGGCATCTGAAATATGCATAAAAAAATAAGTAATACATACTATAATTATTGTATTATGAAAATTAATCAAAATAATGTACTAATTAATCTCAAAAAGACTGCAATCTTAACTGATATCAATGATAATAATTATTTGTTATTATTCCTGAGAACTGAGTTGGAATACGTCATGTGCCACTGCTGCTTTGTAACAGAAATAAGTATAATGATGGTTGAGCTTCTGCATCTTGGTCAAGTTCTACCAGTTTTAAGGAAAAATGTGAGATATGATACTCCTACACCAGACAAAAACACTGTTACGATCTGCCTAAAAATAGACAGTTCTGTTTTTACAAGCGAAGTGAAAATAACAAGCGACATTGAAATAAGACATTTACAAGAGGACCATAGAAGGATAAACTGTAAGTACGTCAAGACTACATTTGAAGAAGCGATTTATGAGTTTGATTGTATTTGTATTTTTGAGTACGAATAAATTATTTGCGCTAAAAATAACGGTATTTTACTACTCACTCACGGGTATAACAATACCAATGACATTTATGTCTACATACTTATAGATTTGGTAGACAAACGATGTACTAAATATATGTTGGCTTATGTAAAAACATCATAGTACTTACAATAGGATCTGTCATTACGGCAACATCATTAGATCTGTAATAACATAGGTATTATATTTGTTATAAAATGTTTACAAAAATGTACTATAAATTACAATAAAACTCCTATGTTATACAATATAGTAATCACCGGTTAACTAGGGAAATGAATAACTGTGGGGTGCTTGAAAAGAGCCTTCACCAATCAAATCAAATCAAAGACCAATCTTGTCACTAGAGCACAAGGTAATTTTATTTAAAACTAGTGGTGTGCCCATGGCTCCGCATGCGTTTTTACTATGCAGTAGTTATTTACATCCCGTAATTAAAGTGAAACTTTTATTAGATCGTCTCAAACTTTTGGGTCTGTGTGTTGCATGTCGCGTGACGGTCGGCCGCGGAGTAGGGATAAAGTTAAAGGCGCTCGCCAGAGCAGCCAAGGCCAATAATTAATTGAATATTATTCCAATTTTTTTAGTTAAATGTCTTTAATGTAAAAAAAAGTTTCACTTTTACCGTGGATTCATAAAACCACACAGTCATTTTTTTTTACTCATATTATTGACAATTCATACAGCTTACCAATTGAGGAATGACATGTACTTCCCTTGTACAATTTTCATCAAAATTGGTTGAGAATTATCAACATAGATTTTTTACATATTTCTGAAATTATCGTTGACGATTCTCATAACCTATCAATTATGAGATCACGTATGCATTCCGAACGAAATTGTATCAAAAATGGTTGAGAATTCTAAATTATATTTTTATATAATAATATTTTTGACAATCCATATAGCCTTCCCACATAAAAAAAATCATCAAAATCGGTAAAGAATTAATGAAATTTTGAAAAGTTTGGAAATTCACTTTTTTAAGATTCCTAAAACTATTATTATTATTGAAAATTATCATGGCCCGAATGGCTTATACTTCTCGTGTACAAAATTTTATCAAAATTATTTAAGAATTAACGATATTTTTTTAGAAATTCATTTTTTTACTGTTGTTAAAAGTTATATTGACATTTCTTATATCCTATCAATTGACCAATGACATAAGCATCCCGTGTACAAAATTTCATAAGAATCGGTCACGCCGTTTTTGAGTTAAATCCGAACAGACAAAAATTTTTTTAATGGCATATTCATGATCAGTGTTGTTCGGGATATTTTGGAAAAATATTTAATGTACTGACAGAACTAAATATTTATTTATATATTAGCTGTGCCCGTGGCTTCGCTCACTTGGACCACAGAATGCCCACGCGAATCTTGCTCACCGCTCCCGACTATTTTAAAGACAAAAATGCTTATTGTTGGTGTTCCTTAGAAGATAGACGTATACTCTCCCAGACTTTTTTGTAAGTCTTTTTGATGTCTACAATTGTTTAGTACATTATTTTCTATATCTCTTATGGTTTACCCAGCGTAAGCCATTTCAGCGCCCGAATTGATTCACCATGATCAGTTTTATTTATTTGTGTGGAACCCTAATTCTTTTTCTAAAATAAAAGTAGCCTAAATTACTCCCCATAAATTCAGGTATCTAACAGTGAAAGTCCCGTCAAAATCGGTCCAACCGTTTCAGAGATACCTGGCACAAATAAGACAGACAGACAGACAAAAATTTGAAAAATGGGTGTTTTGTTATAGGTATCGTATATATTTTCATATGTATTTAGTAAAAAGCTGCTATTTTGACATTACAAACACACTTCAATTTTATTAATTGTATAGAATATAGAATAGATATAAATGACTGGTACCATAGTGTAGAAAAACAATTATGACAGCATTGGGTGGGGCGCCAGTATTACTTTCAGCCATACATCCATTAATATGCCATCACGCCTGTATCTCCGAAAGGTTAGGCAGAGGTATACTAGTGTACACACCCACAGTACGCCGGGTATGTTTAGGTTCCATGTAGTAGGTGGTGAGCCTATTGCCATTAATCGGGTAAAATGCCAAACTCCCGAGCTGCTACTGAGAGTTTAATAGAAAAACCCAATAACACTTTGCTCAACCTGGTAATCAAACCCAGGACCTCTAGCATAGGAGTCACGCTTACAGACCACTAGGTTAATGAGGCAGTTACTAAATTTATTACTTTACTGTAAGTACTATTAAATAATAAATTATATTTATAGAAAAGTTTCTCTCCTTGCACCCTGCTGCTGGCGTTTTATGACAGCATACATTGTACAATGTATATTATATTTTTGGAATTATTTATTGCTCTAATGTTAATCTATCACCTGCTTGGTAGAAAACTAACAATATTATCAGTGTGTTACTAATAAACCCTAAAATAAATTAATAGGTATAAATTATTATAGCATAATAATTTTATGACACTTTTAAAAGTTTATACATACCTATGAACATTTCTATATGGAAAATATGCTATTTTTGAGTTATGATTGTTTGACAAGGATCGAGTTACATTTGATTTACAATCACCAAGGCTGAGCCGCCTTAATAGACACATAATTATTAATGTTAACTGTAAAATTCCTAAATATATAGTTATCATGTATGCTTGCCCACTTTTAAATAATGCAATAATTTTTGTAGGTATTAATTTAACTAAAAAAAATTCTGACACAGGTGACATGAATAAAAATGTATCTATATTTTTTACTTTTACAAAATAAAAAAATACACATACTTAGGCAATTTCAAAGCAATAGAGAATAGACAAAGACATAACCTTGGTAATAGAATTTTCTACCCTTTATTTACTTAAGACGTGATTTCCTTCTTTTTTTATTTTCCTTTCTTTAATAGGTTGGCAACTCAGTGCTGTACACTCCAGCAGGCTTGGCCCTGATAATCACAATTAGGATGTTTAAAAATGTTACAAAATTTATGGTCTTACTTTTTCTGAATCCTGAGACCAAGGTACTGCCGCAGACGTATATCAGCACTCTCAAAGTTATGTTTGAAATGATAAGCAATTCCCAATTTATACACACAGTTACTACATATGTGTTCTGGTAGACCATCATCTCTGCTTATCTGCAAATGTTCATAACAATTATTTTAATCATAAATATATATTTTATTTTTGAGCATACATATATTACCTTTGTTAGTAAGACTATCAGTAATGGAACTTCATATCAAACCCAGTTTGTAAAATGTATATATTACATTACAATTATTTATATAATAAATTAAATACTCTATCCATACTGATTTTCCTGAATTTGCAACTGAAATTCTTGCCAAGTGCAACATAAGTACCAAAATACTAAGCAATATAATAACTGGTACTACAAGATTCCTTGAAAATCATAAAAAGGTACTTAATTAAATTTAATATTATGAGTAACAATAAGGTGAACTACAAGTAATCTATACAATTAATAAAATCGAAGTATCTGTTTGTAATGCCAAGTTAACAGTTTTTTGCTAAATGCATATGAATGTATATACAATAACTATAACAAAAACCCATTAAAAAAAAAAAATCTGTCTGTCTGTTTGTTCCGGGTAATCTCCGAAGCGGTTGGACTGATTTTGATGGGACTTTCACTGATAGATAGCTGATGATATAGGGTGTAACTTAGGGTACTTTAATTTTTTTTTTAATTAGGGTTCTGCACAAATAAAAAAAAACTGGTCATGGTAAATCAATTTGGGTGCTTAAATGGCTTATGATGAGTAAACCATAAGAGATATAGCAAATTAATGTACCACATAACTTTAAGCATTAAAAAGACCTACAAAAAAGTCCGGGAGAGTATATATCTATCTTCTAAAAAACATCCACAATAAGCAATTTTGTCTTTCAAATAGCTGGGAGTGAGAGAGGAAGATTCGCGCGGGAATTCTGTAGTCCACGTGAGCGAAACCACGGGTACAGCTAGTCAATTATAAAATAGGATTGGATTTAGAATCATTTGGCATTGAAATTAAAACATTTTTCGAAATTAATTTTTTAATTATTATGTTGTTCTACTAATATAAATCTAATACCATGCACTTTTTTTTGCAAATATTTTGTTTGTTCCAGTATATATAAAATAGTGAATGAATTTTACACTAAAATTCTTTTATAAATACAAAATACTATAAATTATATTCTTTAAATAAATTGCATAGTAATATTTTATCTTTTTAGTTTTAGCTAAAGGTTTAGCCATTCAAAAGTAAATAGGTAGCAAGGTGCGTCCAAAGGGAGCTTGGACTGTGTTAGGTTTCTTGCATGAGAAAAACAACAAGCCGAGAAAGCAAAGTGAGCATGCCATGGTAGCGGCTGGCGAGTGCCTACTCTAAATCTTATCATTTATTATTGTTATTCTAAGTTCAACTTCTCAATTTCAAATTTGATTTTGAAATTTTGAACCTCCTATAAACTCTGGCCAGGGATGTTAATTTCCCACGGGAATGGTATCACAAGATAGCTAATTGCTTCTTCCACCCTCTCTGTACCTTCTCCTGCCGCTCAGCATGCAAAAACAATATGAAATGTAGAAATTTCGCACTCGACTTTTAAACTTTAACTACCAATAACTCAGGCCTGAATTACTTTGTAATGGGAGTAGTTTCAGAGGGTTAGAGACAGCTCCTCCTGTTCCCATCAACATGCCAAGCGATATTAAATTTTAACCTTCTGTTCAAGTTTTAGTTCAATTTGTATCCTATTGGGATTATAATACCAGTGACAGTGTTATTTTACCAACAAGTATTTAGCTGTCTACTTACTTAGCTGCCTTTAGTTGTCTGTGAAATATTAGACAGATAATTTAACTGATACTTTACTTTTTTGTAAATCAAATGAAGTTGGGATAGCATCGTTTTGTTTTTATGGTTTTTCGATTAATGTTTTATTGTATATGTATCTAAATGAAAAATCAAGCTACTGTACCTTTATATAAAATCCTTACCTTAACGTTACAACAATACTCTATCATATCACATAGCGATATAAAGTTTTTTGTAAATATCGAAGAAACAACGCGTTCTTCTAAACATATTCTACATATTTTATTCATTCTTTTTACAATATTTTGACTATTTATTTGTTGTGTCTTCTTTCTTCAACAGGCCCAGTCCTGCCCAGTTCACTAGTACTGGGCGTCTTATTCAGAAACGGTTTTAATAACCAGTTCAACTATGAAAAACGAACGAACTGTTTCTTTATTTAACAAAAACAAGTTTCAAAACGAACGATACCATTTTATAGAACATATCTATAATTATTGTTAGGACCTTAGAGGACTATAATTGAATGAACAGTAAATCGTAACAAGAAACTACTTTAAATTTGAAGTAACGAATAAGCTACAATGAATCTTATTGCTAAAAATATACAATACAAATTTGGTTGTAAAAGAAAAACGAAAACGAAGGAACGAATAAAAACTGGTTTTTGGTTAAACGTCAAATGTTTTTTATAACCGGTTTTAAGAACGGTTCCTTGTCTGTAAAGTAAAAAAGCGTTTCGTTTCGTTTTACGAAAAAACAGAAACGACGCAGCACTACAGTCCACTCCAATGTAGGGATGTGAAAAGAAAAAAAAACTATTTTAATAATTATTACTTAAAAAAAAAACGATTTTATTAATCAATATACTAATTCAAAAACATGAATTATTGAAAAATGGTTTTTTTTCACCGTACATTTTTTGTTGATAGATCTAATTTTTTTTCTGACAGTAGGTATTCAATCACCCTTCTTCTTCTTACTAACTTGCCAACTAGTGCTCTTTTTTGAAAACCATTACTGCCATTATCAAGCGAATATAGTGTCCTGTCTTAAAACGAATTCAGTATCCCAACAAGATAGTGGCTCCCTTGTTACAATTTTCTAGGTAGTTTTTGTGGCACATGAAAATGTATGCTTCCAGTTTATATTCCACTTCACATAATAAGCACAATAACCAAGCTATATCACACAAAACGCTATTAATATTACAAAATATAGGGTCTAAAATATAAGTTAATGAATCTATTCTAATATTATAAAGCTGAAGCTTTGTCTGTTTGTTTGATTGAACGCGCTAATCTCAGGAACTACTAGTTCGAGTGGAAAAAATATTTTTTATTGGATATCCCATTGATCGAAGAAGGCTATAGGTTATTTAACATTACACTACGACAGATAGAAGCGGGGCATCAATGAATAATGTTGCAAAAACGGGGGAAATTTATTGCTTTCGAGAGCTTATATTGTATGCGCTGCATAAATTGTTGAAGTTACGCAAGAATCATGTGTGACGGAATTGTTTCTCTTAAAAAGTAAATAAAAAGTCTGCGATAGCATTTGGCTATCTTTTATGGTTGACTCAATATAACCCTTTTTATGGTAATAAAATTTGTACTAAAATAATGCATTATTTGCGAAGGTGTTTCTAAAAACATGGTATTAATCCTTATTGAAATGAATACAATATTCATCACAAGTATTTAATTTTGAACAAAATTGTCCTGGACATAAATTTGATTTCAATAAATATCTTATGAGTTTAATTATCTCACAGTTTTAAAATAACTCCGTGGCAAAATAAAAAAACTTTCAGTTCCTTTAGAATTTAATTATAGGTACCTACGACCCATTCTTTCTAACCCTCTCCGTCTCTCTCTCTCTCTCCTAAGTGACGAGGACGAAGTTGTGCAGACCAGCTAGTTAAAAATAAAAAACACAACATGTCATTTCAAGATCCCACCAAAAACTTCAATCGCCCTTATTTATAATTAAATAATTTCTTGCTTTTTATTTACGCAGTGTATAACAATGTCTAGCTGTGCTCCACGGTTTCACCCGTATTAATTTTATACGATTGTAGCGACATCTCTCGTCACAACTGACGCATCAACGCATCGACACAACTACGTAGCGACACATAGCGACATCAATCGAGCCACATAGGACGCATTCCTACTATTCTTCATCGCGCTATAGAAATTCACTCTATCGTTGAGTATATATACAAGAACCCGACTACAACAGTCGGGGCGCCAGTAACCGCCGCGCCTCCACGTGTCGCGTCGTGGAGAGACGCAGGCAACGTCGCGCGTCCGTCCGCCGCGACCAATCAGGGGGCCGCTTCTACGAGCGATGCGCCCTCTGTCGCAAATGTCGCAACCGTCAAGCCGACTGACGCGGCACCCGTCGGCGCCGCGCCTCCACGCGTTTCGTCGTGGAGAGACGTAGGTAGCGTCGCGCGTCCATCCGTCGCGTCATCCGGGGCCGTAGCCACGCCCCCAGCCCCGACTAGCCATTCGCGCGGGTCAAGTCCCGCCTCCGTTAGGCGAGGGCCGCGCAATTCGCGGTCCCAATCCAGGTCGGCTAAAAATAGCCCATACGTTCGTCCCGCGCGTTCCACAGAAACCGCGGTGAAAACAAACAATTCTTTTTTGGCCCTTCCGGTCGAATTAGACTCGCCCGCGTGCCCGGATTCGTCTCCGGAGATGGATACCGCGGCCCCAAATGACGGTTTTACCGTTGTCGCGTCGCGCAAACGCCCGTCGCGAATTAGTCCAACTGCGCAACCGTCTCGCGCAACAAAAACCGTGAAAACGGTCAGTGGCGCCGTCGCCTCCGCGTCCTCCGCGCTCCCCGCACCCGCTGTCGGGAAAAAAGAGCGCCCCCCACCTCCTATTATCGTCCGGGACAAAGCGGCCTGGACGACTCTGGTAAATGAGTTGCGCAGGCTTAACCTGCCATACCACAAAGCTCGAAATACCCTTAATGGTATTTCCGTTACGGTGAGTTCGTCGGATACTCACCGTAAATTCACTGCCCTCCTCCGGGAGAGAGGGCTTCAATTTTTCACTTACTCCCTTGCGGAGGAGCGCGTCCTCCGCGTGGTGATCCGCCGTATTCCGGTGGAAGTCAGCCCCGCGGAGGTGTGCTCCTCGCTCGCGGAGCAAGATTATCCTATCCGAGAGGTACATAGAATGTACAACAAGGAGAAGCGGCCTCTACAAATGGTAGTGGCCATCCTAGACCTTTCCCCCGAGGGAAAGGCAATCTTTCAATTGGAAAATGTATGCGGGCTCTCCGGCGTCACCGTCGAGCCCCCATACAAAACCCACATGCCTTCGCAGTGTCACAACTGCCAGCTCTACGGGCACGCCGCCCGTAACTGCCATCTTCGTCCGCGGTGCGTCAAGTGCCGAGAGGACCACCCGACTAGGGAGTGCACGCGCGAGCGTGACTCCACCACCCCCCCGAGCTGCGTACTGTGCGAAGGGGAGGGGCACCCTGCGAATTATCGCGGTTGCCCCAAAGCTCCGCGCACTACGCGGCCTCGGTACCAGAGGCAGGCGGCCCCCCGGGCGGCGCCTCCCGCCTCAGCCCTCCGAGCGCAACCCCTGCTGGCGCCAGGGGAATTTCCTGCGCTTCCAGTGCCTCGCCAGATCCCGGCCGCCGCCGGCCCTCCCGCGCCTCGCGGTCAATCACAACCCGTGCGTTCGGTTCCGAACGCATGGGGGCCCCGTCGCCCTAATCCACAGCCTCGTATGGCGACGAACAATTCCGCGCCCCGCGCTCCCTCCAACGTTGCGAGCAATGACATCATGATCTTGCTCCTTCGTGAACACGGCATTCAGGAGGTCATGGACTACAATGACCACCTAGAGCATTACGGTCTCGTCAAGACCATATGCGCCTTCCCCCGCCTCGTCGAGACGTTACACCGTCTCGACTCTGAAACACGCGACCACCCGGCATAAACACCGGCCGCGCAAAATTTTATTCTCGTATGTACAATAAAATATACCGATTCGTCTCTCCAAATAGAGCGTGACAGCGCCCACGCCCGCGTAACCACCGTTCTCTCCGCAGAGGACGGGCGGTCAAATTCGCTCCCGCACACACTCCATACGTTCACCCTCTTTAGCGGGTGACCCAAGCCTAGGCCCGTTCCTCGGTATAAAACCCTTGGGTCAGGCATCCGCCCGCGCGATACAAGTGACACTATACGTGCAGCACTTAGTTACCCACATACAACATTACACACGTATGAACAAACACACGTGCACACCACACAGGTACATAGGTTCTGTGAGGGACCTTTTTTTTTCTTTTTTTACGCTAGTTAGTTAGCGCTAGTTAGTGTAGGAAACATTCTGATTACTGAATACACATACGCATGGTTCCTTCCTTCCTCCCAGGAGGAAGGGAACGTGCCTATGTGTATAATTGAGTTAGCTCGAATCGTAGGTGTAGGGATTCAGTTAGTTCGCGACTTATTTGCGTACGCGACGACCGCCCGAGCCGAGGTCCGGCCACTCTGGCGCCCTCGTGCGAGTCGTCCTTATAACTTTCGTGGCTGAGTGCCTCCGCGCTCGCCCCCAAGTCCGGTGAAGCTGTAAAAGCCGCAGCGGCTTTAGGGCCCCTAAGGCTAACAGTGTAGTCAGATCTAAAAAAAAAAAAAAAAAAAAAAAAAACAACAGTCGGGGCAGCTACCCGCCAGACATAGCACCCGTCTGGCCGGAGGATCCTCCCTTTTCTATGGCACGCCAACACACACGTGTAACCTATCATAATTGTTCTTCCCACGAGTACAAACTATTTTAATTTTTCAATATACATTGATTCAAAATAATATAGCGGCGTGGTAGAGATAGCGACCACCATACGCCATAGTGATGTATGATTTTCTTTTGGTATAGACTACACAGGTGCGTTGGCGTTGCGGTGTTTATTGTATAAAATTAACACGTGCGAAACCGTGGGTCACAACTAGTTAGTAATAATTACTAATGCTAGGTTACTAATTTCATAAAATTAGTAATTATTACGACGAAACTTAATATATGTGTTCTTGTAAAGAACCTTGTTTACGACTGCGGGACATTTTTTTTTAGCTTTCCACTCTTCGTTTTTAATAAGTACGACTGGTACTGACTCATTATTAATCGCCCACCTTTGTGTAATACATCAAATACTCGATTATTAATGATCATTCATATTCGTAATTCAATTATGAATTAATAAATAAATGTAATATAAAAATACATTCCGTTTTTTTTTTGGTTAATTAGAGCAAGGGCGTAGGCTAACTTTCACACTCCGGTGGCGTTAAGTATGCTTAACACTGCCATGAACCTAAAGAAAGCATAGGTTTAGGTGGTTGTTGTTGCATTTAAGGCAAAAAAGGTCACATTATCAATTGGTATCATTCAAAATAAAAACAACAAATGTTTCTACAATTATTTATGTGTATATTGTAGGAAGTAGTACATCATTTAAAAAATAACAATAATTAATTAAATATGATAAAAAATAACATTAATTCCAATAATACTATTCTATCATAAAATAGTTGATTAGTACAGAACATTTTAAATTAATTAAATCATAGGTAGGCTTGTCGGTTTTAGATTCACGTAATATACTTGGTATAATATACTCTACTTGGTTGTTTAAAAGTTGATATTACTAACGTTTTTTTACCTGATAAAGAAATCGTATTTTTACTATTTTTAGACAGTTCAAAGAAATGGCTAAAGCTAAACGATTGGTATGAATTTGACAAAATAAAAGAATATGTGGAAAAATAAAATGAAAATGTGAAAAACTTGCCTGTTCATTTCTAATACTGGTACTTTTTGATCAATCCACGTAATATACTCGGTTTGATTATAAAAAAGTAACGACAACTCTTTAAAAAAAGCACATTCGGAATTTGAAATATACAAAATGTGGTCGTTAACCCTTATGAAAATTTTAACGAGGTTTCTTGAAGTGTTATGTGTTGGTTTTTATTTTAATTCGTAAACTGGCGGCTATTTACGTGATATAGTTTAGTTATTATGCATTTGAAGTGTACTATAAATAATAACCGAAAATACGTAATTTAAGTTGCTACAAAAACTCCTTGGAAAGATTTAATAAGGGGCCGCCTTTTCTTAGGTAAATCTATGTTTGAAGATTGCAAGATAATGGGCAAAATATTCTATAATGGTGACATTGGAAGAATTATGCAACATATAGTTGCCATTAAATAAAAAAGAAAAATTGAATAAAACTTTGCATACCTTTGCATTGCATGCCCAATTAATTACATATCAGTAATTATCGTAGGTTATCAAATTTGTTAAATAACAGCTCACTCATCCCGTACTTGTAAGCGTATAAACACGATCGGATCGTAAAAAAATATTACAATTCAACGAGGTATCTAAGATATAGACAAAAGTAGGTATTTTCATAAAAAATAGTATAACAATATGCAAAGGCACACTGGTTAACTTACAAAGAATTAGAAATCACTACATAAAGTAAGAACGCGAGTGAATGCAGAGCTAAGCAATTCGTTAGTGCTGTACCCTAATTAGAATTATCACTGTCAATAAAGAGGATGTCGACTTTTTTTAAATCAAATATTTCACACAAATCAAACTGAAAAAGAATCTGAATTGTAATCATCATCAGATTTATTTTTAGCCATTTCTCGTGTTTGGTGATGAATATAAACATTTTTTTTTATATCAGAAGTTGATGGACTCGGATTAGTTTGTTGTCAAAGACAGTACCCACATCACATCACTACAGTAAAGACGAGTGAGAATAGGCGTACGGAAGGCGCGGCGGCGGGGATATGCTCCCGCTCTTTACCTCAGGCTCCGACTGCATTCAACTCGCGCGATTACTATACATAACGTAAGCATTATGGTTATGTAAAATTTGTATTGCACATTAATATAAATCTCAGATAATATCACATATCTAACAGCATTTTATGCCAAAAACAAGTTAAAACTTATACCTTAAAATACATTACTTGAAGACATATTATTTAATCCGTATGTCACACACTCTAAAATACCATTATAAAATAAGATGATATTTAATATGAAATAACAGGTGTTAATAACTATGTTAATTGCTATCTAAAACAGTCAAGTTAGGTATATATATTGCAAAAAATATTATAAGTATGTAAGGGTCTAAAGTTCTATCTATGATAAAAAAAAATAAGATCATCTGGTCAATCTATTGAACTAACTATATTAATAAATTGAATAAACTTAGGTATATTCAAATCAAAATTAATTTATAATATTTACACTTAATACCATGATCGCGGAACATAGCGCTCGAATAAAACAGTAAATTATGAATTATATTTGTATCAAAGCTGCAGTCATATTTAAAATAATATATAGTAGATTAAACAACAAGGAAAAAAGAAGGAATTTAATTCGAGGGACTGTGTTGGATCTCGAGAGTAGCGAAGGATTCTAAAGTAGAATCCAGAGTGTAGCGAGGGATTCTAGACAAGAATCCTGAGCGGAGCGAGGCATACAAGTACCGAGATTTAAAAAAAAAATCAAGAGTTATGTACTCTACTTTTTACCATTGACTGCGAGAAAACTTCTAAGGCGGTGATTCGATAATAGGACGAGAATTGAGGGTGAAATTTAGGTTTAGACACATTTCGTTACATGAGAGAGACAGATAACTATAATAAGTATATCTTACTGATGTTTCAAAATAGGTCGGATGCAGTAATAAAGCGAGTTGGTAGGGATCGCGACCACCATACACATAGTGATAAACCAATAGTAGACTTTCTTTTCGTTTGTCGCGCTCAGGGATCAGTTGGCGTATGAATATGTAGTAGTAAAGTGGGCTGGATGGTAGGAATCGTGACCACCGTATGGTGGTTTATCACTATGTGCATAAATAGTGATAAGCTCATTACAATTTTTATTTAGTTTGTCGGATTCGGAGATCAGTCGGTGTATATGTAATAAAACGCGGTGTAAAATATAATGATCGCGACCACCATACATATAGTAATAAACTCATCATTAGTTTCACTTCTATCACGTGAATGGTGATGCACGCGCAATATTTTTGTACGTAATTTGTTTAATTCGTGCGTGTTCCAAATTTAAAAAGTTTTTATTCATTTGTGTCTAAAAGAGAATCTTATTCACTGTTATCGATGAATACAATGCCCTTTTTCGAGTAGCAATGATAAAAATGTATATTTTTAAGAACTATGTATGTATAAGCAAAAATGAATGTAACACTTAATTATGTATATAAAACGTGATATGTTACATTCTATGGTTCCTATTTATAGAATATTGTTTATGTCCCTAACTGGCATTTGTATAAGTCAGTTGTTAGGGGTGTTCAAGTATTATTATATAAGTAAATTTTCAATGATTTTAGACCCATCACCCTGTGTAAGCAAAAATAAGAAAATCTTGAACTCACCCTCCCCCAAAATTATAAGAGGTAAAAATGTTTTCAAAACTTTTATAAAATATATGCGAGATATATTTATTTGTTTCAAGCTATCTTATTACATCGAGAATTCGCCGAATATAATATTGGTATATTTAGGAGAACTCTTTAGTGTATACAGAGTTAAGTTGTTTTTCGGAACATTCATAAATTTATTTGTAGTAAGAAATATGAAATGAAATTCAGTTTGTCATAATAAAATAAAAATAAAAACTTTTATTAATTTAAATTATAAATATTATTTTGAAAAAATTTCCATAATTCTACATTATATTTTACCTTACGTAAAATTTATAATATTCCTTGCAGCAAAAGTAAGAAAAAACTGGACCTCCCCCAAGCCTGCTTACTTAATACTTGAGAGCCGCCTTTAGTTTCAAACTAATTACCTAATTTTTAATTATTATGTAGTTAGGAATACTACTGCCCTGAAGTGTAATAACTATGGTAATTATCCTGCTTTATTTGAAGTAGTAAGTACTCTTAAATCGTAGATTTGAGAGTAATCCATTTGTATTTTGACATTTCATGTAAAAATTATGATCTAAATATTTTTATCGTTATATATATGGAATATTACTAATTTAGTTACTACATAATTAAAAGGTTTATTTAAAAATAGTAGGTAAAAATTTACGGATAACCAATTTAATTGTAGACCTACTAATCTCTCTCACAATCATAATATATTATAGGTACCTATTGTTAAGATTGATAGAAAAATATTACACTTGGTTTTAGTAAAAAGATTCAAGTGTGACTTTCACCTTAATTAGGTATAATAGAATACGGGAGTTGTGCTACTTACAGGCATGCTATTAGACTTCTGATTCGTCATTATACTAATAGAATAGTACCTACTTATTTTTTGTGTTATAGGCTTGGCAACCTAAATCACAACTAATTGTTAGTGGACGATACTGTCAAAGATGGTTACATTACATGTTACCCAAAACTGAGAATTTTCTCATGGCGTACGCTTCCCATATACACTACGGTCTGTCGGAGAGGTTCACCTGTGCAAGTCGAACGATTGTCATAGATTGTCACAGAAAAAAATTATTTTCGATTTTACACCGGTCGCCTACACAGGTTTATACTTTATAAACACCCGCATAGGTAGACGTTAGCGTGTGTGGCTGGCTTTATGGGGTTACAACAGATTTTAAGCATTAGCGACTGCCGTAATTAATTTGACGTAGATATCAATACCACGCAAGAATATATCGGCCTGTAGAAATTCGTCGTGATCATGTAAAAGAACAGGCGTGTTGTTCATCGGCGAGAAACCTATAGCGGGAATGCCTACTTGTCGGATATACCTGCTATCCGTACCTCCTGGGAAGATTCTGCAATCTAGATTTAGTTTCCTGAAAAAGAAATCGCATATATACATTACTATATCTCTTAACTATATAAAGTTTATTTATAAAGCGACGTGATTTCGAATATCTGCAATGGCGTGAGCTTTCGGAGAAGGAAAACATCGTGATGAAACCACAGCACGGTGGAAGGGTTTTTTCTTATACCCGCCTGGCAAGCTACCACCCTCAAGTTGAAAGTCCGACGCCAAACACCTACAGGTGTGTTCCGAAAGCTGCACTTGAGAGCCAGTCTTCCACTAGGCTTAGTGTGTGACCATATTGGGCTATATCCTCACTTAAGATCAGGTGAGATTATGGCCACAACGCTAAAAACTATAGCGATAAAAAAAGCCTGTGGTCTACTAGTAGCACTAACAAAGCTGTAGCTAACGCTTTCACATTTTCTAATATGTAATGCACAAAAGTAAATTTTGTTTTGTCCGTGACTCCGCACCGTAAGGATTGTTCGAAACGGCAATAAAATATTTTCCAAAATAGAAGTAGCCTAAGTTATTCCCTATAAAATCAGCTACCTACCAGTGAAAGTTCCTTCAAAATCGGTCTAACCGTTTCGGAAATTACCCGGAACAAACAGACAGACAAAAATTTTAAAAATTGGTATTTTGTTAAATGTGTCGTATATACATTCATATATATGCATTTAGCAAAAAACTGTTAGTTTGGCATTACAAACAGACACTTCAATTTTATTAATTGTATAGAAAATAAAAAGATTTCAGTGCTAAGGCACTGAATGCTTATTAATAACTAATGCTTAAATGCTTTTTAAGGCCACCACGGTATTCTTCATTTGTGACCTTTCTGAATATAATAGTTATTATATTTTATTTAAGAAATCAAGTATTGTTGTTAGCCCTGCGAATCGCAGGCGTGTTCTGTCCTTCCCAACCGACGCTCGGATGACATAGTCTTCCACAGCGTTTACTCATCTTTCTCGGGTTTTTGGCTCGGGGTTAGAACACCTATGGCATTACAAGCATCCATAGGCTACGATTGCCTCTTACCATCAGGCTGGCCGCATGCTTGTTTTCCACCTTAATTTTATAAATAAAATATAAAAAACGAACTCCCATACATCTATACAATTTTTAATCCAATATGCAGTATTAATTTAACAAATGTGAAATTTATAATTATTATCTTAGTCAACTATTTTATTATAAGATAAGTGTTATCCTATTTATATATTATATAAAATTGTTAAGGTAATTTTATGAATGACTCACAATGCATCAGTAGCTCCCTTGAATGCCACCCAATAGGGGTTGGTGGAATCAATTCTTGTACACTCAACAAACGTATTCTTTTGCTCAAATTCAATTGATATATCTTCCCCGGCTTCTTTGCACCATTGATTTATCTACAAATTTTTAATGTTTCATACTTGATATACTAAGTTATGTATTTAGCTAGATAAGCCAGAATTTAATACCTATACAATATACATACTATTTTTATTCCCTTTCATGATTTCTTCTATTACTATTATGGTAGAAACATGCTTTGCACTCTACGCTACCCGACGCGACGTGACGTGAATCGTATGCCCAGAATCAGATTATTAAACACCCGATGTGACTCGACTTCGCACTAATTTGTCTGTCTCGGTTTATGGCATAGTCCTGTCCTTTTCATTCCGCGTCGCAACTCATAGCTTGTTAAACTTACGTTTTCGCTTTAATACTGATATCTTTAGATTACTCTTCGAAATAATTTAATCTAATATCCAAGATATCATAGATACCTACGTATAAACGTGATAGTACTTTTTTGAATGTTTCTCCCTATATCATACTCATACAGATGAGCTGATTTTAATTGAATTTTACATAGGCGTGATGACTTGACTTTATTTCGTTATTACTAAAAAGATTGGTTTAGAACAGATAAAGAGTCCATCTACACTTAAGTGTGATATTTCATATGAGCGAGCCATTGAATCGATATTGAATTCGTACAAAAACATTCAAGGTATTTATAGTCGATTTCCTTCGTTTTAGGTTAGTAATAAACTCAGGTAACACCAGTAGTGATTTATCAATTTTATCTGTTCAAATGAGTAAGTAAGCCTAAAGTACAAATTAAAACATTTTTATTTTATTAATATATTGTTCTGCGGCTATTTTTAGTGATTAACAAGCTGACTGAAGTATTAATATAAGCATGGACACTAAAGAGTGGTAAGATTTGATTACTCGTATAATTATCCGTGATTTCGGTCCTGTATGTGCGAAAATGTCGCCAGGCTTTATCATAAATTGTAAGGTAAGTATATTTCTGTTTATATCACAAAGAGCACCTAATAATAATGATAATGATAGAGAATTTACCATGGTTTCAAACTTCGCATGGTCCACTGTAACAGCTAACCGAATGTCAAAAACTGCCGTCAACTTCTCTGGAACAACGTTCGACTGTACACCGCCCTAAAGAAAGACTCTTGATAAGGCAACACTTATTTGTAAATACCAATTAATTAATCTCTATTAAGTAAATAAATTGCCGGGTGGTAGGACATGACATTTGTGTCTGACTGGATCGCAACAAATATACTGCAGAATATGTAACACCCGCTATAATGGGTATCTTTGGTTTGCCGCGTTTCGGGAATTGCCAGTGTATATTAAGTTGCCGAGAGGCTTGCAGGCCGGCATAACAACGATGACCGGCGATGGATTGTCAATATCTCGGTGGCCGGAGTTATTTTTGGATTGTACTGTGCTTACTATCAGACACAATGACGTCACTCTATCTTGCTTCGACAAAAAATAATGTACCTATTTACTTTGTCACGTGCTTATTTACATACGTACCAATGTTGATTACAAAATTCAGAATTTCCCAAAAAAGCTATGAATTGTAAAACAAACATTTGATCTTGTAACCCTTTTTAATAGTTTTGAATAAAAAGTAATCGACTAATACCTCAAACCAATTTTTTTTTTCACATCCCTGCTTACTACGCGGCGACGGCCATCATACTTTTCATAGACAAAAATATATAGAAATAGTGAAATTTTGAAACGTCCGCGCTTTCTTACCGTTGTTTGTTTAGGAACATAATAAAACGGGAAATTGGACATTGTTTAAATTGTGTAGGTATAGTACAACCAACTAATCTGTGAAGTGGCAGAAAATGGAATAGGGAAATTTTACTGTCATCAGTAATATAAAAAAGAACAACAAATTAGGTATTTGTTTAAAGTAATATAAAATTTGTCATACTTTTTATCCAAATAAGAAAAGAAAGTTCTCAATTCGAATGTATAATAAACTTCTTTGTTTATGAACCGATTTAAAGATTGTACTTTCGCATTCGAAGATAGGTACACCAGAGAACTCCTCAAAATCGTCGAAGTTGGTTTTATTTTTTGGTAAAAAGTGTCTTGTCAGATTAAAAATCCATAATACATAGAATGGCAACACTCGAGCGATTACAGCGAAGCTTTTCAATTAACAGCTAATAGCGGTTATTACACGGCAGGTTGATCGTTTCTGATTTTTGGTGCGGCGAGCATCGCTATTGGCTCGATTCCGCGGCCGTACCCACCGCACCGAAAATCGGATACGATCAATCTGCCAGTAATAACCGCTTAACGTTGAATTACTTTAAAATTTACAATGCTCATCCAGGGATACGAAAATTCTACACTTTTGTATGTACTAAACAAAATTCCAGTGGATCTATAAGCATGAAATTTTGCACAGTTTAAAATAGGACGATTCCTGTGATAATATTCCCATTAGACACAAGGGTAGTAATGTATTATAGACTGCAAAGAAACCAAAGTTATGTCAAAAGAGGAAAATAAATACATACATATAACTGCGTCAGATTGACTGTCGTTACGTCACCGATCGTCATTTTCGGATTGCTCTCTAATATTTGTTTTTGTTGTTCCCTATAATCCATCAGTTTGTCTATGACATATCTAATCTGAAAAAAAAAGAAACTTAAAATGTCTTGAATTAGAAAAAATTGCCAACCCCTAATGAAACCAGGTACATTAGGTTATGAATCAGGTACCTACATCAGGTCCACGTACAACTTTTCGAACGCCACAAGTTACCGTAACTTAATTTATTACCATATAAACTAAAATTTATATAATATGCTTACTTTCTCTCCAGCTGTATTCGGTAATAATAAAGACCCGTGGCCAGGTTGCCCGGTGCAATGAACATGTATTTCTGTAAAGGAAAATCCAAACAAAAATAGAAATATGAAAAGGGGGCCAAATTCTGTAGAAACGACGTTCGGAGTAGTCCTTGTTACCGACAAAAGAGCTGATATCTAACTGGAGCCAAGTTCCAGAGCAGTTCCTTTAATAATAACTGTAGGCATGTACGTTATTCAATTCATTTACAAAACAGTGATATGGTATTTATAAGCAAGTCTTAATTATTATTAAATTGTTAGTCAACTTTGTAGTGCCTGGCGGAATACTGCTAGGAGGCAGATTTCTCGTACCTACATAATTAGGCAATTAACACACTTTATAACCTATCGTTATATTTATGTCAATTATTCTAATGGCAAGTCGCTTGACCATCTGCAATGTTATAATCTATAATGTACTTTTTAAAGCCTCTTTAAAATTATAAGTTTAAATGGAGAAAGAAGGAATTAATATTGTAGTAAACATACATACTGGCACAGATTTAATTTAGATACATTTAGAGAAAAAAAGTACCTACATTGAAGTTAATTTATCTATAACTATAACATAATAAAATCGAAGTTTCTGTTTGTAATGACAAAATAACAGCTTTTTACTAAATACATATAAAAGTATACCTGGGCGATCCGATAAGTACTTCGCCTCACCGTCCGATAGCGCCACTATCGCAAGAGAAATTTACTATCATGTAGTACATTCTCATAGACAACTACTTTCAAAATTTCAGCCGAATCGGACTAGTAGTTTTGTTTTGACCACGTGTGGAAGTGGGTGTGTCCGCGGATTTTAGAAAAATGGAAATAGAACTATATTGGTCGGTGATTCGATTCTTGTTTAGGAAGAGAAATCGCGCAGCGAAATCAATGAATGCTTGGATGCTGTGTACGGTGACTCTTCTTCTTCGATGGCGATCGTCAAAAATTGGTTTAACGAGTTTCAACGTGGTCGCACGACGGTTTTTGATGAGCCACACCCAGGTGCCCCGAAAACCACCACGGAGAATAACGTGACAAAAATCCACGATCTCGTATTGGCAGACTGCCGATTGATGATGCGCGAGATAGCTGAGACAGTAGGTTCAAAAGACATCGTGGGTCATATCCTGCATGAAATATTGGGTATGAGACAGCTGTCGGCGCGATGGATGCCGCGTTTGCTCACTCCGGACAAGAAGCGCAACCGTGAGACCACTTCAGAGGAGTGTTTGACGCTGTTTAAGCGCAATCCGAAGGAGTTTCTGCGTCATTATGTGACCCTCGACGAAACATGGATCCACTGGTACACACCAGAGACCAAAGAACCGTCGAAACAGTAGACTGCACCTGGCGAACGTGCTCCGAAGAAGGCGAAGACTGTCCCATCGACCGGAAAGGTGATGGTCACAGTTTTTTGGGATTCACAAGGTGTGATCCACATCGACTACCTGGAGAAGGGCAAAACGATCACAGGGCTCTACTATGCCTAATTGTTGGGCCGATTCGACACCGAATTGCAGAAAAAACGGCCCCATTTGGCGAAGAAAAAAGGGCTCTACCACCATGACAACGCACCGGTTCACACCCCTACGCCGTCGCCACGGCCAAATTGGTCGAAATAGACTACGAACTGCTGCCCCATCCATCGTATTCTCCTGATTTCGCCCCGTGCGAATTCTTTTTGTTTCCAAACTTGAAAAAGTCACTCAATGGGCAGAAATTTGAGTCGAATGAGCAGGTTATCGTCACCACGGAGGCCTACTTTGCAGACCTCCAGAAAACGTATTTTTCAGACGGGTTAAAGAAGTTGGAGCATCGCTGGGTCAAGTGTATCTAGCGAAAAGGGACTATGTTGAGAAATAAATCGCCACTTTTCCAAAATTTTCGTTTTCCTTTTTTAGGCTAAGTACTTAACGGACCAGCCACGATACGACACCTAACACAAAGAAACCCATTTTTAAAATTTTTGTCTGTCTGTTTGATTGTTCCGGGTAATCTCCGAAACGGTTGCCCCGATTTTGACGGGACTTTCACTGGTAGACAGCTGATTTTATAGGGAGTAACGTAGGCTACTTTTATTTTAGAAAAAGAATTAGGGTTCCGTACGAATAAAAAAACTGGTTATGGTGAATCAATTCGGGCGCTTAAATGGCTTACGCTTAATTGTAGATATTAAAAAGACATACAAAAAAGTCCGCGAGAGTACATGTCTATCTTCTAACGAACACCAACAATAAGCATTTTTGTCTTTAAAATAGCCGGGAGCGGGGGAAGAAGATATTCTGCAGTCTACGTGAGCGAAGTCGCGAGCACAGATAGATATATATATATAAAAATGAATATTTGTTTGTGCGTGACCTATGCGTTCGTAAACCATTCATTCAATTGCGATGAACCTTTCGTGAGTTGTTGTGCGCACGCCCGTGATGGATTCTCTATGAGTACAATCTCTTTATAATAGATGGCGTGCAAGTCCTTTCATTTTGAAGACAACGGGATAGAAGTCGCGGGCAAAATCTAGTATGACATAAAAGTTTAGTTCCCGGTAGTTTAAATTAGAAAAAGCGCGGTGATTTTCGCAATCCGGCACAGAAAATAAAATACCTTCTAATGACTGGGATTTATTTTCCAAATACCTATAATAAAAAAAAAGTGTAATATAGTCTATAAATCTATTAGTTAGTTAGTTAATTAAAAAATGAGTTTTACAATTTCTGATCAATCTCTCTTTATATATTGTCCGATAATTAAGGCAAAAAAGTTTAAACAAATATCTAACGTAAGCCTTAATAATCCTATTTCCTTAAAATTTATAAATATACAAATGTATAGAACTCAATAAATTAGTGATGCCAGAACTAAGCCTGAAAACTAATACCTAGGTACCACTGAACTAAATCAAATTAAGAATTCCAATTTATTTGGTCGTGTATAAATTAAGCAACATACTTACGCCAAATACTCCTTTCTCCATTAAATATAATAAATTCATCGTTAGGAGACGCCATTCCTTCGTCTAACGCAAACCCAACATTGAGCGTTTTGAAATCGTTAGTCACGATAAATTTTTCCATACCATCATGGCCGCCAATCTCTTCATCTATTGACAATAAAATGTATAAATATTATTGAAACAATGTATGAGCAGCAAACCAGTTGAATAAATAGTATTATTATGTCTGTATCTTGACTGTGGCTCCTAAACATAATATTTGAAGCATCGATACCTCAAATAAATTATAAATACCAGTGGCTAAGTGTCAACTTCAGCCCGTTGGAGGACATTTTCTTTTTAGCTAATAGGTGGTGCACAAAATTAGCAAACATCCTGGGGGCCTTATTTTGTGTTCCGTCCGAACGATCTTTGTTTGGCTTTAGTTTGTTTTGTTTTGTTTAGTTTTCTATACCCGTCTAGCTGTAGCTACTACCCTCAAGTTGAAAATCTGTCACAAAGCACCTATAGGTGTGTTGGAAAATTATAAAATGTTTCAATGTAATATTTTGTGATTCACAGCATATACACTCATCAAAAAAGTCTAAGCAACATGTACTAATTTAAATTTTAGGATGGTTCTTCACATTATAACGTTGTATTTTATTTTTAAAATAATATCTTTAGGGTTCTATGATGTAAAAATAACAGCTGTTGTCTTTATAAGTTCTTTTAATAACAGAAATGAACAATATTACAATATACTGTAGAAACTAACATACATAAGAAACTAAACTTTTTTCTTACAAAATGAAATTTCTAAAGAAAATGTATTTATTGTGAAAGAATAGAACAATTTAATACAAAGTATGGGCTCCTCTGCTATTCAGAACTTGTCGGCAACGATTATTCATTGAATTAATGAGACTGTTTATGTCATCTTGCGGTATTCGCTCCCAATGGAATTGTAGCAAATCCTTCAGCTGTTGGGTTGTTGTCGCTCCGTCCATGTCCTTCAAAACATGTCTCTAGAGCATGTCCCATGCGTGCTCGATGGGGTTGAGATCTGGCGATTGTGCAGGCCAGGGCAATACCCGGATGTTCTCCGTTGCAAAGTATTCACTGGTTCGCCGAGCTGTATGTGAACGCGCATTGTCATGCATTAACCTAATATCGGAGCCAAAGGTTTGTGCAAATGGGTAGACATAAGGTCTGAGAATATCCTCAATGTAATTTTCAGCATTCATGTTTCCATTTACAAAAACGAGCTCAGTTCGCCTGTTCTTCATAATACCCGCCGCCCATAACATAACTGTTGAGCCGCAGTATGGATGAACTTCCTGAACGCACCTGAACCTTTCAGTATTTCCGGGCCGACGATACACTCGCACCCTTCTTGTATCAGGCTTAAACCCGAATCGCGACTCATCGGAAAACATAATTTTATCCCATTGTTCCTGGGTCCATGTTATGCGTTCTCTATACCATTCATATCAACGAGTGCGATTCCCGTGACGTATCGGTGGGCACCTGATTGGGCGTCGAGCTCGTAGGCCGTACTCATGCAGTCGATTTCGCACAGTTTGAGAACTTACATCAACACCACTTGAAATTTGTAGCCTCAAACCTATCTCTCGAGCGGTTAACATCGGCTGGCGTCTTGCAGTCAGTTGTATGTACCGGTCTTGCCGAGTGGTTGTACTCCTTTTACGGCCTGGATGCTGTTCAGCGGGTTCTCCTGTATTATTGTAGCGCTGCCAAAGACGACAAATAACACTTCTATGAATGCCAAAATGTCGAGATACCTGAGATTGATTACTTCCCGCTTGCAACATCCCTACAGCTCTTTGCATTTCATCTGCCATCAAATGACGTCGCTTCATGACGTAAAGAATATCTAACAATTCAATTTTGTCGCTAACTTTATTTAAATGGTTGGTAAAATTATAAAATCAAGACTAAACGTAGCAATTAAAACGCACTTAAATTCAAACTAATTCGCAGTCATTTGAATTTTATGAAAAAACAAAACATAATCAAAATTTTTTTTTACAACCAGCCAGTATGTCATCTATAACAAAAAAGTTTACTTACCTACGCACTTTGTTTGAGTAAATATTTAGAAATTAATTAATAATGGAAAAATTTGTAATATCACGCATGTTGCTTAGACTTTTTTGATGTGTGTAGCTCAAAGGAGCGAAGGGAAAATATATTGAGGGTTAGTAGAAGTACTTTACATCAGTAAGCAAAATTAGTACCAGAAAAAAGTTTACAATATTTACCAGGAACGAAGCAAACATGCAGTGTTCGTTTTAATTGTACTCCCGAAACTTTAAGCTTCCTTATAGCCTCTAAATACTGGATACCAACACATTTCATGTCTTGTGAACCGCGAGCGAAGATATTTCCGTCTTTATCTATATGACCACTAAATGGGGGATACGTCCAACTGTTCTGCAATTAAAGTCAGTTGGTCAATAACCATAAATAAAATTATTAAAATTTGCCATTGTGCGCGCATCACGTATTAAATACTGGATAGATTTTGATCAATGTCTTTATTTACTCAGACATTTGATTATTTAAAAAAAATCATGATATCTTGTTTAAATAAAGTGTTATTAAAGTTTTAAGAAACTACGATTTTTATAAACATTACGCGTTGCTTCTGATGTCCACGCGAGCAAAGTCGCCGGCAGAGCTAGTTTACGAATAGAATCATTAAATTGTTTATGGAAGCCGCTCACTTAACTATGTTACCAGGTATTTGACAATAATTTAAAAGGAATAAAGTAAACTGGCCTTAATAAACGAACAATTAATTGTTGATAATAATAAGGATTTTCATGTTTATTTTTCATTTTAATTTTTTTGCCACATTCTACATTTCACTTGTCCAACTCAAATTTAAAATCTATGTTGCCAAGTTTCTTTAGGTGCATTCTGAAATATGTAGTTGAGAGATACAGCGTTCCTATTTCGAAGTTTATTACAGTTTTACTAAAATTCAGCCCGATTAGCAGGAAACCTTCAATGATAATGTAAAAATGCTTTTTATGAATGATAATTAAGAAAAAAACAATTATGTGAATGGAACTAAATAAAGATAATATTCAAATGTGTAATATATTTAAGAGACATTTAAATGTATGCAATAAGTACTCCTTTCTTTTTTCTTTGTTAATATATTAGGTCGGAGAAAAAATGTTTTCACATAACGTAGGTATAAACTTATTATAAAATTTCTTTGGCTGTACTATTTGTATCTGGCTGGTTTTGGTAATATTAAAAAGAAAAAAAGAAAAAAAGTTATTTCCCCACTATTTTTCATTTGTTTTTCTTTCTGTAAAAAGAGTGAATGTATTGAAGAAATTCAATACATTTTAAAGTATTATTACAAAAAGGCAAAAATGCAACTCAAGCAGCGAAAAAAATTTGTGATGTTTATGTAGGTCCATAAACAATACAGTGTCAGTAAGAGTAGCAAAAATTGGTTCAAATGTTTTCAGTCTGGAAATTTTGAAGTTAAAGATGCACCTAGCTCTGGTCGCCCTGTTACGAATAAAAGGGACGCCATTTTTGAAAAAGTGGAGCAAGATAGGAATTATCAGTAGTTACGATGTAGCTGAAGAAATGGCAATTGACCACAAAACAGTTTTAACCCATTTGAAGAAAGCTGGCTGTACCAAAAAGCTCGATATTTGGGTGCCACACGACCTTACTGAAAGAAACCTAATGAACCGTGTACTCATTTGCTATTTATTATTGAGACGTAATGAAACCGAGCCGTTTTTGAAGAGGTGATCACGTACGACAAGAACGTGCGAAAAAGGTCGTGTTCTAAGGTCGGCCAGGCTTCACAGACTGGGGCTAAACTTACTTTTTTTTTATCGTGGGGAAATCCTGCTTTGGATCCGCTTCCCGAGCTGTATGTCGGAATCTTACCGACTAAAACCCCACGGTGTCCTTCTCGCACCTGTTGGCCGGGGAGCGGGAACTGCTTGCGCATGCCATCCGCTCGAACCGGCAGGTGTGGCCCTACTCCGGGGCCTCGTCATGGTCGGAGGCAATCGGCACCTCCAACGAGCCTCGGAGGGCGCACGAACACCAGTGCGCGTCCTCTATCTCGGGCCTGCATTTACGCGTTGACGGACATGCCCAAGTCCACTACCTGCAGACCCATTTAAGGCGGCCGGAGATCATCACGCGGCCTCCAGCGCCTGGCTCGTTGACCGCAAGAGAGGACCAAGGTGTTACGCTCCCTCTCCCTCTCCGCCTCCTCTTTCGCAAGCATAACTTGCTCGCAAAATGAGGAGACGGAGTTCCACCTACTCTCGCTCTCGACCATAGACACAATCACGGCCGGAAGCGAGAGAACGGTGACGATTGTCTCGACAACATCGCGACGCGGCGAGTTCCATGCGGGACAGACGGCTAGTGTGTGCTACGCGGTATCCTTGGCGCAGCCACAATGATGGCACCCAGGATCGATCTCCCGGCTTTTGCTACACAGGTAACTCCCGAAACAGCCATGTCCCGAAAGTACCTGCGTCAGCCGGAAGGTGAGGGTCCCATGCCACTTCCGGAGCCATCTAGCCAGAACTGGTCTGATGGCTTCTACGGTCGCCACGCTTGAGCTGGGGTGGCTAAGTCGCAAGTCCCACGCTTCCACCATGGGTATTTGGCGGAGCTCTGACCTACACGCCGCGATTTCTCGCGGCGTTGGTCTCTCGCCCCGCCTCAGCGCCTCTTCCCACCACCTGAATAGCAGCGCGAGGGATCTCACTTCTAGATCCCATGGTGGGGATCAGGCCAATAGGGAGACTGCATCAAATGAGACCGTACGGTACCCTCGAATAGCTCTGAAGGCCATCGCTCTCTGCGGTTTTCGCAGGAATGCAAAGTGTCTGGAACCTGGGCTAACTCGAAATAAGGTGTATGGTGGGACTGGAAGGGCATTGTTCATTATGACCTTTTACCGCCCGGCAACACCATCGATTCGGATCTCTACTACCAACAACTGATGAGATTAAAGGTAGCGGCCGGAACTGATCAACAGGAAGGGTGTGTTCTTTCATCACGATAACGCTAGACCGCACACATTTTTAGCCACTCAGCAAAAATTAAGAGAGTTTGGATGGGAGGTGTTAGTTCATCCACCATATAGCCCTGACCTTGCACCTTCAGATTTTCGCCTGTTTCGGTATCTTCAGAATTCTTTAGATTCTGTAAGGTTAACATCAAGAGAGGACTGCCAAAACTATTTGTCGCGGGTTTTTTTGATCAGAAGTCCTAAAGTTTCTACAACAACGGGATCATGTCTCTACCTACAAAATGGCAGAAAGTCATCAAACAAAACGGCACATAAATACTGTAAATAAACTTTGAAAATTATGTCTTGAGTTTTCATATAAAAATGCGAAGAAACTTTTCCCCGACCTATTATTTTATGGTAGCTTAGAGAGCAACTCTTAGAATTATAGTATTATAAAATAATTATCGTTTTTTCATGTTTATTACAACAATGGTTATAATTATGTATGTAGGTATATGTATGTAACACTTATGAACCTACTATATGTAATTATGTAGGATGTAGGTACTTAGAGCGGGTGATATGCTTTGCGTTGTTGACACAAACGTTAAGTAGATTTTGCAGACTTTAAAAATATAAATTGTTCATAGATATACCTCATCATTTAAAAACCACGGAAATACTTTATAGTTTTATAAGAATTACTAAAAGTTATGGAACGAATTTTCTAACATAAAAACTGTTTGTGTACTCACGAATAACATATAATCTAATCTATACAGAAATACATGTCGGTTTCAATTCAATTGTGATATTATTATTATGATAAAGATAAAACTTTACATTTTATTTATCACGGTAATATTCTGAGACAGTTGATTCTGCTGGTATTTACCTATCATTATTATCATTGCATTTATTATCATCGCTTAATTATGAGGGGCGCGACCGAGAGATATAAAAAATTTATATTTAAAATGAATATTTATTTAGATCATACAATACAATTAAACTTAATTTAAGAAACGAAGTATGATCAAATAGTGGCCTGAATGAGACTCCGTATCTCAAGCAATTCTCACGTTGGTGACGAGTTGGAGTTCCTCGTAGCGACGCCTTGCGCTGGCGGTGGTCGGCATGTCGCAATACTTATCCGTAACCATAACAATGCAATCGATGGTTCTCGTTCATTACGACTATGTAACAGCTTGAATAATATGTTTATTTATACAAGACAACTGTTTATAAATTACGTGTTCAACTTACCTCGAATACAGGTACCACGTCCATATGAGAATTTAGCAAAATAGAAGGCAAAGACTGATCCTTTCCCGGCCATGTCAGTACAACAATTGGTTTACGTGGGACAAACTCGTATATTTTAATCGCCAGACCAATCTCCTTTGCTTGTTTCTTAAGGAAAGTGACGCAGTCATCTGAAAGATTATTAAGCACTTTCTCAGTAAAAGTGTACATTTTTAGGGTTTAGAAGTCAACAAGACTTAAGTCAGAGATTCTTAGTACATACTATAAAGTTGTAATTTGGTATGGGCTTACATTTTAATAACGCTGACAATGTAGTAAAATAAAATCTAAAAAATTATAATAATTAGGGTCAATTGGTGAATTTTGATGAAATTTTGTACACGGCAAATACCTAGGTACATATATGTCATTCCTCAATTAAGACAGGCTATAAGAATTGTCAATAATATGGATAAAAATAAAACTACTAAGTGAAACTGCGTAAAAATCGCGTGCGGAGCCACGGCGCACCACTAGTTATTATCTTCTAAATCACACTCAATGCAAACTTCAGGTAGATACCCTTTTGGTGAAATCTTTTTAAGAAGAAAACCTTACTACCTCAAATTAAGTTGTCCTTCTTGCAAATTGAACAACTATATCATTATCCAATTACACGCCATATAGCATGTCTCAATTGCAGGGCACTGTTAAATCAACGAAATGTACTATATCCTGCTAGCGGCTAATTTTATTTCCTGACCTATATTTTTCAACGGTTCATTGAGCCCTAAGTATTTCCCTACATACCCACTTGACAATACAAATTATTACAAGTACCTAGGTGTTATAAGTTATTTAATGTTTCTGAAATAAAAAGTCGTGGTGTTTGAGTGGTTTAAAATATCGATTTAATATCCGCAGGATCGAGTTCCGGCATATATCAACGAACTTTCGAAATCCGCATACATTTTCTAATTTGAATTGAAAACACTATCGGCTGACGGTGATGGAAAATATTGTAAGGAAACTTGAACAATTGGAGGACTTAATACTAAAAAGCATTCTCTACCAGTCTTCCAGGAGACCAAGATATAAGCAAAGATAAAATATAAGATATAAGCAAAGCATGATATAAGATATATGGAAAGTGTGCATAATATTTAGTAAAAAAAGAAAAATCTAGCCATTATTCAACTGCTACAAGTAAAACCTATGTAGCGAATACTTGAAGGAGTCCTGAAGCGAATTTCATAGTCGTGGTGTTGTTACAGCGAAAGATCTGTCGCGGAAATTAGTATGATGACTTGGTATACTGAGAATTCATGAATCAGAGTATCTTAGCTATATATTCGTATCCGTGAGAGATTGAAATAGTGTTTTTAAATATGTAGGGGACTTAGAACTATAAAATATGGATAAAAGAAGACAAAGTATTTTTATATTCATACGTTGCCGAATAGGTAGCCATTTAAGCCTGGCTCGGTATTCAGATACAAGATCTAACTTCCGAAGACGGAAGACGAAACGGATATAGTTATTGAGTAGACGATCAAGTTTATTTATGAGATCTTTTGAGAGGTCCAAGTAAGCAACGTCTGCATAATCCAGAAGAGGGAGAAGAAGGGTATTTACTAGGGAAATCTTAGTATCAACAAGATGGAAGTACCATCGTATTTGGAAAAAATATAAAATTGAGGATTTCTCGCTTTTTGAAATTGATAATACTTTGTGGGTTGGTTTGGTAAATAAGCGCGTCCTTTTCTTGGGATGAACCATTAAACTCCGCTGTGGGATACTTACAGGCTGGTATTGATATTTACTCAAATTGAAGACATGGAATAAAAATTGATCAGGATGTCCCCTTTAGGTTAAAACTAAAAGAGTTAATACAATTTAGATTATAAATATACGAATGTAAGCTAATTTTGATGTGTGAAACTTTAGCTTTTAGTGACGACATGGTTGAAAAAAATATTTTAAACCTACAAAGAGCATAGCTGGCACCTGGCAGAACATAAAGATACTCTGAATATGTGATTGATCCAATGATCACAGATTTTTTACTTGAGTAGGATATGTAGGTACTAAATATATTTCTACCTTATCTTATACCATGACGTATTCGTCGTATCACTGTTTTTGTTTACAGAATACTCAAGCTTCTTAAGTTCTTATAAGCGGCATTGCATCATTGTTTCTTCTTTTATCTTAGTTTTTCTTTACATTATGAAATCAACAATTTTGTAATATTTTCACCGAAAAAACATACTTGACGCGACGCATCTTATCTCTATACTATCCGTGCCCTACGGTTTCACTCATGTTGTACTTAGCATACCGTTGTTCTCAATTCCCGTACTTGCTTACAGTTTGCAAGATTGTTTGATGTTTATTGTTACTACTTCGATTCTTTGTGTCGTAGCATGTACAGCCTATCTCAATAAAAAAAAACGAGCTAGCCTTACTGTAGTGGCATTTTATGTGTAATATCTGACTTAATATAATTTACACATATAAATTAGTTTAAATAACAGCCCACTTTATACACAACACTGTAGGTTAAGCGCATAGCTGATGAGTTTTCCTTCTCTATTTCCCTTTATTTTTTAGTCAAACTCACGCACACACTCTTGGTTGAAAGTACAGAGCTCTCGCAAAAGGGTTGGTACCATCTGACGGCCAACTCTACCACGTGCGCTCATTGGTCAAATCAAATAGCGCGCCCTCATTGGTCTAATCAAAAAAATTGCGCGCGCTTCCCCGGCTTCCTGTTATAAACTTCCGTCTTTTTTCACGAAATCACTCCCACAGAATGCAGAAAAGCGGGAGGAAATAAGTTATACATCAAAACTATAAAATGCAATAAGAAATTTTGAAAATCTGGCTGATAGTTCCAGCGCGTCAGCGCGTTCATACAAACAACAAAGGAAAGAATCTCTTGGATGAAAACAAATGTTTCTTTCTTTGTTTGTAGCCTATGTGTTCCTAAACGATTTATCCGATTGCAATAAATCTGTGGTCAGTTGTTGCCTGTGATGGTTTCTCTATTAGTATTAATAGTTTACAACGGATGGCGTGCAAGTCGTTTCATTTTCACAACGAGAACAAAGTCGTGGGCAAAAGCTAGTTAGGACATAAATTTTGTATAGCCTCAGCGACTTTTATCAATATTTACTACTTAATTTCTTTTTGCTGATCGATTAATGAGGCCCAGGCTAAAACCTCTAAATCAAAAGGTCTTCCAAGACGCACCCACGTTGCGTGGGTGCATTTTTATTAGATCTTGCAGTTTCCTCATACTGTAAAGATTGTAATTAAAAACGAATAAACAAAGATTCAGCTGTGAATTACGCCAAATCTCTTAGGTATGATTATGGAAAGGTGCCAAAAGTACGTGGAACTTTTTTATAAGTGTGAATAAGATGAACATCTTGTGACAATATTAGGTATGTTGCATAATATACGAATTATATACTTTCAGTATTATGTATTAAAATATGTCAGTGTTTTTATGAAAACTATGTAGTTCGTCCAATCTTATATTTCAAGATAGAGCGGTACCTAACTGTTTTCCATATCGAATATTCCGGATACCATCCCGTATCGAATCTCTAATTTTGGATGTAATATTGTGAACTTTCATTTTCGTAATAAGGTATTTATGTTTAATTTATTTTGTATCGGGATGGTAGGACACGACAACTTTGTCAGAATGGATCGCAGCCACCATAAATAAAGCGTAACACCCGTCATACTGGTACGCATAGGCGTGTCGCGTTCCGAGATCAGCCGATTTTGTTCTTCTTCTTCCTAACTTGGCAACCAGTCCTCTTTAATGAAGACCATTACTGCCATTATCAAGTGAATAAATTGTTCTGTCTTATGAAGACTTCAGTATCCTAACAAGATGATGGCTCCCTTGTCAGAACTTCCTAGGGAGTTTTTGTGGGATCCCATAATGCATGCTCTTAGTTTATATTTACAATCCACTTCACTTAAGTACAAAATCCAAACTATATCACGCAAAAAACCACCAATATTACATAATAAATGGTCAAAAATCAGAGTAAATTAATTTAAAAAAAACAGACGATGTTATATGTATCAAGTCGTCAACCGGGGTGGTCCCAGCGATTCTTGTAGTTTGTCGCGTTTCGGGATTAGCCAGTGTCTATGCAGCTGTCGACAGACTCGCCCTGTATGAAAGCAGCGACCGGCGATAGATTTACAGACCTCTCGTTGGTTGACGTCGTTTTTGGATTGTACTATCCTTACTATCAGACATAGTGCCGTAGTTTTGCCGTGGTACAATGAAAAAACTATAGTAATAAGGGAGCAATATTATGTAATTGGTTTCTCAGAAACGGCTCTAATAATGTTGTTGTAATTTTGTAATTCGATATTTTTTTATTTTCCAATTTTACATAATTATGTAAATATGTTTGCTTTCACAGGACACCGAGTGGTTAAGTGACTAGACATTGAACTTAGCGAATGATGTAGGAATTATACCTAAGTATATCAGTGTATAAAAGTAAAGTTCCACCTATTTATGTTACGTTTATTTACAAGCTGATATTTAATATTTTACGACGGAAGCGTGCTTCGCAAACGAATTTACGATCTGTGGTTTTACTAAGTATAAATCTTGTGCAATTATCTATACAATTCCACATGTATTTTTTAAAATGAAAATATTTTTTAGTTCAGTGTTTATACTGACACATAATAATAACTAAGTATTTGTGGTAAAAACACCCAGTGAACACGTAGCCTATATTTTACATATATGTAAACTTTATGTAAATATGACATATTATATGATGTTAATATGATGCCAAATTAAGGTTGATCGTTCACTGGGCAGTTATTTAAGAGGTTCTGGAAAATGGATTTTCTGTGTGACTTTTAACAAGAAGCTTGATGGTTTAATATCAGCTTGTAATATTCATGTTAGGCAAAGAACTGTTTGTTTCACATCATTGGAAGTTATGTGCCTAAATATCACGTTATCCAATTATGATGTACTAGCGGTTTCATACACCAATAAAACTATAGTTCTGTGTTTTCCTACTACATAGAAGGTGTTCAAGTATTACGTAAGATGGTTTAGGGGGCGGGGGTTCAATTAAAATCAATGAAAGTGTGCTTACACATAGCCTCCATAGGGGTACTATGAGAATGTTTTTCAGGCGTTCTGGTTTCCTCAGAATGTTTTCCTTCACCATAAATGATTGTGTTACCAGTTACATTAAAATTAGAAATACTGAGTGAATTTTCGACCCAAGGATCATCGCATTGACGTTTCACCAGAGTTGACCATTCAATTACCATGGCTCTTTTTTACCATTTTTGACATTACATTTACATTTTTGACTTTAAATGGATTAAAAAAAGGGATCTGTTTAACGATCAACCTATAGCACAAGAATAAATCTTCTGTGAGTTGAAATATAACCAGTTTACCAGAAGATTTCCTTTAAAATTTTCATCGGTGACATTTCATATTAAAAGGTTTGAATTTGAATCAAACTGGAATCTATATGGTAAATAAAACAGCCTTAAATACCTACCTACTTATAATATAATTATGTTTTGCTTGTTATAGTCCTTAACATCACCTTTTATTTAGTTACCTACTTGTGAGATTTTTTTTCCATAAATTTCCATTTCAATAATCTTCATAAAAAATTATCATAAAACTTATTTTATTATTTGAATAAAACATTATTCAGCATTTTGTAGATACAAAATGGTGCCTAGATAGGCACCTACTTAAATTCTCTGTTTATTACGAATATTTATTTAATTTACGATAGGGAGATTACCCTAAATAAAATTATAACGATAAATATCAAGTTAAAAAAAAAAAATATAGGTAACTTAAGAAGACACAAAACAACGAGAGAGGTGATATTTAACATAAAAGATGTAAAAAAATTTTTTTAAAGAAATGGTAAGCTGTACAGGTCCAAAGAATGAAAAAGTGTATACATACACAAAGATCCAAAACAGAATTTCATTTAGTAAGAAATCAACTTAAGCAACCGTAAGCCGACGACCTACATAATAATGAATGGAAAATAACTCACCATAGTTGATATTCGGTTGCACGCTCGGTATTCTCAGATACTCTACGAAATTAGATATAGCTGTGTTGCTTTCGTAATTGGCGGACATCGTGCACACTTCGCGACCGCTGCAGCAATGAGCAGACATTGCACGGAGCCGCGCGGGTGATAGCAATTACTGTAAGCAGACATTGTTTATCTATAAACAAATAAATAAATTTCAACTGTCTGTTTGTATTGTCAAAATAACACCGTTTTACTAAATGCATATGAAAGCATAAACGGTACCTTTAACAAAAAAACAAATTTATGTCTGTCTTACTGTCTGTTTGTTCCGGCTAAACTCCAAAATGGATCGATTTTGACGGGACTTTCACTGGTAGATAGCTGGTGTTATAAGTAGTAACTTAAGTTATTTTTTTAGAATAAGAATTAAGGTTTCGCGCAAATTAAAGAAATGGTGAATCAATTCGGACGCTTGAATGGCATAAGCTGAATAAACCATAAGAGATATATATACCAAACTAATGTACTACATAATCCTAGATCTTTAAAAGGCCTACAAAAAGACAGGAAGATATATGTCTATCTTCTAAACATCACCCATAAAAAGTATCGGATATCCGAAATAAAAATATATCCGCAAGCTGTATCTATTGAACTGTATCCCAGATAAATATTTTGAATAATTTTGCATTGGAGTGAAGTCGGACGAGACATTTTCGAATACCATAATAGATTTTAATTAATAATGAAGTATCTAAAATAACGTAACCTATTATGCACCTAAAAATTTTCAAATTATAAATTACAATATTCCTTCTAGGTGTAAGTGTAAGGTACACTTCTTGTAGTAAATTGTTTCAAACGTTCGTATTTGGTTAGTTATCTTATCTTATTTTATTATGTGAGCAATTCACGTATATATATATACGTAATCGGTTTCTCGGAAACGGCTCCAACGATTTGGATGAAATTTTGTATTTAGATAATGTTTTGCATAAGAAGTTTATGTAGATAGGTATTTTTCTTTTTTTTTTAATATCGAGCATAGCTCGGTCGCCCAGATATTTTATTATAATAAGTGAGCAATTCTTGTATATATTCTTCCGAACTGTGTTAAAAGAAGTCCGCGATAGCATATGCCTATCTCTTATACATAAGCCACAAAAAGATATTTTGCGATTTTTTTTTGTTGAAGATTATAAATTAATTTATGAGCATGATTTTTACTCATGGTATATTAATCCTTACGAACAAAAGTCACTTCATCATAGAATTTTATGAAGTTAAATTTTGCCCTTTAAAGCATGTTATTCCAACATAGTTTAGGGGATAATGAAAAATTTAAATAATTTGTACATGTGGGAAGTGAGAATAATTATTATGATAGGCTACACGAGTGCGTAGGCGGCACGGTGATTGTCGGTTAAAAACACGGGTGAAGCCGTGGGGCACAGCTAGTAAACAATAATAAAAATATACTACAAAGGTGGCAACCAAGCCTATAGCCCGTCCGATGGTAAGCGACTACCGTAGCCTATGAACGCTTGTAAATACCATAGGTATCACAAGTGCCTTGCCGACCTTGAACCCCCGTACCCCAAGGAGCTCTGGAAACCTGCTCATCGCAGAAACTCAACACAAAGTCATTTTGCTACTATCTTTTGTAGGGTGGAGGTATTCTTTCCTCCTCTCCTTAACACATATTAAAACAATGCTAGAAATAGAAATGGAAATCTTAATGTAAATGGTTTCAATAATAATAAAAAAATAATTGCTCTTTTTTATATTGAATGTATCATGTCATGACGTTTATGTATTATATGGTCACAGCTTTTCGTACAAGTTCAGCGTGCCGACTTACAACCTGGGAAAACAGACTTATGTTTCAATAAAAACTGTTGAATCATCCAACTTTTTCCATATATATATATATGCAATATTACATTCATACATTACAGATTTATAATATGTATACCCTTGGTTTCTCTTACGTCACAAAAATGTATGTAAAATTGGCATTTATATTCCATTCTCGGAAACAGAGTTAATATTTTACGCGGTTCAACTTTCATTTGTTATTCTTCTTATTTATTTTCGTGTTAGAGATATTTTATAATTACTGTTTAAAAACATTATTTCATTTCTGAGCTGGGAAAACACATTATACGAACATTGATATCTATATAATAGGCGTAACTTGCCACTGGGCCACGTTGGGAACCAACAGCATTTTTTTATAAATCCATTATTTAGCTACCTATTGGTTATTACCTTGAAATGTAATAAACGTTTTACATTTTATAACAAAATTTGTACCGTTTCTAACACAATGTCATTTAAAAACATATTTTTTCTGTTTTTCGGAATATATTTTTTCGGTTTACATATTTTGATTTAGCAAATACAGTGTAGTCTTTTCTTCTGACTGTACTGATTTTCGATACGTCAACTTATGCAGTTCACTGAACTGAGTGAACTAGACATGGGTGACACTGCGCTACGCCACGCAATTGCGCCAACTCAGTTTCCTGCGCTTGGTGTGTTATCAACTTATCAGTGATATACTATTCCCATTTCTTTATTTTCTCGATGACAGTCCTAATTTGATAGTTGTAGTGCTGTGATCAAATAAGTAATGATATCGATCTGAATGAATATCAATATGAAATAAGTAGTGACGATTTATCAGATTTTGATTAAAATAAATAAATAAAGATTACCTGTCATTATAATTATTTTATTTCATTGTAGAGTACCTACCTTTACCTACTTATTTTACAACAGCTTAGAAATTTTTTAAAGAAGAAGTTGGCATTATCAATCAAGAATTAATACGTGTAACATCTTGTAATGAAATATAATACTAGTTCATAAATTTGTACAAAAGTATCCGACAACAGTTTAGTTTCTAACATTTTGTAAAAAAAAATAACGGGTCTGTTATCGTGTTACGTTTATCGATATAGCTCCATCCCTATCAGTTTCTCCGACTCTGGTATAACCTTGTACGTGTTTAAACGTCATATTTTTATAAAATAATGCATACATAATGTAAAAAAGACGCTCGTTCTAGTTTTCACAGGAGCTGTCATCGAGAAAATAAAGAAATGGAAATGGTATAACACACTTATTCCAAATGTGTTGGCGCACAGCGCACTTCAGCGTTGCGAGCCTTGTACGGCACAACGCCACACCCCGCCGCTTGCGCCGGTCAGTCGACTCATTCATTTCTTTAACTCGCTTGCCTGGCGTACCATTTTGCTGCACCATGAGGTAAATTTAAATTAACTCAATGCGCTGCGTGGCGCACAGAACCTGGTAAAACTGCATTTAGTGGCACGAGCTTTAAACTGTATCCATCAACGAGTACACAAATGTATACGCACATGGAAAAAGTTACATTTCCACGTATACAGGTTTCAGGGAGAACTTATGCCCTAAGTTTGGACAAAAGACAACAGTGCACAGCCCTATCAAACCTTTTTGCTATATCGAGGATGATTGTCATGCCCTCGCCATGTTTGTCAATCACCTCCTCTTCCCAGCGATGGAGCACTTATACTTTCTGTATATTCATATTAATATGACGTATACTAAAACATCACCTATTGATCGATTCGTACGAAAGCCATATTATTGTCGATCGTTAATTAAGGAGTGACCTTTAAGGTAGTGGATAAGATGTGTAATATAAGTTATTAAAAAGTATTTTTACTATTTATAGGTAACACAGTAAAGAAAACACTTCTTTTAATCGGGCCATTTTTATTTTAACAGGAAGTAATCACAGACAATATATTATATTGGAACATTTGTTGCCAGCGCTACATAGATAATATTAATTTCTCAACCCAAGTATACCTAGATAGTTTTTTTATATAAATAAGATTAATATAATTTAATATAATACGATTTATAATTTGCTTCATGATTTTTCTCACGACTGAAGTTACGGCGATTGAGTAAAAGATGTTACGCAATAGCATTTCTCCAAATTTTGGGGCACAATACCAGGGCCTACTACTAGTATACTATTAGGACCACTGGATTCCAAGCATCGAGCGAAAGTAGATATCTGCGCTTGTCACTTTGCCTAATACGTATATTGGGTGTCGTGACAATGCTATTTTGTATTTATAGTCAGTTGCGAGCTATGATCATCGAGTGAAGATGATAGCCATTAAAGTTGCTTTCTAGCATGGGTTGTAGGCCAGTAACTTACCAGGGTACAAATAGATAATTTTAAAAGACTTGTATTGATTTGGCCATACCAGTTAAATTGTTTTAGGCCATACCTCAATATTTATACGACTGTTAGTCGGATATTACACAAGTTTCTGGTCAAAACTGAAAACGCGCTGGGCATCTGTTATAATGAAAAAAGACCTCTTCAGGACTTGGTAGCACTGTTATAAGATACTTTGAGGGAGCTGTCGTTTGAATCTTTATTTGCACGATTTAAGCACAAAACGAAGAAGAAGCAGTTTGATTCTAACTGACCACGTCAGCGTATTTGTGATTGAACCAATCGTATCGAATGAAGGAATGTATTATACCATTTTAAGTTATATACAAGCAGTAGCAAGAGAGTATATTTGGTTGATGTAGGCATTACTTTGCAGAAATCCATCATAATTACTTTATTAGAATTTTCTTTGCTATTTCCGCCTAAAATAACAAAACGGTTATTTTGTTTTTCTGTAACAAAAACGTTTGTTATTAATTTGTTAAATTGAAACTGAAAATGTTAAATCTGAAAATAATAGTGTAAAAAAAAATAATCAAAAAAAGATTAGTAACTGAAACGACTAAAGAGATGCGGCCCAGCCCGTAGACCCGGACGTTATTAACCCATAGAGAATATGTATTGAAAATGTTAAGAAAATTATAATAAACAAATAATAATAATAAATAAATTAATTAAAATAAATAAAAACTATGTTAAAGATATGATGTGGAAACGGCCATAATTGATTACGCGTGTTTTGCCCCTCAACGAAGCATCCTCAGATGGATGTTGACTCGAGTTTATAAGGAGGGAAGCTAAATAATTGTTGAATGATTTTAACGTTTCTTAAAGTAATTTAATCTTTGTTTCGGGTATACTCTGAATCCGACCAAGCGCTTACGTATATCTTGTTGGGGATGAGGGGAGGCAGCGAAATAATTTTCAAATGATTTTAGTGCAACGTTCCTTTAAATAAATTATTCTTTCGTTTCGGGTGCACTCCGACTCCGACAGAACGATTATCAAGTCCATGCTAAGAGGAGCAGCAGCCCTCCTCTACCCATACCTGGATATACCCAAGATTGACATCGTCAAAAATAAAAAAGAACAACGGTTAATACACAGCAGAATAATTATGTCTTCGATAATTTATTATTCGTTGCGTAAGAATAATGCATTACCTACATTATTCGTTATTTGTAATAACCACCTATAATTAGCAGCATAGCTTTTTGAAGTGATAACTTCTTATGGGAGGGTAAACCGTTTCGTAACGTAACGCGTTACGGCACCATTACTATTAGCATAGTTTTAGTCAACCTGACAACACGCTCGTAGCCTAGCGGTCGTAAGCGTGACTAATATGGGCGAAGTCCTAGGTTCGAATCCTCGCCGGCTTCCCTTTCTCTCTTTCATTTGGTTTTTTTTTCTTTTTGATTTGATTATGTTATCACTTCTGTCGATCGTCCCGAGACGCACAATTTTTTTTTTTAATAATTTGTTTTATCCATTAAAACGTGGCAAAAGAAACAGCGCACACAGCCAATACAACTCGCGTTTTTGAGTAATTAAGTAAAAATTTGTCATTTCTTCATGTATGTTTGGGTACACTCAGGTAATTGTAAATAAATTTATGGTTTTTATAAAAACAGAAAATATTAAAACTCGATTTTCTAGGTTGAAATATCGACTCAATGCTATGTATAGATAAAACATCATTATTTATGATAAAAAAAATTGATTCTTCAATCTCATTTAGTTCACCATCCCTACAATTGACAATTGACAGAGTTTGAAACTTTTTTTGCGGTTACGTTAATTTAAACGATTAATGAAATATTAGTGTACCTATATCAACTAGCTTTTCCCATAATTCAAAATATACTTTCACATTATGGACGAGGAATATTATCAGCTGACATCAGAGTTAGACCCTCGAGAGATATTAAGATATTTGAATAATCTCGGAATTCACAACATTAGTGGGGAAGTTCTAAAATATTTCATTACAGGTATGAATTACTACTACTTACTTTATATATTTTAGAAATTGTTGTAAAAACAATTCTGGTATGTATTGTATCTTCTTTGTGTCTTGTCTTTCTTTCTGGGTTTATCATCTCAACATTTTTGTAGACGTTGTCTTAAGCGACTATGATTACATATTAGCCTACATGATAACCTCTCTTGAACATTACATTAGTATAGTAAACAGTTGAAACTAGTTGTTTACCTGTGACATTTACTGATGTAAATTTTATTTTTAGATTTAAAGAAACTTATAAAATATGATCTACAGAATAAGAGTAAAGATAAAATTAATCAAGAAGAATTTGATTTGCAATGGTCAGAAAGGCTTCATAGTGCCAGCACCTTTTCCTCAAGAGTGAAGTCGAAAAGTAACCATGGACCTCTAATTTGTTGTAAAGATTGTCCGAGTGCACAGAGTACCAAAAGGGTTTACAAAATCCACAATATACATTCTGCACCTAATTTAGATCTTCCAAAAATGACTGACAAGCCTCTCAGGAGAGCTTGCTCATGTATTAGGGTTGAAAGGAAACCAGAGGTTGTTAAAGAAAAGGACAAGGTTTCAGCAAGTTCTAATAATTGTAAGTATCAGTTAATAAAGTTGAAAAGATATCAATTCTTTTTTACTTTATATTGAAAGATTGACAGTCTTCTAACAGAGTATTCAATTTTGTATCCTGAACATGATCATTACAGTTACTAAAGTTTTAATGTAACATTCTGTTCCTCATTTTGCTTCTACCATATTAATAACTTTTAATTAGATGAGAAAATTGGTGTTTTGTTACTTAAGTACTATTTGTTAATTTTGCCCTGCAAATCTTACCCTTGTGCCATTTGTGATATAAGCCTCCCCTGAATGTTCATAGCTGATGTAGTCCAAGTGATAAAAGATTTTGCCTCTATCATACTTGATGGAAAGTGAAGTTGAGTGAGGCAGATGATGGTATACATTCTCCTTAGTAAAAATGAAAAGTTTTTTAGTGAATCATCTTTTGTACTAACATCTAAACACTAATGATGTTGATGACCATTAAGAAAATCCTGTTGATGAATAATCTCCCTCTCTTATTTGCAGTTATATAAAGAATTTTTTTGTTACAGTAATTAAAATACAAAAAGTTCCTGTTAAAAAGAAATGTGATCCTGTATCACTATACCACTATTACACATCTTTATGGGCAAAGTACAAGCCTAATGTTCCTGGGGAAAATGACTGGTCAGAGTTGAGATGGAGTGTAAGACAAAAGATGGCAGGAAATGTTCCAAAAGTAATACATAAGGTAGTATAATATTTATCTATGGCAGCTTAAAGGCTATCTACACTCTATGTAGGTGGCTCAGTTGGCAGGTTTTTGTCATGCGAGTATGCTGTCGACATATGCCACAGAAATAGGCAATAAGCCTCATTTGAGTTGTGACACTTTACCAGTTAATTTTGCCAGGGGGCATAGTGTTTAGTAGCCTTTAGAATTATAGATTATGTTAAATGGTTGTTATTATTCAATGTTCAATTCAATTCAATTTCAAACATTTGAGTTCTTGTATGAGCAACTTTGAATTTAGACTGTTGAATTAAAATGAGGTATAGTAGATTTTTTAAATTCAGTTTACTCTGGCTCATGGCATTGATTTCCATGTTAAATTTAATTTTATACTGCCTGCCACTGCCACCACACACCACTGTAGGTCAACCACTACAGGTTCATTATTATCTATTGGAATGCAACACATGTATATATATACTACGGAATAGCACAGTTATAGTTTCGAGAAAAAATAAAATAAAATTGTGGATGTAAAAAAAGTTTAGTTTATACAAATTATAATTAACAAGATTTGTTTTTCTGTAAGATTTAAATCTTCTTATTTATGGCACTGTAATTGGCAATATACATTCTTTATCGTAGGTAGAGTTCAAAGGAAGAAGACTGATTGATAAATAATAGAAGTCCAAAAAAGAACAATTTTAGTATGTTTAGTATCCAAACCAAGTTATTAATATACCCAAAGTTAGTGAATACATAAATCATAAATTATATACACATTATCTAATTAAAGCTTTATTTTGTTAACTATGATAAATTGAGGCAAAACATGTAAAATGAAAGGATTACTAATAGCTAAAGCTCAAGGTTAGTAAGAGGAGGAAGAGGAGGTAAATCATCATAAAAGGAATATCTGTTTTTGGAACAATTACAAAAATTGGTTTAAAAAATTACTAAGAAAATGATTCCTAATTCTTAATTTAGCTAAATGTAGAGGTGTGCACACATGACCCAAATGGAGACAACAAATGATGGAGGAAACCTTTTTACTGAGAAATGGGAATTTAAAAAACTATGGTTTTTGGGGGACATTACTTTTCAAAAGTCCATAAAATTTGGCTTTATGTTTTCTACAGTAATTCTAATCCTTTTGCCATGCTTCTGGCAGACTTGTTTTCCCAAGAGAGTGCAGGTCATCTGTATATAATGGGCCAAAGAGATAGGAAATTGTAGTAACACAAATTTTTGTCAAAAAGTAACTTATAAATTGATTGATCATTTGCATGCATTGTGTTGACAATTAATATGCGAGTTACATGACATGAATTTATTCATGCTTATTTGCTTTCAGATTTCAAATGTTCATACTCAAGAGAAAGAATTGAAAAAATGACAATGGAGTTTTCAGTATTACTAACAATTGACTCTGAACATTACCATCAATTGGGCACACGGACAAATCTTGCTACCCCTCTCCCAGTTAAAAAATGCTTATTGTGGGTATTCCTTAGAAGATAGACACATATTACTCTCGGTGACTTTTCTGAAGATCTTTTTAATGTTTACAATTTTATTATATAGTATATTAATTAGATATTTATATTATTTACCCAGTGTATACCATTTAAGAGTAGAAATTAATCAATTCGAATTAATGGTGAATCACCATGACCAGTGTTTTTCATTTGCACGGGGTGCAATTTTTTTTCCTAAAATAAAAGTAGCTTAAGTTACTCCTTATAACATCAGTTATCTGCCAGTGAAAGTTCCATCAAAATTGATACAACTGTTTCGGAGATTACCCGGAACAAACTTAGTGTTTTGTTATAAGTATTGTATATAAATGTACTTTCATATGCATTTAGTAAAAAACTGTTATTTTGACATTACAGACACATCAATTTTAGTAATTGTATAATTAATTTGAACATGCAATCTGCCTATGCATTTACATAATATGACTGATAAAATAAGCATTTATGTTTTATGTTATTAAATACTATAATATTTCATATAGAATTAACTACACTGGAAAAACAAAAGAACACTATACTTACATTATATTTCAATGTTTGTTATTCTTAAAAAAGAAACAATTCAAATATTTTTACTATTGACATTTGTACTTTTTGTGTTAGTAAGAGTAAGATTTTGTAATAGTGTATGTTTGAATAACATTAATTTTAATCTTTGAAATGACTTTTACTTAATTTATTGTATCAAATATATAAACCCAATTATTAGTTACAATTGTTATTATTTGCATGAGAAGCTAGAAATAATAAAGGCTCTGATATGTGTTAGGGGTAAATAGTGACAAGAAAAAAAAAACTACTATTTAAAGAAGATAGATACTTTTGTAAAAAAAAAGATTGAGTCAAGACATTATCAAACTGTAACTGAATTCTGTGGCTTTTGGCAATCTGAGAGCACAATTTCCAGTTTTTTGTAAAAGTGAGTTTATGTAATAAGTTATACTAATAACACAATGATTTTTAAAGTTTGTTTTATATTTTTATAGATAATATATTATTAGCATTAGGTTTATTATATTTGTAGAAAGAGGATTTTAAGAAACCTAAATATTTTAGCTAAAGATATAGTATTTAAAAATAACATTTGAATATTTATTGATAATCACTACTTCTTATAGTTTTTCTAGATTTTGAATTGGTTTGATATTTTACATTTTTATATACCAAAATATAACCAATTTTATAAATAATACTTCAATTTATTACATTTAGGCTCAGAAATACCTCTCTCCCTTACATGGCATTTAAGTACTGAAATACTTTTTATGCATTTAAACGAGTACATAAGTGTGGTAAAAGGATGTTCAACATGTAAATCAAAGAGCAATTTAAAAAAAACCTGAAAATAATTTTGTAATAGGTTAAATTAAAAAATAGTAATTACTAACACTTTTATTCCAACAATTTGTTATAATACAAACTACACCTGATCTAATTTAAATTCACCCTGTTTATCTCTAGTATCAGAGTGAAGGTGATGTAAGATCCTTTCCTCTATCTTCTCAGCAGCTGCTTTTGTTAACACCAAAGTATCATGCTTCAACATAGAGTAGACATTTAATCCATAAACTGGCATAATATTCACATGCTGTAATTGATCTGTTGCTTTTGTTATGTTTAACGGAGCATAGTCTGTACTGAAATGAGAACACATTTTTATTAATTGCAATAGAAAAAAATGATTAACATGTAAAACTAAACACTTTTTTTGATAAACATTGATAGGATTGGTATGTCCAAAAAATTTAAACCGAGATTAAAAATAATTAGATTGGATTTATAACATAAAAAAATGTCTTTATTAATAGAACTATGAAAATAAACTACAAACTGACATGACCAAAAAGTAACTAATTATAGTTTATGATAAATTTGCACCAAGATTTACTTCATAGTGATTGTACAACTGTACAATACAACAGCTGTAGTAAAAACATATCTTATTTATTTTCTACTTGGTTAAATGCTTAACATACATTTAATCAGCTAAGTAGATTAATTATGAATGGCTATTTTAGCAAGCAACAGTGGCAGTGGCCTAATTTTATTTAATTCAAAAGTCAGTGCTTTTATATAATTTTTGAACAATTTTGTAATTATTATTAATTAAACATCAACTAGAATATAATTTATGTTGTGAAAGTGTCAACCAAAGGGCACCGAGAGACAATCTTGCTCTACCTTGATTAAAGGCTAGGGCCAGTGCTGATGGCTAGATAAGTGATATAATAGTGTTTACCTCTAGGTGACCATAATGTATGTGTTCTACAGAAAAATGTTTGACAGAAATCTATTTGTGAATTCAAAATATGTATAATGATATGTTATGAATTAAAAATTTATGCTTTACATCTTCAGTTTTATCATTAAAGAATGTAAGTAGTCCCTGAGCTGCATAATTACTTACTCATCAACAATAAGAACAGATGGTCCCCAATTCCTCTTTTCAATGAGATCATCAAGGTACTCTGGTTCATCTGAAGGCAGTTCTAAATCCTTTACAACATGCAGGTCATCTTGTGCTAGCTTTGCAGATAATGTTGATGTTAAGCCATAAATTCTAAGATGGAAAGGTAGCATAAAGAAATGGGTTTTGCCGGAACGTGGTCCGTGAGTGATGCCACCACCGCGCCAAAGTGGTGACCGTATTGACCCGTGTCTAGCTTTCCCGAGGCCTTTTTGAGCCCATGGTTTCCTACCTCCTCCTCTTACTTCTGCCCTGCTCTTTGTGTGCGCCCACGATACCCATCTATATTTCTGCTGCCATACAACGTTACGGTGAATTATGTCTATTCTCGGTGGAGCAGCATAAACAAGAGGATGTAATTCGAATAACCCCAATTTTTTCTCTTCTAATGTATCTAAATTCTCAATCCATAATTCCCGTGGTTTTGTGTATTGTGGCGGATATTTCCAATCTTTTTTAAAAACATTTAGTGAGCTCGTTGAGGACGCCGATGAAACAATAGCATTATTCGTCGAATGGAACCTTATGTTAGGTGTTATTGTTATATGCAGTTTTTTTATAGCATTGATAAGCGCTGTAGTCATTTCTAATATTAGATAAACATTAATAACTACTTAAAATCTTTATTTCCTTTTCCACTGCCAGCAATTCCAATTTAAACTTTTAAGGTTATATGTTATGTTTAGGGATGATACGATACTACTAGGGATGAATCGATACGAGTAAATCCGAGCATATTCTTTATACTTTTTCAGTACTAAGTACTTTTGGTATTATACATTTATAACCATTTGTATATTTGTATTTGTAATAGTATACATTTGTAGTAGGTATCATTGAAAAGTATTCGTATCGGTACTCGTTCGTACCAGATTACAATTTCACAAAATTTGTGTATAAGTTTCGGTTCTTTTTCTATTATGCAGTGGCATCTTTGTGTTCATTAGACGTGCGATATTTATATCTATATTAATATAATTTAGCAGAAAAGTTTTTGCTTGTTTTTTGAAACACGCTAATCTATGGAACGACCAGTCGGATCCGAAAAATTCTTTTTTTATATGATAGTCAAGTTCCACGAGGAATAGTATAGGCTATAAATTATTATAACATTAGGCTACAATTCACAGCTAGCCTTAAATATTGATTTTTGTTACTAAGTCGGAAGTTGAAGCCCCACGAACTGCTTTATCCGCGTGCGCTGGCTTAACGGTTAATGAAATACAATGATCTACAAAAATATTGGTCATTAGTTTATTTAAAAAAAGTCAGTGATAGCATATATCTATTATACTAATGTATGCCACAATAAGGTATTTTGCAAAATAAATTTTTGAGAATTATTTTTAAGCATGGCATAATAATCCTTACGAACAAAAGTTACTTCATCATAAAGACAATTTAATGAAGATAAACTTTGTAAACAACATGTTATTTGGACGCATAGTTTGAGAGATAATGCACAATTAAAATAATTCAACACTCGGCTCAATTCAACCATCTGGCCACCCGATTATCATGTTGTATATACTGAAGTATTATAAATTATAAATCATCAATCAGTGATTTCTTTTACATTATATGCGGGTGAAACCGCGGGTCACAGCTAGTACACATATGATTGAACATTTGAACAATATATTTTTAATGGAAGAAATTTACCTATCAATTTTATAGTACAGTATGCAACGTCATGTCAAGTTTGTACATTATAATTGAACCAATTGGAAGAATGGTAAGATATCAAATCACAAAACAAAGCTATAGGAACATACACTTAAGTTTTATATATCTTTGGCAAATTTGGGCTAGAGTCTGGCCATCGAAAGCTGTCGTCGCATAAACGTAGTTGGTTATACAACAAAGGTTGTTTAGAAATACAGCGCAACAGTCACTATTTTAGGAAGTTATTTATTGGATAGTAATTGTTTTTGAAGAGCATTCCTAAATCAGATTTTCTTAATTTAATACAATTATGTAAGCATTGTTGTATCTACTTGTCTGTAATACTTAAAAAGAAAACGATATGAATAAGTATTGTGCTTTTAACCGATTCTGAGAAGGTACCGATACGGCATCAAGTAAAAGAGTGTAGACTAGTGTAACTCATGAATGTGTAATTGAAATGACCGGCTCACTTCGGATGATACAAATGAAGTCCTTCACCTCCACGAATCTATATTGTTCAGCAGTTCACCACCCACTTCGGATCGAATGACAGATGACAACTTGGCCCTTCCTTTAGACTCTTTCAACTCACTAGTGACTACGGCATGGCAGTGAGCAAAACTGAGTTGATTCGATATCTCAGTCACACGCACTAAAAGGCTATATCGCTTTCTCTCTCATCTTTATTTACACGTTTTTATTTTGATATTCGTAGACGTTCGTATTTATTGTAGCAGAGTATTTTGTTTTCAATTGCTTAAGTACCCATTGCAATGTTTATTGTAATAAGAACCTTATGAGCATCGTTTTAAAGTACTCATACCCATAATATAATTTCATAGATATGATCTTTTCACTTGTTCGTTATTACTTGAATTTATTTGTTTAGGAAAAGTTACTGTAAACGGATAATAAATAATAAAAAAATTTCATTATTAAACATTGCATTACTAAAGTAATGTACCACTATCCTGTATTATAGGATATCTATTTTTACTCTGTGACAAAAAGTCTAACCATTTTGAAAGAATTACTTAATCAAATCCTTCTCCTCAATCATGTCATATGTCCTCAATTAATAATTGATGTCGTTAAATTTAAACTCATCATATAACTCGCGAATTCTTAACGAAAATGGTTTTGATGAACTGCTTCATCAAGGTGAATGAATTTGCCTAAGCCTAGAAGAGTGTTTCTTGGTTAGGGTTACAGTTGCCAGGTAAGTAGTTAAGATGAAGAGTAGGCTATGTATGTGGTATTAAATCATGACGTTATCGTGGTGGGCGTGAGTTGTTGTGATCTTACTACTTATTCTTTTAAGATAATTTAATAATATTAATATAATAAATATTTAGCGGAAGTAAGGAACAGAGAGTAAAGTTCCTCATCCACCATAGAAAAGGGAGGATCCTCCGGACAGTCGGGTGTTATGTGTGGTGGGCAGCTGCTGCTTTTTTTTTTAGACCTGACTACACTGTAAGCCTTAGGGGCCCTAAAGCCGGCTGCGGCTTTGACAGATTCACCAGACTTGGGGGCGAGCGCAGAGGGCACTCAGCGCGAAAGTTATTAGGACGACTCGCACGAGGGTGCCAAAGTGGCCGGACCTCGGCTCGGGCGGTCGTCGCGTTCGCAAATAATTCGCGATCTAATCGAATCCCTACACCTACGATTCGAGCTAACTAAAATATGTATACATATAGGCACGTTCCCTTCCTCCTGGGAGGAAGGAAGGAAACATGGGTATGTGCATTTAGTAAACGGCAATGTTTTCGACACTAACTAGCACAAAAAAAAGAAAAAAAAAGGTCCCTCACAGAACCTATGTACCTATGTGGTGTGCACGTGTGTGTGTTCATACGTGTATAATGTTATATGTGGGTAGCTAAGTGATGCACGTATAGTGCCACGGGTATCGCGCGGGCGGTTGCCCGACCCAAGGGCTTCACGCCGAGGAAACGGACCTAGGCTTAGGTTACCGCTGGAGAGGGTGGACGTGGGGGGTGTGCGGAAGCGAAATTTACCACCTGTCCTCTGCGGAAAGAACGGTGGTTACGCGGGCGTGGGCGCTGGCACGCTCTGTTTGGAGAGACGGATGAGTAGTATTTATTCGCATTTTCGATGCGATCGTCCGAGTCGGTAAAAATATTGCGCGGCCGGCGTTTATGCCGGGTGGTGGTGGGTACCGCGACATAAGTAGCTGCTGCTTTAATTAGCGGGTTCGCGTGATTCGAAGCTGTATCGAAATACGATCATGAGAGCTGTTTGACGTAGGCATGAATCGAAGGAAGATCCATATCTCTATGGAGATCTTCGCTTCGAATATACCTAGGGGCCCCGGTGAGACGATAAAGAAACCTGTTCTGTATAACTTGTAACCGTTTAAAATTCGACTCGGACATATGTGCGAACGCAGCGCAACTATATGTCAAAATCGGTCGGATGCACATCTTGTAGAGCGTGAGCTTATGTCGCGTAGACATTTTGCTCACCGAACACAACAGAGGATGTAAACGGCCTAGGACCCACGCGGCCCTGTTTCTAACTCTAAGGGTGTGAGGTCTAAAAGAGAGCCTACTATCTAGGGTTACACCTAGATATTTGGTCTCTCTCACAAAGGGAATCGGATTACCGTAGAGTTCAAGAGGTTTGAGCCTCCACGGCAACCGTGATGAGTCTACATCGAAGAGCATCGCGGCGCTCTTCGAGGGATTTACTGCTATTCGCCACTCGTTAAACCACTTCCCGAGAGTGGTCACGGCGCGTTGGACTTTGTGTCTGAGTTGGAATCTATTCCTTCTCGAGGCATATATGACTGTATCGTCAGCGTATAGCCCTACCTTGACCTGCGGGAGTCTAGGTAGGTCACTGACGTACAGGTTGAAAAGGCTAGGAGCCAGGATTGAACCTTGGGGAACGCCTGAGCGTATAGGACGGGGCGTAGATAATTCACCTTCCACTCTATAGCGAAAGGTGCGATCTGTAAGATAGTCGCGAATTATATTAATTAACCTATCGGGGACTTCAAAGCAGTACAACTTGTAGATCAATCCCTCGTGCCAGACCTTATCGAGGGGCTTGGCGACGTCGAAAAAGACCGCAAGTGTACGACGGGGTTTATATATTTCTGCAAAATTAAACGTAGCGTGCTCCGTGAGGCGGTACACTTGATGAGTGCAAGAATGTCTAGCACGAAAACCTAACTGCTCAGGCAGATAGAGGGTTTTCTCCTTTATTACGGACTTGAGACGGTTCAGAAGGAGCCGCTCGTAAATTTTCCCTAACGTATTTGAGAGACTGATCGGGCGGTAGCTGTAGGGAAGCGACACGCTCTTGCCGGACTTATGGATGCCTATGACGATGGCCGTTTTCCAGGTGGCTGGAAAATGGCAGTGGGCTATGGCTACATTGAAGATGCCGACCAATAGAGCTATGAGGCGATCGGAAAGAAGTCTAAGTACTTTATTCCTGATGCCGTCGGGACCTGGTGATTTTCTAAGCTTAAGGCTTTTTATAACGGAAAGGACCTCCTCAGACGTGACTGGGTACAGGGAATCTGTCGCGGGGAGCTTTTCCAGCTCCCGCACGCATCCATCAATACTCTCAACCCGGTCAGTATTTACATTGACACTGTTCGGAGAGCACTGGCTCTCCAAACAAGTGGCAAGGCACTCCGCCTTGTCGCTGCTATCGAAAGCGGTTGATATGCTTTCCAGTAAGCCAGATGTGACGGCCTTAGCCCTTCGATAAAGGTATCCCATCTGTGACTTCTGAATTCCGTTATGCGGGCTCTAACCGCTCTCTGAAGTGCGCGTAAACGTGCGTGGTTTTCCTCGGTCGGATAGGAGTCGTGCGCACGAGTCGCGGCGTTCTTTTCTGTCATCAACGCCCGCACGTCAGCAGGGAGTACAAAGCGGAGATCGTTCGCCTCTTGGACTTCTCTCGAGGCCACTCTGATGCCGACTTGAAGGTGGTCGACTAGGGAATCGATCGCGAGATCTACGTCCGAGACGGACTCCAATACGTCCAGGATCCTATCTAGACTGGACGAGGACGGCCTGTCCGCGAGATAATGTTTTAATTTGGCATAGTCAACCACTTGGACTGAAGGAGGACTAGAGTAGAATGAGTCGTACCCGAAGCGCAATACCTTTTAGAAGAGCTATATCAAGCACTGTCGGTATACAGTTGTCTTGAAAATGGGTGGGAGTGGGAGGCGCTATGACATCAAAGTTTAGCACGTTCATTAACCTTTCGAGTTAAACCCCGTTTTCGGAGTTTCTACTCTGTGATAAAAAGTCTAACCATTTTGAACGAATTACTTAATCAAATCCTTCTCCTCAATCATGTCATATGTCCTCAATTAATAATTGATGTCGTTCAATTTAAACTCATCTTATAACTCGAGAATTCTGAACGAAAATGGTTTTGATCAACTGCTTCATCAAGATGAATGAATTTGCCTAAGCCTAGAAGAGTGTATCTTGGTTAGGGTTACAGTTGCCAGGTAAGTAGCTAAGATTAAGAGTAGGCTATGTATGTGGTATTAAATCATGACGTTATCGTGGTGGGCGTGAGTTGTTGCGATCTTACTACTTATTCTTTTAAGATAACTTAATAATATTAATTTAATAAATACAATACATACAACTGGATGATAATATCTTCCAAAAAGAGCTTTATATAAAATCGTTTTACAAATGTATTTCTATAGTGGTGACATAACCTAAATCAAATGATGTTGCATATAAATAATTATAACTTATAGTTATCCTTTTGGCACATTTTATAAAAGACGATATCTGTTTACATGCCTGTCTGTTATTGTGCTTACACTCGAGTGACACTTAACCGATTTACCTGAGTTTTTTTAAATAGTAGCTAGATAAATTGATAACACTGTCTCTCATGGTATACACAGTACCTATAATTCAAAACAACAATGGATTGCCAAACTATCGATGGTTGAAGAAAATAGATTTTCTCTTAAATTATTCGATTTTTTTACTTGAGAATCTTTTGGCGAATATTATGTTACTTTTTCTGAATCATAATCATGATGAATTAACTCACAAACTCAATAAATAAATTTTCTTCCCCAATTGAATGTGTTATATTTCAGCAAACTACACTGTTGGCAGAGTTTAAAAAAAATATTTGGAGGCCTCGTACAGTATTACATATACAAAGCTTTGTGAACCTTACTAGATCCACAAAAATATACTGTGGACGGGTCATACAAAAATTATATAAACTTTTAAGAATTTTAAATTGATACAAAATTAATGGAAGTATTGTTCGTTTTACTAGTCTTTAAATCTTAGAAAAAATACTATACGAGTAACTATCGATACTTTATCATTGATACCAAGTACTACCCGTGCGCGATAAGTTGATACTTGCTTGGAACGCAACCCTCCACCCGCTACCCCTGTAACTTCCCCTCAAGCTCCAATGTTGTACTGTAGGCAACGCCATTTTTTTTAAATCTTAGTCTCGTACTGGCTTACGTGAGAGAAATCTCGTGTTAAAAGTGTTGGACTTTTTTGAAAACGAAAAACGGAACAAACAGTTGTGATTAGTTGATTACCTATAAATATAAGGCGGCGTTGTTCCGAGTACAACTTTCGCTACATTAAAAAAATAGCAGAGACGAAGTCGCGGGTGGAATCAAGTTTTGATTTTTTTTTTGTGCACAGTACAACCATGCGTTTGTGGCGTCACCCCCAGGTCTCAACTTACTGCGCACAGGTAGTATATACCGATGCTTTCCTTCCGATACGGTAACGAGTAAAAGTATTGATACCTAATTTGTATTTTGTACTAGTACTTGTAATTAATTGTTTATATATCACTGCTTGTAGTAGACCAAACGAAAATTCGATAATGAGTATTGGCATCGGATGAAAACAGTGAAATCAATTGGCGTCACGTTATTGCCCCGCCCCAGGCACTCACAAGTGTCGAACCTTTGAAGTGGTATCGAATGAGAATTCTATACTTTGATTCGATAGATGAATGAGGACGATATCCATGCACCCCTAAGCAGGACAAGGACAAGCAAAAATTGATTCAGAACTCTTATGTATTGAAACTTAGAAGTGAAATTGAATGTTGTTTTGATATTTTGATTCGATAACTGAATGAAGACGATATTGATGCTTTCCTAAACATGCCAAGCACAAGCCTCGTTCATGAATTTAATCATTATTAAAAATTGATTTGAGTACTCACAAGTTTCGAACCTTTGAAGTGGTATCGATACTTTAATTTGATACCTGAATGAGTACTTGGAATCAATCAAATGGCGGTATCGAATCATCCCAGTAGTTTTTTTATTTTTTATTATTGTAAGGGCAAGTGTCCACTAGATGCACGTTCTTTGAGCCAAACTTCGTAGTTCGTAATATTATTTTTTAATCAACAAACAACCCTCTAACAAGATGGTTGCTCCGTTATTAAAACTGTTCGGAGAATTTTCGGAAAGAGCCAACCAGATGCAACTCTGGACGAACGATTGCTTACCTTACATTAATCAACATGATTTTAATTAATGAAAGTGTAATTTACAAGTTCAAAATTTTCAATTTTTTTTCGATACATTAAATTATCTAAGATGTATTGGGAAGGCAAAGTTAAAATACTACATTCTTGAAGCTTGTTCGTCAGTGAATAAACGAGGTTCCATGCCATAAATTGCTCGAACTGCCCCTTTTTGTATTACAAATATGTTGTCTACGTCAGCTGATGAACTCTACAGTAAAATATCGAGCAATTCTTGTATATATATATGTAATTGATTTCTCGGAAATGGCTGAAATTATTTGGATAAAACTTTGTATTTTAATTTGAAAGACACCGATTGTGTCTCGGTCGCCCAGATATTGTTTTAGCTTAAGTGTCAACGTGGTGTGATCAACGCATTCGAAAGTTTTTGTGAGATCACAGAATACACCAATTGCATTCCGCGACTTCTCTCATGCCCCAATTAAAAGACTTAGTAGAGTTGCACCAGCGTGAGTGGTGGATTTCGATTTCGTAAAATCAAATTGCTGCCCATTCGTTGTATGTATTATGTATATTAATTAAAATTATATTTGTTTATTTCACCCTTATGCGTTTCTAAGCCATTCATCCGATTAAAATGAATTTTTGGAGAGTTTTTGAGCGCAAGCCCGTGAATGTTTCTGATTTAGTACAAACATTTTACAATTGGTGTCGCATGAGTCGTGTCAATTTGAAGACAATGAAGTACGAAGCCCCGTGTAATAGTGAGTGTATTATAATTAACTACATTAAACATCCTGTTAGAAATATACCTAAATAACGAATAAAGAAAGGTAAAAAAAGAAATTAAGCTAATGATAAAATAAAATAAAAAACCTTGGAAATTCGGGTCTCAATTGGTTCCAGTAATATTGCGCTGGAAATAGGAATGGAGGTGCAGATCGGTAATTTTCCTCTTACGTATATTGCGTAAGGCCGCTCAAACAGGCTTTAATTACCGCACCGCTGAACACAGTCCTTTTTACATTTACTGATTACGATACGATTTTAAGAAACGAATCGGTGGGATCTTCAATTTTATTCATAGTTATGACTTTAGTTTAGTTTAAATAATTTAGTATAGGACACCTCTGTGGCAGTATAGTATGTCGGCGCATGCAGGCAGTCTAAAAATAAATGTTTTAAATCTACCACCGCCTACGACGTCCCATTCGCGACAAGTAAGCACCTCGCCTTGCTGCGATGCTCGCGTTCGTGCTATATAGACGGAGGACTGGTACGATGCCACATACCACACACTATATTATAGAACGTACCTAGTTTAAAAACGCACTGGCTCATCCGCCAACCTAAAAAGACCGCGCTAAGGGCGGTATCATGCATCGAAATACGACCTGCCCAGTGTGCCTTCTCCGTTACATAATATACTTATAATACACGTCGTTGCTACTGCAAAATCCGTTATGTGAAATCTTACTTAAAGTACAGATTATAATTATTTACTTAATAACGTCTTCCTTGACGTCTGCGTCAACGGCGAAGACATTTTGGTAGGTATCCAAAACAAAAATCGAAGAATATTGAGATTCTGCAAAATACATGATTTCAAACACGACTTTTGAATACAATTTTGATGAACAATGAGATGTTTTAATCTACCTTAATTAACCTATGGCAGTTTTCGGCACCGCAATATTTTTTCGTAATTCAATATTTGCTACCCAACTATTCTATTCATAATTCAAATAGGACATTTTGCTTTCCAATTATTCTATCCATACATCGAATATTAGAACATAATCGTCGAAAATGTGACCTCAAAATGCCCAACAATATATTATCATGCGAACGGTGCATTACACAGCCCGTCAACGTAATCTCCCCGTGTGAATCCTCCACGAGGGTGCCGTTCGGTTCACTACACAGCCAGTATTACAGCCCAATCTCAGTTTCAATTTCATCCCGGTGATTTAGCTCTATATTACATGCAATTTATTTTCATTCTTAACATACCGTGTATGGGTGTAAATGTTAACGCTACGGTAGATTTATTACCCATCATAAGAAACTTGGCACGTTTGTTGCTTTATTGAAGATTATATTTAATGTGTATCACGCATATCAAGGGAGTAATTAGGATGTTTTATTAAAGTAAAGTGGTGGGTTTGATAGAAGCCAAAGAAGTTTGACAACATTTAGATTCCTTTGAAACATTTAAGAAATAGGCATATTTTATCGGAGACTTTTTTTAGATATACTAAAGAACAATATTTTTGTAGAATATTATATTTACATATGACTAACCATGCATGCGCATGCGGATAAATCAGTTCGGGAACACTTTCACTTCGAAATACTTAAAAAAAAATCAATATTTAAGGCTAGCTGAGAGGTTTAGCTTAGTTCCAGATAGCCTATACTATTCTTCGTGTATCTAGCTATCATATACACAAAGAATTTTTCGAATCCGACTGCTATCAGTTGTCCAGAGATTACCATGTTTAAACAAACAATCAAAAAAACTCGTCCGCTTTACTAAATTATTAATAGTATAAATATACACGGACTGATCTCTGAACACGATAAACCCAAAAAAAAATCATACATGTGCTTAACACTATGTGTATGGTGTCGCGATCCCTACCACCCCGCTATGTTACTGTTATACACTGACTAATCTCTGAACACGATAAAACAAAAGAAAATTATAGATGGTTTTTTTCTTTCTCACTGACTATACTGTTAGCCTAAGGGGCCCTAAAGAAATAGAGCCACTGATGGCTCGAAATAAACGATGGCTTTGACAGCTTCACCAGGCTTGGGGGCGAACGCTTAAGGCATTCAGCCTCGAAAGCGTGCCAAAGTCGCCGGACGTCGGGTTGGGCTGTTACCGCGATTGTGAAAAGTTCGCGAACTGACTAATTCCCTATCTGTAGAAAATTCGAGCTAAACTAAAGCATACATATATATATGTCCCTGCCTCCTGGGAGAAAGGAATGAACATGTGTATATGTCCTTAGTATTCTGGAAACATAATCGAAAGTAACTACCGTAAAAAAAGACAATAAAGGTCTCTTACAGAATGTATGTACTTATGTGGTGTGCACGTATGTTTGTACATATCGTGTGTAATGATGTGTGTGGGTAGCTACGTGATTGCAAGTGCAGTGGCACCTGTATCGCGTAAGCGGCTGCATGACTCGAGGGTTCTACACCGAGGGAACGGACCTAGGCTTGAGTTGCCGTAAGAGAGGGAGGACGTGACGGGTTTGCGAGGCGAAATTAGCCGCCCGTCCCCTGTGGAGGGAACGGTGGTTTCGCGGGCGTGGGCGCGAGCACGCTTTGTTTGGAGAGACGGTGGAGTAGTATTTGTTTATTTCCTCGATTTTATAAACGGGATCGGTGAAGATATTCGCGGCCGGAGTTGTTCGCGGGGGATGTTCGGTTTTAGGGTTTAAGTCGCGTCAGCTTTCACCAACAGATTCATGTGATTCGAAGCAGTGCAGTGCAGTGTTAATTTTACGTAAGAATCGGGTTTGGAGGATTTGGAATTTGTTAATGTTGATCTTTGACGTATGTGCGAATGTAGCGCAGCTTATATGTCATGATAGGACGGACATATGTCTTGTATAATGTAAGCTTATGTCGCAGGAACATTTTGCTTAGTATCAAGGGGTGCAGTCTATGTGTATTGTAAATCACCCTTATTTTTTAAAACACGAAACACTGTTATTTTTTCCTAATAGCATAAATATGAATTTTCATGTCCATAAATTTAGAAATAGTGGGTTCTTCATACAATCTTTCATCTCCTATTTCACCTCTTAAAGTTTTATTTTTACGACATTAGGCAAGCCAATGTCTTTCTTCAAGGTCCAATATATCTCTATACCAAAATTCATCAAATTTGGTTTGATGCGTTCTTCGTACAAACCTTCATCGTCTATTTCAGGGCGTGAAATGCAACAGACAGGGCAGACAGAGTTACTTTCGCATTTATAATATTAGTATGGATTAACCATTTCATTAGGCTGTCGTTCTCTATGGTGTCAGTAAATTACCCAATAGCAGAATTACGACAACAGTTTATAATAATAAATTTTTGAAATAAATTCTCTCTCCCTATACCTTTCTTTGTTTCTCTTTAGCTGATATTTTAGCAAGGTAAAAATAGCAAAATATTGATTGTTGCGGTGTCCTTTTTGTTTTCTATAATAGGGATTTTTATATTGTTAACACAAATCTGAAAAGTGAATAAAAGAAGGTCGATTTTTTGGAGAGATCGATCTTTTAAACCTCGATTTATTGTGAAGTTGATACATCAGAGTTTGATTCGAATCGATCTTTTTCGGAATGAATTGCCTAGCAGCGATGCGGCACTCGACTCGCTTGCGTGGTTATATCCAACCTAGGGTGACCACTTATTAATATGATTTATTATATAGATGTAAGGTCAACTCATATTGGAAAGTTCCAAATTCTCTGAAACTGTACATTTTTTAACTTTATGTAAACTTTCAATAATCATCATTGTACAAACCAGTTTCAAAGTTTCAGCCAATACAACTGAAGAGCTATTTTATAGCATTTTTATCGTACAAATGATCGACGTGATTTTTGAAATTGATATAACTTTTTTATTTATGAACTTATTGAAGTAAAACAAACACTAAATGTTAAGTGAACCTTACCAAAATATATTATTGAAAACCGTTTCCAAATCGGTTATGCTGTTTCTGAGATTAGCGCGCACAAAAGTTGGCAAACAGACAAAAATTCTAACATTCATTGTTTTGGGTTCTGCTGCGTTGATAAAGGCCTCCAATAATAGTTTTTCTCATATATCTTCTATGTACAGACATCGATCAGTTACGTTTTTATTATATGTATAGATTATAAAACTATTCTATTCAGACGTGTGGATTGTCACAGTTGCAATAAAATAACAAGCTAAATGATTAAAAAATAAACATAAAACCCGACTCCAACAAAACACTAAAGTATTTTTTTTATTTTTGCTTTTTATTTGATTCCCAGATGTCGAACATAAATATTATATAGCCCATGTCACTCCCACAATTAACAAGAATCTAACGACACCTTGCATGCTAAAATCCATTAAGCCGTTTAGGCCTGTAGAGCGTGCCAAAGAAATAGACATACATGAAATGAAATACAAAAAACTCTAGGTTAACAAAAACTAAGTTCTTCAACCGTTTTATAAGTATTGTAGTAGGTATACTAATCAGCTATCATCGGATTGTGATAGGTTAGCCAAAAAGCATTTAGCGTTTTTAAATGTCCACATTATATACCAATAGCGCTTTTGTCGCGACTTCCTTCGTGTCATAGTTATGTACCATTATATGATTTCATGTCCCATTCTATCTGAACTGCTAAAAACCGATTTTCATTGATCTATCTTCAAACATGACGGATTTTCATATAAACTTTCATCGACTTTTTCACTACCACTTGGGCTGTATTGTCAAAATTCCTTCCTTAGTTACAATTTCAAAGTTTAGCTTCCTACAGTTTAAAAGGAATGCACGGACATTTTCACGTTCCTAGCGCCCGTAGTTTGGGTTGTGCGTTGATTTATCATTTTAGTTGACCTTTTATATTTAGTTTAATTGTTCATATTTTTGAAATCGATGTCATGGTTTTTTTTTATAAAATATTTGTTTATCTTTTATAGTTTCAGACTTATCAATGTTATGTCATCATGTCAATCTCAATGTTACACCTTGTACTATATATTAGCGAAATTACGAAATCTCAGAAAATTATAGGTTCGTTTGACTTAAAATTAGCATAGTTACTTCTTTTGCAGTGTAGACGCTTCCTAAGAATGGATTTTATGCAAATTTAATCCAAAAACTTCTAACTGGGTGAAACCGTGGGGTATACATTATAGATAATAATTCGCTACTCTGTTATAAATATCTAGCCGTAAATACAAGCGTTTAAAAATAATACATCACTGGTTAATAATTATTATGAATTCTAACACTTTGTAGCGGTCAACATCATCAGCATATAACTTATATAGGTACTTGAGTGACGTAGATTTATGAAACAGAGCAGCTTCTTTAGTATTCCGCAATACAAACCCCCAATTCCCAGTTCAGCGTAACATTTACCGTGAAAACACTACACTGTTAGACACCCTCGGGGGAAATCTTAAACAAACTGCAACTATGACCTTTAATTTCATTCTTTAAAACACAGGTACCTATATATGGTACTCATCATGGTCCTTTCTTATTAATTAGCTATGACGATAACGTTTCTCAAACTTTTGATTTACCATCTTTTTTCCATTAAATATACTATTATACTAGCTGTGCATGCGAATTCTTCCGTGCGGAAACTTTAAACTTTAAAAACAGCTACTAACAAAAAACTCCATCACACCTTCGTCTGACCTGACCGTGTTTGACCTCTACGCCATAGATGAATACCCAAGTAAAACCATTTTAAATATTAACCGATATTATCCAAAAGAGTAATTAGTAGTAAAAAGAGTAATTAGTAGTATTAGTAATAAAAAGAGTAGTTCAAAACAAAAATTTAAAGATTTTAAAATTTTGCGAACCTTTAATGTTTATTCAGTAGTAATTCTATCAACACAGTGGTTTATTAAATTTGCTTTTATTACATAATAGCCTTGCCCCTCGGTTTCACTCGCGTTAAATTTATTTGACCGACTGTTCACCGCGTCGTCAACGCACCTGTCTAGCATATTGTTGTTCTCACTTCTCGTACTTGCCTAGAGCTCGCCAGAATACTTGATATTCATGACTACGGCTCCAATCCTTACCGTCTGTTAGCGACGCATAGGCCTAAGCGTGATGATAAAAAATAGTAATTGTAAATATAAATTTTAGGGATTAATAATTTGTATAAACAATCATCAATCTAATGTTTTCAATGTAATATTACGACTCGTAGGTATATAAGAATAGTAAATAAGTTATAAAAAAATTTGCAATGTCATAGAAATAGTCACTTAAAGTATTGAACTCATGTATCGTCAATAATCCGTGTTATATAGAAGTTATATGTAATGTTTAATGTTGTATAGGTTAATTAGCCTACTATGTATGTTTTTATAATGTTTATAACGTTGAATAGTGTATACATAATGTGTTTCAAGCTATTTAAAATTGTAATGTTTAACGCTCTATATTTACGATGTTTATCAACCTATAATGTTGCAATTAGTGTTTTTTTAAAGGTATTTATGTCCGCAATGACATTTTTGACAATGACATTGACATGTCAGTTTTTATAGTAATTCAATAAGTGTGTTTAGAAATATTAGCAATTTATTAGACCTTGCATACAAATAATAATAATAATGTAGATAGGGACAGCAATAGTGAAGCCGCGACGCGTCACCGCGGTTAACGGGCCATGATCATATTTGGTAATACGAGAGCAGTACAGAGAGAGACGCCATCGTCCGTCTCGCTCTCCGGCAGCAAGATAAAAGGCGAGCTACCGGGGCCTACCGGCGAGGGATTCCGATTTCGACCGCTGACGTGAACGGACGTGTCCGCTTGCGCTCTCGATCGTTTTCTGAATTATCGCGCTCTGCTTGAACTAGTGTACGACTTGTTTGCTTTGATCCACGGACCCGGTCCTAGGCCTGCCGGTTCAAAGCACACGGTTTTAAGCTAGTTTTTTAAGCTACTCATACCGCGTGTTATAGTGAGGTCGGTGTTATTGTTGTGTAGCGAGTATCTAGGTACTCGTAGCGCGCATAGCGCCGTCTCGCTCGCACATTTCGTGTAGCACTTCGGTGCATACGAAAAAACCGTACTTCTCAGTACGACAACAAACGCGCTTTTCAGCGCGAATCTTGTTTCAAAGACACGCAAATCCACGTTTAGTGGTTGTTCGTCGGATACCTAGCGGTGTTAACGAAGACAAACGGGGCGTGACCCGAGCGCTCTCCGGTTACCTCCTTCTGAGGTAAACGATAACTTGGACGGGCCTGGGCCTTTGCCTTTTTGCATAGTTAAGCCCCAGGTGTCTCCTACCCAACCCTTCCTATCCTTACCATCCATTCTCGTGGTTGTTTGGGCGGAGCCACGGTTTATACCGGCCTGCGTCCTCTGCCACGAGACTGCTAGGGACTCCCCTAGGGAAACGTTAGGTCCTTTTCCTGTGTTTCATTACACCGTGACACACAGGTCTCATTGCTCCGGGCTTCGATAGCCCGTTAAACTCATTCGGCGTACCCCCCTGCCCTCCAAGCAGTTAGGTGAATAAATTCACTCCCCTGTCCTCCAAAGAGCCACCGCGATGGCCGACAGTAAATACGCGGAATTAGAAGTACGTTTTAGGCAGCTGGAAGCCGTACACCAGCGCCTAATTAATTACATGTCGCTGCATATGCCCGCGCATAGCAACGACTATGTTAGCAGGGCACAGATGGCGAACTCGCTACGTTCGCCATCGACCAATCAGGGCGCGGATACCGCGCACGCCATCCCCTCCACCTCCACCGTGATCTCACCCGCCGCCGCGCCACCCGGTTTCACGCGACCCGCCTCGGTCCCTGTGACCGAGTACCCCCACCCCTCTAGCCCCGCAAGTGTAAACCACGCCCAAATTAAGTCCCGAGCGAAATCGCAACAGCGATCTTTTACCCCCGGCCCCTATGGCCGCCTCGCTAAACCCGTTGCCCCCGCGGCAACAACATCCCTATCCAACTCTTTTTCGGCCCTTCCAGTCGAAACAGAAATGGACGCCTCAGTCAGCCCAACCCCCTCCTCGGAAATGGAATTTTCGCTCCACTTTCGAGAACCGGTCATAATCCCGACCGAAGCTGCCGCGGACAATGACGATTTCACGGTCGTCAAGTCCTGTAAACGCGCGCCCCGTGACAGCCCCGTTGAACAAAACGCGGCAAAAACAACCAAGACTGCAAACGGCTCCGCCGCCCCCGCACCCTCCTTGAATACCGACGAACCGGTCGTCGGTAAAAAGCAAAAACCCCTCCAATTATTATTCACGACAAAACTGTCTGGACAAAGCTGACCAATGAGCTTAAATCGCTCAAAATAGGATACAACAAGGCGCGTAATATCGCGACCTTTATCTCCCTGACGATGAGCACGCCAAACTGCCATCGCAAACTGACCACCCTCCTCCGTAGTAGGAATATTCCCTACTACACTTACGCCCTCGAAGAGGAGCGAGTTTTACGGGTTGTGCTTCGACGTATCCCCGTCGAAATTACACTCGAGGAAGTCTTCGCCTCCCTCGAAGAACAAAAATTCCCCATCTGAGAAGTACATTGGATGTACAATAAAGACAAATGAGCCCTTCCAATGCTCGTATTAATTCTAGACAAAACGCCTGAGGGCAAAAAAATCTTCAACTTAGAAATTGTATGCGAACTCTCCGGCATATCCGTAGAGCCTCCATATAAAAACTCGAAACCCTCCCAATGCCATAACTGTCAGTTGTACGGGCACTCCGCTCGCAACTGCTTTCTGCGTCCAAGGTGCGTTAAGTGCCTCGAGGACCACCCAACCAGGGAGTGCACGCGTCAGCGTGACTCTACCACCCCCCCGAGCTGCGTACTATGCAGGGAGGATGGACATCCCGCTAACTATCGCGGATGCCCCAAGGCCCCGCGCACCACGAACCCTCGCCACCCTTGGCAGGCTGCCCCTCAGAGGGCACCCCCCGCCTCAGGGTTCCGGGCACAACCTCTGCTCAATCCAGAGGTGTTTCCGTCCCTCCCTGCCCCCCGCCGCACTCAGGCAACCGTAGGCCCCCCCGCACCCCAGGTGCAGCCCAAACCCGTGCGTTCGACTCAGAACGCATTGACCCCCAAACCACAGCCCCTCATGGCTATGGACATCCCCGCGCCCCGCGCTCCAGTGCCCCGCGCTCCAGCGTCCCACGCCACCACATTGGATGACCTCATGTTATCGCTCATTCGTGAGCATGAGATACGCGAGGTCCTCGCATACAAGGCCCATATGGAGCAGTACGGTTTCGTCGAACCCATAGCTGCCTTCCCCCGGCTCGTAGAGACGCTACAGCGTCTCGATCGTGAAGCCGCCAACCTCAGGCCTCTCAATGGCTAGGCTCAAGCCGAGAGGTTTAAACATCTCTTTTTTTAATGCGCGGAACTTATATCCGCAGCGTGATCTCGTCGCGACTTATCTTAAAGATCACCAAATAGACGTTCTCTTAGTACAGGAAACGCTCTTAAAGCGTGGTAAACGCAATCCGAGTATCGCAAACTACAACATTGTTAGAAATGACCGTGACGGCCGAGGAGGCGGCACTCTCATTTACTACAAGCGCTCGTTGTATTGCATGCCGGTAGATCCTCCGATACTTACCAATATGGAAGTATCCGTGTGTAGACTAGGAATGACCGATCATCCATCCATAACGATCGTATCCGTGTACCTCTTACCGACGAAAGTACCTATCAGGTCTGACCTAGAGAAGCTACTCTCGCTCGGCACATCGGTCATTATCGCAGGTGACCTCAACAGTGGACACACGTCCTTCAACAATTGGAGAGACTCCAGCAATGGAGTTCTTCTCGAAGGGTTGTCGGACGAGTTAAACTTTAACGTCATAGCGCCTCCCACTCCCACCCACTTTCAAGATCACTGTACACCGACAGTGCTTGACATAGCCCTCCTGAAAAATATCGCGCTTCAGGTACGACTCATTCGGGTCGTACACGAACTCGATTCTGACCATCGCCCGGTCATCTTACAGCTAGGACAACTAGATGACTCCAGCCCTCCTTCAGTCACAACGGTTGACTATGCCAAATTAAAACACTACCTCGCAGATAGGCAGTCCTCGCCCAGTCTCGTTAGGGTCCCGGACGTATTGGAGTCAGTTGCGCACGTAGATCTCGCGATCGACTCCCTAGTCGACCACCTCCAAGTCGGCATCGGAGAGGCCTCGAGAGAGGTCGAAGCGGCGAACGATCGCCGCTTTGTACTCCCTGCCGACGTGCGAGCGTTGATGACGGAGAAGAACGCTGCGACTCGTGCGCATGACTCTTATCTGACCGAAGCAAACCGCGCACGATTACGCGCACTCCAGAGAGCGGTTAAAGCCCGTAAACCGAGCTCAAAAGTCACAGATGGGACACCTTAGTCGAAGGGCTAAGGCCGTCACATCTGACTTACGGGAAAGTAGCCCACGCTCTTAAAATAGAACCCCACCCTCGAAAGGGGTCCCGGCACTACACCCGCGTTCGATACCATCGACAAGGCGGAGTGCCTTGCCGCTTGTTTGGAGAGCCAGTGCTCCCCGAACAGCGTCAAAGGAAACACCGACCGAGTCAGAGATATCGAAGCCCGCGTGGGGGAGCTGAATCATCAGAATCCCTGTCCCCAGTCACTTCTGAGGAGATCTCTGCCATTCTCAAAAGCTTTAAGCTTAGAAAGTCACCAGGTCCCGACGGGATCAGGAACGAAGTACTCAAACTTCTTCCCGATCACCTCATAGCTCTATTGGTCTGCATCTTCAATGTAGCCATAGCCAACTGCCATTTTCCAGCCGTCTGGAAAACGGCCATTGTCATAGGTATTCACAAGCCCGGCAAGAGCACGTCGCTTCCCGACAGCTACCGCCCTATCAGTCTTCTAAATACCCTAGGAAAAATCTATGAGCGGATCCTTCTGAACCGTCTCAAATCCGTAATAGAGGAGAAAAACCTCTATCCGCCTGAGCAATTCGGTTTTCGTGCTAGACATTCTTGCATGCATCAAGTGCACCGCCTCACGGAGCACATTTTGTTTAACTTTTCCGAGTTATATAAACCCCGTCGTACGCTGGCAGTCTTTTTCGACGTAGCCAAGGCCTTTGATAAGGCTTGGCACGAAGGATTAGTCTATAAGCTGTACTCCCGCGAAGTCCCCGATAGATTAGTTAAAATCAACCGCGATTACCTCAAAGACCGCACCTTTCGCTACAGAGTGGAAGGTGAACTATCGACACCCCATCCCATACGCTCAGGCGTCCCCCAAGGTTCCATCCTGGCTCCTAGCCTCTTCAATCTGTACGTCAGTGACCTACCAAAACTTCAAGCGAAAGTTGAGGTAGGCTTATACGCTGACGATACAGTCATATACTCCTCTCAAAGGCAAACGAGAAACCTCAAATGTAGAATCCAAAGAGCCGTGACCACTCTCGGGAAGTGGTTTAACGACTGGCGAATAGCCATAAACCCCACGAAGAGCGCAGCGGTGCTCTTCGACCAAACCGCCTCACAGATACCGAAAAAACACAAGGATCATCCCCTTGAACTCTTCGGTAATCCGATCCCCTGGGTAAAGGAGACCAAATATCTGGGTGTAACCCTAGATAGTAGACTCTCCTTTATACGCCACATCACTCTGGTTAGGAAAAGGGCCGCCTGGACCCTCGCCCGATTGCATCCTCTGTTATGTGCTGCAAGCAAAATGTCCACGAGAGACAAGCTTACGCTCTACAAGATGTGTATCTGACCGATTATGACATATAGCTGCGTTGTGTTCGCACATATGTCAAGATATAATTGGAAACGCTTACAAGCCATCCAGAATAGGTTTCTTCACCGCCTTACCGGCGCCCCTAGGTATGTTCGTATGGAGGACCTCCATAGAGATATGGAGCTTCCTTCGATACATGCCTATGTCAAACACCTTTCTCGCTCTTATTTCGACACCGCATCGAACCACGCGAATCCCCTAATAAAAGCGGCAGCTTCATATGTTCCCGACCCCAACGCCTGCCGGAGAAAACGCCGGCCGCGTAATATATTCACTGAACCGCCCGACCAAACCGAAACAGCTAACGCGTTCTACGCCACCGTCTCTCCAAAAAGAGCGTGCCACCGCCCACGCCCGCGTAACCACCGTTCTCTCCGCAGAGGACGGGCGGTTAACTTTGCTCCCGCACACCCGTCACGTCCACCCTCTTTAGCGGCAACCCAAGCCTAGGTCCGTTCCTCGGTGTGAAACCCTTGGGTCAGGCAGCCGCCCGCGCGATACAAGTGACACTATACGTGCAACCCACACACAACATTACACACGTATGAACACACACACGTGCACACCACACAGGTACATAGGTTCTGTAAGGGACCTTTTTTTTCTTTTTTTGCGCTAGTTAGACTAATGCGCTAGTTAGTGTAGAAAAACCATTCCGATTATTAAATACACATACGCATGGTCCACTCCTTCCTCCCAGGAGGAGGGGAACGTGCATATGAGTGTATGTTAGTTAGTTCGAATTCTCTTAGGATTAGGGAATTAGTTAGATCGCGACTTTTTCGCATTCGCGACGACCGCCCGAGCCGAGGTTCGGCCACTCTGGCACCCTCATGCGGGTCGTCACAAACTTTCGCGGCTGAGTGCCCTAAGCACTCGCCCCCAAGTCCGGTGAAGCTGTAAAAGCCGCAGCGGCTCTGTTTGACGATAGGGCCCCTAAGGCTAAAAGTGTAGTCAGTTAAAAAAAAAAAAAAAAAAAACCAAGACTGGAAGAAACAGTACCCAGAAAACAGTACCAAGAAGATAGTACTAAGAAGTTGTATTGAGAAAAAGTTATTGTGTTTTGAAGAATACAGCGAAATTTATTGTGGTATCTGTGTGTCATTGCCTCTTCACAAGTTCAACCCGCCAGCGACCCAGTCCTCTCCGCTCCGTGCTACGTCAGCGCCGCGCCTACCAGCAGGCACCTCACTGCGTGTGTACCTTAATGTTTCGCCCTCTTCACGCCTAGTAGTTTCGGGTGTGAGCAGGGTCGGTCGCACGTATTGAGAGGGGCTCGCACGCACTGGTTTCCAGACAGCTGGTTACCGTAGCGTGTTATCCGCCGTCGGTCATACAGAGTACGAGGGAATCGTTTCCGTCGCGTTCGCGCCCTCGGTGCGCGATCCCGCTCTGTATTGGTTGACGTAGCAAATTTTTAACGGGCAGACGCATGCCCATTTTACCGTCGTAACGTGAAGTTATATCCTTTCTCAATAAACATGCTATAAAATGGAAAAATAAGTTATCAAATTTTATTTGTAGTGCTAAAGATTAGCGCGTTCAAATAATTAAACGAACAAAAAACGATCTCTTGAGTTTTACAATATTACTATAGATTAGTGTCGCATTGGGAGTAGTCGATTACGTTTGTAATTTAAAAACTAATTCAATTACTTATATGTAACTGAATTTCTTCAATTGATATTATTGTTATTCTAATTACAATAATTTATAATTGTAATTATCTAATCAATTTTGAAATTGTAACTATAGGTAGGTATGTATCGGATGTCAGGAACACTCGTTCCCGCCACACACCATATGGCCCGAAGATTACCCGTATTAGTTTTAGCAACTAACCACAATGAAACTTCTTTTAGAGTGAAGTTTTCCATAACTATGACATAGTTAGGGTAATGCTGCCATTTGTTATAAATGTTGTTTATTATCTTACGAAATAATTATTTACACGTACACAAGTAATTGTTTTATTTAAAATACCACAAATTACAAAAAAAGTGAGTAATAGCAGTTGTAAGTAAAATTGTAATTGTAATTATAATTGTTTATTAGTAGTTAATTACATTTACATTCCCAACACAGTATCAGCTTGTACACATCGTTCCAAAATACGTAAAAAAAACTTTTTTTGGACATGGTAAGCTCATTGTATTTATTTATGATGTTTAATTTACTTCACAATTATCTAAACGCTAATTATCTAACACTGTCTGGGACAAATATTGTCCCTTTAAGGAATTAAAACCATGACCTATGAGTTTTTAATCAGTATATTGCCACATTGATAGAGGCCAAAGCAGTTGCCCGAAAAAATTTGAAGGAATGGAATTGTGATAATTGGGATAATGGAATTGGGACACCTGACCAAACGAGGAAACGATAAATGGAGTAATTTATTGTGACCTAGATTGCATAAACGAAGTGGGAAATAGACAGCGAAGCCATTTGACGACGTCGATAGAAACTTGGGGCGTATTATGTTATGATTTGCGCGGGATCGAAGATTTTCTCCGCGGTAATGAGGAAACCTTATAATTAACAGTAGATGAGCTTATTCTGAGGATAGTGATGAGTTTATGCCAATTTTTATTTCTGGCATTGCTGTAATAATGAATCAGGATGCTCCGAATTTAAAAATATAAATCTAATTTTTTCCTGTTTTTTTTTTACCTACCTATACTACACATGCTTTTTTTTTAAAATCTCTTGATAGACGTCTATTATAAAGGATATTGATAACGGACATGACATTCATTTTTTTGTCCTTCTGGCTGCTTGTATGTATGTCCGGATTTAACTCAAAAACGGCTTTCGACCGATTTTTTGTAATTTTGTACACGGGAAGCTTAAGTCATTCCTCCATTGACAGGCTACAAGAATTATCAATAATCTGAGTAAAAATAAAATTACCAGATGAAAACAATTACTTCATAATACGTGGGGAACAGCTAGTTATAATACATAAATCTTTTTATTTATTATTACGCGTGGCTGGCAACACATTAATTATTCTTCTTTGTTTTATTTTTACTATAATGTTTGTTCTTTATTTAGAAGATATTGTGGTTAACAGGCACTGATATATAGTTTAAGTTTGGAGGGAATCATACATCAAAGTTTCTCAAAGATTCAACATCGGACACACTATAAAAAAAGTTAGTGACATCGTGCCATGATTTCTATAAATCCTCCCTTAAATTCGCACCTGATGGGTAAAATGACCTGAAGCAATCACAGATATAAGCAAATGGTGTGGTACAGCCACAAAGATGATTGCGATTTGATATAGTTATCATCTGTACCTACCCTATGATGTGATTGATCATGAATGATAATCAACAGTTGACTGAATTTCGGTTTCAGTTTGATTAAATGATTATATACCCTTATATATAGCATTTACGAATATGTAACATTCGAATCCATTTCATTCTTTGCAAATGAACGTTTTTTGAACCCAAAAGTTAATTATAAAAAAAGGATATTCTGAGTTTCTCCATGACTTTTTGAATGGATACAGCCATGCATAATTTTATTTTCCTTTGTCAAACGTAGAAAGCCATCCCTTGGCCGTTCCCGCTTCATTACATAAGTATTCATTACAAAACGAATGAATGAAAAGACCTTTCGTAATTCATATTAAAATATAAAGCCAATTCGAGAACAATACCAGCAGGATGGGATAACCGCCCGTGAAATGTTCCTATTAAGAGTCCGCGAACCCCAAATAATTTTTTTGGGACCACTAAATTCGAGATCGATGCTTAGGTACATTTTGACTTAAAAACGACGATATTGGAAGATGTGTTGTTGAGGCTTGTCTTTTTATTATTTACGATAAGTAGATAATTTTTTATAAATGATTATATCGAAGGAATTTTTCAAAATCAAAATCACGCCATACCATAACCATAGAATTGACAAGATGGACGAAACAGACACGGCGACAAAAGTCACCGTGTAGAAAACACACTTTTTAAGAGAGCTAGGGTGCAGATAAATTTCTTTGTTGATTTCTCTCAACTTGGGGCATCCGACTGGTGGATTACCTTCATCCTACAGAAGATCGTAGCCAAATAGTCTAGTTTTGTGTTCCTGCGGTGAGTAGGGTTTCAATACCAGCAACGCGCTGGTAATACTTATGGTATTAGACGCGTTCATAGGCCACAGTAGTCGCTTACCACCAGGCGGGTCGTATGCTCGTTTGTCACATTTTATCAATTAAAAAAAAATTGGGCAATATTTGTTAAAATAAATTATATTGATTCAATTAAGCGTTAAAAAAAGTTGTCAAACAACTTATCTACAGTTAAATTATTAGTATTATAGCAATGTACTTACATCCATAATAAAGATAAAGTTTTATAGTCTATGGTCAATATTCAATATGGTCTCTCTCTCTGGTGTGTTAGCGTGTAGCTGTCATATTGTGGCTTGTAAAAGTAAATCAATAAAGAAAACACTTTGCTTCCGATCTGTATATTTTATTTTAATTGTAACATCTACATAAATACCTTTTTATGACTATTATAAAGCATCATTTGAACAACCAATTATCAAAAGTAAAACATAATGATTTTTTTTAAGCCTTAATACTATGAACTGTATTAAATTGTAATATAATTTAATAAATGAAATTAAACTCCTTTAGTACAAGGTGTCCAGAAAGGGTATCGGGTATTTGTTTTCGCGCCATATTCGAAATGGGGCGTCTAAAGGGTGCGAGGAGGGGTTCGTGGCGTCCGCCATTTTGTGGAGTTTTAGTCACGATGGAACAGTACTCGGGGACGCATCGCGCATTTTGCGTACGAGCGTATTATCGTAATGGTGATTCAATAGTGACTGCTCAACGTCTCTATCGTGCGGAATATCGTACACGTCACGCGCCAAGTGACGATAGCATTAGGAAATGGATCAGGATGTTCGAGAATACAGGTGCGACAGTTAAAATTCAAAACTCTGGTCGTCCTCGTTCAGTTCGCGATGAAGAAACAATTGAAGAAGTTGAGGCGTCGGTTCGTCAAAATCCGTCTTTATCCATCCGAAAGCGAAGCCAAGCGTTGAACATCAAAAAATCGTCTTTACATTCGATTTTAAAGAAAGACTTACACATCTAAAAGCCTATAAAATTCAATTGGTTCAAGAATTGAAGGATACGGACTATGCTAATCGACTGAATTTTGCGAACGAAATGCTGCAGCGATTTAACAACTTTAACAACATACTGTTCAGTGACGAAGCAAATTTTCATCTGAATGGTCATGTTAATAAGCAGAATTGTCGGTACTGGGCAGTGGAGAATCCGAGACGAAAGCATGAACGACCCCTGCATAGCCCAAAGGTCGTTGTTTGGGCCGCTATGTCTGCTAAAGGCATAATTGGTCCTTATTTTCATGAAGATCAACGAGGCCGAGCAATTAATGTGAATAGTGACCGTTATTGCGATATGTTGCGAAATTTTTTGGTCCCAGAGTTGCAGGAGTTTGCAGGTTTCAACTCAAGAACGTGGTTCCAGCAAGATGGGGCCACTTGCCATACCTCAAATGACTCAATGGAAGTTGTTAACGAATTATTCCCTAATAAAGTCATTTCGCGAAGGGATAACATCAACTGGCCTCCCAGAAGCCCCGACCTTAGCCCGCTTGACTATTTTGCATGGGGATACCTTAAAAGTAAGGTTTATCAAAACAATCCGACGAATCTAACCCAGTTAAAGCAAAACATCAGGTCAGAAATGGCAGCAATATCGATAGCTATGTGTCAACGTGTTATCGCCAATCTTCATTTCCGTTTAGAAGAGTGCCAGCAACGTAACGGTCATCATTTGGATAACATCATCTTTTCCAAATAATTCTCTAATTCATATGCTAATAATAAACAATAAACTTTTTTATTGCATACAAATAATTTTTGTTTCATAGAACTTACAAATACCCGATACCCTTTCTGGACACCTTGTACAAGATATGCATCAAGTACTGATGAAATGTGTCCAACACAAAACAGAGAGGGAAATTCTAGTAGGGCGCGGGCGCCACGACCTTAATATTATATGTTGTACTGACGCCGTTTCTGTATGTATACAACTTCATTTCAAGTTACTTGAAATATAAAGCAAGAAAACCGACGTAACCCTAAGAGTCAAGGGGGAAAAAAAGAAATATAAATCCTGAATGTAAAAATATACGACAGTTTATATAAGATTAATTTAAACATATCAATGGGCACTATTTACCCTTTTCTTGTATAAAATGAAAATTCTATTACAACCAAAAGAGTACATATTATGTTCCTCTAATAGATTTACTTATTTAGGAAATACCCCTTTGTTGTTAAAATTGTTGGTATTTGAACAGAAATACTCACAAATTCTGCGAGCATCCTGGCCTTTAGAGCGATGATTGGCATCTCAAGAATGTACTGCTAACTAATATCCTCTATTGATGTTTTCTCAGTCAGTCCTGGTACCGTCTTATTACAGCAACTTAATGAAACTTTAATTAACTTTGAGCTTTTAGAGGCGATCTAAAAATGTCTTTAAGATAACGGCTAAGTTACGCTTAATTTTGTGTTAACTTTTGGAAGGAATTTATTATTGACTTTCTGCCTTCATTATCTTAATAATAATTACTAATTATCGATGAGTCCTAAATGTATAATATAATATAATATCCAAAGAACAAAATCTTAATTTTACAGGAGATTATTTCAAATAACATTTTGGGTACTTTTAAATAATAAGTACTTATATAGTCCGTTTTACTGTAAAGAATAATAGTGCCTACACGAATATATTTGTATTTTTTTGATCGACTTCAACAAAAGACGGGTGGTTACTCAATTCGAATGTATATATTTTTTTTTATGAATGTTCAGCCGTAGCTTCTTTGTTTACGAACCGATTTGGATGATTCTCTTTTTGTTGGATACAGAATACCTCAAGGGAGGTACCATTTTAATTACATTGGCATTGGACCTCTAACTTCAAAGATACACAAGGGAAATCTTCAAAATCAACGAAGTTAGTTTTCTTCTTTGTTAAATATTGTCTTGTTTATGATGCACTTAATTTATTATACTCAAAAACATTGACCGTTAAAAAGACAATACGACGAAATTGTTACTTTGGCCCATCGATATATAAAAGGCTATGAATACATTGTGACACATCAATCTTTGCGTTTGCACGTAGTATCATGTCAGTAGTCTGTACGTTTACGTTAATTATTAATTTAATGTTCGAGACTTTACGTACTAAGCCGATAATTAACTTTACAATCAAGAGTTAAAACGATAAAAACCGACAGTCATAGAACTTTATGGTTTAAACTGTACATAATTGCTTTTTTATAACTTAGCAAATTGTTGAGCGCTAGGTATAATGCAAATATAATTTCTTTTTCATAATACGTTGAGTATCGAACTAAAACATGGTGAATATAGTGAGTTGTAAGTGTGCACTTGCTTGCAAAACCATAGCGGGTTGAAATTCAATTTACCTTCCAATTATTCTGATTGTCTTTGGTCAACATCACATGGCCATGTCTCTATTTGTCGAGATCGTGTGGCAGATAAAGTGCGGGCACACTGTATCTTGGATAAAAAGAGATAGTGATAGTTTTCGTATAGCTGCGTCTCCCTTGCATTTAAATGAATCGATAGTGTAATATGCAGCTTTGCCAATTCTGCAGCGCTTTTGTTACAACAGTTCGATGTTAAACAGAAAGAAAACTGTAACAATAATATTAGTGGGATATATTATAACAGTTGCAAGATTATTGTGTACTTTAAACATTATTTATATTAACTTGTCATCGTTTTTATTTTATATAGGTGTTTGTATCTTTAAATTACTAAAGATATACAATGTAATAATGTGCATGCCGTCGTTGCATATAATTACGGTCACATTAAATTAATATATTGTTTTACTGCATAATTTTTATAAAGATGATGTGTTGATGTTGATTCTGTTGGCGACCTAAGTAAATAATAAATAAATTAATAAAAGTGCGTGCGTACAAAGTACACAGGTCAGAATTGAAAATTCATTGGCAAACTAATTTTTAAATCTCGTTTAAATTTATACTAATCTAAAGCTTTAGACTTCCGAGACTTAGAGGGAGGGAAAAAGGAAGGTATGTTAGGAATTTCATGAATTTTATTGTCATTAAAATGTTAAGTATATTAAATTCTTAAATGACGAGTGGCAAATTAAAATGCCACATGTTTTTTGTAAATATTAAAACTTTCTAACTTTCAAACGAATTAACATTAAAAAAATTATATTAAGAAAAAGATAACAAATATATTACTTACTCTGAACAACTGCTTAGTATAGGACGATTTATAAATTTATCACAAAATGTTTCTTTATAAATTTAACTCACTGTTTACACATTGTCTCCATGGCTACGTGCTTCATGCTACGTTCGCCCTTTCTCACTTTCTGTCAATCAGTCTCAATCGCTCTCTCGCTCTCTCTCTCAAAACGTTTCGCATTTTCGTGAAGCGTCTTCATGACGCGTTGCATCGCGCAAAGAAGTTTCTAAGGCTACTGCTTCTACTTCAACTGTGCCATAACGTGCAGATCTGTGCCAGTGACAAGATTGTCTCGCGACAGACGCGAGGCGACAGTGAGGCGCCAAGCTCCGACCACCCTTCATTCAACGTTCGACCACAGTTCTACAATGTATCTTTCAGTTGCCTCCTAACGTACGTATTAAGTACTTATCACTTTTCACTACAAAATATACCTACTTTAATTATAACGGGTATTAGGAGACCGCTCCCGAAAACGAAGACAGGCGATAGTACTAATGGAACCTTTGATGATGGGTCGGAAAAAAAATCGATCCTGATTTAAAAAAAAAAAACATATTTTTAAAACGTTTCATTAGCATTATTCACGCTCCATCATGTTAGTACAGCTAAATGAAATAATAAATCCATAAAAAACTATATTATCTTAATTTTATTAATTTAAATTTATAATCGTCGGTTACGATTCATCGAAACCATAATTTTTTCATCAGTACTAAAAAGCCCCGAAAGCTCCAACTTTAGAAGCGAGCTTAGATCTGAACATTCCGAAAACTGAGAATCAATAATATCTGAACCCCTTGACTTTATTATATTAAAGCAACATATTATAGCGTACATGTAAATTGCATATCGAAGGCGGATGTATTATAGAGTAACACATTACGGGAGCAAATCAATCAAGCAGATCTGGCACTGGTTTTCGCATGTCATCATCCCTTTCGCTTACAGTAAATCGATACAAAGTTTGGGCAGGATTGTTCAAGAAGGGAGTTTATTCTAAATATTTTTACAGAATATAAATATCACTGCTCTTTGCACAATTAATTACTTGAATTTGGAAGAGTGAGCATAAAAGGGAAAATGAAATGAAAATTAAATAAACATATATTTCAAGAATATTTACATTTATAAGTTAAAATATGTACGTACTAAAATATCAATTTGTTATTCTCTTCCTATTGAAATTTAATAATAAATTATAATGATACCGTAGTAATGTTTATAAGTAAATAAGTCTATATTAGGTCTCCGGAATGACACAACATAATAGGATTCACAGATGTAGACAGCTCCGCATCGGGACCACGGACCAGGAACTGCGTCGCCTAGGTTGATCAGCTCAATGCAAGCTCGAGGCAGGAATTGTCATCTCATCAAAATAATCTCGTATGTCGAGATTAATGCCCATATTAAATAGAATAGTTATTAATATAATACTCGGAATGAGACCTCTCCGGCAGTTTTAGTTATTCTTTGATATTTTTAATGTTTTACTCCCTTGAAATATTTAAAAGAACCTAAAGGTAAATGTAATATTATATATACTGTAAATGATTGCGTCGACCGTTAATCATAACAACATAACAATTGTGTTGAACACCTACAATAGCGATAAGCTTAGCGATTTATACCTGGCTGGGTTACGACCACCATGCACGTTGATAAGCTTGTCCAAGTGACCCTCTTTTGGTATGCTGTGTTTGGGGATCAACCAGTTTATGTCAGAAAGCTTTGTAGGCCGGCACGCCAGCGGCCACCGTCGATGGAGTACAGTTTCTCGATGGTCACCGTTATTTTTGGATTATTCTATGCCCACCATGAACAAAAGGCATCCATCCAATCATCATCATCAATATCTTCATCTATATTTTCTTGAATTTAAATTCATACCGCCAATATACTCATGCTTAAATAATAATAACAGGATGTTGCTAAAATTACGTTTGATTTTCCTAATTATTCCATACTTGTTTACAAATAACCACAATGTAAATTGAAAGCATTCAATATTATTGCGACAACAAAATTAAAACCATAGAATTAGACTCGAATATATTCGAGATATAATGTTTATTGTGCACTGTAGCAGATTAACCAAAGGGAAAATAGGCTATTGCCCTGAGTGGGATGTCAGTCGCCCGCGAGGGTCAAATATATTTTTTATTACCTTACTAGCTCGCTTCGGTGGACGATATAAAATAATAAAGAAACCTAAGTCTTATTCCAAGACATAATCGACTTCAAAACCATTTTTCATTAGAACCCGACCGGCCGTTTGAGCCTAATTGGAGGATAAACTATCTAACAAACGTAATTTTACATATAAAGTATACTAGCTGTACTCAATGGTTTCATCCGTAGGAAATTTATTTTAACAATTCTGAACCACACCGCGGCCGCTGTCTTAATTCACGTACTTACATACAACTTCCTAGATTGCTTTACGTTCATGGTTACTTCTCTGGTCTATATGTAGTATGAAGCCTATAACCTTCTTCAATAAATAAGATATAAAATGCTCAAATATTTTTTTACTTATGACTGTTAGTTCCAGAGATTATAGCACATATACGTTTATAATATTAGTATAGACTAGCAACCGTCCGAGACATTGAACAAATTTTTTACGATACAACACCTAATAGGAATAAAACAGCCGAATGTCGATTTCTATCAAATAAAGAATTTTTAGAATTAGATCAGTAGTTTCAGAGATATTACAAATTAATATAATCAGAAGCTTTACGTCTTTATAATAGTAGTGTAGTTACAATATAAAAATCATTAGAAATAAAACATAGAGTATAATCATTAGCCCGAATGCAGGTTTCTATCAATAAAATAATTTTAGAATCGGATCAGTAGTTTCAGAGATTACCTCCTAGAAACATATTTACAAACTTCACCTCTTTATAATATTAGCATAGATATTAGACATCAGATTCAATATTTCACCTATTAGGTACCAATATCAAGGTCACTTATATCAATAGGTGGTAAGGCTTATTATTGCTAAGAGTAGCGAAAATTTTATTTCGCTATTGTAATTAATTAATTAGAAAAGAAATTAACAATGGTGGAAGAATGTTTAATTATATTGAGTAAGTCAAACCACGATTCGACTTACCTGCGTAAATGAATACGCAGCTATGTTAATTACGTGCATACATCTTTAGTATGTCGCTGCGAGCCGGTGGGTACGCCAATACTCCAATGGCAATATGGCGTATTGTCACGCACGCCCATTTCCTTCGACATTCATATGATTTCTTAATAAAGTGCGATCCGACGAAGCTCTCGGGCGCCCATATCAATAAGTGCGGAGAAATTTAATGAAATTCCCCCTGAAGAATTTCTCGACGGTACTTAGGTACATTCCACCTCTCTGCCTTCTATTACAGCGTTATTACTTTAAATTGGTGGCAAATAATATTTTATTTGCGGTTGCTTGCTCTTAGATATGACTAACTTATTTCATGTTAGGTATATATTTATGACGAATCAATAATAATACTATCTTTAAATCTATACATAACATAACATAACATACCATCACACTTGTATCACTGAAGGGTTAGGCAGAGGTGTACTGATGTATACCCACAGTTTGCCGTGTATGTTTTTAGGTTCCATGTAATAAGAGGCGACACTATTGGCATTAATCGGGCACAAAGTCAAGCTTCGAGCAGCTACTGAGAATTTCATAGAAATACCCAATAAAACTTTCCTCGACATGGGAATAGACCCTGGGACATCGAGCATAGCAGTCGAGTTTATAACCACTAGGCTTGAGGTAGTTATGAAGTTATGATCTATGAATATTAAAGCAATTAACCCTAAATCAGGATTTTTTAAACATAAAATACATTATTTTGTAAATTGTACCGGTACGAAGTTGGGACGGGTCGCTAGTAAATTTTATTTTCAAATTGAATTTATTACGAATGATTAAGTTATTTCCGTGCCAAGTGTCAAAATGTTGTTAAGTCAAAATCACGTAACTTTTAGGGCAGCATTATTAACATTCTTGATTCTGCATAAAAAATAAATTGTTTAATTATTTTTCAGATGTTGTTTCAGTCATTATTTTTCAAGTTGATAAATAAGTTCGACAAGTTCTCTGGGCACAAGAGTACATGATTTATGTTGAAAAACAAACATTTTTTTTACCCGACTGCCAAAAAGGAGGGTTATGTTTTTCGAGCGTATGTAGGTTTGTATGTATATTTATTTCTATGGCACGCTCTGTAGTTTAAACGGCTTGATAGATGTTAGCATACGAGGTGTCAATAGATTCGTATTGATTGTGGGAGTGACATAGGCTATATAATTGTTCTAGAAGGAGGGTCGCGAAATATGTGCTGGCCCATTATTTTAATCTAACCGCGAATCAATCTCTCTCGAACCTATCGCTGCGATACACAGTGTACAAAAGAGACTCACCTCCTCAGGAGCGGGCGGTGACCTTGAGCTTGCCCCGTCGACTTGGACTGCAGAATGTGAAATATTTCTGTTTGTGGAGTGAACTGTATGTATGTGTGTGTGGCAGCCTCAAATGGTAGGACAATATCACCCAAGCAATCAGTTAAGCAAAAACTCTCTGGTACACTAACTCAAGTTATTCAATGCAAAACCACCACCACCACCGTTAATTAGCGCTCAGCGCTAGCCGAAAATCCGAAATGACGTAGCGCGTAACGTAGCTCCACAAGACCGCACGCGGGAGCACTGTAGCATCGCACTAAGCAGACGCAAGTTCACGGCCAGAGCACGTGCGAGCAGAGCCGTTTGACAAAGCCGGGGTAGGGGCGGCAGAGGGGGGGGGGGCAGCGTCTGCGCAGATAGATTGCCTCCGCGCATACAATTTGCCAAGCACAGCAATCGCAGCTATTACAGCGATGCTAATAATTTAAGTACGACGTCTGAGAATCAAATAAAAAGCAAAAATACTAAAAAATTTTGTCAAATATTTTTATTGCAGTCAGGTTTTTTGTTTCCATTTTAGTAATTTGCCTTGTTATTTGTAGACTTATCAATTTGACCTCTATGTTAGACTCGGATACATCTATATACATATTGAAAAAAAAAAAAACTAATTCTCAACTGACAAGATCAGATAAATTAAGAGCGTTGACTACTGGTGATATAATTATGAAGTTTAGTCAGTTGAATCCTGTTGTGATATGAACGATGTAATAATAAGGAATGATTTTTCGCACGGAAATTGTTAAATCGTAATTTCACACGTTCGAAGCTACTGAACTAAGGTGGTGGTAGATACGAGTTTATAAAAAAATCTTTATTCTTTATAATGGCGACAGGTTCAGCTTGAGAGCGAACATTATATACCAATGATAGGTTCCATCATTATGTTTTCATACACATAAAGCACAAGTTATTTTTAGTACTAAATACCATAAAAGATATTAACACCTTAAATTAAAATTTTAATATGAACAGGACCTTTATGTCTCTTATTTATTAGAATTATCACATTTTGCTATTTCTTTTTATTTAGTGGTAACAATCATTAGCGTAGATAGCGAATTTTTATTGGGGGGAGCTAGCCACTATAAACCAAATAATATTTTTTTCAAGATGAAAAAATAAAAACGGTATATTCCTTCAATACACTCGATATTTTCTCGGTGGACAATAAGTTTTGTAGGATGACCACCCTGCCACCCTCTACTAGCTACGCCCATGGTAACGTGTGTTCATTTACAATTCTGCCAGTATCACGTTGATAGAATATTTTTGTAATCTACAAAGTTCAAATAACGCTCTAACGAGATGGTGGCTCCCTTGTTAGAACAGACAATGGATATATTGTGGCAATAGAAAATGCATGTATCTAGTTATTTTAATCCACTTAACTTGTGCACAATAATAATGACATTTCAGATAAAATGCCAACAGTATTAGATAGGTAACATAAGTTCAAGTAACATGTAAGTTTACTTATGAATTAAAATGAAAACCAGCCACATGACAGAATAAGGTCCAGTCAAAAAATCCAATTATCAAATTTATTAGTAATTAGCTATGCTTGCGGATGCGATCGTGTGGACTACATAATGCCGTCGATCAGGTCCACGCATGAATCATGCTACACCCGCTCCCGGTTATTTTAAAGACAAAAATGCTTATTGTGAGTAATCCTTAGAAGATAGACGTAAGATGCTCTCGCTGGCTTTTTTGTAGATCTTAGATCTAGAAAAAGTGTAATTAATTAATACGTGTACTATATTTTTAACTATTAAAAGATGTTTTGATACCAAATAAAAGATTTTATATTTCTTATATTTAAGCAAATAATCTCATTCTGTATATACATTATATCGAAATAAAAAAAACTACGATTTATTTTGTTAGAAAAGAAACTTGTTTATTTATTAAACAACAATTTTTTTGGGCACGCACGAAATTAATTCGCCAAGATAAATTTAAAAATTTTAGGATTTTTTTCTCTCATTCTGTTACTGAGTAGAGAGACATGTATGTATATTGTACCTATTATAATTTAGATTTGTATGTGTGGGGTTATAAAACTGAAAATTATACACCGCGCTGGCAATATATTTACATAATTGTATTTTGTGGACGCGGGGCGAATATAATTTTATAATACCTAGGTACAAACTTAATGCAATTGGTGGTTATGTTATTAAATACTGTAGTAGGAACTCCAGCTTTCTACTAGATTAGGTACTTACTTGAATGACTATGAAATTATATATTTTAAATCGTTTGTAGATATTAAAGTTATGACCACAATCTCATCTGATGTTAAGTGACGATGTAGCCCAAAATGGTGACACGCAAAACCTAGTGGGGAAACTGGTTCTCAAGTGCAGCTGTCGGAACATACCTATATAGGTGCTTGGCGATAGATTTTCAATTTCAGAGTGGTAGTTATCCAGGCGGGCATTAGAAAATAACCTATCACCATGCTATGGATTCATCTCGATGTTTTCTTTCATCGAAAGCTTAGGCTCATTGCAGGGATTCGAACTCACGTCGATCGATATGGTGTTCGTACACGCCACCACCTGAGCCATCATTTGATGTGCAAGAAATAATGCAAATAATATGCTGTATATATTTAAAAAAAAAATAATATTAAATCTGGGAAATTAAACCTATATTCTTTAAAAGTTAATAATATTTAATTCCAAATTCGGATTAAGCAGTTATAATTATATTTTAAAGAAGTAGATAATTACAATGATACCTAAAGACTGTATCTATAAGTTGCATGTTGTATTTGTTTGAATAGTATAATCTATACTAATAAAATCTATACTAAATTATTATTTTAATAATATTATAATAAAGCGGAAGAGTTTGTTTGTTTAAATACGCTAATCTATGGAACTACCAGTTGGATTTGAAAAATTCTTTTTGTAAATGATAGCCCAATTTACGAGATATGGTATAGAGTATTTAACATTAAATTATAGAAATCAGCTAGCTTTAAATATTAATTTTTGTTAAGTAAGTCGGAAGTGGAAGTGCTATCGAACTGCTTTATCCGCATGGACTGACTTAATTAATAATGGTAATTGTATGGTATTGTTCTACAAAAATATTGGTCCTTAGTATATCTAAAAAAAAGTTCGCCGTTGCATATACCTATCTCATACACTTAAACCACAATAAGGTATCTTGTGACATAAATTTATTGAATATTAAAGAGTGACGTATAACCTTTATTTTTATGCACGTCAATTTTGCTCTTTGTAGCATTTTATACGGATACATACTTTAGGAAATCCTGGAAAATTATAATAATTTGTACTTGCGGGAAGTGAGAAAGTGAGGAAGGAATTACATGGGAACTAAAAACATACCCGGCAAACTGTGAGTGTACATTAGTACGTACAGCTCTGCCTACTAATAATTACAATAATTTTAAAACTGATTATAGGAAATAATTTTGTAGAAATATACCACATAATATTACTAAGAATAAATAGATCATTTTACTCTGGGACATTTTAGTTGCCTCATTAAAATCTAGATATTAATTATTATACCTATGTCCCGTCGCATCAAAAACTATGGTTAACTTATTCTCCGTGGACATGCTAACTACTGTGCCTGAAGATAAACTTTAAATCCAGATAAAGTAGACCCTAGCGGGTGTTTCTCATACGTTAATATTCTTTATATAAGTACTGTTTTTTACATATTTTGAAATATACTAGTCTTTAAAAACAAGGACGTGTGATTACATGTCTACATAAGAAAAACAACTTTTATTATTATTATGTGTAGTTTGTGATGTATATAGTTTTTATAGCGACGCTTAAAGTTGTAAAAGTCAGCAGCTTGTTGTTCGTGTATGCTATAAAAAAACTTTATATTACACGTTATATAAATTTAAGTGTAGTTAGAAATAAGAGAAGAGTTAAAAATATATTCCTTAAAATTGTTCTTTTAACTAAAATGACTCAATTATTTATTTTAGGGATGTAACTGGGGATTTATTTATTATTAAACAGTCTTACCCGACTGACGGAGGGTAAAGTTTATTATCTTTTTTAATGATAAGTAGATGTAAAAATTTTAACAGAAACCCAGGCTCAAAAGGTGTATTATTGAAAAGAATGTCAAATCACAATTAATAATAAATAGGCGAAAAGTAATACAATGTTCAGAGTAAAGGCGGCAATATCGCCGCTATTACTACGCCCGGAACTTTGGCTTATTACGAAATGTCGTTGTCGTTGAAATGTCGCTTCGTGCTTATAAATAATCGGCGATCCTGATATATCGGCCTATCGATTGTATCGGTCGATATATATTTTGTCTATCGTTACATCCTTGAGTTATTTTATCATCATCATTATATTAATACGTGAAGCAAAATGTTATACATCTTTTTAAGCGTAAAGTTTATATGGAGAAGGAGTGCTGAAACTTAAATTTAACTATAATATCAGTTACTAATATATGAAATTAAATAAATTAATAATGCGAATTCTAATCTGACCAGTCCATTGAACTTAGACCCCCCAAAATATTGACATTGTCACTCAATGAAAAGTAACAGCAAGTGATATAATATTCATTGTTTAGGTTCATATTGCATATGTCAAACAGAAAATAGTCTATGATTAAAATGTCGCTGATCGAATTTCGATCATTTGACGACCGCTAGTTTTAATTATTATACAATAGAGGTTTTAGAATTTGATCACAATTTCACTTGATGCTAAGATTAAGAGGACGTTTTTTACTCTTAGGCTCCATTAGGCCTTATGTCATAAAAATATACGTCAAATTAGCATCCATTCCATCCCGGGCAGCAGTATTATTAAAAGTATTTTTCAAAAAAAAAGGAGAGGCAAGTTCGTCACTTATCAACCCGGCATCCGACCAGCACCGCCTCCTTGTTAGACGTCTACTCGTTGTTGACGGGTAAACGGTGAACACTGCGTGGCCAACTAGTTAACATCGCGTGTCAACGAATTGACGAGTAGTTAGTGAGCGATTTTCTTCGGGGTATTATAATACATGGTGTCGCACCGCCGCACATTGGACTGAAATCGGAGCCTCCCTTTCATAGGATTTTAGAAAAATTAAATATGTTATTTCATAGTTTTAAGTATACAGTTTTATCAAAACAGTCATATCATTGTATAATTTAGCAATTTCTAGCTTTATTTTTAACTTCTACACCATATAATATGGACTTGTAAATTTCAAATGTATGAAAATGGATTTTCTTTTCGCCATAACTTTTTTGTGTTTTGAGTTGTAAAGCTGAAACTTATACATATCGTTACTGGGGTGGTAATGAACCCTTAGGACCTTTCACCTTGACCCCGGGCGTCCCCGTTTAACAGATATTTGTTGATGAAAATTTCATACACTGTAATTTACAACTTTTAATAAAGAAAAATAGGTATATTGACATTTTAAAACGAATTCTGAATCGTATTTTTGAAAGATAATGAAAACGAAGCGGTAAGGTAAATCAGGGGTAACTTTATTAATCGATACCTGAGCATTCAGGTAGAAAATAAACCTACAGATTGATGATTTCACCTCAATACAATGTCATCAAAGTATGAAATTTTCATCAACAAATATCTGTTGAACGGGGACGCCCGGGGTCAAAGTGAAAGATCCTAAGGGTTCATTACCACCCGAGTAACGATATGTATAAGTTTCAGCTTTACAACTCAAAACACAAAAAGTTATGGCGAAAAGAAAATCCATTTTCATACATTTGAAATTTACAAGTCCATATAATATGGTGTAGAAGTTAAAAATAAAGCTAGAAATTGCTAAATTATACAATGATATGATTATTTTGACAAAACTGTATACTTAAAACTATGAAATAACATATTTAATTTTTCTAAAATCATATGAAAGGAAGGCTCCGATTTCAGTCCAATGTGCACCGCGCCGCGCCTACGATGGATCGTCCTTGCGTTGACAATTCGTTGTCCACTCGCCTTCCGCATATAGACTGCTTACTTGCGAGTCGATACGGTGAGGTTACAGAATTGATAAGTGAGTGCATATATGTATATGGAACTCCATACTTGGAATTTACATCCGCACGAGGCGATACTGTGCTGGTCGGTTATCGGGTTGATAGGTGAGTGACTTTATATTTATATGGTATGCTGTCGTTCTGAGTAAGCGCTATTTTAATACAGTTCTGGCGTTCGTCAAGTGGCACTAGCCTTATATGTATATGTATAATATAAATGCGAAAGTGAGTTCGTTTGTTTGTTACTAAATCACGCAAAAACGGCTGAACAAGCTCACAGGTAAATAATTATAATCTAAATTAAGACATAGAAATAGGATACCTTGTATCCCGGTGAAAACCTCCCCTGGAGCGGCTCTGGAAGCTGTGTTAAATCTCACGCCCCTTCACCTTTACGTAGAGAAGGTGGCGATGTTAACAATGCACAGAATGTATGCCCAGGGGAGGGTGAACTGGTTATCCCTGTCCTTGAGATCTCTACTAGACTCAGTGATAGCAACACCAGTTTTGGGAATGATATCAGACATGATGACTCCCAAAACTATTTTAGAAAATTTTTATACTATAGAGATCCCTCTACGGAACTCTTGGATTAATGCCGAGATAACGTGGAAACCAGGTAGTCTACTATGGTATACTAACGGGTCCAAATCTGGACATAACGTAGACTGTGGAATATATGGAGAGCGACCCAATCTTAGGAAACACGTTAGTCTTGGCAGTTTCCCCTCCATTTTCCAAGCGGAAGTGTATGGCATACTTGAGTGTGCCAATATCAATCTGCAAAAGGCCTACGTTAATCACACGATTTACATTCAGTCGGACAGTCAGGCCGCTCTCTTGGCACTGGCTTCAGATCCAACAGGATCGAAGCTTGTGGCCAACTGTGTGGCAGTGCTGAACAGTCTGGGTAAAAGTAACAGACTAATCCTGCGATGGGTCCCGGGGCATGCAGGAGTTCCAGGCAATGAGTCTGCGGACGAATTTGCAAGAGTCGGAGCTGCGGAAAAACAGATTGGTCCTGAACCATTATGTGGTATCCCAAAAAGCCTTGTTCGATTGACCTTAAGGAACCATTACAATCAAGAGGCAATAATGTTCTGGTACAATTTACCAGGACAAAATCATTCCAAAGAGCTTATTGGCGTTTTTTTAAGAAGCTCTGATGCTCAGTAGGAATCAGCTACGAATCTTAGTGAGGGCACTCACTGGACACTGTTGTCTAAATAAACATTTGTACAACATATGTGTCCAGGGCACAAAAGATTGCAGATTCTGCAAAAGTGCGGATGAAACTCCAAAGCACCTTTTGTGTGATTGTGACCCACTAATACCTAAACGTAACCGGATTCTAGGAAAGCACGTGCGGCTTCCAGAAGAGGTTCAGTTGCTCTCTGCCAATAAAGTCCTGCAGTTCATTAAAGCTATAGGATTTGATGGGGAGCTTTAGCGGTATGGGGCGATCACAATAGATCACATTGGTCACAGTGATACAGGACTGCATAAGCCTGCACAGCCCCCGTTTAGAATAATAATAATAATCCCGGTGAAAACCCATTTCTGAAGTTCACGCAGACGAAGTCGCGGGCAGAAGCTAGTAGTATTATAACTACTTTAATTCTTTACAATGTCCAAAATAAGCTATTTATATTTTAATAAATACATTACAATCAGCTGATATACTATTATATCCGACTGAATCGCGACCACCATACAGGTGTAACCAGGTAAACAGGTAACACTCATCATAGTGTTCAATTTCAGGATCAGCGAGGATCGGAGAGGGATTGGTGATGGTCGCCGTTATTTTTGGTTTGTACCTACTGTGCTCACTGATAGACAATTAATTAACTAATTAAAGAAATAATTTCATTTTAATATGGTTTGTTACATACTATTTAAAACTTTTGCAGAATTAAATTTAAGTTGATAATTGAAATCGAATGAAACGTGAAATTGGTTTTCAGTGACTTGGAAAAATCCAAAATTATATCCAGTCATTTCTGAGAACACTTCTGACTATTTAAATAAGCTGTCTCATTCGAATAAAGTTGAACTTTTTCTAACAAGCAAGAACGATTTCAAGATTGTGTATATGAAATTTTTACGTAGTTACGGTGTTTCATTAATTCTTTGGAATTAGGTGAATCGGACTTTTGTTCTTTTAGACTGACGTTAGCAATTCAACAAATGATACTTGAATTGATGAACTTTCTTACTGAAGCTTTGTACACACTAGGTATACGGTTCAGCTTGTCTAATAATAAAAAATAATAATTACCTATTATATTTAACATGCAAATATCGGATAGCTGCAGACCAAATTTTAAGAAATTGTAAATGTTAATCTTGCCATGTACATATATATTAGAAATAGCAGTATTCGTTAGACTGCACCCAGAAATATTTAATGAATACTCTAAAAGCCTTCGTCGGTAAAATAAGCTCATTCTCCCAAACCCAAATTAGAAATATATAAGCAGTCCATATAGAGCCGTTACTGTGTACAATAAAATTCCAGATAATGTTAAAGAAAAAGAAAATGCGAATATATAAAAAAAATATTTAAAACTCATTTCATAAATAAATCTTCTGTACTCAATAACAGAATCTATGCATGACACAACCGCTTAAAACAATTTTGAAGAATAATTTTGACTTTAATATAAATTTTAAATCAATAGTAATAAGTTCATCGAATGAGTACTTGACATAATATTGGATAAATATAAATAAATGGATGACAATTGTTACGTCATCGGGGCTGCAGAGTTTCACAATCGCCGCCTCGTCACCGAGTCGTTGATTTACATGGTAGTCAATTTCGCAACACATTACCGTGGGATCCGATTTACTTCACAGAGGGTGGACGTGTTACGCCATCGGAGCTGCAGAGTTTCACAATCTCCGCCTCGTCACCGAGCCGTGGATTTGCATCGACGGTATTTTCGCAACACATTACCGTGGGACCCGATTTACTTCAGGTGTCGTGATATTAAGTGAATGATTGCCATTGTATACCTAGCATCGGTTGCTTTCAGTTGTCCTACATTGTAATATTAATTGAAATAATTAAATAAAGTTAAAAGTAATTTTGTTTTTTTTTTATCCTTCGACTGTGGCTTTCGTAATTGGCGCAGACGGTAGGATAAAGCAGACATAAGAGTGGTCTGTCGCGAACTTTGTGCGGGCTGTGCGCGAATATCTCATCTCCCGAGAGATCTTCCTCCTGCTCATAGGAGAAGCGATCGCGAAGTGTGAGTGCGTGCGGTGCGCTCAAAATCCGAGAGATCCCTTTGCTGTGCGTGTCGCAGGAAGAGAGACGCGCCGCGTCTTGCTGTATCCAGAGAAGAACCCGAGCCAGCGGCCGGAGGACAATCCAAACATCGATTGGCAAAGAACCGAGATGAACATCCTTGGGTGAGTGCATGAATTACTCCTGTGCTTGCTCTCCCTAATCTTATCATTATATACCTAAGTACTTAAATTTAGCAAAAAATTTTCATCCGAGAAAAATATTAAGTCCTGCATCGAGTAGGCAGTTTAGACATAGATTAGTAGATACTGTTAGAAACTTAGATAATATATTAGAAAACGATACCATGGCCGACGTTGATACTATTTACAAGGCCTTACGTGTGGTGCCCGAATTTGACGGCAACCCAAACGTGCTAACACGTTTTATACAATTATGTGACCAACTATGTGCCACATACCTAAGCGTGGAACCAGGACGGGAGTTATGTAATCTTAGCTTAGTTAATGGAATTTTAAATAAAATCACTGGGCCCGCCGCCCGCACTATAAACTCGAACGGAGTTCCAGAATCTTGGGCGGGAATAAAATCAGCCCTTATTAATAACTTTTCCGATCAAAGAGACGAAACTGCGCTTTATAATGACCTTGCTCTTGCTACACAAGGCAACAACTCACCGCAAGAATTTTATGATAGGTGTCAAACCCTTTTTAGTATGATCATGACGTACGTTAGTCTGCACGAGTCAGTGGCTACTACTATCGAGGCAAAACGCATTCTTTATAGAAAACTTACTAAGCAAGCTTTTGTACGTGGGCTGAGAGAACCATTAGGCTCACGAATTCGTTGCATGCGTCCCGAAAGTGTAGAGAAAGCTCTAGAATACGTGCAAGAGGAACTTAACGTAGTGTACTTACAAAAGAGGAATGATTTTGTTAGCGACAATAAAATTAGATTAACAAATGCCGCACAAAAAATTGTGGTGCCGTTACAGCGCACATTTGTTCCTGCTGCACCCTCGCAGAACTTTATTCCACTTAATGCGCAAGTACAGCGACCCATGCCTTATATTAAACCCCAATTAAACTGGAGGTTCAACCCTCCCGGAAACAATCCCCAAAGTCCGTCGCGTACGCAGCAAATGTTTGGAGCTCCGCCGCCAAACTATAACCCGCGGAGTAATGTTTTTAAAATCCCACCACGAACCCAACCCCAAATTTCAGGTCCTACACCCATGAGTGGCGTCAGTCATTATGCCACCAGACCTCTTCCACCTACTGGTTTGTCTGGACATGACTGGATAAGGTCGGGAAACCCGCCGCCCAGCAACTATTTTAAAAGTCGCGTAGCAAATATTAATGAATGTGTAGGCTATGAAGGTTACTATGACCAAGACCTTGAACCTTATTTTTACTACCCCGAATACGAATGTAATAACGAGTACCTTACGGGATACGATTTTGATGAATCCCAGTATTACCAAGGCTATAGAGCAAACGAACAGATTGACGATGAAAATTCAAACAACCCTGAGCCATATGCTAGTGGTTGCAACCCTCAGGATTTTCAGACAGACGGGTCAAATATCAAAAAAGCCATCATAGAAGTAAACCTCCAAACACAGCGGCAACTTCCCTATATTAAGATTTCGGAACCACCGCTTAAGCTGCTTATCGACACGGGAGCGAACCAATCTTTTTGACGTGACAACGTCTTATAAATTGGTTTGCCGGGTGACACTTCAAGAAACTGCGTTACGCTCCGCTCACGTTATGCGCTCACAATGAGAGCGAGTGACAGGCACGCGTCCCTTTCACTCGGGCATGGTTAGCCCGCCTAAGAGCGAGAGAGACAGACATAAAGTCGTTGTCACGTAAAACTTTCGCCCGTATACCGACTTTACAGGCAACCAATTTTTTTAGACCCCGAGGTAATACAAAAATTTTTCCCACACACACCTCTGAATTTTGACCCTTTCGAGGTCACTAATGTGCATGCAACTACTCGAAATAACTATTCTGTAACATTGCCATGTTTTTCCGAATTTCAGGACTCTGACTTTATAAAACTATTCGTGTATCGATTTCACAGTCATTTTGACGGACTTATTGGACTCGATCTGTTAGAGAAATGGGAAGCTAAAATTGAATAAAAAAATAAAGTGCTCCTCACCCGCAATGCGAAAAATCCTATAAAAATGTATAACTCAAAAAACGTGAATTTATACGAGGACGTAGTCCCCGCTAATTCCTCAAAATTAGTAAAACTACCAATTAACATACATAACGGCGAAGCTTTTATACCAGAGCAGATAGTATCGAATTGTATCATACGGGACTGCATAACGACAGTAAAAAACAATAGAGGCATTTTAGAGATAACAAATACGTCACCACATGACGTAATATTTTCAATGTACGAGCCCGTAGCAGCCGGGGTACATAGCTACGAGTTCGCGTGCACCGAACAACGTGCTACGCGCTCCAACGTAGTCTTATCGCGGCTACGAACCGATCATTTAAACAAAGAGGAACGCGCGAATTTAGAAGCGTTATGTATAAAGTACGCGGACGTATTTTATATAGAAGGTGAACTGTTGACCTTCACCAACCAAATTAAACACCGGATTCGTATTACGGATGAAAACCCGATACATACAAAAAACTACCGGTATCCGTACGTCCATAGAGAAGAGGTTAAACAACAGATAAGTAAAATGTTAGAACAAAATATAATTCGACCTTCCGAATCCGCATGGAGTTCTCCGATATGGATCGTGCCCAAAAAAGCAGATGCGTCAGGCAATGTGAAGTGGCGCCTTGTTGTGGATTTTCGAAAGCTCAATGAAAAAACTTTAGACGACAAATATCCCATTCCTAACATCAGTGACGTACTAGATAAGCTTAGGAACTGCCAATATTTCACGACCTTGTCTTGGCAAGTGGATTTTACCAGGTGGAAACTAGTCCCGAAGACATTCCCAAGACAGCCTTCAATGTGGAGCACGGCCATTATGAATTTTTACGTATGCCAATGGGTTTGAAAAATTCTCCGTCTACTTTTCAACGTGTGATGGACAACGTACTAAAAGACTTTCAAAACAGTGTTTGTCTCGTCTACTTAGATGATATTATCGTATTTAGTACGTCGCTACAAGAACACATAGTAAACCTTCAAAAAGTCTTTCAAAGACTTCGCGAGTCAAACTTTAAAATTCAAATGGATAAATCTGAATTTTTGAAGCGAGAAACGGCATACCTAGGCCATGTTATTACCAAAGACGGTATTAAGGCCAACCCAGACAAATTTCGGCAATACAGAAGTGTCCTATCCCCAAAACTCCCAAAGAAATCAAACAATTTCTAGGACTAGTCGGCTACTACAGGAAATTTATACCTGATTTTGCCCGAATCACAAAGCCTCTTACTTACTGTTTGAAAAAGGGTAAGAAAATAACCATAACCCCTCAATACGTAGAGAGTTTTGAGAAGTGTAAAACTCTTCTCGCAAACGACCCTATATTACAATATCCTGACTTCAACAAAGAATTCATCTTTACTACAGATGCGTCAAATGTCGCTATCTCTGGCAGTCTATCCCAGGGTCAAGTAGGATCCGATAAGCCTGTGTGCTATGCCTCCCGTACTCTGAACGATACTGAGATAAACTACAGTACAATAGAAAAAGAACTATTGGCAATAGTTTGGGCCACAAAATATTTTCGGCCTTACTTATTTGGTCGGAAGTTTAAAATACTTACGGATTATAAGCCGCTCCAGTGGGTTATGACCCTCAAGGAAACAAATTCCCGACTTAAAAGGTGGAGGCTAAAACTTAGCGAATACGACTTCACCGTCGTACATAAAAAAGGAAAGTCAAACACGAACGCCGACGCACTTTCCAGGATCGAAATCCACAACGAAGAGATAAGCTCCGTAGCTGTCAATACTTCAGAAAAATCCCACGGCTCTACTAGCGGTTCAACGACAATAACGGCGCATACAAGTTTAGAAAACCCTATTTTGGAGGTACCGATTACAGATGACCCCTTGAACAAATTCCAAAGACAACTTATACTAACAGTGGTAGGCGACGCAAAACGTAAGCCAACGACAATTAAACCACTTGACACGCATTCAAGGACCTCTATACAAGTCTCTGACAGAAAATTGGAGGAGGACATAGTAAGAGCAATTAAGGAATTTGTAAAGCCAAAAGTCAAAACCAGTATTCTCATAAACCCCTTTTTGAGAATGTATGACATCATTCCCATAATCCAGGAAAAGTTTCGTAGCTCAGCAATGAACTTAGTACTAGTAAAAAAAGAGATAGAAAACGTCAAGGAGTATATCAGACAACAAGAGTTAATTCGTAACTATCACGACGGGAAAACTAATCACCGAGGCATTAACGAATGTTTTCTCGCCCTTTCAGCCCGGTATTTTTGGCCCAAAATGAAGGACCAAATAACTAAATATATTACCGCCAGCGACAAAACCTTTCGAGATCATTCACGTTGATCTGTTCACAGTCCAAAACGAAAAGTATTTAACCATGATAGAAGTGTTTTCGAAATACGCTCAAGCATATAATCTCCGAAATAGCACTGCTATCTCCATAGTTCAAAGTCTACTCCATTTTTGCTCGCACCACGGTCTACCACTTACAATAGTAACGGACAATGGAACTGAGTTTACAAATCAGTTGTTCTCTGAGTTTACTAAGTTACATAAGATCAACCACCACAAAGTGCTACCCAATGCGCCCAACGACAACGGCAATATTGAGAGATTCCACTCGACTATTCTTGAGCACTTGCATGTCCTTAAGCTACAACGTAAGGATGAACCCATAGTTAACCTCATGCCATACGCTATCATCGCGTATAATAGTTCTATTCATAGTTTTACAAAATGTCGACCTTATGACCTGATAAACGGGCACTTTGACCCTAGAGATCCTGTAGACATGGACCTAACTAAACACTTACTGCAACAATACTCTCAGACTCACCGCGAACAAATGAAAACCGTATACGATATGATTAATGAAACATCTCTAGCGGACCGTTCTCACCTAATAGATAACCGTAATAAAACCCACGAGACGGAGGTAGAATATGAGCCGGAACAACAAGTTTTTATTCGGAATCCCCTTGCCGCTAGACAAAAGCTCGCACCTAGATACACGCAGGACACAGTTTTAGCTAACTTACCAATACATATATATACATCTAGAAAACGAGGTCCTGTAGCTAAATCCCGCCTTAAGAGAGCTCCTAAATCCGCGAACTTGTTACAGATTACTTCTGACTCTGACCCTGATGACAAAACTGGAGGCTCAAGAGGTAAAACTTGAATCCTTGGACGAGGGACTTGGACTTCTACCATTCAAACTAGGACCAACCACGTTAATAACTCACTACCATACATTTGTACAGTTTGTTGAACTGGACATTATTGAAAGACAGATTAATAACTTACAAACACAACTCTCTGACTATATAAATAGGCTACGTAATGACACATACTCGCTTTACGAACTACAAATTGACTACTTAACAACAAAACTACAAAAAATCATAACTCATTTAAAAGGCTTGGAGCCTAACCGTAGCAAGAGAGGTCTCGTAGACGGGTTAGGGTCAATAATTAAAAGCATAACTGACAATTTAGATTACTCAGATGCGATTAAATTTGACAAGGCCATCAAAATTCTGGAACAAAATCAATATAAGGTAGCTGACGAGTTTAACAACCACATCAGCATCAGCAAAGAGTGGATGGTCCACCATAGTAAAGTTATGACACAAATAGTTCAAAATCAAGAAAAAATAAATTCCACGTTAGAGCACCTCTTAAATAGCGATGCATACAAGGATACTAGTTTACTTAAGTATGCTAGATTTGCCCAATTATTAATTATCATCTCAGAAAATGCAGATGACATTATGACAGAGCTTATGAGATTAGAAAATATTTTAAGTTTCGTGCGTGCATCGAGCACTCACTATTCCGTAGTTAGCGTAGATATACTAGCTAGAATGATAGATAAGTTAGAGTTAATTTACCCTAAGGGTCATATATTAAAATTAGAATTAAGGGAGTACTACGATGCAATAAAACCGGGATACTACTTTTCGCGTAAACGAATCGTTATAACGATGAAACTCCCCATTGTATCTCCCATAGGTTATGATCTTTTTAGGCTAGCAGTTATTCCTAATAAAAATAATCAATCTATCCTACCCCCTTATCCCCTCATAGCAAGTAACAGAGAGGCGTTCATGTACATAGAGACAGAATGTCCGAAGTTCAGTACAAGATTCCTTTGCGAAGAAACTCTCAACCAGCAACTACGAACGCAAGCTGACTGTATTCAAAACCTTATTGTGAACCAGTCACTCGACGCCACCTGTGAGATGACTACCATCAAATTGTCAAAGGAAGCTGTGGACCAACTAGACGAGAGGAATTACGTCATTTCCTTTCCCCGACCGACGGGGATACATACCGCCTGTGGACACGAAAGCTACAATATCGTACGAGGAAGTTATCTAGTAACCATCCCAGTCAGCTGTTCACTGAAAACAAAAGAACTCACCATCAGTAACAACTACGACAGGGTCGAGGGACAGCCCTTGAACATCATGAACATCCCCATAAACCTTGAGATATCAACTAGTTCGCCGCTAACGCACCTCAAATTAAACACTATAAATTTGAGAGACCTGCATAACTATCAAGATAACGTGATGTTGCAACCAAGAATTCAAATGAGCCACATCTCTTCTGACACGTTGTATCACACGACAATACCGATCTACAGCATTATAACGGTCGCAGTGATACTGGCAGCCACGCTGACTCTACGTAGCTACTACAGTAATTTGAAAAACGAAAAGAAGAACAAAGATGACCTGAAACACCATGATGATGCTGAAACTTCATCATCTCAATCAAGGGTTCCGGCAACATTTGCTCTCAAAGTTCTCAAATATTCGCCGTTCTGAGGGTGGAGGTGTTACGTCATCGGGGCTTCAGAGTTTCACAATCGCCGCCTCGTCACCGAGTCGTTGATTTACATGGTAGTCAATTTCGCAACACATTACCGTGGGATCCGATTTACTTCACAGAGGGTGGACGTGTTACGCCATCGGAGCTGCAGAGTTTCACAATCTCCGCCTCGTCACCGAGCCGTGAATTTGCATCGACGGTATTTTCGCAACACATTACCGTGGGACCCGATTTACTTCAGGTGTCGTGATATTAAGTGAATGATTGCCATTGTATACCTAGCATCGGTGGCTTTCAGTTGTCCTACATTGTAATATTAGTTGAAATAATTAAATTAAGTCAAAAGTAATTTTGTTTTTTTTGATCCTTCGGCTGTGGCTTTCGTAATTCAATGAAAAAAAAAGTATAAATAAATAATTAATTAACGTAACGTAATTAAAAACGTAGAAATATTGTTTGACAAGAAAATATTTAACAAAAGAAAAGCAACTTCAATGGATTTGAAGAGTTCTATGCTGTACCTTCGACGATTAAGGTCCAATGCCAAACAATTAAAATGGGACCACCCTTTCTGTCGAAAAAGGAATTATCCAATTCGGTTCATAAACAAAGAAGGTATGGCTGAACATACATAAAAATATAAGTGTTCGAATTGAGAACCTTCTCCTTTTTTGAAGTCTGTTAATAAAAAAACGAAATAAGTGAAATAGTTACCTAAAATAACGATTAAATCATGTAAAACAAAAACGTGTGTTTTTTTTAATTAGTTACAGTTTTATGATTTTAAAAGTTAGTATTTTCTTATATAAGGCGTTGATATTGTCATAAAAAGCAGTTTTTTTTTGTCGCGTACATGGTTGTAAGTATTTGAAGGTAAGGCATTTATGTAGAATTAAACGCTGCCCTTATTTCCTCTGAGAAGAAGAATCTTCTGATAATCTTTTTAATTGCTCGTTTATCCGTATTTACATAACGGTGTCTAATTAAGAGATTAGGTGGTGTTTATATGAAATGTTCTGCATTTGGTACTCCGTGGTAGCGGAGAATCGCGGTAACGCTCATTCTTATTGCTACATTAAGCCGAACAAGCAAACAGCCATTTTTTTCAAATCTCATTATGCTCGCGATTGTTCGACCTCCATGATCAAAAATATGTCTTCGCGCCGTGCGTGAAAGCTATTTTAAAAATACTTGGGATTCTTTCAGTTTGTGCCACGAAATTTACCAAGACCATCGATGTGAAGCCACTATTTTAGGAGTTTAATCTATATAGTTAGTCTTTAGAGAAACTTTATTTAATGCCTGATCAAAGGGAATAGCACCATCAATATAAACTTGCCAAGTTCGGAATCCCATATCAAAGAAAGTAACAAATTGTTTTGTTAATGAATTGAAGAACGTACATTCCTACAGCTATAATTAAAGGAACAGCCATGGAACTTGGTAATCGTTAAATCTTAGTTCTTTTATCGGTGACTACAAATACCCTGAATGTTGTTTTCACATCTATTTTTGAAGTGAAAACTTGTTTAGCATCGTTGTGATTTGAAAGCGGATGATACGAAAAAGCGACAATAAAAAGAGATAGACACATAAATTCATAAGATTTAACGTGGGACAAAATGAGATAGGAACCCCCGGGAAAGTTTAAGGCAATGGTAAAATGGTAGAAAAGAGGTTGTTGCCACGCAATAATGAATTTTATTACCTGACCAAAAAGGCACGAAACAAAAACTTTTTAGACAATACTTACGACATTCTGCTACTGAGTGATATTGTGTTAGGTTACTTTAGTCGTAGAAATGAAATTATTTCGGTTAGCGGCCTCTGTACAAACAGTATGGGACTAATTTTAAATGATCAATGATGAGAAGTTACACTATTTTCAGTTCTTACAAAAGTAACAGTAGAGGGCGCTAAAATGAGAACTCTAATAAAATATCATTATGGATTTTGCAAATTACGTTACCAAAGTACAAGTTTGCGTTTTGTCACAAAAGGGCGCTAAAATAAAAATATGTAAGTTGCAAATTTCAATACTATAAAAATAGGTACGAACTTTGAAAAGTACGAATTTTGAGATATCAAACAAACTCTCTTGATAGTTCTGACAAGTGAGCGAAAATCTCGTCAGAAGATCCTACTTTGTTTAGTTATTAGTTGGGACAAGGCATCACAATAACGGTGGTATTTGAAATATAGATATAGATAGATATTTGAAATCTGCAAGGAGATGCCTTAATTGAAAATGATGATTGTGAGTACTTGTATGTACATTTACATAAACTTTAAATTGGTGTATATTTAATCATTTTCTGAATTAAAAAAATATAGATTTGCAGGTTTCAGTTCTACCAAATGTGAATTGCACACATGACAATTTTTTTGTTGGAATATCATTACTTTTTGCAAAGTTGCACAATGCAATCTATTGGCGAGTGGTTGGAAACGCCGTTGTAGGTGATGTTCAATAAGTATTGACTGGTGCCTATAAGCCTGGTGTGTCGTCGGAACCTTGCTGTCACAGTGCCTTCTCGATATCTTCTCGACATCTGACTTTATTTTTATATTACATTTTACTACTCTTTCACAGTTGTTGTATTGTAGTTATGTTGTCTGGAGTCTTGTAAGTATTATAATTATCACTTTGTTTAAACGCTTCGAAAAGGATTAAATTTAAATATTGTTACGTGTCGCATCTGCGTTATAATACCATTATTCATCATTGTAATTAATTGAAGCGACGTAAAATTTTGGTGCTTAATTAAAAAGGACAAAGTTTACAAACTTTCCTCTATATGTAGACATTTAGAATTAAAACATTCCAAATTGGAACTATCTTTGGATTGTTTACCGAAGACTTGCTACTATTTTTATAAATTTCTTGTTAACTTCAATTTTTACCGATTTCAACAAAAGACGGGAGGTTACTCAATTTTTTTTTTTTTCTATAACTTCTTTGTTTATGAACCTATTTGGATGATTCTTTTTTTGGTCCCATTTAACTTTTTTTGGCATTGGATATTTAACTTTGAAGATACACGAGGAAACTCTTCAAAATCATTGAAGATGGTAATCTTTTTTGCATGCGATTGCGATGGCCTGTATTGAGCCACTATCGGCCATTGTGTAAATGGGGCATTAGAACTCATTCACTGGTAAGAAGGAAGTTGTTATCAGTAAATGATATAGTTACATACTTTTTGTTTTTATTTTTTATACTGTATTTAAAGTGTATGAAGTCGCGTGTGGTTGGTAGTATCTACCTAAATACCGATGTGAGCAGTGGCGATTACTTATATATAGAAGTGGACAGTGGATTGTAACTTGTCTCTTCTCTTATACATTCATTATAATTATGTTTTATTATTGATCGTATTCAAAAAAGAAGAAGGTTATCTCAATTGGAATATATATTTTGTTTATGGATTATCAGCCACAACTTCTTTGTTTATGAACTCATTTTGATGAATCTTTATTCGTTTGAAAGGGGATACCCAAAGGTGAACTCAATTGTCAATTGTATTGGATCTTTCACTTCGAAGATACACCAGGGAACTAGTCAAAATCATAGAAGTTACTTTCCTTTTTTTTGTTAAAAATTGTCTTATAAGTGTTCAAATTGAACATTTATAATATTGTGGTAAATTAATTATTGTTACTATTCCATCTTTTCTTGCTGAAGTGAGTGTAGAAATAAAACATTTGATTTTTTTATCTAAGAGATCATAAAAACTTCTTACTTTGCGTCCGTGCGCCATCTTTATTTGAAGATAACTCACAACACTATAATCTAATTTTCATTTTTTAAAACCGCTTTAATAATAATAACCGTGTCCCCTGAATGTTTGTCACATATAAAAATGCTAATACTTCTTTATGGAAATTGTTCGAGCATTTCCTGCTCATTTTCATAAATTTTTTAGAAGCCTAAGCGATTATACGTCGTTATATCAAGTTATTATAATGGGTTTTTTATTCAGCAATCTCCGTCTACTGCAGTACTGTTATTACTATAAAATATTAGTCGTGGCAGTTTATTTATTAAACATGATTTTTTAAGGTCCTTATTTATAAAAATTATACAAATTGTTCGTCGTACTAATTGTATAAATTGTACTAATAATATAAACCTCATAGAAATGTTTTTTTATATTCATTCGACGAACGCGCTAATCTCTGTAACTACCTGGCAGATTTAATAAATATTTTGGTTGAACTGGAGAGTTGGTCAAATAAATTTAACACGGGTGAAACCGTGGTGCACTATTAGAAAAATGCAAAATATTATATATTTTGTAAATTAATGCAAAAGAGAATTTTTTTTTATAACTTTAATTTTAAAGTGAGTTTATTTATTTTAGGTTAAAACATTCATTTTAAACTATTGAATTTAAAATTAATAACTTAATTCTACAACAGTCTTTGTTGACAAACCAACGATAAATGAAATAAATACCTATATACCAAGTATTTTAAATTCCAAGGTTACTTAGCTACGCTTTCACTGTCATAATTTTGTAAGGTTAATAATAATATATATGAATATTCGGGTAGTTTGCAATTAACATGTGAACAAGTGAACCTGAGTTTCATTGCTTTGATCTGTACCCCTATAATATATTTGCTAAATTTTCAGTAGAACAATATCTTATTATACTATTAGTTCTAAACACAGAAAATTATATGGTTCTTCTTATAATTTGCCTTCATTATTTCGGATAAAGACTTGTAATGTTATGTATGTACAAAGTATTTTTATTTATTATTTAAAATCCTTTGTTAAATTAGCATCGTAACCTTATCTACTTGTTAGATCTTGCGAAATTCTGGTTACACCACGAGATTCTTAGGAAAAGTCTCCAGTTGGTTTAAAGTAATAAACGGACATGGGGTCGCTGATAAATTAGTTGTTGTAACCCATTCGAAGTTATAACCAACCATTAATTGGAATGTAGTCTAAATCAATGACGCAGCATTGGCAAGTTACACCATTCTGTAGTTTTTGGTGGAATCTTGATCTGTATGTGGGTTCTTTATTGTAATTTAAATACTTATAATAATGTGTAATTTTGGTAGCATTTTGTGACATAAAGTTTAGTTATAGAAAATAAGTGAAGTGGATTATAATCCTATACATCCTATATCCTATACATACAATAAAAACGTAATTGATCGATGTCTGTACATAGAAGATATATGAGAAAATCAATTATTGGGGACCTTTATCAACGCAATAGAACCCAAAACAATGATTGTTAGAATTTTTGTCTGTTTGTCTGTTTATCTGTTTGTCTGTTTGACAACGTTTGTGCGCGCTGATCTCAGAAACGGCAACGGATTTGGAAACGGTTTTCACTAATATATTGTGGTAAGGTTCACATAACATTTAGTGTTTGTTATACTTTAATCAGTTAATAAATAAAAAAAGTTATGTTAATTTCAAAAATCACGTCAAACATTTGTTCGATAAAAATGCTATAAAATAGCTCTTTAGTTGAATTGGCTGAAATTTTAGTTAGTATATTATGGTTTGTAAAACGATGATGATTGAAAGTTTACTATAGTAAAAAAATGGAGAGTTATGAATTTTGGTATAGAGATATGTTGGACTTTGGAGAAAGACTTTGGCTACATTATGTGGTGAAAATAAAACTTTAATGGGTGAAATAGAGGATGAAAGTTTGTACGAAGAATCCATCGAACCAATTTTGATGAATAGGGATATATTAGACCTTGGAGACGGACATAGGGTACCTTATGGAACAAAAATAAAATATGAAGGGGTCAAATAGGGGATGATATTTTGCATGAAGAACCCACCATTTCTCAATTTAGGGGGATAAAAATCATATTTATGCTTTTACGAAGAAATAAAAGGGTTTTTGAAAATTCAATCCGCAAGGCGTTACAATTTACAATACATGCACATAGAGTGCTAAAGCCATCTATGATTTTCTTTTGGTTTGTCGTGTTTAGAAATCAGTCAGTGTTTATGCATTAATATAGAGGGGTGGTGGGTATCGCGACGACCATACACATAGTGATAAATACAAGTATGATTTTCTTTTGGTTTGTCGTGTTCCGAGATCAATTGGTGTATATGGAGTAATATAGTGGCGTGGTAGAGATCGCGATCACCATACACATAGTGATAAACACATGTATGATTTTCTTTTGGTATGTCGTGTTCCGAGATCATTTATTTTATATACAGTAATATAACGGGGTGATAGGGATCGCGACCACAATACACATAGTGATAAATATATGTATGATTTCCTTTTGGTATATCGTGTTCCGAGATCAGTCGGTGTGTTTCTATACTATATATACTAATATAATAAAGCGGAAGAGTTTTTTTGTTTGTTTGTTTAAACACGCTAATCTCTGGAACTAACAGTCGGATTCGAAAAATTATTTTTGTGTATGATAGCCAGACTCACGACGACAGTATAAGCTATCTAACATTAGGCTACAACTGTCAGAAATCATTAAATATTGATTTTTGTTAAGTCGGAGGTGGAAATCCTTGCTAGCTGCTTTGATGATAGACTAAACAGGTGTGTTGGCGTTGCGGTGTGTGTTGTATAAAATTAACACGGGTGAAACCGTAGGGCACAACTAGTAATAACTATAAACGTGAATATTGAGATACCATAAAACTCTTTAAAATAGGCTTAAAGGATGTGTATCTCAGTGATTTTAACAATAAAAAAACACCATTCTGCCAAAAACTTGGCAGCACTGACACTGTTAATTTACTGCAATTGGACGTAGCAAAGATTTTACCATGTCTAAGTGCAATTTCAAATGATCGCGCTTTAATTATCTACTGATATACGCCAACATATTAAATATCGGAGGCAGATTTCCGACGGTCCTCAACATTAGCAGTCAGTTTAATTAATACAGTTGACAGCAACATGGGACGTAAATGACGTATAATTATAGCGAACGATGTCACACGCACGTGACACTCTGTAAAATTGACAATTCATAGTTTAGTTATATTACAGATTCGTAGAAATTGTCACTGATGAAGATTGAAGAACTTTGAACTAAATACGTTGGTTTAACGCGGAAAAAATGATAAAAAGAACGTTTTTCATTTGTTAATGGGAATGATTTTAACACTCGACAAATAAATGCACATTCTATTACCTAATTAATAAGACCTGTCCATGAAATAGTACAATCAAATCACCAAATAATATCAAAACGCTTACCTAAAAATTAAATTAAACCACTGCAAAATCGTGACACTAGACTTTGACTTGTTTTTGTTATGACTTTATAACCGCAGTTACAACCTAACCCTAACCAATTCAGTGCGCAACCAAGATTTGCTTCAATAATAATCATTAGAAACAAAGATGTTTATTTGGTTACAAATCTACTATCTTGATCCCAGAACGAATTCATTTATACCAATAGATTTAATGTGAACCTACCAGAACAAAGGAGATGCTGAGGACGCCCGCCTTCGTGTGGTGGTCTATATAAAGAGAAACCTAAAGAATGACCAACTGCCATAATTGACAACCCAAGACAGACTGGCTTGGTGCAAAAATGTGAGGAGACCAGATCCCCAATAATGGGATAAGGAACGGACAAAGAAAAAAGAAGAATAGATGTAATATGATAACAAAAATCTTTGTTAAGAATATATATAAGAGGTGAAGGTTACATTTAGGGGTGAAAAGGGTTTTCAGAATACTATGGGGTAGAAGGATTCAAGGTGGACATAACGTTAGTGATACCTAAGGTATTACAAACATCTATACAATATGGTAGCTATTTATCATCAGGTAGGCCGTGTGCTTGTTCACCACCTTTGTAGTTTATAAGAATGTTTGTTGGTGACGAATATAAACTGTAGTGACAGAAAACCTTTGTTAATGATGCGGTAGAAGAAGTGAACACTGTAATCCTAAACTGACTTTATAAGGGCAGTTTTTTTTTAAATAAATTCAAGAGAAAATGCGGTTGGAAAATATTTGATGAATATGTTTTAAAATAAATTTATTTCTTTCACGCCCTACCTGAATGACCGTATAGAGCGCGAGAGAGACAACTGCAGCTCGGAATGATTATACTAATGTAAAATAGACGAAATCATAGTTTTGTATTCTCCTGTTTCCTCCATCGAAAGTGGATCGATTTAAAAAAATTTCAAAGATAATTATGAAGGCTTTTGGCTAATTGGCTTATTTGTTTGTTCGATGTAATAAAAATTGTTGTCGTCGTGATACATAATAGTAAACATGGAAAATTTATTATAAAATATAAATTTAAATCAGACGATCTAAAGCAATAGAGAGCTCATCAATGAGGTCTGCAAAAATTTAGCCAAAAGGTTTCGTTGTTTTTATTTGATTTCCAAGACAACTTCTATTATGTAGATTCGTCTCGAATCCTTGAATAACTTTGAGAAAATCAGGTTAATTTGGGATGAATGCTTCGTCAAGACCAATTCTCTACTTACCATTATATTAAATCAATCCAATTTGATTTAAGGACAATGGAAAGGTTCCCTCTGTTCTATTCAATATTATACATAATCAATCTGTAATGGTAATAACTATCTATCAGTCACCATGGCATGGTACTTCTAGAGTAGATATAGGTAGAAAGGGTAGGGCTGCTACTTATTCTATATTTCTCCTTTCGCTTCTTTATCTAATACTATTAAGTGTTTCTCGGAAACGGCTCCAACGATTTGGATGAAACTTTGTATTTAGATAATGTTTTACATTCCAAGTTTACCTACATAGGTGTCACCCAGATATTATTTATTAATCTCATAAAAAATAGTACTTTTACGGGATAGGTTTTCTTAATTTCATGAAAATGTCGATATTATAAATTACAGTTAATAGTAAAGGGCATACAATATATTAACTTATAAATTTAATCATATTATTGCTTCATCTCATAAAGGGATTTCTCGAAATAAATCTATATAAATAAATAAAATTGAAGTGTGTGTTTGTATTGCTAAAATAATAATTTTTGCTAAATCCATATGAAAGTATATGTACTAATAACAAAAAAAAACCATTTTTAAAGTTGTTGTTCGTCTGTCTGTCTGTTTGCTCCGGCTAATCTCCGAAACGGTTGGACCGATTTTAACGGGACTTTCACTGACAGATAGCTGATTTTATATGAATTAAACTAAGACCACTTTCATTTTAGAAAATGAATAAGAATTAGGGTTGTGCACACATAATAAAATAAAACTAAAGTAGCAGTGTCCAGTACCGCGCGCGTGCTGCCGTCGCCGATTACGAAATTTCACACGAATGAAGTCGCAGGCATAGCTTGTATTATAATATAAAATGATTTGTTATCAGATTTCAAAAGTTTTCTAAGTTCGAATAGAATATTAACATGCATAATGTAAAGCCACGAATATTATAATTCAGAAAATAATATTTTATATACAAAATTTTATTTCTGCTGAAGATGAAACCGGAGGAAATTATTTATGTTACCCCAATGAACCAATGAAAAGGATTCAATATGGCGCCCCCTAGAGGACGTAAAATGTTGAAATATTTTTATTTGTAAATTGTGCCGTGTTGGGTATCAATTGAAAGGGCTTAATTAGCTAATTTCAAACATATAGATCGTAACTTGGAGAACGGTGTTTTCCGTAGTCGGGTTTTAGGTTTAAACTTATCTACTTATATGTAAGGCAGCGTATGATAAATTGATATGTAATTTTTTTATTAGAAAAGGATACGAGTACAAAACAAATTGTGTTTAGTTTTAGGGTGTAAGATTTCAGATGTGGATTTCGAGTTGTAAGTAACATTGTTTTCATACTAATAATAAATGATCCCATTGTAATATTATGTTGTAGAGCTAACAAAAGGCCTTTGGAAAGCTATAATTATTTGGGCACGTTTCAGAAACTGTCGTTGTTAAAGGGATCGTGTCAGTTTTGTAAGCAGATTCCGGGCTGTCACCCGCAGCCGGAGAGAATCATAACCTAACTGATTGTTCCCTAGATGGAAATTTGCGATCCTTAAGTGTCCCTATAAATATGCGTTTGGGGCCATAAGCAAGAACTTTATATTACTTCCTTGATAAATATGAAAAGTTTCTTGTTTCAACTAATTTTTACTTCTTTTATGTAGATACCGTTTCCTTTTTGTATCCTGTTTATTTTGAAGCAATGGATATGTGTCAATAACTGAGTTAATATTGTATTCGTTGACCTTGATATATTCAGTATTTATAATTATCGCAATATAATAAGCATAATGTTCAAATGTTTCTGATATTATCCAAAATCCAAAATTAAGTGAAGTCTAAAGAAGAAATTACTAGATATTGTTTGGGATGACATAAAAGAGATATGAAAAGGATGCTTAAGTTATGAGATTTAAATTCTCCAGAATATTCTAAAGTTCTAAATCCCACCATATCACATGAAAGTTTTCCCTAGTTCATAGATATAATAAAAATAAATATTGGAATTTTCTGGAAATTCTCGTCTCTGATCAAGATGATAATACGTGCAGAAATTTTGTTCGAAAGATGGACTCTGATTCGGACCACGATGACGTTACGTATGTAACATACCAAAATATTGTATAAATTAATATACTGTTTTTAATAACTATAGTATGCTTATATTAGTAAACACCTATATAATATTGCTAATATGGCAAATAATATTTACCCTTTGTCACTAAATAAATGTAAGACCATAATTTACAATTTGCTAAAACAGATAAACTGAAACAGCGGAAATTATTCAAACAAATTGTAAACACACACACACAGTCAAAATTACTTGTGTCAATTTCTGACTTGTACATGATGTAAGTTTTATATTTTATTTCTGTTTCTGTGTGTTCTTATTTTTGTCATATTTTAGTATGACAATTAGTTTGGGATAAGTTACATATGTGATACAGTCTATACTAGTACCTACTGTTGTCAACTCAACTATTAATATAGTATAACTAGTTGCTAAATAAATAAAATATTCTACGGTATTAAAATAAGTATCATGTGTAGTGGAGAACCATAGAGGAGAACCAATTTTAATATTAATTCAAACGTTGTGTTGCAAACAACCATAGAGAGACGTGCAGACAGTTGATGCATTTCATAAATATTAAAAAGCATACTCGCATTGTATACGTTGTATTATTACTAGCTATCTTTTGAAATATTATACTTTTATTTTATTTTAATATAAAATATACTTTAAGTTATATAAAATAGTGGCATTTTCATCGTATGTATATTAAATAAATTATTAAACTATATATTTAACACAAGTTAAATAGTAAAATATGGTCTGGAATTAATACTAGGTGTAATTTATTATATAAAAAATATATTATAAAGCTTAACTACCAGTCTTATTCTGCACTAGATATTGGCAAAAATCGTGGTAGTATGATACGTGATAGTACTGATACATCGTCTGGTTCCATATCGCATCACGCCCTGTGCGAGTATGGCGAAACACCAAGTCTACACAAGAAGTGGTAGAAAGTATATATTTTTCCATGTTATGCTTATATTAATTCAAATCCAGGAATCGCAAAATAATAACGAACTTAATAAAACAGAAACAATAAAATTTAAATGAAAAGTCAAAGCACTCTGACCTTTTGCTTGAAACGAAATTGTTAATTGCAACAGGCCGTTGCCCTTAGAAAAGAGCTTGGTAGTGAATAGACTTTCACGGGATTCGCCAGTTATAGTTGGCATTTGGTTTACGTAATGATTGATTACAATGACTAAGGGAAAGCGGTAGACGTAGAGGGTACATCTAGGGGGGTCAATGATCGATGTACATCTGAGTGTGGAGGCAATTATCATAATCTAGGATAATAAAAGCTGGAGTTTTTATTATCATGTTAAGATCAGACACCGATCCTGAGAATCATAATGACCGAAGTATTTGTGATCTCTAATATATGATCTTATGATATGCCTACTTACGGTTCTTGCTACTGTTTTGTTTTATATCTTATCTTTATATATAAAATGAAATCTTGTGTGCGTCTGTTAGTAATTGTGTAACTTCTAAGCACCTTGACCGGTTGAATTCATATTCACATAATAGTTTTTGCTTAAATCGATACCATGGTTTATATATGTGAGAAATCAAAATATCTTTTATTCATTTTAGGCTCCAAGAAGACACTTATTAATGTCAAAAAACTACCACAGGTTCGGAAAACATCCCAGCCATCGAGAAGATCCGACAATAAACTTGATCGGATTTCTTGTCGGAAGAATCAATATAACTATCAGGAAGGGTAGCACAACGTCTACCGGGCCAGCTAGTCTTTATATATTTTAGTGTTTCGTCTCACATTATGTTATGTGACAATGTGGGCAAGGTAGTAACATGATAAACCTAGTGGGGAATCGGCTCTCAAGTGCAGCTATCGGAAAACATCTATAGGTGCTAGGCGACCAAATTTAAACCTGAAGATGGTAGATAAACAAACTGGCGATAGAAAATACCCTACACAGATATAGTTTCATCACGATGTTTTTCTTTACCGAAAGTTCAGACAGGGATTCGAACTCATGCCCATCGATGCTGTCTCCATAAACGCTACCACTGTGCCATCATTGCTTCCATTGCTCTGCAGCATTATAGATGGAGGTAAATCTCTATTATAAGACATAGGATTAATAGAGCAACTTGTAATTTTATAGGAAGAGAATTAGGCAAAGGAAATTGTGAAATTCATGTGCGTTATGTTTATGAAGTGTCTGTTTGTGATGTCAATATAACAGGTGTTTACTAAACGCATGTGAAAGTATAAACGGTACCTAAAAAAAATAAAAAAATAAAATTTTTGTCTATCTTTCTGTTTGTTTTGGCTAATCTCCAAAACGGTTGGACCTATTTTGACGGAACTTTCACTGGAAGATAGCTGATGTTGTAAGAAGTAACTTAAGCTACTTTGATTTTAGAGAAAAAAATAGTATTCCACGCGGACGAAGTCGCAGGTACAGCTAGTTATAAATATAGCAACTGATATTATAATTGAATATTCGACGAACAAACAATTTGTCAACTCGGGACTATTTAAGCTCCATTAGGGTTGACAAATAGTAGTAATAGAAGAGGTCGGCGTGGCGCGGCGGCTTTCCACTCGATGGGGTTTGCCAACATCGAATACATTGTTGGTGAAATGTAGTCAACCGTTTTGCTTTCATGTCTATACACATACTAATTTAATAATTCATTTATTAAATACAGACATAACCAATTATGTTTTACTAGCTGGTGCCCGCGACTTCGTCTGCGCAGGATTAGTACTTCGAGTAGCTTATCCATCCACATACACTTTCGCGTTTATAATATTAGTAAGATATGGATTAATTTGTTACTACCAAATATGCATTAGAAATATATTATCAATTTTTATTTTATTTATGAATCCCTATTTTGGTGCTTTTTTGTAGGACTATTTAAGATAAACATTTCCATTGTACAAAATAAGTGTAAGTCTAAAGGTTTTTGCAACGCACACCAGAAAAGCTCCCATTTTTTCTATTTATTTGACACTTATCGTTATATTTTGGACAATTCACACAATATCTTTATAAATTATAATATGTGTTATTCTGATGTATAAGCTATATTATTGTAAAGTTTCATTAAAAGCCGTTTTAGTTTTTGCGTAAAAGAGTAACAAACATCCATTCATACACACAAACTTTCGCGTTTATAATATTAGTAGGATAATCCACTGATTGGCATTTACCATTTAAACTATCGATCAAACGGTACTCTGTCTTATGTATTTATTGATAGTATGTATTTATCAAATTTGCTATATTTTTACACAAGGTACACAATATTAGCAGCGGCTACATATTTTGTCTGACTATAAGAAATTCCAAGAGAGCACGCGAATAACCTATTTAGAATGTTTTTTCAACGAACATAGATAGCACTTTATTTAAAATGTAATACTAAGAAATAAAAATTGCGCGAATTAAAAGTCAAACATCTTAAAAAGGGAGACGCGGATATCCTAAACTGTGTATTAGATATAGTATGTCTCTCTCTTTCTCTATACGTTATCTTTCTTATCTCTTATGTAACGAAATGTGTCTAAATGGGAAAAACAAGGTACTGTGTGGTATTTTGTAACAATATGCCAATTGGATTTAACAAAGAGGCGGTCATATCTTACGAATGTAATAGAATCACTATAGAAGTGAAAATATGTGTTGTATGCAATATGGAATATGGAATATGGAAGTCTGTCACCACCTACAGATAACTAAATTAAGGATGCCACCTATGCCTTACAGAATATACATATAATATTAAACATTCCAATTATTTTTCTACAGGTTTCATAGTGACATTTGGAACATTAGTTACATATTTAGTGTACATTAGTTGGATAATACGATGAGTATATTTTTTAGACGTTATCTTCTCTCAGCTAGGCATGGTAAATCAGCGGCACTCAAGGGAATGTTAATAAGAAATGTGAATTTCATTGTACCTATACAATTCCATTAAATAGATTGGATGGATTGTTGTCAAATTGGATGTCAAATTTGATGTCATTGCGACAAGTAAAATTTTTACAAAGCTCCGATTAAAAAAATTATTAATAATCAATAACTTTAATAACAGTGTCTTAAGATATCTTAAAATTTGCGCAAAGACATAAACTATACAGTGGTGATTGTACATTATAATTTGTGATTATGTTTTTTAAACATTGACCTTGATAAAAGTGACAGATGATATTATTATGAACTATCATGATTGAAAAATTTTTGAATATTTTTACATACACAAATGTCTGTACGTTATAAATTCAAAAGTGCATTGATTACGAAAGGATTATCTTTGATGGACTGCACATATCTGTAGGAGATTCGAAAGTTGCTATATCTCAACAAAAATATATTGGAAAGACATCAAAGACGCGGTTGCTAAGGCCGCCATCGGTTGTCCTAGCGACGTCATTCGTTGCTAAGCCTCTTCCACTGCAGCGTCCAATTGCAAGACACTCCTGTGACGCACCTACGTAACGACGCATACGTCTTGTTACCAAAACAAACAGCCGTCATATTTTGACTTTGTCTTTTTTACGTTATCAGTGTATATTTTAAGTTGTTTTGTTGTAATTTTTTTTTTTTTAAATTTGCTTTAAGTTATTATTTTTTGTGAATGTATTTAACTGTTGTGAATGCAGTCCGTGACCCAATCTTGTGATGGCATGTCGAACGCGACCCATACATGTTCACTATGCAACAAGTCATTCAAATCTTTGAAAGGCCTCAATATACACAATACAAAATCACACAGGAACTGTATTAGCCAAAACAATTCACCTATAGACATCCATCCCTTCATTCCGAGTGCGCCTACTTATGTAGCCAACGATCCAACACCTTTCCACACTTATCTTAGCCATTTGAAAAATAGTATACCCATAGTTAAAAGAATCCCTCGAGGAGCTCGAATAACCGTTGCTACACATTTGTCACAATTAATCCAGAAATGTTACTTAACCAATTGTACTCAAGACTGGCAGAACGTATTTTTATTTTCATACAGCACACTACATATAATAAAAACTGATGAACCGAATTTATCCTTGACACAAAAGATTAAGAATAACTGTGCTGTAAGCTCCTCGCCTTCTCCCGCACCTCTAATCAAACATGATGCCCCTCGTAATCGCAACAAACTTATTGAAAACAAAATCTGTGACGGAGATCTCAAAGGTGCCGCTCGCCTTTTGTTCTCCAACGACGTGCTATCACCAGATACCCCTGAAACCCTTCATGCCTTACGGACAAAACATCCTCCAGCTCCAGTAAACCCATATTTTATCGACCCACCAACAGCAAGGCAAACATGCCTTCAAATTCAAAACAAAGATGTTACAGATCCAATTTTATCTTTTAAACCAGGTTCGGCTGCAGGTTTGGATGGAATCTCACCCCAACATTTGAAAGACTTAATTTCACATTCTGTGGGTGATGCAGGCGAGCAACTTGTAAATTCGATCAATAAATTAATCAACTTTATGTATTCCGGTAATGTCAATCCAGAAATTGTTTCCATTCTTTTCGGCGCGAACCTCATTGCCCTCACCAAAAAGGACGGAGGGGTGAGACCAATTGCTGTTGGATCAACACTACGACGTTTGGCTTCCAAAATTGCTGTTCGACATATTTTACCAAAATTAAATTCGGAATTTGAACCCGTACAGTTAGGCTTCGGTGTAAAAGGAGGGTATGAGGCAGCCGTCCATGCCCTACGCTCTTTCCTAACTTACGGACAGCCTGACTTGTTGCTCAAAATTGATGTCAAAAATGCATTCAATTCGGTAAATAGGGATACCCTGCTGACGGAAATAAAACAACATATACCTGAAATATACAATTATCTTCTTCTCAGTTACGCTAACCCAACAAAATTGTTATATCGTTCTAATGAACTGTCCTCGGAAGTAGGTTGTCAACAGGGTGATCCCCTTGGGCCTGCAATTTTTAGTTTGGCTATAAATCCGATAATCAAAACTTTAAATTCTAAATTCAACGTTTGGTATTTGGACGACGGAACCCTAGGAGGTGATGTGGATACTGTGTTTTCGGACCTTTTTTTAATCAAATATATATTTGAAGCCATTGGTTTGGAGCTTAATTTTAGCAAATGCGAACTTTTTATAAATAACTGCGACTTAAATTTAAATGACGTAAAACAAAAATTTAATATTTTGGCTCCAAATATTAAGATAGTAAACAGTAATTCCCTTTACTTTTTAGGTTCTCCAATTTTTGATAAATCTTTTTCTGAATTTTTGAATATTTCAATTACTAAATTCCAAAATTCTGCTGCCCGTCTCCTTGAAATTAGTCCACATTATGCACTTTGCATCTTAAAGTTCTGTCTTTTCGTCCCTAAATTTACATATGGGCTCCGTTGCTGCTCCTTTTGGAATCACCCAGATCTTTTGACACAAGTAGACGATTTAATCAAAATTACCTTAGAATCGATTCTTAATATGCAGCTGCACGAGCAATCTTGGACCCAAGCATCCTTACCCATCCGTTATGGTGGTTTAGGGATTCGCAAAATTTCCAGTGTCGCTTTACCAGCCTTCCTATCTTCTATCCATAGTTCAGCAAATCTCATAAGTAAAATTTTAAGGGTATCCCCTTCATACTTTGAGATTGCTGGCTTGGAAGAAGCTAGAAACGCTTTCTTAATTGCATGCCCAGGTCAAAATTTTCCAGTTTCTCCAAATTCACAGAGGAGCTGGGACGACATAAACTGCAAATTGATTTATGACAATTTTTTGAGCTGTAGTACGGGTTCGGCGCGTGCTAGGCTTTTGGCCGTGGGTGCGCATGAGGCCGGCTACTGGCTTCAAGCGTATCCTTCGTCAAATACAGGAACATTTCTTGAACCTGACACGCTCCGAATCGCAACCTATCTACGGCTTGGGGTTTCGGTCTGCGTTCCTCATAAATGTCCCTGTGGCAGTGATGTCGACAAGCTAGGACATCACGGACTGTCATGTCAAAAAAGTGCAGGCCGCTTCTCGAGACATGCCGCACTTAACGATATCATACGCCGGTCCCTTGCCACCGTCAACGTTCCAAGTTTACTTGAGCCGACTGGTATTGCAAGAGACGATGGCAAGAGACCGGACGGTATGAGTTTGGTTCCATGGAAGATGGGCCGGGTGCTAGTATGGGATGCAACCTGTTCAGACACGCTGGCCCCTTCCCATCTACTTGGAACCAGCAACAGAGCTGGTGTGGCTTGTGAGGCGGCTGAAAAAGCTAAGGCATGCAAATACAGGGGTCTGGGCTCTGAATATGATTTTGTCCCATTCGGCGTCGAGACCCCTGGCCCGTGGGGTCCTAGCGCTACAAGGCTTTTTAAGGAAATAGTAAAAAGGTTAGTCGACATCACAGGAGACCGAAGAGCTGGCAGCTACCTCGGACAAAGAATTAGTCTAGCTATTCAAAGGGGGAACGCTGCCAGTATCTTCGGAACCTTTCCTAAAGGGACTCCTTTTCATAATATATTTCAATCTGTAGTTATGTATGTACATGTAATAATAATTTCTTTTAATATTTATCTTTTGTCTGTTTTAAAAAAAGCGCTGTTATAATATGGCAGTTTCATGTTGTAATAATTATATATACTCAAGTAAATAAATATGATTTTATTCCATTATATATTGAATATATACATTTCCAATACCGTTTCCTGTACAAGGTTTCGCAACCTTGAATCAGGGATCGCAAACAATAGCTAAGTATAATTTGTTACAGCCCCACGCTGAAACAACAAAGACTGATGTTAAATGGAAATATTTAAAGAATGACAACACGTGTGCCACGTTTTACGTGGATATTATTTATGAAATGTCAAGCTTTCAGCGGGAATGTACGTACGTTTTGAACCCCTCCATGTTTTAGGTCATAGGTTCTCAAACTCATTTCGCCCAACGCACACATTGCGAATAAATTTTTTTTATAGCGCTCTCCAAATTTTTACACTTTCGTAGTATCCTTGTGAAGGTACAGTATCCGATAGTAAGTACAATTTAAAAAAAAAGCCACCATCGAGAAATCGTCAAAACACTACCGCTCGTCTCTGTTCGCAGACTGATAAAACAGTCACTACGAGGTGTTTATTACCATATGCATGGTGTATGTGACCCAGTCGAGTACAAAAACGTTACGTTACGTTAAATATGACATGCCTAATCATACCAAGATGGCGGGTGTTTCCCTCTTGTATGGTGGTCTCGATCATGTCAGGCGCCATTGTCTTGTGTTCCCACCCAGTATCTGTTGCACATTTTAAAAACACCTAAATAAAACTAAAACAGGTTAGGGATAAGAAATTACATTCATTATGTAGTTAAAATAGGTAGTTACCTAGAGTTTGAATTAAGGGTATTCTAATTCCGTAGATTTGTGGAAATATGAATCAAAGAAACATGGTGTTGCTATGCTACTTTTTAATATTTGAGCATTCTATCGCCCCCTGAAAGTTTTCAGCGCCTATAAAGGGACGTTATCATACCACAGGATCACACTTTGAGAAAGATAGGTTTGGGCAATCGCAGTTAGCCGTGCCTTATTTTTCGTTTATAATCATTGTTAAAATATTTTTCTTTCGTCGACGTAGAAATATGTTATAATGTATTTAGCTATTTCTTTCCAAATTATATTAAAGAGCTAATGCTTTTACATTAATAAAAAGATCTCATATTTTTTAGGGTTTTAGGGAAAGTAATTTTGGAGTAGTTTTTTCAATGTATGAGAAATACTTCACCATTTCTTCAATTAAATTATTGGATAAAATCTTTAAAAATTATCATATTTTTTTTAAAAGTAATGTCAACATAGTAAATTTGTCCAGGCAGCTCTTTCTTATAAAATATTACTTTATCATTTTAACAATTTTTAAAGATTAATACGAGTAAATTATATTATTGAGCTTTCAGTCATAATTTTGGGTTCCAATGATTTTACAAGTATTTATATATACATTTGTTCGTTAATAATATTATTAAATTACTGCATTAATTCAAGATTAACGTTACCTGAACATGAGTAAATTATTCAGTCGCTTGCCTGTGTGTTGTTGATAACACATACGATTTGAAAATATCGGTTTATTTTCACAGGTGTACTTTTTACCAACTCAGGAGCTCTTTTAAAATAATATTTTTATAATCTACTTTTTTGTACAAAAAAAATATATCTTAGATACCGTGTAGATAATGTTTTTTTTAAAGAGATAACAACATATTAAGAATTTTTTTGATCGTAATTAGCAGGTGTGCCTTCCTTATCCTTATATATTATAAAACGCAACTTAAACTTAAACGTAGGTCCTATAATTTGCATAACTTGAGATCTACGGAATCGATTAACATTATTTTTTATAAAAATAGATGTACTATGTATGTTTTATTTTTTGGCCAGGTTTTTTAGTAATGCATATATTTTGTTACGTTATAAATAATTACATGGAAAAACATGAGTATAATAGTAAATAAAGTCGTCAAAAAAAGCCCTATTACCATGCTTTGGTAATTTCACTAAGTTCTTCTTTGACCTTTGAGCGCTTATTTCTTCTCACATAACCTGTCGGCAAGATGGGAAGAAGAAAGAATGAAAAAATGTGTATCAGTATTTTACCAATAGGTAATCAATAGGATTCAATAGGGCAACACTGACCTTGGTTTATTATTTATAGCCAGAGTATAAGCATTGGTCCCACTATTGTTGGTAGTCACACTATATCAGAAGCGCGACAGGAAAGCATTAGACAAGGACGGCGTATGGTTATAAATCTATTTATTTGCAAGCAGGACATCAGTATAGTTGATGATTCATGATGCCTTGAGAGAATAAATATTTAATATAAAAGAACACAGAAGTGAAAATTAATCAATCCGCTTCAATTAGACGAGTAGATTTACCGAGAAGTCTCAGGAAATTATATCTAAAGGGATTGTTAGTCACGTACTATCTCGTTCCTTATAATACAATGCAGATAAATTGAATTTATTATCTGTTAAATGAATATTTGAAAGGTAGGTTTTGGACAATTTCAAAGGAATATTAATTTATAGGGAGGGTACTTGTGGAATATTATGACTTATATTTTGATATTTCTTAACCGTACTCAACAAAAACGCTTCATGGGAATTTAGCGTATCTAGATTTTTACCCACGGCTTCTCTTGCGTCATCATTTGAATTATGTCCCATCTTTTTTACTTTCTAACTGAATTGTTAAATACCAATTTTTATAGATATATCTTCAAAAATGACAGATTTTCTTACTAAAACTGATTCTTTTTTCTACCACCTTAGGGGTTAAATTTCCGAAAATTCTTCCTTAGTGCTCATTTACAGTGTAAAAGGAACCCGCATGCAAATTTTCATAGCCCTAGCCCCAGTAGTTAGGGCAATGCGTTGATATGTCTTTATTTTTCATAACCTTAGCCCCAGTAGTTTGGGAGATGCGTTGATATGTCTTTATTTTTCACAGCCTTAGCCCCAGTAGTTTGGGCGATGCGTTGATATGTCTTTATTTTTCTTTCCCATTATTAATTAAAACATAGTCCTTTCAATTAATTATTTTAAGTTTACAATTATAATTACATTAATTTTCTGTTATTTATATTAGCATTAATTAAAATTATTATTTAATGTTAGTATTAGTTATTATTTTTATGTTATCAATGTAGTGGGCGCCTATAACAGGTTCGAATATATGTCTTGGACTAGGAATTATTTGTAAAATGGATCGAGTAAAATATGCGCGTTGTTGGTGCTTCTTTAATAAATAAATAAATATGTCAGTCAGTCATTCAGGTATCCTTTTATATAAATCGATAGCAGCAGTTACTACTTAGAATTGAGAATAAGTTGAAAGTCACTTTTTCCAGAACACCTACTATATTGTTCAGATCTATGTATATCAAATCATCATCACCTCACCAGTATACGTCCACTCCACACTACGGTCGGCTTGCTGATCCATTCTATATGCGTTCATCTCTGGCATAGGCGCTTGAGACGAATTCAATACATTACAGCGTGAAGTCAATACACTAAACCTACCATACCGTAAGCCAATTTACTGAACAGTAGAATGATTTTTAATTTGCTTCTGAGTTTTCCAATTAATTCTTTTTATTCTTATTGTCCTTATTCCAAATAATCCGTTTCGGCATAATATTTTTCTTCTTCCACTCTCTTTCTCTTCCCTTCTTTTTCGCAGTATTTACAGCCTTTATACACATATCAATCCTCATATAAGACATCCGTAGTTTCTTCGGCCTTCCTTTACTGCTATACGTAACATAATTTTAGTTATATATGACTTTCATTTCTGCACATGACATGTCGATACCACGCAAAGTATCGTTATCATCAGCTCAGCCAAAAGAAGACCACTTGTGGACATAAGCCTCTCCCAATAATCACTACAATGAGCGATCCTGCGCTGCTCACATTCAGTGGATTCCCACAACCTTCACCAGGCCGTTGGTCCACCTTGTGGCTGGTTTACCCACGCTGCGTCTTGCGGTACGTGGTCGCTACTCGAGAACTCTTTGAGTTCATCAACCATCTGTTCTACGAGCAATGTGTCGTACTCACTGCCTCGCCATCCTATTACTCCTAAACTTCTCTATTACTAGTGCTATGTGTATACTTCCTCCGATATATTGAACCAAAGTAAGTAATGTTATGATTACGTAAAATAGCATTATATGAATTGTATGTTCTACCTGACAATTTGATGATGATTGAATGATTTTGAGTTCACTAGTCTGTCTTCGAAGTCAAATGTCCAATGTTAATGAAATTAAAACGGGACTACATCTTAGGAATCCCTTATCTTACGAAAAAGAAATCATCCAAATCGGTTCTTAAACAAACAAGTTATGGCTGAACGTACATTAAAAAAAAACATTCCAATTGAACCTCCTAATTTTTTGATGTGGGTTAAAAATGCAACCCGGATAATTGTTTACTATTATATGGATAATCAGAATAACATTATTTGCATAACTTGTACGAAAGGTTACAAAACTGTATGTAGCTTGGAAGTACCCTATAATAGGTTAGTGAGTGTGACTTTTAAACTTTTAGTATGAAGGGTCATTTTATTAGGTTAATCTAGAAACTTAAAATTTTTACGGAAGTATGAGGTCATAGTATTTTATATAATTTTTATTTTGTTAAACTTTATACCTAAAGTCGTTATCAAAATAAAAATGCAGCAGCATGAGACCATTGACCTTAGTGTACTATATTAATTTCAACGTTATACCTCAAATCGTTATCGAGAAACAGTGTCTTGACACATGAACTGACAGAAAGACAGACGGACAACAAAGTGATCCTATAATGCTTCCGGTTTTTTCATTATGTGATACGGAACCCTAAAAACATGTAATAACTACATAAAAATGTTTCCTTATTTCGTATAATAGAAATGGCTAAATTTATAAAATTATTTAAGATTTACCTTCTGTTTATAAATCTGACTTAAAAGAAAAATAAAACTCGAACAAAAACAACAAAGTTTTAAAATTAAAACGGTAGGAGAACGAGAGAAAAATGTTTACGTTGAATATAATTAATAAACAGGCTCAAAAAGATTAGCAGATACGCTTAAAAGCGTAACTCTGTCTTTAAAGGCCGCTAAGAAAACGGGACACTTGAGATTATTTTTTATTTGTAAAACGAGCCTGTGAAAGAACAAACGGATGAGTAACAGGGTTCATAAGGAGGGTTGTACCGCGTAACTGACTGCGCGACCCCAGTCTGTTCGTAGACGTCGTCTAGCTAACGCACGCTTGTTACACCGCTACGACGTACTACGCAAACGCTACGCGCTTAACAGTACGCGATAGTCAAATGAAATAGTTGCGCTCTGTACGTGTTGTGTATAAATTACTTTAAAGTGTAACTAAGTGAGTTTGAAGTGATTTGTGGACCTGTTGAGGAGTTTTTAAGTTATAAATATGTGTAATTTAAATATCTCTATTAAAGTATTTCTATATTTTTTGATAATTCAAGGTGAGTTCGTTATACATATGTAATTTTTTTTGTGTTAATTTTCTGTAATTTTTTTTTAAATTTTAATATTATCTATAAATTGATTAATAATAATATACAAAATTACATAACTATATTATCAGCATAAAAATTAATAGAAAATACAAATTAATTAAATTGGTTTTATTGATAGGGTATATTTTCCCATTTACTTAAATTTGAACTTATTCGATATATGAATGTAAGCTAGAAAAAAAAAATGAAAATCAATCACCATCTTTTTTAATAAGAACCAATGTAACTATTTTTTACATACTTTATGCAGGTTTTATTATCTTTAATGAAGTGATAAAACAATAATATTTAAATAAATAAATACAAACAAAGTCTAATTAGATTTCATATGTAAATTGCAAGGGAGATATATAATACTCTACAATCTACAATACAATACAGATACAAATATTCTCAGTTTACAATACGTATAAAAATACAAAATTTGTCTTATTAAAATCTTTAAACTAGAGCTTAATATAAATGTCGGTTTTACGAGTGTAAAGGCTAAGCTTTATCCGGCTGCTTCTTGCGTTGTACAATATTAAGCTATCTTTCACCGCAATAACCCAGGAAATATAACATAAAATGTTAATTTTTAATTAAAGCGTTCCTTTTCGTTTATATGAGATAGGGGATTAGGCCCATTATAAACGACGATTAATTTAAGCGGTAAAGTTTTGATGAGTAGGTAACATTAGCCCGTTTTGTTACTTAGTTTTAATTCAGTGTTGTTTTGAAACCACGTGAAAGTTTTGCAGACATATAAATTTAGATTTGGTTTGATTTTTGTGAGATGATTCGTGAATAAATTTTAAAAGAAATCCGAATATTTTGAAGCATTGTATAATCTTGTAATAATTGAATAAATATTTGTTTGATACAACTAATTTTACCCAATCTAGTCTTTAAACATTAGATACGCGTTAGTTTATAGCTCTATACTCTCATATTATAAAGATATAAGCTTTGTATGTTTTCAGGAGATAAGATCTGAAAATATTTATCCGACTCTAATAATTCTTTTACTGATAGAAAGTTACATTATCTTTAATGGATATAGGCTATTTAATATATTTATTAAAATGTATTTTTTATTCGACGCGAACGATATTGCGTACGGTTGCCCATTTTTTATGAATCGGATTGTCAAAAATTGGGGTACATCTCTTTTAACTGACTTCAAAAAAGGACGAGGTTCTCAAGTTGAATGTATATTGGATGGAAATGATATTCAGCTGTAAATTCTTTCTTTATGAAGCGATTTAAATGATTCTTTTTCGTTGGAAAGGCGACACCTTAAGGGTGGTCCCATTTTAATTTCATTGGCATTAGACCTTCGACTTCAAAGATACACCAGGGAACTTCTCAAAATAATTGAAGTTGGGTTTTCTATTTTCTATTTTGTTGTATCATTTTATTATAGCTGTAGTTACTTTAAAAGATTGTGAGGTTACATAGGAGTTACATCAACTTCCCGTATGAAGGTTTGACAAACTTTGGTATTCATTTTGAAATTTGTTACATTTTCTTAATTACTGCATCAAAGACTATTCGAAATTACAAATCGTGATAATAATAATAACAATAATATAACTTGAAATACTCTACATAATAATAAAAATTACTATTTATTTTACATAAAATATACCTACGTTTATCGTTTTGAAGGGTAATTTTATAACGATAAGTAGAGGTCAAGTAATTTAGATTAAGTGCCACATATACGTAATACACTGTCCAGTGTTTCTATGCCTGTAGGAATCAAAAGCCTTTCATATAACCGTCCTTTGATAAAGATGAACGTAGGCCCGGAAGGAGTTACGTTTCACGGCATTTTCCCTGTTCATGAAAAGCCATACAAGAGATGAAAAACTGGCGACAGGTAAACGGCCGGGAAAGGAATAATGTTGATACGAAAGAGAAAGATTTGTAGTTGAAATCAAAATGTGGTATAATTTTTATTATTCATTTCAGTACTGAATAATATTGGCTACTTTGAACCCTGGCAGGCGAAAAATCAAATAGGAAGGATACGTGTAAAAATTCTACTAATAACCTATGAAGTATATTTTCAATTAGCTCATCATCTTATGGAATAATTCTACGTTTATGTAGGAAAATAAATATGCACCATTTCCGGTATAACACTTGAGTGTTAGTCTTACTTGAGTAAGTCAATTCTATATTGATGATATTTAAATACAAATTTCTAAGGTTTGTAGGAATTTATAGATATTTGTATCTGTTTTTATATTTAGCTTAATAGTGAAAATTTTCATAAAAACACTTCCTGACTGTAGATTAGACATGTAGAACAAACAATACGAATGCTACTTTTGTATAAAATATTTCACGTTAAGTTTGTTTTGATCGTTGTGATTTAAACAATGCTCTATATTTATTAAATTATTTAGGTGACATAGTAGCACTAATTTTGTTTTTGTATAAAAATCATATCGGTAATTGATTTTATCCAATTTTGATGATGACTAACAAATTCAGTTTGATTACATTGATCAGTAAATCGAAGTAAGAGTTTCAGTTGAAATAATTAAAGTATATATTGTAGTAATTTGCCTATTTATAAGCATAAATGGATAAAAAAAAATATAAATGATTAATTAAAATTTAGTTATAAATGTATCAATTGAGAAATGACATTATATACTTTCTGTATAAAAAACTACATCGTAAATGCATGAGAATAAATATAAAAACACCTTGTTTTTATAAAGATTTCTTAAAGTATTGTTGAGAAATCTTGTAATCTATGAAGTATGGAATAACATATATTTAATTTTCGTATACAAAATTCCACCAAAATCGGTTGAGAATTAATATACCTAGCTTTATTTATATGATTTTTTACGATGAAGCCTTTTTGGCTTTGATTTGGACATAAAATCATACAGACAGATATGGCCAGATAAAATTTTTAAGTTGATATTCGTGATCATTCTACTTCATAATAGATGTCTGCCAGGATATTTAAAAGAAGTAACATGTACAAATACATTCGTTTCTTTTCACTTGGGACAGTCCGACTGATGGAATAACTCCACCCTATAGCAGATTGCAGTCAAAGAACCTAGTGTTGTGTTCCAGGGTTATTGCGGATGCAATAATTTTGAGATCTGTGGATGTTGATTAATAGAGGCTCACATTTGCGAATGAGGTTTTCAGGATTTTTAAACATATTTTAATTTAAGTACAAAAATAAATGAAAATTGATTTAATTTTAATGTTTAATTAATCATATTTTGATAACAAAACTAATACAAATTTTAGTCTTACTTATTAGCATTTTGAGTTTAGAATTTTATAATAAAATAGTTTGTTTAATAATTAAACTTAAAAATTCGTGAATTATGTTTAATAAATAGTAATATTGCAGCTTTCTCAGCCTCTATCCTATTCCTAAGTGTATTCGCTGGGAACACTGGATGGTGGATGTGGTAAATATCAGCGTGCAAATCTGGAGAGAGTTTTAAGTTCAACATGATTAACTCTCCACCAATTAAGTGGATTTCCATGTAAATCGTCTAATCCAGATACTGCTTTTTGTTGGTGGTGATATTTTTATTCACTTTTTCACTCAATATTTATATCTAAATATTCATCAACCACACAAACAACTTGGATAAACCCAATTAAAAACACTGTAATTGATTCAAAATGGAAATCACGTCGATTACTAAAAAAACTAACAAAACTTAAAGGATCTTATCACCAAAGCGTGCCTTCCTATTGGTCAATTAGCGATCACGTGCGAGGCACGCGGCACACTGGCACCAACCACTTTCTATACATGTTGTTAATTACTCGCTTGTGCCTGGCACTTATGTATTGGCATCCTTAAAAGCTCCGCATCGATTGATGCGGATGCGAATGCGGATGCAGATGTCTAAATGAATGCGAATGTTCCGCATTTGCGGATGCGAATATTCGCAACATCCCTATTGTGTTCTTGCGGTGAGTAGGGTTTCCAGAGCTCTTTATGGTATGGGATTCAAGGTTGGCAACGGGCTAGTAATGCGCAAGCGTTCATAGGCTACTGTAGCCGCTTACCATCAGGCAGGCCGTAAGCTTGCTTGCCACCTTTGTTGTATAAAAAATAATGTAGATTTATAAATATAGTTACATTAAGGATTGTTTTATCATTTTTTAAATAAATTTTCGACTTTTTATATATCAGTTTGGTAAACTCTAATGCCGCTTGATGGATTACCATGAAAGTTCGTAGATGTAAGCGTCTTTTTTTTATTTTTCATGGAGAAAGTTTCAGTGCTATCTCTGAATGCGATAGGTTGCGCGGTGGTCGAAAAGGGCAGAGCAGTGTATGCGAGTTAGCTAGTTTAATATAAAATTATGTAAGAAATATAAAATGATGAATTGGGATTTATAAATTTCACTCTGAAATTAAAAACTCTAATATCACTATATTGAGTTGATATACTAACATTACATATGAGACCATAATATGTATCCATGTAATTGGTCAGGTAAATGCTTCTAAAAAGGGTTTGATTGTTGTACTTGCTATTAGGAAAAGGACGATCTGGAATATTATAGGGCAACTGGAATTTTTGTCTGAACATCCACGTTGTAGAAGACCTTTTATTTTAACTCTTAATCCTCATATGAAATATTAATACGGAACATTGCGGGAGGCGATTAACAATTTAAAACACGTTCATACTTACCGAGTGCTTATAATTATATACCTACAACTTACATAACCAAATTACTTAGATATAAAACCCAATACACCTGCGAGGGAAGGAAAAAATACAATTTTATACTACCGTATAAAATTTTCATTACTTATCTATACCTAAAACATAAAAATCAATACAAAAGAAAAGTGCTTAATTCCCCTTAGGTCCCATAGAAGGCATTTATAAACGTGAACACACTAGTACCGATTCGAAAAACATCCCAGCTAAGAAACTTGATCGAGTTTCTCTTCTTTTTTTTTAACTGTATAAGTAATTCAGCTATAACTTCTTTGTTTATGAACCGGTATAAATGACTCTTTTTTTCGATGGAAAGGGGATACCTCAAAGGTGGTTTTATTTTAATTTCATTGGCATTGGACTTTCGACTTCAAAGATACACCAGAGAACCCCTCTAAACAACAGAAGTTGTTTTATTTCGTGTTAAAAATTAACTTTTCTAGTATTAAAACTGTGCTAGTCTTTGACAAAATCTAGCTTGTTAAAGTTATTATGAACATACATTAAATTATCAACAAAGTATTGGGAGGACAAATTTAAGATACCAAATTCTTGAAATTTGTTCCTCAGTTATTCGTTATTGCTCTAACTGCCCGTTTTATAGTACAAATATGGAGTTTACCTCAGCTGCTGAACCTCAACGTTGGATATCGTAGGAAATTAAATTGTAGAAGTAAGAAAGGTAGACTCCTTCGTAAATTTCTGGATCTTGTTCTGAAATGAATCGTGAGGTCTTATGTTGTAGATTGCTTATTGAAACACTCACACAGTATCCACTCTTAATCGAGAAATGATACGTTATTATTTAGATCCCATTAAACATTGATTTCACTGAACTTCAAACATAGTAATAGGCAAAGAGTCGTAGATATTTCGTACGAACAATGGGATTCTAAGAAATATGTTCGTTCAGTATTCTAGCACGTGTTTGCTTACTGTACATATAATATTTATATCTAACATCTTATTGCTATACCTTGTCTTTAAGTAATCATACTCCTAGTTGCTTTAAACTTTTGAATACAGTTAAAATTACAACCATGTGTTTATGTAGGTGTTTGTAAAATCACTAGTAATTACTTATATTGTTTTCTTTTACTCTACGTTTAACGAAAACTCTTTATATCGTAATAAAATACACAATCCCTTTAATTTTGCTATGAGTCTTTACCCTGTATTTCTTATTTCAACTAGAATTAACGATAAAGTAATTACTACTTGATCGAAAGTAGTCTGGGTCCTAAGTGCAGATTCAACACAAATACAAATGAAGCTTGGCGACAGATTTTCAACTCAATGGTGGTATTTAGACATACGATAGTGTGTCAGCCAAGTTCAGAAAAGAATAGGGCGACACACTGTCTAGATTGTAAGTTTACATGAACCCTATTACGAATAAATGAATGAATACTTAATTGAATTTTTAGTTTGTACACTGGCGAGCTTAATGCTATAAAACATTTTCTTCTATCTTACCAGCGGTAATGGGGAAAAAATTATTATTGTCGGTAGTGTAATAGGAATTTGAATTTAAAAATAAAACAAACATGAGCAAACACACAAATATTAAAGTGGAAACGTAATATTATTTAAAAACAAAAATATAATATTATAAAAAAAATACAAATATATAAATACATACAAAAACAAATATATACCCTTATATAAGTATAAGTATATATTATACATATGTATAACTAACTATTTATTATATCAATATATATTTACGTTAATTTCTAATTAAATTCCGTCAAATTATTTGATCGTAATTTATTGACAATTCTAACACGCCAAGTTTACAAATCCCATATCAAAGAATGTAACAAATTGTTTTGTAAATGAATTTAAGAATGTACATTCTTATAGCTATAATTAAAAGTAATGCTATGGAACTTAGCACCCGTTAGATTCCACTTCTTTTATCGATGACAACGACTACGTGGAACGTCGTTTCTACCAAATTTTGTAGGGATTTATACTATATAAGGTTTTTCTTCTTCAAAAGCTCAACATTATTATGGCTGTCAAAAAGTTACTGATCATTACGATAGCGTTTGTATGAAATGTTATATAAGCATATTTGGTATATATTATGAATCTAAGACACCTATCGGTTTGCATTAATATAGCCATTTTCCCACGCTCCAACACTGTAGGTGACGGGTTTAGGTGGTTTCTGCTTCCTGGCGTTCTAAACACGGTACACCAATCAAAGTCACCTTATACAGAAACGTATTTTTTATTGTCGTGGGAAATGACCCCTAGTTTCAAATTAAGCTGCCTATGAGTTTGTTTGTAACAAATATGCAAACTATGAAGATGCCTGTTAACCTCTTGTTTTATTGTGGTGGTTACATAACATCGAGTGTGTTTATTCAAAGAATTATAACTTCTCACGTACACATAAGTACACGTATCTATTCTTTTTCTATAAAATTTTCTTTCCACAGATAAAAAAAGTATTTTTGTTCAAAGGTAGCATAAACACAAATCCACTACTTTACACGTACCGAAAGATATCTACATATACGTCTCAAGGTGTGCTAATAAGATTAGAGAAGAGATTAGTAAATAAAATGTGTCCTTTATTTTTGTAACTTTAGTTTTTTATAAGTCACAAATTCATTATTGTAATTTAGACATATAAAATCTTTTTATCTACCTATCAGAAATATAGAAAAACATTATCTTTGAAACTATCATGCGATACTAGATCAGTTATGGTGTTGCTAGCTACCTCAGTGAAATTGAAAATCTGTTACTACATTTTTAAGTAATCCGGTAATTGCATTTTTAGTTATATGATCACCTAGCATCAGGTATTGGTCAATAATCTACAAAACTACTAATTTATAAGAACATCTATTGTGTTTTATACAATAACAAAACGTTAAAATTATCAATATTTTAAAAGTGAAAAGCAATTTTAACTTGTAACTTTTGTCATTTAATATTTAGTCTATCTGATTAGTTCTAGGATAAGAAAATTCCCTAATGCGGCTTTCGTTGTTTAAATAAATAATTTGAACCTCTTATAAAATTCTGAAGTGAGTGCCTGTAGTGATACGTCACTAAGGTCGGCACGCCAAGGTTCATTTTAACCAACCGTTTGAAAACTTTGGCACCTCGCCAACTGTAGTCCATTTACTATGGCATCAAGACTTAACATAAAATATGTTCCAATGTTCGTGACATATTGTTGGTCATTTTAGGGGATAACTTATTTTCCAGTAATATATTTTTAGCAAAAGTATATTCCTAAACCTTTATACCTTTTAAGTATTGTCGGTGAGTAATGATTGATTTGGGACATCTGTTTTCTTTTCTTCTAGAATATTCTGTTTTACTTCAATCTTACCTTTTTACATTGACATTGATAGTTTGGTTTTGACCATTTTCCTGAATTTTCATACATTACTAGCTGGGCCCGCGGTTTCACCCGCATATAATTTAAAATAAATCAATGATTGATGATTTATAATACTTCAAAAAAGACAATATTTTTATCGGGCGGCCAGATGGTCACATCGCGGCATCGCACGGCTCGTTCTTTTTTTTCTGACTGACTATACTGCTAGCCTTAGGGGCCTATCCAAAAACAGAGCCGCTGTTGACTTTTACAGCTTCACCGTGGCTCGTTCACGCCACTACTACTATAGACATAGACCCGAGTCGAGTGTTGAATTATTTTAATTTTGTATTATCTCTCAAACTATGCATCAAAATAACATGCTGTAAAAGACAAAGTTTATCTTCATTATAAATTATCTTTATGATGAAGTAACTTTTGTTTGTAGGGATTAATATGCCATACTTAAAAATAATGCTCATAAATTAATTTTTAATCTTCATTAAAAAATTAATACCAAAATACCTTATTGTGGCTCATGTATGAAAGATAGATATATGTTATCGCTGACTTTTTATATATACTAATGTCCAACATTTTTGTAGAACATTGTATTGTCGTATCATTAACCATTAAGCCAGCGCATGCGGCTAAAGCAGTTCGCGAGGGCTTCGACTTCCGATTTACTTAACAAAAGTCAATATTTAAGGCTAGCTAGAAACTGTAGCCTAATGTTATATAAAACAATGTTATTACAGTATAATGTATATTTTCCTCGTGAGTCTGGCTATCATATAAAACAAAATTTTTCGAATCCGACTGGTAGTTCCAGAGATTAGCGTGTTTAAAACAAACAAACAAACAAAAAACTTTTCCTTTTTATTATATTATTAGTATTAGTACAGATTTTACATGTTTTTTTAATATGGAATAATTCGTATAATTTATAACCAACATGTTCTAGTCCATACCATTTCAAATTTCGAACTCTAGGTCCCTATGAGGCCGTGTCCTAAAAGTGCATAACCTCTTTAAGCTTAGAAACCTTCAAATGAGGTCATAATATAGTACGGTGACTTTCGAGCCATTTCAATTTTAAAGAGTATTTGCTTATGTTTTTAAATGAATTCAACCTTTTTTGAATAATATCGGATTGAGTCTTTAAACATGTGTCAAAATATAAAATCTTATGAAATTTTGTACACGGGAAGCTTCTGTTATTTCATAATAGGCTATAAAAATAGTCAATAATAATTTTTGAAGCGGTAAAACAAAATAATTTCAAATAATAACCATTTTTTTATTAATTCACAGCCGATTTTTATAATTTTTTTAACATGAAAAGAAATGAAATGAATGAATGAATGAAAAGTAGTCATTCCATAGTTGATAGGCTAAAAGAATTATTAAATTATAACCGATATTGATAAAAATTGTACTCCTTACTTGATAGTGTATAAGAATTGTCAATAATATGAGTAAAAATAAAGTTACGGGACGTAAATAACTACTGCGTTGTAACAAACGCGTGCGGAGCCACGGGACACCGGTAGTCCATATATATAATCTTTAAAGTACAATATTTATCCTTGTACAAAAAAGTAATGAGCAAAATTCATTGAAATTCATTTGGAGGAACTGTTTAACATAAGCTGGAATTAACTCAGATACGCAGGTATTCTTCTTGAGCCCTTGCGAACGAGTTGTATTCGAAATGATAAATAATTTACGCGACCGTTTTAAAAATATTAAAAACACGTTGTGATATAATATGAATGTAAATGTTAATTTTTATTTACATTTTATTATATACAAGATTGTGTAAACTTTATCATCTTGATATATAATATTAACGGCTCGTCGATTTTATTTTTTAGTTTCAATCAATGCCATTTAAAATTTTGTAAAAAAAGAGAATAAATTCAAACCATGTAAAAAAAGGTTAATCATGTAATAGCAAAAGCTGTCGGTACCATTTTAAGCGTATTGGGTGTACGTAAGTAAGACTGTGAGATTTGGCATGGTTAAAGTTTATATGGAGAAGGAGTGCAAAAAGCTAAAATTTATCTATAATGTCTGTTACTAATATATTAAATTAAATAAATTAATACTGCGATCCTAACCTGTCCAGTGCCATTGAATTACCCCCCAAACAAATGTCAAACAGAAAATAGATTATGATCAAAAAGTCTCATGTCAAATTTCGAGCTTATGGCGATCGCTAGTAAAGGTAATTAGACAAATATAATTATGTAATACTAGCTGTAATATACATATGAAATACTGGTGAATACTTAAATTGTTCATACAAAATCAAGTTGAAATATGTGTGACATGAGCAGAGTGAAATTTTAAGAAAAAAAATTTTTTTCTTAGTAAATATAAAAGCCTTAATTCCCTAGACACCTTAAAACAAAAATAATCGATAGTGTATAATAGACGTCTCTAGTGTTTCATGCATTTTTAAGTATTGTGAATCTATTTTATCCTTAAGTCCCAAGATGGATACATTTATAAACAAATTTTTTCAAGATCGATTTCTTATTGTGAGAATTAAATTTGAAAAATGGCATTAAGGTATAAATTATTTTTTTATTATACATTTATTAGTTAATTTTGGAAACAAACGGTTCGGTGTCTGGCGATGGTATGAGATCTGAGGGTATAACCCTTATGCCTGGAAGACGGGTCGGCATTTGTTATAGGATTTCACGTTCAACGATTGTTTAGCACCGTCTCATCTCTCATTTATTTCCTTGAGGGATAGTGTAGCAGACATCTCTACGGAGGCCCATGGTAGAAGCTACGTATTTGTGTCGTATGGAGTCGAAACCTTGGAAACGCTTGATCTTACTGCACGCAGCCTTTTCAAGGAACTCTCGAGTCGACTGTTCGAATACTTCCTTACCAGACAGCTGGTCAAACACCTGGGTCAGCGTATAGGCATTGCCATAAAACAAGGCAATGTAAGTTGGACGACATCCGCAGCTTGTACTCTTGTTGTCATTATTTCATAGTTTTATATAGGGTCTTTTATCGCCAAGGTTATGCCAGTACTATCTTAACTTATGTAAATTTCATTCAGTATGTACTGCCGCGACTCTGACTACTGGATTAGTAGCTTTAGGTGATTAGTGCTTTAGCAATATCTCTTGGTAACTTTATTCATTCAATAATATTATATGCCTTTCAGTAATAGTTTGTTTTTTAAAAATATATTTTTATTTGAAATGTTTCGCTTACGAGTTTTCTTCGTGATTGACAACAGAAATATTAAGACTTCGTTATTTATTAATCATACTATTCAATTACAATCGATCGAAACTGAGCATAAGTAAATGCTTCAAACCGAACTTTGCAAAACTGAGAGAGTTAACTCGAAAAAGAAATCTTGATGAAAAATAAACAAATTACGAAAATTGAAATTATAATCGGTCGGAGATTGCTTCAGTTCACCGTGGGAATTGTTTTATATCTCCAGGCTGTCTCGACTTAGGTGCTCGAAATAGTATAAAATATGCTCTTTCGGTATTTTACGATCTCGGATACAATTTAGAATACGACGTGATGCGCGGTTTTCTCATATAATGCCTTGGTTATTCACGATTGACCTATTTCTGTTCGTATGAAATAAACATTTTCGGACATCACTTTTATTTTAATGCTGTTTAATAAAATTGTTACGATTTCGAGTAATTTAAAATGAAGTGTATTTTGAATTTCTCATGGACAGTTTCATTGACGAAATAAAAACGTATTAAGTAACATTAATAAATTTTACATTGAGTAGGAACGAGTAAGAGTTAGAGCACAGAGAAATTCGCAAAGAAAATCGTAGCCAAATAAACTAGTGTTGTGTTCCCGCTGTGGTTAGGGTTTCCAGAGCATCCATAGGCTACGGTAGCCGCTTACAATCAGGCGGGTTGTATGCTTGCTTATCACTTTAGCTGTGTTAAAAAGCATAAGAAATCTGATAGCCTGTAATAAGTGAACACAACATTTAAATATGTATTAAAACACGATTAAGAATAATCGTGTAATATACAGGTGTCCCATAAATCAACGTCAAGTCGGAAATGTGACTTAACCCACGTGGTGACATAATCACAAAAATATGTAAAAAATGTTTATTTTAAAATTATAGGCAATAAAAAAAAAACAAAAAAATATGACAACCCTGTGATGAACTTACTGAAATTCTTTGATGAATGTGATTAAAAATCGTTATTATTGATTATTTTTTCTTTGTAATGTAACTTTGAATAATCCTTCTGTAAATTATAGTTTAAAATTAAAACAAAAATACCTCAGTTTTAAAGAAAATATCATTTTGTCGCCCAACCAATACTCAATATTATTTACATCGTCTAACTTTAACCGACTATATTGTAAAAAAAGTACTCTGTTTTTTTGGCAACTAATTGTTTGGAATCTTTTATGATGTCACATTCAGCCTGGATTTCAAAATGGTATAACACACAATAGATTATTTCTTAAATATTTTTTTTATTGAGACCTATTTTCTATCTAATTATTTTTACGTATTGAAAATGCTTGTAATGTTCGCTAGGCTTTCTTTTTTATTATGGCGTTCGGCCTCTAAGTCCAAAAATGTAAGGCGTTGTTGTTAGTAAAACGAATAGTGACGCTATTTTGCCAAATGTGAGTGAGATAGATGGTAACTTTTCCCAAGATGAATGAGAGGGATAGGCACACCACCTTAACCAAATCGTAAAGCGTAGATAGATTGTTTCGTAAGTAATGACTAATGAGCTTAAGTAGTGCAGTATTGCACATTTAAAAATGATATTATCTTTAAAACTGAGATGGTTGTGTTTTAATTGTTGACCACAATTTACAGATAGATTATCCAGGGTTAGGTACATTACCAAAAAAAAAAGAAAAGAAAAGATTTATAGTCACCGTACTCAAACGATCATAACACTTAAATGCTATTTTTACTTTATTTTTTCTTGTAATAAAAAATATTCTTATGGATAGTAAAAACCGTAAAAGAAAATATCTTATAGCTTGAAAAAATATGAAATAAAAAAAACTTGTTTGTGTAGAATTATGTAACTATGTATATAAGGGTGAAAAATGCCAAAAATATTAACATTGTTGTATGTATGAGATCAAAATAATTGTAAAACAGGATAAACATCTAAACTTCTTCCACTTTTAACACTTTCTAAACTCATGGATATCTGCTACCCTGTCAAACATTAATTCAGTTCATAATAAATTCAATTTATTTGCATTATAATATTTCAAACAAGGGTCGCTTCGTGACTGACAATATCTATTTATATATACCTAGCAAACCCCCGCAGCTTCTCACGGGTACAATTTACAAAGTGGTGTGGTTGTAAGCTTAAAAAAGTATGAATTAGATTTTATCGCTTTAGTATTGATAGTTCATAACTTTATAGATACGAAAAGTGCACTTATCTCGCGACGTGATATACGCTGTGTTGAGTATCAAGATAGAAGACATTATTGTATTATATTTAATACTATTGAAAAAAAAAAGATAAACCCGATCGAGTTTTTTACCGGTTCTTCTCGATTACTGGGATGTTTTCCAAACCGGTGTTAATGTTTTAACGTCCATAAGTGCCTTTTTGGGGCCTAAAATGAATAAAGACTCTTGATTTTGATTTTTGACGCTTAATTCATCATAGGTGCGGAGTGCCGACCAATCGTTTCGCTGCGAGTGAATTATTTGGTTGCGTGGAATTTTGAATCCGTGATATCTTCTACGGTGTTCATTTAAATGATATGTAATGTAAAGGACAATTTTAATCCACATTAAATGCCCAAGTTAAGTAACACATTTATCTGGATGAAGATTAATACTGAATTAGAGAAAATTTGCTTTGAAAATAACCTAATATTTTTAATTATTTTGTAGATAAAAATGGGTACTGGGAGTCAACCTTAGAAGATAGACATATTATGCCATTGCTGACTTTTCTCTAGGCTTTTGAAGAACTACAAATTTTTAATAAATTATTTTGATTTATCAAATAATGTTCAGCCAGCGTGAGCTGTAAGCTACCGGAAATCGATTTATTAACGACTTGCTTAGAAAAAAATATATTTTCTCTACTATACAAAAACTTAAATGGTATGTATTGTAAATATAAACCTTCCGTAAAAATCTCTAAATGAGAGTGATAACCGTATACATATCCGTTGCGTGGCTTAGAAGAAGTAAACGGACAAACAGACAGACACGGATAAGGGCTTTATTTTATACTGTGTATTAATATTTATTTATAGATATCATATTCATAAATCTGTAGTTTTGTGAGTACCTACAATTTTTTTTAACTTTTGAATTTATAAATATGAAATTTTGTAATCGGGAGTAAGTATAAGTCACTACGAAACTGAAAGGCTATAAAAATGTCAAAATAACCTTAAAAAATCCATAAAATATAAGTTTAAATAAAATTATGAAACATAAATAATTACTGGGTAATAATACATGCCGAGCTGTGGGCATATCCAGTTAATAATAAAATTATTTTTTTTACTTTTATTATATAAACGTCTAGATACCGTGTGGCTTTGAGACCGATGACATTTTTGTAGCACAGTTTCGTTAGCCTAGTGTGTGTTAAGGCGTTGTACATGGGCGTCAGCCGTGTTTGTTTGCTGTATAGAGAATACCAAGTTAAAACATTTCACTTTAAATGTGTGGGAATCTGTGTATAAAGATAAATCGGATTTATATTATCTTTTAGATGTGCTTGTGACCCTGTCCGCATGATATTTCGTAGGTATATCAAAACCAATAGGTAATTCAAAAAAGTTACAGATATGTAGTTTTATTGAAATTTAATATCGGTGAATTAATCATATCTCTTTCTCTGTGAATGTTTTTGATGCTACTCACAAATTTTTCCTGTGACCAGCCAACTACTCCAAAAGTACATTTATCCACATAATTTCAACCTATACAATATGTATAGTAGAATAGTATTTATATTGAACATAAAAATAATTGTTTTATGTTGTTATAATTTGAACTACCGTCAGAGGGAATTTGAATGCATTTGTAACAGTAGCACTGGCAAGAAATGACGTCTTCACTTTTATGAAAAAAAAAAAAATTGTATAACAAATTAATTTAAGTGACAAGTATATACGAAATCACCACAATACTTATTCTGGAATGTCATCTTCTTATAAATACGTCTATACTCTGTAGCGAGCTAAATGTACTGACAGCGGTTTTAAGCGATGTGTTTACTTTTCATGCTTATGAAAAATACTCCTTTGAAACGCCGGACTAGGGAATCTAGGCGTTTATATAATCAAAGGATTTATTGACTCAAAAGTTTTAATGATGAATAATAAAATAACTTTTCAATTTATTCAATTAGACATATCATAGAGGTATAATAAATTTATATTTGATTATAAAATAACGAATAACGAATAACGAATTTAATTTATATATGATATATGTATACACGCAACGTAAAGAACATTGATAGTAAGACAATGTTGCTGAAATAATTAAATGGACGTAGAAAAATATCACAATGAGTTTTTAAACATATTTTTTAAATTATTTATTAGTAATACGAAAAATTTAAAAATTCAAATAACTATTAAAAAAACAACTAAATCATACGATATAAGCAAGTTTATTTAAATGCCTTTAATTCTTAAGAGCATGAGTTAAGAGACCGGGATCATGAGCTGCCATGCTGTGGTTTTTATTTTATTATATTAACATAGGTTCTTTGACTCTATATTATGTAATACTGGTGGAATTTTGGGTGATATAAATTGGTTGTTGTGCATACATGAAGTGGAATGTAAATATAAATTGGTTGTTGTGCATACATGAAATGGAATGTAAATATAAATTGGTTGTTATGCATACATGAAGTGGAATGTAAATATAAATTCGAAAACATGCTTTTTGAGATGTCACAAAACCTTCCTAGGTAGTTCTGACAAGTGAACCACCATCTTGCCAGAACCCAATTTTAATATTAAAAAAACACTGCGAAGAAAACATTGACACAGGCGACTACTTCTTGTGGTGCCAAAACAAGAAGAAAAAGAGTAATATGTACTGACTCAAGCATTTTTGCTTAAAGGCTGAAGATTTATACATAAAATGTTAGCACGCACAATAATATCTTAGAATTTTGTTACATTAATAAATAATAATAACCCATTAGTTTGTGGCATATTGGTTCCACTTGAAAGGGTTTATACATCGGAATTTCTCCAAATAGAGGTCAACAATACTCCTCGTTAAAGGGACCAAAATGTTATTCCTAACAAAACTAAATCGATGTAGCAATTAATCTACTGTATTATAATTATGTATGTGGTAGTATAAAAAGGTTTAACTTAAGATTAATATAATCTAAGATGATGTGTTTTAAATGTATGGGGTAATTTTGCCAGACTAGGATAAATAAAGATCAAATTTATTCTACTTCTTATGTTTAATATTAAAAAATGCTAGAATATTCCTTGTGTTAGACAAATAAGTAAGCCCCAGCTGATGAAAGCCTTTGTGAATAATATATGTCTACGTTGACTCGTGTTATGTCTATATCGAGAAGAGAAAAAATATAAATATTGTCTCAGATAATTTCTATAAAGTCGTGAAATACACACACATGTACACAGGAGCACCCACTTCCCCCCCTCTTGAAACAAAAACAACATTATTACAATAGCATATATATGGAGGCAAAAGTTTAAGCCATTCTAAAATATACACTACGCTAAAATATTTAGTCAGATCTAATGATCTAATTACGCATTTTGCAACAGCAAAGTGATAATAGAAATGGATCACCATCGATTTTTTTTTGTTTTGGGAACGTTTATTCTATAGACTGAATATATCACTCCTAATGACCTTATCCATTCTAGCAATAAACTAGAAGAGTTGTGGATGATATAGCACTACTAGGTCATACAACTGTTTGGCATCATCCGATTAAGGTCCTGTCAAAATACTGTGAAAAATAACTATATTTTGACATTTGAAATTCATGTGACATCATTAGTGACTTCCTTTCGTTCCTGTAAAATAACAAACAAATTCATATTATATACGAGTCATAATATATCAAACATAATTTAAATTTGCCATTTTGGATCTGATCATTTCTGCTATCGCTTTGCTTTTGCGAAATATCTACATAATTACAGGATGGTTTAAATGGAAAATAAATAACTTTTAATAATATGAGAAATAAGATTAGTTACTTTTGTTATAACGAAAATTACATGGAATTTCGGGAAGTACTTTTTAAACTTAATAGTACTGTTTAATATCCAAGGTATATTTAATTTTGATCTAACTGAAAATATTGAAATGTATATTCAAGTTAAGAAAGTTGTGAAGATATACCAAGATAAGAAAACTGAAATAACTCCGATTCAGACGTTTAATATTTAGTGAATGAGTTATACTTGAGATAATAATTCTTGTCATCCTATTTTACCTAGATACGTAATAACATCCAATTTACATAAAAAGAAATAGTAGGTTCTACCTTTATGATATAATATAACAAGATGAAGATACGAATATACAAATAGTAAAACAGTAATTAGACCCGAATTAGTGTATGGTTGCGAAGTATAAATACTGACACGAAAAGAAGGAAACTTTTGCTTTAAGAAAGAAATATTATTGGAAAGAATCTTAGGACCCACGAAGTGAAAAGGTGGGATATTAAGGATCCGTAAAACTTGGAAATTGAAGACTTTGTGGTCGAGCCAAATATTATACGTGACTCTTTCATATTGAGAGAATAGCAGAGGATCCAGGCAAAAATTTATATATCTGGGCCAAATAACCAGACGAAGACCTGTAAGACGTCCCCGATATCTACAGATGATTGGATGCTATTGAAAAGTATTTGAGGGAAATCCTCCCAACATCCGTTAATTTTTTTAGGTCTTTTAACGGCGGGAGATGGCGTTTTATAGTGTCAGAGATCCAGCTCCTTTTTGGTTAACTGCGCCATTGTAGCAGATATAAGATTCTATTCAGCTTTCTATGTAATGTAATATAATTTAATATAGTTTTTTTTTTACAAAATGTTGATAATAATTATTATATTACAGTAAAGCCTAGTAAGTAAACTTAATGACCTACGACTGTAGTGAACACTTTCGACCAGATTGCTGGCTAGAGTACTTTGTTATATAGTTTAAAGTTTCATATTACATTCATAGCTCAGGATATACTCCACTTTACGATCATAGCTAGTTGTAAAGTTGAAAGTTTATTATAGTTGCTACTAAATAATCCAAAAGGCTGTTATAAATTGCTACCTCTAAAGTCTGTTGCGGTTTATTATAAATTATGTCAGTAAACCTGTTAAAATCAGGCAAGTTCGGTTTTTATGAAACTTCACTGCAGTGCAAAATTTTCTATTATATAGAAAAAAAAAAACAAATAATTATATTTACAGAAAAAAATCTTTTCTATATTTCTAAATACATAAAAGAGTGGTGATATTTTATTTGCATGTACAATATGTCATAAACATAAAAAAGATTTTGTTTGATAATTATATCTGGGTCTTAATTTAAATATAAAAACTATTGTATAATAAAATAAAAATGGGTAAAAATTCCTTGCTATATTAAGAAATTTGCAAAGTATATATTAAAAATATTACTTCATTATTGATATAATTAGGACGTTACTGAAATTTCATTGATATTCAAACAGTATTAGAATATGTTGGTTGCATAATAATCTGCTTGTTAGCGCTGCGGGCGTGACTATGAAATGAGGCTTTGTTAACATCACGTTTTGAAGCTTTGCGATTTAGTTAAGCATAAACAGAACAAGTACGGTTGTATTATTATAACTTCAATATTATACGCTATTGGATTATCGGATTGATAATATTATATTTTAATTTAATTCTTTATTCAAACAACAAATACAATTGGAAGACCTAATGCTAAAAAGCATTCTTTACCAGTCTTCGAGGGGAGGAAAAAAAGGTATATGCCGATATTCAACTGGTCCAAGTAAAATCTACGTAGCGAGAGCTTGAAGGAATTCCGAAAGATGGCTAGTTGGATGTTGATATGAAACGAATTCCACAGTCGTTCTGACATTACGGCGAAAGTTCGGTCTAGAAAATTAGTATGATGACTTGGTATACTGAGCTATTTATTTTTATTCTTGTACAATTTAAGCGATAATACATATTAAAGTCAAAACAAAGTAAATATAAAATTTTCAAAACTCCCTTCACTTATTACCTATTCATTGAGTGAAAAACCTTTCCAATAAGCCCAAACACGAAAACTGTACTGTAAGATGGTGAGGAGTTGGACAGATTCCCGATGGTGCTGCAGCATGAGATAAAAGTAACCATGGTCTAATATCATTGAAGTAACAGAATACGAAATTCCTACTCGATCAGACCTGTGGAAGATGCTCACATCAAGTCATCAACTAAAAATATATAATAATCTCAAAAATACGAATAATATTGAAATTTAATAACAATAAAAATCTTTGTTACACATGAGACGTGAAACGTTTCGAAATCTTTAGTTATTTATTCTTACTTTTTTATTATATATTTTCGGAGCAAAAGTGCCATCTATGATCACAATAACACAACTTCCGCCAAATGACAATCCGTCACCCTAGTTCAAAAAACCGCGCTAAAGGCTGTATCATCCAAATACGCCCATACTGTGTACCTGTGTGTATATCTACTGCGTATACCTGTTTTGTGTATTTGCTCCGTTATATATAAAATATTAGTATTTTGAAGTATAATGTTGAAATTGTTATTTATAAAATTTGGTTTTTTGAATTATTTATTCATTTTCTTAATTATTATTATCGTTGCCTTACTATTTAAACGTTTTTAAGTTGTAGGAAGACGAAAACTGCTGTTAATCTGTTGCAGGCGAAAGTAGCTAAGCAATTTCGGCAAAAAATAATTACGATGGATTCCCGCAATGTAATACCCCTCCGCCAATCAATTACTCATAATAATATGATTTATCGATATCGGTACTAGTATAACTGTGTCACATAATGACAACCAAATAGTAGGTACATTGAGTCCCTAAGCTCTCATATCACAAATGTACTTTACACTGACAAAAATAGTAAATGATCATACAATTTTAGCGAGTAAAAAAAATTATAATTAAAAAACTTTTTAAATACAAGCTCTTATTTAAATATTTCAGTTTTACTAAAATGAAAATAAAAATTTTATGCCAGGGCTGTCCTGTGCTGAATATTATATCTATAGGTATTCACATAGATTAATTATTAGTTGTCGCTCCCGCTACAAGCAACGCGGAAATCAATTATTAATCTATGGGTGAATATAACTGTAACATCAAGTAATTTAGAAGCTTGTAACGCGCAAGAAATCATTTCGTTTAATTTTTTTTTATTTGCGATACAAGTTGTTAAAATTATTTCATGTAGGGGCCAGGGGCATGTATTAACATAATTTACTTTTTTATTAATTTAACGGAAGTTAAAGTAGTTAGAGATATTTTTTTAAACGTTATGAATTGTCAAATTTAAAAAAATCACATATCCCTTGTACTTTCTACACAAACATAACATTAATAAAAAAATGTACTTGTTAATATTTGCCCCACTTTTGGGGTAAATTTTAACTACCTTGAGGTAAGTATTAACATTAGTTTCGAGAATGATTATGATAGTATTTAGTAGATATGAGTAGAATATAAAAGGTGTGTCATATTTAAGATTTAATCATCATCATCATCATCATTTCAGCCGCAGGACGTCCACTGCTGAACATAGGCCTCCCCCATAGATCTCCAGAGCGACCGATCTTGTGCGGCCTGCACCCAACGGCTCCCAGCGACCTTTATTATGTCGTCTTTCCATCTAGTGGGGGGCCGTCCTACGCTGCGCTTTCCGGTGCGTGGTCTCCACTCGAGAACCTTTCTGCCCCAACTGCCGTCAGTTCTCCGAACTATGTGCCCCGCCCACTGCCACTTCAACTTGCTAATCCTTTTGGCTATGTCGGTTACCTTAGTTTGTCTACGGATCTCCTCATTTCTGATTCGATCTCGTAGAGAAACACCAAGCATAGCCCTCTCCATAGCTCGCTGAGCGACCTTGAGCTTTCTTATGAGGCCCACAGTGAGCGACCACGTCTCTGTGCCGTATGTCATCACTGGCAACACACACTGGTCAAAGACTTTCGTCTTGAAGCACTGAGGTATTTTGGACGTGAAGACGTCGCGTAGTTTCCCGAACGCTGCCCAGCCGAGTTGGATTCGTCGACTGACCTCTTTTTCAAAGTTGGACCTACCTAACTGGACTCTTTGTCCCAGGTAGACATATTCTTCAACAACTTCTAGACAAGAGTTCCCAACTGATACTGGGGTGGACACTACATGGATATTCGATATGATTTTCGTCTTGTCCATGTTCATTTTAAGGCCCACTTGTTGAGAAACTTTGTCGAGGCCATCGAGCATTGTACCAAGATCTTCCAGCGATTCTGCCATGACTACGATGTCGTCAGCAAATCGAAGGTGAGTTATATACTCACCATTGACATTGATGCCGAGTCCTTGCCATTCCAGGAGCTTGAAGGCGTCCTCTAGAGCGGCGGTAAACAGTTTCGGAGATATTACGTCTCCTTGTCTAACGCCTCTTCTCAAAGAAATTGCCTTCGTGCACTGCTCCTGTACTCGGACCGACATGGTGGCGTTGTTGTACAAGCACTTCGATATATCGATAGTCAATACGGCACCGCTGGAGAGACTGCAATACTGCCCAGGTTTCGACCGAATCAAAGGCTTTTTCGTAGTCCACGAACGCTAAGCATAAAGGCAGATTATACTCCTCAGTCTTCTGTATAATCTGCCGCAGCGTATAGATGTGTGTCTACGGTGCTAAAGCCTTTTCGGAAACCGGCTTGTTCGGGAGGCTGGAGAAGTCATCAAACTTGTGCTCGAGACGATTCGTGTTGACCCTCGAAAACAGCTTATAAGCATGGCTCAGCAACGAGATGGGCCGATAGTTCTTCAATAAGGTTTTATCACCTTTCTTGAAGAACAGGACCACCACGCTGCCGCCCCACGTTTCCGGCGATTTACGCTCGAGTATAACGGAATTAAAGAGCTTCTGCAGGACCTTAAGTACCGGTGTTCCACCCGCTTTAAGAAGCTCTGATGTAATTCCGTCATCACCCGGTGCCTTGTTGTTCTTAAGCTGCTTAAGGGCCATCCTAATCTCGTACAGAGTGATGTCGGGGATATCTTCGGTATAGTGTCGGGTCAGCCCGGCTCTCGGATCTTTAGCCGGGCTGGTAACAGGCTTAGTTGACGAGGTATATAACTGTCCATAGAACCTTTCGATCTCCCTTAATACCTTTGGCTTGGTGGACGCTACGCTGCCATCGTCCATTTTCAGCTCCGTCAACTGGCTCTGCCCAATAGATGCATTCCTTGCGAACACTTTATTCCGCTCTATCATCTCTTTAATACTTTTGGTATTGTAAGACCGGACATCGTGTCGCAAGGATTTATGAATAGATCTATTGAGCTGCCTATAGGACTTAGCGTCATCGGAAGACTGCAGCGCTATACCACGCCGATCCACCATGAGTTTTCGGGTTTGATATGATATCTTTTGAGTCCTATTGCTACGGTGAGTTTTAAAGAACTTGGACTTAACCACATGGACAGTTTCTACCAGCCTATTACTAATATCATCTACGGAGACGCAACTATCTAGGCAATCGAATTGGTTTTTCAATTCGAGTTGAAAGCTCTCGGGGTTTTGGAGTTGAGCATTAGAGGGTTTTAGCATTAGATTTAATCATAGATGTAGTATAATATACATCTATGGATTTAATTATCTCAATGTTTTTGAGGTAATATATAATCAGCCTTTTTTAAGTTACATTATTTTTATTAAAAATAATCAAGTAAACAAAATAATATCACTCCATAATAACAAAACAAAAGTTAGCAAGTTTTTAGTTTCCAATAGACAATCACATTATCTCAATATCTTCTATAATAAAAAATATTTGCTTATAATAATAATAAGTCTTTAAATGTTTGCTTAAAATTTATAATTCTTAAAATATATGTTAACTCAGCCTTACTTCTCGTAATCATCATCGGAGTTACAATTTAAACATATAAAAGATAATTTTTTACCCTTAATACAAGTTCCATGGGCCATGGCATTTATACCAGTCTCCTCCAGAATTATCATCCGAGTAGGATCCGCCACAGATCAAGCAAAACGATTCTTTTTCTTCTTCACTTTTGCTATCTTCTTGTAAAATTTTCTTTTTGGCCTTGTTTTCTTTTGAATTAGTTTTTTTACCCTTACCTTTATTCTTAACTTTACTTTCAATGTCAGTCTTATTAGTTACATTTAGTTTAGTTATTTCTTTTTCTTTATCCCTTTTAAATTAGCTTCCAAGAGGAAGACTAGAACCCTAGACCTTAGAAGACTATGGCCTGTTTTTCTGGGGTATCAGTCAAAATTGCAGATTTTTTTGTTCGTTTACGTTTGAAGTTAGCAGCGCGTGGTAGTGCCTTTGGCATAGGTCGAAAGTCTTCTATAGAAAAAGTTGTACATTTTCTAATATTTGATGGTCCAGCAATCGGCTCTTCAAAAATGTTATTATCACTTTTATACACTCCTTTATCAATAGCAGGATTTGATGAATTAGTAAATGGCTCCATAGACATTTGATTAATAACTTCAGACACGCTTATATCAATATCAATTGCTTTCTTTTTCTAATTCCGGTAGTACAGATAAATCCAAATTCAACGACTAGCTGTGAGTACTTAAATTTTCAGACGAGTCTTTGTCTGGCTGATCATTTGGAGGAAAAAGCGTACTGGAGCTCGACTGACCTTCACCATGCATATTTGAATTACTAACACCTGAAGACTGTTGCGATTCATTACAATAATTTTCCCTGTTTGGGTTGGCGCGATCCTTTACAAATGATGGTGCAAAGTCTGAATCTCTGAAAACATCTTCGTTACATGGCGAAATACCAGCTTTTTTAAATGAACTCATTATGTTGTTGGGGGTAAAAGTCAAAGGAAATGCTTCTTTTACTAATGCTGGTAGATTATATATGGTCATTGTTTTACCAGGATTAGTGACCATCCAGTTCGTTATGTGAGCAGTGTGGAGGAAAAGATAATAGAATGATGTTGTTTTCTTTGGCCTTGTTAACGACTCCTGCATTGACATAAGACTGATGATTGTCAAGAAGTAACAGAACGGGATCTTCCGGAGTCTGTTTTGTGTATTTAATAAAATGATTTAAAATACAACAAATTCTTTTTGCGTCATCCACTCCGAACTGTTTCCTGCACCTATAGACTCAGGGGGACCATTGCTAATAAATATGTCACTATAACGAATCCTTGGAAATATGAACATACAAGGGATGGAGTTCCCAATGTCATTTACTGCTGTTGCCAGAGTTACTAAAGTACCTCTTTCGGCTGATGTAACAGCTCCAACCTGTTTTAAGGCTCGTTGCGCAACGATCTTTTTAGGCTTTTGCACAGTAGTGACTCCAGTTTCGTCAACATTCCAAGTCCTACTTGGAGGGAACCTGTATCGATGAAGAACTTCTTTGTACTATTAAAAAAAATCATGAACGTTCGTGCGGTTGAATGAGGTGGCTCGGCACAAACTCGTGGCCTCAGGACTTCGAATTGATAAGCTTGTATTTCTTTTCATAAAAGATGTGAACCAATCAGTGCCAGCCATTTTGTTCTTATGCCAACTTTTTTGAATTTTTTCTATTCCGTGATATACAGCAGCTTCATAAGCTAATTTTCTCACCTGTTCGGGAAGAAGTCCAAAGTAAATGTTGGAACACTTTATAAGGTAGTCTGTAATGGAGGATTCTTGGGTTTGAGAAAAAATAAGCCTGGGCTTTTTATATCCAATTTCCGGGTTATTTCCTTCTTTAATATTTTTTACATATTTATAAAGTGTCACATAGCAAATATTGAACTCCTCTGCAACATCTCTATATTTTCGATTATTATTTAATATTTTTGTTGATGCTAAATTATATACTTCCTGAAAAGTGCCCTGCGTTGTTTTTCTTTTGTAAGTCCTCATACTGAAAATAAAAGAAAAACAAATAATGGATGTGACCCTGGAAAATCGCGCCAAGAAATTCCACGAAAGTTAAAACCTTGTTTTTGTTACATAAAATATGAACGGGGTAAGTATTAAGTAAGTAAGTATTGTGGTTAATACTTACCCCATATGTTTTGTTAACACTTGCCTCGGAGGTAGATTTTTTACAAATTTATTTTTCTAAGAAAAGTACATCAACAATGTGGTTAAATGATAACAAAATATATTAGAAGATGAAATATTCTACCATTTGAAAAAAAAAATCAATCTCGTTTACATATACAATCATGCAACAAATCAAAAAACTGTTGACTTAAAAATGTTTATTTACCTGACAAAAATGACACCTTGCACACCACTTTCTTCTGCAGCATGCGGCCGAGTACTGACAGGTCGCAACGTGTTTGTGACCATTCACTGACGCCAATAACCGCATGTATGTCATTTGTTCGTGTATTATTTGGCGGCAATTGGCTTACAAATACAAGCCCCTGGCTCCCTATCTAACAGTCATATTACACAGGTTAGCTTTTTTCGCGATTTTATCTGCGTATTATTCTTACTATGTTCTTCTCCACATTCCAGTCTACCCACAACGCCTAATATCATTACGATCGGTCAGAGGTTTAATCGTGAAAAGGTAACAAACAGGCATAGAGACAGAGTTACTTTCGCATTAATTATATTAAAGTGGATTCCGTTCCGTGATACGTAAAAATGTATAACGCCGAGCATTTTCAAAGATTTGCGCGGCGAACATTTGGTACATAAGCATCGTCGTATGATTTGCTCTTCCTACCTACATATTAGATAATCAAGGATTGGAACTGCCTAGTGTTCCTAAGCGCGACTGCTATGATCGAGGTTGTGGGTTCGATTTCCAGGTCGAATAAAGTGTTATTGGGGCTTTCTATAAAATTCTCTTTGTCAGCTCGGGGTTTGGCTTTGTGCCCAATTAATGGCAATAGGTTTGACTCTTATTACAAGGGATCTAAAAAACATACACGGCGAACTGTGAGTGTACATTGGTACACCACTGCTTAACCTTTCGAGGATAAAGGTGTGATGGTATGTTATGTTATGGAAGCAAGAACTAACAAGGCGGGTATTATGTCTATAGTGACGCCTACGCTGATGGACGAATCAAGCACAAGACTGAAATTTGATACAATAAGGAAATTTAAAAAGAATTATTTGCACATTCATAGGTGCTGGGTGGCCGGAGGCGACAATTGTCGGGATAGCGACCACCATACACAAATATAACAACCGCCATAGTGGCAAGCTTAGGTATGTTGCGTTGCGCGATCAGCTGACGTATATTCACTATTTAGTAATTAAGCAGGATTAAGGATCTTGTACCCTGTAGATTGACGTCACAGTCACTCTTTTTTAGTTGATATCGATAGTGTTGCAGGCCGGCGTGGCAGTAACAATCGGCGACGGGTTGCCGATCTCCTTAGTCATTGTGTTTTTGGCTTGTACCGTCCGGAATAGTGCCATTACTTTGAAGTGCTACTATAAAAAGAAACATTATGTGAAAACACATGCATTTTAGATTTACTAAGTTTGATCCTGTGAACTGCAATTAAACCGATGTTACATAAATAGAGCTGAGAAATAACAACATGAATAAATAACGCGTAGTGAGATATATGACCTGAATTGCCGCGAAATGTTTTCTCTGAAATGTCACACAACGTTATCTGAGATTATGGATATATTATAATATGTTTTAGACTTTAGCGGAATTTGTGAGATGCTACATGATAAAGGTACAGAACTTTTGAAGGAAGTTTTAGGGTTTTTTTTTTCAAAATTAGATGTAACATATTGGGAATACTCTAAAACTGTTAGAGTTTTTGACGTGAAAACGTCTATTCGCTCGGTATGTACAGTGTTAGCCTGTCAAACTTTCTTGGATTACTAAATACCGTCAGATTTCAATCGCTAATAACTACGAAACTAATAATGTGATAACAATGGTTGAGGTCACAATGGATACATTTTCATTTTTCTGTACGTATTTGTACAGCAGAGTTTGTTTTGTCCGTGACGTCATCGGGCTAGTGTAAGCGCTTGTGCGTGATTGTTCTGAATTAGCGTTGTGTAAAAAAAAAGTGAGAGAACGCGTTTAGTTAAGGTGTTGATTCGGGTGTCATTGTAAAGAGGTTGAGAACCACTTCTAGGACCCAAAATAATACAATAAAAATATTAGCAAAATATATGTAAAAATCGGTATTAAATTGAAAATTGAATTTAAAACGTCGTCTCATATGAGTCGTATGTATCCGCAGAATTATAGAATATAGAGAGAATACAAATCAGAGGAAAGCTTGCATTAAAAAGAATTAAAAAAAACCTAAAACGTCCAGTACTGAGCAAATGCGAGAGCTATGGCAGCATCAAAACGGCACAAAGCAATAATTTTACCTCGACGTTTTTACGGAAAATCTACGGCGCGGACCATGACTACGCCTTTTTTTGTACAAAATAAGGTTAATGTGTGACTAAAATTATACCTGATTTTAAATGATGATTGGTTAAAGGACTAAGTTATAAATGGAAAATGGGTTTCAAATGTATTTTGCCAAAGTATATGAATTTCTAAACTAAAATATCGTCATCATCAGTTTTTAGAAGTCTACTGCTGGATATGGGCTTTCCCTAATATTCGCCATCGAATCCGATCTCCGGCTTTCCACATCCAGTCGCTTCTTCGCAGGTCGTCGCTCCATCTGGTTTGAAGGCGTCCTACACTACGTTTGCCAAGACGTGGTCTCCATTTAAGAACTCTTTTACTTTATCGGTTATCTGTTCTTCTACAGATGTGACCGGCCAGGCCCTGACACTGTCTGTTCAAGTACAGAACCAGCGAACAAGACCAATCCAATTGCAAAAAAGTGTGAGGCAGAGAGATATTAAATCTCCGAAACTGTTCACCAACGCATTGGAAGGCTTTATTAAGATGCTCGACTGGAAAGAATGGGTATAAACGTAAATGACGAGTACACTTCCCACCTTCGTTTTGCCGGTGATATAGTTATAATATCAGTATCGATGTGTAAATTACAAGATTTGCTGAACCACCTTTATGCTGCCTCTTTGGGGGTAGGTTTCGAGATGAATTTGGACAAGGTCAAAGTCATGTTTAATAGTCATGTCGTTCCGGAACCGATATCGATAGAAGGTACGATTCTCGAGGTTTTTGATCAATAAATCTATCTCGACGAGACCATACAACTAGCCAAAAACCACATCGAAAAAGAAATGAATAGGCGGATACAGCTTGGTTGGGTGGAATACGGTAAAGTGCGTCAAGTCATGTCGTTTTCAATACCACAGTACTTGAAGTCTTGCAACCCGTTTGTCCTACATGTTATTATTACCTACGGTGCCGAGACGTGGACTGGAGGCTGGTCTACAAATTAAAAGTCACTCAGCGAGCTATGGAAAGAGCTTTATTTATAAGAATCAACTAAATTGTAAACGGTTTCTTTCATTAAACTGCATTTTGTTGATTGTATTTTTTTTTCTAATAACTACACACATCAAAAAAGTCTAAGCAACATGCGTGATATTACAAATTTTTCCATTTATTATATATTAATTAATTTCTAAATATTTACTCAAACAAAGTGCGTAGGTAAGTAAACTTTTTTGTTATTGATGACATACTGGTTGGTTGTAAAAAAAAAATTTGATTATGTTTTGTTTTTTCATAAAATTCAAATGACTGCGAATTTGTTTGAATTTAAGTGCGTTTTAATTGCTACGTTTAGTCTTGATTTTATAATTTTACCAACCATTTAAATAAAGTTAGCGACAAAATTGAATTGTTAGATATTCTTTACGTCATGAAGCGACGTCATTTTATGGCAGATGAAATACAAAGAGCTGTAGGGATGTTGCAAGCGGGAAGTAATCAATCTCAGGTATCTCGACATTTTGGCATTCATAGAAGTGTTATTTGTCGTCTTTGGCAGCGCTACAATAATACAGGAGAACCCGCTGAACAGCATCCAGGCCGTAAAAAGAGTACAACCACTCAGCAACACCGGTACATACAACTTACTGCAAGACGCCAGCCGATGTTAACCGCTCGAGAGATAAGTTTGAGGCTACAAATTTCAAGTGGTGTTGATGTAACTCCTCAAACTGTGTGAAATCGACTGCATGAGTACGGCCTAGGAGCTCGACGCCCAATCAGGTGCCCACCGATACGTCACGGGAATCGCGCTCGTCGATATGAATGGTGTAGAGAACGCATAACATGGACCCAGGAACAATGGGATAAAATTATGTTTTCCGATGAGTCGCGATTCGGGTTTAAGCCTGATACAAGAAGGGTGCGAGTGTATCGTCGGTCCGGAAATACTGAAAGGCTCAGGTGCGTTCAGGAAGTTCATCCATATAGCGGCTCAACAGTTATGTTATGGGCGGGTATTATGAAGAACAGGCGAACTGAGCTCGTTTTTGTAAATGAAAACATGAATGCTGAAAATTACATTGAGGATATTCTCAGACCTTATGTCTACTCATTTGCATAAACCTTTGGCTCCGACTTTAGGTTAATGCATGACAATGTGCGTTCACATACAGCTCGACGAACCAGTGAATACTTTGCAACGGAGAACATCCGGGTATTGCCCTGGCCTGCACAATCGCCAGATCTCAACCCCATCGAGCACGCATGGGACATGCTCCAGAGACGTGTTTTGAAGGACTTAGACGGAGCGACAACAACTCAACAGCTGAAGGATTTGCTACAATTCCATTGGGAGCGAATACCGCAAGATGACATATACAGACTCATTAATTCAATGAATAATCGTTGCCGACCAGTTCTGAATAGCAGAGGAGCCCATACTTTGTATTAAATTGTTCTATTCTTTCACAATAAATACATTTTCTTTAGAAATTTCATTTTGTAAGAAAAAAGTTTAGTTTCTTATGTATCTTAGTTTCTACAGTATATTCTAATATTGTTCATTTCTGTTATTAAAAGAACTTATAAAGACAACAGCTGTTATTTTTACATCATAGAACCCTAAAGATATTATTTTAAAAATAAAATACAACGTCATAATGTGAAGAACCATCCTAAAATTTAAATTAGTACATGTTGCTTAGACTTTTTTGATGAGTGTATTAAGCCAAAAAGATTTAAAAAAAAATTGACTTTTTTCGCGTTTTTTTTTCTTTTGAAAGAACGATGATCAAAATAAAGTGGTGTTCTACATAATTGAGTATTTTTAATTTCTTTATCAGTTCTCAGAATTGCTCATCTTATATTCTTAATATTATTTCATCAAAAACATCGTGAGAAAGGCTCAGAAATGAAAGAAAAGAAATAATAATAATTTATTCCTTAACAAGGTAATTCGTACCAAAGTAATATCACAAGAAGTTAATAAAACCTGCAGATACTAGGACAAGTTAGGAATCCCTAGCGATATAGAAATATTAGTTCTTTATTAATCTCAAAGGGGCGCTAGTTAATTTGATTTACCTATTTTGATATAAGTACGTTCAATTGAACTTGACAGTTTAGCTATTGTATTTATTTTCAGTGTGTCTGCGTTTGCTTGAAAATATATTATAGGCTTACTAAAATTTAAAAATATTATTAAAGCAGCACTCTTAGTAATAATTATGCAATTAAGGAACGTAACTATGAAGACCAATAGGGTAGCGACAACTACGTCCAGAGTATAGAACTATAGATAAACGATTTGAGTTTCTTAAGAACTGTCAGGGTATAATTATATAATGTACTACTTTGCGAGGGGGTCTAGCCAAGTTGCTTTTCTAAAATTATTAACGCCAGCAGAAAATAAAATAAAATAATTCCTAACAAAAAAGAAAAGCAAATTTTATGGTTTTGAGAATTAGAATGGGACTCTTGAGGAAAAAGAAACAAATGAATGAACAAAAAATCATTGAAAAAAAGAATCATTCAAATCGTTCATAAACAAAGAAGTTATGGCTGAACATCTATTTATAAAAAAATACATTCGAATTGATCTTTTTTTGAACTCGGTTTAAATGCATGGAATTGACATATCTCAACATTAAATCTAAACTAGGGCCCCAAGAATGTTAATTTATGAATATTCTCTTTATATTTATAGTGGCTGGTGTATTTGTTATTAATCTTGTAATTTCTGATGACTTAAAAAACTAAGGCCATATTTACAAAATAAACTTGTTTTGTCGAAACTAGAATCCAATAGAAAGTTAACATTTATGGACCAAAATAACATATAATTACAGCATGTTTGTTTGCCAGGTAGCGATGTGGTCGAATAGGATAGGAATAAATAACATGTATTCCATATACTAATATTATAAATGCGAAAGTAAGTCTGTCTTGTGTCTGCTATTTTTTTATGCCTAAACCTTTGAACCAATTTTGGTATAGTGATAGATTGGACCTTGGGAAAGGATGTAGGCTACTTGTAGTGAAAATAAAACTTTAAGGGGTGGCAATAGGGGATGAAAGTTTGTAAGAAGAAAATATGGTAACACCATCCACGCCAACTGTTTTGTTGATTTATTGACATTGTTATACTTAATAAGAAATATGTTGTATTTCTAATACTTACCTATGAAATGATAGTTCAGTATTCTTTTGATTTTGAATTTTTTGAAACACTTTAACTACGCAGTACTGCATGATTACTGTTTTATTTTATGATTGACACGTGAAGTGCACTGTCGACCGCAGCTTGCGAATACTGTGAGCAAAATGGAATACCATAAACCATTGCTATTTGGTATTACGTTTAAGTGGCTTCACTCACGCGTTGTAAACGTCGAGTCTATATAGTCTAAGCAGTATACCTATTGTAAATTATCTGGATTATATAGTCCCACAAGCGAATTATTACATAGTGTTATCCCACATGTAGTGAAAATAAAATTTGAAGGGTTCAAATCATGCTCAAATTGGGGATATGAAATTTCATATTTATGCTTTTGGTAATGAAATAAAGGGGTTTCACGATTTTCAAAAAAAACCTTCCTGCAAGCCGGTACAATAAGGGATGATTATAGTTATTATTGAAGTTTTATTGGGACGGTTGTTAATATGTTGAATTCATATTGACATAAAATTACTTAATACATAGTGATAAACCCATCTATAATTTTCTTTTGGTTTGTCGTTTTCCGAAATCAGCCGATGCATATGCAGTAATATAACGGGGTCGCAGAGATCGCGATCACCATACAAATAGTGACAAACTCATCTATGATTTCCTTTTGGTTTGTCGTGTTTCGAGATTAGTCTGTGTATATACAATAACACGCAGACGAAGTAAAAACGATTATTTTGTAAAGGTACTTTAATATAGTAATAACGTATATTGTACCTTAAAGTATCCTATAATTAGGGTAATAAAATAGATACCACGATGAAGATAAAAAATGCCTTTATGGTTCTAAATTTAATCAAGTAATGACCAATTAATAATGTAAAAGGTTAATATCAGTTTGACATAAAACTGCTGCTAACATAGAGTCATGATAAAAATATGTGGAGTTATCAAATAACTTACATGACCGTAATATATAGTTGTATAAAATATCTATGTTGGGATTTTGAAGTGTTGTAAGGGTGTAAGAGAACAACGGGACTGAAGCGTCAGATGGCCGGAACAACCACTTGGTTCCCCTCATGTTTCTTGCTGTAAAAATATTAAGGGTGTTTTCAACGTTCCTACGACCACTGCGTTAGGACTTTAAAACATAATACTTAAATGCTATTATAATTTTATTTACTAAATACTCACAGTTATTAATTTTAAATTATACAACTTTCTGGTATTTAGGTTTAGGTATTTAGGTCTGGGAATTATAAGGGACGTTTTCAAAAGAGCTAACTAAACATTTTATTTACTATGAAAATTGGAATGCAGTTGAAAAAGGAAGTATATAGAACAGAGCAGGGTTGTAACAGAACGCACATAGATATTCGATACAGAACTCTGCTGGAAGTGGCTTTAAATTAGAAAATCTAAATGTCTAGCTAATATAAATATCTATGTACCCTAACTATATCGTGTTGTGAAATGGATAGTCATACAGAGATACTTGGAGAGATCCTCCAGTTTTCCAAGAAGTTCTTTGACCTTTAAACAATTTTTTTTTATTCAACAGTTCCTCTTATAGTAAAAAGAGTTTTAATACTAATATAACTAACTATTTTGGCTCAGTGATTAAAAGGGCGAAACGAGAGCACGCAACTTTGCCCGATCATGCGCAGTTTCTTGCCAAATGTTGGCTTGAAGCTGGCAAGATTCGCTTGCAAGTTTCAGAGTATTACGCTAGCGATACCTGAGCTGAATAGTTGTTTGACCCAAGTATGCTAGCGAAGTCTATGAGATTTTCTTTCAATGATGATGTTGGGCTTAGCCACAATCTTCACAATTTCGGCATTCCTTCGGATCCTCAAAGTGACATCACCTCTCTTGTCAGGTCCCAGGATTTCTCCCTCACATTCCGTTTCTCCACCAGAAGCTGAATTTCTTAGTGTTTAGGCCTCATAGCGGTTCATAAGGACGAGTCTTTGGATAATTTTAAATGTATGTAATTTCGTGGTATTGCTAAGAAGCTTGAAAACCAAGTCTTTATGTAAACTCTTATAGTTTAATAAATTTGTAATTATTCTTGATTTACATTCATCTCTGTAAGTTAATCTGATTATTATACGAGAAGATCGACAAGTAAGGCTAGTCGACAAACAAGTAGAATTTCCTCTTTTATTTCTTTTGTATCCGAGAATTTGGTTACTGCAGAACAGAGCAATAATTTTATTTCTATTGGCTGAACGTGAAACCTTTTAACAATAGAAAACAATTTCATTTAGCAGTTAAACTGAATCGGGCCGCAGATGTTGCGTACAAGCAATTCCTCTGTAATGAAATTCAAGGAGCAAATGTTTTGGCCTCGAACTGCATACACAATATAACACTGCCTGAACAGACCTGGTTCTATCTCACGGCTCATTATTTATTTCTATAGAATCGAATCGTCAAAGGTCTTTGAGAATAAGTTATGACAACCTTTGTGTATACTATTTGTGACCCGTGGTTTCACCCGCATATAATTTAAAAGAAATCGCTGATTGATGATTTATAATACTTCAATACAAAGACTTTATCGGGCGGCCGGAGTTAATGCGACACATCGAATGTCGAGTGTTGTGTTATCTTAATTTTCCATTATCACTCAAATTATGAATCCAAATAAAATGCTGTAAAGGGCAAAGTTTATATTCATAAAATTGTATTGATAATGAAGTAACTTTCGTTTATAAGGAATAATTTGCCATGCCTAAAAATAATTCTCATAAATCACTTTTTAATTTTCAACAAAAATAAGTCACAAAATATCTTATTGTGGCTTATGTATAAATATATATACATAAATATGTTATCACGGAATTCTTTACATATACTATACCATTTCCATTTCTTTATTTTCTCGATGACACCTTCTGTGAAAACTTGAACGAGCGTCTTTTTTACATTATGTATGCATTATTTTATTAAAACATGACTTTTACACACGTACAAGGTTATATCAGAGCCGGAGAAACTGATAGGGATGGAGCTATATCGATAAACGTAACACGATAATAGACCCGAATTTTTTTTACAAAATGTGAGAAACTAAACTACTGCCGGATACTTTTGTACAAATTTATTAACTAATATTATATTTCATTACAAGATGTTACACGTATTAATTCGTGATTGATAATGCCAATTTCTTCAAAATTTTCGTAGCTGTTGTAAAATAAGTAGGTATAGAACAATGAAACGAAATAATTATAACGACAGGTAATCATTATTTATTTATTTTAATCAATTTTTGTTGTATTTGTCTATGTTCAAAATATAATAAATATATGCGATCGATATCATTACTTATTTGGTCACAACACTACAACTATCAAATTAGAACTGTCATCGAGAAAATAAAGAAATGGAAATAGTGTAATGACCAATATTTTTGTAGAACATTGTATTTACGTATCACTAGCCATTACGGCAGCGCACGAGGATAAATTAGTCTGAGAACGCTTTCACTTCCGAATTAATTAAAAAAATCAATATTTAAGGCTAGCTGAAAGGTGTAGGCTAATATTCAATCTGAATGATCCCCGTGAATCTGGCTATCATATACAAAAAGATTTTTTCGAATGCGACTGTTCTAGAGTAAGCTTTGTCAATCTCTGTATTAATCTGCCTGTTTGAATAATCACACGAACGCGTGTTTAAACAAAGAAACAAACAAAAAAAACTGTTCGTCTTTATTATATTAGTATAGAACTATAGATGAATTCATAGTTTTCATAAAAATAATAATATTATGTTGTTATATTTCACGGGTTCGTTATAAGGCAATCTAATGAACCACCTCCTCCCATATTTAGAAATTTGAAGATTACATCAAGTGCCCTGAGTAAAAATACCACAAAAAAAAAAAAAAATGTCACTTTACAATAGATTCGGTCCGTGAATTAGATACATTGCCCAATCTTCAAGATTTGTAGTCTATGAAATATGTTGTAACACTCTAACATGGTTACAAATTAATTATATCTACGAATTCGTAACTTGATGTAATAATTATTATAAATAATAAATGTCTCAATAGCGTAAGAACGCTTCTACATTTATTATGGACAGGTAATTATTATATTTTTTATGAGTCACAATTAATGTTGAAGTTAAGCAAAGTAGACTGTTCCTACGGCAAGTTTACTCTAATTAATAATTAAAATAACATCGTCAAAGCGAATCGATCGTTAGTAATGGATTTGCCATTCATTTAAGATCCTTGATTTTAATTGAGATCGTGTTCTTGTTTGAAAACCTTTGTTATATTATACTACTATAGTCATTAACTTTAATATTACTGCGTCAATAACTATGGTATAATAACTAACAGCCGCTTTCAATAACATATCTGAGCTTACTATAACCGATTAGTACATATTTGTAATAAGTACCTACTACCTTTAACTTAAGACAGATATCGGTTTCCCTCTTATTTATTCAAGCTATAGGATATGGATATATATAATGTTGGCGTGAAAAACTATCCATTGATAGGTTATTGAAAAAAAGTAAGGACACAAAAGGTTATATTTGTATCTTTTGTAAATGAAACAGGATTGAAAGGTTATTGAAAACGGCAGTAATAAGTTATTGTAACCTAATATAGTCATGTGGCTTTAACAGGTTTATTTAAGTTTTAATGGATATTTTTTCTATTGATCTGAACATAAATTTCAAATTTTATTTTGGTAATTTTTAAACATTGTTCTCTAATCAACATTGTAATTGTAATAATTCTTACTACGATTATTTCGATGTATAATTTTTTTACTAGTGAGTGGAAGTGACACCCTCTCTGTGCAATAACTAAATTATTATTAATGTGATTATTAACTATGCATATTATTTGTACAGTTGGAAAAAAGGCCGATCGAATTTCTTGCCGGTTCTTCTCGATGACTGGGATATTTTTCGAATTGGTACTAGTGTTTTGACGTTCATAAGTGCCTTCTTAGAACCTAAATATAGTATTTTCTGATTTTGATTATTGAATATAAATCATAGCAATCCTGTTTAGGACCAATAGGAATGAGGCTGAGTTATGTGGTTATAACAGAGGATTTTAATGTATCTAGCATTATATTGCGTCACCCTCGCCTACGCATAATCTCATATTGATATTTCAATTAACGAGTGGGTCGTCTGAAATTATATCGTAACCTTGGATTAATGGCGTATTCTGTAATCTTTCATAATAACGTCATAATTATAGTTATCCAAAATCATACAGAGTGAAATTCTATTCATTTTTTCTTTTAAATTATGATATTTTAATTAATGTTATGTAAAACGTATGCGTCAAGTTTTTATGGTTATTTTTAGAACGTTGGACCGAAGAAAAGCTAAACGAAAACTAAACATTTGTTTAGCGACTTCAGTGGTCTATCCAATTTTTCGCTTATAGTTTTTAATTAGTATCTTGGCTCAATGATCCAAATGACGTTGACATTGACTGGGACGTGAGAAACAAGATAAATGCTCGACGAAATAGCCACAGGTTTTGGGGGTCACATGTGATCTAAGAATACTTACTCTTAGAACCCAAAAGTATATGAGGCTATTGTAAGACCTGTCGTGATGTACGGATCTGAGTGCAGGGCAACGAAAGGGATGGATGAAAGGCGAATGCATCAGGCAGAGATGAAAATGTTAAGATGTTAAGTGTATAACTAGAATGAATAAGATTAGAAGTGATTATATAAGATGAAGCTTGCAACTAGAACCAATGATAGAGAAGTTGAGGAGTAATAGGATAGCGAGGTATGAAAATGTCATAAGGAGGGATGAAAGTGAAAAGTGAAAGTGAGGGATGACTAGAAGAATGTTAAGTATGAATGTAGATGAATATATCAGTAAAGGAAGACGGAAGAAGGTGTGGATGGATTATATGAGGCAAGGTATTATGTGTATAAAAGATGTGAATACTGAAATGACAGTAAGCTGACAGAGAGTAGTGGAAGAGGAAAAATTTGTGCAGATTCTACTTAGCGTTGTCGTATTCCAAGAAGAAAATTAAGAGTTTAAGTTCTTATTACGGTGGGCATATCTGTTCAAGGTTGGAATGTGAGACTCGACTCTAAAAGGGAGTTTGTGATATATTAATATTCACCTGATATTTATATTTGCCTATAATTTTTTATATGAATAAGTTATTTAATAAATTAAATACATTATACAAACTATTCTGCAAATTACTCACTTTCGTAGAAGTATATAAGTGATCATGATCATGTTAAATTGATATATTAGATCAAACAGTTAATTAACGATGATAAATAAGCCCTTCCGCGTTGAATTGTAAATTAAACTGTCTTTATTGACGCGTTACATACTTAACTAAGCCAAGTGATTGACCTCGATTTCGCCGCAGGCATACCGTACAAGTATTACAGTAATTTACAATTACAATTTACTATTATAGTTGATACAGCAGTAGCCTGAAAAATTGATATGCTGTGATAAGAATCTTTTTAATAAATAATAGTACAGGAACGCCTACACAACCTAAGTCAAGCGATTTCCTTGATTATACATTTAGACAAATATATTAAAAAATATATGCAAATAAAAGCAATCCCAAAAATTAAATTCATTTGAGAATCGAAACTCGACGAAATTTAGACAACAACAAAACGACAAATTTAATTTTAAGTTATTGTTATAACAATGAGATCAGATATTTCATGATGATGAGGGTTAATAAATCCCAGCGCAACGATCGTAGGCATTATTCCAATGATGCCTGTCAAATATTACATCTTGTGGTAATATTTATTTATCCGTTATTAACGTAAATAGTAGGAGCACTTAATATAGATAAAAATTGTATTTTTTAATCAAAAAATGTAGTGTTAATAATACCCATAATATCTTTTCTAAATTTGTATGGACAGCCTGTTCATTTTCAAATATTAGATAACAGAACTTAGGTATTTGTCTAGACATACTTAGTTTATAAGCGACTAAAATCTTTAATAAATATTTTGTAAACAGTATTTGAAAACAAACTGTAATAGGACATCTGAAAGCAGTCTTAAAGTTTTCAATTATGTGTAGTATGAATACTTGAAAAGAAGAATCAATGACTGTCTAATGAGATATTTTCGTTTTCACTGTTATATATTAACAAATATATATCTTATTATATTAAGTGAGCAATTCAATTGAAACGGCTCCAACGATTTCGATTAAACTTTCCATTTAGATAATGTTTTACATTCCAAGTTTATCTTGATTGGTGTTTTATTTAAGATACCGAGCAATACCATTACTAATGAATACGCTAATTTTAAATATAACTTAGTATTTTATATGTCAACTAAGCGGCTAGCGGTGTGCCCATAGTTATGCATGCGTTTGTTACTACGCAGTAGGTAGTTATTTATATCCCTCAAATTTATTTTTATTCCTATTGTTGACAATTCATTATGTCATATTGATTGAGGAGTGGCATGTATTTCCCTTGTACAATTTTCATCAAAATCTATTGAAAATTATTATGCTATTCTACGATTTCTTATGCATTACTAACGATTCTTATAGGCTCTCAATTATGGTATGATGTATGTTTCCCGTCAACATAAATTGATCAGAATGGGTTGTGAAATGCTGAAAACTTAATTTATTGAACTTTTTTTTCCTATTTCCAAAAGTAATGTTAAAATTTTTTTTAGCCCATCAATTATATAATTACTTGTACTTTCCGTGTACAAAATTTCCTCAAAATCGGTGAAGAACTAACGAAAATAGTTTTATTTTTGTCGAATTCTAAAAGTAATATTAAAATTTCTTACCCTTTTTTTTAAGATCTGACTTGAAACCGCTGAAACCGCTGCGGCTTTTACAGCTTCACCGAACTTGGGGAAATTTCTTACCCTATCAACTGGCCAACCATATAAGCATCCCTTGTAAAAAAATTCATAAAAATCGGTGAAGCCGTTTTTGAGTTAAATCAAGACATACAAACAAAAATAATTTTAAGATATTATATTTACAATATTCATGATCAGTATCATTTGTAAAATATGCCTATCCGGGGAATTTGGACTAAAAATTGACTGTACAGAGAGAACCATAGACTTATTAATATAAATATATTTATATAAAAGATTATTCCACACCTTACAAGTTTACATCGGCAGCTATTTTTCTTTCTTAATATATTACTTAGTTTAAAAGTTTTCCAAATAAGTTAAACATCATTATAGGTATTATGCGTTTTTAACGAACATATTAAGCACTATCTATACTAATACTGTAAAAAGCTCAAGTGATTGTTTTATTGTTTGTTTGTTTGAAGACGTTTAATGTCCGGAACAATCAGTCTAATTTGATATTTTATGCATTTTATATCCTATTTATTGATAAAAGTTATAGGCTATATAATTTAACGCCACGACCCCATGGAGCGAAGCAGTAACCATGAATGTCATGCAAATTGGTAAGATGTAAGCAAGTATGGGAAGGGAGAAATTTAACACGGGTGAAACTGTGAGGAAAATCCATAATTAGCATTGAAATTACCTACAGCGAAGAAAGTATCTATAGCGTGTTGGCTATAAAACCTTTGATATTGTTCTAGACTTTTAAAATAATATTACAAACTTGTCTAAAATAGTTTCCATTAACTCGACTTGATGTAACTTAAAAGGAAGCTGTTATTTATCTTTTATTACTATGACGTTATGATTTAAAAATAAAAGTAGTACGGAATAGGCACTCATGTTTAGACGCCGGAACACATTGATATTGGTGATAGATTTTCAACTTGGAGGGAGGGTTGAGAGGAGGGGGGGGGAGTAAACCATCCATGCGGGCACCGGATTACAGTGATCTGAACTCAACATACATATATACAACAAACAGCTAATGCGGGAGATTATTCAATTCTGTGTGCCAGAATATAAAGTTGGCTGTATAAGATGATAGATCAGTTGGTAGCATGTACGGACTCCGCGTCGATCGACGTGAGTTCGAATTCCTGCAATGAGCCTGAGCTTTCGGTGGAAGAAAGCATCGTGATGAAACCATAGCAATGGCATAGCTTTTTCTAATGCCCAACTGAATAGCTACCACCCTCAAGTTGAAAATCTGTCACTAAGCACCTATAGGTGTGTTCCGGCAGCTGCACTTGAGAGCCAGTCTTTGAGATTGAGATTGTGGTCATATTGGCCAAGTTATATAAAAAAAAAAACCTTCTACTTGAAATTTTTACTGTGGTATTAAATTGAAAACATATATCTCCTGTGTTTAATGTTTTATTTTTCGTTTGTAGCAAGTCTCATACCAACGTATTGTCTTGTTCGTTATAAATTTGTTGTTAGGAATTTCGTATTTCACTTTTATAAGAGTAAAATTCACGGCATTTTTTGTTTCAAAGTAATATCAAATATTAAGGGGCACTCTCGTGATTGATGTGAAGTTTTCTGAGTGATATTTCTTACTGACTTTGAGTTTTGTTTATATAATAAAAAGGTAAATAATTTAAAAATTATGAATTCAATATATTTTATTTTGTACTTTTATGTACTAATGGACACTCTATGACAATGAATTATATGCACATGAAAGTGTATACTTATAATAACAAACCACTTTTTAAAATTTTAGTCTGTCTGCCTGTCTGTTGGTTAATCTCCGAAACGGTTGGGCTGACTTTCACTGGCAAATAAGCTGATGTTATAAGGAATAACTAAGACTATTTTTTTTTAGAAAAGGAATTAGTGTTCCTCTCAAATTGACATCAATTAAAAAAAAAAAACGATTTTGAGGTGCTTAAATAGCGTACGCTGAGTAAATCATAAGAGTGAATATATAAAATTAATGTACTACATAATTGTAAATCTTAGAAAGCCCTACAAAAAGTCGGTGAGAGCATCTGTCTACCTTCTAAGGAACACCCACAATAAGCATTTTTGTCTTTAAAATAATTGGGAGCAGAGGGTAGCACGATGTACGCGTATGCCCGATCGACGGCATTCTGCAGTCCACACGAGCGCAGCCGCGAGCACAGCTAGTATAGATAATAAATCAGTAGTTATAATCAGATAATAATTACAGATATATAAATATTTTGTGTTATAATTACAATAAAACTTTAAACAATTAAAATCAAAGTGGTACAAATCTTATAGTTAGTTTAATTAGGCGAAACCGTTGGAAAGTTAATTTATACATTTTTAACAGCTACCTAATGAAATTATTTCTCTGTTTCGTCTTAAAGAAATACGTTTTTGATATTCTATGAATCTTTTGTATTTCTAACGTTGAGCCGAAATCATAACTTACTTTTATGCTCAACACACTTGAATATTATGTCGTTTAATATTGTTTTGGTATTTACTCAGAAATAAAACACAAACAGCTGTAATATCTCCCAACCTTTACTTTACTATTGACACAGACATATCACATTTCGATTTAGTCCAGCTGTACACCGTATTGATTCTTTGTCGAATTTCACGTCTGTTTGTTTGCTCTTTATAAATGAACGTTGCCCATCCAAAGTTTTATACTTGAGTTACAACGAAACGGATTTGTTTGTGATGGACAAATAGATATAAGTAGTTTTAGTAGCTTTTAAGCAGTATTTACTGATCTGTGGCCTAGACTGTTGTTTAAAATAGGCGAAATAATTCGTATTTCCCGGTCTCCTTCTTGCAAAACTGGCCCGATTTGAATACCATTTAATAATAATATTAAGGACTTTGGCTATACCAGTATGTTTTCCTTTTATTTTTAATACTCGTCAAATTTGTTTCCTGGGTGTCTAATAACAATGGGCAATTTTGAGTAATTTTATAGCATTAGTTGACTGAATATTTTACACATCATGGAATGTAAAGAATCAAATAGCTATTTGTTGAATAGATTGTGTTATGGATGGCGCCTTGATTATGTATATTTTTTTAGCAACAGCAGATGGTATACCAAATAATTTTTTTTTAAATAATTTTGTAAACTAAAACATTAATAGCAGGAAACATGAGCTTTAAAATGATGTTTGAATCATTGATTTTAATAAAGAATTAACGAAGATATGGTGTTGCCAGGAAAAACACTTTTGAGTAATAATATAGAAAATAATGAAACCGTACGAATTGGCTAGTTTGCTAGTTTGATGATTATAAAAAAGCAATGTGTGTGAATATGTTTGTAGGTGGTAATCTTCACAAGTACTGATTCGATTCTGATAATTAATTAATGAATAGGAAGCTACTCGTATATTATCCCCGAGTGCGTTATGTTACCTTTTATTGTTTTTAAGTTATAGATTGTAATGCGCGTACAAAATCGCGAGCGGTTGATCGTCTTTTAATAAGGGACGTTTTGATACGTAGATAATTTTGCAGTGCGTTAGTTTTAAATTACTTTATTTTCAGGGTCCCTTTGCCTGAAAAACGTCCACGTAGTGGTCCCAGAAGCAGTCGAGCGTGGCTCGAAGGTCGAGATGAAGTGCCTCTACGACCTTGAGAACGAAGTCCTGTACTCAGTCAAGTGGTACCGGGGAGACAGGGAGTTCTGCCGGTATTCCCCTAGAGACGTCCCCCCTTTGAAGATATTCCCCATACCCGGGATAGAGGTTGACGTAAGTTGTAACATTTTAGTAGTAGGTACTTATAAAGTTTGCACTCCACTGCTAACTTTTTGGTTATTATATAACTACTTTTATGTTGTCTCGGTAAGGTTGTTTGTTGTATAAGCGTTAATATTTAATTATAGCAGACCGTCAGCAAGTATTATTACATAGTAGTTGATTCCATTGTAAGTAATAAATCATAAATATGTATATCGCTAAATATGTACGTATTTCTTGAACATTTACACTTAAAATCAGTTTACAAATGTAGTGATTGCCACAGCGATTTTAATGGACGTATTTAATCATAATAAGTACATTTGGATTAAACGAAAGCGTGGTGACATGCTCAAGGGTGCCAAAGTGGCTGGACCTCGGCTTGGCTGTTGCCGTAGTTGCAATTAAGTCGCAAACTGGCTAATTTCCCTATATGTAGAAATTCGAGCTAACTTATACACACCGTAACATAAGAAGGAGTAGGACATTTTCTAATGCCGTATAATAATACAAAACAATCCAACATCTCAGATGTAGCGAAGGTTACATAATATATACATTTATATATAAATTAATAAAAAACATAGAAACAAAGTAACGATTGTTATTATACAGTAAAATAAGGCGCAGTTTCTCTTTAAAATTAGTATTTTCTAGATAATTAATTATTCATATTCATGTAGGAGGCATCACGACATTGTATCAAAAAGGTTAAAAGTAATTAAATATCTATTATATATGTGGAAACAATAAAGTTTGATCCTTGCCGTTGCGTCGCGTCGTGGCGGGGCGGGGCGGGGCCTTCCATAAGTATTTAAAACATTAATTATTTATACAAAGTTAGAGCTATAACTAACCTATCGGTTTCCCGCGGCCCGCACGCCTTTATTGCTCAGTGATGATTTTCATTTCGTAGTTTTATTTTTACTTTTTTTTAATACAACTAATGTGGTAAACAAGCATACGGCCTGCCTGATAGTAAGCGGCTACTGTAGCCTATAGCCGCTTATAATACCTGGTTGCAGACTTTGATCCTTCCTACCCCAGGGAGCTCTGGAAACCCTATTCACCGTAGGAATACAACACTAGGTCATGGAACTGCGATCTTCTGTAGGGTGAAGATATTCGATCAGTCGAGCTGCCCCAAGTAGAGAGAAATGTCCAAAGAAAGAGTATAGCCGGATAAGGAAGTAAAATCTGTCCTCAGCGTTTTTTTAAAAGGAATTTTCAATTTTTCACCCACATTTTTTCACTATAAAAAAACCTGTTTTTCCCTTTTTTTAGAGTCATCGATAAGTGTCGCAACATAACATATTTTGTTTTAATTTTATTAATGATTTCTTTATCTCGTATTTGAAAATGACAAGGTAAGTAACACATTGGTAAAATATAATAGTTTTTGATCGCAACAGAAGTTTCACTTTAGTCACACACACTGAGTTGCCAGTGACCTTTTTAATGTATACTGAATAATTATTAAATTTCATAATGATCATTGAACTTTGAGATAATATTGAGATGGATCAATGTAAGACAGTTTCATTACATATGGACCAAAGATCTGTGTAAATATCAGATAAAAGGGGAAATAATTGATTTTGGTATGACAAATCGGCACAAATTTTAGGTCATTAGGAAATTATGTACTTCCACTTTAAATATTTGTTAATTATAAGGCCAAGGTTAGACAGTCAATAAATATCACGATCAAATGGGTTTCAAATATTTATAGTGACCAAAAGTTGTATAATATAAAATGCATTGTTAATAAATATTGACATCATTATTCGCTGTACAAAGCGGGTTATTGTTCCGTAAATATGTGTGCACGTATCGAAATGGACGTCAGAATCAGATTTTGTATTACTATTATTGTGGCTTTAAATGTGGGCAAAACCAAGAAAAGAATATGCTCGGTTAAATAAAGCGCAATAATCCTTGTGCAATAGATATTCTCATCAATAAAATTCATATCATCGACGCTGAAGATTTTAAGTACTACTTTCGTATGGATAATTAAAAAAGATCAGAGCTTCATCAGAGTTCACGACTTTCACACATCGTTACTACCTATACAGGACCGCTTCGATGTTTCATCATGATAATTTGAGCCGAAAGACGTCCATTGCTGGATACAGACATCATCCAAAGGTAGCCAAAACGAGCGATCATGTACTGCTCACAAATAGAGGCTTCCCACAACCTTTACCAAGCCTTCGATCCACCTTGTGGCGGTTCTACCCTCGCTGCGTCTTCCGGTACGTGGTTGCATTAATATAAACGGCGAGTACATCACCCATCTTTGATTGGCCAATAGCTGATACTATGGAGGTCCTCCGTGCAATGTACAAAATGCCTTTAAACGAGTTGGTATTAGAATGAACATGGACAATACGAAGTCCATTTAGCACCAACTCCCGTAAACATCAGAGACTCTACGCTTGAAGTTGTTAATGAATATGTTTACCTGGTTCAGTTAGGGAGAGAAAAGAGATCAGTCATCGAATCCAACTCGGCTTGGTAGCCGTAGCTTCTACGATGCTTCCCTGTTGTTGTTGATTTTTGAACCTTGCGAAAATTTGATCTTTAAGACGGTTAATTTTCTTACAAACATCATTCCTTGAAGCATTGACTTCAACATATTATTAATTAGTAATAATCGGGAAAGTGGCTAATTTCTTCTATATATACTGACTTGGTTTTTGTAGTTTATATTATAATACTTACATTCCATAATAAAGCCAATGTTTTAAAAGTTATGAAATATTTTGGAGGATTTGAATTTCTGATATAAATAGGTTAGTTGATTCAAAATAATTTTTATAATAACAAGATATTCATGTTTTATCAAAATACGCGTCACGCCCCGACAGACAGATATGTACTTAAAATAACACAGTCACCACGAAAATGAAATTTCCTTTAGCGTTTCACTGGCAACGACAAATTATAACAAGTAAGTATGAAATTAAGTTTGTAACTTTCCTCTCGCCTTTACAGCCCTCGGCTTCAACTTCACAATTGCCTGTTGAGTTGAAATATAATTTTACAAAGTCCATTTCGGCATATTTCCTTGCTAAACTCATTTGGTTTGGGCACTCCAGGGCCTACTTAACAAAGGTTCTATGCGTGACTTTTCGGATGTCAAGAGATAAGTGTCTCTTATTAATAAACGTTAATTAAGAAAGAATAATGCCATATTTGAGAATTAATAAAATTTATTTTATTTTATTTATAACATTATTTTTGATAAATTTTCTAGCCTATCCACTTCAGAGTAATACATAAATCCCAGTATACAAAATTTCATTAAAGTCGGTATAAAGCCTTTTTGCGTTCAACCCAGACATACATACAGTCAGACTGATAAAAATGTCACATTCTAGATTATTCACCCATAGAATAGATATCAATCTCTAAATTTATGAAAATAATTACGTGTATAGTGAAAGATCGCATATTTATAATATTATTAGTATTATTATTATTACTGAATGTAAATTTGATCCTTACTCTTTAGTCTTTGATTGTTTAACCGTCTAGATTCCTAGTCCGGCGTTTCAAAGGAGTTTTTTCAAAAGCATGAAAAATAAACACATCGCTTAAAACCGCTGTCAGTACATTTTGCTCGCTACAGAGTATAGACGTATTTTTGCTCTCGCAATTTTAATAAAAAATGGCGTTTTGTGCAACTAAACTTTGCAAAGACTACTCCCTAAAAAAGATAAGGATAAATTTACATTCCATAAGTAAGTCTTGTGATTTCATATAAATTTGTCACTTAAATTCATTTAGACAAATATATTTTTTCATAAAAGTGAAGACGTCATTTCTTTTCAGTGTTGCATGTGTTTTTTTTATTTCTCTTTATTTGGTTAGCCAACAGTTGCACCATATTTCTTTAATTAACATACAGTTTATGAAAATATGCTTAAAGGTACTAACTAATCATAGGCTAACACAGCATGCAAAATTATGTTAGCTAATTATGTCATAAACAATATAATAATACAAACTAACAAAAAAAACCAATGATGTCTAAAACATTACTTATAACAAGCAGTGATACATTTTCGATATTTCGATAAAGTGTTCACATGAATATCTGCTGTTAAACTCACACTGTTGTATAATTTACACATTCTAGGAATGGGCGAGTTACTACCAAGCACTGTCCTATGCAGAGGCGGAACTAAAGGAGTTATTATGTGACGAGGATATCTAATAGGCACTCTATAATTAACCATTTGAATGATTTTCGGACAATCAATTTTGTTTCTTACAAGTTTATATAAAAATATAAGATCCAAAATATCTCTACGTTTAGAGAGTGCTACAATTTTAAATTCTTTCATTCTATCTATATATGACTTATTTTATTTGCTTTGCCTACGGAGTACATCAAGTGGTATAAAAACTTTTTCTGTATACGTTCAATCCTAAGAGAGTGCGTGGCATAGTGTGGTCTCAACGCTACACTACAATATTCTAATATGCTGCGCACAATATCATTGTAAAGTAATATTTTAGTTTGGGGCTTGCGGAATTCCTTACCACTTCTGATTATAAAACCTAAAGACTTAAACGCTTTTTTGAGTATTTCACAGACATGAGGCACAAAAGTTAACTTTCTATCAAACTTGATCCCCAAATCTCTAATAACTTCTACTTCTTCTATATTGTGACCTGTAATGTTATAAATAGAAGTTATGAAATTATTTTTTCTTGTGAATTTCATATGTACGCATTTTTTAGAATTAAGACTCATGAAATTAATTTTACACCAATCAATAAGTCTATTGAGATCCTGGTGCAGTAAAAAAACATCTTCAACACAATATACATTTTTTTTAATCATCTCCAAACAGGAACAGCTTTGAGTTATAAAAAAAAAGAAACGTCATTTATATATATATATATAATCATATTGGGCCAAGATTTGATCCCTGTGGGACACCTGAAGGTATTTTACGTTTTATAGACTGAAAATCATTTGCCACAACATAAAAATCACGTTCTGTGAGATAAGAACTTATCCAGCTTAGGAAAAGTCCTGAGAACTCATATAATGTCAATTTATTGAGCAATAATGCGTGAGACACCTTATCAAAAGCTTTGCTGAAATCAGTGTATATAACATCCACTTTTTTATTAGAGTCTAGAGCTTCAGCAATGGTTTCAGTAAACAAAACCAAATTGGTACTTGTGGACCTTGCTTTTACAAATCCGTGTTGATGAGTAGAAATAAATAAATATAAAAAAAAAAAAAATTATAAATGTACTGAAATTCCTTCTGACGGTTGTTAGAATTATAACTATATGATATAATAATTTTTATGTTTAATATAAATACTATTCTACTATACCTACATACATATACTATCTATACCTTTAACTGTATAAACTAAAATTACGTGGATAAATGTAGGTGATGGTAGTCATAGGATCTCCGTACTGCCTTAACGTAAACCCATTGAGTTTGTGGTCGTTATGTTCGTCACGATGAGTAGTTGGTGGGCTGTACCTGATCAGTCTCATGATTGAGCTAGGAACTATTCACAGAGCAAGAGATATGATTAATTCACCGATATCGAACTTCAATAAAACTACATATCTGTTAACTTTTTAATTGCCAATTGGTTTTCATATACGAAAAATCATGCGGACGGGGTTGAGGGCACATCTAGAAGAAGATAAAACAGATAAATCTCTATGCACAATTTCCCCACTTTTAGAGTAAAATGTTTTAACAGCACACCAAAACAACTGACGCGCGTGTACAATGATGCCTTTACACATACAAGGCTAGCGAAGCCGTACCACAAAAATGTCATCGGTCTCATAGCGACACGGTATCTAGACGTTTGTATAATCAAAGTCTTTAATATCACTTACGTGTTAGAAAATATTTATTATTTTTCTTTGTTGAAGTCGTAATTTTTGTTTGTCTTCCTTGTAAATAAAATACTATGTGTTCGTTAAGCCGGGTACTCACTAACGAGCTGTAACGGTAACGATGACGTCGCCCGAACGCTTTCACCGAGCGTACTCATTTAGCGAGCTGTAACTATAACCAAACAGATACAGTAACAAGGTTCTAGTGTGTACGAGAAGTCCACATCACTGTGACCGTAACGACAAGCCGGATCTATCCGCAGTTTTGGTTAGTAACTCCACGATGTTAGACAAAGTGTCTCTTGCTTGTGCAGCGCATACATACTTGTAGATGCTTTATTCGATAATCATAATCGGCCACGAAGATGGTGGAATCATGGAATGTATCGGAAAAGAAGTGATCTAATATTTATTTTAAAAAATCGAGATAATTCACGAGAATTACTGCAATTGATTTTGAATATCTAATGGATTTAAACGGGCCTAAGATAGAACGAAGTAACATTGCATTTCGAGAAGCTCACTCTTGATTGATTCGCGACAAAAACCGACAATCGTCAGCTGGCTGTGAGTCGCTCGTGCAACGTTATAGGCGCTCCAGACTCACGCCGTGAACACCCGTGAAAGGGCGTGTGAGTGTGGATGGATCTTACGCCTGTTTGCGCCTCGGTTTCCGTTCCGAGGCGGTTTTTATGTCCGTGTCAAAGGATTCGTGGCCACGCCACGCAAACAGCGCAATCGTTTATCCACATTCATGGCGTCGCAGTTCTGTTACTGTAATATTATCTATAATATACAACATAATATACTTACAACACAATATATTAACATACTGAATTCTGAATTAACGTTCTGAATAGTGTATTGTATTCATTATATTAAATGTATAAATTATTCAAAATTTGTGATGATAATAGTGCCGTGCCAGTTTTGACGGTACTTTTATTTATTTATTATTATGTTAAAATAAAAATGTCTAAAGCATAATTAACTCGTTCTGTTGCAATGTATACTCGTTATCCATAATCTGCTTTTTCTTTGTTTATTTTGTATTTTTATTAAGCAAATGGTTATCAAATGCCTGTGCACATGGATTCCAAAACGCACAGCTAAAGTTACGTCCTTTTAGTACGAGTGCGTGAACCCGACTGTGAACACTGTGAGTGTGGAGAGTAGTTTGCGTGGCGCTGAGTTCAGACACTTCACGACGCGAGTCTGGAGCATCTATTACGGTTACAAAATGAATACCTTGTAATCTTCGGCTCGCTGCTAGCCTCGTGCCTACCACTCGCAGCAGGTTTGTGAACCACGTATACTATGTTTTTTGGTAACTGTACATGCAACGGTTATAGTTACAGCTCGCTAGTGAGTGCCTGGCTTTAGAAAACGTATGGCAGTTTCTCAGTAGAATTGCGCTATACAGAGATGAATGTTACTATAATAAAATATGTATATTATTATGTACATAAAAATGTACATATTATGTTTTCTTTAGCAGTAGAGCGTGATATTTGAATTTTATCTACCACATACTCGTATATGTATAATACGATAGTTTTATTCAATTTAATGTAATGTTCTGTTCATTTCGTATCATGCTCTTTCGACTTACTCGATTTAATTACATGTACATATTATTGAAATAAAATAGGTATGAGATAATATAACTGACACGAGAATTACGACCCCCATACACTAGGTGTAACACCCGCAATGAGGTATTTCGCGTTTCGGGAATAGACGGTGTATTTATATTCAGTAATCAAGCGGGGTAGCAAGGATTTATACCAGACTGGGTAACGACCATTATGAACGTGGTGATAAGCCCGTTACTTTATTTTTTGGTTTGTCGCGTTTCGACATCAGCCAGTGTATATCCAGCTGAATTACTGATTACTGATCTTTCGATGGTCGTCCTTCTTTTTTATTACTCAGGCGTACTGCAATAAAATAATTAAAAAGGACGTCGTACTTAAATATTATATAGCCTATGCCACTCCCACAATTAAGACGAATCTAACGACACCTCGCATGCTAATATCCATCAAGCCGTTTAGATTATAGAGCGTGCCAAAGAAATAGACATACATATACGCTTGAAAAATATGACGCTCCTTTTTCGCAGTTGGGTAAAAATTTGTAAAAATAAGCTTTAAATCTATTTTTTTTATGTTGCAAAAAATAGTATTCGTTATCGCCCCAATAAAGGCGAAGGCTGATCAATAATTGGTTTCATTTGTTCGCTGATGCTGTAAAAACCACCTGGACGAACAACAATTTAATTAAAAAGCAATTATCGTAGAACAATGTCTACACCTCCAGCAAATATAAAAATAAAGTGTACAGTACAGGTAAATATAATTATCGAAAATAAAAGCATGGAATTCGTAGCACCGCACACCTCAGCAATTGTATTGTGCCGTGTAAAATTAACTGAAATAAATTATTTAGAATAGAAAACAAAATATTAACAAAATTCCTACGGTGTTTTGACGCAACTCTGACCGTAATTAATCAGCTCGTTTCGTGTTTTTATTACTTATGATTTAGTAAAGTGACTCCTATTTTTGTTTTTGTGCGAGCGCAATAATAACTAACGTAGTGGACATTAAATATATTGTCGTATTGCCCTTGTTTATGATAATGTGTTGCAGTATGTTTACAAATTTAATGTTTTTACCGAAAAAAACATATTTTTTAAATTACATTTTATTGGTTAATTTCGATTCAAACCCCTATCGAATTTCTACGCGCATAGAATTACTACTATAAAAATAAACCGTTAACGAATAAAGACGTTAAATCTTTTTCTTTAAAGTTGAACTAAATTTATACGGAATAAATATTTTATTGGGAACATTTTTATCACAGCTCTCAAAAATTCTGTATTCCATACATTATTAGATAAAGCAAAGGTTAAAAAAGAAAATGCATGTTGTGGTGTTAATGATACGCGGGTCAGACAACAACTACTTTATTTCAAATCACCTTCATAATCACAACATCTTCCGCTTAGAAACTATCGTTAGATCTAATTTATAAATTACAAACTAAAAATAAAGTAAATACCTATACTCACATATATATATATATACCCCCTTCAAGATGCTTAGTATATTAAACTTGTATACTGGGAAACATTCAGGGTTAAATAATATAAGAACTATTGGGCTATTTGATCTTGGAATCATTTAAAATAAATGCATAACAATCCTTATATCCCGTATGTATCCTTTACTTTAGTATATTTTTAAGTAGTAAATATATAACTTAAAAGATAAATAAAGAACACAGTTTATTGCTGAGCCAATTGCCTTGCTCAACTACGTGTAAACGGAGGAGAGGCAACAGAAGTTGTTTTTTCATTACGCTTTATTAAGTGACGACGATTACGTCTGTATGTACCACGTTCATTTTGTACAAAATATGACCTGGGAGCACCAGCACCCTGCACTACTGTACCTCGAGTCCTGCGATTACCATCAATACAAATTACGTGATCACCTTTGTTTAAATTTTGTAATTTCTTACTGCGTTTATCATAGTATTTTTTTGTATTGATATGTTTATTCAACATTTTTATGTACTCAGAGGAAGCAACAAGGCTCGGTTCTAATAGTTTAGGATGAGTTGGTAGCTTACATCGAAGCCTACGACCCATAAGAAGCTGTGCAGGAGAGCTTAAACCGTCCCTAGGAGTGTTTCTATAATTAAGTAATGCTAACTGAAAATCTGTATTACTATTTATGGGCTTTGTTAGCAAGCATCTTAATTGTTTGAACAGCTCGTTAACTCTTACCGTTCGCTTGCGGATATCTAGGCGATGATGTCACATGATCAAACCCCCAATCATTAGCGAACGTTTTAAACTCATAGCTACTGTACTGCGTGCCGTTGTCACTCATCAGGATCTTGGGTATGCCATGTCGAGAAAACATATCTTTCATGGCTTGTATTACTGAATGAGAAGAAATATTATTTAATTTACAAACTTCTATGTAATTCGAATAGTAATCGACTACGAGTAAGAAATGATTTTTTCTAAACTCAAAGAGATCCGATCCTACCTTGTTCCACGGAAGCGGTGGTATCTCTACCGATATCATGGGTTCTCTAGCAGGTGCGTTTAATCTCTCCTGACAAACTTCACAACATTTAACATAACGCTCAATATCACGAGACATATTAGGCCAAAACATAACTTGTCTCGCGCGCCTTTTACAACGATCTATGCCCATGTGACCTTCATGAATGATATGTAACATTTGTTGTCTCATAGATGTAGGTATCATCACCAAATTGTCCTTAAATATTACACCGTCAATTACGTACAAATTTTCTTTTATAGACCAATACATTTTTACATTATTGGAAATATTAAACTTATGATAAGGAGGCCATCCTTTATTAATATAATTCAATAATGATTCAAAAACTGGATCGGATTTGGTTTGTTTCTTAATTAAAGTAAGTTTCTGATTTGAAATTGGTAAAGTATTTACTATCATTTTAAGCTGATAAACTACATTCGTGTGAATTTCCTCACTATATAACTCAGGTAGTGGCGCACGAGACAACGTATCCGCTATATACATATATTTACCTGGGACATAATTCACTACAATATCATAGCTTTGTATTTTCAACATCATACGCTGTAAGCGTGCCGGGACGGACATTAAAGGTTTTAGAAAAATGTTCTCGAGCGGCTTGTGATCTGTCTCAACAAAAATTTTTTTTTACCAAAAACGTATTGATGAAACCTCTCACATGCAAATACAATGGCTAATAATTCCTTTTCCACTTGCGCATAACGTGTCTGTGCATCAGTTAGGGTGCGGGATGCATACTCGACGGGGTGACCGTCTTGTAGGAGCACAGCTCCTAGTGCGTGATTGGATGCATCCACGGATAATGTTACATCCCGTGATACATCGTATAAACCAAGAACGGGTACCTGGCATACACTCTCTTTTAATAATTCAAGTGAAGACTGTTCACTTTCTTCCCAACGCCATTCATTATCTTTTTTTAAATGATTGTTTAAAGGTATGGCGTGTGTCCAATTGTATAGTAAATTCATGTTAAACTAATGCAAACAAATAGTTTTATATTAATTTTGTAAGTAAATTCATGAATATTATCAATTTAACATATTAATTGTATCGACTCTCAATAGGTGGCGCTGTGCCTACTCCTGAATCGCGCGATCGTTTACGTTACCCGATTTGTACTGGTATTTTAAGAAATTTCAATAAAGTGTCTATTCAGTTTCAACAACAGTGTGAAGTTTTATTTAGTGCTGACATCTGGTGCCGAAACCCGGGAAATTGCGTGAGTAAAGTGAAGTGTTAAAATTGTGAATTTTTAAAAAGACTGAATTTGGACTTGTAAAATTATTGTGAACTCAAAACACTTACAAAAATCGCGTTGAATTTGGGCTTGTAAAATTATTGTGAACTTCTCAAAACACTTAGAAAAATCTTGTCAAATTTGGACTTGTAAAATTATTGTTTACTTCTCAAAAACACTTAGAAAAATCGCGTCGAATTTGGACTTGTGAAATTCTCAACACTTAGAAAAATTGCAGTGAACTTGGACTTGTAAATTTTTACTGAACTTTAACATTTGAGATATTGGTATTTGGACATAGAATTATATTGTGATAAAAAAGTAAAACAAAGATTTCTTAAAAATAAAAAAAAGTAAAATTTAAAAGGACATTTTTTGAGTGAAATTGAAAATCAACAATGGAGAAGATGTTATTGAATCAAGAAGCTATGTATGAACATTTGAACAAAGCGTTTTCGAATTATAAAAGATCGCCTAAAGAAAGACTCAAAGTATCATACATTGAGTCAAGACTAGAAACCTTAGAAAAATTATTAGAAAATTTCACGAGAACTCATAGTGACTTAGTTGGAATGGTTCGAAAAGAGGATAGAAAAGAACACGATTATTTTACCGAAGATATGTACTTTAAATTTGAAGAAACTTATACGGACTATAAGTCAAAGATGAAGGATGATCTCAAAACTTACGGTGCTTCTTCGTCACAGGTGCCCGATATATCGGTTCCATCGAGTACCAAAGTGAAATTACCGCAGATTCAACTTCCTAAGTTCTCAGGGTTGTATGACGAATGGCAGACCTTTTATGATATGTTCACATCATTGATTCATACTAATCCAAGTTTAAGTCCCGTGCAAAAAATGCATTATTTAAAAAGTAGTCTCACAGGTGAGCCAGAAACCCTTCTAAAGAACCTGTCTACAACCGACACAAATTATGAAGAAGCCTTCAAACAATTAACACGCCGGTACAACAATAAACGTTACAATTGTAATGAGATTATGAAGCGACTATTTTCTCAAAGAAATGCTACTGATACGGCTACTTCCATCAAACAGTTACTTGATACCACATCATCTTCACTCAAATCCTTAGAGAATATAGGTGTCGATACAAGTTCTTGGGACGTAATTATCAACTATCTGGTTGTTTCGCGTTTAGATACTGAGTCACGCAAGCTATGGGAGATCCAATTAAGTCAATCAGATTCAGATAAATTGCCAACTTGGAATGAACTAGTGAAGTTTTTAGAGACAAGGTTCCGAACATTTGAGATGATACAAGGTAGTAAACCTGTAATGAAGTCACATAATACGCAACAAATTAGCACCAAACAAAAGATTTTTCATTCAACCACGCAAGATGAAAAGAAATCAAATATTAATTGTACTATGTGCAATAGTCAGCATCTACTCTATCAATGCAAACAATTTGGAAAACGGTCTCCTGCAGAGAGATCAGAGTTTGTACAATCAAAGAGGCTGTGCTTCAATTGTTTTGCACCGACACATTCAGTGAAAGAGTGCCGAGCGTCGGCATGCTGCCGCCGTTGCGGTCGACGACATCACACACTGTTGCATTATGAGAGGAGTGATTTACCATCAACATCAGTTATTAATCAGAAAACTGAAACAACGACTCCACAAGAATTGAGCAAGGATGATGAGAAAAGAGTAATAGCTCATTTGGTAACAGAGAAAAATCAAAGAGAGATGCTGTTGGCTACCGCTGTAGTCAAAGCATATTCACCCAATGGCTATTCACAAGTTGTGAGAGTTTTAATCGATCCATGCTCAGAAGGTTCATTTATAAGTGAGGCTACTGCACAGTCATTAAGCCTGAAAAGAGTTGCCATCAATGGTATAGTGTCTGGAATTGGAGACGGTCTAGCCAAATCCAAGAATATGGTGTCATTGAGTGTGGAATCATTTCACAATCCAAAGTATTCGGTCACATTGGATGCTTATGTACTGAGAAAATTGACATCATTTCTTCCGACGTGTCAAACTAAGATATCAGATTGCCTAGACATTGAGAAAGTGTCATTAGCTGATCCAGATTACGGATCACCTGCTAAAATCGATTTAATTTTAGGAGTTGAAGTATATGAAGAAATCATATTAGAAGGCCTCATGAAACATCCATCTGGGAAGGGTCCCATAGCACAAAAAACGAGGCTTGGGTGGATTTTATCAGGTCGAGTAAGGTGTGAATCATCTTTAGATAGTGATCAAATTATCAGCTGTCATATCAAAGTAAAAGAGGATGATTTATTGAAACAATTTTGGGAAATAGAAAGAGAGCCAGACGCAATTCAAAAGAAATTCACTAAAGAAGAAATGAGATGTGAGCAGATCTTTGATGCTACTACTGTGAGAGATAATAATGGTCGATACGTTGTTAGATTACCATTTAAAGATCTGATGCCAAAATGTGTTGAAGGAAAATCAAAGGAGATTGCTCTGCGCAGATTCCAATTACTAGAAAGGAAGTTACAGAAAAATCCATCATTGTATGATGAGTATAAAAAAGTAATCGACGGTTATAAAGAACAAAATCATATGCTACAGATTCGAGAAGTCGACGATATAAATAACCCAAAAGTAGTTTACCTTCCCCACCATCCTGTGGTACGGGAGGACAAGGAAACTACTAAAGTCCGAGTGGTCTTCGATGCCTCGTGCAAAGGCGTTAATAACGTGTCTTTGAATGACTGTCTACTTGTTGGTCCCAAACTTCAACAAGACTTGCGCCATATTTTAATGAGGTGGAGACGTCATCCCTTTTGCATACTTGCTGATTTAGTACAAATGTATAGACAAGTACGTGTCTCTGAGCAGGATACAAATTTTCAGAGAATTTTATGGCGACCAGATCCAAATAGTCCCATAGAACATTATAAGCTGATGAGACTCACATTTGGGACATCCTGTGCTCCTTATTTGGCGGTAAAAGTTTTACAGCAACTAGCAAAAGATGAAGAATTAAGATATCCTCGTGCTGCAAAGATAACACTTGAAGACTTTTATATTGATGATTTACTGACTGGGTGCGAGACAGAATTAGAAGCAATACAGATATTTGAAGAAATAAACAATCTAATGAATGTGGGAGGATTTCGAATACAAAAGTGGTGTAGTAACAGCAATAGATTAATGGATCATATACAAGAGGAGAGTCAAAGATCAGATCCATCTTTGATATTTAAAATTAATAACATGGTCAAAGTTTTGGGTATTGGCTGGAATAAAACCACTGACAATTTTGAGTATACGTTGCAATTACCCGAATTGAATGAGAGCATAACTAAACGCAAAGTATTATCAGAAATCGCTAGGTCATATGATCCTATGGGATGGATCGCTCCTGTGATTGTGGCTGCCAAAATATTTATCCAGAAATTGTGGAAAGCAAAGTTAAATTGGGATGAGAATCTTACGCCTAACTTATTTAAAGAATGGTGTTTGTTCAGAGGAGATCTTAACAATATAAAAAATATTGTTATACCAAGATGGCTAAATTCACGTCGAAGCGACCATGTAGAATTGCATACGTTCGTAGATGCATCCCAAGTCGCATACGCTGCTACAGTTTATATGAAAACGAGAGATGAAGCGAATAATATTTATGTCAATCTAGTCACGGCTAAAACAAAAGTGGCTCCAGTTGAAAAGGAAGTCAGTATTCCACGCTTGGAGTTATGTGCGGCAGTGCTTGGAGCCAAACTTATGTTTGAAGTCTCACAAATTATGCTAATACCAAAACAGAATTTACATGCCTGGTCAGATTCTACGACTGTTTTGGCCTGGCTTCGGGGAGAACCAAATCGTTGGAACACATTTGTAAGCAATAGAGTCTCAGAAATTCACACGATGCTTGATTCTGACCAGTGGCGCCATATTAGCACACACGACAACCCAGCCAACTATGCATCGAGAGGGATTAAGGGATCTGACATGGCTGATCTCACGCTTTGGTGGAATGGTCCTGAAGTTATATATCACAACAATACTTACGAAATTAGCGAAGCTTACTCAACGACTGAAGAACAAAGGGCCATTAAAACTTTAACTGCTGTCGTGCAATCTAAAGAAGAATTCATATGGACAAGATTTTCAACTCTAATAAAAATGATGAGAGTGTTATCCTATTGTAGAAGAATTCTTAATTTTAAATTACCAAAAGAGCAAAGAAGCAAACATTCAAAATTTATAACTGTAAAAGAAATGAAGGAAGTATTGAAGATAGTAATTAAGGCAACCCAATCGATATATTATCAAGCAGAGATACAGCAGTTAAAATCTCAAGGACACGTAAATAAGAAGAGTTCTCTACATACCCTTTGCCCCATCCTTGATGAGAATGGGGTATTAAGAGTTGGCGGTCGCATTAAAGAATCCGAAGCAAGTTTTGATACAAAACATCCCGTTGTTATACCTAGTGAAAGCCATCTCACAAAGTTAATAATAAATGATGCTCATTATAAAACTATGCATGGAGGTCCACAAATCATGCTTAATTACTTGAGATCCAAATATTGGATAATCCGAGCGAGAGAAAAGGTAAAGAAGTCGTATCGAGAGTGTGTCAAATGTTTAAGATATTCGCGCCAGAAAACCGATCAACTTATGGGTCAGCTGCCAAAGATAAGATTAAAACCCTCGAGACCTTTTAAAGCGTCTGGTGTAGACTTTACTGGATTTATAAATGTTAGATTTTCACCTGGAAGAGGCTCAAAATCATATAAGGGTTACATATGTCTTTTTATATGTATGTGTACAAGAGCCATACATCTTGAAGCTGTATCAGATTTGACATCGAGAGGGTTCATCACCGCTTTCCGTAGGTTTGTGTCTCGCAGAGGCCAGTGTGTGGATTTATACAGCGACAATGGGACCAATTTTGTGGGCGCTGATACAGAACTAAAATTGATGTTTGACCAAGCTAAGTCCAATCTCCCCACAGAAATTGCCCAAATGTTAGCAAATGATGGAACGGCTTGGCATTTCATACCTCCTCATGCTCCTAATTTCGGAGGACTATGGGAGGCGGGTGTAAAATCAAGTAAGTCGCATCTAAAGAGAGTGATAGGAGAGTCAACGCTAACAATTGAGGAATTGTCGACGGTACTGAATCAGATCGAAGCGTGCCTCAACTCACGACCTAATTCATATTTAAGTGAGAACCCTGATGATCCACAACCGCTAACTCCCGGCCATTTTTTAATTGGAGAGCAATTAGTGGCTATTCCAGATGAAAATAATTTTGATGTTCATGTTACCGGATTGCAAAGATGGAAGATGACACAAAAAATGGTGAACGATTTTTGGAAAAAATGGCCAGAAGAGTACTTGGTTAGTCTAAACCAAAGATACAAATGGTCAATAAAAAAACCAGAACCAGAGATAGGTGATATTGTTATTATTAAAGATCACAACCTACCGCCAACGAAGTGGCTGCTAGGTAGAGTTGTCCAAAAATATCCTGGCCAAGATGACATCACAAGAGTGATTAGTATTAAAACAAAAAATGGGTTAACTAAACGTCCATGTAACAAGGTGTCTATATTGCCTAACCCAGATACATTGTAGTTCTATTCTGTAGAGTTTATTTTAGTTTGTGTTAATTTTACTTCGCCTAGTTGTCATGGTGGGCGGTCTCTTTGTTAAGAGTCAGTTTCTTTCGTTCATTTAGGTTTTTTAGGAACTTTAATTTGTTTACATTTTTTAATATATATTCTGAGTTTTATTCAAAAGCGTTAAAGGACGAGTCCTTTGGTGGGCGGAATGTCCAATTGTATAGTAAATTCATGTTAAACTAATGCAAACAAATAGTTTTATATTAATTTTGTAAGTAAATTCATGAATATTATCAATTTAACATATTAATTGTATCGACTCTCAATAGGTGGCGCTGTGCCTACTCCTGAATCGCGCGATCGTTTACGTTACCCGATTTGTACTGGTATTTTAAGAAATTTCAATAAAGTGTCTATTCAGTTTCAACAACAGTGTGAAGTTTTATTTAGTGCTGACAGCGTGTTTTGAATAATTAGGAATAAATTTTGACAAGTAATTTACTAAACCTAAAAATCGCTGTAAGCTCTTTTTATCTGTTGGAGTAGGCATTTCTTTTATTGCTCAGATTTTATTATAATCAGGACTCATCCCTTTAGCACTAAACACATGGCCTAAATACGTGACCTGCTCCACACCTATTTGACATTTAGCCTTGTTAAATTTTAAATTTATTTTTCTGGCTCTTTCTAATAAGGCTTTCAATCTAAGGTCATGTTCTTCCTTTGTACTGCCCCATAATAGAATATCGTCGATAAAACTATCTACCCCCTCCAGGTTTTCTAAAAATAGACGCATTTTAGCATGGAAAACTTCCGATGCACAGCTTATACCGAAAGGAAGGCGAAGAAATTGGTAGCGCCCGAATGGTGTAGCAAACGTACACAAATCAGCACTCTGCCTATCAAGTTGCGGCGTGTAACTGCGCTGCCAGCTCTGATACTGTAGGTAGTTGAAAATGTGCGCGTTGAACTGCACGATTTAACTCACGGGGATCGAGACATATTCTAATACCATTATTCTTTTTAGCTACTAAAACCAACGGATGTACCCACTGGGTTGGATAATCCACTTTCTTAATAACTCCCAACTGTTCCATTTCAAAAAGTTCTCGTTTTAAGATATCACGCAACCCTAACGGGATTTTTCTAGAAGCACTTATAACCGGCCGAACCGTTTCATCAACAGTTATATGATATTCTCCTGGTAACCAACCCAAACCCTTAAATAAATCCTCGTATTTATTCGTTATAATAGAATAAATTCGTTTTACTAAGCCTAACTGCACACAAGACTTTCATCCCAACACGCTTTCACATCTCATATTGGCAATTACAACTTATTAGTTGTACACCGTTTCATTAAGTGCTATTGTCAACAAAGACGTCCCCACTACAGGGATCGTCGTGTGGGTGTACGACTCCAAAGAAATTTGCTTTCGAACAATATCTGTTTCATTAACCCTAAATTTCTAAATGTGTCGTAAGACATTATATTGACATCGGAACTAGTAAATAGCTTAAATTTAACACCTTTATTATTACATATTAGCACTTTATGCCACAACTCGCATTTATCATTTTCCGAAACCATTAATATATAAAACTGATAATTTTCGTTAGAATAACTATCATCATCATTCTCAACATAATGAACTCGCCCTGTTATGTTCCTATCCTCCTCTAATGAACGATTGCACTTACACATTCTCGCGAAATGTCCGCGATTACCGCATACAAAACAAGTGATGTTGCGCGCGGGGCATATGGCCCACGCGCACCGCACGTCCCCGCAACCATCGCACACCGGCGCCAGCGCAGGGCCCGACCGCGGCCGCGTGCGACAATCGGCGATGTCGGTGCGACGTGACGTCATCGCGCTCTATGCACCAGCAAGCTGCGATGCAGATGCACGACCATCGCCGCGTGTTCGCGCTCCGCCTCGCCTGCCGCGTCATCCGCGTCGTACCGTTTGCTTGAATGATGCTATCTCCGATTTGTTGTTCGCTTTCTAAAGTTATTTCGTCGGCTTGACATAATTTTACGGTCAAATCAAGGTCAAGGCTATCCGCACGTAATAGCCGATTTCTTGTTCTAGTACTCAGCACGCCGCATACTATACGATCTTTAATGAGATCATCTTCTAAGGTAGAAAATTCGCAATCTTTACTGATTAAACGTAATGCCGTTACGTATTGTATAATGGACTCGCCCTCTTCTTGATTACGTGTGAAAAACTTATAACGAACAAGCGTAGTATTCGATTTTGTACCGAAATGACTGTCGAATTTTTTTAACACAGCTTTAATATCATTTCTTTCGGTTTCGTTCTCAAATTGAAAGGTTTGATATATATTAAAACCTTCTGGGCCAATCAAATTTACGACTAAGCTTGCCTGGATTTTTGGTGGTTCCTTGTAAACTCCAGATGCATTTAGAAACACCATAAACTGTTGTTGCCAGCGCTTCCACCCGTCGGCCCGGCCGGCAGGTCCACCTTCCATAATAAACTCTGAAGGAGGTCGCGCGTGTTCCATTTTTGATGATTAATAACACTTGAGTTCCACTACAATCCTTCTACACAAAGTACAAATGGTTTATATTTGTATTAATTCACGTGTAAATCACTTTTTTTTTACCGCTGCCACCATGTTGTGGTGTTAATGATACGCGGGTCAGACAACAACTACTTTATTTCAAATCACCTTCATAATCACAACACTTACGTTCGAGCCTTAGAAGTTTTACACGATACTATGACGTAAAGCATAAGTAATTTCATAGCCTAGATTTTTTTTTTAAATGTGCGTGCGCTTCTTAAAAATTCACTGAAATCAATTTTTATATCATAACTTAAGATATAATCAAAAAGTCTTTCTTTTTCTACTTACATTGTACATTATATCGAATTCGTTTGATTTCATGCATTGACTGCGACATAAACTATGGATCAACACATTTTGTGTCCATGTGGACCACTTAAATTTTATCGCTGACTCCCAACATAGCTTCATTACCGAAAATTTGCCCTCGAGCTCATTAATATCCCTAAAACAAAATATTTGTATAGTAACATTGCATTTCACGACCGCGTAGAATGATTTTTTATGCGTCATTAGATATTGGGCGGTGGTATTATCTATTGGCTCTTCAATAATTGAGTCTTCTTCCTCATTGTCCACCTGGATGAGTTCCAGTCGTAGCCTGGCAGCTGTCGTGGCTGCTTGTGCCTCTCGCAGCTCCTTCTTGGCCAACTCGGTGCGGGCTTCCAGCTCTTTCCGTCTTCTTGAGACCTGATGGATGCAGGACGGTTCTTCTTCACCGTTGGTGCATCCTGGTCTTCCCTTGAAGCTGTTTCCCGCGTCGTGCCGGTGACGGTGGACTCGTACGAAGTAACTTCTGTGGTCTCTGTGCTGCTCTCTTGTGGTGCAACCTCAAGCGGCTGCTCCCTCGGAGAACCCCTCTAGCTCCTGGTGACTGGCATCCCGTAACGGTATCGAAGATCCGGCTCGAAGGACCAAAGGACCAACTGTTGGGTACGCGTCACTTCCCGTCTGCGTGAGGGAGGGGGGGGGTGTGTGACGTTTCCCCGGTTTGGACGGGCGTTTTGTTGCGCCGGATGCCCGTCTCGTAGACACCGTACGGATGCCAGTGGGCGGCGTGATGTTAGTAGTGAGGGGGTCCGGGGGGTGCAATAATGCACGACCGCTTGAGGAACCGGGTCTTCAATAAAAGTCGATATCTTGACTGTAGATTGTTCGCAGGACGACCAAAGCTTTCTTCTCGTTGTTACTTGTTGCTTGTACTTGTAGACTCGTTGAATTGCACCGTGCCCAATACGGCCCCTCTTCGAGCTTAAGTAGTTCGAGGAATGACCGTAAAGAGAGCCCCGTTTTATTCCGTGTTTATTTCGTGTTTTAACTTTACTTTTCGCTTTGGTTGCCCTGTTAAACTCTTTATATTTCTCTCATTATATATCTTATGTACACATGTCATATATCAAAATGTTCCTCTTTGAATTACCTATCCATTACATATTTACTTATAATATACATTACGTATATATTCCGTATATAAGCCAAAAACAATGTAATTTACGGGCGGCATCACTATTTTCCGCTCGTAAAATCTCTATAATATTCGATATACTTACTCTATTGGCTTACTCTATGTGTTAATCTATTCTATATTAGTTATATTTTCACATATGTGACACACAATACATAATCGTTCATATATATCTTAATATATAACATGCAACTTGTAATGTAGCGTATTCGCTTACATTTTTCTATAATATTGTCAGTATTAATCTATTTTATCGTAACACATAGTATATAACACGTAAATACAATAATAACACATATTAACCTAACCTAAGACACGAAAACAACCGTTCTGTCGCCAACAATTATTAATATATTCTATGATTTCTAATATTTTTATAATTATTGACGATTTACATAACCCGTCAATTATGGAATAATTACACAACAAAATTTTACAAGAAACGGTTGAGAAATCACGAAAAATTAAATTTTACTTAACTTACTATTATTCAAAATAAACTTCATAATCTTGAACTGTTATGGGTTTCATTTAATCGCTTTAAGATGGTCTATAATAAAGTCTTTATTTCATAAAGCTAGCTCCAATAATTTGGAAGTTATTGAGATTTTTGTTACCGACCCGCTTTCTTTGTGGCCCAGTTTAATACGCCTATCGGGAAATTTGGACAAAAAATTAAATTTACAGACAGAACTTCAGATTTATTCATATAGATTTGGATAATAACAATGTCATTAGAAGTCTTTTCACATATTATATCATTGGATAATAATGAGAATATATCAAGTACTAATAAGTTTTATGTGAATGAAGTACTTTTTGTCAGCAAACCCAAAACTGAATATTGTGAACTAAAACTATTATTATTATTACAGATTTTTAAAATCAGGTTCATAGTAAAACGAATCACTTATTTACTACAATGTAAGGATAAGCAGGCGAAAGTTCGTAAAAGCTTAAATTAAGATTTGTATTTAAATTATATGAAGTTATTTGATACCTTTGTTGTATTATAATTAAACACATGTTGTTATGAAGGTATTCAGTTTCCTTTACACTAAGTATAGTTATCATGTATATACAATAAGACCGCATGTAATGTTTAGAAGCAATAATGTGGCTTTCTAACGTTACAAAGGCATGTGATGTGTATTGTTCTTGGATAACTTACGGCCTCAAATATAACCATGAAGATAGGGAGAAATGCTTATTAAATGCTATTTAATATAATTTCTTGTTTTCGTAACCGGAAGATTTTAGAAATGTAACAAAATTTATGCCAGAGTTGTGGAGCGTAAGAGTTATAGTCTGATTACGCAATTTGCGCTTTGTAACAAATATATTAATTTAAAATGAATGATAGCTCATCCGTAGCGTTTACCGATATGGCGTCGAATCCTTGCAATGAGCCGGAACTTTTGATGAAGGAAAACCTCATGATGGTGGTAGGGAATTTTTAATGCCCCTTGGTTAAGGTCACCCACAAGTTGAAAATTTGTTGTTAAGTGGCAACTTCGAGCTATTTCAGTTACTGTTGTACTTAAGCGGATGTGCCATAGATTTTATATATCTATAGGGTATCCCCATTACTGATTTGATCACGCAATGAAACAACGAGCATAGCCCTTTCCATTGCTTTTTGAATGATTAAGCTTTCTTATGAGGGCCACAGTTAGCGACCATGTTACAGTACCATAGGTCATCACTAGTAACACACACTGGTCAAAGACTTTCGTCTTGAGACTTGAGGATCGTGTGTGTGCCAGTTTAGAATAACACCACCTATATAATCAAAGGCGACCGAGGTTTTAGCAAAACGATAAGCAACAGTGTCTTTTGAGTTTTTTTTTAACAAACTATGATCGCCAAACCGCCTGCCAAGCGTTCCGATTACGGCAAACCCCACATTACGAAAATGTATCAAAGATATTTTATAATTTTAGCTTATGTAATACGCAGCGAGACGGTACTCAGGAACGCTGTTTATTGTAGTCGACTTATTAACTGAGGTCTTTACGATTCCATAGCTCGACCGAGAATCTTTTCAAGCCATTTGTTGTCAGTTTGTAAGGGCGTGTGGGTACTGATACTAAGACATTAGTAAGGATTCTATAATTACATCTACATGATTCTCCAACATATATTATATAGTATTTTATTTAATATGTATTGTTGGTAGAGGAATCCGGTCCTTGGAATACTTATCCCCGCTTGCAATGAAATCAAATCATACATACGTACAGATTATATTAGATACATTTTGAAGCAATGGTGGCTCATATGATAGCGTGTATGGACTCCGCGTCGATCGACGTGCAAAACATCGTGATGAGACCATAGCATGGTGGTAGGCATTTTTCTACTGCTCGCCGGGCTAATTACCACCCTCAAACTGAAAATCTGTCGCTATTTTGTACCATTTTACCATTGGCTAAAATTTTCCCGTGGGTTCCTATCTCATTTTCTCCCACGTTATATCTTATGAATTTATGTGTATGCCGTCTCTTTTTACTGTCGCTTTCGCTTTTTCGTTTCATCGACTTTCAAATCAACCCGATGCTAAAGAAGTTTTCACTTCAAAAATATACACTTGAAAAACATTATCCTCCTTCTGAACAGTCGGGAAAGATGGGGACGAAACTAGTCCATTATAGTAGGTATTAGCACGCGTGAAATGCCTCTGAAGTAAGTATTTTATAAAGTGGCAATACATCACCCACAAGTATGGAATTATTTATGAACTAGATAGTCAGGACTAATAGACGTTGTGGCGAGTGCCAGTATAGTGCATGGTTACGTGCCGAGATTTTCATTACAGATTGGACAACAAAGGGACCCCTATAAAGATGAATGGCCTAAAGGACACACTTTTATAGTGAAGGGATATGCCTCGGTGTTTCAAATTTCATGGGTTTTCGAGATAATATCGAAGCCCTTTCACGACATTATCGGCAACATACGTATACTAATTCACGATTCCCAAAAGTTTTGTTTTATGTAAAGTCTATATTCATACTCTACAAATATATAAAACACAAAATATTGTTTGTATGTTTGAACTCGCTAATCTCTGAAAGTAAGGGTCAGATTCGATTTTTTTTGTATTTTATAGCCTATTTTTTAAGGAAGGTAGGTAGACAGCCCGACAAGTGAAATACTTCCACCCTACAGAAGATCGCGGCCAAATAAACTTGTGTTGTGTTCCTGCAGAGAGTAGGGTTTCCAGAGCTCCTTGGGTTAGGGGAGATCAAGGTGCGCAACGCGCTAGTGATATCAATGGCATTACAAGCGTCCATAGGCTACGGTAGCGGCTTACCATCAGGCGGACGGTATGCTTGTTTGTCACCTTTGTAGTATAAAAAAGGTTATATATAACCTTAGAAATGGGGCAGTATAATGATCGTCAAGCATACTGGGTTGAATAAATTTAACACGTGTGATATCGTGGGACATAATAATATAGTGTTTGGGGAACTACAGCTGGATATTTGAAAAGGCATAACTTTTAGTTTCCACTATGCTATAATAGAGCTGTCAAAATATTGGGATTTCTGACTATATCCTCTTTGGCTTTTAAAAGTCTTTACGTTTTTAATTTGCTATCCAATAGTTTGATACGATGTACCTAGATTTGATTATGGATCTTAGGTCTGGTTATATTTTAAACTCCATGTTATATATCCAGAAATAGTATTAGTGATCATTAATTTTGTAATTCTGTGATTGTAATTGTACGGGCATGAGCCCATAACGCTAAAGTCCATGGAGTAAAGAAATCTGCTGCAATTGATCTCTCGACTCAACACTAAGTAGTCTACAATAGAGGAGCAACACTTATTATAAAACCTAAATTTATCTTAAATATTAATAATAAACAGAACCTGTAAGTAATAGTGATTAGGATATAAAACCCTCGGGAAGAGAGATTCATCAGCTTAGTTGACATAACTTTCATATATTAATAGTTTTCCTTAATGCCTCTTAAAAGAATCATTAGTCAGACTTAGATGTAGAAACGGTCCGTGCTCCGGATAAAGGCTGTAATTTGTTCCGGAAACGTGGGTCGTTGCTCTGACAGAGGCTGTAATAAAGAAATTTCCAAGTAAATCTCTGTTTCAATAGAAAAAAAAAAATGTATTATATCTATAAATTTAATTGATAAATCGGATACGTTGCAGTTTACAAAAGATTCTTCTTCAGCCTTTCTCTATCAAAAGTTGCCTCATTCACTGCGCACCATTTCCTTCAATCTAAGCAGTCCTCATCCAAGTTCTCCATAAAATTTTCAGTGCAATTCATGAGCGGCCTGGCCTACACAGGGTTCTGTGACCTGTTCTGGGTCTTCACTCCAGTAGTGTTTTACCTCATCTACCACTTCAATTTCCTTTGAACTACAACCGTAGAAATTTGGTGAAAAACAAGACACGAACAAGAAAAGACGTGTCGCCCAAAAAATTAAGATTACTTAAAAATCGATACAATATCAATATTGTTCAACTCTGTGCGTTTGCCTTGATATTAAGTGACGATGTTGCATAAGATGGGAGTCCGCTAACACTAGCAAACTGTCTTCTCAATTGCAGCTATCGAACCCATATAGGTGCTTGTCGACAAATTGTAAACTTGAGGGTTGTAGTTAGGTGATCATTACAAAATTTCCTGCCACAATGCTATGACTTCATTGCGATTTCCTTCATCTAAAAGTCAGGTTTGAAATTTGAATTCATGTCGATCAACTACCAGTGACTCCTCATTGCTTTAAATTATTCCAGAAAGCTATAGTCTCTAAATATATGCTGTTATTACCTTAACTTTTATACTAAATATGAACAGAGTAAATCTTACATATAGCCTTTGTTAATGGGCCCTTAAGAGGGTATTTGTCAGTCAGATCGGGATAAAAGCTTTAATCCGTCCAGGAAGCGATGCGAGACAAACAGGGTGCGGGTCGAACAAGCAGCTTTACAACTTATTAGTCACGTTTGTCCGCACTCAGATGGTATATACCACTTCTCTTGTAATCTTTCATGACCTGAAAACTTTGTTATTATTTTTAAATATTGTAAATATTTAAGTGTTTTTAGTCGGATGTTAATCTGTCATACGGTAGTTTTCATTTTAACTCATAAACTTATAATATTTGGTTCTATGTTATATTATTTTAGCACCAATGTACGTGATATAACTTGTTTATTGTGTACACATGAGGTGAATTATAAATAATGCCAACAAAAACATAAATGTGAAAAAGTGGCCAAGTTCGGTAGAAACGACGGTGGTCATTTTAGGCAATTAAAGAGCTGAGATCTAACGGGTGCCTAGTTCCATTGGAGTTCTGTTAATTATAGCCATGGGAATGTACGTACCTCAATTCATTTACTAAGCATTCTGTTACTTTCTTTCATATGAGATTACTAAATTAGCTATGTCTAAATGATTAATTAATAACGATCAAAACATTTGAATTATTTAATTAGAAATTAACGAAATATTAATGATAACTCAAAAATAAAACATATTCAATTGACATGTTGTAGGCGTCATCTGTTAACAATCTGTTAAAGTAACATGACAGCTGTTAGTTTATTTGCTAACTTTAATGTGTGAAATATCCGCACGGGTCAGCTAGATATTACATATATATAATTAGCGGTCGCCCTAAGGTCGAAATTCGACTAGCGACTTTTGATCATAGACGATTTTCTGTCTGACATTTGCAGTATGAACCTAAATAATGAATATTATATCATTTGCTGTCACTTTTCATTGCAAGACAATATCAATAATTTGGCGGGTGTAAGTTCAATGGCACTGGTCTGGTTAGGATTCGCAGATTTAATTTATTTAATTTAATATATTAGTAACATATTATAGATAAATTTTAGCTTTCTGCGCTCCTTCTCCGTTTAAACTTTAACCATGCCAAATCTCACAGACTTCCATCCGCGCAATTTTAGTAAGAAGGAGTACAAAGTTTTTGCTTCACGTGTTAATATAATGATGATAATTCTTAATCATTATTTAATTGCACAGCGTGAGGCGAGTGACGCGGAGAGGCTCACGATTGAAGCGGGGACGCAGACGGCGAGTGGTCGTTACACTTGTGAAGTGTCCGCCGACGCGCCTTCATTCCAAACAGCACAAGTACACACACACATGTACGTCGTCGGTGAGTCTGAGTACCCTCTTTTGTATACAAAACTTGTCAAAATTCAAATAGTTACTATCAAAGTATACTTTCTTTTGTTTAGTAGCACGGCACTATTAGTGATGAAAGTACATTTTTTTAAAAATGACCACCATCGAGAGATTTGCTATTCATCGCATGCCTTCGCTGTCTTGCTGGCCTGCAAGCCTCTTCGCAGCTGGATATACACTAGCTTATCCTGAAACGCGACAACCTAAAAAAGTCTTTATCACACCGTTTGATTACTGGATATGCATCGGTTAATTTTGGAATGCAACACACAGTAGTGTACCACTATTGTAGGTAGTCACGAAGTAGCCCATAAAATTGTCGCGTGGCTTGACCTACTATCGGCAGATAGCAGATTCCAGTAGTTTATTGGGCATTGACCAATTTTTGTGCACTTACTTTTTGATTGTATGAAAAATTTCTTATTTTGCTTTTTTATGTTTTTGAATAGAGCAGACATTATTGTTATGATGACGTCATTACAGTCATAGAAATTTTATGGCTTGAGCATTTTCATAAAAAAGAAAATTGTTAACGTTATCTGTGCTGGCATGTGACATACTCTGTGCTTGTGATCATACCGTAGTGTGTAGATATATCAACGTTGCCAAATAGTTATATTTTTCGTAACTTTGACCCTCACGTGTAGAATGTAAGTAACTTTTCTAATTAACGCAATTTTCGTAACTTATGAGGATACTAAGTTTTTATTATTAAACTAAATTTGATATTTTTCCAAAAAATCGGCTCACACGCTGCGAAGTTATTACAAAATCTCCTACAAATTTAAAATTAGTTAATAGTGGCGACAAGGGTTTCTACTGTTTGGATAAAACAGCAACTAATTTATAACACTTGGTAGGAAACATGTAACATCTCAGGATACGGAACGTAACTTTTGATTCATGTGCTCTGACAACACTGGCGTATTTTTTGACAAACTCAACATCATTTGACAAATGACAGTTGACACAGATAATCTAAATACCAGAGATAAATAACAATTCTAAATTCGTTTTTAATGCTAGTGATTACGTCACGTAGGTCAAATAAAGAACACGGGATTATCTTCAAAAATTAACCTAGAATGCAATTCCACGAAATGGTTTTTGTTGTAGACCTGATTTAAAAAATGAACATTCCCAAGTCAATATAAAATTATTTATCTAGAATTGATTAGCATCATTGATTGATGAAGTATCAACTCCAACTCTCAAAGCCTCGAAGCAAGATGATCAGAAGTTCGTACTTGGAAACTGGCTCACTTAATGAAACATTAGAAAATAGTTTAGCAATTTAATATTCACTAACAGCAACGTCAGCGCTTCGGTTCTGTTGCTAAATTGTTTGATCATACCATGCTGCAAAATTAGGCATCTCGAGATACGAAGTTACTTCACACTATGCCACATATTATGGTCGAGAGGAAAATTATAATTTGAGATATGCGGCTTCTAAAAGTTTTCTTGTGTTAGACAATTAGTCCGGCCAATTTCAGAAGCCATTGTTCACTGTGGTCTCTAGATATTTTCATGTCTTAACTTTTGGGCTTTGTTAAAAAATATATTTAGCTTCCTAATTTATTTTCATTGGTTAAAATATAATTTGCTCTATATAATGATATTTAACAAAACAAATAATAGTTTATTATAATAGGGAATTCCCTCAAATTTGTTTTAGAAATGCTTATCTATCGAGATAGATCGGTTTAATTCCTGGTCATATCCAAAACTCATGGATCTGTTAATTTTTAATTTCATTAAAATAAAATTTCTTTAGCACCGTTGTGATTTGAAACTATGAAATGAAAATGTGACACTAAAAAAAGACAAACACATACATACATCTATAGGATTTAGCCTGCGAGAGAATGAGATAGAATACATTATTCAAGGTTAATATATGTAAGTTCTGATTTTCATGACTATGATCGTCGTCGAATTGGGCTAACGGTGTGACGACCAGACTTGTATGCCCTGTAGAATGTATAGCACGATTGGTCGATAGTTCTAGTCCCGTTGGTTTAAGATTTTTAAAAGGAGATCAAAAAATATATTTGTATGTTTTCTGAAAGTTTCACATCTACCTCGTGTGAACTGCAGACATGTTTTTTTATCTGTACAGTATTATAAAGATATAAATTCTCTTTATTTGTAGAATGTGATTCCCGGAACTACTGATCCGATTCTAAAATTTCTTTCACTGATAGAAAACTACTTTCACCTTGAGTGAACGAATTAAGCCGTGGGCGGTTGCTAGTAATTAATAAAGTAAAGTATTTTTGTTACGTGGTGTTTGGAAATTAATTTAAACATAATTTACATATTAAACGTCCATGTAAAAGAACTGAGCGAGCAGCATCGGACACGTGATAGAATTGAAACTTCTTAAAAAGGTAGACAAGAATAGCCTATATATACTGTGTGTTACATACACAATATATAGCTATCTTTCTCCTTCGCTCTACGTTATATCTTTCATCTCTCTCATATAACGAAATGCGCATAAACGTGACGCATCCTTGAAATTTCACTCTAAATTATTCTTGTCCAATTATCGAATCGCCGCTTAAGTTTTATTTTAAAATAAAATCTTAGTCAAATACGTTGATCTACCAAGATATTTTTTTAATAAATAATTATGCTAAGAGTGAGTGAGTGAATCATTTTTCGAATAAGAAATTATAAAGTGATCATTTTCATACCACGATGTATCTTAGAATAATAATTATTTTTGATCGTAAATTGTGTTATACATATACACTTTACAAACAATCTTCTATACCTATAACTATAAATAAAAAATAGATGTCATTTACCCAGATAGTAAGTATAATGAGAGTTAATCCAAGTTAAAAGTTTATCTTTGTGTCGAATTTCATCCAAATCCGTTCAGCTGTTTTTGCGTGATTCAAATAATGAATATCCAAACATACAAACTTTCACATTTATAATATTACAAGGCGTAGCCCACGGTTTCATCTGTCTTAAAATTTTGGATATGATTAGCGTAAAATCCGTTCTTAGTGAGCATTTACATTGCGAAAGGAGAGTAATATGTTAAATTTCAAATAATATAGACCTATAGTTTCGGAGATCTCGAGATGAGTGAGTGAGTGAGTGGTATTTCACTTATCTATATTAATATATCTGTAGTTCTGTCTGTACATTTAATATTTTTCCAAAATTTACCGATAGGTATACTGTATTAACGATACTGATCACGAATATGCCATTAATATTTTTTTGTCTCTGTCTGTCTGTTTTTTGTCTGGATTTAACACAGTTTTGTACACGGCAAGTATAAGTTCCATGAATCATGGCCTATGAGAATTTACAATAATACTTTTAGGAATCGTAAAAAAAGTCCCAAAAATTTTAATTTTCAATAGTTTTTCGCAGAATTTGATGAAATTTTGTACACGGGAAGTATAAATAATTACATAGTTGATGGGGGCTATGACAATTGTCAACATTACTTCTAGAAATCGTTAAAAAAAATATTGCATTTACAACAATTCTCAACCGATTCTGATAACATTTCTTAATTGAGAGACTATAAGAATCGTCAATAATACATTAGGAATCATAGAATAGGATAATAATTGTTTACCGATTTTAATGAAAATTGTACAAGGGAAATACCTGCGTAGTACCAAACGCATGTGAAGCCGCGGGCACAGCGCTAATATATATATGTATATACCTGTTTACATTTACTGTTAAATATGTATGTTGAAATATTTTATCTATTTGTTGGCAGTTCTACCTAACGAGGGCCCGTCAATGTACGGACTGAAGCGTCGCTATCGTCCTGGTAACACGCTGAAAGTGGAATGTGTCAGTCACAACTCCCTGCCTGCTGCCAACCTGTCATTCTTCATCAACAGTGAACCGGTAAGTTTTCTACCCACAGAACAAGACAATAGACAATCTAGACAAATACTATTTCGTATTACGTATTCGAATTTTATCTTGATCTGACATGTGGTGGTTTTTTTATTTTAAATATAAACTTATATTATATTGGTAAATTGGTTATTTTCGATAATTGAAGGGGATTGTAAATAATAGTTAATTAGAAACATGCATTCTGAGGTGCCACAAAAGTTTTTTGAACTATTTTAACAAGAGAGTTCTCCTTATCTTGATGTTGATGTGATGTTTAAAGATTAGAAAAAATATTATTTGTGAAGATAGTCTTAAAGGAAGTGTATCCAGTGACATCATAATAAAAAGTACACACAGTAAAGGCCTTGTCAAACAGAGCGAACTGAAGGCGTGGCGAGGCGTTTTTGTTTTGATGCGGTTCGAAACGCTTCGCTATCGCATTTCTATGTGACTAGGTTCAATCGACAACATACATTACAAACCAAAAACGTATATGTATTATGTTTTATATGATTGCTTTTTTATCTCGCTTGCATGGCTCGACGAACTGTAATCAAAGGATAATATTGATTTTGGTGTGGAATAAGATATACGATATTATGTTTTATCAATAATTACTTAAGTTTAATTTATGCTCAGCAAAGCGGGCAGGTAGCGACTAGTTATCCTTGTTTAATGATTCACGTATTATATGTTGTTTTGAAACTAATTTATCACAGCTTATGCGAGAGCCTTACCACGAACAGGTGGGTTTTTATATTCATGAAAATATTTAGTACTTACAATTATGTTAAAGTAACCTCGCGTAAAATCTATCTCTATATAATATTTCTCATGCATTTTTATAGCAACACTGTATCTTCCTTAATTATTCATCTTAATTCTTAGTTCTTCATTCTAGAATTAATTACTTCATTAGATTTTAAAATCATTTTAAAACTTATGTTTCCCGCTGTTGACGATTAATAGAGTAATTGTTTATAATTAATGTTTTCGATTAAAAAATAAGAATTTTTTCAGCACCCCTAACATGTAGGAGTCGCCATCTGTTAACAGACCGTTTACCTAATATGAGACATGACAGCTGTTAGATATTTTATAAAATATTAATATGTTAAAATCTATTATGTCCCCTTTTAGAATGTTTTTCCTTACTTTTTTTCTATTACATTTTAGATATGATATTATAGATTCTGATACAAAAAAAAAAAAAAAAAAAACAAAATTTACGACAATTTTTGTCATTCCGATATTTACTGTTTTTGTATTGCTGACATAATAAAAAAATTAATTTTCTAAGTTAACGTAATGAAGAGATTCACAGCCATTCATACTAAAGGTCTAACTATAGCTTGCTATACTTATCTTAATTATATCATCTAGTCTATCTATAGTTACACTAACTGACCGACTATCAAAACGTGTAGGGTACTTTCTGAAAATGTACAATCTTGAAATTTGGCACAACCGAGGCATTTTAGCTTAAATTAAGGAATAAATCCGATATTTATTTCTTGTGACGTAATAATCCCTTAGATTTAAAGAGATATAAAAATAATAAATTCATATACACAAACAGAAAAGAAATTAGTTAAAACCGCAATTATTATTTTACTTTAAAATTCTCGAAACATTTTAAACATTGAAAAAAAAAAACAATCCCCTCTAAATTGCCTAAACTTTAAGGCCCTAACGTTTGACGATTGGCCTAACGTTTTGACCTTATTACATAAACCGAGATCACAACTAACCGCTTCATAAATCGTGTTTTATAAGTTTATAAGCCAAGATTCTGAGGTTTGTAATAAATAATATCAAATTTCTAGTTGACAGCACCAAAGATATTCAATGTATACAGAAGCTTAATGGATAGTATTCATCACTAATTGCTCAGCGACTCGGTAACTTAGCGATCGATGCCTAATTGAAGCCGGAGGACCCAAAACAAACTCAAAGTTAGCTACACAAACTGCGTTTTAGGGCTGTCTGATAGCAAATCAATTACATTAATTGCCAGGTTGACACTCGGTTGATGTTTGTGTATGATTACTCTCAGTAACCTTTTCATAAACAAATACTAAGTTTATGAATGACCCATACGGTATTAATATTACGAACCTCAGTCCTAGTCACATATAAATTAATATTTTAAATATAACTGATGGTATGTCTAATATATTACATATTTACCAAGGGCAAACTTTTATAAGATTACATGTGACAGAGATGTTAATGTTAAGATGGATGTGTAGTGTGATTACAATGGATAAGACCAGGAATGTGTATAATAAAGGAACTATAAAAATAGCACCAGTCACCGAAAAGTTGATAGGTAGCGTGGTATGGGCTTGTCATGTGGAGGGATGAAAGTCATATATCTAAAAGAATGTTAAGCATGAAGGTGAACTGAATGATATAAAGTAGAGGGGAGAGGAAAACATGTTGTACCGGCCCTACTTAAGTAGGATAAGAGATAAGAAAGAGAAAACTATGAACAAACCATTATCTTATAGAGATTATTTTTGGGCGTGGATTCGAATCCCACTTCTGAAAAAAATGTTAAACACTCGTTTGAAGCAATGATGCATTAGAGGTCGCAAGTACGGACACAACGCCAATCGACGTGAGTACGAATCCCTGTCATGAGTCTGAGTTTTCGGTGAAGGGACATATCGTGAAGAAACCGTAGCATGGTGGTAGGGTTTTTCCTGATGACCGCCTGGCTAGCTACCACTCTTAAATTTAAAATCTATACACTTGAGCTAGCACTAGCACTAGCTGCACTTGAGAGCCAGTCCCCCACTAGGATTCGCATGTGAACATATTTGGCCACATTGACACTTACCCTCACTAGATATTGTGACCAAAAGCTAAACGTACAAAGAATTAAAAAAAAAACTTTCTCTTGATCATATATATTCAAACATATATTGCATGATTAGCAACTTTACATTCAATAATTATTAATAAACACAAAAGTTATCCAAAGAAATTTCACTGTCAAAATTGTTACTCACGAAGTCGGAAGTTTCTAAATTGTTTTAATAATAAGAGAGAAGGTAATACAAAAATAATTTGATAACCAATTAGTTGATTGCAATCTCCTTTCTGGTTCGCATTCATACTTAATACCGGCATATTGCTTGGTCTGTTAGTATTGTTACATAATTTATTTGCGGCCTGTAAGTACTTTGAATATAGTTTTTAAAGTCAAAAATTAATTCTGTTCTTTATAGTGTTTTGTTCATATTATTCTTTGATTGCCCAAGATATCGACACATTTGGAACAAAGATCTGGTTTCTTTAATAATTAGATTTTTGATTAGAATTGCTAACAGTTCTAATTTCAAATACACTTGTCTTCTTTCACCGAGGCTGTAAATCGATGTATGGAATTAAAAGTTTGGCGTTTTTTAAAACAAAAATAAGACACAACTGTAAATTCCTCTTCTAATAGATTAAAAAAAAAAAAAATCAAATTCGTGTTCATCGCATTAACTAGTAGGAATTTGTTTATTATTGTTTAAGTGTAAAAGTCTATAAGAAGTAAACTTTTACAGGAAATTCGTTAAATTGTTGCCAAATTTTGAAATCATAACAGAACTTTTACATTACGGAAAGGGTGAGAATTGTGTACCGAGTTACATTAATTTGAAAAGTTGTAACCTCTTTGGCGTCAAATTTCACGTTGACGTTTCACGAAAGTGCACCTCTTTTAGATACTTTTCTTTTTTAATTCAACCATTGTAATACAAATTTAAATTAGGTTGAGATATGAAGAATGCTTTTTCGAAAAACTCGTACTAATTTCATTAAAATCTATACATGTATTTTTTGTGATTTTTATAAGTGTTTTGTTTTAAGGAGATACAGATGACAATGAAATGATATTACTTTTAAAGTGAAAACTTTGTTACTGTTGGTAATTTGAAACGTGATGAAATGATAAAGCGACACTAAAAAGAGACAAACGCATAAATCTACAGCATCTAGCCTGCGAGAGAACCCTGATTTTTACGACTATGATCGTCGTCGAATCAGTTTAGCGGTGTGATGATCAGACTTGTACGGACTATTGTATGTACAGTATGAGAAGTCCATAGATCGGGCCCATTTGATTTAGGATTTTTAAAAAGAGATTTTAAAGAAGTTATTTTTATGTTTTCTGAAGATTCCACTTGTACCACCTGTGAACTGCACACATGTTTTTGGAGTTTATTCGAGTTTACTACTTAAGCATTGATTTAAATTTAAAAACACTGGTATTGAAATTTTATGAGGAGTTAAATTTATAAAAGCGTTAAAAGAAACGTTTTCACTATGAAAACAGATATATGTATTCATACATCATCTTGCTTTTAAATAAACCATTAACCACTCAGTCAGTCGATCAGTCCGTCAATTCGTCAGTCCGTCAGTGAGTCAGTGAGTCAGTGAGCCAGTTCGTCAGTCCGCTATTCTATTTCCGTCAGTCCTATATCACAAAATATTAAGAATAAATTATTATAATAGTTTTAATTATTTTTAACCTTAGGTACATAAGTCATGAGCTATTTATTATTATTATTTAATGGAAATGTGTATTTATTATGCCAATGTTACGTGGATTTAATATTGTTCTAATCTTCACAGTTCAAACAACGATTTAATAAGATAGTAAATCTCCTGTTAAAATGTCACGGAGATTTTGTGGCAACTTAAAAACCATGCTACTACTTATTGTTTATAATTCACTTCACTTAAGCACAATAATCAAACTATATGATACAAAATTCCACTAATATTACATCATATTAGGCTACTTAGGTAACGTAAGTTTATTAGTTAAAATAATAAACCACAACATTACATATCAAGATCTCGCCAAAAACTCCGTCATGAGTCACCTGTAATTTTCAATAAGGCCATTAAAGGATAATTAATAAAGGTATTAAAAAATGAAATTCAACCATGCCATATTCTTCTTCTTTAATTTAAGAGCTCAGTTCTTATTAGCGGAGCAGCTTCCACTGTTCTCTATCCTCTGCCTTTCTTTTGATCTCTTGTATGACACGACTCCCACTTTATCCTTCAATTGTTGGAAAAACCTTCGTCTAGGCCTTCCCCTTCCTCGGTTTCTTTCAAAATTTCCTTCCATATTTTTTTAAAACGAACTTAAGATGTAGGTTGAGGTGCTAAGAAGAAAAATAAAGAAATTTGGAACAAACTTGGAATGAATTATAAAATTTGATAAAGCGGAAGCACCATGCACGACAACCATGAAAACATATCATCATTGTGATGGTCATTATTGTCAAACGTAGCACATGTTTGGAAACCTAGGAGGTGCTAGTTTTTTTGGTATAAGATAATGAAGGAAAAGAGAGTAACCGTAGAGAAAAAAGAATTGAGGCGTCCGCTTCGTAGGAAGCCTGGCTGATGTGAAATAAGTATCTTTTATATGTTTTTATGTCCCATTTTCTTGACGTAACGTCAAGATGTTACCGTCTTACATTTTTGACGAAAGTTGATAAACGTATAACCTTAGGATCGATGGCATATATAAAAAAACAACAATTTTCATACATCTATATTAAAAATACGGATTTTCATACAAACTCTCATCCCCCTTTTGACCACATTAGGGGTTGATGTCAAAAAATCCTTCTTTAGTGTTTACCTATAGTGTTAAAAGAATCCGCATGCAAATTTAAGAGGTCCTAGCCCCATTAGTTTAGGCTGTGCGTTGATATGTCAGTAAGTCTGTGAGTTATCAGTCAGTTATGTTTGAATATTTTATTTTTATGAAGTTATTTACAAAAGAAATATATTTTATTGAAGTACTGGCAGTTTAAATTTAGTTTTACACTTTTATTAAATTCACTTATAATACATAAAATCAAGTTCATACACCAATACAAACGTAAAGTAGCGAGTGAATGTAGTAGAGAGAGAAGCGTCCAGTATACATATTTACAGGAGAGCGCAGAGTCGGATAGAGCCGAGTGGACGTTACTCTGACTGTGTTACAGCTTAAGGTAGGATAATGGTGTTTGGTATGTATTTTGGACTTACGGAATTAAATGATTAATTAATTATTATTATAATTAATTATTAATTAAATTTAATGTCACTAAATGAGCACTCACTTTCTTCACTTAATATTGTTAATTTTTCTATCTTTTTTATTGAATTGACCGAAGCACTCGCGAGGCCATTTATTGTTCGGTATATTTTTTTCTAACCGCCTTCCCGTCGATGATTGATTGTTTCTCTCACGCTAGAGGGCGCGAGTGGTTCTTGTGTTGCGCGGTCGCGCGTGGCGCTGCCCGCGGCTCACTGACGGGAGATTTTAATGGGGAAGGGAAAGGGTTAAGCTTGTTCAGACTGAATGGCACGTAGCGACGTCCCATCAGAATACCTTTACTGCCGTCGAAATGCGCTATTAGATGTTTCACATAAAAAGATCGTCCACCTGTAAGACTAACCTTACCTTACCTTAGACTTACCTTTTTTACAGCTAGAGAGCTGCCCTCGGAAGTACAATTTGTCGCTCCGGGTGTTACCCATGCTATGACGCTCTACGTCACTGAATAAGTAAAATAATAAAAAACAATTGTTTGAATTAATCACTTTATTATGAGATATGTAGGTTGTGTCTAAATTAAGGTACACGTTACCTGTCTAGTAAGAAATTACTCCTTTTATTGATGTGCAACATCTAATACGGCGAGTTAGACCGATTGTTGGAGCCAATGTTGGCGGTTGTTGGTATGGCGACGCTTTAGCCAACGTTGCACTGGCGGTGTGGGACCGAGTTCGTTTTTTTTTTTTTAATAGACAGACTGGATCATTTCAAAGTTTCATTTTAAAACATGGATATATTAAAAGCGATTGGTTGGAATCGCGACCATCATACACATAGTAATAAAATAAACATCTTCACAGTGACTGAAAACTGGATGATGATGTGACTGGACTTTTGGGCATTGTTACTGGTACTGTACAGTCTGCTAGTCACACATACAAACACACACACTTGTTATATTTAATAAGATTTTTCACATCTGCCGGTCGTCATTATTATTAGGTAGCTGGTTAAATATAACAAGAGTCAAAAGCATTCAGTTTTACTAATGTAGTTAGAAAAAAGTATGTAAACACGGTACAATACAAAAACACCGCCTGTGTCGAGAGATCAATAACCAATCGACAATCGTCACAGTCACCAATCATCATCTGTAACCATCTCTACAAATCGTGACAAACCAAACAAGTCACTTTGACCAGTTCATTACTATATGCATGGTAGCTGCGACCCAGTCGGGTACACATACCAACCACACTGATAGATTACCGGGTGACCCCAAAACGTGACAAACCTAAGCGTGCCACGATAATGGATGTCGCACCTGGTATAATATGATGGTCGGGATCCAATCGGACACAATAGTCCTTGGGTGGTACCCAGCAAAAAGTAGCAATATTAAAACAATGATGGTTCAGTAGTAGCGTGTATGGACGCCTCGTCGATCGACGTGAGTTCGAATCCAATAAGCCTGAACTTTCGGCGAAGAAATCATCGTGATGAAACCGTAAACCTATAATGCCCGTTCGGCTAGCTAGTTGATAATCTGTCGACAAAGTGTGTTCTGACTGCATTTAGCGTGTCAACATCTTGGGCCAAATCATCACTTAAGATCAGTTGAGATTGTACCCATAACGATAAATCTACAAACGATAAATATGTAGCGACATCTCCGCCACAACTGACATCCTACATCGCGATATAGAAATTAACCTAACAATTGAGTATATATACAAGAACCCGATAACAACCGTTGGTGGTCAAGTCCGGTGAAGCTGTAAAAGCCGCAGCGGCTTTAGGACCCCTAAGGCTAACAGTGTAGTCAAATCTAAAAAAAAACAACCGTTGGTACCAAGTTCGGTGAAGCTGTAAAAGCCGCAGCGGCTTCAGGGCCCTAAGGCTGACAGTGTAGTCAGATCTACGTTGGGTAGCTGCCCGACAGACACAACACCCGTCTGGTTGGAGGATCCTCTTTTTCTATGGCGGATGAGGAACTTTATACTCTGTTCCTCACTTCCGCTAAAAATATAAATAAAACCATTACAGAGTAAAATATGTGAGTTTTATGAATGTGATAACTGTATAAACATAAAGCCCTGTTATAAATTAAAAATGATTTCCTTAGTTAATTGCTACGAACATTATTACTCTTATTATTATAATTAATAATGATTAAATTCCACAGGCGTTGCGAGAGCATGTAATGCATCGCGTGGATGGCGATATAGCCAGCGGTCTCATGTCGGCGTATAGCACCATCCAATTCATAGTACAGAAACATCATTTTATAAGAGGGAAAATAAAGGTTAGTTTTTAAGAAATTATTTTCTTAGTAGCTGTTCCAATAATTGACTAACTGTGGCCGCGGGTCATATTACATACTAGCTGTGCCGGAGGCTGCGCTCGCATGGACAACAAAATGCCGTTGATATGAAATACGCGAGAATCGCACTATTAAAAATATTTTTAAGATAAAAATGCTTATTGTGGGGGATCCTTACAATATAGATATGACGCTGAATATGCTCTGGACGACTTTTTTGTAAGTCTTTTTGATATCTATAATTACGTGATACATTAATTTGGTATATCTCTTATGGTTTACTCAGCATAAGTCATTTAAGCGCCCGATTTTATTCACCATGACTAGTTTGTTTTATTTGCGCAGAACCCTAATGTTATTTCTAAAATCAAAGTAGTCTCAGTTATTTCTTATAACATCAGCTATCTGCCGATGAAAGTCCCATCAAAATCGGTACTACCGTTTCGTATATAATTACATATGCATTTAGTAATAAGCTGTTATTTTGATAGCACAAACAGACACTTAAATTTTATTTATTTGCATAGATATTTCTTAAAGGTATTTTTCCTTGGCAACGTCATATTTCCGTTAATTCTTATTCCGTCAATTCTTTCGTTATTCCTTCTGCACAGGGTTGAAGTAAATCAGCGAAGACATTTTTCTATACCATATCTCTGTTATTTATATTTATGTATATATTTTTTACTATCCAAGTTTATAGCTACTTTCATTACAGGCATCGTATTTAAAAAAGTGCATTAGCGGCAACTACCTATCCAAGTAGATTTTTAAAACCCATAAAAATTAAAGAAGGTTTATCGTATAAAATATACGTCAAAAAACTTTTGACGTAAATCGGGTATGTGGTTTTTGAGATAAAATCTCACTTACGGATAGATAGAAAGTCTTAAACATCTACGTTTTATAATATGTAGGTTGAGGTGCTAAGAAGAAAAATAAAGAAATTTGGAACAAACTTGGAATGAATTATAAAATTTGATAAAGCGGAAGCACCATGCCAGACAACCATGATAACATATCATCATTGTGGTGGTCATTATTGTCAAACGTAGCACATGTTTGGAAACCTAGGAGGTGCTAGTTTTTTTGGTATAAGATAATGAAGGAAAAGAGAGTAAACGTAGAGAAAAAAGAATTGAGGCGTCCGCGTCGTAGGAAGCCTGGCTGATGTGAAATAGGTATCTTTTATATGTTTTTATGTCCCATTTTCTTAACATAACGTCAAGATGTTACCGTCTTACATTTTTGACGAAAGTTGATAAACGTATAACCTTAGGATCGATGGCATATATAAAAAAAAACAACAATTTTCATACATCTATATTAAAAATACGGATTTTCATACAAACTCTCATCCCCCTTTTGACCACATTAGGGGTTGAGGTCAAAAAATCCTTCTTTAGTGTTTACCTATAGTGTAAAAGGAATCCGCATGCAAATTTACGAGGTCCTAGCCCCATTAGTTTAGGCTGTGCGTTGATATGTCAGTAAGTCTGTGAGTTATCAGTCAGTTATGTTTGAATATTTTATTTTTATGAAGTTATTTACAAAAGAAATATATTTTATTGAAGTATTGTAAAATTTAAATTTAATTTTACTCTTTTATTAAATTCACTTATAATACATAAAATCAAGTTCATACACCAATATAAACGTAAAGTAGCGAGTGAATGTAGTAGAGAGAGAAGCGTCCAGTATAAATATTGACAGGAGAGCGCAGAGTCGGAAGCCCGCGTAACCACCGTTCTCTCCGCAGAGGACGGGCGGTCAACTTCGCTCCCGCACACCCGTCACGTCCACCCTCTCTAGCGGCAACCCAAGCCTAGGTCCGTTCCACGGTGTGAAGCCCTTGGGTCAGGCAGCCGCCCGCGCGATACAAAGTGACACTATACGTGCAACACTTAGTTACCCACACACAACACTACACACGTATGAACACACACACGTGCACACCACACAGGTACATAGGTTCTGTAAGGGACCTTTTTTTTTTCTTTTTTTGCGCTAGTTAGTGTAGAAAAACCATTCCGATTAACAAATACACATACGCATGGTCCACTCCTTCCTCCCAGGAGGAGGGGAACGTGCATATGAGTATATATTAGTTAGCTCGAATTCTCATAAGATTAGGGAATTAGCTAGATCGCGACTTTTTCGCATTCGCGACGACCGCCCGAGCCGAGGTTCGGCCACTCTGGCACCCTCGTGCGGGTCGTCACAAACTTTCGCGGCTGAGTGCCCTAAGCGCTCGCCCCCAAGTCCGGTGAAGCTGTAAAAGCCGCAGCGGCTCTGTTTGACGATAGGGCCCCTAAGGCTAACAGTGTAGTCAGTTCTAAAAAAAAAAAAAAAAAAAAAAAAAAAAAAAAAAAGCAGAGTCGGAAGAGTTCCGATTTGGTCTTGATCGCGAACGGACGTGTCGCTCCGTTTGTGCTCTCGACCATCACGTGACTTAATTGTTGCGATCTTATATTTGGAATTTATTTCGAATATATTGTTGCAATAACGACGTAAACCAACTGGTGTCTAACGCTCGCGTGGTAAACCGCACTTTTCGGTGCGACTTGCTTGTTTTTTATAAATCCACGGTTTTGTGGTCGCTCACTGGATACCTGACGGTGCTAACTAAAGTGAGCGGGGCGTGACCCGAGCAGCCCGCTGGTTGTCTTCTTCAGAGGCAAACAGCCAGACTCGGACGGGCCTGGGAATCTAGGCCTTTGCGGTTATCGCATAGTCTTGCCCCAGGTGTCTCCTGCCAAACCTTCCGATCCTGCACACTCCATCCCCGGGAACCTGTTTGGGCCTAGCCCGGTTTAATTACCGGTCTGCGTCCTCGGCCCCGGGCTTGTTAGGGCTCCTTAGGGTTGATAGGTCTTTCCTGTGTGTCATTGCACCTTGACCACAGGTCTCTTGCCGACTCCGATAGTCTTTTTAAGTTTTTGGCGCACCCCCCTGCCCCTAAGGCAGGGAGGCCTTTAATTTAAATTAAAATAAAAATGTCCCATTGTCCTCCCTCTTCTGCCGTCATGGCAAATAACGTTACCGACCTGGCCACTTGCATAGGCAAGTTGCAAGCCAGGATGAAAGCGCTGGAATTTCAATACCAGCGTTATCAAAATTTCGTCGTATTACGGTGTCCCTCTCTAGACGAGGAATACCGTAATCTACCTGAGAACGCCTGCGTGCGTCGCACCGCTGCGACCGCGACCCGTCATGAGGCCGTTTCAGGTAGCGAGGCGGCCGCTTCAGGTAGCAAGGCGGCCGATGACGTCACGGCCGCGACCGTTATACCGACTGGCGCCGCGCCAGTCGGCGCCGCGCCCAAACGTCTCACGCGCAGCGCTGCGCGTCCGTCCGCCGCGTCATCCGGGGCCGTGGCCACGTCTACGGCCACGCCCCCTGTCCCGACTAGCCAATCGCGCGGGTCAAGCCCCGCCTCCGTCAGGCGAGGGCCGCGTAATTCGCGGTCACAATCTAGGGTTACCAAAAATAGCCCGTACGTCCGTCCCGCGCGATCCACGGAAACCGCGTTAAAGACGAAAAATTCGTTTTCGGCCCTTCCGGTCGAACAAGACTCGCCCGCGAGTCCGGATCCATCTCCGGAGATGGATACCGAGAACGACGGCTTCACCGTCGTGGCGTCGCGTAAGCGAACGGCGCGTAGCAGTCCGACTGCTCAACCGGCGCCTAAGGTAATAGCTAAGGCAGCAATCAGGGGCGCCGCCGCCCCCGCGTCCTCCCAGCTCCCCGCGCCCGCCGGCGGGAAAAAAGAGCGTGCCCCACCTCCAATCATAATCCGGGACAAGGCGGCCTGGATGGGAGTCTGCAATGAAATGCGCAGACTCAAACTCGAGTATCACAAGGCTAGGAATATAGTCAACGCCCCACACGAGAGTGCACGCGCGAGCGTGACTCCGTCGTCCCCCCAAGCTGCGTGTTATGCGGGGAGGAGGGGCATCCCGCGAATTATCGCGGTTGCCCCAAGGCCCCGCGCACCACGCGGCCACGCACGCAGAGGCAGGCGGCCCCCCGGGCGGCGCCCCCCGCCTCAGCCATCAAAGCGCAACCCCCGCTGGCGTCAGGGGAATTTCCCGCGCTGCCGGTCCCGCGCCAGTCCCCGGCCGCCGCCGGCCTCTCCGCACCCCGCGCGGTGCAACCGCAACCCGTGCGTTCATCGCAGAACGCATGGGGCCCCCGTCGCCCCAATCCACAGCCCCTTATGGCTATGGATATTCCCGCGCCCCGCGCGCCCGCTAATGTTGTCGTTAATAGTAACGACTTAATGATACTGCTCCTTCGCGAGCACGATATCCGCGAGCTCATTGACTACAATGACCATCTGGAGCGCTTCGGTCTCATCAAGACCGCTTGCGCGTTCCCCCGCCTCTCAGAGACACTACAACGTCTCGACCGTGAGGCGTGTAATAATAACTTAGGGCCTTTCAATGGCAAAGTTTAAGCCGAAAGCGTTAAATCTTTCTTTTTTTAACGCGCGAAGCCTACTACCGCAGCGTGATCTCGTCGCGACCTTTCTTAAAGATCACCAAGTAGATGTTCTTTTAGTGCAGGAGACGCTCTTAAAGCGTGCTAAACGTGATCCGAAAATCGCGAACTACAATATTGTAAGAAATGACCGGGCCGGCCGCGGGGGCGGCACTCTCATTTATTACAAACGATCGTTATATTGTACGCCGGTAGATCCTCCGATACTTACCAATATGGAAGTATCCGTGTGTAGACTAGGAATGACCGACCACCCGTCCATAACGTTAGTTTCAGTTTATCTCTCGCCGAGGAAAGAGCCTCTCAGGTCTGACCTAGAAAAGCTACTTTCGCTCGGTGAATCGGTCATTATAGCGGGTGACCTCAATTGTGGACACACTTCGTTTGGCAATTGGAGAGACTCCAGTAATGGGGTTAAACTCGAAGAGCTAACGAACGTGCTAAACTTTGATGTCATAGCGCCACCCACTCCCACCCACTTTCAAGACAACTGTATGCCGACAGTGCTTGATGTAGCTCTCATTAAAGATATCGCGCTTCGGTTACGACTCATTCGGGTCGTACACGAGCTCGACTCCGACCACCGTCCGGTCATCATGCAGCTAGGTCAACCAGACGACTCTAGCCCTCCTTCGGTCCAAGTGGTTGACTATGCCAAGCTAAAACATTATCTTGCGGACAGGCCGTCCTCGTCCAGCTTAGATAGGATCCCGGACGTATTGGGGTCCGTTGCGGATGTAGATCTTGCGATCGATTCCCTGGTCGACCACCTGCAGGTCGGCATCGGAGAGGCCTCGAGAGAGGTCGAAGAGGCGAGCGATCGCCGCTTCGTACTCCCTGCCGACGTGCGGGCGTTGTTGACGGAAAAGAACGCGGCGACTCGTGCGCACGACCACTATCCGACCGAGGAAAACCGCGCACGCTTACGCGCGCTTCAGAGAGCGGTTAGAGCCCGCATATTAGAACTCAGGAGTCACAGATGGGACGCCCTCGTCGAAGGGCTAAGGCCGTCGCATCTGGCTTACTGGAAACTAGCTCGCAGCCTCAAAATAGAGGCTTCTTATCTTATGCCCCCCCTCGAGAGGGGTCCCGGTATACCGCTCGCCTTCGATAGCAGCGACAAGGCGGAGTGCCTCGCCACTTGTTTGGAGAGCCAGTGCTCTCCGAACAGTGTCGATGCAAATACCGACCGGGTCGAGGGTATCGATGGATGCGTGCGGGAGCTGGATAAGCTCCCCGCGACAGCCTCCCTGTCCCCAGTCACGTCTGAGGAGGTTCTTTCCATTATAAAAAGCCTTAAGCTCAGAAAAGCACCAGGTCCCGACGGGATCAGGAATGAAGTACTTAGGCTTCTTCCTGATCGCCTCATAGCTCTATTGGTCTGCATCTTCAATGTAGCCATAGTCCACTGCCATTTTCCAGCCGCCTGGAAAAAGGCAATAGTCATAGGTATCCGTAAGCCCGGCAAGAGCGCGTCGCTTCCCGACAGCTATCGCCCGATCAGTCTCCTAAATACGTTAGGGAAAATTTACGAGCGGATCCTTCTGAACCGTCTCAAGCCAATAATAGAGGAGAAAGACCTCTATCCGCCTGAGCAATTCGGTTTCCGTGCTAGATATTCTTGCACTCATCAAGTGCACCGCCTCACGGAGCACGTTGCATTTAATTTTGCTGAACTTTATAAACCCCGCCGTACACTTGCGGTCTTTTTCGACGTGGCCAAGGCCTTTGATAAGGTCTGGCACGAGGGATTGATTTACAAGTTGTACCGCTTTGAAGTCCCCGATAGGCTAATTAAAATAATTCGCGACTATTTAACAGATCGCACCTTCCGCTATAGAGTGGAAGGTGAATTGTCCACGCCCCGTCCAGTACGCTCAGGCGTTCCCCAAGGTTCGATCCTGGCTCCTAGCCTATTTAACCTGTACGTCAGTGACCTACCTCGACTCCCGGAGGTCGAGGTAGGGCTATACGCTGTCGATACAGTCTTATATGCCTCAGATAGGAATAGATCCCACCTCAGACACAAAGTCCAACGCTCCGTGACCACTCTCGGGAAGTGGTTTAACGAGTGGCGTATAGCCGTTAATCCCTCGAAGAGCGCCGCGATGCTCTTCGATGCGGATTCGTCACAGATACCGTGGAAGCTTAAACCTGTTAAGCTCTACGATAATCCGATTCCGTATGTAAGAGAGACCAAATATCTAGGGGTAACCCTAGATAGTAGGCTCTCCTTTAGACCCCACATCCGTAAGGTTAGGAACAGGGCCGCGTGGGTCCTGGGCCGGTTGCATCCTCTGTTGTGTTCGGTGAGTAAAATGTCCACGCGACATAAGCTCACGCTCTACAAGACGTGTATTCGACCAATTTTGACATACAGTTGCGCCGTGTTCGCACATATGTCCGAGTCGAGTTTCAAACGGTTACAATCGATACAGAATAGGTTCCTCTATCGTCTCACCGGGGCCCCGTGGTATGTTCGAAGCGTAGATCTCCATAGAGATATGGAGCTTCCTTCGATACATGCCTACGTTAAACAGCTCTCCCGTTCGTATTTCGACACCGCGTCGAACCACGCGAATCCGTTAATAAAAACAGCCGCCACTTATGTTCCGGCACCCACGGACATCCGGTGCAAACACCGGCCGCGCAATATTTTTATTGATCCCGACGATCACATCGAAAATTCGAATAAATATTACACATCCGTCTCTCCAAACAGAGCGTGCCAGCGCCCACGCCCGCGTAACCACCGTTCTCTCCGCAGAGGGCGGGCGGTCAATTTCGCTCCAGCACACCCGTCACGTCCACCCTCTCTAGCGGTAACCCAAGCCTAGGTCCGTTCCTCGGTGTGAAACCCTTGGGTCAGGCAACCGCCCGCGCGATACAAGTGACACTGTACGTGCATCACTTAGCTACCTACATACAACACTACACACGTATGAACATACACACGTGCACACCACACAGGTACATAGGTTCTGTGAGGGACCTTTTTTTTTTCTTTTTTACGCTAGTTAGTTAGCGCTAGTTAGTGTAGAAACATTCCGATTACTGAATACACATACGCACGGTTCCTTCCTTCCTCCCAGGAGAAAGGGAACGTGCCTATGTGTATATTTAGTTAGCTCGAATCGTAGGTGTAGGGATTCGTATAGATCGCGACCTATTTGCGAACGCGACGACCGCCCGAGCCGAGGTCCGGCCACTTTGGCACCCTCGTGCGAGTCGTCCACAAAACTTTCGCGGCTGAGTGCCCTCTGCGCTCGCCCCCAAGTCCGGTGAAGCTGTAAAAGCCGCAGCGGCTTTAGGGCCCCTAAGGCTAACAGTGTAGTCAGTTCAAAAAAAAAAAAAAAAAAGCAGAGTCGGAAAGAGCCGACTGCACGTTACGCTAACTGAATGGCACGTAGCGACGTCCCTGCAGAATACCTTTACTGCCGTCGAAATACACTATTAAATGTTTCACATAAAAAGATCGTCCACCTGTAAGACTAGCCTTACCTTACCTTAGACTTACCTTTTTTACAGCTAGAGAGCTGCCCTCGGAAGTACAATTTGTCGCTCCAGGTGTTACCCATGCTATGATGCTCTACGTCACTGAATAAGTAAAAGACTCAAAAACAATTGTTTGAATTAATCACTTTATTATGAGATGTGTAGGTTGTGTCTAAATTAAGGTACACGTTACCTGTCTAGTAAGAAATGACTCCTTTTATTGATGTGCAATATCTGATACGGCAAGTTAGACTGATTGTTGGAGCCAATGTTGGCATAACGACGCTTTAGCCAACGTTGCACTGGCGGTGTGGGCCCGAGTTCGTTTTTTTTTTATAGACAGACTGGATAATTTCAAAGTTTCATTTTAAAACATGGATACATTAAAAGCGATTGGTTGGAATCGCGACCATCATACACATAGTAATAAAATAAACATCTTCACAGTGACTGAAAACTGGATGATGATGTGACTGGACTTTTGGGTACTGGCATTGTTACTGGTACTGTACAGTCTGCTAGTCACACATACAAACATACACACTTGTTATATTTAATAAGATTTTTCACATCTGCCGGTCGTCATTATTATTAGGTAGCTGGTTAAATATAACAAGAGTCAAAAGCATTCAGTTTTACTAATGTAGTTAGAAAAAAGTATGTAAACACGGTACAATACAAAAACACCACCTGTGTCGAGAGATCAATAACCAATCGACAATCGTCACAGTCAACAATCATCATCTGTAACCATCTCTACAAATCGTGACAAACCAAACAAGTCACTTTGACCAGTTCATTACTATATGCATGGTAGCTGCGACCCAGTCGGGTACACATACCAACCACACTGATAGATTACCGGGTGACCCCAAAACGTGACAAACCTAAGCGTGCCACGATAATGGATGTCGCACCTGGTATAATATGATGGTCGGGATCCAATCGGACACAATAGTCCTTGGGTGGTACCCAGCAAAAAGTAGCAATATTAAAACAATGATGGTTCAGTAGTAGCGTGTATGGACGCCTCGTCGATCGACGTGAGTTCGAATCCAATAAGCCTGAACTTTCGGCGAAGAAATCATCGTGATGAAACCGTAAACCTATAATGCCCGTTCGGCTAGCTAGTTGATAATCTGTCGACAAAGTGTGTTCTGACTGCATTTAGCGTGTCAACATCTTGGGCCAATTCATCACTTAAGATCAGTTGAGATTGTACCCATAACGATAAATATGTAGCGACATCTCCGCCACAACTGACATCCTACATCGCGATATAGAAATTAACCTAACAATTGAGTATATATACAAGAACCCGATAACAACCGTTGGTGGTCAAGTCCGGTGAAGCTGTAAAAGCCGCAGCGGCTTTAGGACCCCTAAGGCTAACAGTGTAGTCAAATCTAAAAAAAAACAACCGTTGGTACCAAGTTCGGTGAAGCTGTAAAAGCCGCAGCGGCTTCAGGGCCCCTAAGGCTGACAGTGTAGTCAGATCTACGTTGGGTAGCTGCCCGACAGACACAACACCCGTCTGGTTGGAGGATCCTCTTTTTCTATGGCGGATGAGGAACTTTATACTCTGTTCCTCACTTCCGCTAAAAATATAAATAAAACCATTACAGAGTAAAATATGTGAGTTTTATGAATGTGATAACTGTATGAACATAAAGCCCTGTTATAAATTAAAAATGATTTCCTTAGTTAATTGCTACGAACATTATTACTCTTATTATTATAATTAATAATGATTAAATTCCACAGGCGTTGCGAGAGCATGTAATGCATCGCGTGGATGGCGATATAGCCAGCGGTCTCATGTCGGCGTATAGCACCATCCAATTCATAGTACAGAAACATCATTTTATAAGAGGGAAAATAAAGGTTAGTTTTTAAGAAATTATTTTCTTAGTAGCTGTTCCAATAATTGACTAACTGTGGCCGCGGGTCATATTACATACTAGCTGTGCCGGAGGCTGCGCTCGCGTGGACAACAAAATGCCGTTGATATGAAATACGCGAGAATCGCACTATTAAAAATATTTTAAAGATAAAAATGCTTATTGTGGGTGATCCTTACAAGATAGATATGACGCTGAATATGCTCTGGACGACTTTTTTGTTGGTCTTTTTGATATCTATAATTACGTGATACATTAATTTGGTATATCTCTTATGGTTTACTCAGCATAAGTCATTTAAGCGCCCGATTTTATTCACCATGACTAGTTTGTTTTATTTGCGCAGAATCCTAATGTTATTTCTAAAATCAAAGTAGTCTCAGTTATTTCTTATAACATCAGCTATCTGCCGATGAAAGTCCCATCAAAATCGGTACTACCGTTTCGTATATAATTACATATGCATTTAGTAATAAGCTGTTATTTTGATAGCACAAACAGACACTTAAATTTTATTTATTTGCATAGATATTTCTTAAAGGTATTTTTCCTTGGCAACGTCATATTTCCGTTAATTCTTATTCCGTCAATTCTTTCGTTATTTCTTCTGCACAGGATTGAAGTAAATCAGCGAAGACATTTTTCTATACCATATCTCTGTTATTTATATTTATGTATATATTTTTTACTATCCAAGTTTATAGCTACTTTCATTACAGGCATCGTATTTAAAAAAGTGCATTAGCGGCAACTACCTATCCAAGTAGATTTTTAAAACCCATAAAAATTAAAGAAGGTTTATCGTATAAAATATACGTCAAAAAACTTTTGACGTAAATCGGGTATGTGGTTTTTGAGATAAAATCTCACTTACGAATAGATAGAAAGTCTTAAACATCTACGTTTTATAATATGTAGGTAAGGATAGTCTAAAGATAATATAGGAATGTATTCTGAAAAAATTAATTTGATAATTTGAAGATGAATTGGCTCTCATTTTGTAATTCCAATATCCTCACACTATTCCTAATAGTCCCTTTATTAGGATTCCCTAATCAGCTTTGCCCCACGGTTTCACCCGTGTTAAATTATTTCACCAACCACCACCATCTACGCACCCGTGTAGCCTATAGTTGTTCTTACTTCCCTTCCGTACTTGCTTACACATTTCCAGATTGCTTGATATTTATAGCTACTGCTGTGTTTCTTATAGAAATAGCGTGAAGTTATATAGCATATAGCCTTCCTCAATAAATATAATTATGAAATAAAAAAAGTTTTTTCCAAATCCGAGTGGTAGTTCTAGAGATTAATGCGTTTAAACAAACAAACTAAAGAACAATCTCTTGAACTTTATAATGTTAAGTATAAATAATTAGTTGAAACACAAATGGATACGTTTATAACAGTGATAACGATAAAACAAAGTTAAACAAACTGTATAAAAATTATAAACAAAGCTGATTTTACGTCCTAGCAACTGATTTATAGCACTTTCATTTTACGTGACACATATTTCTTTCTTTATTCCACGTGTAATTTCATTTTGGTGTACGACAGCGAAGGGTCGCATTTTTGCTGGTGAATATTTTGGTGGATTAAATATTTCACAAAGTTAAGGAAGACATAATATCATGTGTTGCGGTACGATGTAATAGCTTTCTAAACTTTAGGCTTTCTAAAATTGCTGTTAACTTTTTACTAATAAATATGTATTTAAAAATAATAAGTAAACTTTATTTATGTTGCCGTGTTATTCTTAATGTATGTACACAAATCTTTGATGTTGTTTCTAGATTACATATTCTTATTTGTTAGACAAGCAGCCACAGGGTACCTAATAGTTGTTTCAATATTCTGGTTTGGTTTGAATAGACTAGACGGTGGAATGTAAATAAGATATTAGGGGATACACACACTGAGGAGCGGCCAGCTAAAAGTCTAACCGTACGTAGCTAATGTAATTTTTACAAAGGATCTTTAATCGTACACGATAAAACAATTTCATAACTTAATTAATGTAGTTTATGTAAACGTTTATGTAGTCAGTTACTTTTTATAGTAGTACGACAAAGTGACGTCATTGTACTTGACGGTAAGCACAGTACAATCCAAAAATAATGGTGACCACCGAGAGATCGGCAAGTCATCGACGGTCATCGCTGTTATGCTGGCCTGAAAACCTCCCGATAGCTAAATATACGGTACACGAAATACGACAAACCAGAAGAGAGTTACTTACCATGCGCAAATTAGTCGCAACCCAGTCAGGCTTAAATAACCTACTACTCCTCTTGATTACTGGGATATACATTGACGGATTCTGGAACGTGACACGCCTAAGCAGGCCACTATAGCGGGTGTTTACACTTGGTGTATGGTGGTGATCCAATCGGACGCAATTTAGATTTTAGGAACAAAATATTGAAGAATATGAATACTACTTTATTGCACCCAAGAGAATCGCATTTTGAGAACTATAGCTTAATTGCCATATGCTATTTTCTGTCTAAGATGTACATATAGCAAATAATTTATTTTGTTACTGTGTTAGAATTGAATGAAGGCCTGCACATACCGGTGGTCAATGGGACAAGGTGATTTAAATTTACCAGCGTAAATTCATACATATCTAAAGCTAAAGCTCAGAGAGCGACCACGGAGCACAAAAGGAGATTTTTCTCTGCGGTATTGAAGATCGCGCGGCGGGATGCGAAGGCATGTAACTGTATATGCTGAAGTCCGCTAGCGTACGATCGCGGGGGATAGGCAGTGCATGCGAAAAAAATCTTCTCGATTCCGTCCGCATGCCGCAGTGTCCAGAAGTGCGCCAGCTGTCGTTAGCGGCATCGCAAATCAGCACTATGAGCTGGCTGGTAGCAAATCTTCTTCGATACCCTCTCCACTATCCACCGGTATGCACTGGCTTTAAAACTAAGCTTAAAGGCTCCTACACACTATGTCGGTAGTACGGCTGGAACGTTTTTGCCGCGTTGGAATGCCGTCGAAATCAAAAGTAAGCCACGGAGAATTATTAAAAGAATTGACGCTTGCATCCCGTATAATCCATCGGCATAACTCGGCAGCTCGGTTTTTCGGCAAGTATGCCGCCGGCAATGTGTACGAGCCTTAACAGATTCATATGTAACTTTTATTTTAAGCGACCGAATTGATTCACCATGACCAGTTTTTTTATTTGCCCGGAACCCTTAATCTATTTTAAAAATATAAGTAGCCTAAGTTACTCATTATAACATCAGCTATCATCCCTCATAATTGTTTTTATAACGCGCCTAAAAAATATGTCTTCAAAACGTTTAAGTGTTGCAGGGAGTGCGTTTTTTTTTTATAATTAAGGTTTTTAACTAAAACACTTGCTGCGAAAGGTGATCGACGTGGACTAAATTGCAGTACGTGGATTATAATGCTTTTTACCAAAAATAAAGTCACGGCTTCGTCTCTAGTATTTGAAACCTAAATTATTGACGGCTTAAAAACGTTTAAAAATCAAAGTACTCAAGGCGGGCGGGCATAATTGGCGATGAAAATTATTTAAAGTTTCATCTTATGCTTAAGTAAAAAAATTATACATTTTAACATACTTTTTCTGAGGAGCTAGTAGCTACATTAACAAAAACTATTTAATGTTTTATACTTTTTTTATTAAACGTAGCTTTCACAACTGTCCGTGAAGTATTTAATTAAAGCCTCAACGAGCCAGACTTCATAGAGGCGAGATCTTAAAATATAAACAGTTGAAATAATTTTGTTTTAATTAAATGCCACAAGGATACCGTACTATTTCTTTTAGGTTTATAGTTATACCCAACTGTGCCCCGCGGCTCTCTACGCAATAATTTCTTAGTAATTATTTTCCTGTAATAATTCTATTTTTACTCATATTATTTACAATTCTTATGGGCTATCAATTGAGAAATGACATAAGCTTCCCGTCTACAAACTTTGATAGAAATCAGTCGATTTCTAAAAGTAATATCAAACTTTTTTATAGTCTTTCAAGTATAGGACGTATAACTTCCTATCCACAAATTCAATCACTATCGATTGATAACCAATTAATTTTATTTTTAAAATTTCTAAAAGTGAGTATTATTTAAAATGTTATATTTTGTCAATTAAGTAATGTCATGAGTTTCCCGTGTACGAATTTTTATAAAAATCGCTCTAGCTATTGTTTTTATGTCATATTCGTGAAAACTGCCCTTTGTAATAGATGCCTATTAAGAAAATTTGAAGAAAAATTTAATGTACAGACAGAACTAAACATTTATTAATATAGGTTTTTTTTTTAATGTAGTTGACGGTCACCTTGCCAGTCAGAAATGAGGTTTTTTTTTCATCTTTGTAGGTATTACGTAAATTACAAGCCGCAGATGTTACAACCAGTATGCCAGATGGACGAAACGAATTCATTATGAAAGCTCTTTGGGTACATTTTCCGACGAATTGTAAAGACAAACTAATATTAACCAATTTTCAAATAAAACATGATCTCAGAGGATAAGTTATAAATGGAAAAAGATTTTACTTAACAGTTATTTTGGTTTTGTTTTCTTACTAAAGTTAAAATATTTTTTATATAAAATACGGTACGTACCTACCTAATTACTGAGAAATTATTTAAGGTAAAGTATTTTATTACAAACTAGAAAATACTTGTTCTTTTTTTGGTGAGAATGTTGAACAATTGATATAACTTAAAACTTAACTTAAACTTAACTGTTAAATTTGACAAGTTAAAGATAACAAGCAGTGTTAAGAATGATGTGACACTGTACTTCACTTCACTTTTAATTATTGTTTTTGGTATTTCTAAAATTATCTAAATAAAAGATACTACTATCCGGAAATAAAATTATATTAAATATTATTGTATTCTATTATCTAAAAAAGGTGTGAATGTATAATAATTACATTATTTAACCGACGACGAAACCGTTGGTGGAGCTATTTTAAGAAATATAACCTTTGGAAATATGGTTTAAAGTGGATTTTGTTGCTATAAACAGTTTCTCTTTTTATTTAATATACAGTGTGGACAAATATTATAAAAGTATGAGTAGGTTTTTGTCTTCCATCCACAGTACCTACTGCAATACATAATTATTAAATAATCATAAGATTGTACATAATATTTATTAACTTTATCGTTTTTACCTTCAATATGACAAGGCTACGTGTGACTTGACTTTTAGAGTAAGGGCAAAAGTAAGTTATTTCCCGACATTTTACTCGTCGAATGTATTTCCTATATTACTTTGGCCCTTTTCATATTCGTTTTTATCGTACAAAAATGTCATGAATATATGAACGAAGTGTCTATTTTGTGTCAATAAATAATGTACGTTCAATTATGGTTAGGTAGTATTTTGAATTCCACCAGCCCTTAATACATAATAATACAGGTACGTGAAAATGATTGCTTCGTTACCGAATATTGTAGTTACAAGGTGTATGTAGTACCTGAGCGACCGAGTTTCGCTCGACGTCTTTCGTTTTTTTTTTTGTGTGGAAATGGTTTTTCCCAAAGGCAACAAACAACGCTTACTTAGATTAAATTGAAAAGTAATCATTATCTAAATACGAAATTCATATATTTTTGTTCAAGAATTACTAGCTTTATGTTATTATATATCTGTACAAGTAAGAAAGCTAATTATGATTAAATTAATATCTAATGTATATTTATAAATATGAAGTTCGGTTTGTTCGTAGATTTTTCTATTGTTTTTAAATTTTATGATACAACACATGTATATAAATAAATAAAAAACGTTAATCAGTAATCACGAATATGACATACAAAAAAAAATAGTTTGAATGTCCGGATTTCAAACAAAAATGAATTGACAAATTTTATGAAATTTTGTACATGCGACAAAAATTATCAATGACACTTTTACAAATCTTAAAATTGTTAAATGTACAATTTTTGTTAATTCTTAGTCGATTTTGTTGACATTCTGTATATGGGAAATATATGACATTCCATAACTGATAAACTATATGAATTGCCAATAAAATGAGTAAAAACAAAATTACTAAATGGAATAAACTACTGCGTAATAAATACGTGCGGAGCCGCGGAGCATCGGTAGTATAAATACATAAATATTCATATATTAATCAATAGATTAACCCATAACGTGTCAGTACGAGTATCAGAGTCAGGAAGAAACAACGATTAATAGTGATGAGGTTCCGAAAACCAAACTTATACTTTCCACTCATTTTCTTATCGTATCTAGGGCAATCGATGCAGATAGCAAATGTTCTACATACGACGCGATCCAATAGTTTATCGGTTCACCTTATTTAATTTCCGTTTTTAATTAATTCACTGGATGCCTTAAAACTAATTTAAGTTTGTTGTTTGTTCAAGTCCACGCAAGACTAAAAGGCATTTTGAAGTGTATGCATTTATATTGTATGTAATACTTTCCATATAAATACCGATATTTATTTAAGAAGTTGATGTTATAGGTCTTTACCTATGAAATTGCCGTTCTGCAGTACTGGCTATTTCAAATCAAAATAATTTTTGTTTGGCTAAGAATTCAAATTTCAAATTAATTTTATTTTAAAAACATGGAATTATTTTTCCAAAAGTAGTCATTTGTTTATTGATTAGTGTTACATTTTCATCGCATTTCAATCTTTTTTGTCATCATGGATACGTTAAAAATTCGAATAATTATGGAATATGAGTACCGTCGTGGCAGCAACGCGGCACAAGCGGCACGCAACATCAACGACATTTACGGAGCTAACACTACAAACCAACGCACCACCTGTTATTGGTTTACTCGCTTCCGTTCTAGGAATTTCGACCTGAAAAATGAACCTCGCGGTCGTCCGAAGACTTTGGTCGACAATGACGAATTAAAGGCGATTGTGGAAGCTGATGATACACAATCTACGGCTGAATTAGCAGCAGCTTGCGACGTTAGCGTCAAAACAATATTGGTCCATTTTCGTCAAATTGGCAAGGTAAAAAAGCTTGACAAATTGGTGCCCCACAAACTCAATGATCGCCAGCGCGAAGTACGCGTCGAGACGTGCCTTGCACTGCTCAACAGACACATAAATGAAGGAATTTTGAATCGCATTGTCACCTGCGATGAAAAATGGATTCTGTTTGATAACCGCAAGCGCTCAGCAAGTTGGTTGGATCCTGGTTCAGCACCTAAACAATGCCCTAAACGAAAACTTACCCCTAGAAAAGTGACGGTCACTGTTTGGTGGTCTAGCGTCGGTGTGATTCATCATAGCTTCTTACCAAACGGGGTGAGCATTACTGCAGATGTGTATTGTGAAGAACTGAACACAATGATGGAGAAGCTGGCTCATCTCCAACCAGCATTGATCAATCGCTCGTCTCCGCTGCTCCTGCACGACAACGCGCGACCTCATACTGCACAGCAGACGATCTTCAAGTTGCAAGAATTGGGGTTGGAAGTTCTCCGTCATCCGCCCTACACACCAAACCTTGCGCCTATAGACTACTACTTTTTCCAGAATTTGGATAATTTCTTGACGGGAAAAAAATTCAATACCTACCCGAGAGGCGGTACAAAATGCCTTTGAAGAATTTGTTGCCTCCCGTGCAGCTGATTACTTTAAGACGGGCACCAATAAACTGCCACTGCGCTGGCAAAGATGCATTGATTGCATGGGTGATTACTTCGATTAATACAAATAAAAAATACATGAAAAAAATTGGTTTAAATTTTTTCATACAAAACGGCAATTTCATAGTTAAAGACCTAATATTTTCATTGTCATCTTTGTATAAATTGGAATAAAACGTATGGGTGAGTACCATTATGCTAAGCTTTGTTCTGTACCATTTTGTTTGTGTAAAGTTTAGAAAGTCGGGGTTCTTTTCGAAGGTCTTTATCTATACAATTAATCAAACTGAAGTATCTGTGTGACATATTAAAATAACAGTTTTTTTCTAAATGCATATGAAAGTATAAAAAGTACCTTAAATTTTTGTCAGTCTGTTTGTTCCTGGTAATTTCCGAAACGGTTGGTCCGATTCTGATGGGAATTTCACTGACAGATAGCTTATGTTTTAAGGATTAATTAAAACTACGGTTCCGTACAAATAAAAAAAGTGGAAATGATGAATCAATTCGGGCGCTCAAATGGCTTTCGGTAAGCTATGCTTATGAGATATATAAAATTAACGTACTACATAATTTTAGATTTAAAAAAAAACCTACAAAATGTCGGGAACAGCATAATGTCTATGTTCTAAGGATCAACCAAAATAAGCATTTTTGTCTTTAAAATAACCGGGAACAGGGGTAGCACGATTCGCGTGTGTGTCCGATAGACGGCATTCTGCAGTCCAAGCGAGCGCAGCCGAGGGCGTAGTTAGTTATTAATATTATAAAGCTGAAGAGATTGTTTGTTTGTTTGAACGCGCTAATTTCTGAAAGTACCAGTCATATATGATAGAAACTTTTTCCATTTTATAGCCTATTTATTGAAGAAGGTTAGGAAGGAAACAATGGAGCATTAAGCATAAATGTTAAATAACCTGGCTAGCTCTAGGCAAGTACGGGAAGTTAGAACAACGATAAGATCTCCATACCGACCTGCCACCACCTCACTACGAATACGACCGCTCCGCATCACGGTCCGTCTGCCACTGACTTGTAGGTGCTTGAGACGAAGTCAATAACATTAAAAGTTAATAATACGTAAAGTTTATTGACACTACAGTGTGTTCTCTTTAATTATTTACTTATAAATTTTAGGTACCCGTGAGAAAGTGTAATTATTTCCATTTAGAAAGAAGTTCTTTTGTTATATAAGTCATAACGTAAATCGTAGATAAATTGAATGCGAACAAATTTATGAGTGAAAAATTGTTTTATTTTCGTAGATACGGTGCACAGCAAACGTATATTCAATATACCTACAGAGTTTAGAGAAGAGTGCAGAAGAGGAGAGAGTTCGGACAACTCCAGTCACCCTTCCAGAGGTTCATGAAGCCGTCGTGTATTCAATACATCGTCTCCCAGAGACCAGTAAGTAAACGTTTTATGAAACACATTTCTTTACAGGTACCTAACAGTTTAAGATAAGTACTGTGTAAAGGGTTATGAGTTGTTCAGTGTAATGTATCTGCTACTATTTTGAACAATTATTTTAACGCCTTTGTTCAAAGTATTTCAAGTACCTTTTACCTAACAGTTTTAACTAATATGAGCAATATAATGCCAAGTCTTGTGTTGTGGTAGGTATTCTGTCGGCGACAGTACCTAAACAGCAATTGGTTCGGTGACATACCGACAGACTACGTTTCTTTAAATCATATTATACAGTCGTGATCATTGTATATTTATTACTTAGTATGTATTTTGTTATATAGTAGTTGTTCCCCGCAGTTTCACTCGTGTATAATTTGGAAAATACATGTCTGTTCTTTACTACCGTTGTTCTGGTTTCGCGTAGTTATCTACAGCTAAATGCATACACATGTTTCTCCCTTCCTCCCAGAAGGCAGGAACACGTATATATGTATAGTTAGTTAGATCAAATTTTACGGATAGGGAATTAGTTAGATCGCGACTTGTATGCATGTACGGCAACAGCCCAAGCCGAGGATCGGCTAGTTTTGTACCCTTGAGTTTGTTGCCACGCTTACACGGCTGTGTCTTCCGCGCTTGCCCCCAAGCCCGGTGAAGCTGTCAAAGCCTCTAATGGCTCCTGGGCCCTTAAGGCTAACAGCATAGTCAGTTAAAATAAAAAAATAAAAACGCATAAATAATTTTGCAAATCGGAATGTAGTTCCTGAGATTAGCGCGTTCTAACTCTCCAGCCGTATAATACTAGTATAGATTTTATAATTATGTTGCAAGCTGAAGGTAGAAATATTTATATAATAAAAGCGTAATTAGTAATTACTATTACGCTATTATTAGTAATTATAGGTTACTAGCGACCGTCCCAGCTTCGCACGGGTACAGTTTACAAAGTTGTGTATTGTATGTTTAAAAAAAGCCTGAGTGATAGTTCATAACTTCATAATTGACTTATTAGCATAGTGGTCCTAAACGCGACTGCTATGCTCGATGTCCTAAATTCGATTCCCAGGTCGAGCAAAATGTTATTGGGTTTTTTTCTTCTATGAAATTCTCAGTTATAGCTCAGAGTTTATTAATTAATTAATTAATCGATTAATTGTAATAGGCTCGCCCCATACTACATGGAACCTAAAACATACCCGACGAACTGTGGGTGTACACCTCTGCCTAACACTTCGGGGATATAAACGTGATGGTATGTTATGTAACTTCATAGTTACGAATAGTGCATTTAGCTCGCGATGCGCAATTAATCATAGGTGCGGAGTGCCGGCCAAACTACCACGCCGGTTTTGTTGAGAGGGATTTCTTTGGTCGCGCGTAATTTTGAAATCGTGATATCATCTACGGTATTTATTTTAATGGAAAACTGTAAAAGAAATTTTTAATCTACATTAAATGGCCAAGTTAACTAAGACATTTATCAGGATAAAGATTAATACTGAATTGGAGAAAATAGCTTCACAAATTACGTAATATTTTTTATTATTACGATAAAGATAAAAATGGTTACTGTGAGTCAACCTTAGAAGATATATATGCCATCGTGCATTTTTCTCTAGGAATTTTAAAGAACTTCAATTCTTTAAAACATTAATTTGATGTATCTCATGAGGTTTAGCCAGCGTAAGCCATGTAAGCGCCCGAAAATCATTTATTGTCGACTTTGATTACAAATCATTGAATTTTCTCTAATAAACAAAAACTTAATTAAAATATATTGTCTTTGCCCGTGGCTTCACTCACGTGGTCAACAGAATACCCGCGCAAATCTTGCTCCCCCGCTCCCAGTTATTTTAAAGACAAAAATGCTTATTGTGGGTGTTTCTTAGAAGCTATACTATCCCAGACTTTTTTGTAAGTCTTTTTAATGCCTATAATTATGTAGTACATTAATTAAATATATATCTTATGGTTTACCAAATTAAGCACTTGAATTGATTCACTATGACCAGTTTTTTTATTTGTTCGGAACCCTAATTCTTTTTCTAAAATAAAAGTAGCCTATGCTGCTTCCTATAAAATCAGCTATCTACCAGTGAAAGTTCCGTCAAAATCGGTTAGCTGGAACGAACAGACAGACGGACAAAAAATTTTAAAAATGGGTTTTTTTGTTATATGTGTCCTATATACTTTTGTATGCATTTAGTAAAAAGCTGCTAAATTTACATTACAAACAGACACTTCAATTTTATTAATTGTATACATATAAACCTTTTGTAAAAAAAACCTCTAAATTATAGTGAAAACCGTATTAAAATCCGTTTTGTAGTTTAAAATATGTAAACGTACAGAGGGACAGACGGCGGGAAGCGACTTTACTTTATACTATGTATTGATATTAATTTACAATTGTGACAAGCTTTCAGCCGTGTTAAATTTATTCGACTAACTCTACCACAAAGCAACGCACCTGTCTAGCCTATCGTTTTTCTCACTTCCCGTACTTGCCCACAGCTTGCCCACCGCTTGCCCAATTGCTTAACGTTCATTGTTACTGCTCAGCATACTCAGGATCGTAGCCTGAAGTTATATAACCGGCTTCAAAAATATATGGGCTATAAAAAGCAATAACAAAAAAACGTTTGGTACTTCCAAGATTAATGCGTCCAAACTAACACAAAAACAATCTCTAGACTTTTATAGTATTTGTTTAAATGTTGGAAAAACGTTAAAATTTTCACATTCATAAACACATTATCACAAATTGCCCAACGTGAGTAAGAAAGAAGAAAGTGAAAAATTAAATTATATCACTCAGCACCGTTGCGTAACAGAAATTTAAATTTCGAGGTTCATTTAGAATATCTTACTTAATTTGGGTTTCTTCGTTCGAGAGATGAAACGTGTCCGGCAATGGCAAAGACTTTATTATAAATGCAAAAAGCGTTCAACAGTTGCGGCCATTCACAAAGCGTGTAGACATAGTCTCGTTACAAACCAACAACTAATTTCCTTGGCTATGAGAGAGAACAAGTTTTATTTGAATGTGCCTGTTTGTTCTTCTTGCCGCATTATTGAAGTTTCAAACTTCTCATTAACAAATTGTACTTATTTTTATATTAATAAACCTGTAGTACATACATTTTTTATATATTTCCTTATACATTTTTTAATAAAATACATTGGATGCTTATGCCATTGCTTAGTTAATGGGCTATAATGTATACAAATAGATTAAATTGAATTGTCTGTTTGTAAAGTCAAAAAGTATATACGGTCCTTTTAAGTATATAAAAAATAAATTGTCCGTCGGTCTGTTTGTTCCAGTTGACCGATTTTAACGGGACTTTCACTGGTAGATGGCTGATTTTATAAGGAGTGGTTTAGACTACTTTTGTTTTTGAAAAATAATTAAGGTTCCACACAAATAAAAATTAATTGAAAAAACGACGATTTTGTTGCGCTTCAAGAGCTCACGCTGAGTAGACCATAATTATAGATCTTAAAAATACCTACAATAAAGTCTATAAGAGCCCATGTCTATCTTCTAAGAATAACCCACAATAAGCATTTTTAATTAAACATATTTTTTGTATTAAGACTCAGCCTATTTTCATGAAATTTTGTACACGTAATATAATAATTCTCATTGTTATTTTACTAACAGACTATAAGAATTCTGAGACGAAATTAATTACTGCGTAATAAACGCGTGCAAAGCCGCGGGCCGCCTCAAGTTGTAAGTATAAAAATGTTTGTAATTTGTCTGTTTGAGGTTTATCTGACAACTTTTACAAGACAGTTTTTTACTTAAAAGTAAACCAACATCAAATATTTGATTTTTAAGATTTCCCTTGTGTATCTTCGAAGTTGAAGGAAGGTCCAATACCAATGAAATTAAAATGGTATCCCCTATCCCCTATCCAACAAAAAAGAATTATCCGAATCTGTTCATAAACAAAGAAGTTATGGTTGAACATCCATTAAAAAAAAAACATTCGAATTGAGTAACCTCCCGTCTTTTGTTAAAGTTAGTTAATAAAATGAAAATTTGTTATGTTTATGGACCTAATGCAGTGTCAGTAAGAGTAGCACAAAGTTGGTTCAAACGTTTTCATTCCGGAAATTTTGATGTTAAAGATACACCTTGCTCTGGTCGCCCTGTCACGAATAAACTGGACGCCATTTTTGAAAAAGTGGAGCAAGATCGACATATCAGTATTAACGATGTAGCTGAAGAACTGGAAATTGACCACAAATTAGTTTTAACCCATTTGAAGAAAGCTGGCTGTAATGTACGCAATGAAACACGGACGGTCGCAGAATGAATGTGTATTATCGCAAGCGCATTGACAAACGTGAACGTGGGGGTACATATGAAAAACTTAATCAATCTATACATTACATTGTCCTCCTTCTAAATAAAGATCATCTTAAAACTAACAGAATAACCAAAATAAAGTATAAACGAATAAAACCTAATTTTATAGTTTAATCCACTATCTAAAAATCTAAAATTATTTCTTATTTGACCATGATCTTAAAATCATAGAATGACCAGGTTCCCGAATCTTTATTCGTGGCCTCAGAGTGATAGCTTTAGGCGAGCTCTGTTTTTGGGTAATCTCTGAATCTACGTTATCTGTTTGTTTAGGTACCAACTCTTTCTGGATTTCGTTATTTATATCGGATGAAACAACGTTATTGGAACAGGGAAATTCATTAACCGGAACCATCGGCTCATTGTTTTCATTAGAATTAGTTTCTGTATCCAATTGTTGTGTATTTACACATGATAATGAATGACGTGATTTTCTTTTACTTAATAATTGGTCGGTGTGGCGCTTAGATATGCGATCATCGTCTGTACCTTTAACAGTGTACGAGACAGGCCCTGTTCTATCGATAATTACACCATCTTTCCATTTTATATCTTTATTGACATAATTTCGCATCAGTACCCCCTCCCCTGGTAAAAACTCACGCAACTTCCCACCACGGCGCGTCTTTTGCTCTATCTGCTTATCGTGGACTATTTCACTAGTAACCGGTCGTAACAAATGAAGCTTACCACGTAACCGCCGACCTAACATGGCCACTGCTGGCTCTTTTTGTGTTGTACAGTGCTCAAGGTTTCTGTATGTAAATAGGAACCTAGAAATGGCTTTATTAAAATTTACATTTTCTATTGTTGCCTTTTTTAATACTTGTTTTACAAGTTTAATTGCGTTTTCAGCAGCTCCATTACTAGATGGGTGATAAGGAGCAACTAGTACGCGTCTGATACCATTCATCTTTAAATAATGTAAATAATCAGCCGAAGAAAACGGTGGTCCGTTGTCACTCACTATACTTCTCGGGAGACCGAAACGAGCAAAAATTTTGCGCAAACTATTAATAACTGCCATTGCTGAAGTACTATATACTTCTTCAACTTCTAACCACTTAGAATGAACATCTATTAATATAAAAAAATACTTGTTACGATATGGCCCTAGAAAATTTATATTCAAACGGACCCAAGGTTCCTTTGGCCAGTTCCACGAATGTAATGGCGCTGGCGGGGCTTGTTCGCGTTGAGAAGCGCAAGCCTGACATTCACGACATATTCGCTCTATGTCTGCGTCTAACCCCTCCCACCAGACATAATTTCGTGCAACTTGTTTCATTTTGACAATACCTATATGCCCACTATGAATCTCATCCAAAATAATAGAACGTAAGTTATTTGGTATTACAACGCGATAACCCCAAACTAAACAATTATTTTCTATGAAAAGATTATCTTTTTTTGAGAAATAAACCCTGTCTCGTTCACTTTCTACACGTTCTGGCCAACCAAATTTAATATACCCTACTATTTTGTTTAGTTGTATATCTTTCTTTGTTTCCTTTTGTACTTCATAAAATGTAACTGGTAAATAATTTTCTATAAAATGCAAATAGCTACCAATATAATTTTCAGAATTAATGTTATATTTATCGCTTGACTGTAACGGTAATCGAGACAATGAATCAGCAAAACAATTTCTTGTGGAAGGTACAAATTCTATGTCAAAATTATAAGCTGCCAATCGTATCGCATACCTTTGCAATCGACTCGCAGCTGTCTGCGGGATGCCTTTATTTTTGCCAAAAATAAAACTTAAAGCACGGTGATCACTACGTAATATGAAATGTCTACCATACAAATATTGGTGATGTTTGGTTACTCCAAATAAAATTGCCAGTGCTTCTTTATCAAATTGAGAGTAACTAAGTTCGGCCTCATTTAATGTGCGAGAAGCACAGCTAACGAGTCTCTCTGAACCGTCAGGAAATCTGTGAGTAAGCACTGCACCTAGCCCATACGCACTGCTGTCTACAGATAATATTAACGGTAATGTAGGGTCATAATGAGCCAACACCGGACTGCTACTCAACATGTTTTTGATTTCATTAAAAGCTCTTTCACACTGATTATCCCAATTCCATTTAACGTCTTCTTTAAATAAATTATATAATGGATGTAAAATACTACTAATATTCATACAAAAATTAGCGTAAAAGTTAACTAAACCTAAAAAAGCTTTTTAACTGAGTTCCTTTAAGGAGTGGAGGCGGTCACTATCGACTCATTCTTAACATCAAGTAAATCACGACCATACCATAATTACATAGAGAATTGTAAAAACCTTATATCACCGTCAAAATCCGATTCACTCTAAGAAAAATTAACTTTTCACAAACTTTCTTAACGATATTTGTTCCCGTATCTAAGTCGTACTTACGAGCCATTTTCTGAAATTGTCACGTAATACCAATTCACAAGATTTTATCTTGAACCTGCATCGCGCGCACGTGAAACTGTCCTTACCGTAAACGCGTAACAGGGCCGCACGACCGCACGGCAAGTTCGTCAGTCGAAAGTATATGTCACGTCTTGAATCTCACATGATTTCCGATGTATGCGTCTACCTCACGTCGCCCGCATTGCTCTCGGCGCAGCTACCTTTACCACCGCCATGCATCGCCGTGTGCCGCTCCGCTTCAAGCGTTTAATAAGCTCCACTGCCCGCTTGTATCTAATTTTACGTTCAGTTTTTTACCGGATCTCATATCCTCAACACGAAGTTATTTTTAAACTGATCTCTTAAATTTCGATAGACCGTCACCAAATTGCAAGTTTTAGCGAAATGGTATCCCCTATCGTAGGTATTCTAACAGATTTTCAAGTCTTTGCTTCCTTTGCCGAAGTTACTGTCGTTCTGCGTTATCTCCGACATTCGCGGTTCCAGATCTCGTTAAATTAGTTCTCTCTAATTCTAAAAGATTTGTCTTCAGGATGATCAGTGAACACAAAGTACACATCAGCTCATAGCAAACGTTTTCTATTGCGAAATTAAGTGCCACATGCAACCTCTTTCCGGATGCCCTTCAACGCAATAAATTGCTTCACACGTCTACAAATGGGTCCCAATCACATACGCCTATTAAAAAACTTGCAATTGACCCAAATGGATTTGAAAATTCCTTTAAGCAACTGCGCCAATGTAATGTACGCAATGAAACACGGACGGTCGCAGAATGAATGTGTATTATCGCAAGCGCATTGACAAAGGTGAACGTGGGGGTACATATGAAAAACTTAATCAATCTATATATTACACTGGCTATAGTAAAAAACTCGATATTTGGGTGCCAAACGAGCTCACTGAAAGAAACCTTTGAACCGTGTACTCATTAATGATTAATTATTGAGAAGTAATGAAACCGAGCCGTTTTTGAAGTAATTGATAACTAGCGATGAAAATTGGGAACGTGCGAAAAAGGTCGTGGTCTAAGGTCGGCCAGGTCCCACAGACTGTGGCTACACATGGGCTAACTCGAAATAAGGTAATGCTGTGTGTATGATGGGACTGGAAGGGCATTGTTCATTATGAGCTTTCACCGCCCGGCAAAACCATCGATTCGGATCTCTACTGCCAACAAGTGATGAGATTAAAGGAAGCAGTTGAGAGAAAGCGGCTAGAATTGATCAACAGGAAGGGTCTACTTTATAATTATCAAATTGTTTATGTTTATCTTAATATCTATAAAATAAAATCGTCACTGACTGGTGGGCTATCTATCAATACATAGCTCAAACCACTGAACGGATTGGGTAGACAATTTAGCACACAGACACGGACTTTTAAAAATTCAACCTTTAGGGGTGTCGGGGTTTCCTATCCAAAATTTTAACATAAGTGAAACTGTGGGGCATTGCTAGTTATAGAATATACCCAATGACTAGTTTTCATAATATTTGGTCTAATTGGTTTGGATAATTTGTACCATGGATTATATAAGACTAAAGTAGTTTAGTCTTTGATATTCTATGATTTATACTTAGCTTCAATATGAATTTGAGACTACATTGAATTCAAGTCTTTTTTGACGCTTTATCAGCTAGGAAATTACTGTCACTTTCAGTTTCTCAAATCAGAAATGTTAAGTTAACTTTATATTTGTAACTGTCCCGCGTAAATTCGTCTGCGTCATATAAGAAAGAGAGAGAAAGGGTTAGAGAGAATGGGCCGTAGGCACTGTATTATAGGTGCAGCCCGCTTCCCATATCATTCCGCATAATAAAAATGCGCGCGCGTTACTTGATCATTATTTTACTGCGGAGTTATTTTAAAATTGTGATATCTCCTAAGATATTCATTTAAATTAATTACTGTAAAGGGCACTTTTGTTCAAAGTTAAGATTTATTTAATTAAGTATTAATACCATGTTTATAAAAACACCTTCGCAAATAATTCATTACTTTAGAACAAATTTTATTATCATAAAAAAAGGTTACATTGTTTAAACCTTAAAGATAGACATAGATTAAAGATCGCGAAATTTTTTAGAACTTTTTAAGAGAAACGAGTTCGTCACACACGATTGTTGTGTAACTTTAACCATTTACGAGGCGCACGCTGTGGAAGCTCTCAAAAGGAATAAATTTTCCCCGTTTTCCTCACTTTTCTTGGTACACGTTTGGTCACCAAATTTAATATAGCCTACTATTTTGTTTAGTTGTATATTTTCTTTGTTTCCTTTAACACTTCATAAAATTGTTATGGTAACCAGTTTTCTATTTAAGCTTCAAATAGCAAACCAATAACAAACTTCAGAATTAATGTTATATTTACCGTAGACTGTAACGGTAATCCAAAATATGAATCAGCAAAACAATTTCTTATGGAAGGTACAAATTCCAGGTGAAAATTATAAGCTGCATATCGCCCCCCATTCTTTGTTATTTACTCGCAGCTGTCAGGGTCATGCCTTTATTTATTGCCAAAAAAGCTAAAGTTGTACCTCGTAATATTGAAATGTCTACCATACAGTTATTGCAATGTTTGATTACTCCAAATAAAATTGCCAGTGCTTCTTTATCAAATTTTACAGTAACTAAGTTCGGCTCGGTTAATGTGCGAGTATCTTTGCTAAAAGTCTCACTTGATCGTCGTAAATCTGTGAGTTAAGCACTTACCTAGCCCAAACACTGCTGGCTACAGATAATATTAACGGTAATGTTGGGTCATAATGAGCCGATACCGGACTGCTAAAAGACAGGGTTTTCCATTTCATTAAAAGCTCTTTCACAGATTACCAATTCCATTGGACGTCTTCTTTAAATAAGTAAATAATGGATGGAAATTTACCAATTCATACAAATATTAGAGAAGTTAACTAAACCTTAAAAAACTTCTTAACTCAGATATATCTTTAGGAGTGGAGGCGGTAAATAAAGCCTTATCTTAACATAAGTTAGGAATTATGATCAGTATTAATTACACAGAATTGTAAAAACTTATATCAACGGAAGAATTCGAAACTGAATAATTTTACTTTTCACTACCTAACTGATTAGGTCCCAAATATGAGAGTATACGAAACATGACCTTCAATGTCATTTTTCACCGCACGATCGCTAGAGTACATCTTGAAACCTGCATCGGTCGGAACGTGACGTCCTTGCCGCTATGCGTATGGCACACGACGAATAATACGTCGGCGGTCGCACGCTGTACACGGCTCGGCACCGCCAATTTCACCCGATGTATCGTCTACCTCCATCGCCCGCACCGCTCTCGGCGCAGCTACCACTTCACCACCGCTGCAATCGCCGCGTGCCGCTCCGCCGCTTCAAGCGTTAAATAAGCTCCACTCCAGAATATAATTCTAAAATATAATCAAAAAAACGGGATCTCATATCCTCAACAAAGTCCAGAAACGAACTGATCTTCTTAAACTTGCCCTAGACGTCACCAATTGCAAGTTTTAGCGAGATGTTTTAAATTTTGTAGGTATTAATACAGTTTCTTCACGTCTTTGCTTCCTTTGCCGAAATACATAACGTTCTCAAATCTCCGACTGTCACGGTTCAGATGTTCATCGATTATTCACACTAATTCTTCAAAAGATTTGTCTCAGATGATCAGGCAACACAAATCAAACATCAGCCGATAACACGCGACTCCGAAATAAAGCACTAAAGTCGCCACATGCAACTCTTTCCGATGTTATTCAACGCTATAAATTGCTTCACACGTCTTACAATATTTTTCCCAATTTATGTTAAGTCTTATTAAAAAACTTTCAAGTGTCTCGAATTGGCACATCCAATTTTGCTTTAACCGACTGCGCCAATGTAATGTTTGTAATGAAACACGGACGGTCGCAGAATGAATGTGTATGATCGCAAGCGCATTGACAACGAGAACGAGGAAGTACATATGAAAAACTTAATCAATCGCTATATTACAATGGCTATAGCAAAAAACTCGATATTTGGGTGCCAAACGAGCTCACTGAAAGAAACTTTGAACAGTGTACTATTAATTGATTAATTACTTGAGAAGTAATGAAACCGAGCCGTTTTTGAAGTAATTGATAACTAGCGATGAAAATTGGGAACGTGCGAAAAAGGTCGTGGTCTAAGGTCGGCCAGGCCCCACAGACTGTGGCTACACATGGGCTAACTCGAAATAAGGTAATGCTGTGTGTATGATGGGACTGGAAGGGCATTGTTCATTATGAGCTTTCACCGCCCGGCAAAACCATCGATTCGGATCTCTACTGCCAACAAGTGATGAGATTAAAGGAAGCAGTTGAGAGAAAGCGGCCAGAATTGATCAACAGGAAGGGTCTACTTTATAATTATCAAATTGTTTATGTTTATCTTAATATCTATAAAATAAAATCGTCACTGACTGGTTGGCTATCTATCAATACATAGCTCAAACTACTGAACGGATTGGGTAGACAATTTAACACGGACTTTTAAAAATTCAACCTTTAGGGGTGTCGGGGTTTCCTATCCAAAATTTTAACATAAGTGAAACTGTGGGGCATTGCTAGTTATAGAATATACCCAATGACTAGTTTTCATAATATTTGGTCTAATTGGTTTGGATAATTTGTACCATGGATTATATAAGACTAAAGTAGTTTAGTCTTTGATATTCTATGATTTATACTTAGCTTCAATATGAATTTGAGACTACATTGAATTCAAGTCTTTTTTGACGCTTTATCAGCTAGGAAATTACTGTCACTTTCAGTTTCTCAAATCAGAAATGTTAACTTTATATTTGTAACTGACCCGCGCAACTTCGTCTGCGTCATATAAGAAAGAGAGAGAAAGGGTTAGAGAGAATGAGTCGTAGGCACTGTATTATAGGTGCAGCCCGCTTCCCACATCATTCCGCATAATAAAAATGCGCGCGCGTTACTTGATCATTATTTTACTGCGGAGTTATTTTAAAATTGTGATATCTCCTAAGATATTCATTTAAATTAATTACTGTAAAGGGCACTTTTGTTCAAAGTTAAGATTTATTTAATGAAGTATTAATACCATGTTTATAAAAACACCTTCGCAAATAATTCATTACTTTAGAACAAATTTTATTATCATAAAAAAAGGTTACATTGTTTAAACCTTAAAGATAGACATAGATTAAAGATCGCGAAATTTTTTAGAACTTTTTAAGAGAAACGAGTTCGTCACACACGATTGTTGTGTAACTTTAACCATTTACGAGGCGCACGCTGTGGAAGCTCTCAAAAGGAATAAATTTTCCCCGTTTTCCTCACATTTTTCATTTGTACTCTGCTCCTATTGGTCGTAGCGTGATGTTCTATAGCCTATAGCCTCTCTTGATAAATGAGATATCCAACACTAAAATATTTTTGCATTCGAACCAGTAGTTTCTGAGTTTAGCGCTTTCAATCAAACAAATAAACAAACTCATCAGCTTTTTATTACCTAGTATAGATATTAAATAAGACCAAAATATTTGTATAATTTATCTTCTGTTATCAATAGTTCTCTTGACCCAGGTGAAGTTTATCCTCATATCTCGCCCCCCATTTCTTTGTTTATTTAGGTTCACTTTAGGGTCATTCCAGCTTTCATATCGACATAACGAGCTGACCTGTTTATTAACCGTTCCTTAGATTTGGCGATACATCAGTTATTGCCAACATATTATTAAATTCTTATCTAAACATATATAGTGACATTTATTCTTTTACAGACACATCTCTGTATTAACTCGGTACTACTTTTAGTTTCTTTGATTGTCAAAATTCACTTGATCCCTGTATGGCATATTAAGTATTTACATTTGTAGGCCAAACAAAGTTTGGCACAATATACCTGTTTTATCCGTTGGCCGCAATTGGTCGGATATGTGGGTCTGGAAAAGGTAGGGGTTTCCATCAAGTTGACAATAAAAAAGCGTAGGATCGACGACCAATCTTGGACGGATCTTTCCTTTACCTGTAGTCAGTAAATTAAATGTGAAATGGAATTTGTACCATCGTCCTGATATTTTTGTATAGAAGAATAATATTTCAAAGAATATATATCAATATGTTTTACTATTTCTAAATAAAGAATTTTATTTAACGTATATTCTTTAGGAATTATGATACATGTTAATACACCTAGATGTTAATATTTATATCTTAAAGGAAAGAACAAAAGAGTTTGGGATATTTCTTAAACCTTCATTACGAACTGATAGAGCGACAAAAATATGAAGAGTAAAAGAGAAAAAGCTATGGATTATTTGTCTCTATCGCTGTATCTGCTTTTTTCGTTTTAAAACATTACAGTTGGTCAAAATAGTCGTAGTTGAGAGTGCTTTGTTGTATTTTTTTAAATAGAGCATAAAGTAAATTAACATTTTCTTTTTTATCTGATATTGAACAGTGTTTATTGCGTGCGTTAATTTTAAAGGAATTTAAATAAAATTATAATACTATCGCTTTCTCACCCCCGGGTTACACCGTTTTCACGATCTGTTTGTCTAGTTCCTTCTTTGTCTACGGTTTGTTTAATTAAAGTTATTCAGAAATATGATTACGATAAAATATAATATAAAATTAAGATATGAAATGAAAATAAATAATTTGAAATCTCAACCATATTTGTATCTAAACTGCTGGACCATAGATTTCAATTACTACATGGTAACTAATTAAGAGAGAATTACTACCTGCTATGTAAACGAATAGTTTGCTAAATTCGAATGTATGATTGAATTAATAACTCTCAAATTTGCTTGACTGATCACTTTGATTACATTCATCGTTATCAACAACATGAATTCTCGGTGTCAAAGGCTAATTGATTTGGGTCCTATACAGAAGAAATCGTGTACCGTTAACACAACATGCGGAATATAAAGCCTTGAAAAACTATATCATTCGTTTTGTTAGTTAAGTAATATATCTTGTTTACCTATTTCTTTTATTTATTTATTTAAGATATTTTATTAACGATTATTTATTTATGATGTGTCGTCATTGTTACATCCCATTTTGCTCATTGTTACATTGTCCCTAAGCGGTGAGATCGATATTTGTATCTGCAAAGCGGCGACCAGCCAAGATGATCGTCCAACATGGTACGCAAAACAGGAACGTCGACTTAATGCTTTCCATATGCGCTACTTTCGCAATACATTAGATATCACTTGGGAAGACAGATTCACAAACGAGAGCGTCTTAGAGATTGTACAGCTGCCTAGTTTCATTGAGATACTGAAGTCTGAAACAGCGACGATTACCTTGCTGGGGCATATGCAACGAATGGAGTTCTTCCGTTTGCCTTGTCGTGACATGCTAGGTGTCGAGCAAATGCGAAAAGAAGCGTTGGTTGGCCGCTGCTTCGGTTCAAAGACTGTGTTAAGTGTGACATGGCTTCATTTCATTAATTGGCGAGATTAAGAACGAATGTCGCAAATGTATGATGGCCGGAAAGCGCACGATGTGGCCTGGTTTCATTATCTGGAACATAAAAGAACTATGCGACATGATTACTTTAGTTGCGCTGCACAAATTAGCTTATTGAGATCGTCAATTTCGCATTCGAATTGGCTTGTTTGAAAAGACTTGCTCCCAGAGACACTGACGAAACCGTGTCTGTCATAGAGGTAAGAGCCAATGACGACATTATTGATAATTAATTAACAACACAGTTGATGTAGGTTGAGCAACGTAAATATAACTTATTAAAAATATTTGGGTAACCTATAAATTGGTTTGAATATAGGTTTAAATGAAGTTATGTTAGGCTATTAAATTAATTTACAGGTTAAAATATTTTGAAAACTTTAAATTTAGGGTTCGATAAGCAATACTCTTGCTGTTGGGATTATATTAATCCAATATCGATTTTATAAATGTTGGTTTGTTTAGCCACCACTTTGCCGTACTATTCTAACAAACAATAATTATTTAGTTCACTCATGAGGAGCCGCGGGATTAACTACTCTAATATATATTGTAAATATGTAAGTAAGCTTGTGTGAATGGTTGTCTATCAAACACGTCCAAACGATTTCATTAATTTGAATGAAATTTGGTATAGAAGTGGATTTTGTAATGGAATAGGACATTAACAATACTATTAAATAAAATAATTGATTCACAAAGTAATGCCTCCCTTATACAAATAATTTGAGATAATATTTTCTCTTGTATATCGCTTAACGAAGCTCGCAAGCATTAACTCCTTAGTTACTTGTAGTAATATAAATTTATTTTACTTATTTCGTTTTCTTTATTTTGTACAACCGCACATTCGTTAGGAAAACATTAAGATTGACATATTAAGACCTCATTTATTTACGCAAGTGAAACCTAATTCAGAAATGGGTTCAGTACATAGAAATAAAACAAAAGAAATACATTTGTTTCAGTCAATATACCAATAAGGTTATTTTTCTAAAATTCTCAATTTGACATTAATTTTATAGAAAACGTGACAGACGTAAATTACATTCCGCAAAATAATTTGTTGAAATAATGTAAGTACGAATACCTAAATAATAATATTTTTTTTCGTTTAATTTAATATTTCAATTTACTAAACAGTCTGTGGTGGGTACAATCAAATTATTTTGAGAGATACCTTTATCGAATAATATTAATGAGACTATTCAGTTTAGAATACTAAATGTATGAGAAATAAAATTTTACATTTTTAAAATAAAGCGGGACATAGGTCAATATATAAGATTTTATCAGAATATTCGTGGTCACGGCTTTCATAACCAGGGAAGTTACGGATATAAAATTTCGGATATGGATATCTCAAGAGTTTTTAATCGGTTTCGGTTATAGATACGAGTATGAAATTATCAGATATCCGATAGTTTCGGATAATTTCAGTTATAGATTTAGATATTACATTTTTCAAAGAATTGCATTTAGAAGGAAAATGTTTTTTTTTACAATATTCGTAGATACATAATATTAACTTTATTTTAGACTAGCTGTGCCCGCTGCTCCGTTCGCGTAGTCTACAGAATGTCGATATTGTGGTGACCTCGCTTCTACCCACGGAGTTAAAGATAAAGACACTTTTTATTTTTCTTGCTCGGATCCCTGATTCTTTTTTTAAATAAAAGTAGCCTCAGTTACTCCTTATAATGTCAGCTATCTATCAGTGAAAGTCACGTCAAAATCGGTCAAACCGTTCGGAGATTACCCGGAACAACCAGATAAGTTCAAGGACCATATCAAGCACGTTTTACTGTCAAAAGGTTATTTATTACAGGATTGAGCATGTATGATAGTAATGTCTGGAAGTGACTTCCTCTCTGTGCATCCCATAAATTATTATTATTGTTTTATATTAACACTTTTCTATAGCTGGTAAAAGAAGATAAACCCGATCGAGTTTCTTACCGGTTCTTCACGGTGGCTGGGATATTTTCCTAACCGGCAGTAGTATTTTGACTTTCATAAGTACCTTCTTAGGGTCCCAAATGAATAAAAATTTTTTTGATTTGATTTAAATTTTAGAGCATATTTATTGGCGAAGGTAATCTATACATATAGTATAATTATTTGTTCTGACTGACTGCGGATTCATCAACATAGAGCTAAGATAGTAAGAATTTGTATGCGGGTTCCCTTTACACTTTGATGAGTATAAGACTTTTTGGAAATTCAACTCCTAAAGTAGTGAAACACGGCATGAGAATTTTTATAAAATTCCATGATTTTTGAAGATAGACCTATGAAAATTGGTATTTAGAAATTCAGTTACAAAGTAAAAAATACCTGTTTTATAGTTTTTGGAAATTCCATACCCAAGGATGTAAAAGATGTGGTGAAAGTTTATATAACACAAGTAACGACATCTATTTATCAAATGCAGTACCTACCACGAATGCTTTCATAATCTAAACATAAAAGATAAGTTCTTTAGAATATTTTTTCTACCCGAGCGAAGCCGGAAAAGGCTATATTTAACTTCACGCTACTATTGCGAAGCAGTAACCATGAATGTCTGAATCTGTGGATAAGCACGGAAAGTTAGAATAACGATTGGCTATACGAGCGAATAAATTTAATACGGTTTAAACCCTAAGGTACACGTTAGTTATACTTATGAATATTCAGATCTTACTCGTACAATTTGAAGCGGCGATGAGTTACTAGATGGTTTATTTATAAAGACGAACATAACTTTACCTAAAATTTACCTTACAAATAATTTTAGATGTTTTACATTCTGTAGTGTTGTTTATAATTAAGTTTAGATAACGTATTTAAAGAGAATGTGGTAGGGGGTGACAATTTTATATTCCTATAATGTATGCAGTGTGGATTTTTAAAATAGGGAAGTAAGGGAACCATTAACCATTGTAGCTACAGGAACACTTCTGAGGAGACTGTCTTTAACTTTTTGGGATATTTTGACCTGCATTTAAAGTTTTTTAGTGTACAGTCAGCAATAAAATGGGCATTTTACAAAAAAAAAAAATCATACTAATCGATCCTGTTTGTTATAAGGATCAATAAACTCTATCGGACCAACTGAGTTTAGAGTATCTACTAAAAATGTCAGAAATTGCAAGAAACTATTCCCATGCAAACACGAACATGAGAACACATCTATGAATGAAGAAAAGGATCACATAGTTTTGGAGTTATAGGCACACTAAAGGGTAGAAAGACAAGGACCAAAGTTCGGATTATTATGTAAGATCAAGGTAGTGCGTATCGAAACTCCTATATCCTTCAAATCCTATTGTATTGCCCAGATCTAAATCAGATCACCATGACCTCACCAGTATACGTCCACTCTGCACTACGGTCGGCTTGCTTATTCCCGCTATTTTTATTTTTTTGACCTGACTATACTGTTAGCCTTAGGGGCCCTGAAGCCGCTGCGACTTTTACAGCTTCACCGAACTTGGGGCGAGCGCTTAGGGCACTCCGCCGCGAAAGTTCCCGCTATATACGCTCGTGTCTGTTATATAGGCGCTTGATGACGAAGTCAATACATTGCCTCGTGGAGTTAATACACTACACCTATAATAAACAAAAAAGCCTTGTAATAACATTTTCAAGTAACTTTTTCATTTTTACGAGATCAAATATGGAGGTCTATAGTGCCTCGTTACAGTTACGGTCGGTATCTCCCCCGCGCTATTACAGCGTACACTATCATAGTATTAACGACACTGCTATGTTGGAAACTGTTGGTTATAATATGAAATACAATTTTAAATTTATCTAGTTATATAATAAGATAAGAAATATTCTTATCTTTACTTATTAACTAAAAGCAATAAATGTTTCAACGATATTTCTTCATTCACGTTTTATCCCTTAGTTCAGTATATGCTAATAACAGGTTTCTTAACTTTAAACAATTTCTTTAGCATTTTATTTCACCGACGAATAAGTTTGCGGCGTTTAAGTATAATGTTGGTACTACTTCACATATGGCGCACTGCAGACGAGAGGTGAATGTTTCATCTCTTATGAGTTAACCAATCAAGTGCAAATTTATTGTTGGAACGAAGCTCTTTATCGCGAGATTGGACATACATGTGACAAAGCGTCCTACCGACACTATAAAGAAACAGATATACATCTATATCGTGTTTTCTTCGTTAGTCTCACTCGTTGCATCGCCGCTATAGTATCGCTCAGTGGAGAAACGTTTATAGAGCTGTTATAGAATGAATTATCTGGACGATAATATCGCTGCCATAAATTCGTCCGTGAAAGTGGCGCCCAACGCGCGTACCGAAGTACATGCATCGCCTGTTTATTAACCAATCATATTTGTAATAAATTATTATCTTTGATTTTTAACTGTAGTCTACGGAACACAAACGTATTACAAATAGCAAAAGCTACACATTGCTACTGCTATTTTTAAGGAAATACTTTGCCTTTACGAGTTACTTTTTCGTACGTAATAACATAGTGATATTCAGTGTAAATAATTTGTGGTTATACACTCTGGCTCTTGGCTCTCTAGAGATACACATGGTTAACGTTATTTGTTAAAGAAAATATCGTTTCATGGATAATATTCGCTCTTTTGCTGGCCGTACTTTGGTTATTATTTACATGGTTTCGGAAACCTTCAAAATATTTAATTTTGTCCTTTATATGCCAGACTTTCCCATAACTATACGAGCCAAACGTCTCATTATTTCGGTTGGTTTTGCGTGGACGGGTTGAAAAGCACCTATTACTTGTGGTAGGTATTGATTTTTAATTATTTCATAATTAACTCTATTAAATTTATTTGTAATATAAATCATACCTATAAATTAAATAGTAAAAATAAAAACGAAAAATCATTAATAAAAATAAGTGAAATATTACTAAAATTGTTTTAATTAATATGTATAACGAAATACGTTTAAAATAACAGAAATTCACAAGCCTACCTGGAGATTATGTATCGTCGGTATGTTGTGTGAGTTTTCGTGAATAGTTAATGCAATCGATAGCTAACTATAACGCGTTTCATTATTTCAACCTGTGATTTCAACGGTCTATTCGCGGTACAAAGTCCGTGATTGAATTTTAGGAGAATTTTGACATCATTTGTTTCTCTACTTGGGGCACCCAACTGGTGGAATACCTCCACGCTACTGAAGATCGCAGCCAAATAACCTTGTGTTGTGTTACTGCGGTGAGTAGATTTCCAGAGTTCCTTGGGGTGGGAAGGTTCAAGGTCGGCAATATGCTAGTGATATTTAGTAGATTAGTATTACAAGCGTTGATAGGTTATTTTGTTGTTTGCCACCTTTGTTGTATAAAATATATAAGTAATTATTGTACATCATACATGATTTAGTTAATTCCGGTAAATTGTACTTTAAAGATCTAGAAACTTATCGTGGTTTATAACATAGTTGAAATAGTTGAAAAGCCAGAACTAAATGTTATTACAGTAAACTAAAACAAAACCAAACGTTTAGATTAGTTCTTAAATTATGTTTATATACGCTGAAGCTAGTTTTACTAATCGCCTATTACAGAATATTAGAGCAAACAGCAAAAATAATAAAGCTTCCAACTTGAGACATATTTTTAAAGAAAGAAAATCATTTTAGAGTAAGTAATATTTGTAAAGGTTAAATAAGTATTTTTTATTGATCTACGACATTCATGGAACTTTATCTATCCTTGTATGTATACAATGATTTCAAATCACTGTAATCCGGTGTTCGCATAGCTGGCTATCACCTCCAAGTTGAAAATCCATCGCCAATATCAATGGACGTGTTCCGGCGGCTAAACTTGAGTGCCAATTCCGTACTAGTTTCAATTTTAGATCACAATTTCAAAGTAATAAAAGATGAATTATAACCCCTTTTAAAGATATTTTAACTCGAGCTAATGGAATTGATTTAAAACAAGTTTCTCATTTTATATAATATAAAGTATCTATTCCATAATGTAGGGAGTTTCAATGTAATCAGTGATTTTTGTAGTTACAAAATGCATTGTTATATTATTAATTTTATATATTTATCAATAATAATAATATTAGACACGTTAAAGTACAACTATGTTGTAATTATCGTTAGCATTCTAAAAAAATTGTTTATTTGTTTTATGTATAGTACGAAAATTATTCTCGAGCGAAAAGATTCGGCATATTCAGCTAGAATGAAATTCACGTTCCACAGAATTGTCCTAACACAATAGTAAATTAATAAATTAATATTTGGTATGAAACCAGCATTGTAACTGATTGAGGACCAATGCTGACTTGTTATATTTGTGGACTGTATATTTTAATTAAAAACACAATATGTAAGACACGACTTTCTATATTGAGAATATACAAGAATCTGACACACGCCAAAAGTTTCTTTTTATACATAAAATACTTTGTGGCCATTAACAGTAACTCCTTTCAACACTTCAAAAACAGACCCGTATGTATTTTGCTAGAAAAAATATCGGCAGGAATTTAGACGTACTTATCTATCTAATAAAAAATAAATTCTGATTGTTCCCTGTTTACAACATTTATACGTGTAATTATAAAAAAAGCGTGATTTTTTAACGTTGTATCAAATTTTTTCATCGTAGGCGAACGAGACCCTGTCCTTTCGATGCAGTATTATTTTCTGATTGATTGATTTTATTATTATAACTGATATTTGCATTTTTTTCTAGATACGACAACTATGCTTTGCAGCGTCGATATGTACATTTTCTTGTAATCTAATTGACTAAACTATTAAAGAACACCTTGGTTACTAGTTTACTTTAACGTGATTTGAAATTATACTAACAATTGAATTTTTTTCTGTACTGAAAATATATTGTTGCCCTAAAAGCAAATACAATTATATTATTATATACTTTTTGTATAATGTAGGTAATTACCAATTCAGCTCATATAATGGATGTCTGCCGCACGCAAGCCTTGTTATTAAATAGTTCACTTTAATTATTCCTATAAAGTTTTAGACAATGGAAATTCTATAACAGATATTAAACTTGTTTACTTAAAGCTCAATTTTAATTAAATATTAGATAATTATATGTTCTCTTTTGAACTTTAACGTTTGATAAGTTAAGCGAGTTATCCTGATTCTGAATTAGGGGTATAAGTATATTTTTCTTCTCTATCAATTTACTTCTCTGTATTTGTTGTTTCTAAGTGAGATATTAATGCAATATTAATCAATGTCTTTAATTTATAAGTAAATTAGTAACCACCCGCGACTTCGTTCACGTTAATCTATACTGGTATTATAATCCACATTATCCACGGTAAGGAAACACATCGCCTGAATTTGTAGTGCTTATATAAATGGTATTTACTTAAAACTTGAATAACTTCTTATTGAATAAGGATATCGTGGTTGTTTTTAATAAGGACCAAGTATCACGAGTAAAACAAAAAAAATGATCATTATTTTTTCGGTAATTCTAGTAGTTTTTGCTTGATGTGCGCACAATGGCAAACCTCAATCATTTTATTAATATAAATTTAAAAATAATCCATACTAATATCTTAATTGCGAAAGTAACTCTGTCTGTCTGTCTGTTACGTTTTCTAAGCCACTGAACCAATTTGATGAATTTTAGTACAGAGATAACCTTGGGAAAGGACATAGGCTACCATTTGTCACGAAAATAAAAATTTAAGGGGATGAAAGTTTGTATGAAGAACCCATCAAATCAATTTTGATGAATTTTAGTATAGAGATATATTGGATCTTGGAGAAGAACATAGGGCTACATTTTCTCGAGAATATAAAATTTTAAGGAAAGAAATAGGGGATGAAGATTTGTATGAAACACCAATCATTTCTCAAATTAGGGATACGAAAATTAATATTTATGTTCCTGAAAAGAAATAAGAGAGTTTCACGTTTTTCAAAAATCATCCCGCAAGGCGGTACTTTAAGGGATGATTTCAATTACTTTTGAGTTTTAATGAGACGGTTAATGTTTTGGATTCATATTGGCATACAATAACATATACATATTGATCGCGTTACGGGATCACTCGGTGTATATGCAGTAATAAAGCGAAGTGGTAGTGATCGCGACCACCATACACACAATGATTTTATTTAGGTTTTTCGTGTTCAGATATGTCGGTGTACGTCTAATAATACGCAGACGAAGTCGCGGTTACTAGTTAGTATTATATAAATCATCTCTCTAGCACCTTTGAAAGTATTATTTGTCAGGGATTATTTATTTGTTTATTGCGAAATCAACATCCTATTTTGGTCGCAATAAATTAATTATATAAAACTAGCTGACCCGCGCAATTTCTTCTGCGTCACATAAGAGAGAGAGAGAGAGAGAGAGTAGGTCGTAGGCACCTAGAATACAATTCTAAAGGAGCTGAAACTTTCTTTGTTTTTCTACGAACAATTTGAGCACCATTAGCCTTCCCTCCCCACATGACCATTTCATCTTGATCATTATTTTGCTGCTGAGTTATTTTAAAACTGTGATATCTCCTAAGACATTAAAATAAAATGATGTAAAGGACAATTGTAAATATCATATTTATAAAAACTCTTTTGCAAACAATGCATTATTTTAGAAAAAAAATTATTACTATAAAAAGTTATGATTAAGGTTAGTCAACCTTATAGACAGATATATGCTATCGCAGACTTTTTTGGAACTTATTAATAGAAACAATTCCGTCACACATGACTGTTACGTAACTATAACCATTTACACAGTGCAGGCAATGGAAATTCTCAATAGGAATTAATTCTCCCCGTTCTTGTAACATTTTACAGTTATATATCAGCATCTAAAGTCAAACGGGCCTGTGACTGCTCCTCAGATTCTTGGCTTCTAAAAATTTTCGCATCTCGAGCTCTGCTATAGCTACTCGCTAGATCAGATTTACGCTTGCGAGGTATATCTGAAGTTAAATATGTAAATAATTAGTAATGAGAATAATAATAAACGAAATATCCCTAAGTTAAACTACTACCTACCTACTAAGTATGCACCTACCTAATAACCAAAACGAAAGCAAAAAATTATAAAAGATATGTAAACAAATCGAATTCGTTGCAGCGCAAAATTTCATTATTCACTTATATGCGACAATGACGCATGTATGTATTATTACTTTACTCTATGCAACAATAACTACCCTCACATTATCGAAGTTTTTATTTCTTTAAAATTAGAGGAGGTTTCAGTTAAATTTATTTGGTACGAATATTAATTTTAATATATTTTACTTCTAAATATTATATGTACAAAATTAAGTTATATTTATATTACGTACGACTTATACAAGCAGAATTAATACATTTACCATGGACATATAAAAAAGTATTATATACATCCATGACATTTACTATGAGTTTCGTAAAGTTTCCATCTAGTGACAGCTTATTGAACAACTTATTGAATAGATAGCTGTCACAAATGTATTGAGAAAGAAACACATGATGCAATAAACTTTGTATTAGCTACAGTTAGTTATCTTTATGGAATCAATAACTAATTATTTAGTTATTACTGCATATACACCCACTGTTGCCTGAACCCGACAAACCAAAACAAAATCATAGTTGAAAAACGTGAAACCCCTTTTATTTTTTTCTTAACAAAAGCATAATAATGGATTTTCATATCCCTAATTTGAGACATGATGGGTTTTTTATACAAATATTCACTCAAGTTTTATTTTCACCACATGTGAAATAATGAATAAATAACAATGAACACAATGAAATAATTCACTTGTAGCAAAACTGTATAATCCAGATAACGTACAATAGGTATATCGCTTAGAATATATAAACTCCCGCGAGCCGTATCTGACAGCGCACGTCAGTGACATTTATAATTATACCGTACTGCGTAGTTAAAGAGTTTAAAAACACTTCAGCTAATCTTAAAATGAATACTGGACTATCATTTCATAGGTAAGTATTAGAAAAACAATAAATTTCTTATTAAGTATAACAATGTCAATAAATCAACAAACCAATTGCCGTTAACAACAATGTCACTTCATAATTACTGCAGATGCGTAATAAACCGGTTGGTGTGGCAGCCGACATTACCACGCATGCGCATTGGGGTGTTTCTATATTTTGTTCTTATAAACTTTCATCCCCTATTTTCTATCCTTAAAGTTTTATTTTCACTATTAGAAGCAACCTGTGTTCTTTCCCAAAGTCCAATATATTTCTATACCAAAATTCACCACAATTGGTTTAGCGGTTTAGGCGTAAAAACGTAACAGACAGAGAGACGGAGTTACTTTCGCATTTATAATATTAGTATGGATAGTATTTTTTAAATGAAGTTAAAATAATATAGACGTATCAACTAGAACCGAGTATACTTGTTAATATTCATTACGAGCATCGTGTGTTCAATACTCATGCTTGTGTTTGCTCAGCTCATTTCGCTGAGGGTGTTTACAGGATTTTAGATTTATTAAAACCTTTTTTTTTTTTTTTTAACGTTGAGAAACCCGTCATGGGTACACACCCGCCTCGGGGGACGAGTGGTTATGTGAGACTCCTACTCACTAAAACTCCACGGTGTACCATTGGACGCCGCGGGTAATGCGGTTGCAATCTTCCGCGTCGCCCCGGCGGCTGGCCCCAATTGGGTCCCGGCGCTAAAGAGAGACAGTCTGGTACAACCCCGACTGTCTCCCAGACGGCTGAACCAGTGCAATGGGAAGACGGGCCCCCCGACCCGTCTCCCCTTGGTCCAGGTCTGATGTGCAGAAAGGCCTGGTATGGCCTACATCGAGACACCGGTAGCACCTCAGAGACCCCCCCTCAAGAAGCCGGACACGCGCAGAGCTCCACCCAACAAACAAATGTTGAAGAAACACACTGAAAATGTTTGTAACAAATTAAGAAGTTTATTGTATAAATTTAACCATTTAAAATATGTGTGCAGTAAGAAAATTCTATATATATTGTATCATGGTCTGGTCGATGCTACACTAAGCTATGGTTTAAGTACATATGGCCGTACATTTCGTACATACCTAGACAAAATTTTATCATTACAGACACGGTTTCTTAAACTTTTGGTTGATAAACAGACAAAGGATTCTTGTAATAATAATTATAATATTTTATATAAAAAATGTAATATCTTGCCAGTACATGATAAGGTATCTTATTTAATAGCAGTTGCAAAATTTTCTTCTTTGTCTAGATATGCTATCCCAAGGGTATATAACAAACACAATAACTTAAGACCAACCACTATAAAAAAATTCCTAGAGCCTGGTGCAAGTAACTTTTACGGAGAAAGAACAACAGAGTATATATTACCGAGAATACATAATAATAAAATGTTGAGAACAGAAGACTACGAAAGTGTAAATACATTTAAGAAGAGAATAAAGACCATAATACTAGACACCATTTTTTGAAATAAATATTTAATATAATAATGTTTTAAATGTTATGTAATACCGTATTGAGTGCATTTTGTTTTTCGCCAACAAACTGTTTTTCAGTTTGGCGATTTTAGAAAATAGTATATTATGTATTTTGTATTTTGGAAAATAAATAAAAAAAAAAAAAACAAAAAATCGATAACCTAAACTAACCTAATCAAATACTAAATTACATTTATCTAGAATCGCAGCCACCATAATAGCACGTATAGTTGTGTCGCGTTCCAGGATCAGCCAGCTTATATTATATCTATTATCCGGTAATCAAGCACATAATTAAAAATTGGTTATAGGGACTTTTTTTTAGATTGTCGCGTTTCTCGATTAGCCAGTCTCTTTATCCATCTGCCGAGGGTCTTGAATTTCCGATCTTTTGGTTATCGCCGCTGTTGTTGTTTGTACTGTACGTACTATTAGGTACAGAGTCAATAATATTCCGTATTAAAAAAAAAGAATTAACGAATGTGTTTTGTTACAGACGCCAGCAGCGTGCGACGGTTGACGTCACCGGCGCAACTCTTCATCGTCATAGTGATCACACGGTTCCTTCCAACAGTTCTCAGATAATTGTATTTTACATTATTTAGGTAGTTAAAATTATAATCGCTGTGTTCTATGAACGAATAGTACCAAAGGCCCTGTTTCTATGACTGATGAAATCTTCTCTATATTTTCACTGTTGATACGTTGTAGTTGTGCCAACCCGAATTTATGTATTTCATTAAATGAAATACTAAAATGTTTATAATTAACTCAAAGTTACGGTTTAAAAATGGAGACCGAAAAAATTTACATAACCTTAGTATTTTCAAATTTTAGTTAAGCGGCTTGGTCAACTTGATTTTGTTGTTAATTTATAATTTAATAATAACAATAGCTAATTTAGCAATGAATAATTTATTGTTTCTTCTAAATGACAATTATTTTGTTCGTGATTTTTTTAAAACCTATCATTAGAAATTTTGTTTTCAATATTTTTGTATTTTCTATAAATTTATTTATATATTCTAATATTTAATTTAAAGTAGCATAATAAATTACATGTTATTGTTAACTAAGTCGCCACCTTTCTATAACAACTTAATGAACGTGTCTCCACGACGACGAGTGACATTGACAAGAAAAACGTCAGTGACTCGCTGCTCGCTGGCTGCGAGACGTGATCTAATCATAGCGCACTCGCCGCAAAACAAAACTATTGACACTTCTTATTTCGCTCTTGCCTGTCACCAAATTGAGCTCTTTTCAACAAAATAACTAGTTGTGAACACACAATAATCAGTAATAAGTAATAACGAGTCGTTGCGGTCGCGCAATGGTCCGTCACGAGACGCGATGATACGCAGGCGGAAGAGTAATCGTCTCGTGGAGGTCACCCGATGATAGCAAGGCGGACACGTGGCAAAATACTCTCTCGTGGTGGTGGCGCCTAAAATAAGTTATTTAATAATACTGTTACTTTATTTGACATTAATTATACTAGCTCGTCCGACAGATGTTAATCTACCCTGTCCGGTATAATTAATGGCCCGACCACAGTGCCACCTATCGGATTCAGATTTTGTGATTTTCCTTTATGGAACATTATAAAAATCATTGTAGTCTATAAATGAAAATATCGGATGCTAAAATAGCTAGGAACCATCGTCTCGATAAAACAAATAATATATATGAATATCAGCTCAATCGGTCAAGTTTTTCATAAGTTACACAATCACTAACAGTCGCACACAAGATTTTTACATACATTACTGTTGTTAATCCCTCATAAATAAATAAGTATAAATCAATTCCGATTTATTTAAATTAATACCCTTTTAATTAATAATTCTTCAGCAAAAGTATATTAGAAAATTTACTATATTGAGAAAAATAGAAACACCTGCTGCAAAATACTTAAGGCTTATAAAGCTTTTGTCCTGTAATTTTAGTTTAGAACTGTAAGTATAACTTTTTACTAATTCATTAAAAGTTAGAAACGGCTGTGTCAATTTATAGTTTTCCGCTTCGTTTAATTTTGAGAAGCATTTTGTCCGTAACTACAAAATTATAAATTGTTTTAAATAAACGTTTACTTTGCAAAACTAATACAACTTCTTCTGTCTCCTTTTTAATGCCGTTACTGCTTCTTCAAGAACATAATTGGAAGGTCAAGACAAAATAAATATAGAATGTCTATGTCTCTTGAAGGGATTTGTATAAAACATTAAGCTATCTATTGTTATTGTTAACAGCTCAAGCTTTAAATTAAAAGAAACAGTTGGTATTTAGATAGTTATGGATATAAAAACCTTGAAAGTTATTGTATAAAGTCCGTGATAATAAATGATTTATGGTATGATGATTTTTTATTCATCAACATGTACTGTCCCTATTAGGGTATGTAGAGAAATTCTAATAAGACTTAATACTTTATGGTTTAATGGTTTATCTAAGTGAATAGTTACAATGATTACCCGTTATGTTAGATAGCAAGCGGTAGTACTGAGTCGCTTGTGGTTGCAAGCCAACTGACTCTAGTTTTGTAATTCTAATAATACAAAAGTGCATCAAGTACACAATATTATTTTAATTACCATAATATTATACCTAAAGAGCGGTTCGGTTGTGTAATCACGAACAGGGTAGACATCAAGGATCGAACTTTATTATTACAAATACACCGTCTGTCCAAACATGGCGTGCTCGCGCCCACGCCTGTGAAACCACCGTTCACTCCGCAGGGGACGAGCGGCTAACTTCGGTCCCGAACACCCATCGCCGCGACCTTCCTCTCTCGCGGCAACTCAAGCCTAGGTCCGTTCCTCGGTGTAAAACCCTTGAGTCTGGCAGCCGCCCGCGCGATACAGGTGACATTTCACTTGCAATCACTTAGCTACCCACACATCATTACACACAATACATTCATACATACATGCACACCACATAGGTTCTGTAAGGAACCCTTTCTTTTCTTTTAAAAGTACGCTGGTTAGTGTAGACCGTATTTCGGATCACTAAATACATATACACATGTTCCTTCACAGACATATGTTGTTAAACAGATTGCTATTTTTGTATAATTCGCTTTAGTAAAATTATTATGGACACATAATGGTCTGTCCTAAGTGACATAAAAATGTTCTACAACAAACGTACTCGTTTCATGCCTTCGCAGGTCTGCATGATATCGACGACTGACGTTGAAATTTGTGTCACCGACGGTTGCCGTTGCTTGTGAACTGTAACACACTTACCATTAGGCGATGATTAGTCATTTTGCTGAGTTAGTATTAAAAAAAACTGCAAATGCCACACCCAAAGTCAAAACATAATTGTCACAATAATTTAAAATGTTAATCCCAAATTATTACAAGACAATTTTTAACAAAAAAGAAAACCAACTTCAATCTTTTTGAAGAGTTTCCTTGTGTACCTTTGAAGTTGAAGGTCTAATGAAACCACCCTTGAGGTATCCTCTATCTAACAAAAAGAATCATCCTAACCGGTTCATAAACAAAGAAGTTACGCTGAACATCTTCTATAAAAAAATAGATACATTCGAATTTAGTAACCCCGTCTTTTGTTGAAGTGAGATAAAAACAGAGAACCCTTAAAAAAAAAAAAAAAACATTTTATACAAAACATTTTAACATAAACTTCAAAGTAGGCAAGATCACACTATCATATTTTCCCGACCGCGTGTAACAATCTTGGAAGCAGTTCTAAATTGCCTTTATAACTTACATATAAATATTTAAATGGACAGTTTTATTGGAAACAGTAGTTCAAAGGTTGTTTGTTCGAAATTCAAGAGTATACAATAATGTAGCAGTAACGCCGCAGAGAATAATGTTATTTACGTTTTACAGTGTAGCATAAGTTTCGTTAGTTATAGGTATAGTTCAATTCTATCTATAAAGTTTTCGTCATTTTATTTATTAAATTATGGCTTAGTGCTAGTTTGTATGGATATCGCATCGATCGATGTGAGTTCGAACCCCAACCTGCAATTACCCTGAGTTTTTTGGTTGGAGAAAAGTTCGTGAAGAGAGTTAGGTAGGGCACAGAAAAATTTCATTGCAGGTTCCCTACTTGGAGCAGCCCGACTGGTGGAAAACTTCTCCCTACAGAAGATCGCGGTTAAATAACCTTGTGTTGTGTTCTTGTGGTGAGTAGGGTTTCTAGAGCTTCTTGGGTTAGGGGGATCAAGGTTGCGACACTCTGGTGATACCTACGATATTACAAGTGTCCATAGGCTACGGTAGTCGCTTACTATCAGGCGGACCGCATGCTTGTTTGCCAAAGTTGTAGTAAAAGAAATACAGATGAAACCGTAGCATAGTGTTAGGGCATTATCTAATACCCGCCTGGCTAGATACCACCCTCAAGTTCTTTCTCATTCTGTCGCTAAGCACCTATAGGTGTGTTCCGGCATCTGCACTTGTGAGCCAGTCATGCCACTAGGCTTAGCATGTCACCATCTTGGTCCAAATTTTCACTTATCTGACAATAAACGCTAAAACTTGCAAAGAAAAAAAAAAGATAATTCACAAAGTTACGATTGCCTATGTAATGTCTTATTCACATTACTTGATTTAATCTAATCATTACAAAATAATACGTCATCCCCTCTTGGCAACCTCAGCATTTAAGTGTTAACTTTGTTCTACAAATACAACCGCTCTGATTTCCACCTATAGGATTCATAAAAGCAGAAGCACTGTGGAGGTGAATACTTCAGAAAACAAAAATGTGTTCATTATAATCTCTTTTTAAAATCCTACATTAGAGGAACTCGAACTATCGACCACTCGTACTGTACATACAACAGTGCGTACAAGTCTGGTCGTCACACCGCTAAGCAGGCAAGCAATCAGGACTTGCATTAACCGTATATAATGTATTCTATCACATTCTATCGCAGGCTATATCCTGTAGATGTATGTTTTTCTCTTTTTAGTGTCGCTTTTTCGTTTTATCGCATTTCAAATCGCAATAGCACTAAAGAAGCTTTCACTTAAAAAGGAAGACTATACGCTGAATAGTTTAGTTATCTACATCTCCAATACTGTTATAAAAAGGTAAATGGTCGAGATATCCACGATCAGCAAAAGCGAATTAATTAGTACTGGGCCCAAAATAACCTATTCGCGAGTCGTGGCTAGCTCCAATAAAAACTGTGATACACAGCATACTTATACAGACTAAAACAGCTTACTTCAAGCCTCGGCGGCTTCCAGGCCACAATTCCCGTACATCATATAAAGTTGTCTATTTGCAATGAAGTTTATATGTAAAGTGGGTGTATAAGGTCTAACTAAGAGTTCTCGAATCACTCTACTAAACTGGTTTGAACCGGTACACTTCCTTCGTAACTTTTCAGAATATCAATAACAGTACAATAGTATTGAAGTCCACCTTTTCACAATACTAACAAACTTATCTATAATCCACGTGTTCACAAATCCTCAAGGTACGCCAAAATTCAAAAGGGTTTTAATACGAACCACATGACCCGGTAACATTTTTATAAGACTACTTTGACAAAACTATATCGAGCGAACATCGGTGTTATTAATTTTTGTTCCTACTTAATTCAATAGATTAACGCAACGCAAAACTCAAGACTTCACCCGTTTAGATACAAATAATTTAGTTTCCAACAGTAATGTTTGATAATATATTTGTAGGGGATAATGTCAGTAAGTACTTATACGATTCAAAAAAGAATGTGGTTATTAAATTTTATATTGCAATTAAAGCGTCCGAAGTCGTGGACGGTTGCTAGGTACCTATAAATAATAAAACCAAAATAAATAAAACTGGTTTTTCGTATGTAATAGGAATAGCACGTATGTACTTAATTTTCTGTAAAAATAAATGTCTAGTTGGGATTCCAGATAAACTTGTTGAAATATTAATGTAAATAAGTTTTTGGAGGTATTCCAATGGCTGTATTTCGATATTAAACAGCTGTGGTTAGTTGGTAACTTTTATCACAACACGCTTCAGCACCAATTTGGTTTGTTTCATTTTGCTATTCCAATATATATTTTAAATAAAATATAGTTCTGTTTTAAATTTATTATATGCGACGAAAAGATTTCTTAATATAAATTATTTGAATTATCTACATATTGCTATGATTTGAATTTAAGAAATCACTATTATCAACCTATAATAAACTTTGACAGTAAAATTTACTTGTCATGGTCCTTGAACTTATTATCCAGCAAATCTGTAATGCGTTTGGGATCTAATTATAGTCACTTACAAAGAATAGTGTATAGTAGAAGATTGTAAAATGTACTACAAACATTGAGTATGTTTCGTAAATAAGAAACGGTAACGTGGATCACGCACACATTGAAACCTTTTGGGATCGATTACGTAAACAAACAAAAATGACTGAAAACTGCACTCTTCCTGTTTCTTTTATACGATGTTGCCAATGCTAAAAAATGCCAAAAATGCTATAGTAATTTTTTAGTTTTATTTGGATACATAAGCTAGCTGCGTTCCGGGGCAGGACAGTTCTGTTTTGGAAAATCCAAAATGGCGTTTTATAATTAGATGCGTTATACTCTCAAAAAGCAATTTGAAAATATTACAAATTTTGGTATCAGCATGTTGAAACAAAAGAGATAGGAAATCACAGCGTAGGCGGAAACTCTGTTATCAAAAAAGCATAAAATTTCATTAAGCATTAAAATTAATTCGCAATGGCATGTAAATATGGTATCAATGTCTTAACTACTTATAAAATATCATTGGGAAAATCAGTCGAAAACAACAAGCGATAAAAGGAAGAAATCTGCAAGAGGATTATTACAACCACAGAACAGTGTAAATACCAGAGACTGTAAGTACAACCACAGTGTAGTGAACTACGGAGTGCTGTATAGACGATTGCTCTGGACTGCGAATACGACTAAGAACACCTGAATAGTTAGTTTGTTCCACTTTGTCATGTTGAGTACGAATAAATTATTTTCGTGAAAACAGAGCCATTTTATTGCCCACGGGTATAATAAGAATTTAATCGTTTGTTCATAGTAAGTTCTTATTTAAACGTAGATTAGCATTCGACAATAGTTTCTAATATTAAATGAAGATGCAGCTGAGATTAGTAACACGATAAGCCTATTATGGAAACTAGTTTCCAAGTAGACTTAACACCATGTTATTATTTGTGCAGATGGTGGTTGCGACTCAGTCGGATGAAGATACTTGATGATCGAATTGATTGAAGACAGCTTGCTTATCTATAATATCTGTTATATTAAATTAAATTAAATAATACTACGAATCCTAACCTGAACAGTGCAACTTAGACCCCCCAAAATATTGACATTGTCACTCAATGAAAAGTGACAGCAAGTGATATAATATTAATTGTTTAGGTTCATACTGCATATGTCAAACAGAAAATAGTCTATGGTTAAAAAGTCGTTGGTCGAATTTCGAACATAGGGCGACCGCTAGTATTATTTATTTATGTAGTCTACAGTTTTAATTACAGTAACACCTAGCAATGTCCTCAGTCTATTTTTCTTTACTTGTTTTATAGTTTATATTATGTAAGTGTTCAAATACATAAATCCAATTATTGGCTGAGTTATCAATGATTATAGACTATTCAAAGCTTCGTAAATCGACTACGTTAAACTCGAAATGGTTTGCGATGTACCTTATATACGGCTTTACTATGTATACATGTAATCCAACGAATTACAATGCAGAGTTTCGGGTAGTGCGATACCATGTTGAGGTTGAATAATTAGTGAGAAATCTGAAGCAAGTGTTTTGTGCACAACTAATATATTATTTCATACCAGCTGTGTTCCGTCGTTACACACGCGTATAATTTAAAAGAAATCACTTGATGATAATTCATTACTTCATTATAGACAATATTTTTTGTTACATTTCCTTGTACTATTAAAATATATATATTGGCTTTCACTGCACCCTGTTCTACCGAGCCGAGTGTTGAATTACTTTAATTTTCCATCTTCTAAACAGCTATGAGTCCAAATAACATGCTAATATAGGGCAAAATTTATCTTCATGAAATTATCTTAATGATGAAGGAACTTCCATTTGTAAGAAATTTTGTGCTATGCCTTTTTTTTATTTTCATAACATAACATAATTTTCATAATTGTTGTCCCAAAATGCCCGATTGTGGCTTATATATAAGAGACAGGTATACGGTATTGCGGATTTTTTTAGATGTACTAGGTAAGTATCACTAATCATTACGCCAGCGCACGCTGATAAAGCAGTACGGGAGTGCTTTATCTCTCGACTTACTTAACAATATTTAAGGCTAGATAGGAGGTTTTAGATAGCTTATATTATTCCTCATAAGATTCATAATTCATGATAGTTATCACATACTAAAATTTTTTTTTTAATCCGACTGGTAGTTCCAGATATTAGCGTGTTTAAACAAACGAACAAACAAAAAACACTCTTCCGCTTTATTATATTGTAGTAATATTATATTGTTTTAAATTCCTATCTTTAACAACTTTATTTAAACCACTCCATGCAGTTACTGTAATTTTGCATAGTACAGTAGAATAATGGTGCTCAGCTATTGAAATTTATGAACAGAATCTAACCTAAATCGTGAAAAACGAGGTTTATCTGCACGCCGCGCTCTGCCACTCGTAACGGAAGTATATTATATACACCAGTTTTTTTAGATAATAATGTTAGATTTTATGATAAGATCCCTAAGAAAATGACCGATTTTGTCAAGTTCAAGGACCGTACAAGCTAGTCCAATCACATTTAATTTTGGAATGAAAGATAATAACTTATAAATTTGTATAAACCTTTGTTTTGACGTTTTAAAAATTGGGTAAAAAGTCTCATAAGATCTTGTGTCAGCGTCTTAAGTTAGTCAAGGTCAAAGATCGTGAAAACGAGTTTTTGGTAAATATCTCGCTTTTTTTAAATAATAAATCTTCGCTTTAAATAATATTTGCATTTTAATAAAAGATGTAGATCATAAAATTCGTTACAAATTTTAATAATCCCAATTTTTATATGTTTAACCCTTTTTTGAGATAGAGCGCGAATAGTTTGGGAGAGCTCAGCCATATATGTCATAACGCAAGGTAAAACGTGAATCCTTATAAATTACAGTACAAATTATACAGCAAAAAAAAAATTAAGAAAAAAATAAAGTGTGTGTGTGTAACTGACTGTACCAGTGCCCAAAAGAAAGTCACTGTGAAGATGTTTATTTTATTAATATGTGTATGGTGGTCGCGATCCCAACCAACCATTTTTAATTTATCTATGATTTAACATGAAACTTTGAAATGATCCAGTCTGTCTATTATAAAAAAACAAACTCAGCTCCACACCTTCAACGTTGAGCAAAGCGTCACCACGTCAACATCCGCCAATATTGAGTCAAACAATCGGTCTGATCGGCGGCGCATTAGATATTTCACATCAAAAACTTAATTGTTAACTAATCAGGTTTTACTAATACGAGGAAAATTAGGGTCATAACATGAATGATAGTAATGTTGGAAATGACTACCTCTCTACATTTACTAGATATTAATTAACATAATATAATAAAACAGTTCAAAAAATATCGATAAACCCGAACGTTTTTCTTGTCAGGCTCTTCTCGATGATTGTGATTATTTCCGAATCGGTATTAGTGTTGTAACGTTCATAATTAGTGTATAAAGGTTAAAATTGAATAAAGTTACTTTAGGTTTTGATTCAGTATATAAAACTCAAATGAGAAATTCCTCAGAGCCAGTATTTGTGTAATGAGTATTTTAAAATTATACGGAAAATATATTATTTGATTATAAAATGTTTTGGTTAACAAGGTAAGATTCATTTATTCGAAGGTCAAATGAGTTTAGTATATACAAAATTTTGATAAACTTAATCATAGTCATGTTATCTATACAACAATTTAACTCGGGACTAATTAATGTAAGCTTAATTTAAAAGCACTGAAAATACTTTATTCTTCAATATTTACTTGTTTATGTTGGGGTCACTTATGTGTTTGTTTGTTGTTTTTTATGGGATTGTATCTCTCCTTACGACACAATGAACCCTGCATCGGCACGGTATGATGAATCCATGAAATACTAAAAACTTCCAATACAAATGATTTTTATTTATTTTTAAAATATCTACTGCCTTTATTAGTACCCAGTTTAAGGGTAAAACTTTCGTAACTAACTCGAAGCATAGGCTTGAATACTAAAATACCCAACTTCGCTCGAATTCTGTATTATTTGGGTGCGTTTTATTTTGGTAAAACTAAAAAACTTGCACGACTTCGTTTTTATGTGTTTACATAGTTGAAACACGCGACGAGGTTCGCGTGTTTCGTGTGATTTATTTTTGCGAAATCATTAGAAACGTACGATGTGGTTTTATTTGAAATTTCATTCGTTGAAATATATTGGGATCGTAGATTTAGGGTATTTTATAGGCAACAAAAAGAAATATTCAAATGTACTAATCTGAACTCGTCTCTTGATATGCTCAGATTGCTGTAACTGTAGATATATCATATTGTTATCGATGACGCAGAAACGGGATTATTCCCAACTGTTAAATCTATCGATGAAATGTAGAAATAAAGGAGAAAATATAGCAATGCAAGAAATTCTTTCTATTTCTAAATATTTTGTTACGTCATCTCTTCTGTATAATTTTGAGATACAGTTACATAATTAATTTAATATATGTGAATCTATCTACATAAATATCGACGCTAAAGGCAGAAACATACCTAAAACACGACAAGCTATCCGACGCACGTGACGCGTGTTGTATCAAATCAAATTGTATTAATTTGTCATCTAATATTTTGGTTTATAAGAAATTCTTTCTATTTCTAAATATTTTGTTACGTCATCTCTTCTGTATAATTTTGAGATACAGTTACATAATTAATTTAATATATGTGAATCTATCTACATAAATATCGACGCTAAAGGCAGAAACATACCTAAAACACGACAAGCTATCCGACGCACGTGACGCGTGTTGTATCAAATCAAATTGTATTAATTTGTCATCTAATATTTTGGTTTATAAGATAGTTTTATTTTATTTATTTTGACTCACCAACATATCATAGCATTATGAGTTTTTAATAAAAGTTCAAAACAAATTTATTCAAAACTAAAATGCTCTGTATACTTAGTTAAAGGTGAACAGTGTTCTCAGATAATATACCTAAGCAATAAATTTAACTATATAAATTTAATATAATAAACATAAATAATTAATATAAATATCAATAATAAGATAATTTTTTAATAATAATTGGAGAAATTGAAACTAAAAAAGAGCAACATAGGTATTAAATTTGTTTTTCAGAATTAGATGACTGATATTCCAATATTGTTTTTATTTTGTTATTTTATTAGAGATAATATTATTTTATTATATTATGAGGGATTTTTATGTAATTTAATCTGTGATTAAAAATTGTATTCATAGAAGAGGAAAAACTTAAATTGGTAGAGGATTGAGGGATGTAAAACGGGACGTATTTATTAGATCTGCGGAACTTAACGGGAATTTCAATATTGAAATTATTCGTGATTTGTGAACAAACGGTCATTCGATTGATCAGTTTGTATAAAAACATAAGTTCTAACAACTTTCTACGTTTGTATAATGAGGTATGGTTAAAATGTTTGAGTTCTGTCGTTTTCTCTCCCTGTTGCGTCTATTGTTAAAATTGTTTCCGCGTTAAGTCCTTGGACGATGGTTCGGCCCTTGGTACGCAGTGCTACGTGCGTCGATAGCTACTTTGGTATTGCCTCATCTACCAGTTACTTTATTGAGTGCTGACACATCAGCTGCTTTAGTGGAAGACCTCAAGTGATGTAAGTATGTTTGCTACATATTTGTGTTATTTAGAATTGAAACTCTGGGACCTTGGAGTTGAAACACAATGCCTCTCGCTTCCAGGGCACTCGCCAATACCTCGGTCAGCGGATAAGTATTGCCACACAACATGGAAATACGACCAGCCATCTGGGTGCATTTCCTTCTAACAGCGAGTTGAATTACTAATCATCAAATACTTGTAGTTTTAAGTATTATTGTGTTTATTATTATTATATAAATAAGATGTTAATTATGATTAATTAAGTCGTATCTTAATTAGACAATTACATAATGTATTAAAAACATCCTTTTTCGTCAGATTGTTTCGGGAAAGTGTGGAATTGTATGAAAGAAGTGCGCATTATTTTGAAGGCCGTTTCGATGAGAAAAATGCATGTAGGTAAAACAAGAAGGTTTTTTTGTTTTTGCACACAGCTTTTTAATCTGAGGTTTTAAATAAACCTGATATTAATTGATAGTTAATTATATCGAATATGGTTACAAAATGGGCCTAGAAAGCACACAAATAAATGCATGGTAATTATATATGTACTTCAGCTGCGAAGAGACATTATCTCGCTGAGTATGTTTTATCATCTGCAGCATGGTGAATGTTCTTAAGAATTATTTAACCCTTCTACTATAGAACCACGCGGTTTGGTCTACAGAGCCACAGCTAAACGGTAGCGTCCATCATGGTCAGAACAAAGAAGTTTTCTAATTCTTACCTTTTCTGTATCGTGCAGAAGTGAAATAGTGTCCCAGTCAACGTGTTTTTTCCTTCCTATGATATTGGTTCCTTCAAACGAGGAGTGAACATGTATTTTAAAATTTGTGTCACCGACGGTCGCCGTTGTTTGTGGATTGTAACGTACTTACCATAAGGCGTTGTACAGTTATTTATCGAGGTCATATTACAAAAAAATCAACTTGAGGTCGAAGGTAAGCTCTATAAAATACTGGCATCTCCCGTTATTTTACATCGAAAGCTCAGGGTCATATGATTGAATTCATTTCCGTCAACACGTCTGAACTCACAGCCCTGAAACCCTAGCGAAGATGCCTTTCTACAATCATTAACGTTAATAGAAAACGTAAAATGTATGCAATTGACATATCTGATCACGTGATTGAACATTGAGATATGTCAAATTCATACTTTTTTTCATTTTCTCTTAGCGTTAAAGATTGTATAAAGGCAACTTGTCTAAAGCACAATCGATGAATGGTTATTATTTACCTTGTACATAAATTTAAATATATATTAATACGTTCACAACACGCAAAACTACAGAATTACTGAGCATGGCGCAAAATAAAGTAATGTAACAAATAATGTAAGCGTGAAAAACTCACAATTAACTTACATGACATTGCATTTAATAATAAAAACTGAAAATACGCATTTTATTTTTACTACAGATGTACTTAACTTAATTAAAATGAATGATGTTTTGAATGTTTCACAACTTACTACATCATTCATTTAGTTGTCCATCCATGCATTAGCGAATAAACGCGGTTGACATGGGTTAAAATATTTCTGGGATTAATTTTAATATTAAATTAATCTTATTATGACAGCTTGGTAGAATGATTAAAAACGATATAAGAATAATCATTTTTTTACTATAATAGCTCAGCACATTGTCGGTATTGTCTCTAATGGTAAGCACAGTACAATCCTAACTCAACGGTGACCATTGAGAGATCTAAATCCATCGGTGGTTTATAATTAGCAACATTCTTCACAAACAATATTCTTACGTTCATTTTAATTCTCTAGAGGTTTCTAAGGAACTAGTTGACCCACCATGCGAATATCTCTCACATTATGAATTACACTTGCTTATAGAACGCAATTGTAGAATTTACACACAGCAGTTCGAGCCGCAGTGTAAAGTTTAACCAGCGATGAAGTTGGAATTGGGACAGACTGCCTGGAAGGGTGCCTGATTTAGTCAGATACCTTCGTTCGCGGAGGCTTTTTTCATACAACCTATCTAAATATTTATATTGGAATCAACAACATCAAATTTTTTACATACATGTATACACAAACGAGATGGGTGGCATTTGATTACCTTTATTCATAACATATTTAACGATGCAGGAAGCCGAAGTAACCAGTAACCATGGTTTCAACATTATCTTTCTGTCATTTATATAACATCTTGTTTTGTACACAGAAAATAAATATCAAACATACCTACCTACATTTACAAGTCATCTTGTAACAAGTAAATAATAGGAGTGAACTAAATGAGTAAATATACATATAAACGATGTAATATTTAATGTTTTTGCTAATAGAGAAATTTATTTTATAACTATCAATTTTTATCTTATCTTTATGTTGGTAGAAATTAATTCACTAATTTAATTTAATTTAGTTACGGCTTTAATTTTACTACCTTAGTTTGAAATACTGAATAATTTACATGTAATCGTTTTGAAGTATTCTAATAATCTGTTACAATTTTTGGTGAAATTGGAACTATGTAAATGGAAGTGGTATATTTTTTTACTTATTTACCTTTTATTTACCTCGTTAAACTGACAGCCCTGTGCGTCAAATGATAAGTATTCCGATCAAAAAACAACTACGGCCACGAAGAGATCGTCAATCCATGGTCGACACCACTGAGCCCGAAATGCGACAAGCCAAAAAATTTCGTCATTATGCCGTCTCTATCACCATGTACATGGTAGTCGCGACCTAGTCGGGTACAGAACCCTATCAGTCCGCTTGATTACTGGATATACAGCTGCTGTTCTCGAAAGTCGGAACGCAGCAAACCTAAGCGTTCCACTATGTTGGATGTAATATCTGGTGTATGCTGGGCGCGATCCAATGCAATTTACTTAATCACAATGTCACCTGTGACGAAATACTCAAAGACAATATCAGGCTAAGACTAAAAGAGATTGACTCTCAAATGCAGATGCTAGAACATAATATGATTCGAGCGACTGATTTTCAACTTGAAAAGTTATCAGGCGGACATTAGGAAACGCCCTACCTACCATGCAAAATCGCCTCCATTATCCATTTATTCTTTTTATTCATTTTGACACTGACGCGGCCGTCTCTTGTTGTGTATTATCACAAGATAGGTTTGACTTGTGATGTGAAACAGCGGGAGACGCCCGCAGTAGCGGCCGCGGACCATCGAGCGCTAGATACTATTAAAATTTAATCTTGTTCGATTCAAGGAATACCTATTAATCTTTTAGTAAAATAAAGATTTAAAGATATTCGTTGTATTATTCCCAAAAACAACATTTACCAAATGCAAGGTAAAACCTAGCATGTACTAAACTCTAATGGTAAAGCTAGAAAAAATATATTTTGTTTAAAAAATTCTTACATGTACCTACTCATATTGGTAAATCCTCAGATATACTAGTTAAACCTAAGGTTTAACAATATGCAGACTCTTACAGTAACAGATACATTAAAAACCCGTGTCAGTGAACAAAATAAAGAATTAAAAATTATATATTATCACCTACTTATATAATGAAATGTTTTTATTTTTACTAATTTACAAAATGTACCTCGTTTTTCTCCTTATTTTACCTGCGCTGGATACTCCCTCAGGCGTTTTATTGGGGTTAATTACTTTTCCTGCGGGAACCCTATATCTTCCTGAGTACCTAAACCCTATGTTCCAACATTACAATTAGTTTTCCAACTGTCTAAAACTATAGGACAAAACTTTAATAATAACTATCGTTAGGTGACTGTCTTTAAAATTTGAGACCTTTTGACCTGCATTCACAGATTTAAAACAAGTTACAGTTAGCAAGAAAACGAGAAAAACTTTTTTCATATCAAACAATCCTCTTTAGGATATAAGTACCAAGAAACTATATATCCTTTCCCATACATTTCGTAGGAAAATATAGTAGATTCGATAAAACATATAAAACCATATTTGTTTGAATATTTATTTTGTCCTTCAATAACGCTTGCACGGCTAGACGGATTCTGATAAAACTATTCAAAGAAACCAAATATTACAGAGGACATAGGATACTTTTACACTATAAAATACAGATACATTTTACTAATGTTTAATTTATGACGAGAGAAGCGGGTAGGTAAATCCTAGCGTAGTTTTTTTTATCGTTACACGTTTAGCGTTATGGGCACAATCTCACCTGATCTTAAATGACGATATGGCCTAAGATGGTAACATGATAAGTCTAGTTGGAGGACTGACTCTCAAGCGCAGCTTCTGGAACACACCTATTGGTGCTTGTCGACAGATTTTCAACTTTAAAGTCGTTGCTAGCTAGGAGGGAGTTAAAAAGCCCTACACCATGCTATGCTTTCATAACGATGTTTTTCTTCACCGAAACCTGAGGCTTATTGCAGGGATTTAAATTCACGTCAATCGGGGCGATGTCCCTACACGCTACCACTGATCTCAATAAAAGTCTATCTGAAGCGTATATGTTGGACCGTATATTTTCTTTTTTTAAAATTAATTAATATTTTGTTATCGGATTTGTTTATAGTAGCACGGTAAATTGACAATACTGTCCCTGATGGTAAACAAAGTACAATCCTAACACAACGGTGACTACCAAGAGATCGTAATCCATCGACGGTCACCGCTGTTATACCAGCCTGCATTAATTTAAATGACTATGCACAGGCTGATCTCAAAACGCGACACGCACACACGAGTCTCTTTATGCGATATTACACTGCAGGTCTATCGCAGTCGATGTTTGGTGCGGGGGCACGGCCGCAGAATCTAGCCAATAGCGGAGCTCGATCACGCGGCCGTGCCCCCCTACACCAAAAATCGGCTGCGACAGATCGTGCAATGTACTAACCCGTTATGACGGATGTTTCACCACATGCAAGGGGGTCGCGACCCAGTCGGGCAAAACAAATTAATCATTGTATTGTTAAGCTCTAGTGAGCTTTTCTTAGTCATGTTACGCGGCAAGTATAATATCGTTCAGACTGATTGTACGCTTGATATATATAATAGTTTGATATTTTGTCAAGATAAAGAAGTATGAACCGAATACAAATTACATTTAAAGTTTTTCAAGCGTTGTAATATATACCTACTGTTATTTTCATAATTGTTTCTAAGTAAATTCTACCTAATGAAAGTTGTTTTTTGAAGACTTAACAAAATCTAGACATAATTCAATATAATGGTTAATTGAGAATTTGATACAAACAATACGTAATGTAGCAAAAAAAAAAAAAAGAAAAGCTAAACGATATAAATCAAAATTTATTTCGTTAATTTCTTAAATCTTAGCACTGAAATCATATTTCTTTTTTGCAAGTGGAATAAGCATAAGTAAAAAATAATAATCGTTTTGAAGTACTATGTTGCAGAGAGATGTTTAATGTAATCTTTATGTATTCGACTTATTAACTGAGGTCTTTAATAAAATAAGATTTTGATAAACCCGATCGAGTTTCTTGTCAGATCTTCTCGATGACTGGGATGTTTTCCGTCCCGGTGGTAGTGCTTTGACATTCATAAGTGCCTTCTTAGGGCCTAAATTGATTAAAAAGTATTTTGATTTTGATTTTGATGGGCAAAGTACGGCCCGCGAAAGGTTTGAATCTTGCCCGCCAACGTCCCTACAAAAGTTTTTTTTTATAAATACAAGTAGGTACTAAATTTTGTAACTTTAGCATTTATAATTATATTTTGAAGGTTTTAAAATATTTTATTTTATTTTCTGGTCCCTAATGAAAAACGTTTTCTAACTCCTGATCTAAGGAGTAAAACAATAAATAATAATATCGAAATCTATCCAGTAGGTTCTCCTTGACGCGCGCGTAACGATCGATTTTATTTACATTGATATATGGAGTATTGGTATGGGAAACCGGTTCTTGTAACAATATATTGAAGATTTTTTAGGATACTATGCAATAATTCTAAATCTTGATTATATAATATGTATAAAAAACCCCGTTGAGTCCGAAAAGGGTATATAGATACCCCCAATGATATAACCAAAAAAAAAAAATTATTTATATAAAATAAAAAATAAAAAATGTTATAACGATTTAAAATTAACATATTTAGTTTCCCCTAAAATTTAGCAAATTAACACCGACACTAGCCCCGGCGTGGCCGGCGCAGCGTTACGTTTGGTCGTTTGGCGGTACCCTACACCGCGCCGCCTTTATTACCATGTAAGTTTCCTCATTTAACAATTTATTTTTACATTTTAATAGGGTTTTTTTTTACTTATAATCTGAAATAGATAACCTAAACAGAATATAATCTCTATACGTAATAATACCTCCACGGATCTGACGGGGTTTTTAATACACACTGCATAATACAAATACAATATTGGCTACATAGATTAGTACAGCTGTCAACGAAATTACGTTCTGTTCACATTTAGGATGATTATTATAAGTGTAATAATACGATTATTTAAAAGCGATGTGGCTTAGTGTGATTATTCGAATAGGACATAGATCGATGTTCGTTCTGAACCTAATATTAACCTAATCTTTCGGTAAGGAAAATATCGTGATAAAAAGATAGCACAGAGGTACGGCGTTTCTAATATTCGACTGACTAGATACCACCCTCAAGTTGAAAATCTAGCGCCAACCCCCTATAGGAGTTTTCCAGCAGCTGCTACACTTGAGAGCCAGTTTTCTCACTAGGCTCGGCGTGTTGCCAGCTTGGGAATCATCGCCATTTATCAATAGATGAGAATGTGTTCAAACACTATGAAGTTAAAACACCTATTTATTATGTAGATTTTTCCACAAAGAAATAAATTATACAGTTTATTAGCACTAGCTGTGTGCCGCGGTTTCAACCTTGTTAAATATACTCGACCAACTCTCCATCGCATCGCCCCGCGCCGCGCCTCGCTGCCAATGCACCCTTGTGGCCTATAGTTGTTGCTCTCACCTCCCATACTAGCATTTTGTTTGCCAGATTTCTTGATATTAATTTTTTTTTATGATAAAAAGGGGGCAAACGGGTAGGTGGCGCACCTGATGGAAAGTGATCACCGCCGCCCACAAATATCTGCAACACTAGAGGGCTCGCAGATGCGTTGTCGGCATTTTAGGGAAGAATAAGCTCTCCTCTTGAAGGTCACCAGGTCATAGCGGCTCGGAAAGACTTCAGGCGACAACTGGTTCCAAAGAGTGGTTGTGTGGCTGGCAGAAAGTGCCTTAAGAAACGCACTGTTGTGGAACGCTGGACATGGAGGTTACTGCTCCACTCCTATTGATCGTAGCGTGAAGTTATATAGCCTATAACCTTCTGCAATAAATAACCTATGAAATCAGACCGGTATTTGCAGAAATTAGTGGGTTCAAAAATAACCATACAAAAATATAATCTCTTAGTCTCTGTAATACTATATAAATATAATTTTTAAAAGGTCTCTTATTCCGATATTTTTAAGTGGAATCTTTATAGTGTTGATCGTAAAGCCACTGGTGAGGTAATGCGTGGACAAACTTGAACGGATAATTCACTAGAAGTCGAGTTTCGCGGCTATCTCCAAGCCGAATCGGTTTCTTAGCCAACCCGCACTCAGAACTTTAGCTATAAACAACACCTGTGATTGAGGAAGTCTCTAAATTTTGTTTGATCTACGACTTAAGTTTGAAAGTGCTTCTTCTAGTCCATAACATGTTGTAATTCTTTATGTAAGAGTTATATAAGATACGCGGTGCTATCAATTAAATATTAGATAATCATTATATTAATACGCGATAACAGAACTTCGAACTTCTTTTTAAGCGTATTGCGTTCACGGAAGTCTGAGTTTTGGTATGGTTAAAGATTATATGGAAAAGGAGCGCAGAAAGCTAAAATTTATCTATAATATCTGTTACTAATGTATTAAATAAAATAAATTAATACTGCGAATCCTAAACCGACCAGTGCCATTGAACTTGGTCCCCTAAAATATCGACATTGTCACTCAACGAAAATTGCCAGCAAGTGATGTAGATAATACTTATTGTTTATGAATACTGTAAATGTCAAACAAAAATAGTCTATGACCAAAAAGTCGCTGGTCGAATTTCGACTTCAGGGCGATCGCTAGTTATGATAAATGTGCGATCTAAGCAGAATACCTATGATGGTAGTTCCTTTTGATTTTTAAAAAGGTACACCGATTTTAGCATTTGGTAATTGGAATGATATTATCCTACTTATTCCTTTAATGACTTTGGTAGGGATTTTTTAATATATTGACTTACGGTCGATTCAGAAATAAGGAGATCCTCACAAGAACTAAAGTCATAACGATAGCTCTAAGAATTTGCTATTCTTAAGTGGTAGTGAGCGGGGTACATAACTCGTAGAACGGATGGCCGATAAGGCCAAAGAGTTCTTGAGTGGCGATCTAGTATCGGAAGACACAGCAACTCACCACAAAGTGATCTAACAACTTGGTGAAGGTAGCAGAAAGCCTCTGTATGCGAACAGCGCAGGACCTGGCGTTGTAGCGATGCTTGGGGAAGGCTTATATCTATCAGTGAAATTCTTTCGGCTGAAATGATGATTATGATAACTATCTGCTCCAAATAATATGAAATATGCATGTTCTGTATTTCATGCGCCATATACTTAGGTGTTACGCTTATTGTCAAGGTTCGAAAAACTAATAAATTGATTTTTTTGACACACATGTTTTTTGACTATATGTAAAAGAAAACTGGGACCTTAGATTAATGATAAGTTTCCGCTGCGCTCCAACGAAGATCAATCCTATCACTGATATCCTGTGTTTCATAAAAGATTCCATTCCTCATCCCAGTGGGAACGTGTAAATAGTTATAAGAAGTGTATGATTTATTTCAACGTATGAAATATATTCCCATCAAATTGCTTTCAAATTACAATGGATTTAGGATGTTTTTAAAATCTTGTAAACATATTATCTTAAATATCTGGTCGACCGAGCCGTGCTCGGTGTCTTATGAAGAAAAAAAGAAAAACACCTATCTAGGTAAACTTCGAATGCAAAACAATATCTAAATGCAAAGTTTCATCGAATATTTGTATATATACAAGTATTGCTCACTTAATATAATAAGATTTTAATATTTATTTATTTTCTTAGTGTTATCCGTACTCGGTCACCGCACAAGTTAATAAAAATGTTAATATTACTTCACACTTTACGAATGTAAGCTTAGATTAACAATGCCAATCCAAACAAAAAGGATTTATGTCGAAAAGGATTATCGAATAATATAGAAAAATAACATTCAATATGAGTACGCCTTAGATTACTCAATATACTGGATCACTCAAAGTAAACTGTCCTAAATAAATATGGAGCGAAGTTGGTCCAGTCTTGTGTTAAGAGCAAGGACGTATCTGCTAGCAATCTTCCCATTTTATGACTTTCATAATATATTGTTATGTTTGTTGATTAATATTACTCAAGCTGATATCGGGAACGCACAATATGTACATAATTATACGATAATGAGATATACAATATAAGTATAAGAGATTTTGTTTGTACTCAATTCCTGGGATTGTAATTTAACTTGCAATATAGGGCTTTATTAAACAGATGAGACTTTTTTTTATAACCTCCCACTCAAATAACTTATTCATTTAGCCTAAGTACGATACATATCTCTAGTATAGTTTGGATAGGAGTTAGATATAGTAGTAGTTGGAAGCTACAATGACACACAAATACATCCTTGTTTTCGTGGGAGGTTAAACATAATATTTTGTAGTAATATTGCGTAGGTAGTTCAAAAGCATCAAATTTTATTTGTTGGTTATTATGCATTCTAATGGTTCAAACGACGTTAAAGTTTAAAAAAGTTATAGGTTTTCCTAATATAAACTCAAATTTTGTTACTGTTCTGTAGAATTTAATTACGTCATATGATATCTAGTTAAGAATTTTTATTGTATGTTATTCAAACTATCATATTTAATTGAATTATTTGTGCTTTATACAGAAGAAAATTACGAGAAAATCATGAGCTCGGTCTATAAGTAAAGCATTTTCACTTATATATCCCGATAGTGTAAATATAAAATTAAAAATATTATTATAAAATACTTTTTAAAAACAAGCTTTATTTAGTACTATTTTAATAATTTTAAATGCTTGTATGCGCAAAAAAATTGTTTAAATTCCACATTATCCCTTTTATTTTACGCTTTTAAAATTTAAAATATGGGATAAACGCCTCTTTTTGAAAACCTTTTTTATTACTATTTTTTTTAAATTCTTCCCAGTAATCCTAACTGGTATCGCATCTTTGAGTGTCCACAATATTGGATTTAAAATTATACCACTTAGCTAGCAATTAATTTTCATCAAAACTAAACATGTATCCAAAATGTCAGCCCAATAGGCGGGGGAAAACTGTTATAAAATTTAGTTACAAGATTTGACCCATAGTAACTAAGCAAGTTAAATAAAAGCCTGTAATTAGTGAGTGAGCCATCTGTCGCTTATCTGACGACGGCACTCTCTAATGCAGGAAGCGGCGAATGTTGAGCGCCTTATATGATATCGCTTAGCATTGTCATTAGATGTAAAATGTACGGTTATTATATTCAAGCGCTACAGTAGACGTTGCTGTAAGCAGTATAAGCTTCGCCAGGCATTATTATGAAATATATACGATTATCATTACGACTAAAAGCAGCTAAAAGCACGAAACGAGTAGCGCTATATAACCTAAACGCAGACGATAAGGAACGTCGCCAATACTTAAATAAATTATTATTTAAAATAGGTTTACTTGTATGGTTCGTAATAATTCACAGTAAGTGACTCTATATCTAAGTGTATACGATAAGGATTTTAACCAATACTGAAATAAATTATTGTTTAAAATGGGTTCAAATTGTTTCAGTATATTCAAGAAAACGTATCGGGAATATTTATTGCTAGTTCACATAAAGAAAAAGATTATAATATGTTTTTTGAATGCAAAAAATCTATCCGCATGGTCCTAACTGGTAATTCATTATATAATAAATAGCTCGGCAAAGACACGGCTCTTCACATAATGAAAAGTACAGTTCAAAACAGTGGTGACTCCCGAGAGATAACGAAGGACGGCGAAGTCATGTGGGTTGAATATCACCAAATATAACTATTATCTATGTAGATAAATTTAAGACCGTTATATTACTATAGTTAATTTAGATATCTCAACTCATTGATTCAAAACGATGCGGTGACATTGACTGGAATGTGTGAAACAGAATTAATGTAAGGTTGATGAAATAGGGGCAGATCTCGGGTAACATATGTGATCAAGAATTGACCCTAAACTCCAAGATTTTTAAAAGTATATACAGACTTGTACTAAAGTATGAATCTAAATGCTGGCCAACGAAATAGACGAATGAAATATAATAAGTGAAATCTTAACCAGTTCATCTCTTCAATCTGGATGTGTGGTATAACTAAAATGGATAAGATTAGGAATGAGTATACCAGTGGATGTATGAATGTAATACTACTGACAGAGAAGCTCGATGGCTTAATGGGAATGAAACACCGCAGAAGGCGAAAATGCTCAGTCTGAAGTATCTTTATAGAGTAGCTTGCTTCTCGGTGTTTTATTGGCTACACTTCGGAGAGTGTGTGCAGGAATTACGTGATTTAATTCCACCCTCCCCGTTCTACCACAAGACAACTAGACGCAGTGAGGGCGTTCACCCGTATGTAGTGAACATTCCCGTGATTCGCACGAAGCGCTTCGTTTCGTCATTTTTAATGCGAACGGTTATGGAGTGGAATACCCTACAGACATCTGTGTTTTCTTCAAAATAATAACTTGAGAGTTTTTAAGGGGAGAGTGATTAGACATCTGTTGGGTAAGCGCAATCCATCATTGGCCTCATCTTTACTTACTATTTGGAACCAGGATCTGGCAACACAAGTTGTCTCTATGTAACTCTCGCGCTGTGGTTTCTGTCAGAGTCGTTGCGCTGCTTGGATTGTTTGAGCGTTTATGCGTTTTGACCGGGCCGTGATATAATTTGCACATTATCTTGTTAATTATTATCAATTAAATACGCAGGCGCGCACACACCTACTGACACACGTACAAAGAGGAGATTGAGATAATAGGAAACACACACACACACACACACATAGATACATACCATCAAGCATATATTCCCCGAAGGGTTAGGCAAAGGTGTACATTATGTGTATAGATGTGTTTGTTTTTTTAAGTGTCGCTTTTTCGTTTCATCGAGTTGCAAATTACAACGGTGCTAAAGAACTTTAGCACCGTTGTGGCTTTTACGTACGCCGCATAAAACATGATGGGTCCGCCATCTTTGGGAGTCTACCGTATTAGTTTTGGAATGATGTCACTTAGCTAACCACGCATTGTTTTCCAAAATGATTGTGCGTGCAAAATATCAACTCAATCGGTTGGAGATAACTGTTATAAGTTGCGAGATTTGACCCATATTAACAATGCAAGTTTAATATTATAAAAGCTTGTAATTGTGTAAAAGACACGTCAGACGTTATCCTGCCCTTGCCAATAGTCACCACTACCTATCACGTTTTTTCCTGATAACTTTTCTATGACAATAAACAAAACAAAAACACACATACTGTCCGGAACCGGGGTCTGACAACGCAAGTTGTTTATAGTTTTTCCCTATAGGTAACTTTCGCGCTTAACGCATTGTCACTTCTATCAGACCCCGCGCTGTCTTGGTTTGTTTGAGAGGTTATGAGTTTTGACCAGTTCACGACATAACTTTATTATATACTTATGTGTTGAGCCACGGGACGAGATGTTCTTCCTATTTAGTCCACCAGTGATTGTCTTGAAGGTCAACTCCGTGCCGGTTGAAGTTGTAAGCCGCGTTTGACTTTGACCAGACTTCTCCTTCCTATTACTTGTAAATTATGGAACTTCTTCCGTCAGAGTAGACGCCGACAGTGGAGAATTTATTTGTATTATTGTATTAATAATTTGTTGTATAAATTGTTATAAATTTCTAAACCATGCGAAACGCAGGCTATTATATTGTCAACCCCAATTCCATCGAAGGTTTTGATGTAAAATCTTCCACTGCACCTAAATGCTTATCCTTGAGCCCTTGATGCAGCAAGAACACTTACCATCAGGTGAGATTGAGGTCAAGCGCGTTTCTATATCATACAAATAACAAAATATATACGTCCCACAGCAACCTCAACATCGGGAATGTCATCTCCGCTACATCTAGGCGACTCGGAATCTTGAACAGGTTGCAACGGTTTTTACTCCATGTCTCATCTGTATCTTCTTTACAATGGTTAAGTTCGGCCGTGTATAGAATACTGTTCGCATTTCATGGGATGAATCCGAAAAACAATGGTCTGAATAGGTTGCAGAGATGGGCTGTTCACATTTTTAATAATGCAGACGTTACCAAATACATCAAGCCGCTTCAGCTGCGCAGGTACATTGCCTCGTTGAACGTGCTCTACTGTCTGTATCATGGCGAGTGGTCAGAAGAGCTGTCCAGTCTAATTTCCACCTGTCTTTTCCACAACAGAACCTCAAGCGGTATGCTTCGGACTAACAGTTTTACGATTATTTCCAACTTAGCAAGAAGTAAAAAGATCACTATGTCGTATCTTTTTAAATTGACGTATTTATCTATTATACATAATTTTAGGGCATGCGCAATTTTGACACGTTGAAGTGGTTGTATATTATTTTGGTAGTCGTATATCAGTGGAGATCTGCAATGCTCTATGGTCGACTGTATGATTTGAATTTAAAATACAACCGAAAAATTCAAAATATTATTTGAAAATTCGATTTGGCATGGATTTATTATTTATTTATTAATTATTCAAGAGATTTTCAGTGACTTCAGACTAATAGTAGAAAATTCTATATAATTGTTATATTTTTTAAATACATTTATGTCTCCCATTAGTTTATGAGATATAACATATTGTTACGACCTATTATAACCCGATTAAAAAGAGAGAAAATCCTATTCCAGAAATATCTCGAAACAACTCCATATTTCTCAGTAGTTCGAAATAATGTTCGCGTCGTAAGACAACCGCGGCGCATGTTTGTGTAAACATCACAGCTTACACACACATGTATAGGGCTTGTCGTCTCGATTACGTCATCGAGTAGGTATAGCAATTAAACGTCGAGAAAGATAGCGATGATTCACGATTTTTTTACGATCGTTTAGTGTAGGTATTTAAGCGGCTCAGACGCGGCGCCGGAGTAGTTCAGTTTGGAATTACAAAGCGATAACATCGAGCGATAAAATAAGCGAAACCACAGTGAAATAAATAATAGTGTTGTGAGTTCGTGTATTTTGCTACTGAGTGGAGTTAGAATAAAACTTTTTCACGTCAATCATCGGCATTTTTATTATCCACGGGTGTAACAATATAATGATAACAAAGGGTTTGAAAAATAAAAGCCAAATAGGCAAAAAATTGGCTTAAAAATAATTTCACCAATAAGACGTATAAGTTTAAGACGATTCTTCATTGACCTTATTATGTAATAACAATTACATAACAAAATGTAATTGTATACATCTCTAATCACGAGATTATGCCGCTGAGTTGGCTATTGTTTTGGATCTTCGGATACCGGTGACGATTGTGCTGTAGACCGTCAAGAGACCTGGCGTAAACGAAGTGGATTAGCGTTAATATATACATAGGCTGCACTAAAAGTATCGGGAATGGAATATTTCCACTGTTCCTGTCATATTAAAATCTTTTTAATTGAAATTCCTTGGTTTTATAAATCGAATACAATTTATTTATTTAAAAACAGATTCTCGGTCTTGTCACAAGGTTTTGTCAAACTTGTTTAGTCGTTGAGAAAATGGAATTGACTCGAGAAAATTCAAGAGCGATGATTTATTATGACTTTCGAAGTGGTTTAACACAAAAACAGTGTGTTGACCGGATGATTTCTGCATTTGGTGATGAAGCCCCATCCAAAACCACAATTTATCGCTGGTCGCCAAGCTCAGTGATCATCCTCGTCAAGGTCGACCAAAAACTGCAGTCACCCAAGAAAACGTTGATGCTGTGCGTAAGCTGATTGAGGAAGATCGACATGTAACATACCGCGAAATTCAGGCAACTTTAGAATTGGTATGAGACAAATACAAATAATCTTGCATGAACAATTAGGTGTAAAAAAGTTGTTTTCCCGATGGATACCGCATTCGCTCTGTGAAGAGCAAAAAGCGGCTCGCGTTACTTGGTGAGTCAGAACTCTCGAAAGATTCCACGCAGGATCCTCAAATGCTGTATACAATATCGTACCAGGTGACAAATCCTGGATATACGTAGTACGAACCCGAAACAAAAAAACAGTCACGAGTTTGTGTGTTCGAAAATGAGTTACAGCCAACAAAAATTATTCGTTCACGGAGTGTTGCAAAAAGAATGGTGGCCACGTTTGTCTCCAAAACCGGCCATGTTACGACTATTCCTCTTGAGGTGTAAAGAACGGTTAATGCAGAATGGTATGCTAGCATTTGTTTGCCACAGGTCGTTTCTGAACTCCGTAAAGAGAACGGCAACCGCCGCATCATCCTCCATCACGACAATGCGAGTTCTCACACCGCGCACAGAACAAAAGAGTTTTTAGAGCAAGAAAACATAGAATTATTAGACCATTCGCCGTACAGCCCCGACCTAAGCCCTAATGATTTCTATACTTTCCCTAAAATAAAGAATAAATTGCGTGGACAGAGATTTTCATCACCTGAAGAAGCTGTGGACGCCTATAAAAGGCCATTTTGGAGACCCCAACTTCCGAATGGAATGGTTGTTTCAATGATTGGTTCCATCGTATGGAAAAATGTGTCAAATTTCGCGGAGAATACTTCGAAAAGCAATAAATACATTTTTAAATAGTAATGTTGTATCACTTCCTTGATTCCCGAAATTTTCACTCGTATTAGGTCCTTAAAATGGAATTAGCGTTTTGTCTTACTGACCACTTTGATCTGAAATATCTCTTCTTTGATTAAGAATTCCAAATTCAAATTTATGAATTCATTTAGCTGGTGCTGGATCCCAACTACTTTAAGGACACATGTTAACTTTCCTGTTGGGGTGCGAATTTGGTCCTACATGCACGCGGTGCATCCTGGGCAGTGGCCAGCAGTATTCCTAATTGGGAACTGCTGACCATTGGCGAAGAGGACCATACCAATCCAAGGTGTTATGTGAACCGTGCCGAGGGATGCGTGGCTGAGGGTGAGCTCAGTCTCGAACGGTACCTCTCCGATACCAGGGCACCTTGGAGTGTAACTCTGCCCATCTACCGACATGCGGGGCTCTGTCAGTGTGTGACCCCATTTCCCTAGCTACTCGTGGGAACAAAATGGATGAAACTGAAAACATTTTGAACTATTTAAATTCTCTTGTTTACGGCCTGGAAGAATCTAGGGTCGCCAACTTATTCGGGACGGAGGCAAGTAACACCGCCCCAATGCCTGGATCTAGTACCTCCTCAGCTCAGAGGATGAACCTTGGGACGGAGGTTGCTTCGATGACCACCCCGCCCAAGGAGACGGACTCTGAGCAGAAGAAAGGTAAAAGACGAAAGATATCTGAGCAGCAAGGAGACGGTTTAAGAGGCTGTTGCAAGCGGATATTAGCCCCAACGAGGCGCTAACGCTGTGCAAAAAGCCCTGGACCGACATCCCAGTGGAGAACCCTGGAAAACCGAAGGCGGTCAAACGAATTCGGTCTGAAGAGGAATCTCCTAATTCTCAACCCAAAAAGGCGTTTAAGCCTTCTTATGACACCAAAGTAAAATCTAGCTTTGGGAAGGTCGCTGGATCTACACGAATGGGTATTCGCAATGTGAATCCCATGAGTGTGGTACAAATGAAACTGGTCTATAGTGCCCTTGCACAAGAAATCCTTAAAATAGGGATTAAGGGTGCTGGACCATGTTTCTTAGGACTTAGCCATAAGCCGGGCTGGATGTTAATCACCTGCATGGTTGAGAGGAGCAGGAATTGGTTAACGAAGATAGCTGCAAAAATAAAGCTCTGGCCAGAGGCTAATTTAACGGTTATGTCAGAGAGTGAACTGCCGAAGCCGTTAACTTGTTCGACGTTCTTGCCGGACAACGAGGCTGCGACTCTACAGAACGCACTCGAATTGTTACGGTTACAGAACTCAGAACTGAACCCAGAACACTGGGGAGTGCTGCATTATAGGGAGGAAAAAGGAGGTAGATTTGTCGCTTTCACCCTTGACGATCCCTACGTGCAAATTCTTCAGAAAAATAACTATAAGATTATGTTTGGCTTTAGATGGATCATGTTTAAAGTCAAAACCGGAACGGAAGGAACCCAGGCGATTAAACCACTGTTTGTTCCTCCTTCCAACACCAGTCAAGGAGAGGGGTCGGAAACTGTAATGGCGACACAACCCTCACTAATCGCCGGTGTGATTACAGGTGATCCTGCCCCCTCAACCTCCACGGCCTTTGTGCGGGGAGAAGGGTTGACATCATTAGTGGCGCAACGAAACCTTCTCCCAAAGCCCCTTGGTAGGGGAGGCCATAAGGGAAGCAGGTCTGGGAAGGCTGGCGGAACTCAACCCAGAGGTGGATGTACGCGTCCCCAGAGGGAAAGGGCAACCGCTGGTCGGCCACCTGTATCTAAAAAACAATAGCGCGAGCTACGGGTTGGTCCTCCAGATCAACCTTCATCATGCTACTGCAGCAAAGGCAGTACTGGAGAAATGCATTTCGGACATTGCGGACCTCGCCTTTATATAAGAACCATGGCTCCGAAATAGTAAAATAATGGGACTGAATATCGCAGAGAGCGTTTTGGCACACAACTGCGGGACCAGACCCAGAGCCAGCATAGTTTTAGCAAGAAAACTAATTTTTTTCCTGTTACAGAGCTCTGTTCTGATGATCTGGTTGCAGCGTTTATAAATCTAGACTGGTGGCAGGGCTCAAAACTACTCGTGTGCTCAGCCTACCTTCCAGGCGAGAAAAGCAACCCATCGGAAGAGCTTGTGCGGGCAGTGGAATACGCCAAGAAACACAACGCCGAGCTACTGGTGGGGGCCCATCATACAGCCTGGGGGAGCAACAACGTCAACGAAAGGGGTGAATTACTTAATGATTTTATCACCATCCATAGTCTACTAATTTTAAACAAAGGATGTATACCTTCGTTACACGCGCTAGGTAAGAAGTTTTAGATATTTCATTCGCCACTAACAACTTGGCTAGGAATATTACCAACTGGACCGTAAGTGACGAAAACTCAATGTCAGACCATCGTTATCCTGCATTAATACAGAGTCAGATTATTGTGTACAGAGATACAAGAAACACCTCGTGGGAAACCTATAGAGAGACCTTAAGGAATAATCTGGAAGCAATCCCTAGAAGCATTAAGACTATTGAGAGTCTGGAGCTGGCAACTATTGCTCTCACGATAGTGATCAAAGATGCCTTTGAGCAAAGCTGCTCGATGCGACAAAAGACCTCAAAAAGACGAGTCCCTTGGTGGAACTCTAGGCTCAGAAAGCTTAGAGAAAAAACCAGGTGACTTTTCAATAGGGCTAAAAGGACCCAAGAATGGGAAGTCTAACAAATAGCCTTAACTAATTATAACAAAGAAATTAGAAAAGCCAAGCGAGCATCCTGGAGAAAGTTCTGTGAGAAAAGCAATGGCTTACCTCAGGGAGCTAGAATTCACAGAATGCTGGCAAAAGACAAACCTAATCAAATCGGACTCCTCAGAAAACAAGATGGGACCTTCACTAACAGTGAATGGGAGACCATGGAGCTTCTTACTGCAGCTCACTTTCCAGGCTCTGAAAGTCTTATGCCGCGAGGCAGTGAGTTGCCTTCTTTATCTAGACCTCTTATTGAGGACTGGCATAGAGCAGCGACTGTCATAAGACCACAAAATATGAAATGGGCTATAAAAACATTCAAACCCTACAAAATGGGTGGTGAGGATGGAATCCAACCTGTGTTATTACAGCAGGGCTTGGACATTCTAACACCAGTTTTAGTTAAGATTTTCAGGGCAAGCCTTGCATGGAGATTTATACTTGAACCGTGGACAAAGGTACGGGTAATATTCATACCCAAGGCTGGCAAGAAGGACTATGCATTACCAAAGTCCTTCCGACCTTTCAGCCTTACATCATTTCTTCTTAAAACAATGGAGAACATAATTGACAAAATTATTAAGGAGGAGGTTTTAACCAAGAACCTGATTAGTCCTAATCAACGTGCCTACAGCAAAGGTAAATCTACCGAGACTACCCTACTTTGTCTTATCGACAAAGTGGAGAAGGCATTGGAGGATAATCAGATTGCATTATGTGCATTTCTTGACATTGAGGGCGCCTTCGACAATACACCAACAGAATCGCTGATTCGGGGTCTTGTGACCAAGAATGTAGATGCGACCACCATTAGGTAACACTAAACATGAGGTGGTTACCACAAAAGGCTATCCGCAAGGCGGTGTACTACCGCCACTACTGTGGACCCTGACGGTTGATCAGCTTTTGCATAAGATGGAAGAACTGAGGATTGACGTCCAGGGCTATGCTGATGACCTGGTGATAGTTGTTCGAGGTTTTTCTAAAAGTACCATTTCGTACCTTATGCAGAAGGCGACCCAATCTTAGGAAATACATTAGTCTTGGCAGTTTCCCCTCCATTTTCCAAGCGGAAGTGTACGGCATACTTGAGTGTGCCACTATCAATCTGCAAAAGGCCTACGTTAATCACACGATTTACATTCAGTCGGACAGCCAGGACTCTTTCTTGGCACTGGCTTCAGATTCAAGAGAATCGAAGCTTGTGGTCAACTGTGGGGCAGTGCTGAACAGTCTGGGTAAAAATAACAGACTAATCCTGAGATAGATCCTGTGGCATGCAGGAGTTCCAGGCAACGAGGCTGCGGGCGAACTTGCAAGAGCCGGAGCTGCGGAAAAACAGATTGGTCCTGAACCATTCTGTGGTATACCAAAAAGCCTTGATCGATTGACCTTAAGGAACCATTACAACCAAGAGGCAATAATGTTCTGGTACAATTTACCAGGACAAAACCACTCCAAAGAGCTTATTGGCGCTTTTAGCAAGCGTAGGGCTGGAGAAGCTCTGATGCTCAGTAGGAATCAGCTAGGAATCTTAGTGAGGGTACTCACTGGACATTGTTGTCTAAATAAACATTTGTACAACATATGTGTCCAGCGTACAAAAGATTGCAGATTCTACAAAAGTGCGGACGAAACGCCAAAGCACCTCTTGTGTGATTGTGACCCACTAATACCTAAATGTAACCGGATTCTGGGAAAGCACGAGCTGTTTCCAGAAGAGGATCAGTTGCTCTCTACCAACAAAGTCCTGTAGTTCATCAAAGCTATAGGACTTGATGGGGAGCTTTAGCAGTGTGGGGCCGATCACAATAGATCACATTGGTCGCAGTGCTACAGGTCTGCATAAGCCTGCATAGCCCCCGTTTAGAATATAATAATAACTTTCCTGTTGATGCTTTTAATTGATTCCCCATCATGGCATTTTACTACATTATCTGTATTTATTAGTTTGGTAAACCTATTTGTAACGGATTTTAGTTTCATAGTTCGTAAACTTTGCTTAACTCATATTTGACTAAAGTAAACTGAAACTCGAATATATTGTAAACAGTGTAGTAATAATGTAGAAGATACCTGGGTACTCTCTCTAATAAACAACCAACAACCCTCGACTTCAGAGTTATAGAGTTTATTTTATCTCCTATATCCACCTATTTAATATTAGTTTAGATAACGTTCAGCTTAAATTGAACAATTGTTTATATTATTTATCATGTGAAAATACCACTGTCCTGAAGGTCATAAGTTACTTCACACGGCGGTTTCTTTCCAACACAAGAAACTAATTAAAAAAACAAATCAAATAGGAGATGTTATGCACCCTGATACCTATAGTTCTGTAATTGTCAGTTAGAAAGTGGCATTATAAACATTTTTTTAACGTCTAAGTTTTCTCTTGATATTTTCATTACCATCTAAACATATGCAAAACAAATCAGACTTGACAGATAGCATGGCTAGTAAACTTAGAAATCAGTGACTACATCTAACTGTTGGCTTTTCATTCAATTCGTAAATGAATGCGAATTTTTTTCGGAATTTGGACAATTTCTTGCAAGCAAAAAAATTCAATTCCGATGAGGCTGTCCAAACCGCCTTCAAAGATTTTATTGACTCTCGCGCCCACAATTTTTTCAGCAAAAATGCTGAAAGTGCATAGATAATAATGGTACATACTTCGAATGATTAAATGAATAATTTTATAATATTTTTCGATTTTACTTTTTCCATATAAAACGCTGATTTCATATCTAAGGACCTAATTAATAAAAGCAAGCCATGACTGACTGATTGACCTATCAACACAGAGCTCAAAACACTGAACGAATTGTATTGAAATTTTGCACACAGACAGTTAATATGACGGGTGGTTCAAGATTTTTATGGGTGAAACCGTGGGGCACAGCTAATATAAGAAAGTGAAGTGAATTGAGTTGTAGAAATTCGAGTTTTAACTTGTAGTCAACTTTTGATTTGTTTCAATGTAATTGGATTACCAATTTTCTCAGAATGTATAAAGTTAAATGAGTTTATTGGTTTAGATATTCTTGCATATTCCTGGAACAAGTTAAATTGATTAAGGTGGATGTATGTTTTATTTTTCACTTTTTATATATCTTGTGTGAGATAGAACGCTTTAAATGCATGCTCGTGTTATTTTTTAGACAAAGCTTGTCGCTGCCACTTAATAAAAATGGTAGAAATTTTACTTACAACTGTTCCTATTTTTTATTTTCGGAAAAAAAACACAACACATCTACGAATTCCGCTAAAAATATAATATACATCAAAAATAAGTATTGTTTTCGATACAGTATTAATTTAAAGATATCTGGGTCAATCAACTATTTTACCCACAAATTGCTGTCCTTGACTGATAAAAGTTACATACAAAAGTAATATCAAAACTGTATCTAAGATTATTAGGTAGAACGCTAAACTTGATTAGTTACGTTCACAAAAATCTTTTGTTACATTTCATGGTAATCTAGGATAAACTAAGAAAGAATGCTTCAAAAAGTCAATTAGCCCAAAATGTTTTCTTTCGAACTGACTATATTCTGTTAGCCTTAAGGGCCCTGGAGCTATTAGAGGCTTTGACAGCTTCAGCGGGCTTGAGCCTTAAATGGTCTTTATACCCTTTGTAGCGGAAAGAGTCGATATTATATTAGTTTTCGCAAAGATTCGATCTGTAGAATGGAGATTAGTCTCTTAGACTTATCATTGATGTTAATACACATAGAACAAAAATATTATAGTTATTATTTAGTAAGCAAACTGGAGGAATATAAATAATAACTTATTTTCTGTACAACGGGTAATCAGTTTGCTTATCCAATATGGATATAGATGAAAAAAAAATATATTTAACGACAAAAAAATTATATTCATATTTTAATAATTATAAATAGAAATATAAATAATATTAACAGATATTGGCTTTACTACATATCTTGGTGGCAAGGAATTTTCCCCTATTCATGTGGATTCGTTCGTATCCTAAACATATTTATAGGCCCCTGTCAAAGTTCCTCATAAAGAGAAAAATGTTACCGAATGCGGTGTACCTACCCCCGCGACCCAGGGATGGTTTGGCGTCACAGTTTTCGATATATTAAATTAAAGCAATTTATAAGACGGCTTAGAGATATCCCTTCAAAGCGGGGCGAGGGCGCTGTTTGCGAGGGGATACAAAAGTAACTTAGAACATTACATCAAAATGTTAGTGTCAAGTAACAATAATAATACGCATCTAGCATTTCCAGCGCTTTATTGCGCTTCATTCATTTTCAAGCCGGCCTGAAAGGCTGCTGACAGACTTGATATACACTAGCTGATTCCAAAACGTGACAAATTAAAAAAAGTGATAATAGTGACGAAGAGAGAAATATGATATATTATATATATAGTCGAGTTATTGACCATTAGGAAGGGAAGGACAACGATTCCCGGGTCTATTACTTATTTACAAGCTTTTATTAAACTTGCATTGTTAGTATGGGTCAAATCTCCCAGCTTATATTATAACATTTACCTATAACCGATTGAGCTGATATTTTGCATGCAATGCGTGGTTAGCTAGGTGACGTCATTCCAAATCTAATATGGCAGATCCCAAAGATGGCGGACCCATTATGTTTTATGCGGAATTCATAAAGCCACAACGCTGCAAAGTTCTTTAGCACCGTTGTGACTTGTAAGTTGATGAAACGAAAAAGCGACACTAAAAAGAGACAAACACAGACATCTATAGGATTTAGCATGTGTGATTGTGTATTATGAAGCTTTTGGGAAAGGTGTCATAGCCAGCGTGGTATATTGTTCATGTGTATAGTTTATGTTGAATATTTTTATGTTTTCTGATGACTGCACTTCTATAGTTTTTTTGTTTGTTAAGATAGTTATGTGTCGATCATAATCGATCATCATTGAGTGGGATTTTAAAGAAGTAGGTATAGATTCTAACTCGCGTTCATGGTTATACAAGAACTAGCAGTGGCCCACGGTTTCAGCCGTGTTAATTTTATCCGACAAACATCACACCGCGTCGCCAACGCACCCTTTAGTCTATCATAAATATTTTAGTTTTTCATTATCTTCTAAACTATATATCCAAATAGCATATACTCTAAAGAGCAAAATTTAACTTCATAAAATTGTCTTTATGATGAAGTAACTTTTGTTCGTAAGGATTAATATGCTATGTCAAAAAATAATGATTATAAATCACTTTTTAATTGTCAACAAATCTTTGTCACAAAATTATACCTTATTGTGGCTTATTTAAAAGAGAATAAAAAAACATTTTGAAAATTATTGATTGTTTTAAAACTCTGTATCATTACAAGTCATTCAGCAGTTCTATAACGTCTCATAAAATATGACAGTTTGCCTTATAAGCCTTAAACAAGGATTGTTTATCGATGATGAATTGCAGTGAGTCAGCGTTAAAGCTATAAAGCAGCTGTTTTGCAATTCGGCGTTGAGTCACCGGCGCCGTCTAGCCGAGTGCCTCCGATGCAGGAGCGTCCTCCCCCATAAAAACCACGTTACATAGACCCACACTAATATCACAAACTATTCTCCAATTTATGGGAAGATAGTATAGGCAATGCCCGGAACGGGTCTTTATGATTTGGACGAATTATGTTTATTTTTATCTCTCTGCAACGAAGTTGAGGGGGTAAAAATTTTGGGGAAATATTTAAGAACATTACTCTGAGATTTATATTTATTTATTCTGATTTTGATTTTATGATAATTAGTGATGGTTGGTTGCTTGGTTTCTTAATTATGTATACTGCTATTATAATAAGAAATTAGATATCAGCCTACAAAATGTTGGAATAATCTACCCCCGCCAATTCAAAATGCCACGTCCCTTTTCACCTTTAATTCCAAGTTTAAAACTTATCTTCTTTTGGAGCAAATAAGTTAGTCTGATATTTATTTCTTTATTATTTTGTGTTATATCAGTGACATGTCATTATTATTATTATTAATTTCAATATTTTTTTATTATTAACTTATACTTTATATATTTAACTTATACTAGTAGATATAAAACACTTCATAGTATTTATTTATTTTAAACACAGCGCAAACCATAACTTTCTGGGATTTGAGTGAAAATCAGCGCTCGGGGACTCAACTCCCTCCAGCATATATGCTTACTCGAGGCCCATATTATGCTACACACACATGTATTACATTAATTATTAAGTTTTGTATTTTTTCCCCCTTTTTTTTCTTTCTATGATTTTTAATTTTGTAATTTTCTTTTGTTTTGTGTTTGTCTTTTCTTTCTTTCTTTCTAAATTTAGTTGAATATTTTTGCAAGTAAATCATAAGGTGATATTTTTTTTTAAATCATAATTTTAACAATAAAGAAGTTTTAATCTTAAAATACACCAATAGTATCATTAGTAGTGAAATTGACTAACATTTTAAAATACCTAATGTATTAATTACCAATACAAAAGATTGTGCTAAAAGCTTAAGTTTAAAAAAAATACAAATCGCGAAATGTATCTATAAAAAAATAATTCTTTTATAATAATTATATATTAAAAGCCTAAAACCATAAAATCTGGAAAAAATCGTTGTTCATATATTTCATTTTTATTGAGAAATTTACGTATGTTTGTATGTGAATTATGCGATTAGAAATGAAAATCAGAAAACGTGACGTCATCGTTCAATAAATTACAGATGAGTGAAAGAGTTTTCGTAAATTTCTTAACTGAAACTCATGAAAAAAATCATGTTTGTGCAGTTCACACGCCGTAGAATTAAACCTCCAGACAATATAAAGATCTTCTTTAAAATTTCTTTTTAAAAGAAAGCATAAAGATCTTGTTTAAAATCTGTTTTTAAAAATCCTAAATCAGCGGGACTCGAACTATCGACCACTCGTACTGTACAAAAGTGCGAACAAGTCTGGTCGTCACGCCGCTGGACCAATTCGACGACGATCTTAAAAATGAAAATCAGGATTTGCATTAATCGTGTATAATTATACTATATAATTCTGTCATAGTCTAAATTCTATTTGAAGAAAGACGAAATAACCATCAATCTGTATTTTAAGCGAAAAATTCGGACAAATTCATTAAGTATAAAAAAATGCTTAAAATAATTATTTAAAAGATATCTTATCTCTAATTAATAAACCATAAAAAATTATTTTGCAAAAAATTAAATTCACTTACCTTGAGCGATTTTCAACTGAATTAAATACAAATGTTCATGTAACTTGTCTAGTCAAAGTGCTTGCTCAAAGCATTGTTGTGCACTTTTATTAAATGCTGTTCCGTTTCGATAGGTACGCTTTCTGCAATTCATTTAGTAAATTATCTTGCCGCATGATATGTATACGTTTCTATTATATTTCTTGCAATAATAAAGCTTAAATAAAACGCCGAAGAGTAAAATAAGTATAATAAATAAAAATTAATCGACCTTTTCTTTATCGTAGATAGAAACAGTAACTATACACTGTACCTTATGGTGAGCACAGCGTAATCCACCACCGTGGGATCTATAATCCATCGCCCGTCGCCGCTGTCGTATCGGCCTGCTCAAATGTCTCTTCACGTTATGTTTGTAGGGCTCCATGCTGTAGGAAGGAGGGAACGCACTAGCCGGGATATAGTTCCACAGTTTCACAGTATGGCAAAAATAAGACGTAGCATATTTTTATATTCTTGCCGAGATATAGGTAGCTTTAAAGCTGTTACTCAGGAGTCTAGCGCTTCTTAATTTATTGTTATAGATGGATTTGTTGATGCAGTGGTACCTTAGTTACCGTATGAACGATTAGTAAAATCAGTGTAAGCTGCGACTGGTGTACCACCGTTGGCAAAATTATTTCTGACGTGAAGGAACAGTGCTCATGCTGCATGCAAGTCCGACAAATGTGGTTTGTAACACGAAGCGTTCCTACTCAGCTCTTAGGAGAAGTTCCCTAGGAGTATGACTAATCTAACTCTTCTACAATGACAAATAAAAATTCTCGTGTAAAACAAATTATAACTTATTTCTAATCTATAATTTTTGAATACCTAATTAATGTTATAATTTTCCAAGAGACCAAAAAGTTTTGCCACTTTTGTCAAATATTATTATGTTCAACCAATTTATAATTAACTAGCTGGGCCGGCAGATATTCTTCTGCCCTTTCTGGTAGTTAAAGGTTCGACCACAGCGCCACCTATCAGATCCTAACATAGCTGGTCTCGGTATAACAATTATATTGTGAGAATAAGAGCTCAATCGGTCTAGTTGTTCAGAAGTTACACGATATATATTAGACGCATACAAGATTTTTATTTATAAGAATAACACAGAAATACAATTCAATATTATGCATGATATATATATATATATATATATATATAAAAGTTATTAGTTAATAATTACATGTACATACATAACTACAGATTAAAATATATTATGAAAAGGAGTCCCTTTAGGCAAGGTTCCGAAGATACTGGCAGCGTTCCCCCTTTGAATAGCTAGACTAATTCTTTGTCCGAGGTAGCTGCCAGCTCTTCGGTCTCCTGTGATGTCGACTAACCTTTTTACTATTTCTTTAAAAAGCCTTGTAGCGCTAGGACCCCACGGGCCAAGGGTCTCGACGCCGAATGGGACAAAATCATATTCAGAGCCCAGACACCTATATTTGCATGCCTTAGCTTTTTCAGCCGCCTCACAAGCCACACCAGCTCTGTTGCTGGTTCCAAGTAGATGGGAAGGGGCCAGCGTGTCTGAACAGGTTGCATCCCATACTAGCACCCGGCCCATCTTCCATGGAACCAAACTCATACCGTCCGGTCTCTTGCCATCGTCTCTTGCAATACCAGTCGGCTCAAGTAAACTTGGAACGTTGACGGTGGCAAGTGACCGGCGTATGATATAGTTAAGTGCGGCATGTCTCGAGAAGCGTCCTGCACTTTTTTGACATGACAGTCCGTGATGTCCTAGCTTGTCGACATCACTGCCACAGGGACATTTATGAGGAACGCAGACCGGAACCCCAAGCCGTAGACAGGTTGCGATTCGGAGCGTGTCAGGTTCAAGAAATGTTCCTGTATTTGACGAAGGATACGCTTGAAGCCAGTAGCCGGCCTCATGCGCACCCACGGCCAAAAGCCTAGCACGCGCGGAACCCGTACTACAGCTCAAAATATTATCATAAATCAATTTGCAGTTTATGTCGTCCCAGCTCCTCTGTGAATTTGGAGAAACTGGAAAATTTTGACCTGGGCATGCAATTAAGAAAGCGTTTCTAGCTTCTTCCAAGCCAGCAATCTCCAAGTATGAAGGGGATACCCTTAAAATTTTACTTATGAGATTTGCTGAACTATGGACAGAAGATAGGAAGGCTGGTAAAGCGACACTGGAAATTTTGCGAATCCCTAAACCACCATAACAGATGGGTAAGGATGCTTGGGTCCAAGATTGCTCGTGCAGCTGCATATTAAGAATCGATTCTAAGGTAATTTTGATTAAATCGTCTACTTGTGTCAAAAGATCTGGGTGATTCCAAAAGGAGCAGCAACGGAGCACATATGTAAATTTAGGGACGAAAAGACAGAATTTTAAGATGCAAAGTGCATAATGTGGACTAATTTCAAGGAGACGGGCAGCAGAATATTGGAATTTAGTAATTGAAATATTCAAAAATTCAGAAAAAGATTTATCAAAAATTGGAGAACCTAAAAAGTAAAGGGAATTACTGTTTACTATCTTAATATTTGGAGCCAAAATATTAAATTTTTGTTTTACGTCATTTAAATTTAAGTCGCAGTTATTTATAAAAAGTTCGCATTTGCTAAAATTAAGCTCCAAACCAATGGCTTCAAATTTATTTTTGATTAAAAAAAGGTCCGAAAACACAGTATCCACATCACCTCCTAGGGTTCCGTCGTCCAAATACCAAACGTTGAATTTAGAATTTAAAGTTTTGATTATCGGATTTATAGCCAAACTAAAAATTGCAGGCCCAAGGGGATCACCCTGTTGACAACCTACTTCCGAGGACAGTTCATTAGAACGATATAACAATTTTGTTGGGTTAGTGTAACTGAGAAGAAGATAATTGTATATTTCAGGTATATGTTGTTTTATTTCCGTCAGCAGTATCCCTATTTACCGAATTGAATGCATTTTTGACATCAATTTTGAGCAACAAGTCAGGCTGTCCGTAAGTTAGGAAAGAGCGTAGGGCATGGACGGCTGCCTCACACCCTCCTTTTACACCGAAGCCTAACTGTACGGGTTCAAATTCCGAATTTAATTTTGGTAAAATATGTCGAACAGCAATTTTGGAGGCCAGACGTCGTAGTGTTGATCCAACAGCAATTGGTCTCACCCCTCCGTCCTTTTTGGTGAGGGCAATGAGGTTTGCGCCGAAAAGAATGGAAACAATTTCTGGATTGATATTACCGGAATACATAAAGTTGATTAATTTAGTGATCGAATTTACAAGTTGCTCGCCTGCATCACCCACAGAATGTAAAGTTAAGTCTTTCAAATGTTGGGGTGAGATTCCATCCAAAACTGCAGCCGAACCTGGTTTAAAAGATAAAATTGCATCAGTAACATCTTTGTTTTGAATTTGAAGGCATGTTTGCCTTGCTGTTGGTGGGTCGACAAAATATGGGTTTACTGGAGCTGGAGGATGTTTTGTCCGTAAGGCATGAAGGGTGTCAGGGGTATCTGGTGATAGCACGTCGTTGGAGAACAAAAGGCGAGCGGCACCTTTGAGATCTCCGTCACAGATTTTGTTTTCAATAAGTTTGTTGCGATTACGAGGGGCATCATGTTTGATTAGAGGTGCGGGAGAAGGCGGGGAGCTTACAGCACAGTTATTCTTAATCTTTTGTGTCAAGGATAAATTCGGTTCATCAGTTTTTAATAAATGTAGTGTGCTGTATGAAAATAAAAATAGGTTCTGCCAGTCTTGAGTACAATTGGTTAAGTAACATTTCTGGATTAATTGTGACAAATGTGTAGCAACAGTTATTCGAGCTCCTCGAGGGATTCTTTTAACTATGGGTATACTATTTTTCAAATGGCTAAGATATGTGTGGAAAGGTGTTGGATCGTTGGCTACATAAGTAGGCGCACTCGGAATGAAGGGATGGGTGTCTAAAGGTGAATTGTTTAGCGTAATACAGTTCCTGTGTAATTTTGTATTGTGTATATTGAGGCCTTTCAAAGATTTGAATGACTTGTTGCATAGTGAACATGTATGGGTCGCGTTCGACATGCCATCACGAGATTGGGTCACGGACTGCATTCACAACAGTTAAATACATTCACAAAAAATAATAACTTAAAGCAAATTAAAAAAAAAAATTACAACAAAACAACTTAAAATATACACTAATAACGTAAAAAAGACAGTCAAAATATGACGGCAGTTTGTTTTGGTAACAAGACGCATGCGTCGTTACGTAGGTGCGTCACAGGAGTGTCTTGCAATTGGACGCTGCAGTGGAAGAGGCTAAGCAACGAAAGACGTCGCTAGGACAACCGATGGCGGCCTTAGCAACCGCGTCTTTGATGTCTTTCCAATATATTTTTGTTGAGATATAGCAACTTTCGAATCTCCTACAGATATGTGCAATCCATCAAAGATAATCCTTTCGTAATCAATGCACTTTTGAATTTATAACGTACAGACATTTATGTGTGTACAAATATTCAAAAAAATTTCAAGCATGATAGTTCATAATAATATCATCTGTCACTTTTATCAAAGTCAATGTTTAAAAAATATAATCACAAATTATAATGTACAATCACCACTGTATAGTTTATGTCTTTGGCGCAAATTTTAAGATATCTTAAGACACTGTTATTAAAGTTATTGATTATTAATAAAAAAAATTGTCGGAGCTTTGTAAAAATTTTACTTGTCGCAATGACATCACATGTCATTTTTCAAATATTATATATATATAATATATATATATATAAATAAATAATAATCAAATAAATAATATATATATATATATATATTATTTGTAATATATATATATATAAATAAATAATAATCAAATAAATAATATATATATATATATATATTATTTATTTCTCAAGAGACAAAAGTGAATATGAGTTAATATTACAAGGTGTCCAGAAAGGGTATCGGGTATTTGTAAGTTCAATGAAACAAAAATTATTTGTATGCAATAAAAAAGTTTATTGTTTATTATTAGCATATGAATTGGAGAATTATTTGGAAAAGATGATGTTATCCAAATGATGACCGTTACGTTGCTGGCACTCTTCTAAACGGAAACGAAGATTGGCGATAACACGTTGACACATAGCTATCGATATTGCTGCCATTTCTGACCTGATGTTTTGCTTTAACTGGGTTAGATTCGTCGGATTGTTTTGATAAACCTTACTTTTAAGGTATCCCCATGCAAAATAGTCAAGCGGGCTAAGGTCGGGGCTTCTGGGAGGCCAGTTGATGTTACCCCTTCGCGAAATGACTTTATTAGGGAATAATTCGTTAACAACTTCCATTGAGTCATTTGAGGTATGGCAAGTGGCCCCATCTTGCTGGAACCACGTTCTTGAGTTGAAACCTGCAAACTCCTGCAACTCTGGGACCAAAAAATTTCGCAACATATCGCAATAACGGTCACTATTCACATTAATTGCTCGGCTTCGTTGATCTTCATGAAAATTAGGACCAATTATGCCTTTAGCAGACATAGCGGCCCAAACAACGACCTTTGGGCTATGCAGGGGTCGTTCATGCTTTCGTGTCGGATTCTCCACTGCCCAGTACCGACAATTCTGCTTATTAACATGACCATTCAGGTGAAAATTTGCTTCGTCACTGAACAGTATGTTGTTAAAGTTGTTAAATCGCTGCAGCATTTCGTTCGCAAAATTCAGTCGATTAGCATAGTCCGTATCCTTCAATTCTTAAACCAATTGAATTTTATAGGCTTTTAGATGTAAGTCTTTCTTTAAAATCGAATGTAAAGACAATTTTTTGATGTTCAACGCTTGGCTTCGCTTTCGGATGGATAAAGACGGATTTTGACGAACCGACGCCTCAACTTCTTCAATTGTTTCTTCATCGCGAACTGAACGAGGACGACCAGAGTTTTGAATTTTAACTGTCGCACCTGTATTCTCGAACATCCTGATCCATTTCCTAATGCTATCGTCACTTGGCGCGTGGCGTGTACGATATTCCGCACGATAGAGACGTTGAGCAGTCACTATTGAATCACCATTACGATAATACGCTCGTACGCAAAATGCGCGATGCGTCCCCGAGTACTGTTCCATCGTGACTAAAACTCCACAAAATGGCGGACGCCACGAACCCCTCCCCGCACCCTTTAGACGCCCCGTTTCGAATATGGCGCGAAAACAAATACCCGATACCCTTTCTGGACACCTTGTATAATACAGAATAAGAGCCTAAAGCAACTAAATAATATATAGATATTATTAGACAATTTTTAACAAGAAAGAAAACTAACTTCAATTATTTTGACGAGTTTCCTGGTGTATCTTCGAAATTGAAGGTCCAATGCCAACGAAAAATTGATTTGAGTAACCTCTCGTCTTTTGTTGAAGTCGGTTAAAGATATTCTGCAAAGTCTGAAATTAACACACAAATTTTATTATTATTCTATGTGAATTTACTTAATAACTTGACTGCCGTGGATAGCACATATACCAATTTTTCATAAATTTGTCTAGCCTTGATAGCCAAAGGGTTAAAATCAGTCAATCAGTTAAATATCGACTCTGTATTGGATGTATTTTGTTTAAGTAATACGTATGAGAATTCATATTCAATTCGAATTGTGTCTGAAATTCGCTGGTGTGTATTATTTTTATTATTGTGCATCCGAATTATCATTTAGATATTCTCAAGTTCACTCCAATTGTTTTATCTTAAACAAAATTATCTTAAATATTACGGTTAATCTGAATAAAATAATTTAAACATCATTATTAAAATAAGTTTATTAATTTCAATAATGATGAATATCTTTTTTGAAGGGTCAATATTTCGGCAGGTAATTTACCATAATAATTTTGTGGGTTAAAAAACAATATGTGAATTGTATTTTTGAAGTACTGTAATTTTGTTATTGTAACTAAAAAAATTTGGAAAATCTCAACTACAGGGAAAGATAATTGTAGAATCAGCTGAGTCAGAAGGTTAGAAACATGCAATACTTTATCGATAGTCTAGGATTACGCAGGAACGTACGTCTTCTTCTCCGGCTATTTATTCTTTATCAGACTGTGTGGCTACAGAGGTGTGCTTTAAAACGCTACAATATTCGAATAATTCTTCACCACGCCGGTACCAACGCATCTGTGTAGTCTATTGTTGTTTTCACTTTCCGCACTTGCCTACATCTTACCCGATTAGTTGACGTTCATAGTTACTGCTCTGCTCCCTGGATTCGTAGCGTGAATTCATATACACCGTCTTAATAAATCAACTAATGCAAAAATAATTTTACAAATTTGAATGAAGTACCAGAGCTTAGTACGTTCAAATAAAAATAAACAATTTCCTGATTATTTAAATAGACAGAAATATAATATCCGTAGAAAAATACTATATCCACCATAATCTAATCGACATCATCAACTCCTTTGTGTTTGCGGACGTAAGCCATTTCTAGAAAGTACTATTTGTTATAACTAAACAATGCATACAAAATAAATTTACTGTAATAAACAGAATTTAGTGTTTTCCAGTATTCAGGCTCAGATTTATATTAAGAAGTTTATTTGTATATGACACTTCATTTCGAAGCCAATTTGTTATGATAAATTTTCAACAAGCAACAATCCACTGGATTATTTGGGAGCTATTTGAGTGTAAATATTTAAAGTAAACAGTTTTCAACTTTATTCTAATAATATTGCAAGTGATCCTTAGAGGGTATAGTATATAAAAGTTATTTCTATATTGATATTGAACGTTATGAGAATATAAAATAAATAATTCATAATGTATATTAATAAAATTATGTAGTTAAAAAAAACCTTAATAACACGCTTTTATCACGCACTAAAATTTATAACAAATTTCCTGGCTCCATCACCAGACCCTCGATACCAAGCCCAATCTATTGGACTCGTGAAAACAAATCCTATGAACCTATACTCGAGGGGTTTGCTAGTAGCCACTGAAGAGTTCCACTATCCATCTCCCGGTTCCTTCATCAAATTAGCTCCAAGATTAGAACCAAATTATAGTTTTGTCATCTGAACTACATTATATATTTCAATAAAGTTCCATTTCGATAGGACAAAAAGAAGTAGGTTAAAATTGACTTCTAAGATTTTATTACATTGTTTGTTAGTTACAAGTGAAGTTATTAAAAGGGTGTTAAAAATGAAATGCTGTTCGTTGGTAAGCGCAATACTTGAGAACGGCTGGATGGATTTAGCTAAATGGTTTTATTAAATATTAGTTATCGTTTCAATAGGGTTTTGACAAAGGAAAATGTTGGGAAAACTGAATTTGTTTTTTCTACTGCAGTTTTCGTGAGTTCAAGGCCATTTCATATTCATCTCATGAACGACGGATATCCACAAAGGCAGAAACATACTTTTAACACGCCACGCATCTCGACGCCACGTGACGCGTGTTGACTCAAATCAAATTGTACTAATTTGTATGACCAGAAACATTCACACTTGATACGACGTCTCGCTCATCTGCTTTCTCGGTTTATAGCATACTTCGTTCCTTTTGTCTCCACGTCGCATCGCGTCACGTTTTTAAAGTATGTTTCCAAATTTTCTGTTGTGTTCATTATGATCCTGGAGCAATAAACCTGAATTGATGATGCTGTGCTCGAGTTACTGATTGTTGGAAAGGACAGAACGTGTGCAGGACCAACTAGTTACAAAAAAAAGTTGAATTTTAAATGAAACTGTTCACATAGGTGTATTTGAATATGGTTCTTATTTTAATCGTAGTATGATTTTCCAACGTAGTTTATTCTAAAAGTTACTAATTGGTTTGGACATGATTTACAGATTTTAGCGGTACCAGTTGGAGAAATCAGGTAACCATTCAGAAAACTTTTTCCACGAACAAATAGTCGTGAATGTCAGGTAATTAAAGGGATAATTTATGTGTAAATTTCGGGTGAATTATAACTAGTTAGCGAACAATTTACATTTTAATGTACATATACCTGAAGATAATACTAATTTTGAAATTTTTTGTCAGGAGTAAACTAATTTCAAATATTTGGTTTTTTATCTTCTATTGGAGCCTTTGCAAATGGTTAAGTTGAAAAAGTAAGTCATTTTCTATTATGTTTTGCATTGAAAAAGTCAAAATAAGTGCCCCTTGACAGGATTCAGAACTGATTAAATACGCAATATTTACTACTTTGTTATAAACTGGTTATTTGATTTAAATATACTGTTAGGCAAGCAAAGCTTTTTTTTGTCCTTACCAGTAGTGAATGGTCTGATGACAGCGCCGTCTATAACGTATCATGATCCTAACATAGCTCTAAACCATCGTCGCGATATAACAAATATATTTTGTAAAAATGAGCTCAATCGATAAAGTCTTTCAGAATTTTATATATCGGAATTTTTGAATAAAAGATAATACCAGTCTATAAGTGTCCCACTTCTGGGCAAAGGTCTGTCCTGAGGGAAGGCACGGCCTTAAACACCACGCCAGCTTACGACTTATTGGCTATTTCAAACGCCGAGGAATCTACAGTTACTGCAAGAACATTTCTGTTCAAGTCTGCTTGTTGATAGCAATTAATAAATGTACGTGAATTCCGAAATATGCGTTGACCACTCGTTGAGTCTTTTTTATTTTTTGTAGAATTTAGCGTTTGGTCAGTCTTACTCCATGTTAAGTGACGATGGGGGATAAAATGGCGACACGCTAAGTCCAGACGGACTTGCTCTAAAGTGCAGCTGCCGGAACACACCTATAGGTGCTTAGCGACAGATTTTCAACTTTAGGTTGGTAGTAAGACAGATGGACATTAGAAAATGCATTATCACCAAACTATGGATTTATCAATGAAAATTCAGGTTCATTGTAAGGGATTCGAAATCACATCGATCAATGCAGTGTTCGTACTCACTAATACTGAGCCGTAATTAATTATAGACCACTCGACCCTTTAAATTATCTATATGAAATCTTAAAATCAAAAATAGTTAATAATGTAGTTAACACATTATTTGAAATCTATGGAAGACTAATACGTATATTTTATTAAATCAATAAAATATCTACCACCTACATAAAAAAGGAAATTCTGTATTTAATGTAGGCACACGGAGGAAATTACTCGACAAAATTAAATCTTACGAGCATTGAATACGGTTACGAGCGAGAAATAAGCTCTTTTTAAATGTATGATAATAATATAATGTTAAGATAACATTGAAACGGAAATTAGAAAGGTTACGAGGGTAATACTTTGTGGAATAATATATGGTTTGTACGTCGGTAAAGACTTTGGATTTTAATTCAAACATTTTAATAATATAGCATAACGAAGTTCTCCGCCTCATAATTACAATCAATTAGAGAAACCTTTTAGTTTGCTTTTAGTCACTAATTGCTATCTATAGATTTTAAGCTTTGGAATTAAATACTGAAAATTTAATATTTCGGACGGCAGAGCTGTAGCGAGAGTAATAAATCAAACAGAAATCCCAGGAGACTTACAATTTTTGCCTTTTTATATGCCACCTCGCTTAGTAAAATGGACATTTTAAATGTCATTACTTACAATTTTTTTCACTTCGTTTGGCTGGATGTCTTGTATTCTAAATTTATTTCTTCGATTCTGCTTTACTTAAGCTTGTTAATGGGATTATAAAACCTGTAAATATGATTTTTAATTATATGATAGTTGGTGTTATTTATTTTCCTCCAATAAAATATCACAGCCCATAGCAAAGTGTATTGGCGAGAGAAAATTATTGAAATAAGAATGTGGGATGAGTTAATTAATATGTTGGTTTTATTTTCTTGTAACATTTTTTGCACTACACCTGATAGATCATTTAGACCGGCTTCTTGTGCGTCACTCATCCTGACCACAGAGCTAATCTCATCCATGTTTTACTTGTGATTTTTACAAAATCGTTTAACCAACGAGCTGGTGTGTATACGACTCCTCGTTTACCCATACGTGACCATCTGCCGTCACTCTGTCTGGCAACATGTTCTGCCCGATTACATTTTAGTTGTGTGATAATCTCTCCAACCTCGCTAAACTTAGTGCGACTTCATATACCGGGTAATACGAAACGCGAAGTACCGAGGTATGCCAACGAAAACAATATGGGGCTTATTGTTAACACATAGGATTTGTCACCAAGCACTTCTTGTATACAACTAAGGTGGAAAACAAGCATACGACCCGCCTGATGGTAAGCGGATACCGTAGCATATGAACGCTTGTAATACCATAGTATCATAATACCAAAATGAATCTATTTAAGCTTTTTATAAGAAATATCTTCCTAATGACATAATAGTATGGTTGTTACGATTGTAGGACCCAATCTCGTAAGAAGGAAACACGCTGGCTGGTAGTCGGTTCCACAGCTTCACAGTACGGCTAAGGTAAGGCACTGAGGTATTTTTAGTTCGTGCCGAGATATAGGTTATAGTAAAACTATGAATTTATTGTAAGTTATATAACAATGAAATGGTAAACCATGTGAAAAAAAGTATAGGTTCTTTGTAAATGATTCTGACTATGTAATTTAGCTTATTAATTAATGTTATAGTTATTTCTGTTATTTGTCAAGTTGAATGTAAAACCATATTTGAATAAAAATCTAAGAATTATCATGTTTATAAGATGAAAAAATCACTTATATCCGTGGATTTTAGTGTCTAAAGCGACTTTCGTGTCGATAAAAACATTTACGAGTTAATAAAGCGTAACGGAAAAAGCCTAAGCAGTAAAAAGAATTTAAATTTTCTCTCGCGACTCGTATATAAACAAATTGACTTTTAGTCTGTCCATTGGTTTTTATTTATCCGTGTAAAATACGAGGTGTAATAAATGTTTTATAGTTGGTTTACTTCTCATAATATAGCAATAAATTAACACTTATAAATAACTTTTTATACGCACTTGATAGAAACTCTGCACGTCATCTGATGGATTTATAGCTAAGTTCATTGAGCCGCTTCAGTCGTTCAGAAACATCACCTCGCTGGGCGTGTTCTACGGTTTGTACCATGGCGAGTGTTCTGAATAGTTGGTCAACCGAATTCCCTCTAATTCCTTCCATAACAAAACCACACGCGCTGGGCTCCAGAGCCACAGCTTTGCGGTGAACTTCATCTTGGCACGAACAAAAAAGTTCTCTACGTCACATCTTTGCCGTACTGTACCTTCTTCCTACAAAATATGTTCCTTAAAATATAACGTGAAAAGACATTCGAGGAGACCGGCGTGATAGCGACAACTGGTAGTCGCTGATGTTGTTGGTTTGTTCTATGCTTACCATCACTTTACCTGAAAAAAAAAGTAGATTTCAAGTACAATGTAGGCCACTATCAGAAGTAAAGATTTACGTTCGACTGCAGTTCATGTAATCACAGTTCAACACATACACTTACACGACTCACATAACAGTGCATATATGTCTGGTCGTCACACAGCTAGGCCAAATCAGGAAAAAATCATCGCTTTTCAAATCACAACGGTATTAAAGTTAAGTTCAAATTAAGTTTTCACTTCAACAACTAATGTGGAGGATATCGATATCCATAGAATTCAACTTAAATGGTATGGGACAGGTCTTTTGAGTGAGTGCCACGGTACAAGAAATAATGACGAAAAGGGGAGAACCTGCGGTAGGTCGTAAAATGTATTTAAGCTTTATAGGTAAAGAAACGTGGTAATGAGTCACCAGGTATCAAATCAAACGTTGTTGATTTAGAAAAAAATTATACTATCTTATTTAACCAGACTTGAAGGAAATTTACAATCATTCATTTTACTCATACTCTACCAACATTCGGTGTGAACCCGATGCTCGCTTAAGAACAGGGGTTGCAACGCAGATATAGTGAGTCACTTGTATGAATCAATTCAACGGCAACGGCAAAGACTCATGATAGTTTTCTTTTAATTTGATTTTTGATTTTATAAAGCTTTTAAATTGGTCGGTTATGAAAATCTCTACATTGTATACTAAAGTAATCTACTGTGTTTTGGTGGGATCCTGAAGTGACATGTTGTAGTTTTTCTTTATAATTCATTTATTTAGGTTTTTGATCCTGTATTATGTAATATTGAAGGTGTTTTGCGTGATATAGTTTGGTTTTTGCGCATAAATGAAGTGGATTAGCATGCATTCTGGGATCCCACAAAAACTCCCTAGATCGTTCTAACAAGGCGGCCACCATCTTGTTGGACGCCATTTTGTATATAATGTATATTACTACGAAAGCTTGAAAACATTGACGCCGGAAAATTTTACTAAGACTTTAAAACATTGATACTGGCAAGTGCTTTTGCGGCGCCAAAACAAGAAGAAGAACTAATCTACAACCATCTAAGTTGTAATTATATCTTTCTAGATTAACACAATTATACTAACAAATACAACTGAATATTTATGTTTATATCATACTTTTCTTTTTTTCTTTTAATATTTCATAAAACTTGTATTGTACCATTTCGTGATGGTTTCATAAAGGTTTCATCACAGTAGGTACTTTTCTTTTATCCAAACTCAATCTAAACTAATATTAAAAAGCTCAAGTGATTGTTTGTTTGAACGCGCCAATCTCTAGAACTGCAAATCAAAGAAAACTTTTTTTACATATTTTCATAGATTTTTTTTTTTTTTAAAGATTATAGTTTATAAATCGTCACGCTATGGCTCTCAAGAGCGGAGGAGAAACCATAAACTTCAAGCAATCTGGCAAGCTGTAAGCAAGTACGAGAAGTGAGTACAACGATAGGATATAGGTACGAGTGCGTTGACCGTGGTGCGGAGGAGAGTTGGTCCAATAAATTTCATACGGGTGAATCCATAGGGCTCAGCTAGTGAGCGTAGGTAGGAAGATTTCTGTATTCATTTAAAGTAGTTTACAAAAAAAATATCATCGATATGTACATTGTACATATGTTGCGAAACCATCTTTATACATTACATATGATCGTCGGTATTTCTAGACTACAAAGGCGGTTATATCTACGAAGTATGAACGCTTATTAAACCCAGTCACACAAGGTTTGGATAGCAGCCAAAACTACTCTCGCTGGCTCTTAACAGCCTAGGCAAAGCTATAACCAAAAATTACTTCATTTGCCTTTGATTTCTCTTTTAAAGTACTGATCGTTTCCGATATCATAATATACACCTAATCGATTAATTATGACTAGTTAATTGCTAGTAAAAACAATGGCTAAGTAGTAGTGGACATGGCACCGATCAAAGTGAGTTCGAATCCCTTGCGTGTTCGGTGAAGTAAAACATCGTGATGAAACTATAGCTTTTTTGTAATGCCCGTCTGTCCATTTACCACTTATAAATTGAAAATCTGTCGCCATGTATTATAGGTGATACATAACAATGGAGTTAGAGGTGTGTTCCAGCAGTTGTACTTGAGAGACAGTTTCCCCACTAGGCTTAACATGTAGCCACTTTGTCACTTAACGTCATGTGAGATTGTGATCATAACGCTAAACATATAAAGAATAAAAAGTATAGGTAGGTACCTAAAATATATAAAAAATACATTTTGTCTTAATTGATCTTAAGTGTAGCTTTTAGAGATAAAAATCACAATAAAATAATAACAACAGATATCAAGAAAAGAAGTATTTAGCAACGTTGCGGATGCATAAAGAGAATAATGAGTTCACGAGAAACATAAGAAAGCACAAGTGAAAAATTACTATGAAAATTAGTTCAGGTGCCGGTACTTTTATAAGGTCATTTGTACAATACGGGTATTTTTAACATCGTAATTTATGGTTGTGCTAGCGGTACTTCTAAGTTCGTAAAAAACGCGTTGAGCGCGTGTATAATTATTATAAGATACACTGTAATAATATTTTTAAAGATCATGGTGACAGAAAATGTGTATAAAACATATATGTTATTTTTTATAGTTGGAACTAGAATGGGCGTAAAACAAAATTATTAGGTAGGCAGAGTTTAATATATTATTTAGGGCCAGGATTTTAATGACTAGTTACTAAAACGTTTATTATTTAGTTTAGAATAATATTTGTGCCTTACTAATTAAAGAAGTTTATTGCAGAGCAAATCTAGCAACAAATTGTATGTCAATGGTGCATAAATTTAATTAATTTGACATAAGTTTACTAAGCCGAAATCACACATGATACAAACAAAAAGTAGCTACGATAGTTGCAAATATTATAATGTAGCTCTGCTTATCTCAGAATGTACATAGCGTTACGTTATTATAATACAATTTTTACTAATAAAATGGGTTCTCCATAACGTTCAACTCGCTGAGCTTTCATTGGTTCTATATTATGATAATTATAGAGAAAAGCTACCGTTGGGAAAGAGACACAACAGTATCACTGGGGTGTCGTTCTAATGTCTTACTTTACCTTTAACGGTTAGAAAACTTTCCGTGATATATATGTATGATCCCTTGGTAGAAAACCGTAATATTTTATTGTCTACAACTTTCAAAATGATTTGTTGATATAAAATTATATTTGTTTTTGTTGCAATTTGAAATATAAATTATCATAACTTACTTATTGCAATATTGTATTTTGTTTAACATGCCAATTAAATTTTTATTAAACTTTAAAGAATTACTTCATATGCAGCAGAACTTTGATGAAATAAATGTCATAATTTTATTGCCAAGCCTATGTTGAATACGTAGCTTTAATGACGTACTAAAGATGGATATCATTTATTATATTTTCTAAAAAAAATCATCCCAAACTAAAAGTGAGCGTATGTGAGGTACCACAAAAAGAAACAATTTCTTCAACATTTTATTTTACCACTTTGTCGGCGTAATTAATATGTATATTGTTGGGACTTCAATAAATAGTCAGTATATTTCACATCAATCACGGTTTTATTAATATTAGAGTTCAATAAATACACGCGCAGACGACGCCGGTATAGGCTCGCGACTGACTAACATCAATAAATGATACATATAACTAAGCTCATATATAGCTCACGATTCGTCTGACTATAATTACTAACATATATAATATATAAAATAACAAATTTCTAGTACTAAGAATCTCTGAGCTAAGCCGTGGACAGACTTAAGGAAATGGCGCAACTATGAGTTCCTTCTTGACTAAGGGACCCTAAAAACCGTACAAAAATATGACAGCGGTAAACAAGAAGTTTTGTTTCTAAAAGATTTACTTTAAACCCAAGAGATTTCACCTCGCTGTGACCCAGACAAAGGGTATAAAAGTTGTGGTTGGAATAAAACAAAAAAATTGGAACATCTTACGTCTTGTAACAACATGAATTTTCGGAAAACTTTTACCGTAAACTTAAAGAATCATTTTGTGTTTTGCTCGGACAAGATAAAAGTTTTATTAGGAAGTTAAATAAATAAACAATTGCTTTTAGATTTTTGTCCGAACCGCAAATATGTTTTTTGATATATTTTAGTACGGTACGGCGCAGCGTGTCTGGTGGTAGAAATTGTACAATGTAAAAACAACGGCAACCAGAAAAAGAGCTTCAATAAACCGCCGGTCGTCGCTGTTATGTGGGCCAACAAGCCTCTTGGAAATTGGATATTCACTGGCTGATACCGAAATGTGACAAACCAAAAGAGAGTCACTGTGACTCATTTATTACCATGTCCAAGGGCATCAACACCCAGTCGGGGGCTACGCATCTCTACCACTCAGTTTGATTACTGCATATACATCTACTGATCTCGGAATCCTTTTTTATTTTCTTCATTTGTAAAATAATAATCTTAATACTAATATATAGTCTCACAAAACCTTCTTTCTTCTTTCTCTTTGCCTCATCCTATTATTTGAGGTCGGCTCTCCTAGTACCGATGAATCAGGATGGTCTGTAGTGGGGTTTCTGTTCTGTAAGTTCGGCTCGTTCCAAGTCATGGGTTACTGTAGACCACCATGTGGTTTGGAGTCTTCCTGTTTTCTTCTTCTTCTTGGCTTGCCGAACAACGTGGTTTTCAGAACGTCTCATCACGTGGCCATACCAACGAACTAAGCCTACTTCGCTACTTCGCTTAAACCTCGGAATATGACACGAGAAAGATAAAAACATGTATACACGTATCGAAAAGTAAGCTTAAAATGTCGAACACAATTAAAATGAATAAACACAATATGTAGCTCGATATGAACAATTAATTGAATACTCCTTACCAAATAGTCGTGGAATTAACATTTATGTTAATGTTCATGGTTAGGGTTGCCATATACGGCTAGGATCTCGTCGGGACAAAAAAAAACGAATATTTATTTATTTGTAGCTGTATAATATTTTGCTGAAGACATTAGACGTAATTCTTTCTGCGCTTTTACATGTTGAATACCATTCAAGTCATATTGAAGTCATATCTGGTACTGTAATATTGACTCGACAGTCTCCAGCACCAGTCGATTTCTTTCATCGATCTAATGGCTCGATATTAATGAACAACGATGTTGGTGAGAACAAACGCTATATCGTAATAACAATAACAAAGTATTATAAGCAAATATTCGCATAATCTGAGCATTTTAAATTTTCTTTCAGGAAATTGTTTTATTTAAAACTAGCTGTGCCCGTGGCTTCGCTCACGTGGACTACAGAATGCCCGCGCGAATTTTGCCTCCTGCTCCCTGCTATTTTAAAGACAAAAATGCTTATTGTGTGTGTTCCTTAGAAGAAAGATATATACTCTACCGGACTATTTTATAGGTTTTTTTAATAGCTATGATTGTGTTGTATATTAATATGCTATATCTTTTATGGCTTACTCAGCATAAGCCATTTAAGTGCTCGAATTGAGTCACCATGACCAGCTTTTTTTATTTGTGCGGAATCCTAATTCTTTTTCTAAAATAAAAGTAGCCTAAGTTACTCCCTATATCATCAGCTATCTATCAGTGAAAGTCCCATCAAAATCGGTTCAACCATTACGGAGATTACCCAGAACAGACAGACAGACAAAAATTGGGCTTTTTGTTATAGGTATTATATATACTTTCATATGCATTTAGTAAAAAAAATGTTATTTTGACATTACAAACAGACTCTTCAATTATATTAATTGTATAAACAAGTGAAACCATGACTTTCCTGCAATATTTTTCTCTTTTCACTCTTCCGAGTTAACTTTATCCTACAAATGTTATTGTTGAAAGCAACCGTCACTCAAAATATTCACATCATTTTCTTCCTTCCCAGCGTTGTCAAGTAATATTACGGCGCGAATTTTTGGAACTGAGTGACCGAGTTGCAAACGTGAAGTAAGAGTGCTTTGTCAGTACATCGGGACAGAGAGCGTAATAACAGTAACAGTCCTGATATATCGGGACAAATGGGAACCCTATTCATGGTACTCAATATCGCTGTACAAATTTACATTCAGTGTTTGTTCACCGGCTGTTGTTGAAAACGTTGAATCCAATCTGACTGGGAGTGAGCAATACAAAGCTATACATTTTTTGAAGTTCCTTTGGTGCGTTTAGTAATGGGTAAATAATATTGAGAGCTGTTACGGAAGTGCAAAATGATGGAGTTAGTTAAAAAATATAATAATAATGTGAATAATTTTACTAACTTTGAACTTTTTATTGTGTATAAAAAATTTAACGTCGTATAAATAAACACCATTTTTATTTAATTTGTACACCATTAAATTATTTATACACAAATTAAATAAATAAGTCTGTAAAATAAAATTTAACTAATATAAATAAAGGATAACTTCATGATGTTAGTGGTACGCGGGGTGAAATAAAAACTTTGTATTTATTTTTATTTTCTTACTCGAAAGAAGTATAACTTTTTATATGCGTAAATAAGTACACACATTTATTGCATCTTTTTCTTATCCATGAATTTTTATTATTTTTCCTGAAACTAAGTTTTACAATATATTAGCACGGTGATTTTGACTCGCGACCCGCAGATTGTATTACAAGCTAAATAAAATAATGTGGTAAATTAATAATTAAAACAAAAGACACCCGTTAAGAAAATTACACACGAACTCACTTCCACTTCAGAGAATACCAGGTAAATGTAGTCATACAATACCTACTGCAGTAATTTAAACAAAGTGTTCTCACGTTCATTTTATTTCCCTAAAAGGTAATAGCCTAAACAAATGGTTTGGCCCACAAATGGTTCTTGTCCCAACAAAGGAAGGTTTTTTTCTTTGAAGATCTTTCATATTGTAACTACAAAAAAATTTATGTTTATGCTATACTCAGTTTGAACATGGTAATCAGTCATTTCGTATGTAAATTATTCCATTAACATTTCACTTACATATAGCCGCGTGTCCGACTGGACTGTGACTACATGAAAACCTGGTTATATTTATTTTGTTTAGCACTCCACCTCTTGCGATATGGGATCTCTCAAAAAACGTTTCTGTCTCGGTGATTGCCATTTCTTTAACGATCAGCTTCAAATATTTTTTTACCGATTCAGTACAATGACTAGCTTGCATAATTTATCTCGGTGAATGCTCCGCATTTCACTCATTATGTTCAGTAGAAATTTGCAAAATCCTTCCACTTTTGATTAGAAATAACGAACAGTTATAACGACTGCTAAAACAAATATATAAAGATCAAGGTAGTTCATACCAGTTAAATAGGTTACAGTTATTAGGTATTGTGTAGGTTTAACTTGTGACCATAATCTCACATGATCTCAAGTGACGATGTGGCCTACGATGATAGCACACTAAGCCAAGTGGAATACTGGCTCTCAAGTGCAGCAGCCGGAATACATCTATAGGTGTTTGACGACATATTCTCAACTTGAAGGTGGTAGCTAGCCAGGCGAGCATTAGATAAAAGCTCTAGCACCATGCTATGGTCTCATCACGATGTTTTCCTTCACCGAAAGCTCAGGCTTATTGCAGGGATTCGAACTCACGACAATCGACGCGGTATCCGTACACGCTACCAACAGAGCCATCATTGCTTAAGAGAATTGAAAGCCCAAGTTAATTCACAATTTAAATAAGGAACGGTTACCACGAATGCTGAATATGAATATGCAGGCCAAAGCTAGTTGACACCTGTTAAATAAGGAACAGTTATACCGACTACTGAATAGAAATATGCAAAGCCAGGCAAGTTCGAATCAACTAAACAAGGAACAGTTCCGAAACCCACCTGTTTACTTAAATTCAATAAAACAACACCTAGAGCATGTCGTAAAATGTAGAGTAGTGTATGGAGACAATGTATTATATTTGATATTTTAAATAATGGTTCCGAATTCTGACTGCCAAGAGACAGGTCTCTCGACAGTCACTGCTATTACTCAGGCCAGCAAGTACAGGGCTGATACCGAATTACGATACACCGAAACTTGTCCACATTATGCGCTTGAGATACACATATCTGTGTATGGGAGTTTAGTGACTAATTGATTAGGACTATGTATATGGGGGTATAGACGGTTTTGTTTTATGTTATTCTACACAGACGTTGAAAAGAGTTTCCATCTCTAAATTGTATTATGTGGCAGTTGCTTGTTGGTACATGTAACGATTCCTATTAAATTAAAACTCGTAACTTATTTTATATATTGGTATATCGGCACCAACGTTTATTCACAGAAATTAATTTTGTTCTTTGTGATTTTAGGGTTAGGAATTTTTGAGTTATTGAATACAATATGAGTAAAAAAATTGTTATAATAACATATAAGTATAACTGAAACGAATATAGAGGAATAAAATAGAGTGTTTTTTTTCTGTTTAAATTTACGGTTTGGTTTTTGATTTATGTAGGTAAGTGTTTCTGTGGAAATCTGCTGGAATAACATGGCCAATATGTATTCAAATACAGTAGTAAAAAAAAAATTATGTAAAATATATGTAGCTCATAAAAAAATGTCAGATACAAGTGTGTCGAAATTCTGTTAGTAAGTAGATAATATAGGTACTAGTGCTTAGTATGTAAGGAGATGGCAAATTCCTTCTTGAACTAACAATTTTTTTTTTGTTATTAACCTTTATTTTTTATATTTAAAGAAGCATTATAATTTAAGATAAAATCATTTATGTAGTCTTAATGTAACTATGTCATAACAGAAATCATTTGCTTAATTTAAATTCAAAACTAATATTACAAAATTATGATACAGAGGTATTAACGGTAGAAGTACCTATATTCAATTGAATCAATCCAGATAACTTAAATATCGATTTGATCTCGAGTTACTTCATTTGAACTAAGAGTTAATTTGGATCAGAGTAATTTTGTACACTTTAAATATTTCTCTCGTTAAGAATATTTTATGAGCACTTTTATATACTTAATATGAAAGGTAAAAGACGATGTTTTTAATTTTAATATACGCGAAGGCGCATTATTTATGAGACGTCCATGGTCCACGTGCTTGGACCACTAACTTTTCAATCTTGTTACACCTATTAGAAAATCTCGTTTTCCGAACTCGTCTCCTTAAAAATTTTCATTAAAAAATATCACATGAAAATACAAACAATTTTAATTAACCATAATAAATTTCAAATGGGTGTGACTGTGTGAATGGGTAAAATGTTGTGAATTCGCATCAACCGACATGCTCTGCAATAATTCAGATTATAATTGATTTAAAAATTCAAAATTGCATTTTCACTTCTGTCGGCAGTCCTTATGACTGTATCTGTTTTTTTTAAATGAAAAGTATTTATTTAATTGGTCAAAGTGCTGCCTATTATTGTCGATGCTTTTTGCCATTTTATTTGAAAGTTCCCTGAGGTCAGTAATCGGTTAACATTTAAAGGTGTTTTTCACCGCCTTAATGGATTTTTTGCCCCCGGCCGTATAGCGATTTTACCCCCAAATGGGTAATCGCCTACAGGTTCGGAACCTAGGATTTAGACTGTTTCTATACCTCGGTAATATTAATTTTGCAATTAAAATAACGAAATTTTGTGAAACGATTTATTTTGTAGCCTTTTGTCTATGATAAAAAAATATGATAGAAATGATTCACCAGTTTTGATGAGGGCAAGATCAAAGCACTTTGAAACAACCAGATTTACAATTTTTAATTTTCTTCATAATTTAATTCGGCAGCAGTGTTCGTGCCCATGCGTGGACTAGAGAAGAGGCTGTTGGAATAGGAAGGGTTTAGGGGGTAAAGGGGCTCAAAATGGTTGGTAATCGTAGTTCTCCAATCAAATAGGTAAATTTTGAAACGTATACGTTGTGTTTCATTTTACACAAACTTTGTTCATAATGTATACACAGCATTAGTTTTTTTAAATACACTTCAAATATTTAAGAACTTAATTCTGTACTACACTAAACTTTATTTATTGGATTTTCTATTTAATTAAATCAAACTAATAATTATTGTATCTCAATATAATATTAAGGTATAACTTTAATTGATGTAAAAATGTATTATTCAAACTTGTATACAATTTACCTATAACGTTATTCATACATAATTCTTCTATTTCAAGCAGCTTACTATTACTCAGACCAGTAACGGAAGTTAGATAGGTATTTAAAATTAATATATTATGCAGATAGCGTAAGTTTACAAATCCTTCCCTAATACCGCCGGGTTATTAAATAAAGCTTACATTGTACTATATCCGGAAAACAGTTTGTTAGTGATTTTGTACATAAATTTAGTTTAATGCCAATCAATTCAATAAGTATTGTAATATAATCTAAAATTCTTATATTATGCCTCATTAGGCTTAATAGGCTCGCCCACTGTTACATAGGACCTATAACATACTCGGCGAACTGTGTACACCTCTGACAAACCTTCGGGGTATACAGGCGTGATGGTACGTTAACATTCATATAACAATAGCAGCCTCTTCCCAAGGGTAGGCATGGGTTGACCACTTTAAACAATGCCGTATTTTCGAATTCAAATGCAGATAAATATACAGCTTCTTAAATTACCATTACCGTGGTGGTAATATAAAAACATTTCTCAAGCGATCAGGTTTCCTAGCAATGTTTTCCTTAAACGTGAGACCATCGTGTTATTACTTAAATTTAAACACAGAGACATAAGATTGGTTGTCCCCATTATGTTTACCATCTCTAGAGATACCGCTTTAATTCAAACGTCTGTCTTCTCGTTTTGTCACGTTTCATGTACTATATCTACCTCTCTCTTTAATTAAATGATTAAGAATATTTAATTTTTAGAAAAAAAAAATAGTTTATGAAGGTATTAATTTAAAATTTTAATTTTAATTTTTCAAAGTTTTACAACAATCGGCACACTCAGATTTTTTGTTTTAAAAATTAATGATAATAAATACTTCTATAAATTTCGTGAATCGCGTTATGTAGGTAGTGTTTAATGAATTGATGATAGAAATCTATCATTTCATTTTGTTCTATTTATTATACTCTTTTAAAAAGTTGTTATTTCAGAGGTTTTGACCGTTGCTTTTGTAGTTCAGCGCTAGCATTGATTTTGAATTTTAATTAAGTAGGTAAATCACTATTCAGGAATCATCTGATACTGAATAAAACTAGAAAAGAGAAATAATATATTTAAGCTCTAGGAAGTATTAATTATTACATTTAGGGACCACAGAACTGGGTTAGATCGGACTTTCTCAGCTTGATTTATAAAATATGACCGATTATATTTTTACAAAGAGCTGCTTACATTCATATTAATAAGATATTAGATCAAATATACAATGTGGATTGTTTTCGAATAAAAAAGTAATGAGATTGGGGATTACCGTATATCGATGAGGGCAACCTAATTACTGACACGACCCGAATAGCTTACACGTAGTTTGGGTAACAAGTGGGTACCTTCATAGACCCAGTTCTTATACAAAGACAACCTTAGTCCCCAAAAGCAATTTCATCCAACTAACTTCTGTTAGTGTAAAAAATAAGAGTGTAATGTATATAATAATAAGACAACGAGAAGAGAAAACAATATTAATATAAATTAAATAACTTAAATGATGTAATATTTAATGAATAATAATTTAAAGGCATAGTGTAGAATCATCAACGCTATTAACCTCTTATAATTTTGGTTTACAGTTTTAGTTCAGTGGTTCAATCAACTAATACACCATTACTTAGGAGAGGTTAGAAAAAAATAATTTTACTTTTCGTTTATTCTGATCAAAGGGCACGTTCACACCCATGCGAGGAAAGGCAAACACAAAGGAAGCTACCGGTGACAAAACCCATTTATATGTTTTCTGACAAAATTCCTGAAAGTAACTTAGTAGATATATGCATCTCGTAAGGGACACGAATGTTTTTTTTTTTTTTTTTTTTTTGTAAAATCATTTTGTTTTATATCTATTTTGTATTGCACACGATAAACTATATCATACCGTCTTGTTCTATAATAAAAATCATAACCCTCCTTTTCGCTTCGCCGTAGTTGTGTTATTAATCACAAGTGACAAGTAAATGTTCATCTATACATATAAAATGCTTTGCCCTGAATGACTGGTTAACGGATTAAAGCACAGCCTAAACCGCTGATCGTAGAGACCTGAAACTCGGAGGGTGTGTTCTTTGTATGACGTAGGCATCCGATAAGAAAGGATTTTCCGAAATTCTACCCCTAAGAGGGTGAAAAACGGGAGCATAGTTTGTATGGGACAACGTGATTCCTTTGTCCAATCTACTTCAAATTTTGAATAAACCTTTTGCAATAGAATTAATGGAAGACGTGTTTCATATTTTATTGAAATTCATCCCCTAACGGGGTTAAAAAGGGGTACAAAGTTATTTTGGCGGCGATTTGCTTCGAAGTTGATATCAATACTCTATAGTGCTTTTGATTTAAATTACATTTTATTTTGACACACGTGTTTGAAAACTCAATCCGATTTAATTCAAAAATGGTTGAACTCACTTTAAAACCTAAGCAAATCTATACTTATAATATAATAAAGCGGTAAAGTTTTTTTCTTTGTCTATACACGGTAATCTTTGGAGCTACCAGTCGGACTCGAAAAAAAATCTTTTTTATGATAGCCACACTTATAAAGAATAGTATAGGCTATATAGCAATAGGCTGCATTTCACAGATAGCCTTAATCATTGATTTTTGTTACGTTAGTCGGAAGTCGAAGCCCTCGCGAACCGCATGCGCTGGCTTAATTAGTTAACGATAATCGACGTCAATATAATGTTCTACTAAAATATTGGCCATTAGTATATATAAAAATATATGCGGGTGAAACCGCGGGGTACAGCTAGTTTGTAATAAAATTTAAAAGTTAATGTAGTCTTTAGAAAGTAATATTTTGTATGGAACGGTTATTTCGTATCCTGAGTTACCATTAAATTCATAGAAACAACAATTTTTTAAATGTATCAAGGATCAAGTTTCCTGTTGTATGTAATAATCTTAAATACAATTGTGATAATATGTCAGGGACAGCAAAGTGTGGGTAAAATAGTTGATTGATTCTAGTGAACAAGAAATAAAGAGACAAACTATTCAAATATATTCAAAAATGTATAGTATAATAAAATATACATTAGTGAATTGTACGATAGATTACGACTCAGATTTCTTGTCATAAGTCAAGGTATGATGAAGAAAAAAGAGAGAAAAACAATAGAATTATCTGTTAAAGTTGATTAATAAATATCTACGTAAGATATATGGTTTAAGAGTTTAATAATCTTGGTTTTCGTCGTAGTCATCGGTAATGCCTTCAAGGAGTGTGGAGTTGGGAGGCAGCCACTCGCAGCTTGTGTATTGTGACGAGCAAACCTGTGAAATAAACATTTTGTATTCTGTTACTTTTAAACATAATTATGATTTATCATAAATAAACAAGTCTTAATTGAAAAATTATTTTTCAAAACAAGCTTCTGTCATTACAACGGACTGGCATACAAAATTTCGTGTCTGTGCTGCTGACCATTGAGGAGCTCTTGCTTCGAAAAGTAATTCTGGGTGCAGCAGCCAGAGTATGGTGCAATTTAAAATGAACAATTAAAATTAAATGTGTATGCAAAATTTCTTGTCTAAGCTGTTGACCGTTATTGAGTTCTTTCGTTTGGAGCCAATCCTGAAACGGAACAAATCAGGGCGTGATTATCATAAAAATCCATTGTCATCCGAACTCGGAATCAACGAGTAAAATTTTCACTCCTTAGGTTATGAGTAAGTTGGATCAAATTTAACTTGCAAAGTTTGATTATAGACAGACACCGAGATAGGTGTAACTAAAAGCTTGTAAAATACATGTACCTAAGACGTAAAACAAAAACAACTTTAAATTTTTATCCCTTTTACCAACGACATGAATTTTGAAAGTTAGTCATCAATAAGTACAACTTTAAATTGTTAAAGGCCGATTTTTTGATCCTCATGTTGCAATTCCCTCACTTGACACGCACGGTTTTCTCAATTTTCCCAAATTACCAACCACGCTAAAAGAAGTGTGACTTCAAAATTAACTTTACATTTTTATTTTTTTTCATGTTTGCTAATGCTAAGCCTTCTTACATAATGTATTGAAAGCTACTATACGCTATACTCTGTATAGTGTCGTGCCTTTTTTTTATCGAAACGCATTACTGAGTTCGTCGTCAACACACACTGGCACGCGAAACATTCTGTTTCTGTCTAATCCTAAGAAGTAGCGGCCTATGTCTGTACTCAACTTATTGCTATATAAACTACTAAAGTGAAATATTATATATAAGAACAATTAAACATATTTATTTTTGATAATCTATTTGATAATCAATCATTGACGTAGAATATATATAATAAAAACATTCAGTAGACTCATAGTATTACTGTATCGAGCGAATCACTTGTATTGTTTAACACAAAGCGGAGATAATATGTTCCCTGCGAGAATGTGATAAATAACTTCAACAAAGCAAACGTGAGCTTTGTAATGTTTATGAAGGTGAGGGTTTTAACGAGTTTTATTAAATCGTTCAGTGAACTGTTACATTGCAGTGGTGAAATAATTTATGTCTATCTATAAATAGTATAAAATGAAGTCGCTTCTTATTGTCTGTTCCCTATGTACACTTAGATCTTTTAAAGTACTTAACGGATTTTAATGCGGTTTCACTAATATTTAGAGATTTTTTTACGGAAAGTTTATTTATACAAGACATTCCAATTAAATTTATCTATATTAGCCATTGCCATTAATCGGGCACAAAGCCAAACTCCAAGCTGCTCCTGAAAATTTCTTAGAAAAACCCAATAGCAATTTGCTCGACCTGAGAATCGAACCTAGGACCTCGAGCATAGCAGTCGCGTTTGGGACCACTAGGCTAATGCAGCAGTTATGAAGTTATGAACAACAATATTAAAGCGATAAACTCTAAATTAGGCTTTTTTAAACATGAAATATACCACTTTGTAAATTGTACCCGTGCGAAGCTGGGGTGGTCGCTAGTGCCTTAAAATGCGTGTCTTTGTTTTAAATAATCGAGTCTTATTTCTACTTTTTTTATCGCCTTAGAACATCTTGTATGCCAGTTCGATTTAACATCCATACATATTCAACCGGAATTCATCAACGCGAGAACCACTGACTTCAGTAAATTTATTTTCAATACAGTTTTACAATGTAAGAGTACCTATATATTTTTTATGTAATGAAAATTGACTCTAAGAAATAATACGGTTGAAACCATGGCACAGCAAGTTTCAAATAAAATGGTCACCTAACAAGAGATATCCACATATAAATTTGAAAACTATAGTAACAAAATTACAATACCTACTTAACTATAATATTTGGTACACATAAGCCATCTGTGCGTAAATTGTTATGTTGCTAAGCTTTTTATGTGCTGTAATAAAATGTAGAATGCTAGAACATTCCTGGTTACCACCTAGTGATGAGGTATTAGTATATATTTTTAGTGTTACTGTAGAAATAAAAGAGTGACAGAAGAAAACAAGCTTTATTTTATGGGGTTTTCCCGGACGTAAAACGTTTAAGTTTCATGTGGTATTTTTAGGTTACCGCCTGTTTGAGAGCATTGGTATTAAGAAAAATATTCTGTTTTTCTTCTTTTAGTTTACCTTGTCATCATTTTAATCTTTTATACTATATGTTTATTGTATTTTAAACTAGCTGTGCCCGTGTCTTCGCTCACGTGGACTACAGAATGCCCGCGCGAATCTTGCTCCCCGCTCCCGGCTATTATAAAGACAACATAAATGTATAGATGTATACTCTTCCGGCCTTTTTTGTAGGTCTTTTTAATGCCTATGATCATGTATTACATTAATTTGCTATATCTCTTATAGTTTACTCAGCATAAGCCATTTAAGCGTTCGAATTGATTCACCATGACCAGTTTTTATTTTATTTGTGCGGAACTCTAATTCTTTTCTAAAATAAAAGTAGCCTAAGTTACTCCCTACATCATCTGCTATCTACCAGTGAAAGTCTAGTCAAAATCCGTACAACTGTTTCTAGATTACCCGGAAGAAACAGACAGACAGACAGACAAAAAATTTAAAAATGGGCTTTTTGTTATAGTTGTGGCAAACAGAACTTCAATTTTATTAATTGTATAGAAGACGAGTGAACACCACGTGGATTGTGGTTTCGTAACTTTTTCCGGTATTTTTATGTTACCACATAACTAACACGTGATAATCTATACATATAATAAAAACGTAACTGATCGATGTCTGTACATAGAAGATATATGAGAAAAACTATTATTGGGGGTCTCTATAAACGCAGGAGAACCCAAAACAATGATTGTTAGAATTTTTGTGTTTGTCTGTTTGCCAACGTTTGTGCGCGCTAATCTCAGAAACGGCTTAACTGATTTGGAAACGGTTTCAACTAATATATTTTGGTTAGGTTGACTTAACATTTAGTGTGGTTTTACTTCAGTGAGTTCATAAATAAAAAAGTTATATCAATTTTAAAAAGCACGTCGAACATTTGTTCGATAAAAATGCTATAAAATAGCTCTTCAGTTGTATTGGCTGAAACTTTGAAACTGGTTTGTAAAATGATGATTATTGAAAGTTTACATAAAGTTAAAAATGTACAGTTTCAGAGAATTTGGAACTTTCCAATATGAGTTGACCACACATCTATATAATAAATCATATTAATATGTGGCCACCCTAGGTTGAATATAATCACGCAAGCAAGTCGAGTGCCGCATCGCTGCTAGGTAATTCATTCCGAAAAAGATCGATTCGAATCTAACTCTAATGTATCGATTCACAATAAATCGAGGTCTAAAAGGCCGATCTCTCCAAAAAATTAACCGTCTTTTATTCACTTTTCAGATTTGTGTTAACAATATAAAAATCCCTATTATAGAAAACAAAAAGGAAATCAAAACAATCGATCTTTTGCTATTTTTATCATGCTAAAGTATCAGTTAAAGAGAAACAAAAAAGGGTGGGGAGGGAAATTAATTCAAAAATTTTTATTAAAACTGTTTGGATTTGTATTGGGAATTTTCCCTAAGGAAACCTAATAATTAATTATACTAATTTATTTAAATAAATAACTTGCGTCCTTTTTATTTTGCCCGAAATCTAATTTCAAAAAGAAACCAAATTTTAAATTTTTGATTAAGTAATTATTAAAAAAGGTCATTGTTCCTTATTCGGAAAAAAACAAGACGGAAATAAAAAATTTAAAAAAACCTTTTTAAATTTGGAAAAAATTCAATTTTATTTTTAGGAAGAAATAACAGTGTTTGTGTTTTAAAAATGGGTATTTAAATACACATAACTAACCTTTATATAAAAAAATTTTAAATAATTAAATTTAAAGAATATTTTTATGACTTAAGGCCGTAATTGATTCAAAGTAAATTAATAAATTCCAAATCCTTAAACCCATTTTAGAAAATTAACAAACCCCTTTGTATTTCGTGAAATTAATTTTGGATGTACTTAATGTTCAATCCTAATTTTGGGAAAGGCCCGCACTTAAACCCCAAAACCAAACCCCCGAAAATGGGCCCTTTAAGTCCCGTTTTAAATCGGGTAAAAAATTTATCCACCCCTCCCAAAGCTGCCGCGCCCACGCCCCGCCACCTTCCCTACGGGGATGGGCGGCTAATTTGCTCCCCAAACCCGTAGTTTTTTAGTCCTCATTATAAGGAATTTTCGGTGTGGACCCGAGATACCGTGCCAACACATACTTGAATATAGTAAAAATATTAACCAAAGTCTACTTGACACCCTAAGACATTCCTGAAATTTTTTCTTCTTTTTTCGAAGCCGCAGTTTCCAGGCAAATCAATCAATGTTCACCCCTTTTCCAAGGAACTTTAAGATTTTATTTACTAAATTTTTACAGATAAATTAGAGTTCGCATTTTAAAAGGAACGAAGGACGTCCCCAGGCATTTTGGATTTCCAGTTTGCCAATCCTTTTCCCTAACCGGGAAGCTTAAACCATAATGGCTCTTTTCTTTCCCCTTGGCAATTAATAAAAAAAAAAAACCATCTAAATTTTCGTTTTACTTTCAAATTAGTTTATTAAATAATATCGGGGTTAATAACCCTAAATATAGGTTAAAAATTATACTTTTGGTTTGCGTGTTTCATATTGTTATTTATATTAATAATTTTAAAGCGGACGATTTTTTTATTTTTTTTAAACATGGTAATTCTAAATTAGAGTCGGATTAAAAATTTTTTTTATTATAGCCGTTACTATATCTTCGGAATGAAATTCGTCCTTAAATATTGTTTTTTTTAAAAGCGGGAAAGTCTTCCCGAACGCTTTAGCAGCGTGGCGTAATGGTTATGAAGTATAATATTTACAAAAAATTGTTCTTTATAATTAATAAAGGTGGTAACATTGTATTTTTAAAATAAACAAAAGGTATTTTGCTGTTTTCATTTAAATTAAAATTGATTTTGATTTATTTTACATTTTAATTTAGAACCAAATTTTTATATAAAACGATTTAATTTTTTTAAATGCTTAACAATTTTAAAAATAAAAATTAAAATCTAATTTTACTTCAAAGTGTAAAATTAATTCAGGGTGTGGTTCGGTGCGGATTTGTTGGATAAAAGTCGGGGGAAACCGAGGGCCATAGTTCAAAAATATTTAAAAAAATCTTGAATTTAAGTTTAAACTTATTGGACGAATGGATAATATTTAATTTTAATCTAAATTAATTGTATTTCAAACTTATTTTTCATTCAACAACCTTTTTTTTGATTTTTGTTTTCATGAAAATGCCTTCCATAGTTTTTAAACCCATTAATAATTCACAAGACATTTTTTTTTATTTCTTAAATGAGTAAACATAAAGATTGCAACTTTAGACCCCTAATTGAACATAATTAAAATGTCCTATCTTTAAAATTAATCTTAATTTCATTTAAAAAAAATTTTTTTTAAGTAACTTATTTTAATAAATTTAATAATTTTTTTTGTTATAAACCTAAAGGGGCCCCTTTTTTTCATTAAGTAATTAAATAAAGGGAAATTTAAAAACATCAATTTTTTTTTTTTATAAATTGTTTGTTTTTATCCGTGTTAAATTTATTCACCATGAGTGGGTATCCCGACCTTTGCCCAAGTTTTCTTTTATATTTTATTTTAGTTAATTATTGATTTCCAAATAAGGTTAATTTTTATGTATAAATCTTCCTTAAAAAATCTATTTTTTTTTTAAATCCGTTAAACCCAGAATTAAGGTTGCAAAAACAAACAACAATATTTAATTATAATTTAAAAAAAAAGTTTAATTAAATTTAAATTTGATTTTTTAAAACCTTAAGAATTTTAGTCAAAAAAGGAAAATTATTCCGGGACAGCCATCACTGGGAAGTGACCATAATTTTTAGGCCCGTAAATCCGGGTGGTAAGACTTTTAAGGAAATAATTAAACGAAGTTTTTTACTTGAAATAATTGGTAGTACATAAATTTTGATAAAAGAAAAAAAGAGTTTAAAAAAAGGGCAATTTTATTAAAATGCCAAACTACAATTTTTTGGCCCAATTAATTTTCTTTCCATTGCCTTAAATTAAAAAAAATAAAATAAAATTAACAGATTTTAAGACCTGCCGACCCACAAAATGGTATTATTTAAACCAACTATAATTTATACAATTCATAAAAGCAATAGTTTGTTTTGAAAAATAATTGGTTAATTTTTCTTATATAATTTTTATTTTCCAATTATTAATGGATTTTTTTTAGAAAAACGAAATTCAGGATAAGAATTTAAACATTAATAAGGAAAATCTAATTTTTTTGAGTGGTTTTATTCAACTTTTTTTTTTTGGAAATTTTCCACAATTATAATTGTTTTTTTATTAATAGTAATTAAATAAAGAAATATGTTTAAAAAAAAAAAAAAATTTTAAGGTGATCATCCGTTTTAAAATTTCTAGTTTTAAAAATTATATTCTTTTTTTAACCAAATAAATTTGGCAATTAAAAACCTAAAAAAAGGTAAAAAAAATTATTTTTAAAAAATTTTAAATAAGTTTTTGTTTAAAAAATACCGGGAAGGGAAAAATTGCATTGGGAAATGACGAACAGCAATATTACTTTTAAATTCCAAAAAATTTTATAATTTAAAAATTTTTTAAATTATTTTTTTGTTTTCCTTTCCAATTATTTAAATGTTGTTTAAATTTCCCTGGTTGTAGAGGAAGGATTTTTATTAGGTTCCGGTTAAAATTTCATAAAAATTAATTTGGTGGTTTAAGTTTAATTACCTTTGATTTTGATATAAGACTATAAATTTGTTGTACAATTTAATTTTCCAAACTGTACAAATTTAAATTTTGGTTGTCCAAATTTTTTCTTTGAAAATTCGTTTTGAAATCTAAAATTAAGGAACAATTTAGGAGATAAGCATAAATATTTGTAACAATAATTTTAAAAATTTTTACCCTTTTTTGATTCCTACCCTTAAATGGAAAAAGCCAAATGTCCTTCTAGCAATAGAAAAAGGTTTAATTTTTTTATAAATATCCAAAAATTTTTGAAAGGTCTATGTAAATTTTAACAATTTTTTTACATTTGAAAGTTTTGGAACCATTAAAAAACCCAAATAAAAATTATTTTGTTTCAATTCCGAAGGAAACCGATTTTTAAAATTAACAAAAAAGGAAAAATTAAACTTAAGGCACATTTTGGAAAATTTTTAGGGCCAACCAAAAAAAAATGGCAAAGGTTGGATCAATTTCGCCAAATTTTATGTTAAAAACATGTTTCCCCTTTAGAATAAAATATGCCATTTTTTAAAAGGGACAAAGGCAAGTTTACATTACTAAGAAAAATTACCAAAAACTTTTCCCATTTGGAAGCGGAACCAAAAAGCCGTTTTTGAAGAGATTCATAACTGGCGATGAAAAGTGGATCACGTACGACAAGAACGTGCGAAAAAGGTCGTGGTCTAAGGTCGGCCAGGCGTCACAGACCGGTACAGCCGCCCCATACTGGGGCGACGCGGGCACTGCGCTGGCATTCTGCCGCGCCGCCCCGGAGACCGGCCCGGCTAACCGGGCCCCGGCCTAATTAGGAGACAGCTATGTACACGATAGCCGTCTCCTCCACCCGCCGAACCAGTGCAATGAGGAGACGGGCCCCCCCCCCCCGTCCCGTCTACCTCTGGTTCGGCTAGGGTGGCGGGAGCTGACGGATGAACCGCCTTCTCCTGCCACCCTTTCTTCTTTGTCGGAGAGGGCCGCTCAGGGGATCCCCCTCGCGCACCCTCTCCGCAGCCTCCTTCTGCGAGATGACCTCCTCACAGAAGGAGGCCATCGCTGCCCATTCCCTCTCGCTGTCGAGCATGGCTCTCACCACACTCGACAGCGAGAGGTCCTCTCCAACTACTGCAGCCAGAGTGCGGCGCCGCTCCTCCCACGCAGCACACTCAACAAGAGTGTGCTGCGCCGTATCCTCCGCAGCCCCGCACTCATGGCACATAGGCGAGGGCTCCCTCCTGGCTATCTTGTGAAGGTACCATCCGAAGCATCCATGTCCGGATAGTACCTGCACAAGCCTAAACGTCAGGGAGCCCTGCTCCCTGAAAATCCACTTCCGGAGGACCGGACGGACGGCGTCTATAGAGTAGCGCCCATATCGCGCGTCCGCCAGGTCCTCCTCCCACCTCCTCAACACATCTTCGCGGATTTCCCTCCGCACAACTTCGACTTCTTCGGGAGCCGGAGGCTCCCCTGACTCCCTCCTCGCCGCCGTGAATCTGTAAACGGCGGCGAGCACCTCCGCCTCCAGCTCCCACGGCGGGGAGCCGGCGAGCACACAGGCCGCCCCCGCAGACACCGATCGGTATCCACGAACTACTCTCAGCGCCACGGCACGCAGCGCAGCACGCAACACGCGTCTGTTCGTGGCGCCGAGAGCATCTACCCAGATCGATGCCCCGTAGACGGCCATGCTCCGCACGACCCCCGCGAACAGCCGGCGACAGCTCGCGCCCGGTCCCCCCGAGTTCGGGAGGAGCCTACCGAGAGCTGCCGCCGCTCCCACAATGCGCGGTCCGAGCCCCTTAAAATGGGGCTTGAACCGCCAACGCTCGTCCAGGACGAGGCCCAGATACTTCATCTGGGCCCCGACCCGGACCCTTGCCCCTTCTACATATATGTGGGCCCCAGGGGGCGGCCCACACCGAGGCCCATGAAAAAGAAGGGCCTCGGTCTTCTCCGCGGCCACCCTAAGGCCCAACGCTTGTATGCGCCTGACCACGAGTGCCGTACCATCCGTGGCCAGGCGCGCCACCTCCTCAAAACTCCCCCCCCGGGCCACGACCAGGGTGTCGTCCGCGTAGCAGAGTATGCGGACTCCCTCCGGGAGTGCTACGCGAAGCACCCAGTCGTAGCCCATGTTCCACAGGAGCGGTCCCAACACCGACCCCTGTGGAACACCACACCCAACGTGGCGCCAGGCCATAGTCCCTCGTCCGTCCGAGAAGACGACCTCTCTCTCTTGGAGGTAGTCCTCCAACAGCCGCCGCAGATACGAGGGCACCCCGAAAAACCGGAGTGCCTCCCGAATAACGTTGTGCGGCAGACTGTTGAAGGCGTTGGCGATGTCAATTCCTCAGTCCGCGAAGACTGGCCCCACCTCCTCCATGTGCCGGATGACACGGGATGCTATTATTCTTTCCAGCATTTTCCCCGTGTCATCCAGCAACACCAGGGGCCGGTAAGAGGACGGGCAGTCCGGAGGGCGACCCTCCTTCGGCAACAGGCAGAGTCGCCCCACCTTCCAGAGCTTCGGGAACCGTCCAACCAGCAAACACCGGTCGAACACCTCCCGAAGCTCTCCTCCCATGTGGCCCAGCGCCACTCCAAGTAACTGGCCCGGTACCCCGTCCGGGCCAGGTGCCCTCCGCTTCTTGCGAAAGCGCTGCACCGCCCGCCCCATCTCGTCATCAGTAACGATCTGGGGCGGCGCTAGCTCCTCCTCAACAAAGCCCCCATTAGACATGGGAGGTGGGAGGAGCACCGGAGGGTCGGGCAACAAAGTGGCCACGACCCTCCCTAGGACTTCTGGATCCATGGTTTCCGTCAGAGGGGGCGCCTGCCCCCGGAACTTTTTTCTTACCATCCGGTAAGGGCGCCCCCACGGATCCCGATCCAGGGTCCTAAGGAGCTCCTCCCATTTCTCGTCCTTGGCCCGGCCTATGGCCGCCTGCAGGGAATTACGGCATTCCCTGTAGGCAGCGAGCAACCGGGCCTCCTCTCCACTCTGCCGAGTTTGCCGCCGGCGGCAACGTTGGAGTTGCCGTCGCGCCGCGGAGCATGCCACCCGGAGATCGGCAGTCTCCGGGGACCACCAGTACACCGCCCGCCTGTTTTGCGGACGGTTGTTGCCCCGCGGCATCGACGCGTCGCAAACCGCCGTAAGGGCCCTACGGAAACGGTCTGTGATCGCGTCGACATCTTCCTCCCCCGGAGCTGGCGCTCGCCAGCTCTGGAAAATGGCCGCCTCTTCTGCCAGCTCTCGGTCGAGGCGGCCAAGAACCCATCTGGGGAACGCCGTCCCCCCACGGGGACGGTGCACCAGCTACCCTAGGGAGGTGGAGACCTCAAACCGAATATATCGATGATCGGAGAAGGTCTCCACCTCCTCCAGAACCCTCCAGTTTTCCACACGGCGTGCGACAGACGGCGTGGCAAACGAGATGTCCACCACGGACCATCCGTTCTGCTGCACGCACGTGTGGACAGATCCCCTGTTGAGGAGGGACAGCCCCATCTGGACTATCCACTCCTCTACTGCTTGCCCCCGGGGGTCCGTGGCGATCGCTCCCCATGCCCGTGACTTGGCGTTAAGGTCGCCAAGCAGGACAGTAGGGAGCGGTGCTAGTCGCCTAACCACCGCCCCCAGGGAGTCGAGAAACACCTCGAACTCCCTTAGGGGCCGGTTTGGTGAGAAATAAACTCCTACAAAACCGAGTCCTCCCCAGGCGGCTGCCACGAAACCCGACCCCCTCTCTTTAATTGAGAGGGGGGACCCCGTGCTGTGAATTGCCACGGAGCCGTCCAGATCACTTGCCCAGTAAGGTTGGGCAGGGACGCAGTACGGCTCCACAGCCACCCCGACACTAATGTTCCACTCCGCCACTGACTGCACAAATAAGTCTTGTGCAGTGACGGAGTGGTTCAAATTCGACTGGAGGTAGTTAGTATGGTTCTGCTGCATTACTGAGCCATACTAACTACCCCCGACCTCAGTCCTCCTCTTCGTGCCCGGAGGGTCCCCTTATTACTGGTGAGGGGCCTGCAGCTGGCCCCTCCCATGTAATGCTCAGCCGGCTTACCGTCGGCGGCACATGCGGCGCAGTGCAACTTTGGTGATGCGCAATTAGTCGCCGCATGGCCCGAATCTCCGCACCTGAAACACAGATTGCCCCAGTTAACTGTAGCTAAGCAGGTTGGGCTGGTGTGGCCCAAGCCCATGCATTTGAAGCAACGCATGGGCTTATCTTCCAGTCGCAGTATACGGGCCACACTCCACCCAACCAGTAGCCGCGCTGCCTCGGCCAGCTTCTTGTGGCCCTCCACTGGGAGTGACACGAATGCCACTCCCCCTCCCCGTTCATTACGGATGGAGCCGACCTTTATATGGTCTAGCTCACATCCAGTCGCCTTAGATATGGCTTCCCTGAGCTCTACCTTATCGACAGAGACGTCCAGTCCAATGATCCGAACCTCCGCCCGTTTTACTGGCCTGGTTACCACTGCTACACCAGCCAGCGCAGTCTGCAGTTTTGTAGCCAGGCCAGCCGCCTTGCTTTCGCCATCGGGGCCGTTGATCTCAATGATCTTGGCCCCCGTGGCCGTCGTGCGGAGCCTCGGATCACTGATCCCCAACTCTGCCAGCTTAATGCTCTCCCGCGCCTTGAGCACTGCCGCCGCATAGGTTTCCCCCCTAAGCACCGCCTCAGGCTGCAGCGTGATGATCACTGCAGCCGAGCGCGGCACGGAGGGCATTTTCGGCCCAGCCTTTTTAGGCTCTACTCCCTTCTTTTGCGCAGGAGCAGCTGGCACTGCTGGCGCCTTCGCCCTCTTCGGACGCTGGACCACTGTGGTCCAGGTCTCATCTCCCGCCTCTGGTGGGGCTCGGGAGGCCGCCTGGGAAGAAGGCGCTCCCGGGAGGGAAGCCCATTCAATGCCAAGCGGAGTGGCAGGTGCAGGCGCAGCCGCTCCCTCGGACCTGGCCCGAGATACAGACCGGGGCCTCTTTGAAGCCGCCGACGCAGAACCGGGGCCGGAACGAGTGGCAGGCCCAGGTCCCGCAGCAGGCCCCGGTTTCTTAACCGGCACAGGCCTTTTGTCCCCCGCTAGGGGAGGACGGATGATCTTCTTGGGCAGGAGCCGCCCATCAACCTCCAAACTGTTGAAGCGCGCATCTATCACGGCCCCGACAGTTATGCGGATGGACAGCGCCAATCTGCCCACCGTCTCCTCCAGCAGCTTTTCCTATCCGATGGGGGGCGCCCCGTCCTGAACCGGCCGCGGTGGCGGAGGTGGAGGAGGCATAATCCTCCTCTCGCTTGCCTCCTTGCGCCACGCAAGGACTTCCCCCTTGAGGTCCTTAACCTGTTGGCGAAGGACCTTTGCCTCACGGGCCAAACGGGCCGTCTCCTCACTGGTGGTGCGCTGGATGAGAGCTTCCACCACCTCCTTCAAAGATTTGGCCGCCTCCTTGATGGACTTGATGCAAGTCCCCTTCAGGTTCCCCGAGATACGGCAAACCTCGAGGATGGCGGCCACTCCTTCCTCTGTTCGGGCACTTAATGCCCCGACATCCAGCTCATCTGCGCTGGCAGTCCTCTCCCCATCATCTTCCCCGCCGATGAAGACCACATCTTCATTATCAGTGGCCCTAGCGCCACTTCCGTTCTTCAAAAAGGAGCTAATTGCTCCTTTTTTCGCCCAAACAGAGCGTTCGACGCTTTTGGAGCGTCCTAGACCGCGAGCAGGTCCCCTTCTCGCTGTTCCGCATTTTGAAGCCTGTGCTCCATCTCTTTGGGCCTCCGTCTCAGATTCCAGGGACACCAACGGGCGTTTCCCCAGCCTTCCAGACACCTCTGACTCACCTCCGGACGACATGGTGAAGGTTTTCCCAACCAATGACAAAACCGTCGTCGAGGTAAAGAGGTTTTTTAACTCCTGCCCATTACTGGGCGAAGAACCTGCCAGTTTTTGTTTGCCAGTCGATAGAGGGAGTCAAGTTCCACTCTATGACCGCAGAAAAAATCCGATCAACACAAACCAAACCGTACAACAAATCAAAGTCCTTAAAAAATTAACGCTGGAAGTCCAAATCAGAAAAAACGCGATCAAGTCCGGGAGAAAAGCCAAGTCGCGAGTTTTAGAGATCAATGAACACCAGGGTACCGAAACACGTCACAAGCAGAAAAAACGAAGTTTGTAACATGCAAGCCGGCCGAGATATTGACTTTCATAGGGACACCGACACAGCCACCGTGGCTTATACTAAAGGTGATACTTAAGGCTTAAGGCTTAAGGTGATACTGTGTATATGGTGGGACTTGCAAGGGCGTTGTTCATTATGAGCTTTTACCGCCCAGCAAAACTATCGATTCGGATCTCTTCTGCTAACAACTGTTGAGATTAAAGGAAGCAGTTGAGAGAAAGCGTCCGGAATTAATCAACAAGAAGGGTGTGGTCTTTCATCACGATAATGCTAGACAACACACATCTTTAGCCACTTAGAAAAAATTAAGAAAGTTTGGCTGGGAGTTGTTAGTGCATCCACCATATAGCCCTGACCTTGCACCTTCAGCTTTTCACCTGTTTCGGTCTTTTTAGAATTCTTTAGGTTCTGTAAGGTTAACATCAAGAGAGGATTGCCAAAACTGTTTGTCGCGTTTTTTAATCAGAAGTCCCGAAGTTTCTATAGCAACGGGATCATGTCTCTACCTAAAAATGACAGAAAGTTATCGAACAAAACGGCATATATATACTGTAAATAAATGTAAATAAACTTTGAAAAATATGTCAAGAGTTTTCATATAAAAATGCGAAGAAACTCTTTCCCCGATTTATTATATAGATTTGCGTGCATTTTATGGCTCTATATACCTACTCTGTACTCTTTATGTGTAAATCTAAATGTGGGTGTTTGTTGTGTTATTGAAAGTGTGAGTTTATAGGGGTATAAATATTATTTAAATGAAAAAAAAAAATAAAAAAAAATACGTACTTCTCTGGAGTCGCATCTTCCTCTGCAAGATGGCACTTTAACAGTGTCCCAACATCGCCGTCCATCCTGGTCAGTTTGTTCAGCTCTAGCCAGGTACACACGTATGGTACATGACTTAGTTCCATCAGCAAATGCACTCAACAGTGTGCAAAGCGCGATGACAAGAAACCATAAACACGTCTTCAGGATTAATCCCATATCTATAATATAATTTTTCTTCATATGAATGAATTTTTATTTTATTATTTTTTTCCTAGATCTTGTACCATTTTACTTTCAATTTACATTATCAATATGAATTTCATAAATTATTCAGATAAATCTTCTATTTTTATTTATGTTTAAGATATTTATTATAATCAAGTTTTAGGAATCGAGGCATTATGGCTCTGGTAAAAAAAACCTGAACAACATACGGAAGAATAGAAAGAAATTCTTTATTGACAGACTACCCTTATCAATTGTCAATAATTGATAATTGATATGAGTAAACAAAAAGCTATTTTAAAATAATTTAATTATCAAAATTATTCAAAATAAAATTATTAATATAAAAACTTATTTTTAATTGGATAATAAAGTAACTCTGCTAAGATTTACTTGAAACTGGCTGGATTTGTATTTACGAATTGTTGAAAAACTTGTTTTATATTAAATTGCACACTACTATTATGAGTATGATTATTAGAATTAAAATCTGATATTATTTACGTATAAACCTAATAAATAAATTTTAAAAGTGATAAATATAAAGTGATAGCCCTTGATTCAATGTCAGTGACTGATAGTGGTGTAAACGTGAGTGATCAACGAAGCTGTAACAAACATATCAAATAATACACCCTCACTCGCTACGAAAATTAATGGAACTGCGCATAAAACTTGATATCTGAAAAATTGGCTACAATTCTACTTCGAAACGTAATAAAACAGTTTTTAAAATGTCGATCGAATTACAACGCTATGAATGTAAATGTATTTTTTTGTTAGGAAAATTGGAACAAAATCTCAGTATATCAATGCTGTATATGTCTAATATCGATAGGTTATCGATCGGTTAGGGGCCTGATTTACATATTAAGTGACGACGTGGTTTGTGGCCCAAGATGGTGACACGCAAAACCTACAAGACAATTTTTAACCAAAAAGACAACCAACTTTATTTATTACGTTTTAAACTTCAATGATTTTGAAGAGTTCCCAGGTCCCCTATCCCCTATCCAACAAAAAAAAAAAGAATCATCCAAATCGAATTGAGCAACCTCCAACTTTTTTTGAAGTCGGGTAAAAAAGAGAAAGAACTCAGGTCCAGCTTCCGGACACACATATAGACGTATAGGGGTTTGACAACTTCCAATCATCTTAAGAAAAAATACTCAATCAGCACATTCAGATGTTTTTTTACAGAAAACTTAGGCCCAATGTAAGATTCAAACCTTAACATCAAAATCCAACAGCATTATCGACCTAAGAGCACAGTAATTTTTAAAATATAACTAAGGTAGCTAACAAGCGTACGGTCCGCCTAATGGTAAGCGGTTACCGTAGCCTATATAAGCTTGTAGGACCACAGGTATTACTAATGCGTTCCCGACCTTGAACCACCACCAAGGAGCTCTGGAAACCCTGCTCATCGCAGGATCACTAGTTTATTTAGCTACGATTTTCCTTAAAGTGAAGGTATTGCACCAATCGGGTTACCCCAAGTAGAGAGAAATTTCCAAAGAGGTTAATATTTAAAAAAAAATTATTTACCTAGAACACTGCTGGTTTTTTGGAAGCGTAGTCACAAGTTGAAGGATTATCGCAAACTGGACATTTTATAGAAATTCCTTTTAACGTGCTGCTTTCACATCCGCTTAACATTACGGTCTTAGTTTCCAGTCGTTTAACTTACTACGGGCAAGTCAACCAATAAAAAACGAATAAAATAGAGACAAAATGAAATCTGGCCCGTAGAATGGCTGCTCTCCCACAATTCTGTCTCGTATGTATGCAAATTTATATTTTACAATGGTATTAAACAGGGCGTAAAGGGAGGGGAAAAATTTTAGCGGCTCACAACTTGGACGTACCCTTGTGAAAATAGTTTAACTCGCGACATTTTACATAATAATGACTGATGATTATAAATAGTGCTGGTTTTATACAAAATTTATTAAATACGTTCGACTTCCGTTATCAGTCGGTGTATCCGATTTGAATTATATTGAAGCGGAAGTTGTTTCGGCGTGCCACTTGTGTATAGTTTTGATAAACAGGAATTGTAATATAAAGCATTGTTCAATCAAGTTGAAACAGTATGGTACGCGGATTAAAAGTATAAAGACGTTGTTACACTGTTTCTCTGGTAAATAAGCCTGTGGTTTTTGTGCTGCTTACAATAGAAATAGATTATATTTTCGGTAAAAGCTGTTAGTTTATAAGCAATCTAGTCAGATTGTAAACTGTCTGTAGATGTAAGTGGACACTAAAAATTTTCATGTTTTGAGGTTGTCTATTAAAATAAAAATGTATTTTGTAAATGTAGTTAAAAGTATGACATAAAGAAAATGTGAATATTAAAGAGAATTTGTTTCTGGTACTCGCCGGCCACTGCAACGGTCCGCTTGCTACGCTCATTCAGCTCCTATGTTATGATCACAATTATCTTCTTCTTTTTTTTTAACGAGGATAACTCGTCATGGTTACACATCCGCCCGGGGGGACGAGTAGTTACTACTCACTAAAACTCCATGCTGTACCATCCGCCGCCTCAATGGGGCGACGCGGGACCGCGTATAGCATTCACGCCGCGTCGCCCCGGCGGCCGGCCCGGCAATTCCGGAATCCGGCCAAAAGGAGACATCTCGGTACACCCTAGCTACCTCCTACGCCCACCGAACCGTGCAATGGGAAGACGGGCCCCCCGACCCGTCTCCCCTGGTTCGGCTAGGGTGGCGGGAGTTGGCGGATGAAGCGCCTCCTCCGGCCATCCGTTCGTCTTTGGCGGAGAGGGCCGCTTAGAGAATCCTCCTCGCGAGCCCTCTCTGCGGCCTCCTTCTGCGAGGTGGCGTCCTCGCAGAAGGAGACCATTGCAAACCATGCCCCCTCATTCTTGAGCATGGCCTTGACCACACTCAGAGAGAGTGTTTTGCTCAGTATCTTCCGCAGCACCGCACTCATGGCACACGGTGGTGGGCTCCCTGCGGGCTATTCTGTGCAGGTACCATCCGAAACATCAAAGTTTCCACCTAACCCAACTAATCAAGTTAGTTTATAAACCTAAGAATGTAAAACTGTTATATTGCATGTTATGTCAGTGTGCATTAACAATCTACCGACAGCTTAAATCAAAATATTTATACCGAAAGCTTAAATCAAAATATTATAGATTGTTTTAAACTAAAGGTTTATACAATTATCCGGTGATATACCTAATTATTTTCTTTAGAGAGTTTGTAAGATTTTTTTAAAACAGTATGCAGTTTATTAGTATTCACCGAAAATCAATACATAACGGCGAAGGAATATGTTTTGAGAGGAAAATAATTATTTATAGTAACATTTACAGAGTGGATTTTTCTCACGTGAATATTAAATCTATTAAGGACATCGTATTTTTACTAAACAAAATTTTACGTGTCCTATTAAAAACCTGACTGTTATCATTCGTAGCTTATTACATACTAGCTTTGTTCGCTTTAATAAGAATAAAAAATATTAACAATAAAAACGCCTATCACACCCGGGGATAATGTAGTCTATTATTGAATAATTCTCTGGAATTGGATCAGTAGTTGTAGAGATTATCTTCTACAAACATACAAAATTTACCTCTACGACAAGAAATAGACGTCTATTACTCTTTTTAAGACGATGTCGGCTTAAAGACTGATAACTTGAACGCATCGGGAGGTCAAAAGACATCGAAGTAATCACTTCCGAATTATACAATAGCCGGAGCTCGTAATGAAACCAAAATTCTTTTTCTTGTTTTCACCTGGCTAGGCAATTACCACCCGTAATTTGTAATTCTAGCATCTATTATACAATATAGTTTTTTTTAATATCTAATTAATATAGGTACTTAGAAAAATTCGAGTAATGTTGTATTGAAGTTAGCCATCACATTACGCATTATTTAACATAATAAAACATAAGTAAACTGTAAAACAATAAAAAATATTTTAATTTATGCCTAATTATGAAAGACTTTATATAATATTTGCGGTGTTTAAGTAACCATGAACCACTTTAACGAATATTCGTGACGAAACATTACAAAGCATTTTTATAGCTCGATACATTATTCCAGTTTGTTAATTGAAATAAACCCAACTTTTACGACTTTTGTAGAATATTTTTTTATGTAAAAAGTTATAGTCCCCGTACAATATTATGATGAATACAAACTTATATCGTGATAAAGTTAAGAATAATAAAACAGATTTACTTTTTTCATGGGAGTATTTATTTTGTATAATTTATTAACTTAGTGCAACTTTGTACCTTAAGCCGATTTAGAAAAAAAGGACAGGTGGAAAACAAAGTGATCATATAAGGCCATTTTTTTGAAGTACGGAATCCAAAATAAAAAACTTGAAAATATACTTTACTTTGTAATTGTTTGGTTTTTACTCCGTGTTTGACTTGGCCGTTCGTTACACAAAAGAAACAATACTTTAACAATGTTAACAGTAACATTGTTATAGTACAATAACAATAGAATAGTACAATAACATACTTATTGTAAACATAGCAAATGTATTTTTTCGTGCAACAAAAGGTTCGCTTTATAATAACATATTTTCCAATTGTTTCGAATAGAAACTGAAAAATTTTCATTGTGTAAGTGTAAGTTAAAGAAAATGATTGTTCCCGCAATTTAGTGTTCATTTGCGAGTACATTTTCCGCCATCACAGCTTGTACTGTAGATGAATATCAAATCGAGATGCAAGAACAACGATGGAATATTTCGCAGCACTCCTGCTAATATTTTCACAGACTAATTGCGACGATTGAATCAAGTTATTGCATTCGAGTGCGGATTCAAGGGTACCGTAATAGCATATATATTTTATCTTAAATTAATAAATCTGTACGTTTTTTTTGTTTCCAAATTTTTTATAGACACTCACTATAAAGGATACAAAAAGGAGGACAAGAATATGGTATGATATTTTTTGCCTATCTGTTGTATTTCCGGATTTATCTCAAAAAGTCCTTAACTGATTTCTATAAAATTTTGTACACGGGAAGATTATATCATTGCTCATGTGATAGGGTAGAAGAAAGGTTTATAATGTTCTTCATAGCTTATAAATTAAATCATAACAAAATAATAGGTTCAGGAACATTTTTAGTTCTTAATTCTCAACTGATTATGATGGAATCGTAATAAAATAATATCTTAAAATTAAATTTGTTAATACTTTTAGGATTCGTACAAAAACAAATTTTTTTTTTCATAAATTTCAGCAGATTTTCCTGAAATTATGTACATGAGAAATTTACGCCATTTTATAATATTGATGGGTTATAAGAATAGTGAACAATACTTTTAGAAATCGTTAAAAATAATGTTATATTGTGTTAATTCATAATCGCTTTTGATGAAATTTTTTACACCAGATAATAGGTATATAATATGTAATTCCTAAATAATTGATAGGCTACTTGAATTGTCAAGTATATGAGTAAAAATAAAATTACGAAGATGAAAATAATTCATAGGCACACCGGCTAGCTATTTATAATTGTATCATTATTTCCAGTAATTTGTGAACAATTTATGTTTTTAATTACTTAATCCCAAGTCTGTGCCTGTACCTACGTGTACTCATTACGCAGTTTCTTTGAGAACACAAGACGTTTCATTTAATTTAATCGTTTATCTTATTATTTTAGAGCCCCCTTGCCGGTAATTAAGTGTTAATTGTTTGATGAGAATGAAGTTTATTTCACGTACATTTTTGAAGATACAATTAAAAAATGTTCTTTTTTTTTGTCTTGTGTATACGTTAATATTGTTTTTATTTTTTGTTTGTTGCTATTAGAGCTTCACTCCCAGCTCGAAGTCCGTGCACCCTCTGTAATCAGACTCTTGTTTGAAATAACAACAAAAGTAAATAAACAAATAGTAATAGTACAATAAAAGCCTATTTATTCCAGTAGCTTATTTGCTACATGAAAAAATTATATTCATATATTGGTGGTTAATTTATTATAACTAATTCAGTAAATAAATTCTAATGACATTGGAATAAAATTAGAATCTTTGAATCTTTGTTGTGCGTAGGTTCGAGCCCTAGCATTTACAATTTTTCGGAATTCGCGTAGGTTAATTTATCAATTTCAATTGGTAACCGTATCGTTGACGGTAAAAGAAAGTATCGTGAGAAACCCAATCTCTGGTTGCTTATTACAATATTTTTCATTAAAATTCGATATGTGTGATTACAGGACACAATCTGTATTAAATAAAGTGAATGTTTTAAACGCTCAATCTAGTATGGGGTATATTCAAATCGTTCTTCTACCAGTACTATTATATAAGCGTACTGAATCTTTTAGATGTTCGGGTTTATAAAGGGATCAACGTATGCTATAAAGGAACGGGTCGGTCCTTCCACAATCAAAGTAAAAACGTACAGAAAATATGTTAGAGATTTATATTTTTGCTGATTTTAATAAGTGAAACATGACCCACGGCGCTTTGATGTGAAACAGAGAGTATTTACGTATATTACAAAGCAATAAAAATATTATTTCCGCGAAGTAAAAATAAATAAGATGTTAACATAATTTTGGAATAGCTAGGTATTCGTTTATTACGGATTTCATACAGATTGTTCTGTTTTTGTAACATGTGTCCGGGCGTTTATCATTCCTTTTGAGGGTAGATCGCGTAGTTAGTTGAATACTACAACGGGCCGAGATTGGATGGCGCAGTGTTTTTTCTTGTAGTTTTCTAATCCTTATGAATGTACTATATAGAATAAAATATTTTGATACGTGTATTTACATGTGTGGTGGTATACCATTTTCATTTCTTTATTTTCTCGATGTCAGCGCCTGTGAAAAATTGAACAAGCGCCTTTTTTACATTACGTATGCATTATTTTATAAAAATATGACGTTTACACACGTACACGGTTATACCAGAGTCAGAGAAACTGATAGGGATGGAGCTATATCGATAAACATAACACGATAACAGACCCGATATTTTTTTACAAAATGTAATAAACTAAACTACTGCCGGATACTTTTGTACAAATTTATTAACTAATATTATATTTCATTACAAGATGTTACACGTAATAATTCTTGATTGATAATGCCAACTTCTTAAAAATTTTCGAAGTTGTTGTAAAATAAGTAGGTATAGGAAGGTACTCGACAATGAAACGAAATAATTATAACGACAGGTCATCTTTATTTATTTATTTTAATCAAAATCTGATGATTGAAAATATAATAAATATATGCGATCGATATCATTACTTATTTGGTCACAACACTACAACTATAAAATTAGAACTGTCATCGAGAAAATAAAAAAAATGGAAATAGTTTAGTCTAGCGGTGCACCGCAAGCAAAAGTTTAAGCAACTAAGTTGAGTTGTTTGCTTCATATGGCTTGATAAAAACAGGGCTAAACCAGGTCATCACTGTTTAATTTTTTTGAGTTTACTCCTTATTATTTTATATTTATTTTACGTCACGATACCCACCATTCAAGTTTCGTGGAAACAACACTCCTATCTTAATACAAGACACTAAGTAATACGTACAAAAAAGTTACAGGTCAATTTTAAAATTATATATAGATCAAAATGTACATGGAGTCCTTAGCACAAGTTGGTGCATAATATAAGCATGGTAAGTAACTAAATTTATTGTTGACATCTTGAAGAAAAAAAAATTAGCTTTTTTATTTTCTTTGCTGACCCAATTATTTAAATATACCGTATTACGTGATGGGCCACAAAGGGGTTTTTTCTTTTAATAATATATTACAAATACATCAGTTGACGTTGAATTTTTATGATTTATTAAAATATTACCGAGTCATTCCAATATGACTTGAATTTGAAATAAATTCGATCGAAATGTATCCCTGCATACTACTGTGTTTTACGGCACATTAACTACCAGTAATATAAAATTAACGTATGTTAAGAATTTATTATTTAAGGTGATGTAACATTGTAGCTTGTAATAAATAGATAGGTCACCACTTTGTGCTTACTAGGAATTTTACTTAAATAAATTTTTGTGATCAATATTACACTAGGTACCTGAATTAATAGATTGTTTAATATATATTTATTATAAAGTCCTAATAAGTATGAGCGGTACGGGATGCAACTATAGAGCCATCATTGCTTCGATATAACTCTAAAACTTTGTAATATCCAGGGATTGATTTTACGAGCCTACCATAAGAGGATAGCCTAGCCCTACTAATAAATTCAAGGTAATCCATAAGTTATGAGCTAAGTTATAAACACATTAGTACCGTGAACATACATTATAATTGCGTTTGATTGATAGTAAATTAGTAGCACTATATCTCAAGCCTACGAGATATACATGTTTATAATAAAGAGGAAAAGTTTGTTTGTTTGGTTGTTTAAACAAGCTAATCTCATGAACTACCGGTCGGATTCAAAAAATTTTATATGATAGTCAGGCTCTCGAAGAATAGTATAGGCTATTTAAGATTATGCTACAACTCTGAGATAGCTTTAAATATTAATTTTTGTTACGTAAGTCGGAAGTCGAGGCCCTCTCGAACTGCTTTATCCACGTGCGCTGGCGTAATCGTTAATGATATGGAAATACAATATTCTACAATAGTATTGGTCCTTAGTATATCTAAAAAAAAGTCAGCGATAGCATAAGCCTATCTTTTATAGATAAGCTACAATAAGGTTTTTTGTGACCTGTGAAATTAAAAAGTTATTTATAAGCATTATTTTTAGACATGGCATATTAATCCTTACAAACAAAAGTTACTTCAACATAAAGACAATTTTATGAAATTAAATTTTGCTCTTCAGAGTATGCTATTTAAACACATAGTTTAGAAGATAATGAAAAATTAAAATAATTTATACTTGCGGGAAGAACAACTATGGTACATGGGTCCGTTGGCGACGCGGCATTCGTTCTATAAAATTAATACGGGTGAAGCCGTCGGGCACAGCTAGTTAGATATAAGCAAAATAATAATTGAATACTAAACACACATTGAATAGGTTTTCATTGTTAGTTATAATATAAACACGTTCAAGTAGTTCAAGTTAAAGTAGTCCGTCAATTTTAAGGAAAAGATCCGTGACTATCATACAGGTTGGCTCTAACCGTGACCCTAACCAACGGTTACGGAAGCAAATGAAAACTTTCTGCGGAAACTGTCTTTAAATTGTTGAGACATTATTATCTGCATGAACAGTATTTAAAAAAAATTACAGTTAGTAAGAAAATGGGCTATTTATACAAACACTTTTTCCTTGTCAACTGACCCTTTTTCTTATAGGAATCAATAAACTCTATGGAAACGAGATTAGAGTACTAAAACGTCAGAAATCGCATAATACTTTCCCCACAAATTTTCTAGGAAATCATCGAGGCTTCGATAACCTTTTGCAAGAAAAGAAAAAACTTGAACTTATTTTTATCTTTAACAAAACTTTTATTATGGATGGTTTGAGCTTTACAAAGAAGACAGGACCAAAATAACGATAAAAAACTTCGAATTTCAAACAAACACATATATATAATATATAATATATTCCATGTTTTATGAGAGTTAATTGACTTATGATAAAAGAGAAAATGAAAATACCTTTTTAGTAGATACGTAATTATTATTTATTTGTACTTTTTGTGTCGAAGTAAAATTTACTATATTGGTTTATGATTTATTGGCTATTAAATTTACACATATAATTTATCGACGCATTTTTTATTTTTTACAAAGAAGTGATATAAAGTGTAACCTCCGGCCACAAATAAATCGTATAATACTATGTAAAAAGATGATTTTTCTTTTATAATATTAATACAATAGACATGAGAATATTTTCCGATAAGTTAACTTTTCTATTTCAACCCCTTTTCAGAAATAATTGTGATTTTATAGGTATAATATAAAAAGAAACGATAAAATAATATTTTCTTACGTTAACTTCACGGTATGAATTGTACGGTGTTTGTTTGAGTCTATTTGAAATATGGCCTGTATAATATTTATATTCCTAGTACATCTTCAAAGAAATGCAGTTACGTACACCTCAAAGAAAATATTATGACTTAAAACTGCTGAGAAATATTCGGAAAGCAATACTATTTGTTGAAAGTAGAACTATGTAATAATATTTTGCAAAAAAAAACATAATTACTTCGATTATATATTCTCATTTAAACTACCTTATAACAGATATGTGTTGGCGGTCCATACTGCCTGCTTCCATCTCCTCCATGCCTCCATCTTCCTCAAGATATGCTGAATTATATGAATTCTACTGTTAAGTGTGGTTTATGTATATATAAGCTGTTTTTTTTGCACAGAAAAGTGTCTGAACTGTGCTTGATGGTCAACACATCCAAAAACAACGGTGACCATCGAGAGATCGTAGTCCATCGTCGCTATCATGCTGACCTACAAGCCTGTTAACAACTGGAATATACACTGGCTGAACTGGAAATGTGATAAACTATAAGAGAATCGGATTTCTCAGTTGTGCATAATTGTCACGGACTATGTGCTGATCCTAAAATGAAATACGCCTAAGGTGTATGTTGGTTGTGATTTTGGAAGGAAAAATTGAAGGAAGTGAGAAATAGGAAGACTTAGACGAAGCTTTTTCCAACAAGTGAAGAATGATAAAGTGGGAGTCGTGTCATATCAAGAGACAAGACAGGCAGAGGATAGTGAACAGTGGAAACTGACCGCCAAGAGCTGAGCTCTTAAATCGAAGAAGAAGATTATGGTCGTAATTGTGTCAGAAACAATTGTCGTATTCTTCCGTACACCAAAGTGTTTATCGTACTATTTTCTTATATATTAAATTAGCAAAGCTTACCTCAGGCTTTAGTTTACTTTTTTCTTAATTCATTACACAAACACGCCGTGGCTCGATAGCAGACGTAAAGATAAAGATTTATCGAGTAGTACCTATGTAGTACCCTCCCAAAAATGTGGCGCAATAAGGCACCCAACAAACCTAATCAAAAGTAGTGTTCGGATCCTGACCTCCGAACTCGCTAATCCCATTCTGGAACTACTCGAGGCATTGATTAGTGAAATTGGAAAGAGATCCGCAAGCGAGCTCAGATGGTAAAATGAAAACTTGGGGTTTATTACGTCAGTAGTTAAGTATTTGTCGAGACTATATGATGTGCGAGATATATAAAAAAAAGGTTTGTTTTGTTAGACAATACTCATATTGAATAGATAAAATGTCAAGTAATTTAACTATAATTATATTAGGTGGGATAAAATGCAACAATACTTTTTGTAGATTATAGAGTTGTCTTTTGTCATTAGAGTGAAGCTACTGTCAGTCGTTCTATATGTCGAAGAGAGAGACAGCAGGATAGACTTCTTTAATATCTTTATTACGAAATCACAAATTTTGAGGGCGTAATGAGGGTTAAAAGCACTGTAGAGGTGTACACCTACGGTCCGACATCAAAAATGAGAATGATGTATGTTTATTTGGGGTTGCCCCCAGTGGCTTCCAATCTCTCCTAAATAGAAACCCCAAGGACTGTAGGATACCTGGTAACTGATCTTGAAAATACTGACGATGAGTCAAGCTTCAGCCAGAATGATCTTGCATACTGATTCCAAATGAGCACAGCAACGTGGCCGGCCCCCTTATTATGTATTTCTCAATAGCAAAGCGATAGCAGAAATCGCTAAATATTTGCTTCGAAATGGCAAGATCAGATTATGTTTGGTAGTTTATATATGTTACATAATACGAATTAGCGATTTCCAAGCAAATATTCAGCGATTTGTGCTATCGCTTTGCTATTGCGAAATACGTAATAAGAGGGCCGGTTTTCTACTAGTATAACATAAAAAAGCCATGCTTAGTTTGGAAGAAATGGACTTGTGAGTGCGTGTGTGGAAAGAATTCTTCACTCATAATAAAATACAAATAAAATCTTATGTAATTATTCTGATTACCGAAAATACATTGATATTTTATTTAATATGAAAACCAAAATTATTAATGTATCAGAATACGTGTAAGTTATCTATTTTCTTTTCGTTCTATTTACGAGTATGTTAAATATAAGAACAAAGATACTTGACACCCTCCTTCGTTCAAGATGCGGTCAACTGTAGGTTGCCCTTGGAATTTCGACACGTTACTGGTTTATTTATAGGTTACAATTCTATTTTCAGATTTTTCTATTCATTACAAGAAAACCGATTACATATCGAAACTATATTTTATAAATTTTATACCCGTTCTGATATAACTAACTAGGTAACGTAAACCCCACGGTTTCACCCGTGTAGTTTATCATAATTGTTCTTCCCGTAAGTACTAATTATTTTAATTTTTCATTATCTCCTAAGCTATGTGTCCAAATGGCATATTATAAAGAGCAAAATTTAACTTCATAAAGTTGTATTTGTAATGAAGTAACTTTTGTTCGTAAGGATTAATATGGCACGTCAAAAAATAATGTTTATAAATCACTTTTTAATTTTCAAAAAATCTTTGATATAAAATACCTTATTGTGGCCTATGTTTAATAGGTAGACATATGCTATCGCTCAATTTTTTTTTAGATATACTAAGGATCAATATTTTTATCATTATCATTAACGATTACGCCAGCGCACGCGGATAAGACAGTTCGGGATGGGCCTCGATTTCCGACTTACGTAACAAAAATCAATATTTATGGATAGATGAGAGTTGTCGCCTAATGTTAGATAGTCTAGACTATTTCTCGTGAGATATTTGGAACATCAATCGATCAAGAATTCAAGAGTTTATCATCAATAATCAATTAAGAGAGATATGGCGTTGCCAGGAAAAAACACCTTTAAGGAATCTATACTTACTAGTGGTCGCCCAATGATCGAAATTCGACCAGCGACTTTTTGATCATAGACTATTTTCTGTTTGACATTTATAATATTCATGAACCTAATTAATGAGTATTATCTACATCACTTGGTGTCACTTTTCCGGTAAGGATTCGAAGTATTAATTTATTTAATTTAATATATTAGTAACAGATATTATAGATAAATTTTAGCTTTCTGCACTCCTTCTCCATATAAATTTTAACCATGCCAAATCTCACAGTCAACCGTGCACGCAATACGCTTAAAAAGGGGTAGACAGCTTTTGCTTCACGTATTAATATATAGATAATAAAACTAGCGACCCACCCTAGCTTCGCACGGGTGCAATTCAAAAAGTGATGTAAGTTATGTTATAAAAAGCATTTACGATTGATTTAGAGTTTATCGCTTTACTTTTGATAATAGTTACGAAAAGTACGCTTAGATCGAGACGTGCAATTCATAGCCCATATGTACCCCGCGGTGCGGGTGGCGACAGCATGCGTCGGCCAACCATTTTGCTACAAATGACTTCTTTGGTTGCGCGTAATTTTAAGTCCATTATATTTTTTAAAGTTTTAATTTTAATGATATAATGTACCAGATAATTTCATTAGCATTCTTATTTGGATAATGATTAATACTGAATTGGAGAAACTAGCTTCACAAATGACGTAATTAATGCTTATCATTATTATGTTGATGATAAAAATGGTTACTGTGAGTCAGCCTTAGGAGATAAACATATACCATTGCATACTTTTATCTAGATTTTTTGAAGAACTACAATTTCTTGGAACAATATTTTGACGTATCTCCTAAGGTTTAGTCAGAGTAAGCCATGTAAGTAACCGAAAATAATTTGAATGAGATATCATATAGGATGATAATGCTTGAATGATAGTAAAAACCGTATAATAACCTTTGTGTGGTTTTGAAGAAGTAAGTGGACAACCAGACAGACTTTACTTTATTATATATAAAGATAGCAGAGTCTTAATCTGTACACTAAAGATATTTGAGAAAAAATACTACAGGGAGGTTTAGAATCATAGACAGTACACATTGCGATAGTTTTTGATTTTTTTTTAATCTCTCTGACTGTTATTTTGTGTGCTAATCACGCAAAAATTACTTCATAGAATTTAATGAAATTTGATACGATTATAGCTTACAGCCTTTTTTTAAAGGGCATTTTGTGTTAAGTGTCCTTAATGTAAACGGGAGTTTTGAAAAAAAAAAAAAAATAACCTCCCTTACATCTCAAAATTGTACGTAAAATTGGTATAATGCCATCTTCGGGAGCAAAGTTATAATAATAATATTAGATATTTGCTAAATTTCTTGTCCATAGAACGTAAAACGAGGTTTCAAATTCAATTATGGTTTACGCAGAAAAAAATACCTACTGCTCGTATAAAATAATTACTAGCCTTTTGTACTACAATTACTATGAATCACATTTTATTGTCTAAAAGAAGAAAAACGCACTGAAGTCGGTTTTCACAAAACCTTTTGTGTGAAATTTGGGCGAAAGAAATTAGCCAAATCCACCTCAAACGAGGATAGACTTAGTAATAGCCGACACAATAGTGGCTGACTTAGCAATTAACTGAATTACCACTCAACTCTTATTTAACCCTCGGAAAGGCGGCCTTTAGGGTTCAGCGAATAATGATAAAATAATATACGTTACATGGTATCAACATTAATTTGGCGCTTAAAGAAAATTGAGACGACAATTATTTTTTTAATGCAGTTAAATTGTTTTAACATATAAAAAAAAATTAAATTACTTTGGAACGATCTTTTTAATAAAACACATTAACAAATAATTATTAACAGTTTTGAAGAATTCAAATTATATTATTTCATCTCAATAGTATTTCTAGTTTTGTAAAAAGCTATCTATTAATTGATTAACAATTCATTGTTTCTTAGTACGGAATGTATGTTAACCCATGGAATGGCGACGACGAAAAATAAGTCTTTTACGAAAATCTTTATTACTTTTGAAATAAACTATCGACTGTTTAATCAACAGCTATCGATTGTCTGATAGTGCAATTGACTATCGATTGTTCATCGATGTTTTACTAACACAATTCAGTTATCACTATAAATCACGTAATTATCCACTCTATAAATACCCAACACCATTTACCGTTCCGACAAAATATCTTAAACAAACTTATTGACCGGTAAATCAATAATGTGCTTAGGAACTTTATTCTAGAACCTAACACAAATATCTAAAAAACCGAAACTCTAATAAAGGGCGGGATCTATCGATATTGAACTAAATAATCGGGTACCTTTCACACAGTTCAAGACGTTGACATTATACATTACATGAATATAACATACATTGAATATAAAACTATATTTAACTCATACGCCGGTATTCCCGAAGGGTTAGGCAGAGGTGTATTAAGTACACTCACAGTTAGCCGGGTATGTTTTTTAGGTAGGTGCCATGTATTAGGGGGCGATACCAGTAATCGGGTACAAAGCCAAACTCCGAGCTGCTACTCAGAATCCCATAGAAAAACCCAATAACACTGTGCTCCAACCCACGACCTTGAGCGTAGCAGTCGCACTTACGACCATTAATTCATTAATTTTATTCTCAAGGAAAATACAACACCTTGTAACAATTGACAAATTTTTATTTTAGGTTATTCACCTTTATTCTCATCTAGAGTCTTGTAATCTTAATCTTTCAACTAAACCAGAGTACGTAAGGTATGCGAGTTTAAGGTAAAATGAGATTTTTACACTCCCTTACTGAGTTGAAGACACGATACTTTAGGTGTGTTGCGTTCCGGGATCAGTCGGTTTATATGAAATAATCAAGTGTAGGATAATCAAGGGGTGGCAGAGATCAGTGCTGTAACTAGCCCTTTATGCGCCCGGTGCGAACTTCTATAAATGCGCCCTTGAAAATTTTATTATAGTTCATGTGACACGATACTTTAGGTGTGTCACGTTCCGGGATCAGTCGGTTTATATGAAGTAATCAAGGGGTGGCAGAGATCAGTGTCGTAACTAGCCCTTTATGCGCCCGGTGCGAACTTCTATAACTGCGCCCTTGAAAATTTTATTATAGGTCATGTGACACGATACTTTAGGTGTGTCGCGTTCCAGGATCAGTCAGTTTATATGAAGTAATCAAGTGTAGGATAATCAAGGTGTGGCAGAGATCAGTGCCGTAACTAGCCCTTTATGCGCCTGGTGCGAACTTATATAACTGCGCCCTAGAAATTTTTATTTTAGGTTATGTTTGTGGTCCTAGCACCGCTGGCACCGCCCTAGTTACGGTACTGACTTGGATCACTAACCGAGAAGATCACGACCACCATTTGCATTGGGATAAAATTGTCACAATGATGCTCTTGTGGTTTATTATATTTCGGTATCAGTCAGTGTATATGCAGCCTCTCGAGGCTTGCAAGTTGACGTTATTATAGCGACCATCGTTTTTCAATCCTCTTATTTTTGTATTGTAGTGTGTCACTTTTGTATCCTTTTAGATACAAAAAAGACGTTAATTATTGCTTTATACAATTGAAAAAAACATCCGTGGACTTCTTGACAACTTAAATGTTTCGAACTTTTCAACATTAGCTGAGACACGTTGTCATCCTTGTTTCAGTAAGATAAGGATTTATAGGCTCAGCTTATTTCTGTTGAAATAGTACTTTAAGAGTCGATTTTTCAATTAACAGATAACTTTATTTCAAAAATATTTTTTAAATTGTGACAGGTTTTCCATACATTCTTTCAGACGTCAAAAGTGTTCCTCAAATAAAGTTATCTGAATATTGAAAGTTGCTCCTAAAGCGACGATGGTTTAGTGGTATAAATTGACTCGGACTCTACGTCAAAGTACCTGAATACGAATCCTATTTCGAATCTAAGTGTTATAGTAATAAAAATATCTGGGTCATCGAACTGTACTCGGTGTCTTATAAACAAAAAAGAAAAACGTCTATCTAGGTAAATTTGGAATGTAAAACATTATATAAATGCAAAGTTTCATCGAAATCGTTGTAGTAGTTTCCGAGAAACCGAATAAATATATATACACAAGATTTGCTCACTTATTTTAATAAGATAATACCAGCCTGTAAGGGTACTGCTCTTGGACAAATGTCTCTTCCCAAGGACGCTAACCCATGACAAATTGGTAATATAATTTCAAACATCGAGAACTGTATTTAAATTTTCAGTTTGACAGAAATCCACAGTTCTATATTTTTCCCATACACAGTGATACTATAAAATATTTCTCAAGTATTCAGGCTTCCTCACGATATTTCCTTCATCTGCAGTCGATATTGTTACTAATAACAATTGGTTGGACATTGAATTGATATTCCACCTATCTAAACTTTTTTTTTAACTTATTTTAGTATTAATTATCTAATATCAGATGAGAATTGTATACCGTATATCATATGAATTAACAGCAATACATAACACATACAAAAAAAGTCTTAAAAAATCAAAAATTATGTGAAAAAACTATAATGAAATTCTTTATCTGATTTATTGTTATTTGAACAATGATATTATAATAAGGAAGTATAAAATTTTTTGTTCAAATTAATTATTCCATATAATACATAGCTTTTAACTTCAATATATTTTGGCCCACGCAAAGCTTTTTGAAACGACGGTTCTTGTTGTCGCGGTCGTATCGAAAAGCTATATAATATCAACAATTTTTTGTCGAGTTTTAGCCTCGAGGAACCGCAGCATAATAAATAGCAAAATAAATTATTATGATGAAAGTATTTTCCACAGATTCGAAGGTTAATTTTGATTCTACCTTTGTAATAATAGAATAAAAAATGATTATATTATATTAGATAGTGTTATGTATGTTATGGAATAAATATTTTTTTATAGTGTACCGTTTGATCACAAAATCACCTGATGTTAAGGGACCATATAGCACAGGATGATAACACGCTAAGCCTAAAAGGAAACTGGCTCTCAAATACTGTTACCGGAACACACCTATAGGTATTTGATTGACGAAGGCGTTACTTTGCGGAAAATAATAATTATTATTATTTCTTTAGCAACTTTATAACATTTATTTGAAATATACATTATTTATTAATGAAACGTTTTTCTGTTCCTGAGAGACGACACTTCTGTTAATTTGTTTCAGGTGGAAGTAGGTAAAATTTTCGGAGGAATTATTGTTATGATTGAAGAAGCAATCATTTTTATTATATTATATTATATTTAGTTTATATATTATTCACTTATTTATTATATATATTACAAGACATAAATTAAATTCATGTATTTTATATTTAAAAAAAAAAATTAATAAAATAAGTTTTATACCACTTATAAAACCTATACTTCGTTTTCTGTTATAAATAAAAAAAAATAGAAATATTACATTTAAATTCAAATTGTCTTGATAGATAAAGGAAAACAATTATTGTACGACAGACTTTGTAACCGTATAGTATATATATATATATATATATATAAGTATATTTTAGAATATAAAGAAAGTAATAGAAAATATATATTGCAAAAAATAATTTACATTATTTTGTTTGGTAGCTATACCAACAATAATAATTTACGCCTATAGATACTTGGCAACAGATTTATAAACTTGAGGGTGGAAGCTAGCCAGGTGCCTGCATAATGTCAATGAAAATGTCTTACCACTATGCCATGAGTTTATCACTATGTTTTCCTTCACGGAAAACTCAGTGTAATTCCAGGGATTCGCACTCACGTCGATGGACGTGATGTCTGTATATGGTACCACTGAGCTATTATAGTCGCTGCTTCATCATTGTTAATATAATTTACTTAACTAAAATTACACAATATAAGTATATTCTTAGAATTAATTACTACTGGGAGGGTTATGATGAAAATCACGAATCCAGCGTGAATATTATTTGTAATACGGATTGAAATATACACTATAACTCAAGGTTCAAAATAATTATTTTGCAATAATGACGCTATAATATAAATTTATGAATATAAAAAACTTGAAATTGGGAAATTAAATAACAATAACATATTCGAAAAAAAATAAAAAAATACGTAACGATTTTTCACTTAAAGTACTACCAGAAAGATAAAGTTTTAAACTTATCCTGCTCACAGAAAGCATCGAATCTTCGTGAAAGAATATAGTGTCGCCTCAGACTGCGCTGAATAACAAAACTTTAGTTCATTCCATTTCGAAAGCCTACATTTATTTTATGTTTTGAAATATTTTGATTCCTGAGCCTTGTTTTGTATCTCACTACAGAGCGTAGGGGTCTATTTTTATTATTTAATGACGCACTTTTTTCACTGATAGTACTTCCTTTTTTCATGCGATTAGGAACTAAAACTAAAAATCCTTAGGTAGGTATCTATTCTCAAAACGAAATTGGAAACGTAACTTATATATTGATAAAAAAAAGGCGATAAAGCATTGATTATTAGTAAATACAATTGCGTTTCAAAGCTTTAATGGTTGTTTTTGTTACTGTAGTGAATTCATGCGCAGCTTCATTTAAACTTAAATAACTATAATTAACGTAAAAAAACTTACTGTTCTCAAGAATTATTACTCAAAATACCTTTAAATTATTTTAAAACACTTTTATGTTTTCGAATCATCAAAATAAGGAATACTATTTATTATGTACTCTTTTGATAATTTTCTAATCAACGAAAGAAGTTCTTTTATATACCTACTCGTAAAAGTATTTGGATTAAAATGTGTTATAGGTCTTAAATACTCTTTTTAAACATACTCTATAGTATTCATAGATTACAAATCAAATTATTTATGTAAATTTATATTTGTGAAATATGAATTTTTAGAATCTCTAATCGCTGCTTTAATATTTTACAACTGTATTCGCGAAATTATTTCATATCCTTTTGTCGTTTCATCTTCCACCTTATTTACATTTACTTCAACGTCTCTGAAACAATAATTTTCAAGCACCTACAGTTCGGATCTTTTAAAAAGCTTTTAAAGTATTCGTGACAGCCTTGAGAATAAGTAATCTATGTCAATGGAAACAAGATACAGGGAGCGGCCTCACGTACAATGCTCTGAGACAGTTTGCTTAGCGATTCTCAACTTTAGTTCAAATCAATAAAATAAAAACTCGAAAAGTGTCTTCGTAGATGAACTGACTGCTTGGCACTATTGCCCTGTCTTATAGTAACGAGGAGGCAAATGGGATTTCAAATGCCGAATGTCAGGTTTATCTGCAAAGTTATATTGAAAATTCGAAAAGCAATTGTGACTATATTTATCTGAGGTTATTTTGTAGGTGAGGTAAATGAAATAATTTGTTTATAGTCAAAGATATTCTTTTATTTGTATAAGTAACAAATGCGTCACCGTAATAGCAGGCGATAATTATCTAATTTAAAATAATGTGTAGAGTCGTGCCATTCGTTTATTTATATACGTATAGATAATGACAACAATATTTTCCGTCACCAAAGTTTATATTCGTCACAAAATATATATCCTCTAATTATATTCTTTATATAACCAACAAACATTTTCGTAAAAATCCTCTTTGTATATCCACTAAATTATTATTATTGTATTGTATTAATACCTTTGTACAGTTGGAAAAAAAGATAAGCCCCGATAGACTTTCTTGTCGGTTCGTCTGGGTGATTGGGATGTTTTCCGAACTGGTAGTAGTGTTTTTACGTTCATTAGTACCTTCTTCGGGCCTAAATTGAATAAAGAAATTTTTGATTCTGCCCTCATTTTAATGAAAACGGTCTCCAAAGTGAGATTTGACCAAATCTCTGAGCTAGATGATCAATTCATGAAAGATGTGGCTGGGTTTGGTTAGGTTAGACTTGTCATAAGAATTAATGGGGGACGAAGAAACAATGGGAAGAAGTTTTAAGTAAGTGTTTTGATATTGTTTGGGTATACGATTCTGGTGACACATCTATAATTTTAGGAACATATCGTATTAATTAGGTCATTGAACAGTCATTTATTTGGAAATAGTTTAAACCATACTTATAGATAAATCGCGTTTACAGTACACTCGCGGAAAAAGATGTCACATTTTATGTTTAGTATCGGCACATGTAAACCAGAGTGCTCGAAGCTTTTTTCAACTTAGTGGCTATTACAATAACAATATTTTATTATTTTAGAGTAGAAAGTAATTATAAAGCTTAACTAGTATGAAAATCGACCATATTCGATTAAAACTTACGCTCCGAAGAGTCTGTTCAGTAACTATTAATATATTTGTGTCACGTTGTCAAGTCTTTATAAAAAAATGTGTTTTATTTCATTCAAGTTCGGGATTCTTACCAAGAGCCAAACTCACACTTGGCCGATTTAAATTTTTTGTTATATTTTAGAATTTGAACTATAATCAAATCAAGCTGAGACTTTTATGCGTTTAAGGTTTTTATGAGATCGTAAAAACGACGTTGAATACAAACATTATATAGTTTTTAATTATTAATTATTAGGGCATACTCCATAATAGCACTTTTTTTAAATAAAAAATCAGTCGAATACGTTGCACGATTCAGAAGATATCGCCTTTTAAAAATAAAACTGATAATGTAGGCTTAGCAATATTTCTTTTAATGAAAAAGGAAGTTTAAAAAATCATATATAAAAGTGGAACTACTTTATTACATACACAAAACCGGTGTGAAGGACTAGATGTGAACCGCGAGTCACTTGACCCGACAGCGAGCCTCAATGTTATGAATGATATCTAGGCTAGGCGTCGTGCATCGAGACACTTTTTAATCAACCAAAAAGATTGCATTTCCATTGAAAGGAGAAGGAATAGAGGATATTTTTTATGAATAAAAACAGTTGATAATTATAAGATAAGTAGAGTTGTGCGTTTTATTCGAAAATGATTTACAAAAAAAACAAAAAGGGGTAAAAGGCTTTATTTAATAAAATTACGTCCAGGTGGTATCGGTTTTTGGCTGGGGCAGGAACAACACCAAAACCAACACCCTTCTATTATTTTAGAAAACTAATAATTTTTTTGTTCTTTTATATTAAACAGTTAGAAATTTTCCTTATTGTTCGGGTTAAAAGAAGGGGACCTTCCGATAACCTAAATTTTTTTGTCGGGTTAAAGGGGACCTTCCGATACCTAAATTTTGTTGTCGTTAAAGAAGGCACCTTCGATACCAATTTTTTTGTTTGCCGCCCTGTGACACCTTTGGAAATATGTTTTTGCGTATTTCTTTTACTTTTTTTTTCTTTAAAAATATTTTATAAAAAACGTTATAATTATTTATTCTTTAAGTTGTTTTAATTATTTTATAATTTTAAAATTTTTAATGTTTCTTTAAATCAAAATATAATCAAGTTGAATGAACAACTTAATAAAAAGGAGTAAAAAAAAAAAGAATTGAAAATAAAATTAATTTCAACAAAATTTTTTAAACCAGGTGAATCCAGACCAATGAATTAAATTAATTTTTAACTTTTTCCAAATTATGTCTTCTTTAAATGTGTATTCCAATTTTTTTTATTTTTATAATCATAAAAAAAAATAAAAAAAAATAAAAAAAATTTTTTTTTAATAAGAAAATTTTTTAATATTCATTTATATTTGCCAATTTTAAGTTTGAAAAAATTTTTTTTCGACAAAAAAAATTAATTTCTAGTATTTTCTTAAAAAAAATTTTTGAAATTTTTTCTTAAACTAGGCGAACAAAGAAGAATCGACGTTTAGTTTGAAAAATTTTTTTATTATTTTAATTTTAAATTTTTCTTATTTTGGAGAAATTTGGATTTTAAATTTTTTTTTTTTTTTTTTAAATAATTTTTTAAAAAAAAAATAAAAATTTCTAAACTTTTTAAAAAAAAAAAATTTAATAATTAAGAAAATTTTACATTTAAAAAAAAATAAAAAATTTTTTTTGCAAAATTCTGATTAATGGGACGCAAAAATCCTTTTTCTGAAAATCGGTGGCTTTTAATTTAAAATAATTATATGGGGTAAAACATTTAGTAAAAGTAAAATTTTAAAAATTAAAAAATAATGGAATAAAAATAAAAAAAAAAAAAATTTTTAACAAAATTTAATCAAATAAACAAAAATTTTCTTAACTTTTTTTTAATTTTCCTTTTGGGTTTTTTTATTTTTTCTTTTTTGAAAAAAAACTGGTAAAAATGAAATTAAAAAAAGAATTTAAATTTAATTAGTTTTTTATTTTAATAAAATAAAAAAATTAATTAAACTTAATTTTAAATTTTTTAAAAAGATTTTTTATTTAAAAATTTTCAAATTGTAAATGTAATTTTAATTAAAATTTAATTTTAAATTTTAATTATTTATAATTTCTTTTTTCCTTTTTTAAAAATTTACTGTTTAAAATTTAATCTAAAAGAAAGGGCATTTTATTTAAAAAAAAAAAAATATGTCCTAGGAAGGTTAACAGTTAATTAAATAAAATTTGTTTTGGAAAAATTTTAATTTTTTAAAACAGATATTAAAACTTTTTAAATTTCACCAAAGTTTATATTCGTCACAAAATATATATCCTCTAATTATATTCTTTATATAACCAACAAACATTTTCGTAAAAATCCTCTTTGTATATCCACTAAATTATTATTATTGTATTGTATTAATACCTTTGTACAGTTGGAAAAAAAGATAAGCCCCGATAGACTTTCTTGTCGGTTCGTCTGGGTGATTGGGATGTTTTCCGAACTGGTAGTAGTGTTTTTACGTTCATTAGTACCTTCTTCGGGCCTAAATTGAATAAAGAAATTTTTGATTCTGCCCTCATTTTAATGAAAACGGTCTCCAAAGTGAGATTTGACCAAATCTCTGAGCTAGATGATCAATTCATGAAAGATGTGGCTGGGTTTGGTTAGGTTAGACTTGTCATAAGAATTAATGGGGGACGAAGAAACAATGGGAAGAAGTTTTAAGTAAGTGTTTTGATATTGTTTGGGTATACGATTCTGGTGACACATCTATAATTTTAGGAACATATCGTATTAATTAGGTCATTGAACAGTCATTTATTTGGAAATAGTTTAAACCATACTTATAGATAAATCGCGTTTACAGTACACTCGCGGAAAAAGATGTCACATTTTATGTTTAGTATCGGCACATGTAAACCAGAGTGCTCGAAGCTTTTTTCAACTTAGTGGCTATTACAATAACAATATTTTATTATTTTAGAGTAGAAAGTAATTATAAAGCTTAACTAGTATGAAAATCGACCATATTCGATTAAAACTTACGCTCCGAAGAGTCTGTTCAGTAACTATTAATATATTTGTGTCACGTTGTCAAGTCTTTATAAAAAAATGTGTTTTATTTCATTCAAGTTCGGGATTCTTACCAAGAGCCAAACTCACACTTGGCCGATTTAAATTTTTTGTTATATTTTAGAATTTGAACTATAATCAAATCAAGCTGAGACTTTTATGCGTTTAAGGTTTTTATGAGATCGTAAAAACGACGTTGAATACAAACATTATATAGTTTTTAATTATTAATTATTAGGGCATACTCCATAATAGCACTTTTTTTAAATAAAAAATCAGTCGAATACGTTGCACGATTCAGAAGATATCGCCTTTTAAAAATAAAACTGATAATGTAGGCTTAGCAATATTTCTTTTAATGAAAAAGGAAGTTTAAAAAATCATATATAAAAGTGGAACTACTTTATTACATACACAAAACCGGTGTGAAGGACTAGATGTGAACCGCGAGTCACTTGACCCGACAGCGAGCCTCAATGTTATGAATGATATCTAGGCTAGGCGTCGTGCATCGAGACACTTTTTAATCAACCAAAAAGATTGCATTTCCATTGAAAGGAGAAGGAATAGAGGATATTTTTTATGAATAAAAACAGTTGATAATTATAAGATAAGTAGAGTTGTGCGTTTTGGTATTGGAACTTGTAAAGCTTTTCTTTGTATTTTTATTTATTAACTAGCTGTGCCCCTCGGTTTCCCCCGAGTTTTTATCCAACAAATACCGCGCCGCCAACGCGACGGACCCGTGTAATCATAATTGTTATCACTTCTCGCAAGTACAAATTATGTATTTTAATTTTTCATTTTCTCCTAAACTATGTGTCCTAATTACATACTATAAAAAGAAAAATTTAAATTGTCTTTATGATGAAATAACTTTGGTTCGTAAGGATTAATATAATAAGCCTAAAAATAAAGCTCAAAATCAATTTTTAATCTTCAACATAAAAACACGCAAAATACCTTATTGTGGCTTATGCTATTAAGAAATAGGCATATGTTACCGGAGACTTTTGTTAGATATACTAAAGAACAATGTTTTTGTGGAATATTATATTTACGTATCACTAACCATTACGCCAGCGCATGCGGATAAAGCAGTTCGGGAACACTTTCACTTCGACTTACTTAAACAAAAATCAATATTTAAGGCTAGCTGAGAGGTTTAGCTTAGTTCCAGATAGCCTATACTATTCTTCGTGAATCTGGCTATCATATACAAAAAGAATTTTTCGAATCCGACTGCTACCAGTTGTCCAGAGATTACCATGTTTAAACAAACAAATAAAAAAACTCGTCCGCTATATTAAATTATTAATAGTATAGATATACACGGACTGACCTCGGAACACGACAAACCAAAAGAAAATAATACATGTGTTTAACACTATGTATGGTGGTCGCGATCCCTACCACCCCGCTATTTTACTGTATATACACTGACTAATCTCTAAACACGATAAACCAAAAGAAAATTATAGTTGTTTTTTTTCTTTCTCAGTGACTATACTGTTAGCCTAAGGGGCCCTAAATAAATAGAGCCACTGATGGCTTTGACAGCTTCACCAGGCTTGGGGGCGAACGCTTAAGGCAATCAGCCGCGAAAGCGTGAGCAACATGCGCACAAAGGTGCCAAAGTGGCCGGACGTCGGCTTGGGCTGTTACCGCGATTGTGAAAAGGTCGCGAACTGACTAATTCCCTATCTGTAGAAAATTTGAGCTAAACTAATACATACATATAACATGTCCCTGCCTCTAGGAGAAAGGAATGAACATGTGTATATGTATTTAGTATCCTGGAAACATGATCGAAAGTAACTATCGTAAAAAAAGAAGTAAAAAAGGTCCCTTACAGGATCTATGTACTTATGTGGTGTGCACGTATGTATGTACGTAATGAAGTGTGTGGGTAGCTACGTGATTGCAAGTGCAGTGTCACCAGTATCGCGCGAGCGGCTGCATGACTCAAGGGTCCTACACCGAGGGAACGGACCTAGGTCCGTTGACCTAAGAGAGTTGACGTAAGAGAGGGAGGACGTGACGGGTTTGCGGGAGCGAAATTAGCCGCCCATCACCTGTGGAGGGAACGGTGGTTTCGCGGGCGTGGGCGCGAGCACGCTTTGTTTGGAGAGACGGTGGAGTAGTATTTGTTTATTTCCTCGATCTTATAAACGGGATCGGTGAAGATATTCGCGGCCGGAGTTGTTCGCGGGGGATGTTCGGTTTTGGGGTTTAAGTCGCGGCAGCTTTCACCAACAGATTCACGTGATTCGAAGCAGTGTCGAAGTACGATCGCGTAAGATATTCAATTTACGATTCGACCAACGTACCAAGGGGCTTTGTTAATTTTACGTAAGAATCGGGTTTAGAGGATTTGGAATTTATTAATGTTGATCTTTGACGTATGAGCGAATGTAGCGCAGCTTATATGTCATGATAGGACGGACATATATCTTGTATAATGTAAGCTTATGTCTCTGGAACATTTTTCTTAGTATCAACGGTTGCAGTCTATGTGTATTGTAAATCACCCTTATTTTTTAAAACACGAAACACTGTTATTTCTTCCTAAAAGCATAAATATGAATTTTCATATCCCTAAATTTAGAAATAGTTTGTTCTTCATACAATCTTTCATCCCCTATTTCACGTCTTAAAGTTTTATTGTCACGACATAAGGTAAGCCAATGACTTTCTTTAAGGTCCAATATATCTCTATATCAAAAATTCATCAAATTTGGTTTCATGCGTTCTTCGTTCAAACCTTCATCGTCTATTTCAGGGCATGAAATGCAACAGACAGGACAGACAGAGTTACTTTCGCATTTATAATAATATTAGTATGGATTATTCAATTCATTATGCTGTCGTTCTCTATGGTGTCAGTAAATTACCCAATAGCAGAATAACGACAACAGTTTATAATAATAAATTTTTGTAATTAATTCTCCCTCTCTCTCTACACCTTTCTTTGTTTCTCTTTAACTGATACTTTAGCATGATAAAAATAGCAAAAGATCGATTGTTTTGATTTCCTTTTTGTTTTCTATAATAGGGATTTTTATATTGTTAACACAAATCTGAAAAGTGAATAAAAGACGGTTAATTTTTTGGAGAGATCGGCCTTTTAGACCTCGATTTATTGTGAATCGATACATCAGAGTTGTATTCGAATCGATCTTTTTCGGAATGAATTGCCTAGCAGCGATGCGGCACTCGACTTGCTTGCGTGATTATATCCAACCTAGGGTGACCACTTATTAATATGATTTATTATATAGATGTGTGGTCAACTCATATTGGAAAGTTCCAAATTCTCTGAAACTGTACATTTTTAACTTTATGTAAACTTTCAATAATCATCATTGTACAAACCAGTTTCAAAGTTTCAGCCAATACAACTGAAGAGCTATTTTATAGCATTTTTATCGAACAAATGTTCCACGTGATTTTTAAAATTGATATAACTTTTTTATTTATGAACTCATTGAAGTAAAACCACACTAAATGTTAAGTCAACCTTACCAAAATATATTAGTTGAAAACGTTTCCAAATCAGTTAAGCCGTTTCTGAGATTAGCCCGCACAAACGTTGGCAAACAGACAAACACAAAAATTCTAATAATCATTGTTTTGGGTTCTCCTGCGTTGATAGAGACCCCCAATAATAGTTTTTCTCGTATATCTTCTATGTACAGACATCGATCAGTTACGTTTTTATTATATGTATAGATAGATGTAGATATGGTGGTCGCGATCCCTACCACCCCACTATATTATTGCATATACACCGACTGATCTCTGAACACGATGAACCAAAAGAAACTCATAGTTGGGTTTATCGCTATTTGTATGGTGGTCGCGATACCTACCACCCCTCTATATTATTGCATAAACACAGACTGATCTCTAAACACGACAAAGCAATAGAAAATCATAGATGGATTTATCACTCTATGCGTATGGTATTGCAAATCACCCTTATTGTACCACCCTGCCGATTCATTTTTCAAAAACGCGAAACCCTTTTATTTCTTCCTAAAATCATAAATATGAATTTTCATATCCCTAAATTGAGAAATAGTGGGTTCTTCATATCATTTTTCATCCCCTATTTGACCCCTTCATGTTTTATCTTTGCGCCATAAGGTACCCTATGTCCGTCTCCAAGGTCCAATATATATCTATTCATCAAAATTGGTTTAACGGGTTCTTCGTACAAACCTTCATCCCCTATTTCACCCATTAAAGTTTTATTTTCACCACATAAGGTAGCCAAAGTCTTCCTCCAAATTCCTACATATCTCTATATCAAAATTCATCAAAATTAGGTTCTTTATACGAACTATAACCCCCCCCCCCCATTTCACCCTATTTATTTTTATTTCCAAAAGTAGCCAATGACCTTTCTCAACCAAAGTTCTTCAAAATTGGTTCAGCGGTCTAGGTTTGAAAATGCAAGAGACGGGACAGAAAGAATTACTTTCGCATTTATAATATTAGTAGGTATGGATTATTCAATTCATTATGCAGTCATTTTCTATAGTGTCATTTACCAATTAAAATACTAACAGTAAATTATTACCCAACACAAAATTAACGAAAACAGTTAATAATAATTAATTTTTGAAATGAATTCTCTTTCACTATACCTTTCTATGTTTCTCTATAATAACTGATACTTTAGTAAGGTAAAAATTACAAAAGATCGACTGTTGTGGTTCCCTTTTAATTTTCTATTTTAGGGATTTTTATATTGTTAATACAAATGCGAAAGTGAATCGAAAAAGGATCAATTTTTGAGAGATCGATCTTAGACATCGATTTTTTTGGGAATCGATTCATAAGAGTTCGATTCGAATCTGTCTTTTTCGAAATTAATTGCCATCCCTAGCAGAGGCGCAGCTATATTCAACTGACAATATCCAGCCTATGCAGACCCCCTTTTAATATGATTTAACACATAGATCTGAGTTCAACGTATATTGGAAATTCATTTTATTAAACTCTTCATTTTTTAACTTTATGAAAGGTTTCGACCATCATCGTTATACAAACCATAATATACAGATAGCTAAAATTTCAGTCAATTCAACTGAAGAGCTATTTTATAGCATTTTTATCAAAAAAAAATTTGACGTGATTTTTTAAATTGATATAACTTTTTTATTTATGAACTTATTGAAGTAAAACAAACACTAAATGTTAAGTGAACCTTACCAGAATATATTAGTGAAAACCGTTTCCAAATCGGTTATGCCGTTTCTGAGATTAGCGCGCACAAAAGTTGGCAAACAGACAAACAGACAAAAATTCTAACAATCATTGTTTTGGGTTCTCCTGCGTTTATAGAGACCCCCAATAATAGTTTTTCTTATATATCTTCTATGTACAGACATCGATCAGTTACGTTTTTATTATATGTATAGATAGTATAAAGTTTTTCAGAACGTAGATTGACATAATAATAATTTATTAATAAACATAATATTTACCAACATCTAAGAAATGTAAAAAAATACAGTCTAATATGGATTTTAGTAAATAAAATCTAAGTATTTATAACATATACTTAAATATAATAATCAGAACTGGCATGTAATATTACTTGAAAATCTCACAATACATCGACAAAGCAATGCTGGCTCAGTGGTAGTAGCTGGCTCGAATCCCTACAATGAGACTGAGCTTTTTCGGTGAAGGAAAACATCGTGATGAAACCATAACATGGTGGTAGTGAGGGCGAACATTGTCGTCCATAAAAATGAAATCTTCCTCAAAAGCAGTCATTCCGGGCTCTGCATGTTGAATTAGTACTTCCGTTATGTACCGGTGTGCATTTAATGTTCCATTTTCTATGAAAACTAACTCAGTTCTCTTCGTCGAATTAACTGCTTCTTAAAATATAACGGAGCCTCCGCCATATGGAGTGATTTATTCGAAACACAATTCGGCATAGCGTTTCCGTGATCTTTGAAGTACACACTGGCGTCAGTCCTCTCTACACAAAGAGATTCTAGCTTCATTAGAACACAATACTTTGTTCCAGTCCTACAGAGTCCATGCAGCACAGTTTCGAGAAAACTTTAGTCGAGCAACACGGTGCTCACTGAGTAATTTAGGGCCCCGGGCTGGGCATTAATTGTTGATATTGGCAGCCAAAAGTCTCTTACGGACCGTCCAGAAGCTAACTTCGACTCCTCTTACTTCTTCAAGGCACTTCTTTAGGTCTACACTTGACGTCTTACGATTTCGCAACGCTTGACTCATCAAACAGTGGTCATCTCGTGGTTCTGTGCATCGTTTTCTTCACTGACTTGGTGATATTTTGACCTAACCGGTCTATTGATACCGTTGCCAAGTCCTCTGAACAGTTGAACGACTCACACTTCGCCACTGAGACTCATAAGTTTGCGAACAACTTTCTTTAAGTAGGGCTATAATTGTACCGGTCCCTATCGCTTTATCAGTCTTAACAGAAAGTGGTAAAAATAAAGATTAAATTGTTTAATTTGCAGAAAATATCTATAAAGTTTTAAAATTTTAGTGATCAGCAAAAACAGTTTAGCTATTTGCACCACTAGTAAAACAATTTCACAATAATCATTATTTTTCTTTTGATAATTTAAAATTTTTAATTTGGAACGTAAGCAATAATGCCTGATTGCTTTATATAACATGCCAATACATCGTCAAATTAATAAAACCTCTTTCTTGTAATATTCATTAAAGTAGAGAGAAAATCTAAATTGCCTGTGTTTTTTTTACAAAAGGGTTTATTTCTTCTTTGAAACTCTAAGCCTTTTTATTTTCCCTTAAATAATGAATGATGTTATTAGTCCAGTCGACGGAATCACTTATTAGACAACCCGGATTAAATTTTCGATAGCTAAGAAATATCGGTTTTCATATTTTGGATATTATTTTCGTTCTTTGTCTGATATATTATGGAAAATGTTAGATTCTAGGATCCAATCGCGTCTCTGTTTATATAAATTATAATAAGAATATTTAGCTCAGTGGTAGTGTGTACTGAAACCTTGTCATTTCACGTGAGTTCGAATCATGAAAATCATAATATGGTGGTAGGGCATTTTGAAATACCTGCCTTGTTAGCTACCTTTAAGATGAAAATCTGATCGTCAAGCACCTATATGTGTGTTCCGACAGCTCCATCTTGCCTCTAGACTTAGCGTGCTACTATCGTGGAACACATCGTCAAGTTGCCATGCTTTCGCGACTGAGTGCCTTAAGCGTTCGCCCCCAAGCCACGATGAAGCTGTAAAAGCCGTCTGAGGTTCTAGGGCCATTATGGCCATCAATATAGTCAATTCTAAAAAAAAATGCGTCGATTAACATCAGGTGAGATAAGTCAATAATGAGTATTTATAAAAAATCTTTATTTTTACTTGCACTAGGTACCTGATCCGTGCAAATTTTTCGTACATTATAGAATTATCTGTTGATGGCTGTGTCATGGCAATCAATGCTTCTATTTATTAATCTTTTTAAAAAAATGAATACATGAATTTGATTCTTGGTACGTGTTTATTTTTCTTGAATAGCAGAGAACATGCGCTTTGAAATCATGTTTGAGTCATTAATTTTCATAAAGAATTAAGGATGATATAGCTTTTCAACAAAACACTTTCGAAATAAAACTCTAGAGGTATCGTGGGACACTCGGTAGTAATGAAGTCTCTTTCGCTATATATCATGTGATGACCTGACTTGTACGAACCGTTGCATTTACAGTACGAGTGGTCGATGGTTTCAGTCCCACTGATTTACCATTTTTATATAAATTTTTTTTAGTTTTTGTTTATAAATTTATGAAAATAAAAATATTGTTATTAATTATTATTATAAAAATAAATTATGAACTTAATCAGTACGTTCAAAATGAAATATTTATTTTCTAAAAAGATTATATAAAAAATACCATCAACCACTCTTACTGTACATAGAACAGTGCGTAGAAATCTGGTCATAACACAGCTGGGCTAATTACACGACTGTCATTAAATGAAAAATCCTATACCAATATGTATTTTTTTTATGTTGGTCGGGTCGGATACTTTTTATGTTTATCTCCCACCCCGCGATAAGTAACTTCATTACAATAACATACAGAGATCTTAGTTGCTTACAATATGTATGGATTAACTACAAAACATTTTTTTACAAAAAAGGAAACCAACTTAAATGATTTTGAGAAGTTCCCAGGTGTACCTTCAAAGTTGAACATCCAATGACAATGAAATTAAAATAGAAGCATCCATGAGGTATCCCTTTTACAAAGAAAACTAGAAAAGAATCGTCCAAATCATTCCAGAAACAAAAAAGTTAGAGCTGAACATCCATATTTTTTTTACATTCGAATTGATAACCTCTTTCTTTTCTTGAAGTCGATTAATAAAACAAGAGAACAACGTAACTGTTTTCCCGGAAAGCCGATTTTCCATTTTACAAGTTCTACGTTTACATTCGCCTGAAGCAAGTTTTATTTACGGCGAAAGTACGAAGATACTAGAGTCTGCGCTCGCGATAAAAATAAAGTTTGTTCAGGTGAAATATATGAAAATATGTTGCTTCTCAGTGTTGTTTAAAGATTATCGTATGGCGAAGAAATTGTGATTTACGCTTATAAAAGTAGTTTACAGAACATTCTTGTATTCGGTAAGTTTGTAATTGAAAATTGTTTAATATTACATTTTATCTATATTATTAATGAAACTTTTATTGTAATATTACTTTTTTTCCTAAATAATAGTATTATTTCCCAGTAGCGTTTTGTCGTTCATAAGTGCCTTCTTATGGCCTAAATTGAATAAAGGTTATTTTGATTTTAAATTATAATTTTGTTACTCTAATAAAGTACTTATAAAAACACGTCTAACCTGAAATTGTGTGACATTAATTCAAAACGGATTAAAACATATAATTCTGTTCGTGTTTTTGAAATATGCTTTCAAGACTATACCTGTTTTTTATATCTTCCACGGCAGTTAGTGGCATATAGGCGTGCGATGAGCCTGATAGTAAGCGATCACCGCAGCTTATGGACGCTTGCAACAACAGTCATTTAAAAATCTGTGCACTCCGCTCTTTTGAACCCCATACTGTAATCTTGTAGATAACCTGAATAGATCAAAGAGAGAGAGAGAGAGAGAGAGAGAGAGTGTATAGGTGTATAGACATCTCTTTGGTTTTTTTTTCTACTTACAGCAGCCCAACTTTTGATATCCCACTACAAAAGATTACCGCTAAATAACCTTATATTGTGTTCCTGCGGTGTACAGGGTTTCCAGATTTTTTTGGGAGAGAGGGTAAAAAGGGTTTGGCAATTTACTTGTGTTAGCTTTGCTGTTACCATGCCGTACGTTTGTTAGCTATATAAGTTGTATAGAAAATTAGAGCAAAATCGTTTTAAATATTCGTATATATCTATATATACCTATACTGACCCTCGCAACGTCGTCTGCGTCACATAATGGTGGCTGTGAAAAGGAAAAATTTCTCCCGTTTTTGCAACATTTTTCATTGATGCTCCGCTCCTATTGGTCGTAGCATGATATTTTATAGCTTTCCTCGATAAATGGCCTGTCCAAGACTAAAATAATTTTTTCATTCCAATAAGTACTTCCTGAGATTAGCGTGTTCAACCAAATAATCATCAGCTTTATTATATTAGTTTATATAAAAGGATAGCTAGCAGACTAACTGAGATATAAACGCATAGCCCAAACTACTGAGGCTAGGGCCATGAAAATTTAATTGCTTATACACTTATATACTGTATGTGTGCTAAGGTAATTAAACCCTTAAGAGAAAGAGAATTTTTGAAAATTAAACCCAATTTAAGGTGGTGAAAAAGAGGATAAAAATGTCTATGGAAAGATATTATATCATATGAATGTGAATCATATATTATGAAGATAAACATATAATGGGACATAACTCAACTATGACGCGAGTTTGGCTGCGGGAATAGCGGTAGTCCTCAATAAATGAAAACGAACGGACCTTTAATACTTCAACAATAGTTCGATAACCTACATATTATAATCATTACACAATAATTACGAGCCCTATGTCGAACATAATTAACCGCCCAATAACTGATATAATATGGTATTCGATACCAATTTGGGGTGTAATATGAATAACCTACATACGAGTACACTATACTCTTGTTAATAGAAAGTGTAACATGATGTTAAATCTTGATTATCTTTGACGTGAATTTGATAAACGAAATATCATATAATAATATCATTGATAAACAATATTTTATATCAGAATCCGTAAAAAAATAACACATTATTAAAATTAATAAGTCTGTAGTTCTGTATGTACATTTAACTTTTTTCCCATATTTTCCGATATATATAATATATGAACGATATTGATCAAAATATATTAAATATTCGAAAACATTTTTTTTTTTATCTATGTCGGGATTTAAGTCAAAGCCAGCTTGACCGATTCTTATAAAATATTACACACGGAAAACTTATGTTATGGGTCAATTGATAGGGGTGGAGTATAAGAAATTTAGTATTACTTTTAGAGATCGTAAAAAAATCGTCAATTGTTAACTAATTTTGATGAAATTTTTAAATTATATGATCATGAATATACCATTAAGTTATGTCTTGTATGTCTGTATTATCCAAAAACTAAAAAATTGTTTGAACGACTCATATAAAAACTTGTACCTGAGGATCTTATGTCATTTTTCAATTGATAGTTTATAAGAATTTACAATAATACTTTTACAAATCGTAACATTTTTTATTGAAAATATGAAATCTTTATTATTTCTCAACTGATTTTGATGAAATTCTGTACACGGGAAATATATGTAATTTCTCATATTATGATATACTACATAAATTGTCAATAATAAGAGTACCTACGAATAAAATTACGAGACGAAAACTGTTAATGAGTAATAAATGCGTACGGAGCCGTGGGGCACCGCTAGTTTACTATAAGTTTACCCCTTTCCTGTTAAAAACGCTAACTACAATAATTAAGGTGCGTGTTTAGAAAATTAGTTTAATACATCATTACCAAAGGTCGCTTTAATAAACTTTGATCAATACTAAATTGTACAGTACTCAGTACTGTAACAGGTAGGTACTTTGCAAGAACTATCATAATGTCTACGAGTAATATTCTATAATCCAAGGCAACGGTTCATACAATTAGGTCAAGGAAGCCCGCGTGAAGATGGTCCCTACAACTCCGTACAAATTATGCTTTCTGCTCAGAACTCCCAGTAGTTTGTATTCGGTTCTGATTCTCGTCCCCATAGATGTATACGTAATCGTGTTATCTATATTAATAAATCTGTGGCTATGTCTGTATATGATTTTTTTTTTCAAATTTCTCTATGTACATACTATATAAAGGACAGTGGTCACAAATATGCTCTAAAAAATTTTTGCCTCTCTGTCCGGATTTAACTCAAAAACGGCCTGACCGATTCTTATGAAATTTTGTGCACGTGAAGCTTATGTCAATTTATAGGCTATAAGAATTACTTATAAAACTAGCCTAATTAGCCTAGTGTTCCTAAGCGCGACTGCTATGATCGAAGTTCTGGATTCGAAAGCCAGGTCGAGCAAAATGTTTTGGGTTTTTTTATGAAATTCTCAGTAGCAGCTCGGAGTTTGGCTTTGCGCCCGATTAATGGCCCGCCACCTATTACATGGGATCTAAAAAAACATATCGGGCAAACTTTCAGTGGGTGTACCTACATTAGTACACCTCTGCCTAACCGTTCGCGGATACAGGCATGATGGTATGTTGAGTTATGCTTTTTAAAAATAGTAAACAAAATAAAATAAGTCTTAACCGATTTTGGTGAAATTTTGTACACAGAAGTATAATTTTTGTCATTACTCAATTTATAAACCATATGCATTGTCAATAATAGTAGTAAAATAAAATTACAGAGTGTAAGTAATTACTGCTTAGCAAACGCGCGTGGAGCCACGGGCACACCGTTAGTATATATACAAAACGTACATATTTATTTCATCATAAGATAAAGTAAAATTAACAGAAAAGTGGGTCACCTTTAAATTAATCTTCAATCGTATTACGTAAATACTACGCAGAATGTTAGTCTGATATCTGGGATTATAAAAAAATCCTAGGTTACATCTCAACGTTTCCTGAGGGAATTCCTCAACCGTATTCATTTTTACTGAATAAATTAAAAGGTGTATACGAACAGGTTGAAAGCCCTTTTGGAACAGAAATGTATTTGCTTTTTTTATGTTAAAATATGTTTTATTTTATTTCAGTTTTACATACATGCTAGCGGTGCGCCCGCAGTTCCGCACGCGTTTATTACGCGTTAAATATTTCCAACCCGTAATTTTATTTTTACTCATTATTGAAAATTCATGTAATCTATATAAGCGAGTTGTGTCCCAAAATTATGCGACCTGTGCCCATAACTTCGCGCCAAAACGTCCGGATGAACTTTATGAAGTACGAGCGTAACAAGTGACTCTTCACGAAGTCATCAACTACCATGGCAACCGACGAGATTTGTTATTTCGAGCGCAGCGTGTTGATTTCGCGTTCGTCGAATTATGATATCGTTGAAAATTACGGAGAGATTGGAATATTGAATCTGCATAAAGTTTTGCTCTAAACTCAGAAAGAGTTGTGTGTGAAATGACGCAGGAGGCTTTTAAAGATGCTTGTATGGGCAAAACTCAAATAAAAGAGTGGTACAAGCGATTGAAAAACGGTCACCCGAGTGTTGATAGCGATCCGCGATCTGGCCGACCTTCGAGAGCGATAACACAGATAAATATCGAGCGTGTGCAACTCGCGATTGCCCAAAATCATCGTTTGACTGTGCATGAGGTAGAAGATGATTTCGGTATACCAAAAACTTGTGTTTAAAGAATTCTGACCGAGAATTTAGGAATGACTCACGTGTATGCGAAATTCATTCCAAAATTTACCACAGTAGAGCAGAAAAATTTTCTCTTCAAAATCGCTCAGGACAACTTGGAAATGATTATTGATTATGCAAATTATTACCGGTGACAAATCCTAGGTTCACGGTTATGACCCCGAAACGAAACAACTATCCTCACAATGGAAGCTACCTATCATCCGAGCTTCGACCAAAGAAAGCACGTCAGAGTCGGAGCAACGTCAAGTCTACGTTAATTGTTTTCTTCTATTTCGAAGGTATCGTGCATCACAACTATTCACCGAGAGGTCAGACAATCAACAAAGAATTTTACCGCGAAGTTCTGAAAAGATTGTGTGACGCGGTGAGAGGGAAACGGTCGCATTTGTGAGCGAGCGGCGACTGGCTTCTCCATAATGAAAACGCGCCAGCGCATTCATCGAACCTCGTACAACAGTTTTTAGCGAAACACAATATTAAGCAACTCCGTCAGCCTCCATACAGTCTCCACATAGAACCCGGCAATATTTGTTTGTTCCCAAAATTAAAAATGCCACTCAAAGGACACCGGTTTGACGACAGAGAGACGATTGAAATGAAAACAACAATGATTGTTATTATTATTCTATAGTTATTTGTTCATAAAACCAAAGTTGTTAAAACTATACAAATAATTACAAGAATTTCAATTTATATTACAAGAGTACCCATATTCAATAACATGCCTTTTGGCATACATAATTAAATATTCTTGACTTTGTTTGTTTTATGTGAGGTTGTTTAATGTAAAATATATTTAAGTTGAAAACAAAGCTAATGAATTGGATTACAAATTTTCAACTTTGTTTCTGTATTATTGATTGTATACAATTTATATTGTGAGTACTTTACCTTCTTTACGTGTGATTTATCCACAGTTTCATTTTTGTTTTTGAAAAGACGTTTCAAATTATTATAAGCGTGTCCTTCTTCTGTTCATAAAAAGTAAAAAATTTCCAGCTTAAGATAGGTTATTCTTGTTTTAGGGTCATCATTCTGATAATCATTGTTTTGTTTGAAATTTTGTACAACGGAAGTATGTGTCATTTCTGAATGAATACGAATCTTCAATAATATAAAAAAAAACGTAAATAATCACGGAGAACCGCTAGTATTTTATATGTCCGTATAATTAAATCCATTTGACATTTTAAAGTAGATATTTTTAATTTCCAAGATTTATGCGTTTGTTTTGCATATTATATATGTATACTACACACTGTGCCGGCAGAACAGCCGGCAGGTTTTTGCCATCATTTCAATTCTGACAGTTGCCAGCACGGTGCTGCGGCTCATTAATTGCGTCAAACCCACCGAGATAGAAACCCTACGAAGCAAAATTGATTATTTGTAGGTTCAAGCCACATTAACTTGTTTTAATAGGGCCCTTACCTATATCCTTACTCTGAAGATCCTTCAAATAACAAACAATGTGAACACATCTAGTCTCTGTGTGAACAGCAAGGATTACAAATGTCTTATCAGGTCCTACATAGAAAATGACACGTGTTTTAGAATAGGTTTATAAATCAAATAGTTATTATTTTCCATAATCGAAATCAAAATATTTTTAAAACGGTCCATAAGAAATAATTTGTTTTTTTTTTGTCCTGCCTATATGGTTAGCATTGTTTCATTCGGATATTGTGGAACTGTTCTCCAATAGAACTGACTAAAGTTCTGTAGTTCAATTTTGTTGTGTACATTTGAAAAGTAAATTCTGGTAATGTGAACCGTGTTCTGGGCCATGACAGTTCTGGTTCGGACAACCAAGTAAAAACAAAAAGCAATATAAGTAAGAAATCTGCCAGAGGACCATAAAGTAATGTAAACAAGAGAGACTGTTAGTACAACCACAGTATAGTGACCACCTGAATAGTGACTTTTGTTTTAATGAGTTCTTACTCAATAATCTACATAAATTATTTGCGTATAATCTAACAACATTTTCACTACCCACAGGTATAACAATATTACTTCTTGCTACTGTAGAAGCTAGCAACGATTATGGTGTTTAATTTGCAATTTTGATATGAAATTATTTAAAACATAAAACATATTATTAGAGATATGTCATAGGTTCGACCAGATGCTATTTGTCGATGATGATGATGGTATAATTTAATTTCCCGGTGTCAAAACATTTCTTAATGAAATTCGTACTAGGTTCATATTGAAAATCTATCGACAGGCAAATTTCCGATATTTTAATTTGAGAGTAAGGGCGACTTTAAATGTGATTAAACTAAGACTAAACACAATGACATCCTACTATGCACGTTTCATTATGTATACTATATGCATAAGTTTATAAGTCATCGCGCTTTTTGGGTTAAGACACTCGTCACAATGTGAAACGAAACGCAGAGAATGCTTTACCGACTCGCTAATTATGTTTAACTAAATCAGCGCACTGTATGTCTCGTGCAAGACGACCCTAAATGCGTTTATGATAAGGGGCTAACTGTAATTATCTAATTTTGTTTAGAAGTGAGTTTAATGAAATATTGCGCAAGTCGCCCTAAGTCCTTTTTCTATGTTTCATTAACTTTCACAGCATAATAATTTAATATCAGATGAGATTATGATGATATACCCTTTGTTTCAAGTAAATAAAAAGCACAAATTTTATAGGCAGAGTGCAAAATAAAATCAACCTTTTGCCCATAAGCTACTGCTTAACAATATTTCCTATAATAAGACCCATAATTACGCAGTGCAATAGAAATAGAAGATTTGCGGGGTGGTAGGGCTGTCCAATAAACATATTATGGTGAAAGCTCATCATAGCGATTCGCTTATGAGCGTCAACTTTTGGGGACAACCAGTTTATATGGCTTACCAATAAGCATGTTTCCTTCACTTTGACTATTATAAATAAGAAAGCAATATATAGCTATAATTGAAGCAATGATGACTCGGTGGTAGCATATATGGACATCGAGCCGATCGACGTGAGTTCGAATCCCTGCAATGAGCCTGAGCTTTTGAGGAAGGAAATCATTGTGATGAAACCATAGCTATTTGGTAGGCCTATTTTAATGTTCGCCTGGTTAGCTACCAGCCTCAAGTTGAAAATCTATTGCCCAGTACCAATAGGCGTATTCCGGCTGCTGCACTTGAGAGCCAGTCTTCCACTAGGCTTAGCATGCTACCATCTTAGGCCACATCGTTACTTAAGACCAGGTGAGATTGTGGCAACAACGCTAAACCTATAACCATAAAAAAAAATTAAGAAAACATTGACTTAATGACTGAAAAAATACACAAAGGTTTATTAATCTAAAAAGATTACGCTGTTATACAAACTTGAATGTTATGTAAGAAATTCAGTGTATGTGTTGAAAGTTGAAGCAACTGTATAAGTTTTGTTTCGGGTCGTTGGCTGTAGAAAGACGGGACGGAAAACTTCACACTAACAACCTTACCATACAATGGCTTGTAGCTAAGGAAAATGTAATTGGAATATAAAGCCACCCTACCAACAGATAGCATTATGATAATGACTGGTAATGCAAATATTAAAATTGTTGTAGTATTCCTTGGTTTTATTATCAAAAGATTATTATAGGGTGGATCATTGTGAAACATAGTGATGTTGGGAAATTACTACTTCTAATATTAGTAACTTTTATCTCTATATCTTATCTCTCTAATATCTCTTTATCTTACGTTTAAAGGAGGGAACACACTGACCGGGAGAAGGTTCCACAACTTAACGGTACGACAGATATAATGTGTCATAGAGAACTTTTTAGTTTGTGTCGAGGCGGAGGAAATAAATAATTAATTTATTAATTATTAATTTAAATGATATAATGTAAAAGACAATTTAAGTCTATATTCAACGCTCAAGTTAACTAATATTCTTATCTAGATAAAGATTAATACTGGATTTCAGAAAATAGCTTCACAAATAATCAATTTTTTGTAATTATTATGTTGAAGAAAAAGAAATTTTTACTGTGAGTCTATCTTAGGAGATAGACATATGCCATCGCGAACTTATCTCTATTCTTTTTGAAGAACTAACTATAATTCTTTAGACTATTATTATTATGTATCTCATAAGGTTTAGCCAATGTAAGCCATGTAAGCGCCTGAAAATCATTGTATAACGACTTATTTACAAAACATTCAATTTTCTCTACTATACAAAAAAATTAATTGGAATGTATGGTTTATACAAACCTTCCGTAAAAATTCCGTAAATTACAGTGAAAACTGTATAAGTTAAGTATAAGTAGTTTAGAAGAAGTAAGCGGACAACTTGACAGACGTCGATAGCGACTTTATTTTATACAATGTATTGATATTGATTGAAGACGATAATGAATAGTTTCATAATAAATAGACTATAAATAATCTTCCAAATTTGTCCCCTAGTTCAGAGATTAAGCATTTTCAAACAAGCAAACAAATAAAAAACCCTTGAGCTTAATAATAGTATATTTATAATGTTAAATGCTAAAAGTAAGCCCTTTTCAATCCTAGGTTCTGCACCTGATCTGACTATTTTAGTGGACGCATATGAAAAGCATTATAAAATCTCAGAAGATGTGAGTGTTTCGTCATCTAAACCAGATATATTTCTTTATTCTCGAGTAATGAAGCGTGTAGTACTCGTAGAGCTTATTGTACCGTGTGTACTGTACCATGCAATAAAAATGGATAAATATTACGATCTATTTAATGAGCTAAACAAAAACGGCTATGCGGTTAACTTATGCGGTAGAAGTGGGAGTGAGAGGTATTCCAGCGAATTCTCCTTATACTCGCTAAAAGACCTCGGCCTGTCCAGAACTGCAGTAAGTTTTATTTTAGAACGGGTATCTAAAGAATCATTAACATGCTCTTACCAAATCTGGCTTGAGAGGGAGGGTATCGTGGCAGTCAAGGTGAGCACCGATATGCATCATGAGGGGCCCTTAAACCTACACCTGGGTAACAAGTCGCGGGGCTGCTCGTATTTCCATGTCTCTGCCACACGATGGACCCGGCACATTTAGGAGTGCAAGTTAAACAATTAAATGTTGCAACATAATTACAAATACAAATACGTATGTATTTGCAACTGGATATTAATAACTTCTCGCCAAACTATTTTCCAAATTTTCCATTTTTATTGCCTTTGAATTCGTTTATCTTCAATATTAACGTGTTACCATCGTAAAGTGTATCGTTACTTAATACCCTGTGTTATTAAGTGAAGTTAAATTAAATTAATAAAACCAGGTTATTGTTAGACGTAGTATCAAACAGCAGTATTAAAAATGCAATTATCTTTATAATAGACTAAGCTTTATATTTTCTTTTCGAGTTTTGCAGTTTTCTGCTCATTTTTAATACACAATGTTTGCTTTCGGCATGATGAGTGGATAGATACGTAATTATGTTTCAAAGGGTATATTTTTCAGTTTACTTATTCACAAAAATTTACTTATTTTCCGGATCAGAGATTTCGTTTGGCTTTAGAAATTATCTTCTTTGTAGCTTTAAATTAAAAAGGGGTGCGTGTACTTATGTACGAGCGTTAGAAGTTATACTTTTTGACGTTGTCAAAATTATTTTTAGTTCCACAATCTAGACTGTCATTTATGCCAGACAGGTCACGGTTAGCAGAGCTACTCTCACTGGTAGGTTCTGAATATCTACCACAAACTTCACTGGCGAATAACATTGAGTGTAAAAATCTTTACTACAATAAAACTTGAGGCTTCAGCAAACAACTTCATGGTGTAGACTTTTTGTTACAATGTGCAGAATTCACTCTCATCATTTTTTATAACGCGTCTAAAGAAATATAATTTTAAAAGAAAGTATTTTTACTTAATATGATTTATCTTCAACTAAAGTTGCCTTCAGCTAAAGTAAAAATGCTGCACTTAGAAAACCACTTACTCCATTCAATCAAAGTTGGCTAATTGCCCGCAATGCCTGCCATCAGAGCAATCGTTTTAACAGCCCGGCTGTACCCCTGTAGTGTTGGACAGACACGCGATCGCACGATTAAACTCTACCGAACAATCGACCCCTGCTATATTAAATCACCTAACCGTCTAACGGCGTATTTTGAGTAAATACAAAATGAGAAACGAGGGAAACTAGTTCCAGTGTACCTAAGAAAGCACGTACTAAGACTTAGTTTTGTCCAAAATATTTGTTGAAGCCTTAGTAAACTTAAGATTGTGTATCGTGTAACATGTAACATTGAAATGAGTCCGTGAGGGAAACTCTGAAACTATAAGAGCCAGAGAAACATGTTCTAAAGAAATGTGGCATCGATTTTAAATATAAGAAAAATTGCATAGAAAGATTTTAAAAAAAATTATACACGAGTAGGGAATCGATCCTAATCATTAAAAAATAAAAATGACTACGATAATAAAATTGATAGTGCAGTTTGTAATCCATAAATATAAGTTAGACAACATTGTGTCTACAATTAAAATAAATCACTGAATTTAATGATTTTGTTTCAAATCATTCACTATAACAGCCATTTTATTTACAACAGTCATCAACTCTTACCCGTACTGTTCGTTCTCAATGTTACACCCTATAAATATATTATAATTATTGTCGTAATCTTACTTACACTTAAGAATTCAGGTAAACGTAATATTATTTTCAAAATATAATTATATTTACTCTGTAGTATTTGAAATTTATATAAATATGGATATTCATTTCTTTGTTTGTTTATCCTCTAAACGTTCTTAAACCATTCATCCGATTCCAATAAGTTCTACCAAAAGTTGTTTACACACACTTTTGAATTTTTTGTATTTGTATAACCAGTTTACAATAGGCGGCAAGTCGTTTTATTTCGAAGAAAACGAGAATGAAATCGCGGACAAAAGTCAGTATTTATTTGAATAACATGTAGTTAGTAAACAATTTTTTATTGTTTTGGACAATATCGGTTTTAGTAATTCATTATCTAACAGTTATACTATTTTGCTTATGAAAAGCTTAAAATACCCCAACTACAAAAAAAAATTAGTCTCATAATAGATTTATAACGAAATATTACGCGATAGTAATCCACCACTTTATAAACACTGCCATAAAATTTTTGGCTTTTAATATGATATGGCTGTAATTTGACATGTACATAATATCTTTATTTGTATTCTTTCATTATTCCTCCTAGTTCTTGTAATATGTAATTAATTTATGGAATAATAGCAAATATAGGTACATCACACTGGTAAATAATTATTGCATGGAATAAAAATTATTGCTCTAGTGTCATTAGCTATGGATAAAACAGAAGACACATTTGTATGGTCTAAACGCTACCCACATTTCCTAAGGTCAAATACTATCGCTAAATAAATAAAAAATGTAACATTTAATGACTATTAAATGTTCCAGAAAGGTACTCGTATAAATAAATATGTAATAGACTAGCTAATTTGATATTATTTCGTTTATTTTCGGCTTTGGTAAAAAGAAAATAACTTATTATACTGTAAGTAGTGCTTTGATCGTCCTTTCCGGTATTGGCTTGCCTCAGATTGATAAATGAAAGACGAAGGCATTACGTTGCGAAAACCACGAAAAGCGGTAGAATAAATGGCAAAAACGTTAGTTTCTCATCCAAAGAATCGTACTCTCGTTTTCAGTTCATTTATTTTTAATGTAGTTTTTCTTGTTCTCTGGTTTATTTTCGTAAATCCTGTGACTATGAATAATTGAATGAATACTAAGGTATTTCAAACCAATGTCTAGTGTTCAAAAGTAGGAGCTTTTTTTGTTTTCTAAACTTTTCGTAAGTGCTTGAACTTTTTTAAGCCTTCGAAAGAGAAGGTCATTTATGTTTTGGTATGATTATCATTATATGAGGCATATTAAGTAACTAGATAAGTTTAAAAAATAAAACCCGATTGCGGTAAGCACCGCGCTCTATGTATGAAATACGCTGATAACCAACACAGCACATTGCAATTTTTTTTAATACAAGTTGTTTTGTCCTCCCGAGTAAGTCATATTGAATACAGTGTGACGTAACATAGCCTATAACCATAAGACAATCAAGATTTACCATTAATATTAATTGAAATTTTTTGTGCTATTCAACATTAACTATACAATGTATACATGGAGAATAAATTAATAAAAAATCCACAAAGATGCGATTTCGTCTCCCTTATTCGGCTTTCACGTTTGGACGTGTGAGAAAAACTTATAAATAGGTATAGGTATTTACTTGTACGGTTTTACGGTTAGTTCCGTTTGGTGACATCACTATTTTGAAAGCAATAAACTGGCAACACATGAAATATCATTTTACTCCGTGGGAATAAAAAAACGCACTGTACACATTCTACTATTCAGAATATAGAATCGAAAGCTATTCCAAATATTCCACGTAAAGTTCAACGAGGCAAATTGACCTCGGAACGGTTTTAGTTGTCGACGTTGCCTTTTTGCAGTATAACTGCAACCGCATCGCTAACATTCCCTTGTCATTTTTAATAGCGAATTGGGGTTAACTAAAACTTTGTTATTTGAATAATTTCGACAGTAATCATTTTATTTATTAATCACAAAAAGATCGTTTTCTTTTTGTCTATGGCCTCTGTTGTATTATTACACAATTGTGCCAGTGTCATGTAGTTTCCATGGCAAGTAGAACGTAGGCAATATTCAGAAAAAATTAACACTGAGAGGTTGAAGAACCGTGAAACAAGATCGAAGTTACTAACACCTCGAACCAATATCTAAAACAAAAACAACAAGAGAAACCACAAATAATGTTAATAAGTTTTTATTACCCAGCCAAGTTAGTATGTAGAACATAAACTCAGCAATATATATTCTACTAATTAAAGTCTTTTTTTTTGTATTAACATATTTAAACAGTAGGGTAATAAAAGTACCTAAACGTGAGGGTGGTGAGTGATATTTTATACAGTGCATTTGTTACTTATGTTATGTTACTTATGTTTGAATCAATCAATAGATTGTTAGTCTGAACGCGCTAATCTTTAGTAAATAAAACCAGTCAGAAAATTCTTCTTGCATTTTATAGCCTATTTATTGACTATTTATTAAATTTAGGCTACGAATCTACAGAGCGGAGCAGTAATTATGTACGTCAAACAATCTGGTAAACTGAAGGCAAACACAGGGAGTGATAACAACAATTACAGGCTACACAGGTGCGTTGGCGGTGATGCGGTGGAGAGTTGGTCGAACAAATTTAACGCGGGTGAAACCGAGAGGCACAGCTAGCTACAGTACACTATTTTTTTTTTTTTTTTAAGACACCGGGCATAGCTCATTCACCCAGATATTAGTACTAACATCAGAAATTTTATAAGAAGAACTAGCGGTGTACCAGCGGCTCCGCATGGGTTTACTTACACGGTAATTATTTACATCCTTTATTTTGATTTATACTCGTATTATTGACATATCATAACCTGTATAAGTTGCATGTATTTCCCGTGTAAAATTTTAACCAAAATCGGTTGAAAAGTATTATTCTATAGAATTTCTAATGCATTATTTACGATTTCTTTAGCCTCTCATTTATGATATGATGTATGCTTCTCGTCTACAAAATTTGATCAGAATCGGTTGACAATTGATAAGAATTTAAAATTTAGAACTTCTTTTTTATTTTTAGAAGTAACATTGACAATTCTTATAGCCCATTGATTATATAATCACTTATACTTTCCGGGTACAAAATTAATTCAAAATCGGTTTAGAGTTAACGAAAATAGATTTTTTAATTTTTTTTTAAATTTTGGTTTCTAATCATTGAATTCATCATCGATTGATCAATTGATCAGCGACATAAGCATCCCGTGTACAACGTTTTATAAGAATCCGTAAAACCGTTTTTGATGTAAATCCGGACATACAAACAGACCGACAGACAAAATTTTTTTATGGCATATTTATGATCGTTCATATAGTATGCATATCGGGAACTTTTGGAAAAATATTAAATGTACAAATAGAACTAGAGATTTATGTATTAATATAGATAAAATAACAACAAAAAAAGTTTGTTTTTTGTATCAGCTTCGACGCACGACTGGAGTTTACTCCTTAAGTATGATAGGCAAAGAGGTGATTGATTGAGATTGACTGTCTGATTGATTGATCGATTGATGGAGTGGTTAATGATTTATCTAAATACAAGATGATGTAGGTATACACAGATGATTTCAAAGTGAAAGGTGCGCAAGGTATGCTGCGCAGAAAAACGTAACGTTTTTTGTTAACGCTTTTATAAATTTCACTTCTCATGAAATTGAATTGCCTTAAATGAAAATCGATTATTAAGAAGTAAACTCCGATAATATGTAGCAGGTAAAAAAGTAGTTAATTATTTTTTTTTGTGTGGTGTATGTATTAATACATATAAAATTACTGGGATAAATATTTTTATAGTAAAAATTAACAAAATTTGTGTTTGTTTAATTGTGAGAGGAATGATATGCGCATACTGAAATGACAGTTGATAGAGGAGAGTAGAGATGCCAGACGTGCTGTGCCAACCTTACTTAAGTGTGATAAAGGTAAAAAGAAGAAGTAAAAATTAACAAATATTATTCAAATCATCCGCAACAAAGAGTGAAAAGACCATTTTGGATAAACTGATTTTTTGGTGCGTCCTTACTAAGTTTTTACAAGCTCTTACGTTATGTGTTTTTAAAATTACTCCTTAATGAAAAAATGGTAATTACTACCAAAGATTATTTTAAATCTTAAAACCAATTTTTTTTCATTAAGAGAGCAAACTTTTATAAAACAACTTATAAAATATATAATATAATATGTTCTATATTTATTTGAGCAAATTTAGTATAAAAAACAAGAGTTAAGTAGTTCTTTGCTCATTGCCAAAATTATGTTATTTGGAGTTATACACTTTGTAGCAGAAAGAGTCGATATAATAATTTATAATTTGAACCTGTCTAATATAATATTAAGTATTTACAGGAAAAAACATATACAAAATATTATGGGAAATACTCGTAAAACTTTAGTGCTTATATATCAATTAACTAACTGGAATGGCATTTGAAAGCTATAAAAGTATTTGTAACAGTCGGTCACGAATAGTCATGAAAACGATAAATGGGCAATAAAGTCTTTACACTACTGTGCTATACTTTTTATTATGTGAAGCGACCGACACCGCTACTGTGTTTTACTGGTACGAGTAGTGACTGATGATATTAAATTGAAAAACAAATAGACCAGTTTTTTGAAGTGAAACTGCTTTGCGCGCATGAGGGTAAAATTTTTACGGATGAAACGCGTCGCGAAGATATGAAACGTTTTGAGAGAGAGAGCAAGAGAGCGATTGAGACCGATTGAGAGAGAGTGAGAAAGGGCAAACGTAGCATGAAGCACGTAGCCATGGAGACAATGTGTAAACAGTGAGTTAAATTTATAAATAAGTAAATATTTTGTGATAAATTTGTAAATCGTCCTATACTAAGCAGTTGTTCAGAGTAAGTAATATATTTGTTATCTTTTTGTTAATATACAATGTTTTATGTTAGTTCGTTTGAAGGTTAGAAAGTTTTAATATTTACAAATAACATGTGGCATTTTAATTTGCCACTCGTCATTTATGAATTTAATATACTATTTTTCATAAAATATAAAATAGCAATATATCATAACTTCTCTTTTCCTTTAATTAAAAAAATAATTAATTAATAAGTTCTAATATTTACTCTACCGTTAAATAATAATCCAAACGCACCAACTACACAAATTTAGGAACGACAATAGATACTATTTTTACAAGATATTTCGATAATGTTGAAACACGAACTTATATTGCATATTTTACTTATCATAATGCTTTAGTCACAACAATACCAATAGAAATCGCATCAAATAATGTAGATATCGATGAAATAAATTAAAATTAAATTTAAAATTTGTATTAATTTTAATATTTTAATGACAATTAAATTCATTAAATTCCTAACATATCTTCCTTTTTCCCTCCCTCTAAGTCTCGGAAATCTAAAGCTTTAGATTAGTATAAATATAAACTAGATTTAAAAATTACTATGCCAAAGAACTTTCACTCTGACACGTGTACTTTGTACGCATGCACATTTTTTTGTTTTGTTAGATAGACGATTTTTTAATAGTATTAGTTAATAAACAAAACAATTATTAACAAGAAAAATTATTAAAACAGTAACAAAAACCCATCTGCAATAAAACAGACTTTAAAAAAACTACTTTTCCTTTTTATTTTATTCCCAGACGTCGTACTTAAATATTATATAGCCTATGCCACTCCCACAATTAAGACGAATCTAACGACACCTCGCATACTAATATCCATCAAGCCCTTTAGATTATAGAGCGTGCCAAAGAAATAGATACACATTACATACATACGTTCGAAAAACATAACCCTCCTTTTTCACAGTCGGGTAAAAATATAGAAAACCAACTTCAATGATTTTGAATAATTCCCTGGTGTAGCTTCGAAGTTGAAGGCCCAATGCCAATGAAATCATAATAGGATCACCCATGAGGTAACTTCTAACAAAAAAAAAAAAATCATCCAAATCGGTTCATATAATCAAAGAAGTTATGGATGAACATACATAAACAAATACATTCAAATTGACTAACCTCCGTCTTTTTTTTAGTCGATTATAAATGTTCTTAGTCATTCTAATTTTTTATTTAATTTAGGTTGTATATATAGCCTACTTGTTAGAACTTGTAATATTTCGTATCACGTATATCTTTAGAAAAATATTTAGAACTCTTCAGGCTACGCATGTTTCAAGTTTACAACAAAGTATTATAAACTAATTTCAACTTATCTGATCTAGTTCGTAAAACGATTCCTTTATTAGACGTACAATTTTCTTCTTCAAAGGCATACTAAGACTAGAGCTTGTGTTACTGAGCTTCTTTATTAACCTTTTCAAACAACTTTCATAAGGGTATATCAAAGTTTTGAACCACTAAAATTCTTTCCTTGTCATTACTTTCTATTTACAGCCATTGTAAAATAAAAATTTGCATACATACGAGTCTGAACGTTGGGGAAGGAAGCTATTCTAGGAGCCAGATTTCATTTTGTATTTTTATTTTATTCGTGAACTTGTCTGTAGTTATTTAATGTCTGGAAAGGGTAATCGTTATGTTAAACAGTTGTGAAAAACTACTTGTTTCAAGGGTATCATCAGTTTTCGGTGTTTTTTCCAGTTTGATATTTTGATATATTTTTTATTTTTTGATTTTGATACGTTCTGAATTTTTATATTCACCTCTTGCATAGAAGTTAACCTAGTCTTTTATAAATCGACCAAGTGCGAGTCGAACTCACTCACTGAGGGTTCCTTTCGGTAAGATAATATATTTGTCTTATGTACAAGGTGTCCAGAAAGGGTATCGGGTATTTGTTTTCGCGCCATATTCGAAACGGGGCGTCTAAAGGGTGCGGGGAGGGGTTCGTGGCGTCCGCCATTTTGTGGAGTTTTAGTCACGATGGAACAGTACTCGGGGACGCATCGCGAATTTTGCGTACGAGCGTATTATCGTAATGGTGATTCAATAGTGACTGCTCAACGTCTCTATCGTGCGGAATATCGTACACACCACGCGCCAAGTGACGATAGCATTAAGAAATGGATCAGGATGTTCGAGAATACAGGTGCGATAGTTAAAATTAAAAACTCTGGTCGTCCTCGTTCAGTTCGCGATGAAGAAACAATTGAAGAAGTTGAGGCGTCGGTTCGTCAAAATCCGTCTTTATCCATCCGAAAGTGAAGCCAAGCGTTGAACATCAAAAAATCGTCTTTACATTCGATTTTAAAGAAAGACTTACATCTAAAAGCCTATAAAATTCAATTGGTTTAAGAATTGAAGGATACGGACTATGCTAATCGACTGAATTTTGCGAACGAAATGCTGCAGCGATTTAACAACTTTAACAACATACTGTTCAGTGACGAAGCAAATTTTCACCTGAATGGTCATGTTAATAAGTAGAGTTGTCGGTACTGGGCAGTGGAGAATCCGAGACGAAAGCATGAACGACCCCTGCATAGCCCAAAGGTCGTTGTTTGGGCCGCTATGTCTGCTAAAGGCATAATTGGTCCTTATTTTCATGAAGATCAACGAGGCCGAGCAATTAATGTGAATAGTGACCGTTATTGCGATATTTTGCGAAATTTTTTGGTCCCAGAGTTGCAGGAGTTTGCAGGTTTCAACTCAAAAACGTGGTTCCAGCAAGATGGGGCCACTTGCCATACCTCAAATGACTCAATGGAAGTTGTTAACGAATTATTCCCTAATAAAGTCATTTCGCGAAGGGGTAACATCAACTGGCCTCCCAGAAGCCCCGACCTTAGCCCGCTTGACTATTTTGCATGGGGATACTTTAAAAGTAAGGTTTATCAAAACAATCCGACGAATCTAACCCAGTTAAAGCAAAACATCAGGTCAGAAATGGCAGCAATATCGATAGCTATGTGTCAACGTGTTATCGCCAATCTTCGTTTCCATTTAGAAGAGTGCCAGCAACGTAACGGTCATCATTTGGATAACATCATCTTTTCCAAATAATTCTCCAATTCATATGCTAATAATAAACAATAAACTTTTTTATTGCATACAAATAATTTTTGTTTCATAGAACTCACAAATACCCGATACCCTTTCTGGACACCTTGTATTTACAAAAAAAAAAAAATTTTCTTTCATTCAGCTTGGATCTTTACCACAAGCGTAGCGTGGCCCATACTTGTCCGTTTTGTATTATTTGTTGCTTGACACCAAGTTTGATGCATGGGTATTACATATAGAGTTTATAATAGAATAATAAAATGATGTGTGCAATTCACACGTGGTAGAAGTGAAAACCTTCACATGTATGTATTTTTTAATTCAGAAAATGATCAAATATACACTAATTTAAAGTTTATGAAAATGTATATACAAACAAGTACACACAATCATTATTCACAATTTCATTTTCAATTAATGCACATTTTAAATATCCATGGTAACCTAACACAATATCAATCAGTAACAGAATGTCATAAGTGTTGTCTAAAAAGTTTTTGTTTCGTGCCTTTTTATTGAGATAATAAAATTCAATTTGAAATATCATGGTAACCTAACACAATATCAATCAGTAACAGAATGTCATAAGTGTTGTCTAAAAAGTTTTTGTTTCATGCCTTTTTAGTGAGGTAATAAAATTCAATTTGAAATATCATGGTTACCTAACACAATATCAATCAGTAACAGAATGGCATAAGTGTTGTCTAAAAAGTTTTTGTTTCGTGCCTTTTTGGTGAGGTAATAAAATTCATTATTGCGTGGCAATCTTTTTACTATCGCTTTCGCTTTTTCTTTTCATAGACTTTCAAATTACAACGATGCTAAAGAAGTTTCCACTTCAAAAAGTAATTGAAAAAAAAATGATTTCTTTAATGAGGCCCTCAATATTTTACTGTGTGTTTTTGTAACGATGTCTTATCACGGCTTGCGGTAGGAATTGACTTGTAGAAATGGTCACATGAGGAAAAAGCATCATACCTCTTCCATGTGACTTTGTATCTCTATCTCTGTCTTTTATATCATGCGACTACCCAGTTTCGAGCAGATGAGAATCATTCACGGCCGGTTGTATAACCCTTCCTCAGGAGGCCGTCAAATTGAAAATCATTGAACTTCGGGCGTGGCTACTCGGCGTAGTCTCGTGAAACATGCGCGCGCTCAGTTATTTATCTGGTATTTATTTATTTTTATGGTACATAATTATGTATTTAAAAAAGTTATGTCGATGTGTTTATTCTTTATGAATTGAAGTCACTGATTTTTTAATTCTATTTTAGTTATTTTATTTTTACCCGCTTTCCAAAAAAGGAGGAGGTTCTCAATTCAATTGTTAGGGATTTTCAGGCATAACGTATTTGTTTATTAACCGATTTAGAAGCTTATTTTTTCGTTGGAAAGGGGACCGCTAGGATAGTCCTATTTTAATTTCACTGGCATTAAACCTTCGACTTCGAAAATAAAACAGGGAAATCCTAAGAAAAAAATTGTATGTTTTTTATTAATTTTTTTACAAATAATTGTCTTGTTAGTAAATTTGTTTTTTTTTTTATTGTTAGGATATCTGCCATAATTACACATACTTCGCGAAAAATACATACCGCTACTTAATAAGTTTCAAAAGATACGTCTCTGTAAAGGTAAGAAAGATATTTGGGTACGGAAACCTAAAAACAATGACCGTATTAAATTTATTCAATTAATTACGCGCTGCCAACGTACCCATGTAGCCTATTGTTTTTCTCACTTCCAATACTTGCCTACAGCTTTCCAGGTTGCTTGACGTTCGCTCCTTAGGGTCATAGCGTGAAGATAAACTTGTAAAACTTCCTTAATAAATGGTCTATAATATGCAAAAAAAATCCAATCTGGCTGGTAGTTCCAGAGATTAGCGTGTTCAAACAAACAAAGAGATACAACACTGCACAGATCAATTTCTTTAGATACTTCTCTCTACTTGGGACAGTCCGAATGGTGGAATACCTTCACCCCACACAAGATCGCAGCCAAAGAATCTTCTGTTGTGTTCTTGTAGTGAATAGGGTTTCCAGAACGTTGTGGTAGGGGTTCAAGTTTCTCAACCCCTGCAAGTTGTTCTCACAAGTAGTATTCGACACGCGACTCAGCGAATTGTTAAAATAAGTTAAAATTTAAAGTAATTGTAAGTAATAATTTTATTATGTACCTGTGTTAGTAATAAATAGCGAAATTATTTAATGTTATGTATATTCGTATAGAATATATGTTTATTTCTTGTCTTTTACTTATTAGGTTTTAAGAATTGCCAAGCTGTGCCCTAAACACAACTCGTATCTAAAATATATAATACGTTTTATAATTGACGGAAAATAACGGAAATATGTAATAAAATGTAAATAAGGGTATAAATAAATTAGGGTATTTTGGTATTTTTTGGCACTTACGTACGAATTTCATATAAGATGAGCCGATCGGCGACTCGAATTTGACTACAAAAGTTCTGCCTTGCCTCCAACTGCCCCACTGTAAACTGAAAGTTGCGTTTTTATTTTGAAACGAATTCGAATATACAGACTTAAAGTATGCTTATTTGTCACCTTACGTATTTAAAATAAATGGCATACAATCAGTCGCTTGACCTTCATAATAATAGTATAAATTAAACATAATTAAAAATAATAGTATAAAACATAAAGTTATACGTAAAGCAATAATACAATTACAACAATTAATATAAGTTCATTACATTTAACGCTCGAAATTCGACGTTAAGTCATCAAATATCCATATTCGTATATAGGATATGTTTAACGTAGGCTTTTGTATATTTAAATTTTCGTCGTGGAGCTGAGAGCCTTCAGCTATTTGTGCAAGACAAAAGACGGCCTCTGGAATAACAATCTTGACAGATGTTACGACAACTCAACGAAGGGCTTACAGTGAAATACTGTCCTAACCTTATTGCTTCGAATACAAAAGGCCTTATTGGTGCGTACCTAGTGCTATTGTATTGTAAATAAGTTCTTATTATTATAGTTGAGGTCTAGGCTGACTGACAGGTTTCTTTGGATTCAAACGTCTAGCATTTGACCTTGAGCTTACTTTGCCTTTAATTTGTCTAGGATTTTTATTTTAAATTATGTAGTAGGTCGAATGAATGCTTGGGTATTTTTGTCGTTTATTTTAATCATTGCACATTTTTGTATCGTGTTCTTCCAGATAGTCAAGGCTAACCAGCTAACCAGCGAAGTGGTGGTGGTTGAGTGGTTTACACCGGCGGAATATCGATTCGATGTCCGCAGGTTCGAACTCTGGTAAACTGTTTATTTTTCGGTGTTTGAAATTGCAAATAAGTCGTGGGCTGGAGTGGTGATTAATCTTGTACATTCCTTAGGGCAAGCCATGGGCCCAACAGTGGGACACTTAAAGGCTGATATTATTAACAAGGGCTAGGGCGAAAAGAATTGTAGGTGATGCTAATAGAAGAATTAATAATGATAACAAGACAATGTTTAACAAAAATGAAAATCAACTTCACTGTTTTTTGAGAAGTTCTTTGGTGTATCTTCGAAGTTGGAGCTCCAATGACAATGAAATTAAAATGGGACCACGCTAGAGGTATTCCCTTTCTACAGAAAGAAGAATCATCCAAATCGGTTCTTAAACAAAGAAGTTATGAACATGCATCAAAATATAGGTATTTTTGAATTGATAACCTTCTTTTTTGAATTCGGTTAAAAATGAATAATAATTTCAATAAAATATAGTTAGTTTCGTACTTACGAAATCTATACTATATACTATAATATTATAAAAAGCGGAAGAGTTTTTATTTGATTATTTGTTTAATCACGCTAATCCCTGGAACTACTAGTTCGAATAAAAAAAACCTTTTCGTAGAGGTATGATAGCCAGATTTATGAGGAAATAGTATAGGCTACCTAGAATTAAGCTACACTAGCCCTGAATTTTGTTTTTTGTTAAGAAAGTTGGAAGAAAAGCGTTTGGTAAAAGTAGGTACAACAGAATATTATTTTGGCTATTGTCGCGGCTCTGCACGCGTTAATTACGTAAAAATTATTTTCATCACGTGAGTTACCACGTCATAAGCCTTGGGACCGGCGGATACAGACCGTGGGATCGCTGACCATGCAGATTGCGATCGTGGGAAACGACGGCGTGACTCCAACTTGATTATTACTTTAATTAATTTTAAGTTAGTCTTGTTTAAGAACCATAAGTGTAAACACCTATTATAATTCTTTTAAAATAAATCTTTTTTTAATTTAAACTCGTACCGCCTATCATAACTGGCGCAGTCGGTAGGATCGCGGCACTTTTCGTCGGATAAAATTTTCGGCAAAGTGAACGGTTTCTAAGTCGTTACTACCGCGATCATAATAAGAACTTAAAGTGCGTGTACGAACTCTTTGAAAGGACTTTCTGAAAATTGAAGATCCTGTGTGGGTGAATTGGTGTACCTACAACAAGACTCGGCAGGAGAGGCAGAATGCTGGCTTGGTGAGTACTCTCGTTTATCCAAGTTCCTTTTGTCATATTTCCTGTCTATATTGTGTATTTTTTTTTTAAATATATATATCATATTGTGTTAAAGTGTTTCTGTCGTAAGCTAAAATTGCTATAGACGTACACCGTACAGTGAATCATAACAGATAAGCGCGGTCATCCGATATCCGAGCTATTGTCTTTTGATTCTTGTAAAATATAAAACTTCACGCTATGATGTCGCTTACGGAGTCGGCACAATTGATAAAAGTAATTGGGGAACTACTACCCAAATACGATGGCAATCCCCGATTATTAAACTATTATATTAGGCAAGTAGATAATATATTAACGCTTTTCGAGATTAATGTGCAAGCACATCCCACGTTAGTATGTTTAATAAAATCCAGACTAGCTGGAGCTGCAACTGACGCAATTGCATATGAGGACTCCTTGACCTCGTGGGCTGCTATTAAAGATACTTTAAAAAAAACGATTAGGGGAACCTAGAAATGAAATTCAAGTAATGCAAGAACTGACTCGAACGTTTCGTTTTAAAAATGAGGACGCAGAAACATTTGGTAGGAGACTTCGGGCGTTGCTCGATACTTTAAACTCAGTAGGTAAACACACTGATAAAACTTATTATGAAGAGATGGTGATAGAACAATATACGAACCATTTAGACTTTCAGGTATCTTTAGGCGTTAGAATAATGAAACCGGAGACACTTGAGTCGGCCATAGTAATAGCACGGCAAGAAGAAGCCAAAATAAATTATAAAAAACAAAATCAGTTTTATTCGCAAGCAAAGTCAAAGATAAATCAGCCTAATATTAGACCACAACTATACCAAACAACTCCGACACATTTTAATACAAACCCGCATAATTTTGGACCACAGCTATATCAACCAATTCCAACACATTTTAATACACAACCACAATATAACACACCAGGAAAACAAGTATCACCCGGCAATAGTCAGCCGAATTCTAGACCTAGTGGTTCAGGAAACTTTAGGACTTCTGGAAACTTTAGACGCCAACAACAGAATATACCACATCAACAGGTAAACTTTCCAAAAGACACATCTGACGTCACTATGAGGTCAGTGAATAAGCCGGAAAAGCCGCAGTATGCACAACAACTGTTTTATTCGTCTAGCGAGCAACCCTACTACACGCAAGGTGAGTATTATGAAAACAATAGCACAGAGGAACACGAAGTGTCACTCCCAGCCTTGGTGGACGAAGAAACGTACCAGGAGGATTTTACCCAGGACGTCGAAGACGACCAACAGACTTAGCTAAAACAATCAACGTAAACCATTACGGTAAGGACCATCTGCCCTATATAATTTTAAATGAATTTGGAGGCAAATTTTTGTTGGATACAGGTGCCTCTCGGTGCATGATCTCACCAGCTGTTATAAAAAACACGGAATTTGAAAATTACATTGAACATGAACCATTTCAGGTAAGGAGCGCTCATGCAGTCACTCAACACGACCTTGTAGCGTCACTTCCCCTTCCGGTGGAATTTAACATTAATAAAACACACACATTTTTATTATTCGATTTCGATCCTAAATATAGGGGCTTAATAGGTATGGATTTATTAAAAGAGCTTAACTGCACAATTAATTTAAGCGACAGATTATTACATACACCAAATGCAAATATACCAATTTACTTAAACTACCCAGTTAGAAACATTAGAATAGAACCAAAGTGTGAAAAGGTTATTGTGGTTAAAACTAACTACGCTGATGGACAGTATTTATGTGATGATCACTATTGGTCTGAGGGGTTAAGATCTCCAGCAGCAATAGTGGACGTGATGAATGGGGCATTTCAGACAACTGTTATAAATTTTACTGATGAAAAGAAAATAATTTTAAATAAATATCCGAATAAGCTTAAACCATTTTTTGAAAATATGATTAATCAGCATAGCGAAGTAAATTTTTTAAGGACAGATTTAGATTTAGATAAGGAACTTTGTGAAAATTTAAAAAATATTCATAATGATCACATGAATGAAGAAGAAAGGCGAGAAATAATGAGGATTTGTTATCAATACAGAGAGATATTTTTTTCTGATAATATTCCATTGTCATTTACACATTCTGTAAAGCATGAATTAAGACTTAATGATGAAACACCAATTTTTGTAAGAAGTTATAGGCAACCACCCAAACAACGCAAAGAAATTCAAAATCAAGTAGAAAATCTGTTAAAGCAGGGAATTATTAGGGAAAGTATTTCACCTTGGGCGTGCCCAGTGCATATAGTACCAAAGAAACCTGATACATCTGGTAACGTAACGTGGAGACTTGTTATTGACTTCAGAAGATTAAATGACAGGATTATTGAGGACAAATACCCTTTACCGAATATCCATGACATACTCGACAGACTAGGAAGGGCACAATACTTTACGACCCTTGACTTAGCTAGTGGTTACCACCAACTAGAGATGCACCCTAACGATATCGAAAAAACGGCGTTTACAACGGAACGCGGGCATTACGAATTTTTGAGAATGCCATTTGGCCTCAAAAATGCCCCCAGTACATTTCAAAGGTTAATGGATCACATCTTAAGAGGAATTGAAAATGTTTTCACATATTTAGATGACGTCATCGTGATTTCTACGTCACTACAAGAGCACGTTGAGAAATTAAAACAAGTATTTGAAAGATTTAAAACCCACAATTTAAAAATTAAACTAGAAAAGTCTCGATTTTTACAAAAACAAGTTGAGTTTCTAGGACACGAACTAACGGACCAAGGACTAAAACCGAATAAGGACAAAATTAAAGCCGTACTTAACTATCCCTTACCGTGTACTCACAAAGACGTAAAATCCTTTTTAGGCCTAATCGGGTACTATAGAAAATTTATAAAAGACTTTGCAAAACTGACTAAACCTTTGACACTTTGTCTTAAAAAGAATCGTAAAGTAGTACATTCACCGGAATTTTTAGACGCTTTTAATAAATGTAAAGAAATATTAACAAATTCCCCGATATTACAGTACCCTGACTTTGATAAGCCTTTTGTTCTGACAACCGACGCCTCAGACGTTGCTCTCGGTGCAGTTCTTTCTCAAGGAGACATCGGTTCAGATAAACCTGTAGCTTACGCTTCTAGGACTTTGTCGGATACCGAAAGCCGATACTCTACGATTGAGAAAGAGTTATTGGCAATTGTATGGGCTATAAAATACTTTCGACCCTATTTGTATGGACAGAAATTCACTATTTACACCGACCACAGACCTTTAACATGGCTTATGTCATTAAAAGATCCGAACTCGAAATTAACGCGTTGGAGACTTAGGCTCGCGGAATATGATTATAAGATAATTTATAAAAAAGGCAAACAAAATACCAACGCTGACGCCCTTACAAGAGCAAAAATTTTTCATAATAGTATAGATTCTTTAGCTGTTAACCTTGACGATAATGAAGATGACGAGATGATAAATAGGATATTTGACAATACACGTACGGCAACGAATACTGACAACAGACCTGAGACGGACAAGATCTCGTGCAGTGATATGGACATAGACAGTGAAATTGTATCAGGACTAATCCTCTCACCCCAACGAGATGAGGTATCAGAAAACGCCACTATAGATGACCCCGAGCTATTAACTTCCACAAACCACACACAAGCAGATAATGAGAATAAAGGTATACCAATCGTAAATGATGCCATAGATAGACAACTAAAACAATTTCACATAAGGTCTAGCCCCGGCACAAAATACAGAGTAGATGATAGGTCAACAAATACAAGAACAGTCATAAAAGATGTATTTATTCCTATTAATAACACAGAATCAGAAATAGTTCAGTTCTTAAAGGAACACACTATTGCTGATCGTACTTTTCACTGCTACTTTTACGATGAAAATCTGTATCTCGCTTTCTCTCGAGTATATACAACTATTTTTAATGAAAGAGGTCCAAAATTATTCAGATGTACATCGCGTATTACAGTTATCGAAAATAAAGTAGAGCAACAGGAATTAATTAAGAAGTATCATGAAGGTAAGACTATGCATCGCGGCATTCAGGAAACATACAAGCAAATACATAGAAATTACCACTGGCCTAATATGCTGCTTACAATACAACGATTTATTAACCAATGTGATACCTGTCTTAAAAGTAAATACGAGAGAAATCCATTAAAACCCCCGTTAGCTCTTACTGAAACACCTACAAAACCTATGCAACATATGTTTATGGATCTATATTCCACAGGTGGTGCCACATTTTTGACCATTATAGATAATTTTTCTAAATACGTTCAAGTAATACCTTTAAATGCCTCTAGTAGTATTCATGTAGCAGATGCATTAATTCAAGCTTTCTCTACACTAGGATTACCTACAAAAATTACGACAGATTCTGATAGCAAATTTGATAATGATGTCATAAAAGACATATGCGCATTACATGACATCAACATACACTTTACAACGCCCTACAACCCAAATTCTAACTCTCCTATAGAACGATTCCATTCCACTATAGGTGAAATTATACGAATACAAAGGATAACCAATAAAGAAGACCCTATACAAACCATCATGAAATATTCCGTTATAGCATACAATAATACAATACATACTACAACAGGATATACACCACACGAGCTATTATTTGGCCATACAGCGTCTAGAAATCCTTTAGAACTTATTTATCCTAAAGAATTTTATCAAGATTATGTTATAAGACATCGTAGGAACGCTGAGGCTGTACAAGAATGTGTTGCCGCACATATGTCCAAAAATAAGGAGCAGATTATAGCCAAGCGAAACCAGGAAGCACAGGACATAATGTTTAAAATAGGTGAAGTTGTTTATAAACAGGTGGCGAAAACGGCGCGCAGCGATAAAACGAAGCCAGTATTTAAAGGTCCGTATAAGATAATTCATTTACACCCCAATAGTGTTGCTGAAATAATAGGAAATCATCCAAATTCCAAATCTATTAGAGTGCATTTTAAACTACTACGTAGGCCTCATCTTGTTCCAGGATCATCATCGCAGGAGCCCTCGTGCTCAACGCAACCGCAGACATAATAATTCAACCCATTGATAAAAATAACGGCATCCTTTTGCTCAAACAAGGAGAAATTCTCAAAATGATAGATTACTTTAACCTTGCTTGCATTTACAACATCACTGATTTATATACAACTTCGGTAAGACTTATGGATTTATACGCAAATACTAAGGTCGTCGAAAGTAGCACCGCTTCCGTAGAACTACATAAAACTTACAAAGAGCAAATTGAATTGTCACTATCAAAAATTAGTAGGAAAATAATGACTATCATACCGAAAACTAGAATTAGGCGTGGTATAATTAATGGCTTAGGATCTATAGTTAAGGCAATTACCGGGAATTTAGACTACGAGGACGCAATAGAGTTTGAGAAACAAATCTCTGATATTAGAAATAAAGTAGATAACACACAAAGCGCACAAAGACAAAGCCTCGTGTTAGCACGTAGTTCAATTAACGAGTTTAGTCGTCATTTAGATAAAATTAACAAGAATCAAAAGAATTTAGAACAATTTTTGCAAAACATTACTCGTAGTACAAATTCGATAATCAATAAGTTACATTTCTTAGAGTTATACGTACAGATAAATTTTAGTTTACAGTTAGTTTTAGATCGATTAATGATTTTGGAAGACGCAATGACATTCTCTCAATTAGGAGTAATGCATCCTTCTATTATCAACCCGCAAAGTCTCCTAGAAGAAATTAGAAATTTACAGAAATTATACTCTTTTGCACCAGTAGCCAAAATAGACATAGGTAACATACATTTGATCCAAAAGTCAATTAAGGTTAGAGCTTACAGTACAGAACACACTTTAACATTTATATTAGAAATACCCGCTATTGATAAAAACATATATGATCTTATACACCTCTATTCCATTCCCGACCAAAATAATTTAACCATTGTTCCGAAATCCAAATACCTGATACTTGAAAACGATGAGTATACCTACCTAGACGAGGAATGCTCGCTGATATCCGACAATTTACATATCTGTAAAACGCTGGAGATGAGAAGATTTCAAGATGCGGAAGACTGCGTCACATCGCTTATACATCATAGGAAAGCGAATTGTACCCAGGTCAAAATGAATATTAACATAGGAAAAATACAAAAGATCAACGAAAACAGCTGGCTGCTTATACTTCAGGATGAAGAAATCCTGCGAAGTAACTGCAAATCTAAAAACGAATATAGAAAAATCTCCGGCACATTTCTACTCACACTACCTGAGGGATGCGAGGTCACCGTTATGAATAGGACACTCCAAGCTCACACACGTACTATTATCACCAATGAAATTATTCCGCTGCTCAAAGAACCAGTTATACCCGAGGAAGCTGTGAAGTATAGACTGAACATCGAAGATATTCAATTAGACAGTATCCATGAATTACTCAACAAAGCTGACAACTTGTATCTCAGAGAAACCCCTAGTTGGCATATTATGATGGCGGTCCCTAGTTGGACAACACTGTTACTGTACATCATACTGGTCAGCGTTGGTGCATGGAAAGTATATACGTGGAAACAGGCGAAGAAAATGCAGATGAAAATTAAAGGTAGTGAGGACACTACCGGAAGCTGCTCCAGGATACGCTTCCCTTTTAAGGAGGGAGGAGTTACCACGTCATAAGCCTTGGGACCGGCGGATACAGACCGTGGGATCGCTGACCATGCAGATTGCGATCGTGGGAAACGACGGCGTGACTCCAACTTGATTATTACTTTAATTAATTTTAAGTTAGTCTTGTTTAAGAACCATAAGTGTAAACACCTATTATAATTCTTTTAAAATAAATCTTTTTTTAATTTAAACTCGTACCGCCTATCATAACTCGTGGCTTTATTTTTATGTACATTATTAACAATTTATGTATGTAGTTTTATGAATGCCAATATATTAAATTAAAAAGTGAAAAAAAAAACAATTTTTAAATTTCAAAATTCTAACCTTGTCAGATTTAGTCGTATCGAGCTCAAATTAGAAAGATCACCGCCATTTTAAGTTAATATTCGAAAAAATTAATAATCGGCAGTCAATTTGCTAACCCATGCGCGCACATTTTCATCAAAAAGTGTGGATATATTAATTAATCAACGAAATATAGCAAAATATAATTTTAAAAACATGTAATCATTGCAGATTAATTATTATGTTGTATTGATATATCCCTGAGTTACGAACACGAAAAAAAAAAAATTTTTTATGAGAAATTACAAAGAAGGACAATTTTCTTATACTTACTCTATCTTTTAATTAAAATGGGTTGTCACTTGTATCCTTAATATAAAAACACGTTTATCATTATTAACCTACGAAAAGAATAATCCCAGGAAATTAGCTCCCGGTTTTATGATTAAAAATAATTCCTGAAGTAATAATATAATACTGAATAAAAACTGTGTTATGTGCCTATATTAAAAATACAGCTTGGTGTATTTACTTGTGTGTTACCTATTTAATATATGTATTTGATATATTGTATACATATATTACTATCTATGTATGTTTATACTAATATTATATGGAGATAAATTGTGTGAGTTCCTTTATAATTTCTAACAATCACTGGAACTACTCATCCGATTCTAAAAGTTTCATTACTGTTAGAAATAAACGTATCTACTTCCTGAGTAATATAAACTAAATTTTATTGTTACTGCTTATCAGATTTGAAAAATTATGTTACTAATTGGCAGTTACATTTTCTTTGAATATTCTTAATAAATTGTATATTGTAACTATATTATTGGTTGTATTTAACTATGTTGTTGTTTTACCCATTACAGTAGTTAATGATTCGACCACAGCGCCACCTATCCGACTCTAACATAGCTATGAGTCATTGTTCAAGACAATGAAAATGAAAAGAATATATTATATGAATATGAACTCAATCGGTCAAGCCCTACAGAAGTGATAAAATCATTAACAAACGCACTAAAGATTTTTAAACATATAAGATTACCGTAGACAAACTCACGTGTTTGAACCGTTGGAACGCGTATCATATAATAACTACTGAACCAATTTAAATATTGGTATTAAGTTTTCAGATTCATATGAGAAATGGACCCTATGAAAAATCTAAACATTAATGATAAAATAGGCCTACTTTAAATCCTATCATGGAACATCACAATAATTTTCATTTGAAAGAAGTTGCAGACACCTTCAAATTGTATAACCATTTATATTATGAGGGTAAATTCGACTACATAAGTGTTGTAAGAATCTTACATTAATACAGTAGCAAGACTGAATTTTATGTGGTAACACCAATTAAGAATATATATATGTTCGATTCAATACGTGGTTGTGTAATAAACGTTATATTGTGAAGTGTACCTAGTTATCGTAATTTACCAACCCACGAACACGCAACCAAACCTACAGCGTGCAGTCCACAATAAGCTCCCGACAAGTGGTGACTATGATTTCAATCCCACTTGTATTTTCTCAGTACTCAGTAAGGAAAATATCTATTGTTGTTCTGGTCATTTTTATTATATGGCATGTATGTTTTGTCGCTATGTTTTCTTTCATACATAGTATAAAGTAAAGTCGCTTCCCGCCGTCTGTCCCCTATGTACGCTTAGATCTTTTAAACTACACAACGGATTTTAATGCGAATTCACTAACATTTAGATAATTTTTTAAAGAAGGATTATATATACAATACATTCAAATTACATTTTTGTATAGTACATAAAATTTAATGAATTGTAATTAAGTTAGTAAATGATTTTCGGGCGCTTACATGGCTTACGCTGGCTAAACCTTAGGGCTTGGGTAGACGGACATCTATGATCATATGTATAGGCATAATTAATATAGTGAATTTAACTTTAAAAAGGCTCGGCGGCGATATGGCGGCCGCGCCTTCGCGGCGCCGTCTACATGAGCCCTTGCGATATACATCAAATTAATTTATTAAAGAATTCTAGTTCTTTAAAACGCATAGAGACAAGTTCGCGATCTCCTAAGGTTGACTCATAGTAACCATTTTTTTCTTCAACATAATAATTAAAAATATGTTTGCTTCGAGTCGAGCTCCATCTCATTACCACCGTAGGATCTACATACGTTATGGTTGTCACTTACACTAATATTAAATTATACGTTATGCATTGTATTGGTTATTATGTGGAATTTGTTAGAAACATTATTTCAAGGTCAACATCTCTCTGTCTATCTATTCGTATATATTCTTTTACCAGTTATCCGATGTAAGAGTTTTTTTTTTCAATTCATACTATGTTATCTGGCCAGGTTATAGGGTATATTTTGTTAAAAAAAGTAACACACCAAGTAAGTAGTAACGATAGTGGTGAATCAATTTGGAAAAACAAACGCTTTTGACGCGCTTATATGGCTTAAGCTGAGTCAACCAAATGAGATATATCAAATTAATGTAGAAAATAATTGTAGGTCTTAAAAATACCTATAAAAAACTAGCAATAATATATGTCTATCTTCCAAGAGTCACTCACAATAAGCATTTTTATCTTTCAAATAACCGGAATTCAATAGTACACGTGAGTAGAGCCGTAGGCACAACTATTTTATTATTTAAATAAAGATTATTGATTTGCATCGTGTTATCCTGGTCAGTTGATCTTTAACAACGTTTGTATTGTTTTAATATTTTTAATAACAATATTTTCTTTCTTATTTTCAATTTTACTAATAATTTGTTACACTCACGGAGCTATTCACACATTTTATGATTTGCATTTTAATGGGAAGGTATTGTACTGTAAATTGGTGTTTAAACTATTTTTTGTGAGAACAACACAAAAGAAAAAAAACTTTAATTTCAACAAAAGCAACCCTAGTTCACGTACACCTCTTTGGAAGTAGGCGTTCGAATGATCACACGGTTCCTCCAATCCAATTTAATTTCGTACGTGTATAATAAGATCCATTCTAAATTAATATATAGGTTTTTGAATAAGGTATCTCGCATACTCATCTCATCACCGCGCCATCCCCTGCGGCCTCAGCGACGTATTCCTTGCACGTAACCACGCTTTTGAAGCCCATTATCGAAATATTATTTGTCTGTGAAATTTCAAGGCGTTTCCACTTTATTAACTCAGATTAAGTTTTTATTATCGTCATAAATTTTTAACTGATAACAGAAGTTACATTACTTAATAACTTTTTTATCTCAAGCTAACGGCGAATGTAAATTCAAATTATAGCTTTTATTTTATCTTATAAAATTTAAGTAGATTTGAGGTATTACAGATACTTTTTACACTAAGCAAACATCTTTTTTTAGGGTTCCATTTTCAGAAAAGTAATAGGTGGCTGGTTACTTTTTTAATAGAATATGTGTTATTGAAAGGTTGGCTGCGTTTGAGATGTCGATAGATGAAGCACATCAGTTGTATAGAAAGGATTACAAATGAGGAAGTGTTAAAAATGGTTGGCGAGGAAAGACAATTATTGAAAAAAAGATAACAAAAGAGAAAATATGATTGGACACTTGATACAACACGACAAATTCTTTAACAAATTTGGAAGGAAAAATTGAAGGAAAGGAAGAGGATTCACCTAGACGAAGCTTTTTCCAACAAGTGAAAGATAAAGTGGCAGTCGTGTCATATCAAGAAATCAAAAGAAAAGTAAATGATAGGGAACAGTAGGAATTTCTCTGCCGATAAGAGCTGAGCTCTTAAATTAAAGAAGAAGAATGTATTATTAGAGTGAGCATCTTAGCAAATAATAATGATACCAAAAATCGAAATATTAAAACGAGTCCCGTCCCATAAAAGTTTTTTTTTATTTTCAACGTAATTTTTTTTTGTTGTATAGTAAAACGGTTATTTATATATGCTTCAAAATTGGGGTGATTATAATAACCTAGGCTGATGTAAAATAACAAAAACAACAATAATCTGCCAAGAGTAAATCAGGCTTTCGCTAAGGATACTGAAGTTTATGTAAATAATACACTTTTTTAATGTAAATACATAATATAATATAATAATTCTGGGCGATCGAGCTTGACTTGATGTCTTGAAAGAAAAATGCACCTATAATTTATTTGGAAAGTGCAATATTATATAAATACAAAATGACTATAAAATTACAAAATCTCAATAAGATTTTATTGATTGAGTCTGTCATTGTGTTCATTATTTGTATATTGATCAAAGAATTCAATTTTATAAAACTTAACTTCATGAATCGGATTTATTTAATGTATACTTAATTGAGCGAAATTCATAAATCAAATCATGTTCTGGAGTATTAAAACGTAAACCACTCTATGCGCTATGATTTAGTTTCATCGAATACTTTACGGAGTAGATAGATATTATATCTTAACTTGTTTGACTCACAACCCGCTATGAAAGTTATCCCGTTCAAATGGTTTTAAAGTGGTGAAAGGAATAATAAATAATACATTATTACCAATTGAGAAGGTATTCTAAAAAGCGGATAATTATCACTTATCACTTGTACTTTTTTGAATGACTAAAACTAATTGCACATACCATCGACTGAAACCACCTTCACCGTAATAAAGTGACTTCATAGTGTACACTTTTTCTTACAATGTGCTCGCGCATCGTTATAATAAACTCTAGCAATTTATTTCTAACATGTCTAAAGATGTATAGCTTAAAAAAGACAGAATTTGTATAGAAAACGCTGCAATAATTTAATAATGAAATTATACAGTTACCTTATATTATAATAGAGGGTATAAGCAAAAGACTCATTTCACGTAATGTTATTGGACATTACAGGCAAAAAATATGACTTTCTTTTGCCAAGGGATTCATATATCATGGAAGTTGCCTACGGTTAGAGGTGAAGTTAGATATCAGTACGACACTCCAGCGACATTCCGTTATGTGACTTTGCCAACAGTCCTTGTTTTTATCATTATCATTTACAAACTCGACTTGACGTAACAAACATGATAAATGTAGGTGTCAACAACAAAGCAGATTATTACGTATATTTCCTCTGGGGAAATGTTACTGTAGCAAATGTGTTTAGCCACCGCGTCTTTATTTCGCACCTTGTTCTGAGTAAGGAACTATTTCTGATTGTTGTCCTGTGTTTAAAAGCGCTCATAGCTTGCCTCGTAGTGTCATTTATTCTTTTCTAATTTATGTTAATACTACTGTTCTCCACGGTTTTACCCGTGTTAAATTTATTCTACCAACTCTCCGCCGCTACAGCTTGCCAGAGTGCTTGACGTTCATTAAACTAACAATCCTTTAAGTTTTATAAAATTGGCAGTATAGATATGAAGTAATGGTTGTCATTAAATACCAAGTTGTGCCAGAGACACATAAGTAGTTGAAGTCTGAAGACGTCCTACTTTACGTATTACATTGCTTTTTACTTGCCGTCGCCTATTTTGCTATTTTCGCGTCCCATTGTATCAAGCCATCAAGTATTTTCTTACATAGAACAAAGACTTACAAGACAATACAGGAAAAAAAGACAATACAGACCGCATGACGCTACTATTGAGCCGAGGGGTCGCGGGTTCGATCCCTGCCCATGACTGACTTTTGTGTAATGAGCATAATAATTGTCAATTGTGTGTCTGGGTGATGAAATGATCACAAATAATGAAAAAGCGAGACATATGATAAATAAACTCGTTTTTTGTTATAAATATTAATCATTATTTAATTCTCAAATTAATTCTTATTTACCTTATTTCATAAAGTACTATTAAGCGATTTTCATTTTGAAAAGCGGTTACCATTAGCAAAATTGGAGCTGTTAGCTTTTTCATTAGTGAGGTCATTTTCCTTATTACTTGTCCCTATTTCAGGTGTATAAAATAAATTGCAAGTTGTATAATTTCTATATTTATAGTCTTTAACATTTTGATCTTAAATTTTAATGAACAATTATGTATATTTTTACTACAGTAACTAGTCAATATATTAAAAATAATGTATATGCCACGTCCTTCGAAAATAGTGCCTATCAAGGTATAAAATAAATATAAATTCAGCAAAACAGAAAATTTTAATATGCAAAGAAATAAATATAATACACTAAAATATTACTATAGTAACTCACAGATACTGTTATTTAGACAACTCATAACATATAATTATTTTTTTTAATGTAAGAATTGATTTTTTATAATTTTTACAAACAATAAATATTTAAATACCAGAATCCTGTACATTGCGTATATTTTCAATGCCATAATGGTAGAAAAAACTACTGTCTTCATATTTCATACTCGTAAAAACCACTCAATGATTTTCGAACAAAATGATCTTATAAGTGATTTAGTACTACATATTATTATATATTTTTTAATGATTCCAAATAATACTTAATATTTAAAAACTTTGCGAAGAATATTTGGGCAGCTAGAGCCTGCCTTATATACAAGATTACACAAACTTAACCTATACGACTTATAGGTAGAAAAAACACTATTTTAGAACACTGGAGAAATATCTTGAAAATCCAGAATTCTCTACACACACGGTGTATAAATTCACGGAAAAAAGATAAGGCGCCAGTACATCCGATCATGTTATAAACTGCCCAGCGTTCGCACATATGTCAAACACTAATTTCAAACGGTTACAAACTATTCAGAATAGAATTCTCTACTGTCTTACCGGTGCCCCTCCATATATGCGAACGGAAGATCTCCATAGAGATATGGATCTTCCGTCGATTCACTCTTACGTCAGATTCCTATCGCGATCTTACTTCGATACCGTATCGAATCACGCCAACCCGTTAATTAAAGCAGCCGCTACTTATGTTCCTACTCCTACCGCCTCACGGAAAAATCGCCGACAGTATACTGCCTCACGGAAAAAACGCCGACCAAAAAACATTTTTACCGACCCCGACGATAAAGTCGAGAAAGCTAACGCGTACTACTCCACCGTCTCTCCAAACAGAGCGTGCCACCGCCCCGCCCTGCGCGTCGTGCGACAATTAACGGAACATGCACACATTACAATATATAGTTCAGAGTACCCTGAAAAAAAAAACAAAGCTTCGAATATTCCACCTTTTTCTTAAATGTTATCGGTCTCTCTAGAAATTTAGACTCCTGTTTCTATTGTATATTAGTGACAGTCCGACTAATGACAAATCATTCATCTAACTTGGACATAAAAGCGAATACAAGAAGGGACAACCTGAGGAAATCAACAAAAGATCAACAACTTCGATTGAGTAAACTGTTCGAATAAATTCTTTTACCGTTATAATTATATCATTATAATCATTTTTGTCTGTCCATAATGACCTTCATTTTTATGTAGCGCGTAAGCGGTAATTTGCCTAATTATGGACCTAATTAAGTAGAAGTAATATTATTGCACCACAAGGCCCGATAGGTAAAGCTATTAACTGCTTTTGAAACTTAATCCAATTTACAACTCTGATCATAAATAAACAGATGAACATAAAATTATTATACACAGAGATCGTAGCTATCAATCCGGTCATTAATGAATTTAATTGCTGTTTTAACGGATATAAACGGGTGCTGAAATTTATAGCGAGCGAAATGTTCATCGCTTGTTTTGTTAATCTGTTTATTATCGACGACGATAATAGATAGCTACACAGAAAATAAACCCGCTAAAGGGCATTCATTAGGACAACAATATTTTCTGTCACGAAATTTTATATAAGTGTATAATATCTATTCCCAACCAATATTTGGAAAATGGTCAAAGCTAGACGATTAAAACAAAGATTTGATCAAATCTCTAAGCTATATGATCAGTTCACGGGAGATGTAGCTGGGTTAGATTATGTTTGACTTGCGATAAGAAACAGCTAGAGACCGGTGGTCGCCGGATACTAGTGGTTCAATTCTTATGACACATCTTTTATTTTTGGGAGTTCAATTAATTAGTACATCAGGAACTGTTCAATGATTGGATACATAATTTGTTTTTCTTTTTAATTTCCTTATCACGTTCTACTATTGGTTTTAGTGTAAAGGTTAGCTGTCTAGTAGGACACGAAAATTGTGTTTTCGTTCTGGGCCGCGATCACCATACACCAGTTGTCACAACCGCCATGGTAGAGCGCTTAGGTAAGACACGTTTCGAGATCAGTCGGTTCATATTCAATAAGTATAAGTGGGTATCTATAAGATCTGTACTCGACAGGATCACAACCACCATCGAGATCAGCTAGTGAATATTAATCAGCTGAGAGGTTTGCAGGCCAATATGCAATGGATGGCGATGGATGACCAATCTCTCGGAAGTAACCCTTATTTTTGAATTTTACTGTATTTACCATCAAGTACAGTGATGTATGTAGCTTAGCCGTGCTATTAAAAAAAAAAAGTTTTTTTAAATCTCCCATAGGGAATAGTGATATTTATCACAATGCCTGGTCCAGTCACCAATAAATCTGCTTCCATTCGTCAGGACTGGATTAATTTGTATTTTATCTGGTCTGACATGGTATTTTTCAGTATAGAAAAACTTGGAGATCCACTGTCTCTCTTTTTTCACTGGGAAACCCTTCATGAATACCCGTCAACATTAAGTGTGATAAGGCGGTTATGTCAGACTCCTACCGACTAAAACCCAATGGTGTCCTCCTTGCATCTGTAGCCAGGCCACAGGAATCGCTCTCGCATACGTTTACCATTTCCCAGTTTACGAATCTCCTCTCAAGTTCATAATCTATTACCAGCCTCCCATTGGTGTCTTCCACTTAAGAATCAGTTGTATTAGTGTCTTATGGACATTACCGCGATACCAATTTTGTCTTCACTGTTCTTTTAGTATCAGGTGTGATTGTGGTGTAGGTCTTTCCCTTCCTAGATTTCCTTCAATTTTTTCTTCTAAAATTGTCTTAAAGAGCTAGTCGTTCAGTATCAAGTCTCCAGTCATCTTTCCTCTTCTGTTATCTGTGTTCCTCAACAATTGTCAACATTTGTCTCAACCATTCTTTACATTTTCTTATATGTAATCCTTTCTGTCCAACCGTCGAAGCTTTTTTCAAACAGTAAAGGATAAAGTGGAAAACGTGTCGTATTAAGAGTTCAAAAAAAGACAATGTAGTAGGGAACAGTGGCAATTCCTCTATCAATAAGAGATGAGGTTTTAAATTAAAGAAGAAAAAGTAATTATGGTAAAAAGCAAACTTAAAAAAGTTAAATATCGAGCCAGAATTCATATAGCACAGCGTTCGGCTCGTGAACCTCAAACTTCTAAACCAATGTTCGGACAATCGTAGTAATTCGTAGCACCAGGTGCTCTTTACTGCCGATTTAAGTTAGTCCCGATCGAGTTTCGGGACATCGAATAAGCTCTTTTAACATTTATTTAGCACAACGATAAAACAATATCGTAAAGTTTGGGTAAAATATATATTTAGGTATCCGATTTCATTATTACCGATTAATTATTATTTACTAGGTAATACGAGGTGATAATGCGATGTAAAATACAAAAGTTATAATTTTTCGTCGCTAACCTTTATTAATTTAAAATACGCATATATATACTAAATAACTTTACTCTATGATTTTTTTTTTATATTTGATGCCGCTGAAGGATTAGTCACTGTCAATATTTCATTGTTACGGAAACAAAATAATTTTTTTTGTTATCTACATCAATATGAACCTCTTTTTGGTTATTTATTTATATACTCGTGTATATTAAGTGTAGTTAATAGGCGATAGAGTAAGTAAAGCAGTGCATACTAATTTATTTATAGTGTTTTAGTCGGACACAACTTTCTTGCAAAATTTTGAGGTAACAATGTACACAAGTGAATACTTTGTACATAAAACCAATATATGCCACGATTCCACTATAGTACATAAGGTAAAAAAAAAAAGTAACTTGTGAAATTCAAACCAAAACTACTAAACGAACAATCAAACTTCCCTTAGAAGCTAATTAAGCTCTCGGGAATACATACATACTATAGTTTAAAAAAAATTTATATAATTTGTAATAACGTCAAAAATTCTTATATTTTTACAGCTGCACTTGAGAATTGGTTCTCATTAACCGTGAATTAATGTAACCATCTTTCAAACACAGTCAAAGAGGAAACGCCGTTGAAAGAACGTTTGAAGAATACGTTTGCTGTTGTGATGTGTACAAACGGCTGAATTGAGTGCGAGAGAGACTACTGCTCTTCGAACTAATTATTATATATACTTTAATTATTATTGTAGTATAAAAAAACAGAAAAGCTTTTTGTTTGTTTAAACACGCTAATCTCTGGAACTACCAGTCGGATTCGAAAAATTCTTATTGTATATGATAGTCGAACTCACGAGAAATAGTATAATAGGCTATCTAATATTAGGCTACAACTCTGGGCTAAAATACTATAAATATTAATTTTTGTTAAGTAAGTCGGAAATGGTAGCCCTCCCGAACTGGTTTATTCTCGTGTGCTGGCGTAATTGTTAATAATGATATGGATGTTGTACAAAAATTTTGCTCCTTGGTATATCTAAAAAAAAAGTCTCAGATAGCATATGCCTATCTGTTAAAAACAAAGGCCACATTAAGGCATTTAGTGAATTTTTTTGGTGAATATTAATAATTGATTTTTGAGTATTATTTTTAGGCATGGTATATTAATCCTTATTATTAAATATACTTATTATTAAATATACTTATTATTAAATTCTACAGCGGTAGAAAGCACTGAGGTGATACCCACGATCGAGTAGACAAACGGGGTCCCGGGCTGCGGGAAAACAACGTGGTTGGTGAAAAACTTCAGTGTGGAGAGCGACGCAGTTACGACCACTACAACCGAGGCGGCAAAAGACCTTCAGGAAAAACTGGTGCACACGCACGGCAGCAAAGCCGAGGAGAGAGCTCGTACCATGGCCTCTATACTCGTAAATGGTTTTAAGGAGTCCGAGAAACGTCCGCATTTAAACGTAGACGAGGCTTTGATGAACCATTTCGGGGCAATCCTGACTGCCACCCGGCTGGCAGGTGCAAGCGAAATCCTCCTCATTGATGACTTAAACCAGCTTCCCTATATCGACCGGGAAAACCTCTTCAAGATTTTAATAATATTAATAACTATACGGCTTCTCTGCATCCACAGAACCCCGATGGTTGTAGCCTACGCATTCAGTGAGGTCTACGACGGTATATACGCATCGAAACCGACAGTGAGATCTTTGAGACTCGAGGGTTACTCGGGCGCGCAAATACCCCAAAACTGCCCCCGGTACCCTCTACCTGGTGCACACTCAGGTGGAGAAGAAAGCCCTAATCAGTAAGGGCTTCGGGACGGGGGAGTGGTCGCGCTTCCTGACGATTCATGAGTCCCAGGGATTGACCTTTAAATCGGTGGTGATCGTCCAGACCAAGAGGAGGAAAACAAATATTCACAAATTACTGAAACTACAGATTCACGATAATGTATCCCACGCTATCGTGGCTGTTTCGAGGCGCACCGAGACTTGTGTCTATTATACAAGGTGTCCAGAAAGGGTATCGGGTATTTGTTTTCGCGCCATATTCGAAACGGGGCGTCTAAAGGGTGCGGGGAGGGATTCGTGGCGTCCGCCATTTTGTGGAGTTTTAGTCACGATGGAACAGTACTCGGAGACGCATCGCGCATTTTGCGTACGAGCGTATTATCGTAATGGTGATTCAATAGTGACTGCTCAACGTCTCTATCGTGCGGAATATCGTACACGCCACGCGCCAAGTGACGATAGCATTAGGAAATGGATCAGGATGTTCGAGAATACAGGTGCGACAGTTAAAATTCAAAACTCTGGTCGTCCTCGTTCAGTTCGCGATGAAGAAACAATTGAAGAAGTTGAGGCGTCGGTTCGTCAAAATCCGTCTTTATCCATCCGAAAGCGAAGCCAAGCGTTAAACATCAAAAAATCGTCTTTACATTCGATTTTAAAGAAAAACTTACATCTAAAAGCCTATAAAATTCAATTGGTTCAAGAATTGAAGGATACGGACTACGCTAATCGACTGAATTTTGCGAACGAAATGCTGCAGCGATTTAACAACTTTAGCAACATACTGTTCAGTGACGAAGCAAATTTTCACCTGAATGGTCATGTTAATAAGCAGAATTGTCGGTACTGGGCAGTGGAGAATCCGAGACGAAAGCATGAACGACCCCTGCATAGCCCAAAGGTCGTTGTTTGGGCCGCTATGTCTGCTAAAGGCATAATTGGTCCTTATTTTCATGAAGATCAACGAGGCCGAGCAATTAATGTGAATAGTGACCGTTATTGCGATATGTTGCGAAATTTTTTGGTCTCAGAGTTGCAGGAGTTTGCAGGTTTCAACTCAAGAACGTGGTTCCAGCAAGAAATGGAAGTTGTTAACGAATTATTCCCTAATAAAGTCATTTCGAGAAGGGGTAACATCAACTGGCCTCCCAGAAGCCCCGACCTTAGCCCGCTTGACTATTTTGCATGGGGATACCTTAAAAGTAAGGTTAATCAAAACAATCCGACGAATCTAACCCAGTTAAAGCAAAACATCAGGTCAGAAATGGCAGCAATATCGATAGCTATGTGTCAACGTGTTATCGCCAATCTTCGTTTCCGTTTAGAAGAGTGCCAGCAACGTAACGGTCATCATTTGGATAACATCATCTTTTCCAAATAATTCTCCAATTTATATGCTAATAATAAACAATAAACTTTTTTATTGCATACAAATAATTTTTGTTTCATTGAACTTACAAATACCCGATACCCTTTCTGGACACCTTGTACTATTATTATACCGACCGCAAACCGGCGACTTTTAATCATAGACTATTTTCTGTTTGACATTTGAAGTATGAACCTAAACAATGAATTTTATATCACTTGCTTTCACTTTTCATTGAGTGACAATGTCAATATTTTGGGGGGTCTAAGTTCAATGGGACTGGACATGTTAGGATTGGCAATATTAATTTATTTTATTTAATATATTAGTAGATATTATAGATACATTTTAGCTTTCTGCACTCCTTCTCCATGTAAACTTTAACCATGTCAAATCTCACAGACTTCCGTGCATGCAATATACTTAAAAAGGTGTCCGGTGTCCGAAGTTTTCTGCTCACGTATTGATATAATGATATTGTATAAGAAACGATATTGTATAATAATTTAAAAAAATAAAAGTTGGTTTAGAAAAACAATAACTACATTTCACCTGAGTTTTTTTTGAAGTCTAATAACAGCTGTCGAACAGTGCAATTTTAATAATTTTAGAATTTCTTATAATAATTCATTTATGGAAAAAAAATATGAACACGGCTGCTATAGATATATATTGTATGGCACAAAATAATTTGCTTTAGTGCCATTAATATGGAATAAAATAGAGGAATACGTAATTTGTATGGTCTAAACGTCGCTCGAATTTCCTCTTAATTTATATTAAGATTTTATGATTGTATTGTATGTTGATTGATGAATTGAAGATTGTATGATTACTACATGTCAAATGCGGTTTCAAAACCACGTGAAAGTATCTTTACAGAAGAAATTTCCTTTATCTTTGTTAGACTTAATATAAACTAAACCGGTTACCGAAGGCCGTTTATCATAGGATTAAGTCGGATCCAAGCGGACGAGTTTGAGACCTTTACCTAACGGGTAAGCCGCTGTGCAATATTGCGCTCCAACCGATCCTAGGACATAAGAACAAACTGCAGTGAGATCGTTTCCTGTTATGGTTATGCTGGCACTATTTTGATCCTGTGAAGTCTTGGCGACGGTCCAGAGTATCCCCTTACGTGTAGTCGTACTAAACATTCACACATTCATATTTTTTTCTCTATTATAATTCGTTTTGGATATTTAGATCAAATTAAGTAAGTTTTAACCAATAAATGAATATTTTTGTGTGTACTTTTTGTTAAAGTCATTATACGTTTAGATGGTCTCATGTCATCTGATTTTAAGTGACGATGTAGCCCAAGATAGTAACACGATAAGCCAAGTGTAAGACTGGCTCTCAAGTGCAGCTGCCAGAACACACCTATAGATGCTTGGCGGCAGATTCTCAATTTGAGGGTGGCTAATTAATAATAATTAATAAGCTTTTTATTGCATCCCATACATTTAACACTTTTTACTATTTAGTTTATTTTTTATAACCAAATCAAAACTCATGCATTTAAAAATAAATAGAAAATCTTATAGATTTTTTTTATACTAAATTAGTTATGTAAATGAACCATATTACTATGAATTAGTGAGTTTACAGTGTTATTTTATTGACTAGTTAATGAATTATTTAGCTTAAAATCTATACAACTAATAAAATTGAAGTGTAATGAAGTTTTTTAAAATGTAAATAACAATTTTTTACTAAATGAATATGAAATTATACATAGCACTTTTAACAAAAAAGCAATTTTAATTTTTTTTGTCTATCCAATTTCCGAAACAGTTGGACCAATGTTAAAGGGACTTTTACTAGCATATAGCTGACGTTATAAGCAGTAACTTAAACTACTTTTATTTTAGAAAAATAATTAGGGATCCATGCAAAAAAACTGGTTATGGTTAATCAATTCGGGAGCTTAAATATATCAAATTAATGTACTACATAATTGTAGATTTCAAAAATAATTTTAAAAAAAGCCGGCGAGAGCATATGCGCAGACAGACATATATCTATCTTCTAAGGATTACCCACAATAAGCATTTTTATCTTTAAAATAACCGGATTCACGCGTGTGCCTGATCGACGGCATTCTATACTTAGTCCACGCGAGCGCAGCCGCGAGCACAGCTAATATAAAATATATTTCTTATGATTATTCAAAATTTTCGAATATGTTTGTTCTACGTAATCGTTGTCAAATTAATTTATCCGCTTCTAAACAATAAAAATAATATTTTAATCTTAATACTGAGATTTTTTTTTAAATAATATAATATGTTCTTTTAATAGAAATAAATAGTATTTATAGTTTTGTTCATTGTTTAATTTAGTTATTTTATTATAGGAGCAAAAAGATGATTCTTTACATTGACAAGCGTAATAAACAAAGAGGGCGTCACTGTATCTTTATTTCAAAGGTTAATTAAGTCCTCTAAAACTAGTCTCATTATTATGTGCATAGTTTAAAATAAATTATACGAATGCTCATCAAAACCTTATACTAGGTCATTTTGACAAGCGCAAGGGAGCGCTTGAGTGCTTAATTACGCTTATATTCGACTAGTTGCACCCCGTTGTTTCATTCCTGTGTTTAATTATAAAATTAATTACTGATAGCCTGATAGCAGTGAGTCTGAGCTTTCGGTGAAGGAAAATATCGTGATGAAACCATATCATGATGGTAGGCCATTTTCTAATGCCTGCCTGGCTAGCTACCACCCTCAAGATGGAAATCAGTCATCAAACACCAATAGGTGTTCCAGCAGCTACACTTAAGAGCCAGTCTTCCACTAAGCGTAGCGGTTTACCATCTTGGGCCACATCGTCATTTAAGATCAGGTCAGATTGTGGCCACAACATTTAAGCCTATAACAATTTAAAAAAAAAGTTCGGAACTTCTCGGTAATCCTTGGTTGTTGTCGGACGACCAACCCGTCCTCGATATCCACTATCAAGTACTTTGTACTCGCTTAGCGTGCTCTCTGAGCAAAACTTTTTGTGTAATAATTGATTCGCTGATAGAGTCGTAGGGTGATGCTAGAAAGACAAAATTGACCATCCAAATTGAGCTGAAAGCGTGTTTTGTAAATGTTTTTATTTTCGAAATCTATCAAGCCCGCATTTTTATTTGCAAACAGAATTATATCTGTGATTTTATAAAATATGTTATTGACAGGAAACGAAAACTGCGCTTCTTTCGCCTGACAAGTAATCTTGTCAAGTAGCTAGAAAATGGTGAAACTCCGAGGTTCTATTCGTTGACATCGACAGATATTGACGGTAAAGAATCGTTGTGGATTTACCACGTCCTCGAAATTCAATTTTTCAATATTTATTTGCCTGCCATTTTATATAATATAGAATTATAAAAAAAAATTGTCGAACAAAAGATAACTTTTATAATAAATATCTTTTTCCATAAGAAGTTAAAGTTTAGATATTTGTCAAAATATAAGCTTTCAATATATATTACATAGCGTACCAATAAATATTATATATCTCTGTTAAATTTCAAACTTAAACTTTAATCATAAATATATTTTTTACTTAAGCTTGTAATCAAATTATCTACTTCTTAAATTTCGATTCTAACCGCTGAGTAAAGGTAAATTTTCTTATGAAATTATTAATTTATAATTAATTATCAACGTCAACAAATTTAACGAAACAAACAGTTTCTGATGAAGTTTCCATAAAATTTTTTCTTTGTTACACTATTAGGATTTTTAACATTGAAATATGAAAAAAAAATGAAGATATCATTGGATATTATTTTTGTGGATCTTTAGGTTGGTATAATATTCTATCTTATATTTTATTTCTAATACGCGAAGTTACAACTATTGATTGAGTGACTGCGGTTCTTTGGTGAATCTAAAACTAATTTGGTGCTTGTTATTAGCTGTCAAGCTGTCTTACTTGAAGAGGATTTACCTCACGCGGGTGAAGAAACATTTTTCCAGTTATTCTTCTTTCCTTATGTCAATAATTATCCCTATATCAGAATGTGCCAAAGGCTAATCTATATACTAATATGATAAAGCTTAAGAGATGGTTTTTTTTCTTTGTTTCTTTGAACGCGCTAATATCTGGAACTACCAGCTGGTTTTAGAAATTCTTTTTGCATTTTTAGTCTATTTATTAAGGAAGGTTATAACAATATATGGGAAAGTACGTGGAGTGAGAATGTTTTTAGGTTACACTTGTCAGCTGGCGGCGGCGCGGTGAAGAGTTAGTAGAATAAATTTAACACGGGTCAAACCGAGGGGCACAGCTAGTAAAATATCAATTAATTTTATTAAATATATTTTAGAGGCTTAGCTTTAGACCACAATTTCACCTGATGTTATGTGACGATGTGTCTAGAGGGGCCTGGTTGTCAATTGCAGCTGTCGCAACACACATACATATTCGGTGCTCGTCGACAGATTTTCATTTTGAGCTAGGCGGGCATTACAAAATGTCGTACCATTATACTATCAGGGGCAAGTATTGTTTCATCACGTTGTTTTCTTTCACCGAATGTTTCTTTTTACGATTTCTAATGTTTTCATATGTTATAACTTATCAAATGAACAATTATATGGCTTCCTCTTTACATAATTACATTATAGTCAGGCGAGCTATTTTTGAGTTAATTATGGAAATGCAAACATGTCTGTTTTTTATGTTAATTTTTTATAACATATTCATGATCAATGGCTAGCGCTTTTCTCTGCGGCTTCGTTCGTATCGTAATTGAGTTACATCCCATTACTTGATTGCCATTGATCAGAAAGAAAGAGATCGAAAAAGGCAAGCACCATCCTTTATAATGGGCACAACGGCTTGCTACACAATTTATCGCGTTAATATTCCAATATTATAACTTTATTACATAATGTACATTCATTTCTATGCAAAAAAAAACTTTCATGTACATCTTCAAAAATTAATTTAACAGTTTGACAGACTGTAATGAAATAAATGAATCATGAATTAATTTAATTTATTATGAATGCATTCTTTGGTACTGCCTTTGCCGAATAGATGTTGTTCCTTGAATTATACAAACTTTCATCCCATCTTTTATACCCTGCAGTAATAAACTTCCAAAAACTATGAAACGTTTATTTTACTTTCTAACTGAATTGCTATATTGCCAATTTTCATACTTCTATCTTAAAAAATGATGAATTTTCATACACGTTTATAATCCCATTTTTCATCACCTAAGGGGTTGAACTTCCAAAAGTCCTTCCTTAGAATGCGCCTACAGTGTAAAAAGAACCCACGTGCAAATTTTCGCGATTCTAGCCCCAGTAAATATACATAATAAAAATACATATATATTAATGTACATGTCTACCAGGAAATTTATAAAAAAAATATGTCCAGACAGAACTATAATCTATACATATAATAAAATCGTAACTGATCGATGTCTGTACATAGAAGATATATGAGAAAAACTATTATTGGGGGTCTCTATAAACGCAGGAGAACCCAAAACAATGATTGTTAGAATTTTTGTCTGTTTGTCTGTTTGCCAACTTTTGTGCGCGCTAATCTCAGAAACGGCATAACCGATTTGGAAACGGTTTTCACTAATATATTCTGATAAGGTTCACTTAACATTTAGTGTTTGTTTTACTTCAATAAGTTCATAAATAAAAAATTTATATCGATTTAAAAAATCACGTCGAACATTTTTTTTATAAAAATGCTATAAAATAGCTCTTCAGTTGAATTAACTGAAATTTTAGCTATCTGTATATTATGGTTTGTAAAACGATGATGATCGAAACCTTTCATAAAGTTAAAAAATGAAGAGTTTAATAAAATGAAATTTCCAACATAAGTTGACCTCAGATCTATGTGTTAAATCATATTAAAATGGGGTCTGCATAGGCTGGCTATTGTCAGTTGAATATAGCTGCGCCGCTGCTAGGGATGGCAATTCATTTCGAAAAAGATTGATTCGAATCCAACTCTTATGAATCGATTCCTAAAAAAATCGATGTCTAAAAGATCCATCTCTCAAAAATTGATCTTTTTTCGATTCACTTTCGCATTTGTATTAACAATATAAAAATCCCTAAAATAGAAAATTAAAAGGGAACCACAACAGTCGATCTTTTGTAATTTCTACCTTACTAAAGTATCAGTTATTATAGAGAAACGTAGAAAGGTATAGAGAGAGAGAATTTATTACAGGTATATAGTGAAAGAGAATTCATTTCAAAAATTAATTATTATAAACTGTTTTCGTTAATTTGGTGTTGGGTAATAATTTACTGTTAGTATTTTAATTGGTAAATAACACTATAGAAAATGACTGCATAATTAGTTGAATAATCAATACCTACTAATATTATAAATGCGAAAGTAATTCTTTCTGTCCCGTCTGTTGCATTTTCAAGCCTAGACCGCTGAACCAATTTTGAAGAACTTTGGTTGAGAAAGGACATTGTTTACTTTTGGAAATAAAATTAGAAAGAGTGAAATGGGGGGTGAAAGTTCGTATAAAGAACCTAATTTTGATGAATTTTGATATAGAGATATGTAGGAATTTGGAGAAAGACTTTGGCTACCTTATGTGGTGAAAATAAAACTTTAATGGGTGAAATAGGTGATGAAGGTTTGTACGAAGAACCCGTTAAACCAATTTTGATGAATAGAGATATATTGGACCTTGGAGACGGACATAGGGTACCTTATGGCGCAAAGATAAAACATGAAGGGGTCAAATAGGGGATGAAAGATTGTATGAAGAACCCATTATTTCTCAATTTAGGGATATGAAAATTCATATTTATGATTTTAGGAAGAAATAAAAGGGTTTCGCGTTTTTGAAAAATGAATCGACAGGGTGGTACAATAAGGGATGATTTACGATACCCTACACATAAAGTGATAAATCCATCTATGACTTTCTATTGCTTTGTCGTGTTTAGAGGTCAGCCAGTGTTTATGCAATAATATAGAGGGGTGGTAGGTATCGCGACCACCATACAAATAGCGATAAACCCAACTATGAGTTTCTTTTGGTTCATCGTGTTCAGAGATCAGTCGGTGTATACAGTAATAATATAGTGAGGTGGTAGAGATCGCGACCACCATATCTACATCTATACATATAATAAAAGCGTAACTGATCGATGTCTGAACATAGAATATATATGAGAAAACTATTATTGGGGGCCTTTATCAACGCAGCAGGACCCAAAACAATGATTGTTAGAATTTTTGTGTTTGTCTGTTTGCCAACGTTGGTGCGCGCTAATCTCAGAAACGGCTTAACTGATTTGGAAACGGTTTCAACTAATATATTTTTGTAAGGTTCACTTAACATTTAGTGTTGGTTTTACTTCAATAAATTCAAAAATAAAAAAGTTATATCAATTTAAAAAATCACGTCGAACATTTGTTCGATAAAAGTGCTATAAAATAGCTCTTCAGTTGTATTCGTTGAAACTTTGAAACTGGTTTGTAAAATGATGATTATTATATATATTATATATGATGATATATATAAAGTTTACATAAAGTTAAAAAATGTACAGTTTCAGAGAATTTGGAACTTTCCAATATGAGTTGACCACACATCTATATAATAAATCATATTAATAAGTGGTCACCCTAGGTTGGATATAATCACGCAAGCAAGTCGAGTGCCGCATCGCTGCTAGGCAATTCATTCCGAAAAAGATCGATTCGAATACAACTCTGATGTATCGATTCACAATAAATCGAGGTCTAAAAGGCCGATCTCTCCAAAAAATTGACTGTCTTTTATTCACTTTTCAGATTTGTGTTAACAATATAAAAATCCCTATTATAGAAAACAAAAAGGACACCACAACAATCGATCTTTTTCTTTTTTTACCATGCTAAAGTATCAGTTAAAGAGAAACAAAGAAAGGTGTAGAGAGAGAGAGAGAGAGAGAATTAATTTCAAAAATTTATTATTATAAACTGTTGTCGTTATTCTGCTATGTGGTAATTTACTGACACCATAGAGAACGACAGCATAATGAAATGAATAATCCATACTAATATTATTATAAATGCGAAAGTAACTCTGTCTGTCCTGTCTGTTGCATTTCACGCCCTGAAATAGACGATGAAGGTTTGAACGAAGAACGCATGAAACCAAATTTGATGAATTTTGATATAGAGATATATTGGACCTTAAAGAAAGACATTGGCTTACCTTATGTCGTGAAAATAAAACTTTAAGAGGTGAAATAGGGGATGAAAGATTGTATGAAGGACCCACTATTTCTAAATTTAGGGTTATGAAAATTCATATTTATGCTATTAGGAAGAAATAACAGTGTTTCGTGTTTTAAAAAATAAGGGTGATTTACAATACACATAGACTGCACTCCTTGATACTAAGCAAAATGTTCCTGAGACATAAGCTTACATTATACAAAACATATGTCCGTCCTATCATGACATATAAGCTGCGCTACATTCGCCCATACGTCAAAGATCAACATTAACAAATTCCAAATCCTCCAAACCCGACTCTTACGTAAAATTAACAAAGCCCCTTGGTACGTTGGTCGAATCGTATATTAAATATGTAGAAATAAAACAGCAGAGCTAGAAGCTTTAGTTTTATAGTTAAGTATATTAAAATCCAACAGTAACACTTTATTATACGCAACGCGAGCAAACAAGAACAAGGAGTATCTATGCCAGTGTGAATGTAACATTTGTACGATAGGTGGCGCTAACCGGCTTATGTTTATTTCTTTACTACATCCTCCCTTAAACATAAGCCCATTTTTCTAGAGAAGTAGTCTAGCTTGATCTGTGGAGTCGCTTTGGTGAGGACGTCAGCAACCATCTCTCCAGTGTTGACATATTGTACCTCAATCTCCTTTTTACATATGTTCTGCCGGATAAAATGGTGCCGGACATCTATATGCTTGGTTCTGAAATTATAAACATCGTTTCCTGAAAGATTAATACAACTTTGATTGTCGCAATAAATACGTATAGTATGATGCTTGAGATGTGGCCAAAACTGTTCTTGCAGTTGTTTTAGCCATAGTGCTTCTTGGGTGCAGGCTGATAAAGACATGTATTCCGCCTCTGTTGTTGACAGTGCAACAGTAGGTTGTCGCTTTGAGCTCCAAGATATAGATCCTCCCTGAAATATAAAAGTGTATCCTGTGCAGGACCTTCTGTCATCTTCAGAGTTAGCCCAATCGGCGTCACAATAGGCATGAACGATTTCTTCTTCTGCACATTGTTTGTAAGACAAACTGTAGTTTTCGGTGCCTCGTAGATATTTCATTAATCGTTTTAAAGTTACCCAATGTTTCATTTCTGGTTTATTGTTATATTTGCTTAGGTAATTAACTACATAGCTAATATCTGGTCTCGTCCCTTGAGATAAATATAACATACATCCAATTACTTCTTGGTAAGGAATATTTCTCAATATTGCATTTTCTTCACCAGTTGAATGTAACTTTGTAAGTGGATCTATTGGTGTCTTGACAGGTTTACAGTCTGACATACCATATTTCTGTAGTACTTCCTGTATGTATTTCTTTTGGTTAATATACATAATACCATTTTTCCTGTCTCTCGTTACATGAAGTCCAATACAGTATTTTAATTCTCCCATGTCTTTCATGCAGAACTTCTCACATAACTTTTGTTTTACATGGTTTTTTGTATATTTTGAATTTGTGAATAAAATCAAATCGTCAACATAAATTGCTAAAAATAAAATATCTTTCTCACTGGATATTTTATAATAAATACATGGGTCCATACTTGAACGATTCAGACCTATTTCTCTGAGTGTAACATCTAGTTTTTTATTCCAATTACGGCTGGCTTGTTTCAGTCCATATAACGATTTTTTTAATAGACAGACATCTGTGTCATTGCCATTTTCATACATAGGTGCCTGTACCATATATAACTCTTCTTCAACGTCGCCTTGTAAGAATGCTGAAACAGCGTCCATTTGATCTATGTCCATGTCATATTTCGTAGCTAGTGCCAGTAGGTAACGGAGCGAGGTGTATCTTATAACAGGTGAGTAAACTTCATCATAGTCAATACCTTTTTTCTGAGCACATCCTTTCACAACTAACCGTGCTTTGTACTTGACTATGGTTCCATTCTCATCTTTCTTAGTCTTGTACACCCATTTACACGGTATTGCTTTCTTACCAGGTGGCAGTTTAGCTAATATCCAAGTTTTATTTTCAATTAATGACTTATATTCTACTTCCATGGCTTGTAACCATTGCTGTGAATTTGTGCAAGATAAAGCTTCTTCTAAACTCATCGGATCATTGCATATAGCCAGATTTGCATAACATAACTTGTCATCAGATTTCTTTGTCATTTTGTGTTTTTGTACACGCTTCTGGTTCTGTGGTCTTAGTGTAACATTGGAAAAATCATGTTCAAATGAACTGTTATCGGCTATCTCTCCACTGCTAGGTATATAAATAGAGTCATTTGCATCTGAAAAAGATAAAGATAAACTACTTTCTGAAGTAGGATTTTCAGAGTCTTGGTTAAGTGTCTGATCATATGTTTTGTTTTCCAAACTAGATTCATCCGGAGTTGGTACTTCTAATTCTGTACTCTGTGTACTTACACCCAACGTTAATGAAACTGGTTCTATGTTTGGTTTTGTCATAGTAAGTGTTGATTTTAAGTTTTCTTGACTTTCTTCTATAAATATAACATCTCTACTCTTCAAAATTATTCTTTTTTTTATGTCTAATAATCTGTATCCTTTTGTATTTTCACAATAGCCAACAAACCTCATTTCAGTAGATTTTGAGTCCCATTTTTGTCTCTGTTGTTTCGGTACATGAACCATGGCTTTACATCCAAATATTTTCATGTGACAAATATTAGGTTTTGTTCTTGACCACTTTTCTTCTGGTGTTATGTCATTAAGAACTCGAGATGGGGATCTATTTATAATGTAGGCCGCTGTTGACACAGCCTCGGCCCAACAGGTTTTTGGTAATTTTGCATCACTGAGCATGCACTTGGCGCGTTCTACTAGAGATCGGTTCTTTCTCTCACTCAAACCGTTCTGTTCAGGTGTGTAAGGCGTCGTAGTTTGATGCTTGATGCCGGAGTCTGAAAGATATTTCGAAAAAACTTTATTACAATATTCAGTGCCATTATCTGTCCGGATAATTTTTATCTTTTGATTCAACTCATTTTCCACTTCACATTTGAAGTTATGGAAAACTGAAGTTATATTTGATTTGTCCTTTAAAAAGTATACAAACACTTTTCTAGAAAGATCATCAATAAATGTTATAAAATATTTTGCCCCTCCCATTGATGGAGATTCCATGGGGCCACAGAGGTCTGAGTGAATAACCTCAAGAAGTGATGTTGCTCTTGATCCTTCATTTTTAAATGGTAATCTAGTTTGTTTCCCTTGTATACATGGAATACATGATTTACTATCATTTTTTGTAATTTTCATCCCTTCAGTACAAGTTTCTAACTTTTTTACATCAACATAATTGAGGTGTCCCATTCTACGGTGCCATACATCTAAACTCTCAATGCTATCAGTGGCAGTAAGAAATGCGCCTCCTCCTACAGTATTCAATTTATACATGTTGTTGGTTAGTCTCGCCGTTGCTACTAATCTTTTTTCTTTGTTGTAAATATTGCAGCCACAACTATGGAAATTAACTTGACATCCATTTTTAACTAACTGGCTAACTGACAATAAGTTAGTACTCAGTTCTGGTATAAACAAAATGTCTCTTACCTGGATTTGGTTTACTTTACCATCACTACAGCAGAGATTGAGATCCAAATTTCCCATCTTCTGTACGGTAACTGAAGAATTATTGGCCACCTTTATACTTTGTATCGGAGGTGTCTTTGTTTCATATAACCAATCAGATCTTCTTGTCATGTGCATGGATGCACCAGAATCCACGTACCAATTATAATCGTCCAATGCTGTGTAAGCTGAAAAAACTGCGGCATAATTTTTATTAGTACTAGAACTTTCCTTTTTGTTGGCAAAACAGTTCTTACTCAGATGCCCATATCTATTACAATTGTAGCAACGGGGACCACGGGGTTTATTTTGATTATTCTGGGAACTATAATTTTTCTTTATTGGGTATCTATGCTTTGTGTACAATGCAGTAGTGTCAGATTCCTTTTTCACTTCTTGTAGCAACTTAGTTTTGATAAAATCTGCACTTATTACAACACCAGAGCTTTCTATTCCCATTATCATTGGTTTGTACTGATCTGGCAAACCTGCTAACATTAAAGTACCCAACCATTCATCGTCAATTTTGAAGCTTATATTTCTCAGCTTATGAGCGGTAGTTACTAGTTTATTTACATAATCCTCAATATCGGTACAACTATCTAGGTTTGTATTAATAAGATCACGTAATAAAGCTACTTTCCTGCTCAATCCGGAGTCTTCGAACGCAGACTTAAGTTTGACCCACACATCCCGGGCACTCACAGCTTGTTCTATGTGGTGGTAATTATTTGGGTCAACCAGGAGAATAATCTTGCTTTTGGCCTTTACATCCTTGGTAGCGTCAATGGTTTCCTGTTTGTCAGGATTCACACACGACCACAAATCTTCGTGCTCTAAGTAGGCTTTTACAGCGAATTTCCACGTATTGTAATTGTCCCTTCCGGTCAGTTTATCAATATGCACGGTGTTTATCGACATTGCTTCGGAAACTGATAGGTTTTTATATAAAATACGCTGCAAAAATTAATAACCGGAGTCGGCTACTTAACCTCACTTTTTATTACACGCGGTACTTTACTTTTCGGAACTAAACTTGTAACTTTTTACTAAATACTGTTTCTAATTATTATGAGATAGGCCCATAACCTGTAGAAATAAAACAGCAGAGCTAGAAGCTTTAGTTTTATAGTTAAGTATATTAAAATCCAACAGTAACACTTTATTATACGCAACGCGAGCAAACAAGAACAAGGAGTATCTATGCCAGTGTGAATGTAACATTTGTACGATAGGTGGCGCTAACCGGCTTATGTTTATTTCTTTACTACAAAATATCTTACGCGATCGTACTTCGACACTGCTTCGAATCACGTGAATCCGTTGGTCAAAGCTGCCGCGACTTAAACCCCAAAACCGAACCTCCCACGCGAACAACTCCGGTCGCGAATATCTTCACCGAGCCCGTTTATAAGATCGAGGAAATAAACAAATACTACTCCACCGTCTCTCCAAACAAAGCGTGCTAGCGCCCACGCCCGCGAAACCACCGTTCCCTCCGCAGGGGAAGGGCGGCTAATTTCGTTCCCGCAAACCCGTAATGTCCTCGCTCTCTTACGGCAACTCAAGCCTGATCCGTTCCCCCGGTGTAGAACCCTTGAGTCATGCAGCCGCTCGCGCAATACAGGTGACACTGCACTTGCAATCACGCAGCTACCCACACACATCATTACACACAATATGTACATACATACGTGCACACCACATAAGTACATAGATTCTGTAAGGGACCTTTTTTTCTTTTTTTACGATAGTTACTTTCGATCATGTTTCCAGAATACTATATACGTATACACATCTTCATTCCTTTCTCCCAGGAGGCAGGGAAATGTTATATGTATGCGTTAGTGTAGCTCGAATTTTCTACAGATAGGGAATTAGTCAGTTCGCGACCTTTTCACAATCGTGGTAATAGCCCAAGTCGACGTCCGGCCACTTTGGCACCTTTTTGCGTATGTTGCTCACGCTTTCGCGGCTGAATGCCTTAAGCGTTCGCCCCCAAGTCTGGTGAAGCTGTCAAAACCATAAGTGGCTCTATTTCTTTAGGGCTCCTTAGGCTAACAGTATAGTCAGTGAGAAAGAAAAAAACCATCTATAATTTTCTTTTGGTTTATCGTGTTCAGAGATTAGTCAGTGTATATACAGTAATATAGCGGGGTGGTAGGGATCGCGACCATCATACACATAGTGTTAAACACATGTATGATTTTCTTTTGGTTTGACGTGTTCCGAGGTCAGTCCGTGTATAGATACTATTAATAATTTTGTAAAGCGGACGAGTTTTTTTTTATCTGTTTGTTTAAACACGGTAATCTCTGGACAACTGGTAGCGGTTGGATTCGAAAAATTCTTTTTGTATATGATAGCCAGATTCACGAATAATAGTATAGGCTATCTGCAACTATTCTATACCTCTCAGCTAGCCTTAAATATTGATTTTTGTTTAAGTAAGTCGAAGTAAAAGTCTTCCCGAACTACTTTATCCGCATGCGCTGGCGTAATGGTTAGTGATACGTAAATATAATATTCTACAAAAATATTGTTCTTTAGTATATCTAAAAAAGTCTCCGATAACATATGCCTATTTCTTAATAGCATAAGCCACAATAAGGTATTTTGCGAGTTTTTATGTTGAAGATTAAAAATTGATTTTGAGCTTTATTTTTAGGCTTATTATAATATAATAATAATAATTAATTCATAAAGGAAGATTAATATCCTTCTGAACAAAGTTATTTCATCATAAAAACAATTGAAATTTTTCTTTTTAGAGTATGTAATTAGGACACATAGTTCAGGAGAAAATGAAAAATTAAAATAATTTGTACTTGCGGGAAGTGATATCAATTATGATAGACTACACGGGTCCGTCGCGTTGGCGGCGCGGTATTTGTTGGATAAAAACTCGGGTGAAACCGAGGGGCACAGCTAGTAAATTAATATATTTACATACAAAATATAGTTAGAAATACTATAAACACTTACTCATGTGATGTGGCTCTCTTTTGTTCCAGGACAAGTTAAGGTTGGTTTTGAGCTCTTCAGCTAATTGCTACTCAACTCGCTGGCTGATTCTATTCAACCTTAAACAAAGATGCTGACATATTGTTTTGTTAATAAAAATGACTTTGGGACATATTTCCAATAATACTGGCTCCTACCTTCTCCTAATTAGTAAAACTTGATTATGTCGTATGTGTATATTGGGTACTTGAAACGAAGCGTGGAGTGTCATTTCAGCAGGCCAAAATGACATCGACGACTGCCGATAAAATCTCGCTGTTGTTTGTATACTGTAGCGAACTGTATAGCCATTTTTAATGGGAATCAAATATCTTTTAAATATATGAAATATATTCCTTCTACAGTGGAGATACTGTTTTTTTTTTTAAATAGTTTTAAAAAAACGAAGTCCATGGCGGTCGCTGCTATTATGCCGGCTTAAATAAAAATATCTCTTCACTTTACGCTTGAAGGACTCGATGTCGTAAAAAGGAGGAAACACATTGACCGGGACATGGTTCCACAGTTTCACGGTACGACAATGATAAGACATAGAAAACTTTGTAGTTCGTGTCGTAATGGAGGTTACCATAAAACGATGGCTCCGAAGTCCAGCGTGTGTGATTCTGTTATGGAAAGGAGGGGAGGAAATTAGAGTGAATAGTATTTTAGAACACTCACCATGGTATAGACCTCTGATCACCGCCCTATGAAAATTGTTATTAGATTGCCACGTATAACGTTATCAGTAAGTCGAATGTTTGAATGAGTTTAACATATGGATGTTCTGGCTAACTTCTTTGTTTATCAATTAATTTGGATGATTATTATTTTGTTTGATAGGGGGTACCTCAAGGGTGTTCCCATTTTAATTTCATTGGAACTGGACTTTCAACTTCGTTGATACACCGGGGAACTTTTCAAAATCATTGAAGTTGATTTCCTTTTTTGTTAAAAATTTTCTTGTAAACATAAGCGTTATAGACCCTTAGGCGAAATGTAGTTATTATCTGTTTCTGAACCAATTTTTCTTTTTTTTTACATTAGTGTGAACGTTTCCGATCAATATCATTATATTAATACGTGAAGCAAAAACTTTGTACCCCTTTTTAAGCGTATTGCGTTCACGTATACTGTGGAGATTTGGCATGGTTAAAGTTTATATGGAGAAGGAGTGCAGAAAGCTAAAATTTATCTATAATATCTTTTAGTAATATATTAAATTAGATAAATTAATACTATGAATCCCAAACCGATCAGTGCCATTGAACTTAGACCCCCCGAAATATAGACATTGTCACTCAATGAAAAGTGACAGCAAGTCTTATGATTCATTGTTTATGTGTCTAACAGAAAATAGTTTATGATTAAAAAGTCGCTGGTCGAATTTTGGTCACTGGAAGACCGTTAGGTAGTATTATTACTTCATTAAATTGTAATGCGAATTGGTTTCATTCTGGTGCAAACAGTGTAATTGACTACCGAAGTGTTCGGGGAAGGTTCGTCGAACTAAATAAATGATTCAGCAGGATTTCCTCGAACGTCTTTCACTTTAGCTGAAAGTTTACTTCATTAATAAGCGAGTTGTTTGTCTTTTTTTTTTAACTATTTTATATGATAAACAACTATAGACACATTCTGAAGTGATTCTTGATATAATTATGACTTGAACGCATTCTGCAATTTTTACTACGGAGTTTTGTGGCGATATATATTCAATTCTTTTAATTGGTTTCTATATTAAAAAAATATTTTTAGAGTGTGAGGTGTCTACTCTGATTTATATTATATTCTCTATGTACCCTATATAAATCATTGCAATTCAAATAAATATTAGTTGATATTTAGTTTTCTTGCTTATTCATTTGTCTTCTCCTTACAACATCACAAATAGCAAACTAGGTAGAGCCTGCATCTTGTAAGTCAAGATACGATTTAACAAAAACATCTTATCTCAAACACCTCGGGTCGCCATACAAGATTACCATTACTTATTGAAAATGAATTAATATGCCTAAGCCAATATCTATTATACATTATTTACATACATACATAAATCACGCCTATTTCGCAACGGGGTAGGCAGAAGCCACGTCCTTCCACCTGCTACGATCCTGGTATACATCTTCCGCTTCTTCAAAATTCATTAATATTTTCATGCATGCTCGTCAGTTTAGAGTATCCTTGACCTACATTAATTGTCTTTTATTAATATTGTGCCAATTTTTTAATTTATAATTTTACACCCGTGCCAAAATGCCATTATCTTTCGCGTAAATAATTTATTCGAACTCAAAAATACAAATTCATACAAACTCACAAATAACTTCTTCAAAATAAATGGAGTATTGACGTACTCGTACTTACAGTTTCTGCTTCTATGGTCCTCTTGTAGATGTCTTCTTTCTATATTGTTTGTTTTCAGTACACTGGTAAAAACAGAACTGTCTTGAGTCGAGATACGGCTCGATTATATACTCAAGTAAAACGATCACGAAATTACTTACAGGTACTTGAATTTTTAAAACTGGAGTAAACAACATAAGACATCGTTTTTAAAAGAAGTGGAGCGTTCTATTATTGATAATTATTGTTTGTTAACGCGACCCGAAAGATAAGTTTTTGTATATGTTAGTAAAAGTAATGCTTCCTCAAACTTATGACAACATACTCGCTGTTTCAAGTACATTCTAGAGGATTCTAAAGATCTCGAGAATAGTGATTTTTTCATTTTTAGTCAAATCGTAACAATAATAAGGTGGCAAACAAGCATACGGCCATTCCGATGGTAAGCGGTCACCGTATCCTATGGACGCTTGTAAAACCAGAGGTATCATCACTACCGCATTGCCGACTTTGAACCGTCTTTCTCCAAGGAGCTCTGAAACAGAAACACAACACAAGGTTATTTGGCTGTGATCTTCTCTAGGATAGAGGTATCCCAATATTCGAACTGCCCCAGCATGAGAGAAATCTAGCAAGTTTCTCTGTACCCTACCCCTCTTGAAAAAACGAAACTAATTCAATAATGAAATATATTAAACTCAAATTTTAATGTGATGCCTCAGACTCTATAACTTTTTGACACTGATCCGCGTCTGTAATTCTCGAAGTTTTTTCAATCAATTCAGATCATCTACTTTATATTCAGATGGCTATTGACTGTGGGAAACTTTTCCGGTTCGCAAACCGTATCGACTATCGGAGATGGGCGCGGTGTCATGCTAATAGTATTTTTGCAAGACTTTTTGTTTATTAGGTAGTTTTATTTTTGTTTCTATTTTTATTATTATTATTGGTTACAAATATTTTAAATACATATGAAATATAACTATTGCGCTTAAATAGTTCGCATTGTCCAAAACTTTTTATTTTTCAGCCTACATAACAGTTTGCTAAGTGTTTGTTTTTGTTTTCGTTTGGAACTGTAGAATTATAAGCTTGACTTGGTCGATAAATTATACATAATTAAATATTAAACAAACTGTTTAACGCCTTAACACTTTACGTGACAACATATTACAATGCTTGAAGTAGAACGCCCTGAACTACTCAGCTTCCCGAGATTTATAGGAGCATCGCCACTAACGTAACGCGCGCGATGGTATGATGTCACGGAGTCAGTTGACAGTCTCTAATATGTGATGTTACAATAACAATCGTTACTTGTTTTTTATTGAATTTATATGTAAATCATCTTGGAGACGTTTTTGCTTTTGTAGTAGTGTAATACACGCAGTGAGTAAAACCGGATTAAACCTAGTAGCTATCACGTGCTTTGTACTCTAACTAAAAACGTACACCTACAGTACCTACACGTGTACTATACTGTCTCCACAGAAACGTCTCCAAGCTAATATGGCTGTAGATATATAACTATAGAAGATAATATTACTTGACTTATCTACACTAATATTATATAGGGGTAAATTTCTTGAGATTGGATGTGCGAGAAAATCCCTGGAACTACTGATCCAATACTAAAATTCTTCACTGATAGGAAGCTATATTCAGTCTGATAGTTATAAGCTATGTTTTATTGTTATTAATTTTTATATACTAGCTGGCGATCCATACGTTGATCTACCTTTTCCGGTAGTTAATAGCTCGAGCATAGCGTCACTAATCGGATACTAATATAGCTATGAACCATCGTCTGGATAAATCAAATATATTTTGTAAATATGAGCAATTCTGAAGCAATGATGGCTATGTTGGTAGTGTGTATGGACTTCGCGTCGATCGACGTGAGATAAAACCTCTGCAATGAGCCTGAGCTTTCGGTGAAGGAAAACATCGTGATGAAACCATAGCAGGGTGGTAGGGTTTTTTCTAAATTGAAAATCCGTCGTCAAACACCAATAGGTGTGTTTCGGCAGCTACACTTGAGAGCCTGTCTTTCACTTGGCTTAGTGTGCTCATCTCGGATCAGGTCAGATCTGATCTTAAGATCAGGTCAGATAGTAATCACAACGTTAAACCTATAACGATAACTATTGTTCAAGTTGTTTAGAAATTATAGATTCAATATGAGACGCACAAAAGGTTTTCATATAAATTTAACGAGTACGAAGTCACGGGTGGTTGCTAGTATAAATATATTATTATTCTTTTTATTGATCTACGAAATGAAATAAATTTGGTGTAAAATTTCCATTGCTAATTGCCCCTTCGAATAGCGAAACAGAAACTATTAATTCAAACAATAATTAGCGTCAGGTCAAAGGAAGACCTTCAGGTATTATTTATATTACATTTAATGAAATTTCGGATACCGACCGACATAATTAAATTTATAGAGAAAGCCTCGCGTTCTTGTATAAATATTGGTACTATCGCTACAACGTAACATAATAATTTTGGCGTAATAGAATTATGTATTTAATTTAAATATATTATAATATAAAATACAAGCCAAATAAAATCATAAACAACTCATCGCTGGTTACTGTTAACATGCTGACTTGCAAACTTCTCGGCATCTGGATTTTGGTTGATCTCGAAACGTGATAATCTAAAAAAAATCACTCTCGTGGATTTGTCACCATAATATGTATAGTAATAATAATAATATAATGGTCTTGACCAAATTGAGGATACGGGCGGCTATTTTCGCTCCCGCACACCAACCGCTGCGACCTCCCTTTCTCGCGGCAACTCAAGCCTAGGTCCATTCCTCGGTGTGAAACCCTTGAGTTTGGCAGCCACCCACGCGATTCAGGTGACACTACACTTGAAATCACTTAGCTACCCACACACATCATAACACACAACATACATACGTGCACACCACATAGGTTCATAGGCTCTGTAAGGAACTTTTTTTTTTTTTACGTTAGTTAGTGTAGACCATATTTCAGATCACTAAATACATATACACATGTTCCTTCCTTCCTCCCAGGAGGCAGGGACGTGCATATATGTACATGTTAGTTTAGCTCAAATTTTACGGATAGGGAGTCAGATCTCAAATTCTTTGTCGCGGCAACAGACCAAGCCGAGGTCTGGCCACTTTGACCCTTGCGCGCTTGCTGTTTACACTTTCGCGACTCAGTGCTTTAAGTGCACGCCTTTAAGCCCAGTAAAGCTGTAAAACCAATCAACGTCTCTGTTTTTGGATAGGGTAAGGTCAGATCGAAAAAAAAAAAACCAAGTCGGTATAGACATATTACCACAGGCTAATCGTGGAACTTGACACGTTCAAGTGGCACTATGGCGTATGTCACATGTGGTGAAAGGTGGTCATGATTCCGTCGGAGAAAATTCTCTTGTCCTACCACTCAGGACAGCGTCATAAATTGTTCGATCTAAATTATGTATTAAATTTCATAAACTCTTTTTGTTGGTTCAGACAAAAACTTTAACGTATATTGGGCTAGTTTCGTATTAAATAGAATAATATATTAGTTGACTGTTCGAATACTTCACATATTAAATAATGTAAACAGCCTAATAGCTGTTATATTAGAGCAAACAGATTGTTAATAGATGGCGCCTCCTACATGTTAGTTGAAGTTGATAGACAGCATTCCTAATGAAAAAGTTTTTTAGTAAAAAAAATTTATAACAACACTAATATTACGTTATTTTTATATTCTTTGTCGATAGCGCGAAAGAAATAACTTTAAAATGATACTTTAATCATTAATTTTAATGAACAATTTAGAAAGAAACACTATTGATAAATAATGTGTACAGATATTATATTATTATTATTTAGGTATTGAGGTAGATCATAGAATTTAGACTAAAACTTCTAAAAGGATTTGTTGGTTATTTGCGTAAATAGTTGCTGATCATGGGAAAGTTCCCTTTGCGTTAAGAAGAAAATATTGGTTGTCCGAACTCAAACAAGTGCAAAGAAACAGTGAAAAGCAGGTGCCGCTAAGAAAAGTAATGAAGAAATAAGCCTCTTAGTATTAGAAATTTACAACATTGGACGTTACAAATATTAACTCTTTTTTTTACTAAGTTTTAATTTAAATATTAGTACATTAGATATATTTATTCATCAATTACATTATTGGCTACCGAGATATAATGGATTTCCTAATATTGAGTTAAAATTTTAGGATACATGAAATACTAGAGAGATATAATAAGAGATTATGTATTTCTATAGGTACTTGTAAAGCAGAAGTGCAAAGAAAGCCTGATTATTTAGCAACCAACGGGTATACAAACAAGGATAATCCAAATCCAGGCGGCCGGTCGCTAAACACAAAACCGAAACATAGTTCACAACATGATGGAAGAAAACATGTTGTGCGTCAGGGTCACCTACTTAGGTAAGACCAGAGCGAGAAGAAACAGAGGTTTACCTTATGCTCGCTTTGTTAATAATCGGATGCTAAACATGTCATTTTCAGTGAGAACCAAACGCTCTTTCTTATGAAAGCATGTTCACATTATGGACCGCATATTTTTTATTCCAAAGCAAGAAAATGATAACTTTACGTGCAGTTACATAAAAACTGACAACACCGCTTCAAATGATACCAGAAGTCAGAAAAAACGACATCTTACAACGACACGACAGTCAAATCTTTGCTGAGTGTAATGAGTTAAGTAAAAATACAATATTACTCACAACGGAATTTTCTTGAAAGGTGGCTCAAGCGTAACTTTTTATTAATACTTAGGTACATTCATGGGATGTTAAAATTTACGAAGCTTGTTATAACTTTCAATAAACATCGTAACAATAAGCTTCCGGGTTATAACACGCCTACTTGATTCCGGATTGGACATTTGTTAACCAATTTGCAAAAAACCTTGTTTTTTACATTATATTATACTATGTTGGTTTACGTTTGCAATCATTGCATACAGAACAGCTTTATAGTGTATTGGTACACTGGGAAATTTTAGTTGGTTGAAATCCATAAGGAACTAATATGATTGTGTTTAGGTTCTCAATAAGTAGACTCTTCATCGATGTATAATTGATTACTTATTTGCACTTTTCGGATCATGAAAACCTCGTAATGAATACAGAGAATGTCCAAGTGAAAATAAACTAAAAAGCAGTGGCTTCCAATTTTTATGCTACTAATCTTCCCAAATTTTTTCCCACATGTCCCTATCTTTTAGTTTAAATTATTTAATATAATATCTATATTACATAAAATAATATTGAATTTAACCAATGTACTAAATAGTTACCTACGTTACGAAATGTTTTTTATTTATTTGTAGATATTACGGTATGCATAGGTATTAATTTGGCTATTAAATTTTTTTAACGCGTCCCGGTGCAATATTATAATCAATATTATTGCATAGCCAGCAAGATTGGAATCCGCGGCTTAAGATACAAGTGGTATTAATTTTTTTCAGTTGTGACTGAAGAGGCTGCCTCTTTATGGAACAAAAAAACTGTAAGCTTGAGCTATGTTGAACTGCATCACGTCGAATATCAAATTACGCATCTAGTTTGAACTGAATCACGTCAAAAATATCAAATTACGCACCTAGTTTGTTAGTACAGAGAAATATAATTTTATAATACATAAGAAAGTGTCTTTTATAAAATGGTAGGAAAATGATGTTACTTTAATAACACTTAAGGATAATGTTCTTAATTCCAGAGCGACAACGCGACGATTCACTAAAGTCGACATTAACGAATCGTAAATGCAAACGAGATTCCTCTAAAACTTTGCCAATAAATTTGAATAATACCGTGAACTTAGTTGATGTACTAAAAGTTCAAGAGCTCTCTCAAATTTTAAGAATTCATTGACAGTTTATTAAAATCGTTGAGTTCGGTAGCCTTCAGTAATTATTTCTGAATAGGGAGGCTCAAAGATGGTGTTTTTAGTTTGTATATTTTTTCCCATAATTTTGTGTCAATACAATTGCTGTTGGCTTTAGTTTTTTTTTATCTATGCTAATATTATAAAAATTTAAGACATCGATTGTTTTTTGTTTGAACGCGCTAATCTCTGAAACTATCGGTTAGATTTCAAAAACTCTCTTTTATTGATGAAGGTTATAGGCCATATAAATTATCGCTACGACACTAAATAGCTGAGCAGTAACAATGAACGTCAAGCAATCTGGCAAGTTGTAGCCAAGTTCAAGAAGTGAGAACAACGTTAGGCTACACGGGTGCGTTGGCGGCAGTGCGTTGGAGAGTTGGTTTAATGAATTTTATACGTAAGAAACTGTGTAGCACCGCTATTATATTATGAAGTAGTAAACAAGTATACAGTATACAAGTTATCACTTCAGCCTAAAACTATGTATAACCACCAATATCAACAGACCCATAGTTCTGAGGCCAGTCATAATATGCAGGTTGCTTCTCCTGACGACTGAGATAGAATACCTCATATGCCAGTATGTGTTGCCAACCAAACCCATCTTATCGACCACGTTTTCTCTTAATAAATAAAATTATTAACCAGAATCCAATAATCATGTTCAACGTGTTCCGTGCTAGATTTTATTTTTTTAGATTCACTAATTCTTCTTCTTCTTCCGGCTTCCTCTAATATACTCAAAGCTTATTCTATCCATTCTTGTCACTCCGTACATCCATCTCATTATTCGCATATCTACTACATGCACTCTCCTTTCATCCACCGCTTTCGTAGCCCTGCACTCTGATCTATAGAAAACGACAGGTCTTACACTTAGCTATGAGGAAACCGAAGAAATTATTAAACCTTAACATCAATTTCGTTTCAAGCACCCACAACCACCCATTCAAGCAACAATCACCCGCCTACACACACACCCACACCCACACGCATGCACGCACGTACACATAAATACTCGTATACACTCTACAACTCTAAATATTGTTAGTTTAATTGAAAAATGTAAAAAATTGTTGTATTTTTAGTTGTATTTACATTGTATTATGGAACGCAGACTACTGTTGTATTGCCTGGCAGTGAGCGCTATTGGCTGCGACACAGTTTTCACTAATGTGGCTAATATCGTACATTTTTGTTATTTGTGAGATGATTTATGGTTCCAATAAATTATTATTATTATTACAATGGTTTTATAGATTTTCCCCTTCGGGGATCGCAATAAACTATAACTTTATAAAATTGAAGTGTCTGTTTATAAAAAATAACGACTTTTACTAATTTAATATAAAAGTATATACGATAAATATAACAAAATACCAATTATTAACATTTTTGTCTGTCTGTCTGTTTGTTCCGGGTAATCTCCGAACCGGTTGAACCGATTTTGAGGGGACTTGTACTAACAGATAACTGATGTTATAAGGAGTAACTTAAACTTACTTTTATTTTAGAAAAAGAATAAGGGTGTTCTCTTTAAATTACCGGCATGATTTGCGCATGTGTCCGATTGAGATGGCATGCTGTAGTCCACGTGAGCGAAGTCGCGGACACAGCTAGTTATTATAATAAATTTATAACTCTGCGACAAGGGATTAAAATTATATATAAATCCATGGCTATAGTGCTAGCTTACATAAATAACCGTGTTTAAAAATAATCCAATATTTTATATAAGTACTCGTGTGAAGTGTGTTTGTTACCTTAATCTATAATAACAGAGATGGTTTCAGCCGTTAAATTAATTACTTCATTTCACTGCCTGTGAATAGCGAGATTATTTACGAACCTCATGAGGTTTCGATGTGATCACAGCTTAAATTAACAAGAAACAGTATATTAATTAAATATTTTACATGTGATATTACCAGACGTGTATCTTGTACCCTGAAGCGTTACGAGTATAAACCGTAAGTTTAGTTTAGTACTTGATCACATAAATTTTATTTTGTGTTAAAATATAAACATAATAAAAAATAAAAAAGCGGCCAAGCTCGAGTCGGACTCACACACCGAGGGTTCCGTACTTGTAACAGCCACATTCACCGATATAATTACGTAACATTACTGAAGAAAGCACCGAACAATTCTAATGAAAAGATAAATTATATTGAGGGACAAACTTAACTTTGCCGTTGGAAAACTATTGTCCTCATATATCGATATATGCCGTAGTCAATTTACCAACTGCAATTAAGTTTGTGATATATTTACAATTTTCGGATTTTTTCCTTGTGCTATAACGCTATAAGACAAAGCTTCTTGCCAAATTTCATGATTCTAAGTCAACTGGAATTATCTACCCTACAGGCTTTTATTCCTTTTGTGAGTGTTAAAATATGCGGCATATATGTACAATCGCATCTTTTCATTGCGTTGACTTACACGTTTGATTTTTTCACAGCTCCAAAGGATTACAAACTTAAGTAGTTCATATTAGTTTCAATTTAATACCTCCACGGATGCCAGAGTATAAGGGTTCCTTTTTTCCTTTTGAGGTATGGAATCCTAAAATAGAATGCTTAACGTGTTTATCACATTATGCTATTGTTTATATTTATTACATTAAATTCAAGTATATCGGTTTCAATAAAACACGGCAGTGTAGCAGCCAATTCGGGAACGGGCGACACCGGCTATTGTGTATTATATTTACACTTTTGAGCCCTCCGTAAGTATAAAACTATTCGACCTACAGATTTGGAATGTTTTACGTTTAATATTCTTTTCTTGAACATCTAGAATAAATAAATCTATTATAGTTCTTGAGTTATTAGGGTCTGAAAAGTAATATTTTTATCACTGACTGACTTCTAATTGATTCAGACTCTTGAAATTAGACATCAAAATAGATCATTCAGTATGTACAAAGAAAAGGAACAAAAATCTTCAAAAATGTAAAATTTTCAACTATGTAATACTTATTAACGGCGTTTCCATCTACTCACCGATACATGACGTTTTGCAGCTCTTCAAAAAGTAATGATATCCCATCAACAACATAAATGTGAAAAAGTAGACAAATTTGGTAGAAACTAGGTTCAGGGTTGTCGTTACCGATAAAAGAGCTGAGATCTGAAGGGTGCCAAGTTCCATAGCAGTTCCTTTAATTATAGCTGTAACATATATGTCTTTCAGTTCATTTACAAAACAATTTGTTACTTACTATTGGGGTTAGGTAAGTCAGAACTAAACTCGGTGGTATTTTCCCAGTTATCTCTATTTTTATAATCACTGAATATTTTTTTTACATCTAACTACACTGTTAGCCTTAGGGGCCCTAAAGTCGCTGCGGCTTTTACAGCTTAACCGGACTTGGGGGCGAGCGCAGAGGGCACTCAGCCGTGAAAGTTATTAGGACGACTCGCACGAGGGTGCCAAAGTGGCCTAAGTGTCAAAGTGGCCTAGGAGGAAGGAAGGGACCATGCGTATGTGTATTTATTTATCGGATTTTTTTTCTAAACCAACTAGCACAAAACTAACTAGCGCAAAAAAAGAAAAAAAAAAGATACCTCACAGAACCTATGTACCTATGTGGTGTGCACGTAATGTTGTATGTAGGTAGCTAAGTGATGCACGTATAGTGTCACTTGTATCGCGCGAGCGGTTGCCTGACGCAAGGGCTTCACGCCGAGGAAACAGACCTAGACTTGGGTTACCGTTGGAGAGGGTGGACGTGGGGGGTGTGCGGGAGCGAAATTTACCGTCCGTCCTCTGCGTAGAGAACGGTGGTTATGCGGGCGTGGGCGCTGACACGCTCTGTTTGGAGAGACGGATGAGTAATATTTATTTGCATTTTCGATGCGATCGTCCGGGCCGGTAAAAATATTGCACGGCCGGCGTTTATGCTGGGTGGTCGTGGTTCCGCGACATAAGTAGCTGCTGCTTTAATTGGCGGGTTCGCGTGATTCGACGCGGTGTCGAAATACGATCGAGAGAGCTGTCTCTAACGTAAGCATGAATCGAAGGAAGATCCATATCTCTATGGAGATCTTCGCTTCGAATATACTTAGGGGCCCCGGTGAGACGATAAAGAAACCTTTTCTGTATAACCTGTAACCGTTTAAAATTCGACTCGGACATATGTGAGAACGCTGCGCAACTATATGTCAAAATCGGTCGGATGCACATCTTGTAGAGCGTGAGTTTATGTCTCGTAGACCCGGCCCTGTTCCTAACTCTACGGGTGTGAGGTCTTAAAGAGAGCTTACTATCTAGTGTTACACCTAGATATTTGGTCTCTCTCACAAAGGGAATCGGATTACTGTAGAGTTCAAGAGGCTTGAGCCTCCACGGCAACCGTGATGAGTCCGCATCGAAGAGCATCGCGGCGCTCTTCGAGGGATTTACGGCTATTCGCCACTCGTTAAACTACTTCCCGCGAGTGGTCACAGCGCGTTGGACTTTGTGTCTGAGGTAGAATCTATTCCTTCTCGAGGCATATACGACTGTATCGTCAGCGTAAAGCCCTACCTTGACCTGCGGGAGTCTAGGTAGGTCACTGACGTACAGGTTGAAAAGACTAGAAGCCAGGATCGAACCTTGGGGGACGCCTGAGCGTATAGGACGGGGCGTAGATAATTCATCTTCCACTCTATAGCGAAAGGTGCGATCTGACAGATAATCGCGAATGATTTTAATCAACCTATCGGGGACTTCAAAGCAGAACAACTTGTAGATAAATCCCTCGTGCCAGACTTTATCAAAGGCCTTGGCGACATCGAAAAAGACCGCAAGTGTTCGGCGGGGCTTATACAATTCTGCAAAATTAAACGTAACGTGATCCATGTGGCGGTGCACTTGATGAGTGCAAGAATGTCTAGCACGAAAACCGAACTGCTCAGGCGGATAGAGGTTTTTCTCCTCTATTACGGACTTGAGACGGTTCAGAAGGAGCAGCTCGTAAATTTTCCCTAACGTATTTAAGAGACTGATCGGGTGGTAGCTGTCGGGAAGCGACGCGCTCTTGCCGGACTTATCGTAATCTTTTTTTTTTTTTAGAACTGACTACACTGTTGGCCTTAGGGGCCCTATCCAAAAACAGAGCCGCTTTACCGGACTTGATATCTTAACCTTTCCGATACGCATCCTTTTATCCTTGCTCTTTTCGGTAGTGGTGTTGTTTTTGACGTTTGTGATTGGTCTCCTCGCTGGTTGATGCGCGCCAACGTCTATGATTGGTCGTCCACAAACATAATTTGAGCAACTTATAAAACTAATCACATTTTAATACTTATATTTAGTTGTAACTTATAATTATTATTATAATAACTTTATACAGTGAGTATTATTATACTCACTCATCTTTTATTATCTCTACTACAAGCTGCCGTCTCCGATTGGTTGACGACTAGCCAACGCTTGTGATTGGTTATTTCACTTACAAACATGTCAGTTTGAGCAACTAATATATACATATTTTAATTACTTAATTTAATTATTTTAATTAATTAATTTAATTATTAACTCGCAACTACTCGGTATTACTATAACCAACCCTACATTACTTTGATACAGGATTTCTATTTTGGCAAGTCTTCTTTATTCGATTCGATTAAATACTAAAAACTATAAGGATTAAGGATTATTAAGGATAAGATAAGATAAGATAACAAAGAAACTAAAACGAACTATAGATCTGTATGAATAAATATATATTTCTAAGTTACTTTGCTTTTTGTTTGACAGTACAACTAGACATGTTTAGAAACATATTATTAACGGCAAGTAAAAAACATTTTTTCTTTCAATATTTTCAAAAAGTAAAATACTTACATACTTCAAATTGGATAAAATTAAATTTTAATAAAATAATTTATTAATGTTATCTCATTATTAAAACTATAAAAATACTAAAATATAACTTGGACAATATTTCATATCATTATATTAAGTGAGCAATTTTTATATATTTATATATATATATATATAATTGGTTTCTCGGAAACGGTTCCAACGATTTGGATGAATCTTTGCATTTAGATAATGTTTTACATTCCAAGTTTACCTAAATAGGTGTTATTCTTTTTATGTCCATAAGACACCGAGCGCAGCTCGGTCGCCTAGATATTATACTTTTAAAGCGTGACTTTAAAAGTACACTTATGATCGATAGTTAGAAACAGTCTAGTGCATTTGGAAAAGCTGAGTTTTTGGCGGGAAATTGAAGTGACATGTTGTGATTTTTATTTTTAATTAATTAACTTAGATTCTTTGACCTTATATTTGCGTGTGGCATTTTGCGTGATACAGTTTGATTGTTGTGCATAAGTGTAGTGAATAATAAATATAAAGTACGAGCATGCATTTTGTGATGCCACAAAAACTCCCTAGATAGTTCTGACAAGAGAGTCACCGGCTTGTCAGAAGACTCCATTTTTTATAATTATTAGAAAATTTTACGAAGAATTTTACTGGCGTGTGCTTTTTGCAGCGCAAAAAAAGAAGAAGAAAAGGCTGATTCTAAAACATTGTTGTATAAAAAGGAGCATCTTTAACATAACGAAAATGTTACAAAATTAACTAATAACCGATTACTTCAATAAATTTTCCTTTAATATAAATTAATATTTAATTCATCAATAATTTGACATAAATTGTTATCTATGAATGAAATTATTCCAAAAAGCGTATCTGCTTACAATAAAAGGAATAAAACTTGTATAATAAACACAGTTATAACAATACAATAGTATAAATATAACAATTGCTTATAAGTAGTCCAACCGTCTTTAACCATCACAATGCGGAAAATGAAAAACCAAAATGAAATCCTTCGCTTTGTTATCTTTACCGTCAGGCACGTCGTAGACAGCTGCTAGCAAATATTTATTGTGGCGGACAAAATTGTTTTCCACAATAAAGAAAAAAAACTTGAATTACTACTAACAAAAACAGGTTTCTGATAAATAGTTTATAAGATACTGCGGGAAAGGCCGCCTTTTTGTCTACTATAATAACAAAAATATTAGCCTGTAAGCGCCTCGAGAAATGGGCAAAGATTTTTTCCGATGGACTACACAAATTAAAATACTACAGTTGACATCTTATTAGTGAATTATAACATTAAAAGCAAATGTACCCAAATATCATTGAGGCGATCGAATCAACAATTCACTTGTTTAATTGGTGTCAAGCGCCTCTTTTGGAATATTGGTTTGCTTTAATTCAAATAAATGAAGAGTTATATTTCACTATATAGGACATCTAATATTTGGTGGATCTTGCATTTTTGTTGGACACATTGGAGACCCGAATGAAACACAAAGTTGTTTGACTTTACAGTAGAAAATTGCGTTCGGCGGAATGATGAAAAAGCTTATTGCGATTTTATTTAACTCTTCTCTTTCTAGCCTGCTTTTTTTGTAATTGGGATCAGCTTTCATAATTACTTTTCTTGAGAGTGAACAATTCTGGTTTGACGAAGATCCTATATATTTAACATTTATATATTATTTATGATTTGCCAATCATGGCGATACAGATTTAGCACTTTCGTGGTCATTTGGTCTATTATTTTCCTTGTGATCGTTACCGTATTACCGCAGTCTTAATTTCATTCGTTTTTCTAGCAGTACTTAGTATTAGTAACAACTTAAAATTTCCTCTCGGATGACTATTCGTTTCAGAAATCACAATTTTATTTGTGTTGCCTAATTTAAGTAAATAATTAGTCATTCTTGTCGTTATCACTTAAGTAATTATTACTATACTATTATATACAACTGTAACTACTTTACAATCAATGTTTTTATTATGATTTTTACTTGATGATGCTAAAATGTATAGTCTATTTTCAAACGTTAACTATTAAGTTCCTAAGTATTGTTAAGTTAATAATCCGCTCTCGAGTAATAGATTTCATCATTAAGAAGATCATTTATCATATTAAATATTTAACTCTATACAATACCTAACATTTTATGAAAGACTAAATATAGGTAGACAATGTATTAATTTGTAGTAAAATTTGAAGTTTAAACATATTTTAATATTATTTTTTATTCAACAAATATTGTATCAACTTATGAAGTAATGAAGCATTGAAGATACATAAAGGGTATTGCTTTCGACAGTGGTCCACTGCCGTTGATAATGTTCCTTGTAGATATGCTTCCTTGAAAGCTTTTAATGCTTCCTCATCTTCTTCTCGTGTCTCCAGTCTGAAATGTAATGTTATCAATAAAATGTTTAATAACTCGTATAACGTATCTATAAAAGAGAAAGTCAGTAGTAGCAGCCAACAAGAATTGGCACATTGACACAAATGAAAGAAGAACACATCGCATAATTGTCCAGTTTCTGATATTTTCATCAATGTTTCTCCATGTCATTTGGGTTCATTTTTAAGGATTTAATATTTTAATTTATTATATTCATTACTGTGACCAGAAGTTCTTAAATACAGCTGCATGCAGTGATGATTTGGTTTTTAGTATTCAAAGTTTACTATATCACATCTAGATTTCATTAATGAATACTAAAAATATATATTAAATTGTCTATCAGTTACATGAATACAGATCACAATAAGAACATATTATTACATACTATGTATGCTTGGTATATTCAAAAAAGGATTCGTAATAAAACTATCCAAGACCTAAAGAAACAAGTGTCGTTTGCCTACAAACTTATCGTTAATCGAATCAGACATCTAAGCGTGGAACTTCCGAGATATATTCAAAATATATAGTGGCAACATTTATTTAATACTAAGCACCTCGAGCCGACAAAGAAGACATTCTAAATAGTGCTATTTTATATTTCTGAATATCTAATAAGGAAATAACATGTGTTGTCACCACTTCAGTCAGGTTATAGGTGAATTTATTCGTTGAATAACGCGTACATTCATAAACCTACTTTCTTTTGCGTAATCAAGATAATATTTTCCTTAAGACGCGGATCTCAATCGTAAAAGTACAAAGTTAATAGCTGTTTATGTAGTTGTTTGATGTAAATAACAAAGTAGTATAAATGATAATGCATAACATGAAACCGTGGGTTGATGAAACAAAATTGTTTGTGTTAACCTTTGAAATTTGATGAAATAATACTTTAATTTTGTTAATGTTGTTTTTATTAACTCGCGTTCTTGACTGTCTGTCGGTTCGGTAGAAATTTTGTAACCGATTTTAGCAGACATCAGGATGAGCCGGAGTTTTAAATTACTAAAAACTTGAGCCACGTGCAATAGCAACAAATTGGTAGTAAGGAAATTAGAGAGTAAATGTATATTTTGTCGACATAATTCTGTACAAAATTTTCAGGCCATGTGATGAAAGAATACATCGTGAGGCAACGAATATATCTTATATTAAAAAAAAATATCATACAACTGTGAATATTGTTTTGAGAACCGCGGAGAGTCGCAATTCTCATCACGTCGCTCGGAAAATACAAGCTCAATATGAATACATTTTTTTATGATTGTTTAGTACTAGTTTATAACGAGATAGTTATAATTATATTATCGTACTTGTTTCGAACAAACGGAGCACATTATGCATTATCGACGATATATATTTTTTACAAAATTTTTCTCTTATATATTATTTTGTACCATGTAAGTTATGTTAATAAAATATAAAAATATAGAACGATGACTACGTAATAGTAATTATGTAAGATTGTAATTCGTTTATGTCTTTATAGAATCTTTTCTCCAAATCAAAATTGCGTACATAAGCAGCTGATATCATTACAAAGAAAACAATGTAAGGGTCTAAATGAAAGTAGTTATATATGTATTGATTATTTTAAATTGTGAATATAAAAGTACAACAAAATTTAATTGCAAAACAGCTTATGTTTATTGAACTTAGTTATTCTATATTCATTTATATAGTCACGTCCAGAAATAATTAATGCTTGGCCAGTAAAATAATAATTTGAGCACGCCATTCGACCATCAATTACGATAAATAGTATAGATCTTGCTCATACAAAATAGTATTAATAAATCAACATGATAGTAAAGTAGTACTAAAAAAAATCTTTACTAGGTATTCTATTATTAATGGTTTAATAATAATACGTTTGGGCGTTGTATATAATATCAGAAATAAGTAAAATAAAATCACGTTTTATGTTCAAATTTTCACTATGCGATTTATAAAGGTTTATTGTTACTTCCACCTGCGACAAACGTTTTTTTTAAATAATTAGGACAATAAATTATTGTTTAATTTTTCCTACGTTTGAACATTTTTTTAAATCAATTAGTTAAAGTAAAATATTACTTGTACGAGATTTTATGGATCATGGACCACAACTCATTACTAAAAATATAAAAATAGTTCATATCTGATAAGTTAATCTATTTATAGAATCTGATATTTTCCCTACTTGTTTCCTGCGTGATATCTGAACAATTTTTTTAATACCACTTTTATTACAAAATTCAAATAAAATGTGAAAGATTCGTGACATACACTTATTAATTATTTCGTTTATAGATTTTCGATGAAAGTAAATAAAGACATATGTGTAATTCACACGCGGTAGAAGTGTTACCTTCAGAAAACGTAAAAATATTCACATAAACGATACACGTGAACAATACACCACGCTGGCTATGACGCCTTTTCCCAAGGCTTCGTAATACGCAGGCGCACAACCTCGGACTAATAAACGTACAAAGGGGAGACCGAGATAATAGGTAACACTATATAATGTATTCTATTTAATTTTCTTGCAGGCTAAATCCTATGGATGTATTTGCTTGTCCCTTTTTTCGTTTCTTTTCGGTACTAAAGAAGTTTTTACTTCAAAACTTAATAATCAAAAATCAATCAACCCCTAAATAAATACGAATTCACATAAATAATAACAAATCACATATTTCACACAGGCAAAGTTCTTCTTTTTCTTTTTATTTAATGACAAATATGTTCTAGGTATGACTATTTATGTAATTATTTTTGTAATTTAATAATTAAATTTAAAAAAAACCAGCAATTCAGTTTTAAAATCTTATGACTCAAATAATTGTAAAGTAAAATGTAACTTAGCACAACACTAAAAGAAATAAATGTGGCAACATTATTAACAAGATTGACATTAGTGATTGTCAATTTACTCCGTGAGATTAAAAAACACACTATTGTTATATTTTGTAATCCATTCCAGGTGTGCACAAGAACTGCTTAAAATGTTGCTTGAATTGCTTAAAATGCAACCATAATTACAATAATATACGGCCAAATAACGTAAGATTATGACCCAACAGATAATGATCCCGCCAAAACTTCCGCGGTCGAAGATTTTGGTGTAAACTAGTAAGGTATAAATTTATTGACTTCGTTACCATGGTAACGCAACCGCACTCAAAAGTTGCACGAAAAGGGTCGCATAATGATATTTTAGTTATAACTTACGACAGCATGTAGATGAAGCCTCGTCCCACATCATTGTTTGGAGGGCGCGCCCCGAGATCACAATAGAGGTAGCGAGCGCATTGTATCGGGTCGTGAAGTAATATTCTTTTCCATCCGACTGTAGCTTTCTGTGAAAATACATAAAGCTATTTTATAGTGACGTAGGGAATCTACCTTTATATCAACTTCACAGCATTTTAAATATTTGAAATAAAATACCAATATGCCAATTACGATACGCCGTATCGTATAAATGTAATTGGAATGATATTTGATAATTTTTTTTGTGTCTATACGGGTGTGTATATTTGTTATATTTTTGCCATTTTATTGTTTTTAGTTTCTTGTATTACATCAAAAACAAACATAGTACAGACCGACTTTAGCTAGTAAATGTCAATATCATTGAAAAGGTTATAACGGTGTAGTTGATGAAGCTTCATAAGTCAGCATAAATATCTTTTACAAAATAAATCACATACAAACTGGGGTTATTTTATCTATGTTTACTCAGTTAAAAATTAGGGTGAAAGCTCCTGTTTCGATTTTAATATTTACATTACTCGTGTAGGGTTTTTAATGATTTGCCAGTAAAATGTTATTATAATACAGCCTGTGATTACAGTGTATATAATAGATATGTGTAGCTTATGAATGACTTGTATACTCGCATGTATTCGTATATGTTATTAAAGGTGCATAGGAATAACGCATATAAATTTAAACAGCTACGTAATATTAGATTACATAACAAATGAAAAAGAGGGAATTTAATTCGAGGGATACAAGAACCGCGATTAAAATTTTTTTCACGAGTTATGTACTCTACTTTTTACCATTGACTGCGAGAAAACTTCTTAAGCGGTGATACTTTTGGTTTGTCGCGATTAGACATCAGTCAGTGTAAATGCGGTGATAAAAAATCAAGTATCTATATATAGAGTAAATTCATTAATAAGGTATTAATGGTATTAAGGTTATATTAATAACTTCTCATATAAACTTAGTAGGTGTAATAACCGTGAAGATAATATTTAAATAATTTGTTACATAATGCTTCAATGGCAGGAAGTTTGAACAAGTTTATATAGGCTTCTGGAAGTTTCCTTACATAGTTTCAAGCTTACTGTGTAAATTTAAATTTGATAGGCATCTCAAAGATGTTAAAATGAAAGTTTTATATTAAGTTTTCCTTTGTTGTAATCATCGTTCACTATTAAAAGTAAAATAATCTTTATTCAATTTAGCCCCGAAGAAGGCACTTATGAACGTCAAGACACTACTGCCGGTTCGAAAAAGACCCCACCTCAGCCACCATGCAGAACCGTTAAGAAACTCGATCGGATTTATCTTTTTTTCAATTATACAAAAGTGTTAATATAAAACAATAATAATAATTTAATGTATGCACAGAGAGGCAGTCACTTCCAGAGATCACTATCATTCACGTAATAATCCACCATATTATAACCTATTGACAGTAAAACCGGTCTAACAATTAACACTTAAACTAACAATTAAAGGAGTTTCGTCGGTGACTTTAGCTCTTCTGTGGATATTCTCGTTTCTGATCCGATCACGCAGAGAATCAACGAGTATAGCCCTCTCTATTGCCCTTTGAATAACTTTGAACTTTCAGGCTACGTACCACCATCACACTACAACAAGGTCGATCGACGAGCTGGTGAAGATTTCGGGAACTCGCTGGATGCGGCCAGCGCAGAACCGGTTAATGTGGCGATCTCTGGGGGTCTATTCCTAGCAATAGACGTCTTGTTCAAAATGGATGGGTGGATGAAGACTTGTTCACTGTTCTAATTTATTTTAAACTAGCAAACGCCCACCACTTCGTTCACGCCACTTGCAATATATATAATTAATATAAGTACAAAATATTATTCAGGAAAACTTAGCCTTTTATCAGTGAAATCATTATTAGAATGGGACAATTACTTCCAAGATACCTCCTACAAGCATTGAAACTTCTTTTCTTTATAACCGTAATATATTCTTTATTGCACAAAAAAAAAAGTACAAATGGAGGACTTAATGCTAAAAAGCATTCTCTGCCAGTCTTCCAAGGGAGCAAGGGAAGGTGTTTGCAAGGTGTGCATAATGTTAAGTAAAAAAAAAAGAAGATTATAACGATTATTAAGATTATATAATATTAAGAAGTATTCAATTGCTCCAAGTAAAACCTACGTAACGAATACTTGAAGGAATTTCGAGCGTTGGCCAGTTGGATATTGATAGGAAGCGAATTCCACAGTCGTGCTGCTGTAACGGCGAAGGATTGGTCGCGGAAATTAGTATGATGACTTGGTATACTGAGAATTAAAGAATCAGAAGACCTCAGCTGTCTATTATGCGTATCCGCGAGAGACTGAAAAAGTGTTTTTAAATATTTAGGGGATTTGGGATTATTAAGTACGGAGAAAAGAAGACAAAGTATTCTTATATTCCTACGTTGCCGAATAGGTAGCCATTTCAACATGGCTCGGTATTCAGAAACATGATCAAACTTCCGAAGACGGAAGATGAAACGGATACAGTTATTGAGTAGACGATCAAATTTATTTAAGAGATCTTCTGAGAGGTCCAAGTAAGCAACGTCTGCATAATCCAGAAGTGGTAGAAGAAGAGTATTCACTAGGGAAATCTTAGTATTAACAGGAATCTTAATCTTAGATTATTATAAATTAAACTGACTGATATAAGCAGCTTCATCCGTTTCATTTACTATTTACATTATTCCACATCAGAGAAGAATAGTAGAGGATTGTTATGCCAACCCTAATTAAGTCGGATGCATAACAACAAGGAATTGTTAGAATAATGAAATCTATTATAGGACAAGACATTATATATTCACTTGATAATGGTAGTAATGGCCTTCAATAAAGAGGACTAGTTGCCAAGTTAGGAAAAAGAGGAAGTAGTAGAACAACAAGAAGTTTTTGGCGGGATCTTAATCTATCCAGTGGTGATTTTTATTTAAAAACTTTTATGTTATTAGGTTCTGTATTATGTAATTTTGGCGGCATTTTACTTAATGTACTTTTATTATTGTGTAGAAGTGAACTGATTTATTAATATTAACTAGAAACAAGCATTTAAGTTTGCCACAAAACTCCATAGATAGATTTAACGAGGGAGCCATCATGTTATGTACCAGAGCTATGATTGAAGGTTACAAGTGAAACTAGAAGGATATACTTTTTTAGCAGCATTAGCATAATAGTAAACAAAAACTTTTGCAATTAAATAAATAAAAAATAAGAAGAACATCATAATTTAATTGGGGTCGAGTGCTAGACTATAGATAGAAAAAAATCGAAGAAGATAATTTTTTAATGCCCACCTGGCTATCTACCGTTCTTAAGTTGCTGTCGCTAAGCACCTATTGGTATGTTCAGGTAACTGCACTTGAGAACCAGCCTTTTTAGGCTTAACGCATTTCATCAGATAAGATTGTGGTCAAACGCCAAACTTATGTAAACAAAGTACAGTACAAGATAATTTTTAACATCAAAGAAAACCAACTTCAAGGACTTTATGGACTTTCCTCGTGTTTCTTCGAAAGCGAAAGTCTAACGGAAATAAAATTAAAATGGAAACACATCCCTTCTCAACAAAAAATGAATTATATGAATCAGTTTATAAACAAATAAGTTATGCCTGAACATCCATAAAAAAGATACAGTCGAATTGAGAATCTTCTCGTTTTTTAAAGTCCGTTATAAATATAAATAAAACAAATACTGCTCACGTTTCAAAAATTACATAAATGGTATTACAGAGTTCTTGCCAATGCGAAAAATCCATTCAAAATTAAATATAAATTTCATAATATATACACGAAAACTCATTGTTTTTTTTTTTTTTTAACAAAACGAATAAAAATGTATGCCGAATGTTAACATAACATGTTAAAAGTTTTTGAATTCCCTGTTTTAAATATGAACGTTACATGTAACACAAAATCAAACTTTTAATCCCAGATTTGAAACGTTGTAATCCTTGTTTTCGTTTTGAACACAATTACAGGGTATAGACAGTAGTACTAATCCGTTTTAGGTATGTATTAAATTTAAAACGGATAAAATAAAATTGAATAAAAAGAACATTTCGGACTAAATTTCACAATTTATTACTTATTACAAAATACAAACCTTTTTCCTTGTCAAAAAAAAATTTGGTTGATCTTTCATACATCAGATAACTTTATTTGAAGAAATAATTTTGACGTTTTGACAGATAATTTAAGGAAAACCGGTCAATATTTAATAATTATTCCTCGAATAAAGCTTTTTGTTTATTGAAAAATTGGACTTTGATTACATTAATCAACCGCTTCTTTTGTACTGCTCCATTAATATATTTTGTATTTTTTTTTTTGTTCTAAACAAACGCAACATTAATCTATTAAGACTTTAAAATTATCCAGAATATTATTTTTGGATTTATTAATTTTATTAATTAATTTATTAATTTATAAATTAATTAATTATTAATTTTGCTCAAGAGATTATTTTTGGTTTGAATACGTCTTCAAATTAGATTCCATAGTGGGAGGGGCAATTAGAGGAATTAATGATAACAAAATCGGAGGATACTATTTGGCATTGCAGCTTTATAAGTATCATCGACAATTCAATGCGATCAATTCAATTTTCGAACATAGAGTGTGGACTATTACGCATCGCGCAGGGAAAAAGGGGACGCCCCGCCATTTTGAGGTCGTTTAATATATTTATTGAGGAAGGTTATAAGCTTTATAACTTCACGCTTAGACCTGAAGGAGCAAAACTGTAACCATGAACGTCAAGGAATCTGCCAAGTAAGGAAGTATGGTTTTTTTATAGGTTCAATTTTTAATTGTGTATTAAACGAAAACTTTTTCCGGTCCTACTATACTTATAACAATGTCAAAGAGAATAAAAATGTATAAATGAAAACGACCTACCTCGTTGTTTTGTACATTTATGTCCCTTTTGAAGAGAAAACGCAGCAGTTTCGACGCCGCTGTGATAGCTTGATAGTCTTTAACGAGAAGGTGTAGAGAGTAAAGGACTCCCAGAAGAAGAGCCAGAAGTATTATTAATCTGCAAATTAAAATTATATCTAACAATATTGTCACACTAATTGGTTTGCAATAAAATACTTAACATTTATATGTTATTAAAAAGCATTTAAATAGTAGCACAACTTATCTAAATGCTGGTAAAATATTAATAGAGTCCTTAATTCTATACATATGTTAATTAGATACCTATAAGTTTTTTTAGTTATTGCAAAGAGCTGAGCATATATCTTGTTTAATCTTCTTCTAGAAGACCCTTCATCGAGCAGTAAGGTTCATAATGATTTACTGAATATTTAGTTAGTGATGGTAGTAATTACATTGAATTGACTTGAGTTGACTTGATTTTAATGCGGTTTTCCCTACCACTTACATAATTTTTTTTACGAAAGGTTTACATACATACATTACATTCCAATTAAGTTTTTGGATAGTAGAGAAAATGCAATTAATTATTTGTAATCAAGTCACCAAAAAAAAATAAAAAAAATTCGGGTGCTTACATGGTTTATGCTGGCTAAACCTTATGAGATACATCAATATAATGTTCTAAAAAATTGTAGTTGTACGAAAAGCCTAGAGAATATTCCGCGATGACATAATATATGCACCTCCTGAGGTTAATCGTAGTAAGCAGTTAACTTAGGCATTTAATTTAGATTAAGATTGTCCATTACACTTTTCTATTTAAATGAATAATACCGTAGAAGATATCACGAATTCAAAATTACGCGCGATCTAAGTAATCCCTCTCAGCAAAACCGGCCGCGGTCGATTGGCCGGCACTCCCCATCTATGATGAATTTCGCGTCGCATGCTAAGCGCACTATTCGTAAGTATGAGGTTACAATAATCGGGCACAAAGCCAATCTCCGAGCGGCTACTGAGAATTTTATAGAAAAGCCCATTAACACTTTGCGCAACCTGGGAATCGAACCTAGGACCTCAAGCATAGCAGTTGTGTATAGGACCACAAGGCTGATAAAGCAGTTATGAACCCTCAATACTCAAGCGATAAATTTTAAATCAGGTTTTTTTGGATTTTTTTTTTGTTTTTTACATTTATTTTCCAAAATATAAAATACATAATATATTATTGTCTAAAATCGCCAAACTGAAATACAGTTTGTTGGCGAAAAACAAATGCACAAATGAAAAACATATATTAAATATTACATATCCTTTAAAACATTACTATATTTAATATTTATTTCAAAAATGGTGTCTAGTATGATGGTCTTTATTCTCTCCTTAAATGTATTTACACTTTCATAGTTTTCTGTTCTCAACATTTTATTATTATTATGTATTCTCGGTAATATGTACTCAGTAGTTCTCTCTCCGTAAAAATTACTTGCGCTAGGCTCTAGGAATTTTTTTATAGTGGTTGGCCTTAAGTTAATGTATTTGTTATATACCCTTGGGATAGCATATCTAGACAAAGAAGAAAAATTTGCAAATGCTATTAAATAAATTACCTTATCATGTACCGGCAAGATATTACACTTTTTATATAAAGTATTATAATTATTATTACAAGAATCCTTTGTCTGTTTATCAATCAAAAGTTTGAGAAACCGTGTCTGTATTGATAAAATTTTGTCTAGGTATGTACGAAATGTACGGCCATATGTACTTAAACCATAGCTTAGTGTAGCATCGACCAGAGCATGATACAATATTTATGTAGAATTTTCTTACTGCACACATATTTTAAATTGTTGAATTTATACAATAAACTTCTAAATTTGTTACAAACATTTTCAGTGTTTCTTCTAGTTCATGCTACAATCAACTGTTAACCCAAGATACTTGCATTCATTTACAACCTATATGGCGGGGCAACTGCACATATGTTTATTATTATGAAGGCAATCCTATGAATGACCCAAGATGCTCAGTGTTTCATCAGGCTTTCGCAAATAAGATGACTAAATGAGCATACATTTGGTTTTTGACACATTCAGAATAATACCATTGTCATGTGCCCATTTTAAGATATTTTCAAAGTCCTCCTGAATACATTTTTCTATAACTTTCAATTCCTTGTCGGCATTCATTATACACGTATCATCCGCATACATATATATAGAAGAGTTAATGATAACATTGCATCCATCCATTGCATTCTCCATTGCATCCCATATGCAACAAAAAATAATAATCCAAATCAGTTCATAAACAAAGAAAATATGGCATGATTCATAAAAGAAACATTTGAATTACGTAACCTGCCGTATTTTGTTGAAGTCTGTTAAAAATGGTTTGATTATTTAAAATCTGAACAGAAATTGCTTTTTGGTATTTCAGTTAGTATTAGTAAGCAGTCATGGATCTTTTTGCATCGCACTACTGAGAATTCTCTTTTAATAATGAGAAAAATGTTGACCATATCCATCTTCCGATCACCATTGATCCATACATAGACCATCCATCAAAATGACTCACACTTGCGAATAATCTTGTTTATGGTTTATACAGGAGACTGTTTTGAAAGAGAATAATCAAATATTACTATTTAAAATGAGTTTGCGTTACTGTACAATCTCTACATATAATAAAAAGACATATGAGAAAAACTATTATTGGGGGCCTTTATCAACGCAATAGAACCCAAAACAATGATTGTTAGAATTTTTGTCTGTTTGCCAACGTTTGTGCGCGCTAATCGCAGGAAAGACTTAACCGATTTGGATGCAGTTTTCATTAATACATATATTGTTGTAAGCTTCACTTAACATTTAGTGTTTGTTTTATTTTAATCAGTTTATAAATAAAAAAGTTATATCAATTTAAAAATCACGTCGAATATTTGTTCGATAAAAATGCTATAAAATAACTGTTTAGTTGAATTGGCTGAAAATTTAGTTAACTGTATATTACGGTATGTAAAAAGATGATGATAAAAGTTTACATATAATTAAGAAATGGACAGTTTCAGAGAATTTGAAATATCCTATATACGCTGACCTCGGATCTTATATGATAAATCATAATAAAATGAGGTCATCAGAGGCTGGGTACATGTCGGATAATCATAATCAGACCAATTTTGATGAATAGATATATATCGTACCTTGGAGAAGGACATAGGGTACGTTATGGCGCAAATATAAAACTTGAAGAGGTCAAATAGGGGATGAAAGTTTGAATGATAAACTCACTATTTCTCAAGTTAGGCATATGAAAATTCATATTTATGCTTTTAGGAAGAAATAAAAGTATTTCCCCTTTTTGAAACCAATGTATGATTTTCTTTAGGTTCATCGTGTTCCAAGATAAGTTTGTATATGTGCAGTATATTTAGCGGGTTGGTAGTGATCGCAACCACCATACATGTAAGTAATAAGGCCATCTGTGATTTTCTTTTGGTATGTCGTGTTTCGAGATCAATCGTTGTAAATAAATTCTTTCACCAATATAAAGTTAAATTTTCAGCCAGTAACATAGGCGATATTTTAATTTGAAAAATTAATATATTCCTCATACAAATGTTGATAGTTTTACACAAAGTATAAAAAATTGCAATATGATTACTTCGCGTGTGCTGCAAAAACTATTGGTATTGCACAAAAAATACTATATATAGTGGACGTTCGCACTAATTTAAACAAAAAAGTCCGTGAGATTATATATATATATGTAATTATTATAGAGGCATAATTATTATGGCTAACAAAAAGTGATTATGTCCGTATCATCGTATGAATCCTTATCCAAATCATTTATGCTGTTTACGTAGAAGTAAATTACTTTTTGAATTATTCAAATCATACATAATCATACCATCACGCCTGTATCCCCGAAGGGTTAGGCAGAGGTGTATAATGTACACCCACAGTTCGTCGTGTATGTTTTTTAGGTCCCATATAATAGGGGGAATTTCATAGAAAAACCCAATAACACTTTGCTCGACCTGGTATTCGAACCCAAGACCTTGATCGATTCAAATCAGTACATTCGTTTTAAAGTTATGATGAGTATAAATAAAAATCAAAATTGTCGCGATATTGCAAACTGCTCGCGCTCTTCGGAACAATGCATGTATTTTAGCTAGATAAACAGAAATGCTACTATCTAAACTAATATTATAAAGTGTAATAATAAAAAAATGATTATAGGTATGTTTGTAAGAATTGATAAACTTAATATTGGGTAAACACAAAAACTACTGAACCGATCTCAGACATTCTTTCCCAAAAGCTACATTATTTATATGCGAAGAACATAGTTTTATTTTTTATTTTCAAAAGAATCAGAATACCTGTATGAAAATTGCGATAATGTAACTCAAGATATTAAAAATTGGCTTAAAATAGAAGTAATTTTAAGTGCGCTGCGAAAATATAATTTCATTCGTATCATGTTACCCTTTTCCTTTATGGATTTCTATAAAATATATACATGTATACACGTACTATACATTTATATTGTGGCAGACATTGTAAACCCTTTATCGTTGAACAAAATTGTAATAACTATTTACAATTATTGCAATTTACAATCCCTCCCAATACATCTTTGATAACTTAATGTATGTTCATAAAAACTTAGACAAGCTGGACTTTGTCAAAAACCAGCACAATGTTAATACTATAAATAGAGAGAAATTAGTCGTACCGTGTTTTAAACTTAGTAAGACTAATAAAAGTTTTTTTGCTAATAGTGTTAGGTTCTATAACAAGATCCCGAAGCACATTATTGATTTGCCGGACAACAAGTTCAAGGACCATGTCTAGCGGGCTTTATTTTCAAAAGGTTATTATAGGGTGGATCATTATGTGAATGATAGTGATATTTGGAAGTGACTCTCACCCTCTGTGCATCCACTAAATTATTATTATTATTGTAAATACCTGTTATATTAACATTTGTATAGTTGAGAAAAAAAGGAAACCCCGATCGAGTTTCTTACCGGTTCTTCTTGATGTCTGGGATGTTTTCCGAACCGGCAATAGTGTTTTGACGTTCATAAGTACCATCTTAGAGCGTAAATTGAATAAAGATTATTTTTATTTTGATTTCTATAAAACTTACATATATACCATCATAAACTGTTTTGTAGATGTTTTAGCGCATTATTTTCCAGGTGAATAATTTTCTTGATTAACCCATCAAGCCGTTTTTGAGTTAAATCCAGACATAAAAACAGACAGTCGGAAGTGGAAGCCCTCTCAAACTGCTTTTATTCGCGTGAGTGTAAATACAATGTTCTACGAAAATATTGGTCCTAAGTGTATCTAAAAAAAGTCCGCGATAGCATATGCCTATTTCTTATACATAATCCACAATAAGGTAAATTGCGATTTTATTTTTGTTGATTTTAAAAACTTGATTTATGAGCATTAATTGAGAAAAAAAGAAAAACCCGATCGAGTTTCTAACCGGTTCTTCTTGATGTCTGGGACGTTTTCCGAACCGGCAGTAGTGTTTTGACGTTCATAAGTGCCTTCTTAGAGCATAAATTGAATAAAGACTTTTTTATTTTGATAAATAAAATAATAATAATAATAACTTTTTAGGCATGGCAAAAGTTACTTCGTCATACAGACAATTTTAAGAAATCATTTTTTGCCCTTTATTGCGTGTTATTTAGGCACAGCTTAGGGGATAACGATAAATTAAAATAACTTGTACTTGCGAGAAGTAAGAACAATACATATGAAAACAATAATATGTAGACACAGGTGTGTTGGCGGCGCGGTGTTTGTCGGGTAAAAACACAGGTGAAACCGTGGGGCCCAGCTAGTGCTATATAACTAGGTAAATCTTAATTCTAAATAGCTAATTAGCCATAACTACGTTAACGTAACAAGTCTTAATTAGAACACAACCGAAGAAAGATTAATTAGCTCGCTCTAGATTCAAAGGAGGAGAACTATCTAAATATTTGAATAGGGCTTCAACGTACCATTCAAAGCCAAACAAATATACCAAAATATTTACTAAAATAATATAAGCTTGGAAAATATTTATAACCGTTTTAGATGCCTTATTTATTTTCTCGGTTATATATTTGTGAGCAATTATATATTTGTTGTTTAGTTGAACAATAAATATCTCCTCTCATGTCTGAGCTCCTTTGATATAAAATTACATATTGTATTAATTATTGATACTGTACAACCAAGTACACAAGTATGGTTCTACGTTTAAAGATATCGTTGGGCAATTACGCTATTAGGACCTCTAACTATAATAATAATAGGACGTGAGGTTGAGTCTACATATATCTTTGATAGAAGTATTAACGAATCAAAAATTAAGTGTACATGATAAATGCTAATCGGCATGATTCAAACTTTTTGTGTTTTACTGGTTAGTTTGGCCATAATGACCTTTAATATTTAAGTATGTAGGTAAATAAAGATATTATCACGTTAAGCGTAGAGAAAAGACTGACACTCGAATATGGTTATTATGGACTAACGACATGGATAGTGCTAACGACATATTTTACTTTTAGTGAGATAATGCGATAGACGGGTGAGCAAAACGTAATGCTTTAACACTATCACAAAGTACATTATGTAATGTGATCTATAAATAAAAATACAAAAATGATTGTAAGTTTGTTCCGTAATCGGTTCTATAGATATTCATCCAATTATGATGAAGTTTGTTGAGTTTCTGTGCACACCCCCGTGAAAGTTTCTGTATTAAATACAAACATTTTAAAGTATATAGAGCCTAAGAATAGCTTCTTTATAAAAAAAAAAAAAAAAAAACAGGAACGAAGTTGCGGACCAAAGCTAGTATTTATTATAATATGAGTAATATAAATAATAAAGTATGTTTGTTTGAATGTTTGCTCTTCATTATCGCTTAAAGGGCTAGATGAATAGTAAATAAATTTGACAAAGAAGTCGATTTTCTTGGACATAAGAAATGATAAATTTTTATCAACGAGAGAAATCGGACAGCAACATCTAGTATTTAATATTTTTGTAGTAGCTGATTACGTCTTAACTCCTACACAATTTGTATTTCTTCACAAAAATTACTAACATTTCGTAAGGACCCAATATTTCGTTAAGAAAAGATTGTTTTAAGTAATACATAATTAATTAAACAAGTTTTAAAAGTTGACAATAAAAGGAAATAATAAACACTTACAGTGAATCTTCCAGCAACCGTACTAACAGTTAAACCTTTTATAATTAATTATAAGCCTCCAAACTCTATTCAAAACCTCTTCCATCGTGACACTGAAACTTCGGAAAGAAACCGGGCCGACCCGGAATTTCCTGTCGGGTAAAAGCTTCGTTTACATGATTTCCCTTGGTTGTTGGTTTAAATAATTAATTTATGTTAAAACGAATTGACCCCGTGCTCTGATTTAGTATATTTCATACTGAATTCTCTTGAGTATAAGTACATGAAATTCTGTTAAATCTCATTCTTGATAATCACTTCATTCGATATAACTTATTATTATTGGGTATCACTTTCTCTTATCTATCTATACATATAAAATGCTTTGTCCCGAATGAAAGACGGATCAACGCACAGCCTAAACCGCTGATCGTAGAGACCTGAAACTTGGAGCGTGTGTTCCTTTGTATTACATAGACATACAATAAGAAAGGATGTTTAATATGTAAGTTTATTTTGTCACAACTAGATGGCGCTTATTAATTTCTAAACTAGATAACGTTATGTTAAATTCATTTATATAGGTTTTTATTATGAGAGAAATAAAAGGTTTTCAAGTCCGGTGAAGCTGTAAAAGCCGCAGCGGCTCTGTTTGACGATAGGGCCCCTAAGGCTAACAGTGTAGTCAGTTCAAAAAAAAAAAAAAAAAAAAAAAAACAAAAAAAGGTTATCGTAGTGTAAATTGTTATTATTTATTTTTTAACAAAGTTCAAACTAGATCAAAATAGTTCAACATTTAAGTATTGCAAAGTGCTGTACTTAACTTTGGTCCAATCGACTCGGATTTTTGAATACAGCGAATCCAGGCCAGGATTCGTACCCCCCGACCCCCGTACCCGCAGTGGATCGCTGCAGAAGGGTACGCGACGCTAATAGCAAAGGGTCCTCTTACATAAAGACCTCTTCTGCAATTAGCATTGGAGTCAGAAGAAGTAAGAAGATCTCCCAGTTATCCAGTACAACAGTGAGTTCAACCCAGTGAAACGCGAGTTCAACTTAGTAAAAGTGATTACAAACAAGTAAAACGTGAGTTCAACATAGTTCAACAACGTCAAACCAGTTCAAAAGTACAACAACGTCAAACCTACAAGTGCAAATACACCTGAGTTCATCGAATATCGATACGTGCCAGTTCAACAACGTGGGCAGCCTTCACCATATTACCAGCGAGAGCGGCCTACACCAGATCAGCAGCAGCAGCCGGGGCGTCTTTACAACGGTGTAACAGTTCAAGTTCAACCTTCAAGGCAGTTTGTGAAAAATTGTGTAATCATCAGCGTCGTGCGCGTGAGTTGTAAAAAACTTTAAAACATACTTGGAGGTATTTCATTTAATTTTGTTTAAGAAGGTAATTTTAAAAGTTTGTTTTTAATTTTATAGTAAATTTAGTTTAATTAAAATGGAAGGCCTTATTAATATTCAGTTAGACTTACATAATTCTATAACAAAAGGTTTAAGTAATTTTAAAAAAAGTCCAAAGGAAAAACTTAGTAAAGAATATTTTGAAATAAGGTTAGAACATTTAGAAACAGATTGGCAGTTGTTTAAGTCAAATCATACAAAATTGTATGAAACAACTATTATAGAAGAGTTAAATAATTCAAAGTATGTTTCAAAAAAGATATACGATAATTGTGAAGAAACTTATCTTTCTTATAAATGTACATTAAAGGTTTCATTAAACCAAGTCTTAATGTTAGAAAATAAATCAGCGCACCAAAATACATCTGATGTTAAGGCCAACAACTCATTGGTTAGATTACCAAAAATCTCGATCCCTACCTTTTCAGGTAATTATGCTGAATGGATCACCTTCCGTGATTTATTCACTTCACTTGTACACAAAAATGATTCTTTGGATGGTGCGCAAAAATTACATTATTTAAAAAGTCATTTAACTGGTGAAGCAGAACAGTTAATAAGATATACGCCTATAACAGATGCAAATTATAGTCAATGTTGGAGTCTTCTCGAAAAACGTTACAATAATAAAAAATACTTAGCTAATTGTATTTTAAAGCGTTTATTTGGTCAGAGACGAATGAACATTGAATCCGCATCTATATTAAAAGAGTTACTAGACACAACATCTGATTGTTTAAATGCATTAAAAAATATTAATATAGATATAAGTTCATGGGATGTTATAATCCGTTATATAGTAACATTAAAATTAGATCCGGAGACACGTAAACAGTGGGAATTAAGTAATTCTGGTTCCGATGAATTGCCGACTTGGTTAGAGTTAAAATCTTTTATAGAAAGTCGTTTTCGTGCATTAGAATTCGTGGATCCTAAAAAACCCTCAGTACAGCATAGCGGTGGATCTTATTCAAAAACTTTGTTATGTAATGGTGTCTCGGCCATACGCTGTGAGTTCTGTACCGAGAATCATAAGCTTTGTTTTTGTAAGCAATTTGCCAAACAAGACTGTGTACAGAGACGTGATTTTGTTGCCAAAAATTCCCTTTTTAATTGCTTGGGTAGTAACCATACCGTGTATAAATGTAAGAAGCCCACAACATGTAGGATCTGTAAAAAACGACACCATTCGCTTTTACACCCAGAAAACGAAATGAATGTTACTAGGCCTACTAACAAAGTAACCATTGAGGGTACTAACTCTTCAGCTAGTACACCTCCAATAGTATCGTGTCTGTCAACTCACAGTTCTTCCAAGCAAGGACAGGTTTTACTAGCTACAGCACTAGTAAATGCCAAGTCACAATTTGGTGAAACTTATGGATTAAGAGCATTATTGGATCAAGGTTCTCAGGCTAGTTTTATTACCGAATCCACAGTACAACTCTTACGGCTTGTTAAAACTCCAGTTAGAGGAACTGTAACTGGCATAGGGGGAAATAAAACTTTAACATCAAAGTATATAGTATCTGTTCAGCTTTATTCACGTACTAACAAGGAATTTAACATTGAGGTTCAAGCTTACGTTCTGAATAATATAACATCTTATATTCCTGAAAAAAGAATAGAGTCTATTGATTGGATAGACTTACCAAACACGTGCCTTGCAGATCCCCAGTTCAATACTCCTAGTAAAATTGATATGTTATTAGGAGCTAACATATACAGTACAATATTGCAAGATGGTATAAAGAAAAGTTCTAATGGAACTCTCGTAGCTCAAAATACCTCCTTAGGGTGGATTCTTTCTGGAACAGTACAAAGTTATGATACAAAGATTTACGGAAATAGTACTAATATATCAGTTATGCATGCACAAATAAATGAAAATGATATGTTAAGAAAATTTTGGGAGATAGAAGAACAGCCTAGGGAACCAGAACAAATGTGGACGGATGAGGAGAAAAAATGTGAGGATATTTTTATTAAAACAACTCAACGAACAACTGAAGGTCGTTACGTCGTGAAATTGCCATTTCGGGATAATCTACCGCGTTGCACAGGTGGTAATTCACGTTTAATTGCCATTGCAAAATTTAAAGCTCTAGAAAAAAGACTTTCTAGAGATCTGAAAGAAAGTTACACAGAAGTAATTAATGAGTACATACAACTAGGACATATGAGACCTGTAACGGAACATGATAGAAAAATAGATGAAGCCGTCTATCTGCCACATCATGCCGTCGTGAGGAACGATAAATCAACTACGAAGGTACGAGTGGTGTTTAATGCATCAAGTAAAAATAGTTTTGGTGTTTCATTAAATGATACGCTGATGATAGGTCCTAAATTACAAGCAGATCTAAGACATTTAGTATTACGCTGGAGAGTTTCCCCGATAGTGTTGGTAGCTGATATCATCAAAATGTATCGACAGGTCAGGGTGGCTGAAGAAGACACTAAGTATCAGCGTATAGTGTGGCGTGACAACCCTGAAAGCGAAATTGAAGATTTCGAGCTAATGACTGTAACATTTGGAACAGCGTCTGCTCCCTACTTGGCAGTAAGGGCATTAAATCAGATCAGCTTTGATGAAGGTAAAGATTTTCCTTTAGCTGCATCACGGGTAGGACAATCATTCTACATGGATGATTTAATGACAGGATGTTCTGATGTAAAGGAGGGAATAGAAATATATACACAAATTACAGAATTATTAGAAAGGGGAGGGTTTAAGCTACAAAAATGGAATACTAATAATGATGAGCTTTTATCAGAAATAAATCAAAAGGAAAATAAAAAGGACAACCAGGAAATGGATATACAAAATAAGGACAAACTACTGGACATAAAGGACAATATTGTAATGACAAACGAGATTAATTATTTCAACGATAAAAACAAACTAGAAACTACAACTAAGATTTTAGGACTTACCTGGAACCGTAATGAAGACTATTTTCGCTACTCGATGCGTCCTCCGGTGACGACGACTGGATCAGAAACAAAAAGATCTATATTATCGGTAATAGCACGGTTGTATGATCCGCTGGGATGGATCGCACCCACAATTATTAAAGCAAAAATATTCATCCAAAAATTATGGCTAGCCGGCACAACCTGGGATGAACCACTATCAGCTGAATTAACAAATGAGTGGCTTACTTACCGAGACGAGTTGTCACAACTCACGTTAGTTCAAATTCCACGATGGTTAGGTATTTCAAAAGCAGATGTTCAAACGGAGTTGCATGGATTCTGCGATGCCTCTCAGTTAGCATATGCAGCAGTAATTTATGTACGAGTAGTGGACAATATTGGTAACAGACAAGTTTCATTGCTGACCGCAAGAACGAGGGTTGCTCCAATCAAGCAGATAAGTATTCCTCGTCTTGAATTGTGTGGTGCAGTACTTCTATCACGACTTCTAAACGAGATGGCTAGTGTATTAGCGATTGATAAAAACAATATCAAGGCATGGACAGATTCAACGGTTGTCCTCGCTTGGCTTAACAGCCATCCTAGTAGGTGGAAGACTTTTATAGCTAATAGGGTTTCAGAAATTTTGACCGGACTGGATTCCTCACAATGGTACCACGTATCATCCAAGGAGAATCCAGCTGACTGTGCCTCACGAGGTGTTGACCCAAGGTCACTTGTCGAGAATACTATCTGGTTTTCTGGTCCACAGTTTCTTAGAGAACAAACGATCCTATACAAAAGGCCTAAAGATTTAAAAGTTAATTTGGAAGAAGTAGTCAGGTCACATGTTAGTACAATGTCTGAGGACACAATTATTCTTAGGTTTTCTTCTTTACAAAGACTGGTGAGAGTTGTAGCTTATTGTCTAAGATTTTCTAAAAGAAACAAAAAGCGGGCAACTTATTTATTGAAAAAAGAAATAGATCAAGCACTATTATGTTGCATTAAAAAAGTACAAAGAGAAGAATTTCATGAAGAATACTTACAGTTGCAGGCCAAAGGTAGTTGTTTACCCAAAACGAGTAAATTAAAATCATTGTGTCCATATCTAGATGAAGACGGTGTTATGAGAGTGAGCGGTAGACTTCAGAAGTCTCAATTAGGTGAAAATACTAAACATCCAATCATATTGCCACACTCTTCCCATTTTACCAAGTTAGTTGTATCAGATGCTCACCAAACCACTTTACATGGTGGAGCACAATTAATGATAAATTATATAAGAACATCATATTGGATTATTGGCGTAAAAGGTCTTGTGAAACATCACATTCGCAAATGTGTCACATGTGTTCGACAAGGCGTTCGAATTCAACATCAATATATGGGATCCCTTCCATCCGTTCGATGCACGCCAGCCAGAGCATTCCTGCATAGTGGAGTAGATTATGCAGGGCCGATAAAGATTAGGACAACCAAGGGTAGAGGACATCGATCTCATAAAGGATACATCTGTTTATTTGTTTGCATGGCTACCAAAGCAGTTCATTTGGAAGTAGTGAGTGATATGAGTACCCAAGCTTTCTTAGCAGCATTCAGACGTTTTGTGTCCAGACGTGGCCACTGCGCTCAATTGTGGAGCGACAATGGAACAACTTTTGTGGGAGCTGCAAAGGAGCTTCAGCTGTTAATGAACCACCAGAATGCTGTCGTAGCACATCTCAAAATACATGGGACTGAATGGCATTTTATTCCGCCCCATGCGCCCAACTTTGGTGGATTATGGGAAGCGGGCATAAAGTCGACCAAGTTCCACTTGAAAAGAGTCATAGGTGAATCAACACTAACGTTTGAAGAAATGAGTACCCTTCTTAGTCAAGTGGAAGCTTGCTTAAATTCCCGTCCCATAACGGTAGTTAGTTCCGATCCTGACGATCCATTACCATTAACTCCAGGACACTTTTTGATAGGAGGACCGCTGATAGCTGTACCAGAGGTTAATAATTATTTAGAGTCAAATGTGAGCTCATTATCAAGGTGGCAATTCATTCAACGATTGTTACAAAGCTTTTGGCGTCGCTGGTCCCAAGAGTATCTTTCAAATTTAATGAATAGATACAAATGGAGTACTCGAGTACCAGAGCCAAATCTAGGTGATATAGTGCTCATAAAAGAGGACGACTTACCACCAAGTCGATGGTTAATGGGTAGAATAATGGAAAAACATCCAGGTACTGATAAGATCACTCGTGTGGTTACAATTAGTGTTAAGAGATCATTGATCAAAAGACCTACGTCAAAACTATGTATCTTACCAGTTAATGTATAACATTGTATTGTAATTTCATTGTCTATAAGTTCATTAAAAAAAAAATGTGTAAAGTTCATAGAAATAAATAATGTCAAATTTAGTTGTAAGATCAAAGTTTGTTAAGGCCATTTCGGCACTAAATGCCCTTAGGGGGCGGAATGTTTAATATGTAAGTTTATTTTGTCACAACTAGATGGCGCTTATTAATTTCTAAACTAGATAACGTTATGTTAAATTCATTTATATAGGTTTTTATTATGAGAGAAATAAAAGCACACAGGTACATAGGTTCTGTAAGGGACCTTTTTTTTCTTTTTTTTGCGCTAGTTAGACTATTGCGCTAGTTAGTGTAGAAAAACCATTCCGATTATTAAATACACATACGCATGGTCCACTCCTTCCTCCCAGGAGGAGGGGAACGTGCATATGAGTATATATTAGTTAGCTCGAATTCTCCTAAGATTAGGGAATTAGTTAGATCGCGACTTTTTCGCAATCGCGACGACCGCCCGAGCCGAGGTTCGGCCACTCTGGCACCCTCGTGCGGGTCGTCACAAACTTTCGCGGCTGAGTGCCCTAAGCGCTCGCCCCCAAGTCCGGTGAAGCTGTAAAAGCCGCAGCGGCTCTGTTTGACGATAGGGCCCCTAAGGCTAACAGTGTAGTCAGTTCTAAAAAAAAAAAAAAAAAAAAAAAAAAAAAAAAAAAAAAAAAAAAAAAAAAAAAAAAAAAAAAAGAAATAAAAGATTAGGGAATTAGTTAGATCGCGACTTTTTCGCATTCGCGACGACCGCCCGAGCCGAGGTTCGGCCACTCTGGCACCCTCGTGCGGGTGTCGTCACAAACTTTCGCGGCTGAGTGCCCTAAGCGCTCGCCCCCAAGTCCGGTGAAGCTGTAAAAGCCGCAGCGGCTCTGTTTGACGATAGGGCCCCTAAGGCTAACAGAGTAGTCAGTTATAAAAAAAAAAAAAAAAAAAAAAAAGAAATAAAAGGTTATCGTAGTGCAAATTGTTATTATTTATTTTTTAACAAAGTTCAAACTAGATCAAAATAGTTCAACATATAAGTATTGCAAAGTGCTGTACTTAACAAAGGATTTTCGGAAATTCTACCCCTAACGGGGTGAAAAAGGGGGACAAAGTTTGTAAGGGACAACGTGATTCCTTGGTCAAATCTACTTCAAATTTTGCATAAACCGTTTTTAACGGAATTGAGGGAAGACGTGTTTCGTATTTATTTGAAATTCATTCCCTAAAGGGGTTAAAAAAATGGGTACATATGTAGTTATTTTGGCGGTATTTGCTTCGAAGTTGATATCAATACTCCTTAGTGCATGTGATTTAAATTACATTTTATTTTGACACATGTTTGAAAACTCAATCCGATTTTATTCAAAAAAGGTTGACCTCACTTAATCCATACTAATATTATAAATGCGAAAGTAACTCTGCCTGTCTATCTGTCTGTTATGTTTTCACGCCTAAAGTGCAGAACCAATTTTGATAATTTCGGTATAGAGATAGATTGGACCTTGGGAAAGGACATAGGACTTTTTGTAGCGAAAATAAAACTTTAAGGGTAGAAAATAGGGGATGAAAGTTTCTATGAAAAAAATATGGGAACATAAAATGCGCATGCGCGATAATGGTGAAATAACAACGGCTTCCATACCAACCAGTTTGTTGATAATCAATCTGGTTTGTTGATTAATTAATATTGTTATACTTAATAAGAAATGTATTGTATTTCTAATAATTACCTATTAACTGACAGTTCAGTATTCTTTTTAAAATTGGTTGAAGTTTATATAAACTGTTTAACTACGTAGTACGGCATGATTACTGTTTTATTTTATGATAGGAATATGAGAAGCACTGTCAATCGCGGCTCGCGGGAATTTATATATTCTAAGCGATATACCTATTCTAAATTATCTGGATTATACAGTTTTGGTACAAGTGAATTATTTCATTGTGTTATTCCACATGTGGTCAAAATTAAACTTGGGTGAAAGTTTATATGAAGAACCCATTCATATTTATGCTTTTGGTAAGAAAGGAATAAAAGGGGTTTCACGTTTTTCAAAAAACCTTCCTGTAGGCCGGTACAATAAGGTATGATTTTAATTATTTTTGAAGTTTTATTAGGACGGTTAATGTATTGGATTCATATTGACATATAATGTCAATACCATACAAACTGTAATAAACCCATATATGATTTTCTTTTGGTTTGTCGTGTTCCGAAATCAGCCGATGCATATGCAGTAATATAGCGGGATGTTAGGGATTGCCACCACAATAAACACATCTATGATTTTCTTGTTTTTCTTTGGTATTATATAAATATAGCTATCTATATTAATAAATATGTAGTCATGTCTGTACTTTTAATACTTTCCAAAATTTCCCGATACGCATATTATATGAACGATACTTATCACGAATATGCAATTAATTTTTTTTGTTCGTCAGTCTGTTTGCTAGTATGTCCGGCTTGACCGATTCATATGAAATTTTTTACACGGTATGCTTATATCATCGGTCAGTTGATAGGGTATAAGATATTACATTATTACTTTTAGATAATATAAAATAATAATAAAATATTTTCGTTAATTCAGTTATGTACACGGAAAGTATAAGTCATTCCAAGAATGATAAGTATTGAGAATTTTGAAAAAGACTTTTGGGAACCGTAAAAAAAATTCAAAAAATTAAAATTTTATTATAACAACCGATTTTGATGAATTAACTTTAAAAATCTAACTATTTACATAATTAATGGACTATAAGAATTTTCAATATTACTTCTAGAATTAAAAAAAAAAGTAATTCAAAAAGTTTAATTTTCATCAATTCTCAACCGATTCTGATCAAATTTTGTAGACGGGAAACATACATCATACCTACTATAATTGAGAGGCTATAAGAATTGATAATGCATTAGACATTGTATATTGCAATAATAGTATTCAACCGATTTTGATGAAAATTTTACACGGGAAATACATGCCACACCTCAATTGATACTGCATATGAATTGTCAACAATATGAGTAAAAATAAAGGGATTTAAATAATTATTGCGTAGTAACAAACACGTGTGGAATCGCAGGCACACCGCTAGTTATTATTATTTATGCTTATTTTAAAACTTCTTAAGTGTCGTCTTTAAAGTCTGTTATCACTTTTAAATATAACGGCACTTTATGGTAATGCTTTGTTATGTTAGTGGCCCAGTAAATCAATAAATAGCTTTAATAATGGGATTTTCTCTCCATTCATTAGAATTGTATCACGTTATAATGCTGAATCTAAAAAGTCAGATTGAGACATCTTCGCGAATATAAACGTTGATTCTCATTTGGTTTATCGCATTTCGGCATCAACTAGTGTGGTACCAACTACCTAGAGGCTTGCACAACTGTTGTATATTACAGATCCTTCGGTGGTTGCCGTTGTTTTTGGATTATACTGGGCTTACTTTGCATTGAGCCGTCGCTTAGTCGTATTACCATAAAAAAAGTTTCACATGCACGTTATCAACGTTGGTACATAAATACCAACGAGATAGTCAGAGGCCACGTCCTTTCACTTGCTATGATACTCGGATACATCTTTCGGTTCTTCAACATTTATCAATATTTTCATTCATGTCCGCCGGCTTAGAGTACTCTTGACCTTATCTTTCTTCAGAACATTAGTAGGAAAACTAATATTATTTAGGTTCTCCTTTCTTGTTCTTCGTAGATATATCTTTAAGCAGGATTCCATATTTTTAGTAAAGGACATCATATCATGTAGACACCGACTTTCTACTGAGTTTCCAAGATTAAGTCAAGTTAAAACGGTTATACAAATACCTATCTTTCCCTGACTGATATTGGCAATTTTTTATTTTTAACAAATTTTATGTTGAAAACAAAACCGCGGATGATTGCTAGTGTCATACATATGATATATATATATATATTTATATATATATCATAATATTATAACGCTTTCTTTGTTTATCAAATAGTATACTTTTATAACTTTGAGCTATATAAGTACGGGATTAATTAGTATATTAGGGCATCATTCGATGATGATCGTGATGTAGTACACAACTTCTGTATTATTTTCTGTTGCAACTGTTCACTTTAAGAACTGTTTTTTTTTTTTTAATAAAATTAAGGTAGTAAACATGTACACGGCATTCCTGATGGTAAGCGGCTACCGTAGCCTATGGACGCTTGTAATACCGTACGTATCACTATGGTGTTGCCGCCGAGCTTGATTCCCAAACCCCAAGGAGCTCTGGAAACCCTACTCACCGGAGGAACACAACACAAGGTTATTTATTATACTGCTATCTTCAATAGGGTGGAGGTGTCCACCAGACCACCAGTCGGACTGCTCCAAGAAGAGAGAAATCTTCAAAGAAATTTCTCTGTGCACAAAAAAAAATTAAATTAGGAGGATCTGTTTAATATTTTTCAGATATTTCGTCTGCATTTAATTTATTGTTAAGGTCTTGGCTCCCGGGAATGGCTTAAATGCCAATTTTACATACACTTTTATGATGTTCGGAGCCAAAGGTTTAAAGACAACAATAGGGCCTGCAAAATACGTTAAGTATAATGTTAGATTCAGTTAGTTAAAGTACCATTTTAGAGTAAAAATAAAATTGATATTATATATAATTGTGTAGCAAAATTAAAATCTTAGTATTATATAATAATATTTATTTACTGCTTAATTACTTATTAATATTAATTTAAGTTAAAACAGTCTTATATCTCACTGGATAATTAATTTTTTTATGATGACTTAAGAATTAATTAGTTTAGGTATTTAATTTGTAGCAAATTTCCAATTGTTTTTTTTTTGCAAATGTTGTATAATTATGTATATTTGACGGACTTGCGTAATTTGTTACCCAAATTCATACTTTTATATAACGAAATAAATATCTATATCTCTATAAACACTTTGCTCAGTGTAAATAATTGCTATTATTAATTTTTTTACAGAACAAAAAGAGTTTGGGTTTATTCGATTTAGGTGACACACTGATATCAATGTTTTTGTGAGAGTAGAGTTGTAAATAATTATATAACCAACCTAATGCCAAATGCTTACTTGAATATATGTATATCTATGTTAGAATCATACTCTATAGTTTGAAACACAGCAGAGAAAATACTGTTACATTACGTGAGAAAAAACTTGTGCTGTCGGGCAACTATGTGAAATCATAGATTTAGTTAATGTAAAAATTAGTTAGTGCAATTTATAAATAAATTCAGTAAACGGCCAAACATACTGACGCGGTTAGCGACTTTACAAAATAACGGTTATAAAATATATAAAATAACGGTTACAAAATAACTAATAAATTATTTAATTACTGAACGCTTGTCTAATTTGAGAGACCACCCTGAGGGACCCCACCCGATTTGAAATGTTTTGCAACCGGCTGCGCGTGATGCTTGTCTGCTCGAATATGCTCGTCTTGATACACGCATGCACACACATATACTCGTATATAATAGAAAGAGACAAAGAGAGAGAGAGAGAGGAAGTCATATGCAAGGGAATATATTACTTTTTCCTTTCGTGGCAATTTCTGCAAGTACACTCCTATTGCAAGCCACTCCGTTCCAAAAATATTGTCCGTGGTTCTTTTAGACAAACACTGCATAGATTCCATCAACTTTAGGTTTAGAAAGTTTTAAAACAAAGTCGGAGAGTTACTGCTGTTGCTTCAACCAAAAACCGTTAGGCATAAAATAAAACACCATAAAAATGTTTACGTTTTCAAGTAAGAAATCAAATATAATGTGGCTTACGTCGCGATTTTCGCGGTTCTTTTAACTCAGTCGTAAAAAATGTGCGTTGATGTAAGCAACGAATATTTAGGTCATGGGGATTGGGGAACATGGGTAAAAATACGACCGTGATGATAAAAGTAGAAATTAATATCAAAAGACAGCTATGAATGCCAGATATCTATAGGCTTTGCCATTTATGATAATGTATATGGGGCTACAAGGGAAAATAATTAAAATTAAAAGGCCAATAAGCACTTGAATCGCTTGAAATGACATTACATTTAAACTGAAACCTCAAGCTTATAAAGAAATATTAACAATTTTAAAGTTCTAAGTTTATATATTATAAATTTTATTTAACATGTAATGCCTACGCCTCTGATCTGTGACCAAAGATACCCTTCCCCGGTGAAGCTGTAAAAACCGTCTGAGTCTCCAAGGCCCATAACACTAACAGTACCTACCTATAGTCAGTTTTAAAAAGATACCCTTTTGTAACTTTATTAATTAAAATTTATTATCTACTTTAAAAGTTCGACAATTTATAAATAATAACTTGTTTTTTATTTTATTTTATTTAAGGTTACGACTTTTAATTTGATAAATTTTTTGCTTTTTGTTTTTGTTTAATATTTAAAATGAAACTTAAATTAATTCGTGTTAATAAACACCACCTGTTATATCAGTATCATTTTTATTAAACAAGGTAATTTGAATACAGGGCCCTTTAAACCTAGGTCCTTTGACTCGAAATGTATAGCTATAACATTACGCTGAAATTGTTATAATTTTTATTGAAAATATTTGGTATTAGTGTACCTAGGCTCTTGTTTATATACGTATGCATTATGTACATTTATAGGTTAATTTATTTTAAATAAACTAAATGAAGTATCAGTAATAACAAGACACCTGATAATTCTTTGGCTTATTGTACAAATTAGATCAAATAAGAAAAGCTAAATTCTTATCCAACAAAAGAAACACTTGAACTTAAAGGTAAGATTCTTTTGACAGCTTGTTACCTTACAATAAGGCATTAGACAAGCAAAGTTTTACTTCGATTATATTATTTATTATTGGAAATATTTTATCTCTTTCTTTTCATTGTCTTACTCTGCAAAAACTTACAGTGACGAGTAAAAACCTTTCTGTTAAGAGCGCGGAGTGTCATTAAACTATCGTCAAATTAAAATTGACAATTATTTTCAAAGTAAAGTTTACAAAGTCTGTTGATTGTCTCTTCAACAATATTATAGGGTTTTCGTTATTGACTAAATATGAACAATTCATATAGCCTATCAAATTTCATATGAAATATACTCATGTATACAAAATTTCAACAAATTCGATCGAGAATTAATATCTCTTTAAATTATTTTTACATGATTTATCATTGAAAGTTCCTATTATAGCCTAATCAATGGACCAATATACCGTAATTTTTCCTTGTTATAATTTTCATTAAAATCGGTCAAGCTTTATTTGATTTAAATCCGGAACATACAGAAGTACAGATTTATTAATATAGATAAAGTTGTTGTGTATATCACAAAATCGAATTTCCATAAAACTAATCCAAACATGGAAATGTTATGGTTTTGTTAGCAATAAAGGAAACTAGGGCTGGGAAAAATGTCATAATGTGTCTTCATGTGTATTGCTATTGATTATATGAATTACTAGTATCACTTACTTTATTTACTAGTTCAGTAACCACAAATACTGTATATATACATCGAAAAGTTTTAACAGAGAAAGTGATTAGGGGTCGCGAGTGTGTCTCACTGGTGCGTCAGACTGGATCGCTTTCACCGTGCGCGTGATAAAAAACCCAGGTATAGTGACTCACATTTCCAGTCACAGTGTCTCACTATGATGCATTGCCTTTCGTTATCACCCAATCTATAGGTATTTACTGTACCTAGTGAATTTTATAATAATATTTTTTCGAGCGAAATACAGATTGATTATTATCGTAAGATCCTCAACTTGAGATGGCTGCCGTTCTTTGAAAATGTTTTCTACTAAATGAAGTAGAATAGTTTTGGAGAGTGCAGAATGATAAAAGAAAATAAGTAATTAGGTATTATTGGTGTAGGACATCATAAGCCAATAGAATACTAGCTACGTCATTCGCGTGATTTTCAATTTATTGTGATAATATACATTTTATATAATCTATGTGAACACGCGGACATCGAAAACTTACTAACTGCCGCCAAAACGATATGAAATACGCTGATTGTTGTAATGACTCACGCGCCATCTATTGTAAAGTGATTATACTAATTCAGAAAACTTTGCGGGTTGTGTGTACAAGGAGGAGGTTTATTTATTTTGTGCGTATGTACGTATGTGGGTATGCCTACACCTCTGCCTAACCCTTCGGGGATGCAGGCGTGATGGTATGTACGTATGTATATTTCTTTGGCACGCTCTGTAGTCTAAGCGGCTTGATGGGATTTAGCATACGACATGTCGTTAGAGTTGTATTAATTAAGGGAGTAACAATAATATTTAAATGAGATGTCTGGAAATGAAATAAAAGTAAAAATAGAAAAAATAACACTCAAGTGTTTTTGTTGCAGTCGGATTTTTTGTTTCTTTTTTAATAATTTACGTACGACCATAATACTTTATTAATGAAAAGCAGAATATTTTTCTTTACAATTCTATTAATATTCAAAGTGTTTTTTATTGTTTTAAAACACCTATTAAATGTGGAAGTAAATTTATGCGTGATTGCAAAATATTTAAATTGGTTGGGTAATTTTATTTAAAGGGATTGCATTTAAAAGGACAAGAATAATTGAAATGGATTTGCAATTGAAACAATGAGGAACGCTACGTTTTGTAACATAAAAAAACATGCATTATTTTCTTTTATAGACAAGCTTTGTATATATAGCTTAGCGTTGAACAAAAGTTTATTTTTTTAATAATTAAGTTAAAATATGTATAGGTTGTAATTCTATATAAAAATTACACGTCTTACTTGTAACCCATGACAATCCTTTGACCTCACACCAAAAACTAACAAGCAAGTACACAAACGGTTCGTACCTCATGACTTCCCGCGTTGATTAAATTCGCAAATATCATTTCTCTGCACATCCCCGATGCAAACGTCCGTTATAACACGACTGTGTTAGAAAGGACCAATAATAACCATTACCGCAAAACATTTATGGGTCTATTAAATTGAGGCGTGCTATGTAAGCGGTTTTACTGCACGACTCGAGGAAAGTGGTCTGTCACCGCGACGAGTTTGTTGTTCAATTCACTATAAAGATTATCCAATTGCAGAAGGTGTAATGTAAAAACATGTTTGTTACATTTCTGTCAATTTATTTTTACAAACTGCGATCATATCTTAAGGTTGGACGCAGTTATTTTGATAACAAGTTTCCTTATACAGTTATAACGAAGTGATTATACAATATTATATCACAAAACTTTCATAATCCACTTAATTTATTCTTAACAATGTTGGCCGAATATTTTGTTTTGTTGTTGAGATCTTGTACCCAATAGTTGGGTTTTGGATCGTTTTAATTTTATGAAGTAGTAAACAGGCATATAAACTTCCTAATAACAAGTACTCAATGTAGACTATAACTGAGTACAACCAACATCAAAAGGAATTTGGGTCTGAGGGTATTCATAGTACGGTATAACTCAGTCCGAGTTTGAATGCCTTGAACTGATACCTAAAACTGAAAAAAGTTACTGACTCGACCAACACTACAAAAAACCAAACACATACATAATATAAAGGGTTTTTAAAAAGTATTACAGTCGTGGAATTAGCTCAGCTATGTTACGACCAGATTTCTACGCATTTTTATATGTACAGTAAGAGTGCTCGATGGTTCGAGTCTCTCAGATTCGGATTTTTTACATAAACATAATAATATATAGAGAAAACAACATCGTTACATCCGGGTGTCCCTCGACAATTTACGAGTTTTTGTTGCCAACAACACTTTTTGAACTACAATACAACAGCATGAGAATTACTGTTTTGCGGCTGAAATATGTTTAGGCTTCCGATGTTGAGCATTGAAAACATAAAAACTCATGTCACGATGTATGTTCGGGATAAACTTCGAAACTACTGAAATGATTATGATCAAATTTGTAACTATATGTAATTTTTTCCAATTTAAAAGATAGGATAGTTTTTATCTTAATTATTGACTAATTACGGCAGGTAAATAACTAGTGCGTAATAATAAACACGTACGGAGCCGTAGGCACATTACTAGTATTATGAAGTTAAATAGCATTTAAATATAACTTGCTGGAAGACGTTTTTCTACCCTTTCCTAAAGTTAATAACTCGACCACAGCGCCACCTATCCCGATTTTTTTCCTGAAAACTATTCCAGGACCGTAACGAACCAAACAAAAAAGAATTACGCATATCCATTGTTCGAATCGTGACTTATGGCCATGAGTTCATAAAGAATCCAATGGACTAAAGCAATTTTGCTTTTTCAAAAAATTTCTTTATCTCAAAATCGTTTTCGGACTAATAATTTTTTAACAATATAACCTTAAAAAAGAGAAATAGCTAAATCGGTCCAGCTGTTCTGAAGTAATGCCTTTACCTTACGAACAGCATTTCATTTTTAACTGACTTCAAAACAGGAGGAGGTTTTCAATTCGAATGTATTTGTTTTTTTTTAATGGATGTTCAACCATAACTTCTTTGTTTATGAACCGTTGTGGATGATTCTTTTTTCGGAGTAAAAGTGGATACCTTACTCAAGGATAGTTCCATTGTCGTTGGCATTGGACCTTCAACTCCGAAGATACACCAGCGAACTCCTTAAAAGCATTGAAGTTTTTGTTCTTTTTTGTTATTAAATATCTTGTTATTTATATACATTTACCATGACACTTCAGAAAAACTAAAACTCCGTGTCACGAAAAACTAACAAACCAATAAACAAAATAAGTACAACTCGTTAAAAGAATCAATTTTAACAATGAATATTTCAACGAGAACTATTGAAAGCCATGCACACAATTAAAACGACGTATGATTTTTATTTAACATACAAAAATATTTATTCGGTATCAATTAAATTCTTAAAGTGATTGATTACACTGTTGATTTCAGCATCTGCGATTTGACTCTTTGTTTAATGAAATTATTGATGCAATTTTAGCTAGCCTTTTAACTTTTAAAGAGTAGATAATTTTCATTGATACCATAATAATATATTTTAATAATTGTAACTCAAAATTTCAACACGTCGTAAAATATTTGTGATTACAATTACACTAGAAAAATGTGCATTTCAAGTTCATAAATTTGTTATGTATGTTTTATTGGTCTTACTTGTTTAATTTGAACTCATCACTTGTTGCATCGTCATTGCGGATTTACGGTTTCACACGTGTTAAATTATTTATTCGAGCAACTGTGTAGCCTATCTTTCTAGTCACTTCCCGTAGTTGCCTACTGTTTACCAGATTTCTTAACATTCATGATTACTATTCTACTCTTTAGGATAGTGGCGTGAAGTTATATAGTCTAAAATCTTTCTCAGTAAATAGCCTATAAAATGCAAAAACACATTTTTTAAATATGTAAGGTAGTTTCTCCGATTACCGCGTTCAAAAAAACGAACGCTCGAGAATTATAATATCATAATATAAGTATAGATTATTACTGTCTGTGATACCAAACGGAATTTCGAAGTAATATAAATTGAAATATAAAAGTGTAGTTAAGTGTTTCGTAAACAGTTATCGCAATAAAAATCACTCCTGAAGTTAAGACATACAAACAGCATGGTGCGAAGCTATATCGGGAACAAACTTTTTCAATCTCAAAACTTCTTGACCGTCTGAACTCTGGTGAAGTCTGTTTGAACCAAATTTTATAACAATATCGGTTATTTAAAATTCTTATTCGCTCTATCGCTTTTTACTTTTTCGTACTGGTATCAAATAATTATACATGACGATGGAATTCTAAAATCCCTCACTAAGGAATTATCTAATCCTGTGAAATTTATTGCATGGATTTACGTGATATTTGTAATAATAATGCGGGACCTGGCTAAAAAAGGAGATTCCTATCTCCCAAAGTATAAGAAGGCGATGAATACAACGTTCACTCGTCATGTCCAACTTGTGTTCATTTCTACTTCCTCAAAAGCTTAACCTTACTATAAAAAGGGACAGCTGCCGTCCGACACAGGTCTTTCGCGAGATACGTTCTCTAAGATTCTAGAGACGCGATAGCTGCGAACGTTACACATAAGCCTCGAAGAAGATATGTTCATGTAACTCCATCGTTCGTGGCATCTTCCAGTTCTTTCTATCCGAGACTAGTTGAAGCAAACTCCTCTTCAATAGAACGCCTCAAGATAGTTCGGAAGCGACCCGAACTTCTTTTGTTTTTGACTGCTATATAAGACCTTATTAAAATTATTAAGAGAATGTACATATAAGCACGGCAAAGTGACTGCAATGTGCCTGATAGTAAGCAAACTATAACTAAAAACAGCAGCGCTCCAAGATACCTATAATTCATCACCAGCCTTCGCTGCAAGCTTTTTAGTAGCTGAATATATAAGCTGGCGAATCCCGAAACGCGATAAAGCAGAACGGAGATACTCTAACTAGTTTATCAAATTTTGCATGTTGATCGCGACCCAGTCTGATACATAACTCCTATCACTGGATGTACATCGACAGATCTAACGCTACAAGCTTAAATTGCCAATTTCTAATATTGAACATAATTGCAATGTCATAACTCCCATTCACCAATGATAAGTCCTCCATAAATTGCGTAAAGGATGTTCAAATGGGAAAAATGAAAACCGTCATTATTAGCTATAAGCATAATATAAAGCTAATTATCCTCAACTTTAATTAAAACTAAAAGTAAGCTTTGACAGGAGACGCTTAATCGATCACCGTAACATTGCTAATATTACAAAAAGATTCATGGAATGCCAAAAAGGACTTCCTTCCAACAATATCGTGAAGGGATATTTGAGCAGGCCGGCATGAACACGATGGATTGTAGATTCCTTGACAGTCGCCATTATATTTGTATTGCACCGTGCTTATCATTAGTTATAGTGAAGACATTTTATAATTTTAAAATAATGAAGAGCCGACACGAATGATTACAATGATAAAACTTTACTTTCGTACCTTGAATATCATTTTCACAAAATATTGTGTAGACTTTCAAATGCTATTTTTGGAAATGAGCTGAATACTCATAAATTTAATTCGTAAATTCTTGGATTTTGTGATATTGGAGTAAATAATACTCTTAACTCGCTCTTTACCATAGGATTAACGACATTCAATACTCCATTGAAATATGTGCTCGAAAATAATTGATCTAGTTTGTTCAATCCCCTTTTCTTAAATTTTCTTTTATTTTTTGTTTGTAGTCTAATACTTATATCTATAGAAAATCATTATTATTCGAACATTCAGTTTTCGTATTAAACTCTTTTACTTACCGTGAAAAGTTTTTTTCCCAATTAAATTCGTTTTTTAAAACCATTCATTTTATTACAAAAGATTACATCTGGCAGAGGTGCATGCAAATATTAAGATAGATGCTGGTATAACGAGAATGGATAACGTTAAGATATTAGAAGAAGAATAAAAATGGCACTAGTGATTGAGAAGTTGAGGAGTAGGTAATAGATTAGTGTGGTAGGAGCTAGAAGAATGCTAAGCATAAAGTTGGACGGATATAGAAGCAGAGGAAGTCCGAAGAAGTTATACATGGATTGTGTGTGAAATGATATGAGTGTAAAATGTGATAATACTGTTGATAGAGAAGAGTGGAAGATGAAAACAATGACCCTATTTAGATGCAATAACGATAAGAAGAGGAATTAATAAAATATTACTCAATTTGTTGTTCTTTGAGTATAATAACGCTTGCAATCACTTTCAACTACGTATGCGTAATATCAATATAAAATTTTATAACAATAAAACATAGCTTATAACCATCAGCCTGAAAGTAGATTTCAATCACAAAATAAATTTGTCGGATCAGAGTTTCAGAGATTATTTCCTACAATTAGTGAGTAGATTAGTGCAGATAAAGAAGTTAATTTATTTAAACTGTTATTAAAGGTGAAGGACAGTTTAAATAGTTTCTTCTAAATTAAGTTTAAGTTAAAATCTTTTACAGTGACGTAAGATTTTCGAGGACTTGTTTTAAGTTATATTGAGTTATATAAGGTTTAAACTTTGTGTCGTATAACTTTTACTTTGAATAAAGATAACTAATAAATAAAATAAAATTTTGGAGTCAGCATATTATTATTGGGGTTTTAGATTATATTACTTACCGTTGATTATTGCACAGTTTTTTTACATAAATATTGTTTATATAATATCCTTATGTATCTCAGATTGTCCATGAGTCTGTCTGTTAGTGCGCTTATAATTTAAGAACAACTCGGTGAATATTTGTTATTATTTTATTTGTGTGTGTGTTTTTTTACGTTATAACAAAACACAAGGAAAAACAAGTAACAATAATATTAAATCAAATCAGTACGCAGCTTCTTGGCATACCTACGTTGCCAAACCGTTAAACATAAGAAAATAGAAACACGATGCAAATAGGTAATTAAAAAATCTTCTTGTAACATATACTGGACATCTGTGTAAACTAGAAACGTCTAAAACCATTATAACTAACTTTAATATTTAAACCACGATAAGTAATTTAATATTACAGAAGAGTATTTATGTTATACAACCAATAAAAACAACCTTGGAAGTACTTACCCTCTAGGTTTTGATAATCGGTCACTGAGTATAACTTTTCCTTTTTTTTAATGAAAGGCTGAATCGGCTGTCTAGAAACTTGATTTTTCTACAGCAGTTAGAGGTCATAAAATTTAGTATTTGTTATTAATTTCAACTGTATTTACTCGTTACATTATAATTTTACACTGGAATAGAAATTTCTTATTTTATGGATTTTCCTCTAACATTTGTTGTAAGACCTTCTTTCGTGTCAAATTTTAAGACTGTAGTTCTGCGGGAAGTACTCTATAGGTTTTAATAATTAGCCACTGATTGTGACTTTTAAACTTTTATTATGAAAGGTGGTATTGTTTTCTTGTTCCGTACTTCAACCTTACAAACCTACCAACTTGTATTCATACCAGCACAAAAATAATATTTTAATGTGTCATCTACCGACTTGTAATTTCTATAAATACCTTATATTCAATATTCATATTCCACATATAATTAATCTCTATTGCAGTTAGTCAATATTTTAGTGGAGTTTTTGATTACATCCATATAGGTGGATATATGCTAACAAAAGGCATTCCAAAGGTCCAGACGTGATCATTGAAAAACACCTGTTAAACAATGTGTTAAAAAGCATCAATGAAACAAAACTAAAAGAGGCAACAGTACTTATAACTGTTCATAATCTATTATTAATTTCGGACACAACTAGTTATATAAAATGTGAGAAATAAAAAAAATTAATTTACTATGCATTTTAAACCTCCCATTAATACCTATTTGCAACTCTTCACTCTTTAATCGAAAGTAAATGTAAATCCTATTTACCTTAAGTTAGCAACTGATTGCATAATATTGATTATCGTATAAAAGATGTTACTTATCGATTTCTTAGGGTTGCTATCGAATTGTTATTAATTTTTCGTGTTAGCTACATCTGTTTGACCAATAGATTTAAAGTTTTTAGGAGGCTTATGCGGATGTATTATAGATACTAACATGAAGATTTACTATATAAACAGCATGAGAAATCGTATTAAAAGGATTGAACATAATCCATTATAGGTTTTATTTTTTTAATATCTGAAGTTATACAACTTTTGGCACGTTCAGTAGAAGGTAGAATTAAAAACCTGATTAACTTAACTACCTCATTAGCCTTACGACCACTAGGTCGTAAGGGCGACAGCTATGCTCGAGGCCCTGGGTTCGATTCCCAGGTCAAGCAGTGTTATTTGGGTTTTTCTATGAAATTCTCAGTAAGCAGCTCGGAGTTGAGCTTTGTGCCTGATTAATGGCAATAGGCTCGCCCCCTATTACATGGGACCTAAAACATACCAGGCAAACTGTGGGTGGACATTAGTACACATCTGCCTAACCGTTCGGCGATACAGGCGCGATGGTATGATTATGTTATGTTTAAAATTAAGAGCTATGTACCCACCATGTGACGGGAGTGCGATAAGTTAATAATATCATAATTATGATAATTTGAATTATTTTTACTGACTTTTATTTCTTTTAGTTGTGTAAATATGAAAGTTTAAAACTAGTCAATTAAATGATTCTCTTATTATTATCATTGATGGCTAATTTCAACATGTTGTTGTCATGCAGGATATAATTTTTGTTATTGTTGTTTTGTGACGTTATATTATATTATACGTGCGTACATAATTACAAAGATATATTTTTATTCAATATTGTTGGAAATATATAAAAAGGCTCTGTTAAACCTTTTCATTAATACTGTTATATTATACACTAGTAACCTTCAGCAACTTTTTTCATGATAATTACATTAAAAAATTTAATAACAATCACAAATAGTCTCAGGGACAATTTAGCTTCCTTTTAGTGAAATAGCTATCAACAATGGATCAATATTTCCGGATTATATTCTAAAAATATATTCAAAAACTTTACCTATTTACAATAAGTATAAATATATATAACACAAGTCGAATTTTATGATTAAATATGTATCTTTGCGTTAATATAGTCATATGTTTAGGGAATAGTCACCGGATTTAGTTTTGGTTAACTAATAACTGAAATGCGTCTGCTACAAATGGTGAATATCGGTTGCACTAAATAGGAAATAGGCTGTATTTAAGACTTCGTAGGTAACATCAGTTTTCACAGATGGCAACCCTGCCATATCTAATACTTGTTACACGGGAAACAGATAAAAATGTTGTTTACCAATTCCGCGATGTTAACATAATACGTAACTAGGTATATTATTTATATTATATGGAAAGTAATTTTGTAGTTTTCACTGTTATTAATTATTAATACAGTTTACGTATGTATTTGAACATGTGCTGAAATTATTAGTTAATGTGCTATATTGGATATCATTGTTATAATGTTGTTGACAATAACTAATTAAGACAAAAATATTTAGTTGTAATAAGTGATGTATTTTAGAATTTTTTTATATTAAATTAAATTAAATTTAGTGACATCTGTACACCTAAGTACAATACAATCTTAAATGAGAAATGGCGCCCTCTATTGTTCTACCACAGTTCACCATTATAAACATATGCATAGAATTCAGTTTACTGTTGAAATGAGGAAAACATAGTTCATAATATACGAAGACAGATGGCGTTAACATGTTGTTAAATAACAAGCTGTGCCCAAGATTTCACCCGTATTAAATTTATTCGACAAACTCTCCAGCCCGCCGCCGCTTCGCCTCCGACGCACCCCATTTATCCTATTGTTGTTCTCACTTCCCGCTCCCCATACTTGCCTAAAGCTTGTTAGATGCTTGACGTCCATAGTTACTGCTCCGTTCCTCAGGGTTGTAGCGTGTAGCCTATAATATATTCCTCATGAATTTGGCTATCATATACAAAAATATTTTTTAAATCCGACTGTTACTTCCAGAAGTTCTCACGTTTAAGCAAACAAACAAAAAACTCTTCAGCTTTATTATATCATAGTATAAATACTAGCCGTGCCGGCGGTTGCGCTCGCGTAAACTACAGAATGCCGTCGATTAGGCACACTGTGGGTAATCCTTAGAAGATATGCATGTATTCCTTGACTTTTTTGTAGGTCTTTTTAAGATCTACAATTACGTAATATATTATTAATTTGATATATCTCTTAGTGTAAGCCATTTAAGCGTCCAAATTGATTCCCCATGACCAGTTTTTTTATTTATTTGTGCGAACCCTAATTCTTTTTGTAAAATAAAAGTAGCTTAAGTTACTCCTTATAACATTAGCTATCTGCCAGTGGAAGTCTCATCAAAATCTGTCGAACTGTTTCGGAGATTAAAAAGACAGACAATTTTTTTTAATAATATTTCGGCACATTGAGAGATCTAAATCCATCAGTGATTGCCGCTTTACGCTTAAAAACGTTACGCGTGTTTTGTTTTATGTACCGTATATACTTTCATAAGCATTTATTAAATGCAAAATATGACATTATAAACAGATACTTCAATTTTTATTAACTATGTAGATAATATAAGAAAAGAAAGAATAGATGTACTATAAAGGTACCTATTATGGGTACACTACATTTGCGTCATCTATCGTTGCTTATTAGATTTGCCATTAAATAAAGAGAATTTTGTTTTGTCTTGGCATGAAAGTAACATAATTCATTGTATATGAAGAAGAAAGATGGCATTAAGAAGGCTCTTTTTTATGGTAACTGTATTAATTTATTAAATAATATTAGTAAATATTAAAAGGTATTACATTTGTTTCGTACTTCGTTTTCTTTAAATAATAATTATACATTCTATTAAATAACTAAATCGATTTTTTACTAAAAGAATTCGCTAACCTAATATTGTTGTTTAACGGATACAGTATAAATCATTGCCCTATTTATAAGCACCTATTTCATTACATACCTAGTTCTTTTCTCTTTCTAGTACAGGTTAATAATTTATTGTGAGATCGATTGGCTCGCTTCGATAACCTATAAGCATCATCAAGTTTACATAATTTATTAGCTGAGTAATTGCTTCTTCCGATCGGAGGGTAAGAACCAGGCTACTGCAACACCACCTGTAAGCATAAAAATAATTTAGCTAACTTTTTTTTCAATTGTTAAATATAGAAACAGTAGTTTGTAGCTTTGCGTAAACAATTGTTTTATATTACTTTTTGTGTTGTTTAATAAATCATCGTCAGAAGAAATCATTTATTTTTCATTAATAAGTTCGTGACTTTATTGAACATTGTGGTTTTCTTGAGGCGTTTTCAAGACGTACGATTTGATTTAGTATTTTCGTCTCAACTAAATCATGAGATCTGAGAGCACATAGAATCATGTCCATTATCCCTAGATTATTTCGTTTATCACAGACGTAGATATTTCCAAATACCTAATGGCTTACATTGTTATGTGGACGTCGAAAGACTGTTGATGGAATCTTGTTCTCAGATTGCGGATGTATTTTGTTAATAGTACTGTATGTAGGTACTTTCAGTTATTTATAATCAGTTTTGCAAGATCGTAAAGCTTTCGCTGGGTTGATAAGACACGACAATTATCACGTTCGGCTTATCGCGACTACCATACAACAAGTGTAATACTCGCTATAGTAATATGTTTGGGCGTACCATGTTTCAAGATTAACCAGTGTATATCAACTAAACAATCGGCGTGTTTGAAATTAATATCCGAATGGATGGCGATCACCATGCACATTGTTGACAGATTGCTGATTTCTCGGTGATCACCGTTGTTTTTGAATTATACTGTGCTTTGATCGCTTGATCAAAAATAATACCAAAACTCATAGATTAATGATCGGTTTTTGCTGGCGCTTCAACTAAATATCGTTGGCGTACTATAAAAAATCGGCAATTAAAACTACGCTGAATCGGCGTACTCGAGTTAGTGACATACCGACAATACCGTCACGTTGACGAGCTTTATTTCAAATAGACTACGATATTAAGATATTATATTAAGTTGTGACAATGCTGTCTCACATAACCGTGCTACTTACTAGAAAAAGTCAAGCTTAAATAAATGTTCAAAATATCTTACAAAATACAAAAAAGGCCCATCCGAAGAACGTCATGCTGCAGTAATCGACTATGGTGGCTCCGACAATATTGACTCCCGTGAGGCATGTTATTCTGGCGAACATTAAGCCCAAGCTTGTCCCGAGACCTCTGTACAAGATAGACAATTATGTCAATCAATCCCTTCCCATCAAATCAAATCCCAATCAAATGCATTACTAACAGCTTATTTATCGACGAATTAAATCGAAAAATTTGAAATAATCGAATAATTCGAACAGTTCCAATTATTCGAATATTTCGAAATTATGTTGATGCGGTTCATATAAAAATATAATTTTCAATTTATGTATATCTAAATGTTTTAACGATATTTTATTATATCATAATCATGATCAGCTAATGGTCATAAGTATACTAGAGTGCACTTGTTGTTCGGATTTGGGCATCTAACAGCTTCTAAAAATAGTGGTGACCTAACCTAAAGGCAAAATAAGTGTTTACTTAAGAGTGGCAGGTCACATTAGGTATTAGGACTGTAATGGCCCTTTCGTCACCAACCAATATATTTTTTAGGTTTTAAAAGCAACATATGTAGGTACTATGAAAGGTGACTTTATCGACCATTGCCAAGTTATGGCTTTATATTTGATCTTTAGCATATTTATTTATATAACTAAAAGAATGTTAAGTGTGAAGATAAACAGAAATGAGATAGAAGAGGACCGAAGAAGATATTGATGGATAATGAGATAATGATGATATATGAATACTAAACATAGGTGGGGTAAGGATAGGAAGAAGAAGATACCTATTTCTGTATTGAAATTGACAAAATTACTCCAAGAAATAGTTAAATAAAACATACTTTACCTATAGGATGTCGGGTACAAATCTACGAAGTAGGAAGCAACGTTTCCAACAAGGATCCCCGACAGTTGAATTAATATGAAAAAGATCATACTGGCTATAGGCTGGTATATGATGTCGACTAAGATAGCGCTTACACCAGATATAGCGAGAGTGCTCATAAGGACAATCTTCCTCCAGGATGCGAGGCGGGAGCTCGCGTAGTTCACGATAGTGAAGAACGTACTGAAAGCCATCCCAGAATAGATGGTATTGTACGATATAGTGTCGTCGCAAATTTCCTAAAATATTCATAAATAAATTATATTTCTTTTAAGATCGAAGTCGTGCTAGTCGAGTGCTTTAGACCGACGGAATATCAATTCGATATTCGCAGGTACGAATCCTGGGATATACCGACGAATTTATCTGAATTCATTAATTTTTACAAAATTAAATTGGTTACACTGTCGGCTGTTGGTCAAGGAAAACATCATGAGGAAGCCTGAATGCTTGAGTAATATTCTTGTAGTACCACTGTATGTGAGAAAAATATACAACTGTTGATTTCTCGGCTTTTGAAATCGCCAATATGTCGTGGGATGACGTGGTGAACAAGGCCGTGTCTTCCTTTGGGAATAAGCTATATTATCCAGACAATATAAAAAGCCTGACGTGACCTCCTACAAACCTCCACCTCATACAAACATATTTATAAGCTTTACCTCTTTACAATAGTAGCAATTCAAAATGTTTTTTTAAAATATGATTATAATTTATGGACCGAGAAGGCATTTACAATCGGCAAAGTTATTACAAGCTCAGAAAACTGTCTTCTCACAACCCACAAGAAACTCAATGGGGATTGTTTTTATAATATTTTTATCTGACTGCGAAAAAGGAGGGTTTTCTGTTTTTCGAGTGTTTTTATGTATGTGTATTTCTTTGGCATACTTTATAGCCTAAATGGCTTGATGGATTTTAGCATGCGAGGTTTCTTTAGGTTACTTTTAATTGTGGGAGTGACACAGGCTTAATAATATTTAAGTACGTCATCTGGGAATCAAACAAAAAACAAAAATAAAATATTTTTTTGTCAAGTATTTTTGTTGCAGTAGGGTTTTTTGTTTCCTTTTTAATAATTTAGCTTGTTTATATTTTTATTTGTGTATACATAATATCTATAATTATAATCAAGATTATAGTTAGTCTATGGTTTATGCGAAAGTGATAAACAAAAGAACTTCTAGAGGTAATGTCGAAAATGATAATTGTAATATAAATGTATTGTAATTGCAAACGGTTTCGTAGCTGTACCACACTTATATCTAATATGGATTCATATTATTATTTTAACCACAATATCTTGTAAATAAACATAGAAATTTGAGAGCAAACGTATCAATAAAAAAAAAGAGTAGAACTCTTAATGTGGACAGTAGGTATAAGCCATTTACAGTAACATTTTATAATTTTCAAATTAAAAACTAACACTGTTTTAAATGAATATTCATACTAATTGTACCCTATGATTTCAACCGTGTTAAATTTATTCGACCAACTTTTCACAAGTTTCGCTTTCGACAAGTTCTCACTTCTCGTACTTGCTTACAGCTTGCCAGATTGCTTGATGTTCATTACTGCTACACTCCTTAGAGTAATTGCGTGAAGTTGTATAGCTTCAACTTTCCTCAATACATAGGCTATAAGAAGCAAAATAACTTTTTAAATCTGACGGTTAGTTCCACTGATTAGCGCGTTCAAGGAGACAAAAACAATATCTCGAGTTTTATCATTTAGAATTATAGATTAAGTACTTACATTTTGTGTAATATTAGAATTGGTGAGGTTCGCAACAATTTTCTCACAGAAACCTAATGAAGTGTCTGTGTAAGAATTGTAGAATGAATTAACCATCGTTGGGAACCACATAAAGAAGACATTGTTGCTGAAAGAAAAACACTTTAAGATACTATGTATATATTATGTAGGTACATATATCCTTGCGTTATGATTCTTGAAACGTAAATAGAGTTTTCTTAAAGTAATATTAACATTTTCTTGTAATATATAAAATTTCATGCAAACCAAATTCATAACTCATTTAAAACAATGCCTTGCCTAAAATTTTCAGCTCGTGTTCGTAATCGAAGTTTAAACTTTTACGAAGGACTAAAACGCCTTTTTTTCATTTATATAAACCAACGAAATACCATGTTAATTACTCGCCACGTCCGTTCCTTCGGTGTGGAGCCCTTGACTCTAACAGCCGCTCACGCGATACAAGTGACACTGCACTTGCATTCACTATTAACCAACAGACATTACATTACACTACACCCCACGCTCGTGCACACCACACTAGTACATAGGTTCTGTAAGGGATCAATTTTTCTTTTTGCGTACTAGTTAGCTTAGCCAAAATTTACAGATCACTAAATACATAGACACATGTTCCTTCCTTCCTCCCAGGAGGCAGGAACCTGTATATATGTATATGTTAGTTTCGAACGAATTTCTACGGATACGGATCGCGAATTAATTGCAACTACGGCAACAGCCCAAGCCGAGGTTCAGCCACTTTGCTAAAGCTGAGTGCCTTAAGCGCTCGCCCCCAAGTTCCAGTGAAGCTGTAAAAGCCGTTTGAGGTCCCATGGCCCATGGCTTGATCAAATGTTAAACTATTATTCAATAAAAAAGGGTTGCAAATTAATTAAACTTATTAAACAATACGCCATTAATATTTGTGGTGGTTGAGTTATTTTGACCAACTGAATATCGATCCCACGTGCGCAGGTTTATGTACAGGCATGAACTAACGAATTTTTCCCAATTTGCTTCCATTTACTATTTTGAATCAGTAATGATATCTGCTGACGGTGAAGGAAAACATCGTGAGGAAATCTGAATGCTTGAAGAATATTTTTGTAGCATTTTGGCGTTTTTAATCGCCAATACGTCATGGACTGGTTTAGCGATTAAGACTTCGATAAAAACTTCACTTGGAAAAAGATCTTTGCCCAGTAATGGGACATTTACAGGCTGGTAATAGTAATTTTATTACATTAATAGGCCATTACATTACCAATACATATATTGGTAAGTACCATAGTGTATTGATTTAGAAATTACGCATGGAAAATACACATAACTCCTTAATTCAATACTTAAATTTACTAATACTCTAAAGTCAGTTGCCAGAATTAATGAACTGAAGTGCAAATTGATAATGGAGTTGCCAGCTGTATTTGAGAACCGCAGATAAGAGCTATCGATTTAAGCTTTGCAGTCCCTTCATCTCTAAAGTTTCGATAGCTAAGTGATATTCATCCCTAACATCAATGTAATAATGATCAAAGCAAAAACAATTCAACTTTATTTCTTACTATTTATCTTTTCTTAAACTTTAACACTAAACAAAACTAAAACACTGAAGTAAGATAGGTTAGGTTTACAGTAAATTGAAAATTTATTTGTATTTTTCATTTATGAACCATTTTCTTGCATAATACCTAAAAACAAAACATAGCCTATAAGCTACTTGATAACACTGAAAGAATTTTCAGAATCCGATAAGTACTTCCAATGAAAATCTCCTACAGACCTACCGACTTTACCTTTCTATAATATTAGTACAGAATCAGAGTTATTTATATTGTCCGTATTTTAAAATTTAGTGCAATTAGAGTCCCTAATCTATCGTGTCGATTTAGATAACATAATTGGTCTAACTTTTGTTCTTGCTCACATACCAATATACAAGGTACAGAGAGGTAAATGTGCTAAGGGTAGTGATTTCTTCAGTAAGTATGAGATATCAATAAAATACATATAGATATCGAAACTAGTACACATAGTAACACTGCACTTGCGATGCCCTGTACTTTCGCAAAACTTTGTAGTCTAAACTGTATACAACATTAGAAACACAATAAGTAACATACGTAAGAAAGTAATAACAATAAATTTAAATTAATCTATATAATTAATTTGTGAACTATCGGGAAATCAATTAGTATTATTAAGTCAGGTGAAGTATTTTAACTTGCTGAGGCTTGGCGGGTCAAATACGGTACATATAAAAAGAAAAAAATTGAACATATTTCGGAAACAATTAAAAACATTATACGTGAAAAGAAAAGGTATCTCATGGCCGACATAAAAAAATAAATAAATATGACATTGAATATTTTTTCATAGTTCTACGATTTATTTGAGTTCAAAAATTTGGCAGTTGCTCATAAATATGAGAATTTTGAATTTTTTTGTCTAGTCCTTAGGAGATTAAATGTATAGATCCATATTAATATTGACAAAAAAATATGTAATAGTGTTCGAAAAAAAGGTCAGCAAGGATTAAATAAATAAATAAAAAAACAAATTATCTTCATAATTAGAAAAATAAGTAAAATAAGTCATTATAGTCTTTATAATTAAATAGACTTTAAATAAATGAAAAGGCACATTACAGTATTTGGAAAACCATCTCATATAACGATGCACAGAGATGAAACCCTACTTTGTAATAATTTATTGTAGACAAAACCTTTGACATAGCCTTGTCTTCAATACCTTTTATGTATGTATATTGTATTCTGAATAAAGTTGTAAAAGATTAGTCAAATTTTTTCATAATCTACCTACTTAGATTTATAGCCTTTAAGTGCTACCCACGCTCGTTGTTATTTTAGTAACTTCCAACCTTTAAGTATAAACAAACTCTCTGTGCTTACGATAATAGAAAGTTTTGATAAAGGTCATATTTAGACTACAATAACGCTGTTATTTCTAGTTAAATTAAATGATAATTAATGTTACAACATCAATTCTCTTGCGATGGCCCCTGAGGACTATGTTTTGGTAGTGTGTTTTCATTAGAGGGTATATTTAGTGTTTATCTTGGGGATTTCTAATGGAATTCTAGTAAATTTATAATAATAGGTCTTTACCTATGAAATTGCCGTTCTTCAGTACTGGCCATTTCAAATCAAAATAATTTTTGTTTGGCTAAGAATTCTAATTTCAAATTAATTTTATTTTAAAAACATGGAGTTCTTTTTCCAAGAGTAGTCATTTGTTTATTGATTAGTGTTACATTTTCATCGCATTTAAATCTTTTTTGTCATTATGGATACGTTAAAAATTCGAGTAATTATGGAATATGAGTACCGTCGTGGCAGCAACGCGGCACAAGCGGCACGCAACATCAACGACGTTTACGGAGCTAACACTACAAACCAACGCACTACCTATTATTGGTTTGCTCGCTTCCGTTCTGGGAATTTCGACCTGAAAAATGAACCTCGCGGTCGTCCGAAGACTTTGGTCGACAATGACGAATTAAAGGCGATTGTGGAAGCTGATGATACACAATCTACGGCTGAATTAGCAGCAGCTTTCGACGTTAGCGTCAAAACAATATTGGTTCATTTGCGTCAAATTGGCAAAGTAAAAAAGCTTGACAAATGGATGTCCCACGAACTCAATGATAGCCAGCGTGAAGTACGCGTCGAGACGTGCCTTGCACTGCTCAACAGACACACAAATGAAGGAATTTTGAACCGCATTGTTACCTGCGATGAAAAATGGATTCTGTTTGATAACCGCAAGCGCTCAGCAAGTTGGTTGGATTCTGGTTCAGCACCTAAACAATGCCCTAAACGAAAACTTACCCCTAGAAAAGTGATGGTCACTGTTTGGTGGTCTAGCGCCGGTGTGATTCATCACAGATTCTTACCAAACGGGGTGAGCATTACTGCAGATGTGTACTGTGAAGAACTGAACACAATGATGGAGAAGCTGGTACATCTCCAACCAGCATTGGTCAATCTTCATCTCCGCTGCTCCTGCACGACAACGCGCGACCTCATACTGCACAGCAGACGGTCTCGAAGTTGCAAGAACTGGGGTTGGAAGTTCTCCGTCATCCGCCCTACTCACCAGACCTTGCGCTTACAGACTACTACTTTTTCCAGAATTTGGATAACTCCTTGGCGGGAAAAAAACTCAATAACCGAGAGGCAGTACAAAATGCCTTTGAAGAATTTGTTGCCTCCCGTCCAGATGATTTCTTTGAGAAGGGCATCAATAAACTGCTACTGCGCTGGCAAAGTTGCATTGATTGCATGGGTGATTACTTCGATTAATACAAATAAAAAATACATGAAAAAAATTTGTTTATATTTTTTCATATAAAACGGCAATTTCATAGGTAAAGACCGAATATTATGTTAATATCTTCTCTATTCAAGAGCGCTTATTACAGAACCAGATTTTAATGGCACAGTTTCCCGAGTGTCATGTTCTCTAGATTGTACGTTGCTTATTACACTACGCTTCCAATCGGGCCTAACTCTTGGAACACAAAACTATACGCACGTTCATCGTATTTATTACACACACACTATTGCAAGTATGAGAAGTAGCTTTTGCTGTAACTGCGGTGGTCACATTATTGTTATTAAGTTCAGTAGCGCCCTATAGAGAAAAACAAGACACGATTCTAAAAGAAAATGTCTATCCTAAAAAAGGTTGACTGTTGTATAAAGGTTTTAAGCTACAAGAAACTCTTATCAAGATTTAAAATGAAGCTGATTAATAGTATCTAAATTCCTATTGTTCAAATATTAATTATTATAGTCATCTAAATATTTTTACATACAAACTGACACTAGGTATACTACTGGTATACATGCTCGTCACGTGATGACTGAGCTCCTTAACCGCAATAAGCATTATCTTATTACACTGCACGATCTGCAGATCGCTTAGAGAACAAGTTATATTACGTTGACACGAGTGCTCTAGATCGGGGTACCTTGCAATTATTAGACCACCGTAGATTAGAGTAAGGGTCCCTTGAAATTGGGTAGTATACTATCCACTACTACTACTATAGAGGGTTACTTCGCATATAGACAAGGACTGAGAAAAGTCTCAAGAAAGTTGAATTTTAATGTTCTTGTCAGTTGAGTGACATTTCAGATATCCAAAGTAGCAACTCCTAACCGTACATACATTTTACATACATAAATTCACTTTAATGGATGTCAATACTTCATAAGTTTAGAATACTTACGTGCTCGAACAGACTGACATTAAGAAAAATAATTGTATAGTCCTCAAGACCAATGGTTGTCGAAATATAGGCATCGTTTGTTCCACCACAGAATTCCAAAATGATAATTTCGTTCTATATGCTTTCTGGTCTGCCGCTATAAGGGATTTGAACTGAAAATATTTAAAACAGAAGTGTTAACGACAAAATATTAGTAACAATTATTATAACAAGTAATAACAAAATTTTTGGTTTGAGAAAAAAAAACGAATAGTAACCAATTGTACTACAAAATTCAAATTAAAAAGTCTTAAAAATATATACTACAAAATAGACGTTCATGAGAATGTTACAGTTTACTCGCCATATGGTTCGTAATATGCGGACATTTAATGCTTGAAATGAGCAAGCTTTGTCTACACCGAGAAATTCATCTCACGAAGCATACAGAGACCTCGCTTCGTTGTCTACAAATAATAATAAAAAACACACTGCACATAGGACTTGGGATGTTTAAGCTATTTGAAACTAAGAATATCTTATACTAAATATTATTTTTTAATATTTCAACCACTATCACACCTGACGTCGAGTGATAATATAGCCGATGATGGTAACAGACTTAGCTTTCATCTTTGGCTACTGGATCACACACATAGATGGCTAATCTTTAAGTTAAAGTTAATGGTGAGCAATAGAAATTGCTTTACCTACCAACAACTACAAAACAAGTATATAATTCACTTTTTTAAAATGGCACGGTAAGATGACGGCACTGTACTTAATGGTAGTAAACCTTACCAACCTATTTGATCACTAGATATATAACGGCTGTTTCTGGAACGTGACATATCTAGGCTCCTGCATTCACAATGCCCATAGTTAAGGATCGCAATCTTAAGATCAGTCAAAAGCAGGTTGATATTTCTAAGGAATTAGCTGGAAAGGCTCATGTCCCAGTGCATGTTGCCACCGTTAGTACCAGAATACAGGAATGCTAGCACCGCTACTTGGTGTCTAAAATAGTTATGGTGGTGTTGCTTCCACAGGTGAACCGTACCACTATACGTCCACGTACGTGTATACGTCTAGGTCCTATCACTCTTAAGTTATGGTTTGTACAAGGTGTTTTTCTTCACCGGAAGTAATGAACTCTTTGTAGATTGATATACCAGTGACAGATAACAATGCAAAAATAACTTTTTAAATTGTCACAGAGATACCAATCTATAACACGTAACTCAATAGAACACATAAGAAATTTGTTTTACTTTATAGGTTCATAGGTTTAAAATTTTATATTGTATTATTTGTCATAAAATCACATACCTATATTTTTATATAAAGATGCACAATGTTTTTGTTAATTATGCATAATTAGAAACGAGTTAAATTAAAAATTAAGCAAGTTGGAGTTTCCAATTCTTGATTAAAAATAGAATAAAATTGTTAGCAAAATCGTGTTTTTATTATATGAACAATTATGTTTAGCCGAATTTAAAAGATTTCTTTGTTTGGATGAATATTTACTTATTAAATATTAATGAACATAAGGGTAAATGAACTCACGATTTAAAAGTCTTCCGCTAAGCAATTAATGATGTGTTCTGGTAGCTGCAATAGAGTCCTCTTTTATGTTTTTGCTGGTCGTTCTTCGATTATGTGGTCGAAGTTCTTATGTCACTTGTAGATAAATACCAGCATATTGAAAAATACATACCACTAGATCCTCATCAGCGCCTTTCACTCCGTATGCAGATTTTAATACGATCATAGCTTCATTTATATGACCTTTATTGGCCAAGAACTTGGGACTCTCGTGCAGAAAGAACATCATCAGTGCTCCAAAACCCAACATCAGCGCCATGATTAATGCAAATAGGCGCCAAGGACGATATGTTATTGAGAGTAGTGGTAAATCAAAATTAAAGTTCAATCCCAAAATCAGATAAGCCAAAGCTGAAAAACGTATTGGATTTATAATAACAATTCAAATTATAGAAATATAAATAAAATAAAATAAACAAGATTACCGTGAAAGGAAAATATTGGTGTTTATTTGTACAACAGTGAAAGATCCTATGTAGGGAATATACAGAAATAGAAATTGCGAAAACCAATATTTGATAGCTAGAAATGTTGATTCTTGCCAAGAATCAAATACAGAAAATACTTTTACATAATATAAGAGTCTTACTGAGTACGCCGACTACAAGGGATCATATAGTAGGTGTATTATTTTCTCAAGGCTTATATTATAACTAGCGCTTTTCCCGTAGCTTCGCTCGCGTCACTTGTATGTCCAATTTTTAACTGAATTGATAAATACCAATTTTCATAGATCTATATTCAAAAATTACGGATTTTCATACAAATTTTCATCCTCTTTTTCACCACCTTTGGGGTTGAATTTCCAAAAATCCTTTCTTGGTGCTGACTTAAATTATAAAAGAAACCCGCATGCGATTTTTCTTGGCCCTAGCCGCAATAGTTTGGGCTGAGTGTTGATATATAAGTCAGTTAGTTAGCATTTTTACACTAAATACCTAATATTTTAAATGTAATTTGCTATTATTATTTCTAGTAATTTTTGCTGCTAGATATTAATATTACTTAGTTTTAACATCTTAATTAAAAAAACAAATGACAAAATCGTATCGAAAGATTACGAAAATGTTATACATATAGGAAAAGGTACTATGGTTTATTTATAATTATGCATAATATAACACTATACAGTGCTGACCGAAGATAAAGATTTGAATACAAAATTACAATGTAACTATTATTTTGAACTAATTCCTTCTCTTTTGTTCATTTTCCTCATTCGAAGCCTTGACCACAACCTCGAGATACTTCCATTGACCAACACATTACAATCGTAACTACTCTTTTGTCGAAGTACGTTGTATAAATAAGGTCGAATAGTTTCTGGTGCCCATTGAATGAAACCTACATAAAGCCTTATTGTTCTTTTTGGTCTTATTGATCGAACTATTAAAAGCAGCTATTTAGGCATACAATTTTAAGATGCTGTTTTTATGAGCACTACAAATATTTTACTATTGATAGCGCAAGAGTAAGTCTTTAAATATATATTTTTTTAAACCAGTGGATCAGGAGGTTTGAATTTATAATTAATTTAAAATATGTAAGAAATCTAAGTAATAGCTATAATAATAAGGTTAAAATTTGCTAAGTGTAAAATTATTTCAACAGTTTTACCCGGTATAAAAAGAATTATTTCATACCTAAAACTCCATATTATTCTGATAGTAAACAAACTGCATTGAAGATGGCGACTTTAAAAGTTGAAGTTTCTGTTAAACTCTGAGTTCTTGGAAGCAAAGATATTCAATAAATTTCAAAATAAGTACTTCGTGATCCGAGGTGTACCTAAATTATTAGCTACAATTATGATTTTTTTTTTAAACTCAATAATAAATGAAATAGATACCGTAACACACGAAATCTGATCCCAAGTTGAAACTATTCATAATAAAAATATACTTGTTCCGATATTTATTTGGCGTGCATTCTCCTAGGTATGTTATAGTAAGAGTAATAGATGCTGTCGAACTGAAACAAAATATGGTATTAGTATTATATACATCAGTTTTGAAGCTATTCGTATCATAAATCATAGTTTAAGAATCAAGAATGCCTTTTTGATGCGACACATCTATTGGCGCGACTTGGCAGTAGAATCAAACCATATCCCGTGACGGCAAACGGTATGACACTCTCTTATATCGTCATGCCATTCTAGGCCGTCGCTCTCAACTCCCTTGCGTGTGTACGTGTTGGTACGACTCGTATTGGCCATCGTAAAAAAGAAGAAATATCATTTTTAAGAATATCGAATATTTTACTTTGTTTTCGGTTTTCTGTGTCACATTTCCTTCGATTATACAAGCAATTACATGTATTTTAATTTACAATTTCAAATATGTTACAAGTGAACCACATATTCAACCAACTCTATCTATCTAATTTAATCTTAGTGCTCAAAAGCATACATTTATTTAACTGTATCGGAAGTAGCATTAGATTCACTAACACTAGACAATTTTTTGCTTCTCTGTATGAGCTGTTTACTATTTTGATTTTTAATTATTCGAAATTTGAATATTAACTAAGATGTTTCACATCTGCCGGGCGTCTCGTGACAGCAAACTAGTTTTTTGAAGTAAAACTTCTTTAGGCGCGACTAGGGAGTAACTCAGATTTTTTTTTCTGACGGAAGTAACGCTTACGTAATTTCCGGTATTCAAAAATAATAATTTGGATTGGTAGTAAGTATATGTCATATACCCCACGCTTCTTAACTTATACGCCAGCTAGTGGCAAATATAATAATCAATTAGGATTATTTATTTCGAATATTTTCAAACGGATAAATTGTGAACAGAAAAGTAAATAAAAATTTAATACTTAATTTTTTTTATTTCAATTGCAGTTTTTTTTAAATCTCTAAATATTCTTGTTTATTGATTGCTTTTGTAATAATTAATACAATATTCAATAATACAATTTAATCATTTCAGTGATATATGCCGTCAACGCCAAAGAAGTTTTACTTCAATCGCGCGTAAATGTTACACACACACACACTATTTTTTTTCTTTTGTAGGTTTAGTTAGCATTATGGCCTCAATCTCACAAGCTTTTGTGAGCTCAAAATTGTGATACGGTAAGCCTAGTGAGAAAACTAACTCTCAAATGCAGACTGCCGGAATACACGTCTAGGTGCTTCGCAACAGATTTTCAACATAAAGATGGTAACTAGCCAGGCGGTCAATATAAAAAACCCTACCACCATGCTTCTTTCACCGAAGGCTCAGGCTCATTGCAGGGATTCTAACTCACGTCGATCGATGCGAAGTCCGTACACGCTACCAACTGAGCCACTAGTGTCATGTTACCGCATGGGAAGCAACAGGCTGTCTTATTTCAATTCGTACTATTTTCAAATTATCAATTTGTAAAGATTTATCTCCATAATTGTAAATTAAACTGATCCTAGGTTAATTAAATTATCACGTAATTACAAAGACCATGTAAAAAATAGTAGTTATTATCATAATATTATATGTATAATAATAGTAAATACTGCTGTAATACTGACAAGCTGCATCCTATTAATTTAAGTATCAGCATTACTCGGAACGAAGCCGAGAAACTGGTGATAATGGCAATTGCTGAGCCAATACTTGCCGACACGAGGATTGCTCGACGTCTGCCATGTGTGTCCGCATAATAACCCCAGGGTAAAGCAGAAAGATAACCTGTCATAAAAAAAGATTGTTATAAGCAAATAAATTAGCATTTCAAGACAATTAAAATTTTGAAATGGTTAATTATTATTCATGTTCATTATGCATCGTATTAAATATGAGTTCTATATTACAAAGAAATATAGAAGACAAAAATATATTTGAAAATGAAGTAGGTACGTAGATATTATTAGTTAATTAAAAGAATTAATATAGGTAATCCTTTTTTTTTTACCGACTGTAAAAAGGTTCTAAGGTTATTAAAAGGCTAAGGATAGCATGGTTGTATGTGCGCATTTTTTTTTTAGAAACTATATGACAGATTTTTATGATATTTAACTGGGATAATTTATACACTTATAAAAAGGTTGTAGTATATAAAATATTAAGGTACCTTCTTTTGTACAGACTCGTATAATTATCTACTTCCCTAAAATGGTTATATGTGTGCATTTTTTTTAAATTTATACCTGTGCCTAAATTTTATGATTCTTTCACTAAATCGGTAATAAGGTAATCGTTAACAAGGGAATAGGGTAATTGGTTAAAGGTAGGGTAAAGGGTGAGGTTTTACTATAGGTATAATATATTTAGGTGCCATTCCTATGTACCTACTTGTGGTCATAATAATACCATTGAATGTACACAGATCTTTGGTTAAGTCAGTTTATCAAAAAAATCCTTTTTTAATTACATCTTTCAATAATAAAAACATAAGTTTTCTGTTCAGACAACAAGGTACATAAATGATTAAATCAAATTTATACGTAATTTAATCTTTTGTCTAAGAACTTGAAATGTTTCTTCAACAACATCCGAACGTTTACAATGTACTGATTTAGGAACTAAACAGACCTATAAATCGATCTTCGTATTCCTTGTTTATTTCATTTTTTATGAAACATTTTATTCGTATAACATTAAAGGTAAACATTGCAAAGGGAAAGTACCTTAAACATAATCTTAATTTTATATAAGGCATCAGAAATTACAACTCAGAAGATTTAAATACATATAACTAACATACATATTTAAAAAAAAATTAACTATACCTGCAAATGGCACTGACGTTAGCAAACTAATTTCTGCAAGGCCGAGCTGAAGATCGCAACTGGCGGCGGGTACTGTCACACAGAAACCTAAAAGATCTAGAACTGCTGCCATATGTATGAGGCTACTGACGAACAGTATAACGATATTGTATCTGCTGTGCCCTGCAAAAGATTTACCTATGAACCAGGTGTTTTTTATATCCTAGAGTACTTTTAAAATAGTATTTAACTGATGATTAAAAAGATCGGTATACATTAAATGTATACCGTTTTTTTTTAAATATACTAGCTTCGACCCATATACATTGTTCTGCCCCTCCAGTAGTTAATAACTGGACCACAACACCATGTATAGTGTTCACGGATAGCATAAGAACCTACTCTATGAAGACGCTCTTAGGTCTACCAACTTTATTGGTAATCGGTTATCGGTGTTGGAGATTATCAATTTCACATATAGGTACTAACATCCATTATTCGCTAGTATACGTCCCGTGGCGGAAATTCGACCATAATGTAATTGGTAATTAATTATTGCAAATGGGAAAACATAAGAATATACATTTTTCCAACAGTTTTTTCTACTCTTTTACAATCATTTATTGAACTTGCAATACAAAAAAGATCTTGTCAATAGCTACTACAACAGCAAGAAAAGGAGAAAATCGGTAACAAACGGTGTAGAAAAAAGTACTGAACTGTTTTGTCTTTGTTTATTTGTTTAAAGATTTATCAGTTTTTAACTTTTTGTTTAACTCTACACAATTAACCTAATACGAATAAATTATAAGAATCGGTCTCAATATGTGGAATTAGGGTGCCTTCCATGCTATATTGTCCAAGCCTGGCAGTACTGACGCCCTTTCGGTGTACGACTTCATTGATTGTTACTTCAAATAAAATGCGTTCATTCAACTAGGCCGACGTAACCTAAAGGATTAAAGGCCATAAACCAAGACTAATAAAAATTTATTTCAGCATAATGTTAACTTACACCACATACTATATTCTGACCAAATAATTAGAGACTAAATAAAAGGAAGTATGAAAAAGAGAATTCGAGAAAACACGTAAAACAAGAGACACAACACGCTAATAACAGTAAATTTACTACAAGAAATTATTGTAACATACTTTCAATCATTTCATTAAAATAATTATATACAAGAAAATACAACAGATCACGTTCTATATGTTTATGTGTCGATACTATAGAAAAATATATACTGCAACATTGACATTGCGAGAATTGCAGCAAAACAATTGCTTCCAATTTATTTAATAGGCATTGATTTGCTTGAATCATTAGCGAACATCTATATTTAGATTTTAAATTTACGCTAATGTTTTCTGATTTTATCTTGACCCTAATGGCAATAGCTGACGATGTTTGTTAATTGCATTGCATTTCGTCTTCGTATTATTAAGATTTGACCGTGACCCTTGCGTAGACTTAACTTTTTATATAATAAAGATTTAATTATCGTAATCATTATTACGAAGTGAAAATAAGTTATTTCTGATTTTCCACTTAATGCAATGTTGCCTTATTTTATACTAGCTTTTGCAAGCGACTTCCTTTGCGTGAACTTCAGAATTGGGTCTTAACTAACTGCGTGCTACATTTCTTTGAAATCCGTTTAGCCATTTATGAGTAACGTTTATGATTCAGTAAAAAACATACAAACTTTCAAAATTTAGTAAAATTGTCATTAGCTGGATGTTAATACTTTGAACATTTATAAATATTTTAAAGTCGTAATCTGTAATATCAATATTTCTGTTTCAAAGAAAATTACTTACCAGCGATCTCTAATGCTTTTTCCAAATCGTTTTCCATTTTTACTTTTTAAATAACCTTATAGAGAATTCGTGCGTCTTCTTTAACAAATTATTTATAACAATGTTTTAGCTACGAAAAAAAAACATTAATTTTAGAATGTTATAAAAATCTTAAACCCATCTTATTAGTCACACACATGTTTCAAAACAATAGAATAGGTATTAGAATATAAATTAAAAAGTATCACGTTGACTGTTTATCGTAAAATACATTCTAAGACATGTGGAACAATGAAAAACAGAAAATAATGGCCAAACTTTACCCAATGTTGTATGTACAATGTACATTCTAAATAGATGACTTAAATTATCCACGCTAGTTTTTTGTACAATTTCCGTAAAGAGTAGTTTCAAACTTAATTACAGACTGATTGTAGAATATTTTTACAGCGTGTTCCGAAATGTGATTATCAAGTTTATGATGATACATTAAAATACTCTTGTGGATATATGATTTATCTTTTAATCCTTGGTAATAAAAGAAAATACTGAAGGCTTTTTAACCATGGACTAAATAAACTAAAACTAGGTTATCAAATACGAGACACACAAATGTTTACTTATTTTACAATTACTTAATTTTCACCAAAAAAAAAAAAATGCGCTATCAACGGAAATAGCTTATTTGATAACTAGTAAATATTTCTATTACTTTACTAGTTGCGCCCCTCGGGTCCACCCGTATTAAATTTGTTCGACCAATTAATTCTCCTCTACGCGTCCACGACCGTACCCGTTTAGCGTTTCGTTGTTGTCACTTACCGTACTTAGGTACAGCTCGCTAGATTGCTTGAAATTCATGGTTGCTGCTTCATTCTTTAGGATTGCAGCGTGAAGTTATATGGCCTATCAAGTCTCTCAAAAAACAGGCTATAAAAGATTTTTTCAAATCTGATTGGTATTTTCAGGGACTAGCGCGTATAAACAAACAAAAAAACCTTCAAAACTAGCTGTAGCCGGTCCCGCTTTGCTGTGGCTCAGTCTGGTTTTTCATAAAGTACATAAAAAAAGCATGTGTGCAAATGAAACGTAATGTAAAAATTTCTAAGAAATCGGTGAAGATTTTCGGAGATATAAGATTTTGGATAAACTAACGTTTACATTTTTCATACATGCATTGTAATTTGTGAAATTTATTACAAGATAATGGTCCTCTACATAAGTTATCTAAACTGCTGAACTATTAAAATGCTAGATTAATAGGTATTAGCAACTCGAACTACTATATAGTTATTGGACGTCGCCATGAATGATGTAGAATCGAATAGTACAATGATACGGAGATTTCTGTAACGATGCATTTTGTGTTGAAACCTTTATTTATGAGAGTGCATTTTCTAATGTTCGTTGTATTAAAATAAATATGACTTATTTGTAAGTTCGCCTGTATCAGTACCTACGAATTGTTTTCATGGTTTCGTCCCCATATAGGAAACCTTATTGCTGAGCCTACGCTGTTTGCCCTTATTAATATATATTTAAAGGACTTGTAGTTTCTAAAAGGTACTGGGCACATAGTTGGTTGAAATATTAACATAATATGTGTTTAAGATGGATATTGTAATAAATAAATCAAAAAATTAAAAATAAAAATGTTTAGGCTGGTCGAAATACAAGAAACGTGGTTTTAACAACTTTATTTTTTCGCTATTATGCCGACTCTAATTTAAATAACATTTTTTAAAAATCGACCAAGTATGAGACGGACTCGCGCTATGGAACACCAATTGAGTGAAAAAATAATTCCACTCGTACTTGTCCAATTTTTGCTTACCTGTAATCTGCATCGTAGTGTAAAAGACGTTATTAAAATTTGATTACTTACCGATCCAAATAGGTATACAAAAATTCACCGGATAATATTTTTTATTAATTTCTGATTATTGTACACAATTGTTTTGAATTATAATTTAAAATTTAAGTAAGAATGATAAATTAAATATACAAAAATTTCGTTTTAATTGTGGATAGTTTATATTTTATTTTTTGCAACAAATAATGACACGTTTTTCCTACCAGACATTAGTCTCAATTTTGAAGCGAGTGACTTGTATGCTGAATCGTCATTGACAATTGCTCAAACTAAATGCGGTGCTCTGTAAAATAGTGCTGTGACAATGCGGAAGATGTTACAATTTAATTTTTAAATTTTAAGAATATTGGGGTCACCATAAAGTCATATAAGAGTAATATAACAAGAAAATAATTAAAATTATAACTATTTGCTATGTATTTTAAATATGCATTGCTTTGAAATTGTGGCTATATTCATCGAAAATTATTGTTTGTTCGTGTAAACTTAGATAAATTAATATAAATAATAAATAACAATGTCTGTTTATAAATTTTGGCTACATACTACTACATATTTTTCTACCACCAAAAAGTGTAATTTATCTTTTGTAAAGATAAAAATTACTGAAATACAAAGGTAATGTAACATTCTACGGATACAAAAATTATAAATTATAACTCCTACATAAATAAATAGAAAATAGACAAGTTAAATTATTGCTGCACAGCACTTTAATGGCCTAGTTTATACGCAAACTAGCGTTTTTAGACAGCCGTCATATATTTCCTTAGTTCATGCCAATTTATCTGTGAATGAAGGTGTTCTGCGCTAAAAAATATATTGTAGTTGTGTATTAGTATTCGTTTAACTCTGACATTACATACACTAAGGCGTTCTAAGTCTCTTTATGCCCTATCTACATGTAAAGCAAGATAAAAAAGAAGTTATATGCTCCTTTTTGTTAACGTTGCATTTTACCAAAGCCATATTAAATTGTAATAGCATTGCTAAAGAAGATGGCTGTTAAAGCTAAAATAACGTAACCTACTCACATTGTTGACAGACCTCGTGGAACAATACTAACATAACATAACACACATACCATCACGCCTGTATTCCCCAAAGGGTTGGCAGAGGTGTACTAATGTACACCCACAATTCACCGAGTATGTTTTTAGGTCCCATGTAATAGGGGGAGAGACTATTGTCATTAATCGGGTACGAAACCAAACTCCGAGCTGCTACTGAGAATTTCATAGGTAAAACCCAATAACTCTTTGCTCGACCTGGGAATCGAACCCAGGACCTCGATCATAGCAGTCGCGCTTACGACCACTAAGGCTAACGAGGCCAATACTAAAATGCTCTACTATTTAATCGAGATGTCGCAGGTTCGATTCCTGTACATGCATGACTTTTGTGTGATAAACAAAAAAATGTTAGTTGTGTCTGGTTGTTAAATATGTACATATATAATTATATATAATTTACGAGTTGTTTAGTATATATAAGTTATCATAATACAGGTTTTGCGTAGTTTAAGATTAATTGGCCGTTAGTGAAATTATGTCCCCAAATCCAATACTATCAGTGTGCCCGCGGCTCCGCACGCGTTTTTTAATACGTAGTAATTATTTACATTCCTACTGTAATTACATTTTTACTCATATTATTGACAATTAATTAACGGCCGTTTTTAATAATATATCTGAGTTTATTATCCCCGATTAGTACATATTTGTACTAAGTACTATCTTTAACTTAAGACAGATATGGGCTTCATTCTTATCTATTCAAGGTATAGGATATGTATATATATTATGTTGATACGAAAAAATATCCATTGATAGAGGTTATTGAAAAAAAGTTAGACTAAATGGATATATTTGTCTATCTTAGTAACTGAAACAACAGATAGTCGATGAATTGTTATACTTCATGTTTACAAAATTACATCAAAATCTACTAGATACTACATTTTTTTACGATGCATAAATATACTGTTGAAGCCTCTTATAGCCTATTAGCTTATTGAATGACATATGTTTCTCATCTATAAAATTAGATTCGAATCGGTCGAGAATGAATGAAAATTTAATTTTTTGAAAAAATATAATTTTTCAGTATCTAAAAGTAATATAGAAAATTGTTATAGTTTATAAATTGTGATTTTTATAGTTATAATTATTGTTATGACCTATGAATTAACCAATGGTAACTATACAATTTACGTAAAATTGGAAGAGTCAATGGAAACGTACTTAAAACGTAGATACTTATAATTTTTCGTTTATTCTTTTTATTAACAACCTTCATATGTTATAATCATAGGCAATTAATTAATAATCGATGTATAACGTATTGATAATATACTATGATTAATGTTATGCTTATCTGACTATGTAATTTCAAATTGAAAAGTCGAGAAATCAATGATAATGAAATAAAACTTTTATATGAAATTTGTTACGTCACTATAAACAACAATTATCTCACACGTACTCACACAGACATTTACCTAATGGTCCTTACTGTATTGTATATTTAACAAAATAATGAATTCAGGTAAACGTTTAACTATAACCTATATTTTTATGCATTTTATACAACAAAATCTAAATCGATTCCGAAGCAATTGACGAATTATTTTCATATTATATAAACATTATGTTATTAAATATTCAAGTGTATTTTACTCAGATATATACAAATATACTAATTTAATGTATTGTCAAATAAACAGCTGAACTTTATGTCCATAGTTAAATTGGAATGATAATAAAACAATATAACTTTTTCAATTTATAAATAACGATTAAATGGTAGCTTAAACGTCTTGATTAAACAATTAAATGTCTTTGTGATAAAATTAATAGATGGTTTACTTTTATGTAAAGTATTTGCAAATATTACTGTTCATAGATCAGCTCAACGAAGGACAACGAGCTCATTGTCCACACTGATTGTCAAAACGAAGTTTGTCTCTTCGGATGTTTGGACTTACCTCCAAAACGGCTTCACCGACTTTGATGTAATTCTGTACGCTAGCAGTGTATGTCATTCCATAGAAATTGATAGGCTATAAATATTATCAACAATACTTATACGATATGATAATAAAATATTCAATCAATTTAAATGTTATTTAAAGAGAGTATACATAGTAGAAGATTTTAAGTATGTAGGTATTAAACATACAAGCAATACGTAAATACTTCACTCCTCTCACCCAATGTAGGTAGAGCCCACGTCCTTCAACTTGCTAAAAGAAAAAATAAAAATGGTAATAATAATTTTAAAAAAATATATGGGGAAAAGAAGCTGAGACTTACGGTCATCTGTAGATATTTAAAATATCATCCATGCACAAAGCCATGCCGCCACAGCATCACTCCTGAAAAAATATATGCCATAACGATTAGTAAATACAATACAATTTCGATATTTAAATGTCAATGTCCGATTAGCATATTCTTTAGCACTTACCAATGTGTCAAGGTCCCACAGAGATGAGTAAATATACTTATGATATTAACTCCATAAAAATCGGGTAAAAACTGCACGTTCAAAGTCATAATTCAGAATTACTACATAGAGATTGTTGGTATAATTGTACAATCTTTCACTTTAAACTTGTTTATTTTTTACTATAAACTTTACCGAATGTAAGTATGTAAGTAACGACTTCGCCGAAAATGGTAACATTTAACGCCTAGAAGGACTGCCTCTCAAATGTAGCTACCGGAAGACACCTATAGTTGCTTGGCAAGAGATTTTCAACATTAGGGTGGTGAGCACCCAGGTGGACATTTAAAAAAGTCCTACCACCATACAAAATACTGAAGGGCATTTTCCAAAGCATGAATTGAGAAAAATGCTTGAAGCGTACCTACGTCTCTACATTACTGAACATCTGCGTCTTGAAGCTAGAAGTTCATTTCTTTTATTCCTTCAGGCTAGTGTTTTACTGCAGACTCGGTTGATGATAAATTGCAAAAAACTTATAAAAAACTATACGATTATGATGAAAATGATTTTGAAGCATTGATTGCTTTAAACAATGGTAGCGTATGTAGACATCGCTTTGATCGACGTCAGTTTGAATCTCTGTTATGAGCCTGAGCTTTCAGTGAAGAAAATTTTGTTATAAAGCCATGAAATTGTGATAGGGAATTTATTAACGCCTGCCTGGATATATACCACCTTCAAGTCGAAATTCTGACGCGTAAGCACCTATAAGTTGGTTCAAGCCGCTGCAGTTCAAATCCAGTCCCTCCACTAGGGTTAGTGTGCTACCATTTTAGGCCACATCGTCACTTAAAACCTGGCGAGATAACTTGAGAATGGCTAGTTATTTTTTGTTTCAAAAATTTTAATTATCCGAATTTGGTTTGTAGTAAATAATGTTATCAAATTCTGGATATAGATACTGTGCGTTTTTTTTATACTAAGGCCTAGGAAACATTTTCAGGAAAAAAATTGGTGGCGCTGTGATCGAGTTATTGACTACTAGAAAGAGCAGAACAACCTCTGTCAAACGAGATAGTAAATAATGAAAAATAAAATGAATAAAAAAGTTATAACTTGCTAGAAAATTGGAATATATAACCATTTCTACGACAGCGCAAAATGTTTCATAAAAACATTCGATATTTCACATCATCTGAACGTGTACAAAGATAACCTTATTATATAACGACCCAAACTAATTGGTTCGTAATGGTTTAGTAAATGTTCGTGTACCTAATTAAATTTTGGGGAACCAGGTGCCGTCCCAGAACCCCTGTCTAAGAGGATTATGGTGGTTTCGTGAAGGTTTTTAAACTAAGGTACACTTTCAACCAATTGCTTTTTAAATGTGCTATACTCCCGTATCCAATGAAACAAACTTATGAATTTTAACGATAGCAAATGTCTGCAATTAGTCGATAAAGTGTTGTGGGAACTCACCGCAATGGTTCGATTACAGTGCATATAATATGAGCTTCTATTATTGTATGCTTTTACAGGAAAATGCCTCTATATTTTGAAAGAAAGAAAATACATTCATTTGTTACACATAAAAGTAAAATAAGCTTAATAAATTAAACAAAAAAACAACGAAAAAATAAAATATAACAAATAAAATTAAAAACAAAAGATTTCGTTTTATTGTGTTGTGTGTGTACCAAATGGGCCTCGAATCAGCAGATATGCTGATATGATTTGAGTTTTACAACCTTATAGCTACTCATAATAGATCCATTTTTACTTGACTAAAATCATCATTGAAAATTAATAAAAAGGTATGATATGTATAATAATATCATCATTAATTAATTAATCAATTAGATTACAATCAATAATAGTCATCTAATATATAATTGAATCATAATGCAAAACAAAAACATGTATATAGTTGGTAAAAAATAATCAATTGTTATTCTGCTATGTAGCCAATGAATTCAATGAGTTACCGATATTAGTCATATTGTGTATCGAAATATGCATTTGAATTAATTTACTAATTCACCAACATAACAATGATTCTACTTGAAAATATGTATTAGAGTTAGTTAATAACAAAATCACATAATCAAAGATTCTCCTCTTTCCTCATAATTAAATGAGGATGTGGAATGACTATTTAGAAACAGAATGTGCAAATCACGAACTAAAACGGGCATATTACGTACGAAGAAAATGTAGAAGATAGAATTCAAAGGTCGCGCCTACGGAATGACACGGCCTCCGGTGCTGATGTGAAAACGATGTTCCAGAAACACATTTATTTTATTGCAGTCGTATCTCAGTAAAGTTCTTGCGAATTTTATAGGTTAAACGCGGGCTATTCGTGCCGCGGAACAATTAAATAGGTTTTATTGTGGTCGAGAATATTGCAGGTGAGGAATGTAACGTTCATACCTTTATGTATAGTTTACGATCGTATCTTCATATAATAAATAAGGATAATAATTATGGATTTCTGGGCTATTTTTAATGAAGTTAATTATATGAAGAAAAAATTGATGAGATTCTCAATTCGATTTATGGATAGTATATTCATAGTATAGCAAGAAAGACTTCACATATTTTCTGAGTAACAAAATGTGTAAAATTGAGTAGTGTTAGTATGTGCTATGATCGTATGCCTACCAGCTACCTTGGCCAAATGCCATTTCTCCAGGTATCAGTTAATTAAGGTACGTGAAAACTTTACTCACCTCACTTAAAATTCTGCCAGCTGCTTTTCACGTACTCGTATATGTTTAAAAAATATTTTTTTAAATTAGTAATCAATACCCCAGACGCTTCCCGACGGTAGTATTACCTTACAAACGCTTTAAAGCTCATAAACAACATTACCCAAGCCCGGTGAAACTCTAAAAGCCGTCTGAGGTTCGAGTTTTCTTGGGTCCTTAAGGCTAGCAGTGTAGTCAGATCAAAAAAAAGTAAAAGATAATTAAATTAGAACAAATAAGTAATAAACATTTCTGACATTATATAAGTAAATATTTAATACAACTCGCTTATGTACTTGACTGTATCTCTTGACACGCATACATAGGCCAGTGCCTATAGATATACGCTTTACGCACATATAGGGCCGCGTGCACAAATGAGTTGAACTGTCTATAGCGATTATTACACGGTAGCTTGATCGCATCCGATTTTTGATGCGGAGGGGTACGTCCGTGGAATCGAGCCAATAGCGACGCTTGATAGCCGCTTAAACAACATGACATTAGTTGTCTACTAACAAACCGATCGAACGAACAGTGCTCACTGCTGAATACACATAAAATGTAACATTTAATTTAATTAGAACTTATAGAATACGTATTATTCGTTTTAAATTAACCGAAATTGAAAGGTCATTTTGTGTTACGAATTCTATAGTATTGTCTTTATAATAAGGTAAATTTATACATTAAAGAAATATAACCTTAAATTTACTTTACAGTGTGAAGGTCGCTCTATATTTAAAACACATGTTTAATACACTTTAATTATTATTATTTGTAATTATATACAGAAATTATAATGTAAAACGTAACATCGTCAAAAAATTTATTATTATTCATAGTTACAATGCTAAAAATGTCTATGGTAATTTTACAAGAAAATAAAAACGATTGATGGTTTATGCAACGATTTTTAATTATTTATTTTTAAAAAACTTTAACCACACTTGTTTAGCACTATTGCAATATATTGATTATTCAACTTTTGCCGAGTTTTCGTTTATTAAATTTACATTCTTAATATCGTAATTGGACAATATAAATCATGCTTCTTACGTCATATTGTAACATTAATTAATAGTATATGTAATAACTGGCCGCTCAAAAAAATAGCTAACAAATATCACTTTTTGGGGATTTTAATGTTTGTGTCTTTTCTACGTAAGTATTTCTCTTTGTCAAAGTTTCAATGAAATATTTTAGTTTGGATTTCATTAAAGCACTTTGTTTTTGAAGAATTGTATAATCATAAAGGCAAAGTTGTCCACTACACAGATGGTCTTTAGTATTAAGAAACAATTGTTAAACTGATCTCAAGTTTAGACGGTGGCTGGATTGATTGCCTCCTTGTTAACAGTCCACCTGCAAACTTCAGAAGTTTCTTTCGTTGAATTAATATTCTTTTGCAACCAATGAACAATTAAAATAATGTAATTGCTATGTAATTTAAATGAAAACAATAGAAATACTTTTCAGCATTGTATTGTTTATACACTAAAATTCTAGTATTGTTGAATTTTTTGAAGAATGCTAATTACTGTATTAATGATAAATCATCATGTAAATTTAAATATTTTCAATTTTTCTAAAACGACGTAAAGGCACTGATCATGAATATGACATTAAAAAAATATTTGACTGTTTGCATTTCTACCAGATTATTTATTAAATTTTCTACACGGGTATAAAATTATATATATAAATCATTCACTGTTGCTAGATTATAAAACTCTCAATAATACTTTTAGAAATAAAAAAAAATTAATCAATACTACCTAATCAACACACCGCTAGTTATGAATAAAGGTGGTAAATAGTAAACTATTTTTGAAGTGAAAACTTCTTAAGCCGAGTTGAGTGATTTTGGTAGGAGAAAAACTTATGGGTTCGCGTGACCTTTACGTCACCGATGACCTCGACATGCTCGTGACGTATTGTGCTTGCGTCAGACTAGCAACCTGTGTACATGTATACGCATATATGCACTAATACATTCTATATACTCGAAGGTATCATATGCATGTTTGACGTTTTGGATGGGTAAAATCTTGTGATTTTGTGTCACCGACATGCTCTGCAATAATACAGACTATAATTGATTAAAAAATTCGAAATTGAGTTTTCCCTTCTATCGGCAAACCCTATGACGGTCCTTGTTTTTTTTTTCTTCTTAACTGGTATGATATGTTTTAATGTAATATAATTAGTTTCTATCCCTAACGCAGTTGTAAATTTTAAATTAATTACTAAATCGTTCTAAACGTAAATAACGTATTCATTAAATTGAAAAATAATGACTGGTAAAATAAGAAGCGACCTGATATTAACCTAATTAATTGTTACTTCAATACTCAATATATTGGCGACTGAGCTGCAATCTGCCTAGTGATAATAATAAAAAAAAATTACGTACTAGATAAACAAATCGTTGGAGGCATTTTTGAGAAACTAATTACATATATACAAGAATTAATCACTTAATAGTATTATTATATTAGATAGATACTGGCTCATTTTTTAGGTAAGAATAATAATTAATCAAACTTTCTAGTACTTTATAAATAACTTGAAAATTCGGTGTGGTAACATAATATTATAGCTAGTAATGAGGTATGTAATGGTATTGTGGAGTAACAAATGATAATAGGACTCTCTAAAATTAATTCAACAATTGCAGCGCTTAAGAGACGTTCCATTTCATTTTGCATATTAGTTTTTTGCTTTATGCCTTTATTTTACTTTAGTATAATCCTTTAAAAACTTTAAGTGTCATTTTTTTCGCTTGTAATAAAGGATTTGTCCAGATTTACTTATTATTTTTCAGCCCTAACGAGTATAATGTGACATTTTAGGGTGTTGATTTTATATTATAGACATCGTTTAAGACAAGAATTTTCGCAACTCAATCCCTATGAGTGTAAAAGTGGGTGTCAAATTTGTATGGGTAATAATGTTTTTCGGCTCAGATTTATTATAAACTGGGTACTTACTCTTCAACACAATAATTAATGAAACAATTAACATATATCGGCGTTTTTCAAAAAACAAACCCCAAAGGTGTAGAAGCAGGTGATAGTTTGTATGAGAAATAATAATTCTACGTTAATTTCATTCTAATTTCATTAAAAAAAACTGTACAAATCTTGTAGTCTACTCGAGTGCAAGTGAAGCTATCCTAAAGGTTTTCAATATTTCAAATATCATGTTATGTGTAGAAACTGGTCCAAAATAATTGCTGCTAACGTAGTTCCTGTAAAATCCTTGTGTTAGAGGTATTTAAATATATATATATATATATCTAATTATGTAACGTAGATTTTTTAATCATAAAATATTAATGATATGTATTGAGTTTCAATTTTAGTAATATTGTTGGAATGTCAAAAGTTGTTGTTTTGTTTTAAATATAATTTTTATCAATTGAATAAAATTAGAAATAGCGTGATAATTAGTAAATCGTAGTTTTTATAATTTCCAAATATTTAAGATGTATATTTGTATATATTTCTAAAATATCTGCTTCGAGTTTGTATTTTGATGGACTTCCGCCGCAACGTAAAGCAGAAAACGCGCTCAACAATCAACAATGGCGATCGATAAAGGAACAAGCCACGACCGGAAAAAAAGGACACACGTTATGTAATTCAGCCAACGACGCAAATGTAAAACTAAATAACTGAACAGTTTTGTAAGAGAATGTGATATCAAAAGTTGAAAATCTTTGAAAGCCTTTTCAATTATGGCTGTCGCCAATACTTCCATCATAATCCAATCGCTTCAAGGAACACTCATAGAGATTAATCGGTGTATGTACCTATTCCGAAACTAACGTTTAGCTTACGCAATTGACTTTTTTTTGTCTTATCGAAAGAGAACATACTTCTTCTACCTTGAGAAACAAAAATGGAATTTAATACTTCTAATAATAAAGTAGTGTACAATGGTTTAACTATCTTAGTAACTCACAATAGACACCAACTTTTATTGGATGAAGTAGTAAATTGCGCAGGTTAGATAGGTGAGGAGAGGTTGTAGTAAGTTGCAACAAGTTGCGACTGGGACGTAGCTTGATGCTAATGGAACAAACTTGGCACACTGTACAGTAAGTAGTGCTAGGAGACGAATTATAGTCGCTAACACGCTTGTTGCATTTCAAAGTCGGTGATTGTTGAAATCGCTGGGAGTTAAATTTCTATTTTAACTTAGGTTTCCTATATTAACTTAATTTGGTCAATGCGGCAAAATAATTTATGAAATATTTTCCAAAAAGTTTGCCGCAATGGATAAGAATTTTCTGTCATTTAAGGTATGTAAGCATGGTGAAAATACTACGGCGAATTAACAGAATGGGGGCTTCCTCCTATATTTGACGTTTTACTAGTCTAAGTCTGGAGATTAGTCTCAGTCTTTTTTTAACTGCTTCTTACATGACATCATTCAATATTACATTTTCTTATTAATTTGTTTGCATTTCTTCATATAAAATCTATAGCTGCTTCTAAATAACATAATTCATAATCATAAGATTCTTAATAATTTACTTGTATTTTTTGAGGTTTGTTCGATAAACGTTGACAAATAATTTTATTTTCTCAAATTTTATTTAAAGAGCAAATTAATCTGGATAAACTTGATGCTTTATAATAACTCGATTTATCACAAAATAAATCCATACCATTTAGGTATCGAGACGTGTATAGTTTAAAAAACTAGGTAATTTTTTGGTAAAATACAAAAAAAAGTTAATCTTAATCTTGTCTAACTTTGTTGCTAGGTACCACAATAGAGCAACAAAAAAATTTGCTTACTCAAATGTGACTTTAACATATTCTACCGGGATCGTGGAACAGTAAAACGTAATTACAGCTCGTGATTTAGTTTTATAACAGTCAAAACAAACCATAGATAAACATTATAATTTTATAACTACCACAGTGTATTAAGTACTTATTTAACATTAACCTTAGTTATTTCATAAATTAAGCAAGTTAATAAATTAATACGTCTAGACTTATAGCTTAGAAAATCCGCTTAAGCTCTGAATTACAGCGCAAGTGGAGATTAAAGAATTAGTGAATCGTTATCGCTTTTGCTGAACATATAATTATGAGAAATTTAGATAAATGAACTTATAGTTTTAGAAAAGTTAGATTATTGAAATCAAATTTAGTAAACTATAAAGATATTGAATTAAAATTAGGAGAGACTACTGTCTCCTGTTACTGTCTGTATACTTCAAAAGGGAACAAAATCCAAATATTATTATGAAATTCCATTAGTTTTATTTGCGTTAAATTGATAGTAGGTATCAAGTAAATAAGATAACCGTAAAGCTCTCGCATAAAGCATATTTTTTACTGAATATCAATATTCAAAAGATATATGTATTACAAAAGGGTTTCAATTTTATTTGTTACTCCCTAAGGTCCTCACATAAAATCTGTCGGGATTTGATACAGCGCTGACTTGAAAATTGAGGCGTATTACCCTTGACGTTGGTTGTCTTCACGGCTTATGCATAACCATCAGTCGTGAGATGAATAAAGTATTACGAATAATATGATTTGAAATAACAATTTCTATGATATCAAATTATGGGGAATTAATTGATGATCATTTGACATCGCCGGGTAAAGTAAAGGGTTAATACGTTACACAAATAAATTTGCTAATCGACTCGCCAATGTATACAAAATGAATGGTTGACATTAAACGATAGGTACCAACTGAGGCAAAATCCGTAACCCTTTCGTAGCGCTGCGTCCATACGAAAACAATTAATATGATTTATGACAGAAATAAAAACCCTTGAGGCCATTTAGCAGCATTTTTGCTTTAGCAATAGTCGACTTTCGTAATAAAATATGATTTATAACACATTAAATTTCACAAAGAAAAAGGGTGTTAACAACATTTAAATAGTAAAATTCATAAAAAGATCATTTATGATTTTTTTTTTTGTTTTGTACCTAAACTTATGAGGTTTATATTTCTTGATTGTTTTATTTAGATCTGTAACCAAAGTATTTAACAATTTTCTGTGCTCTTATATTTAATATTTTATTGATGTTATTAAGGAAAGATAAGAAACTAGAAACTATATAAATAAAGTTAACTCTCGCCCGATTGTATCCTCTGTTATGTGCTGCAAGCAAAATGTCTACGAGACACAAGCTTACGCTCTACAAGATGTGTATCCGACCGATTATGACATATAGCTGCGTTGTGTTCGCACATATGCCAAGATATAATTGGGATCGTTTACAAGTCATCCAGAATAGGTTTTTTCACCGCCTTACCGGCACCCCTCGGTATGTTCGTATGGAAGATCTCCATAGAGATATGGACCTTCCTTCGATACATGCTTATGCCAAACACCTTCCTCGCTCATATTTCGACACTGCGTCAAACCACGCGAATCCGTTAATCAAAGCGGCAGCTTCATATGTTCCCGACCCCAATGCCTGCCGGAGTAAACGCCGGCCGCTTAATATCTTCACTGACCCACTCGACCAAATCGAAACAGCAAACGCGTTCTATGCCACCGCCTCTCCAAACAGAGCGTGCCACCGCCCACGCCCGCGTAACCACCGTTCTCTCCGCAGAGGACGGGCGGTCAACTTCGCTCCCGCACACCCGTCACGTCCACCCTCTTTAGCGGCAACCCAAGCCTAGGTCCGTTCCTCGGTGTGAAGCCCTTGGGTCAGGCAGCCGCCCGCGTGATACAAGTGACACTATACGTGCAACACTTAGCTACCCACATACAACATTACACACGTATGGACACAAACACGTGCACACCACACAGGTACATAGGTTCTGTAAGGGACCTTTTTTTTCTTTTTTTGCGCTAGTTAGACTAATGCGCTAGTTAGTGTAGAAAAACCATTCCGATCACTAAATACACATACGCATGGCTCCCTCCTTCCTCCCAGGAGGAGGGGCGTGCATATGAGTATATGTTAGTTAGCTCGAATTTTATAGATCGAATTAGATAGATCGCGACCTTTTCGCATTCGCGACGACCGCCCGAGCCGAGGTTCGGCCACTCTGGCACCCTCGTGCGGGCTGTCAAAAACTTTCGCGGCTGAGTGCCCTAAGCACTCGCCCCCAAGTCTGGTGAAGCTGTAAAAGCCGCAGCGGCTCTGTTTTTGGATAGGGCCCCTAAGGCTAACAGTGTAGTCAGTTCGAAAAAAAATAAAAAATAATAATAATAATGTTCTAACATTATGAATAGATTGACCGCTCAGGATGCACCGGACGTACTCTGGTATCGAAACTTGCGGAGGCTCCTTTCATGCACCTCGATAGAATATATTTAAAAAAAGTAATTGAACATCGTCTCAGACTATCGCAACCAATGATCTTGCATTGTATTCCTGCGATGAGTCAGGTTTCCAGAGCTTCTAGGAATATTGTTTGTCCAAGGCTGGCAACGCGCTAATGAAACTTCTGATACCAGGTGGGCCATAAGCTTGTTTGAAACCTTAGATGTATAATTAAAAAAACTTATTTTATTTTACCTGTTGTGATATTGGCAAAATTGAACGTTGATTTGACATAAAAATTAGTTGACTTTAAAATGAAATTCGAAAAGGTTCAACCAGAAATTTACATAACATATAATAAAAACAAGAAAAGAACACTGCGCATACAGAAATATTATGCTCGAAATATAATATTATTTATATATGATATACGTGGGTTGTTGTAATCTTAAATTAGTTCACAGGGAAAAGGTCACATGACACGCCGACACTCGAGCGACCTTTCGTATTGTGCAGTGGCACGGAACACGTTACATGGGTTGTTGAGTTTAGCTAAGATAGTGTAAGCATATTGCTCATATTTATTGACATTTCAAATAATAAAATCACCACTTATCATAGTTTATTCGTGTGAGAAAACGAAATATACCATTTTTAAACCCCGGAGCAAGAAGACTAGAGTGTTTTTAACAATGATTCAAGAAAACCTTTTCAGCCTTTTGAAGATTATAAGCTCTTTTCCAGTACATAAATGTATGTAAGCATGTTCCACGGGTTTGATTGAATTGAAATTTGGTATTCTGTTACTTCAATTATATTAGAAGAACCTGAGAACATTGACCTGATGCTGCTACATCAGCCGGAATCTGCAGGGTACCCAACCCCTTACCAACTTAAAGTATATATATCGAGTTTGGACCCATTGGAATATTCTCAGCATATAGGTTACTTGTGTCGGGATTTTTTTAATATTAAATTTTCCTTGTTCCATATATTCTACTTCAGAAATGATATTTATACTATGTTAGTAATAGACTTGGAAGGAATTGTTATCTTAGTATAATACATTTACATATTTAACCCTTTAAGCATGATTTTTTTTATTGATGTAGAAATACATTACTAAACATTTCTTGAAATCTTCAAAATCGGTTATGAGTTAATAAAACATTTTTTTCCCCCTTTTCTAAAAGTATTATTGAATATTATTAGAGCCTATCAATTGACCAATGATATAAGCTTCCTGTGTACAATATGTCATAACAATCGGTGAAGCTGTTTTTGAGCTAAATCATTCAGACAGTCAAAAATTCATTTATAATAAAACCAGACATTGTCTTTAATAGTAATAGCTCATAAAATGAATTCTATGGATACAATGTTTTATTTCTGATAACTTTCAAATTGAAGCGATGAATACACTACGAACAATACTGCTGGTTGTTCGATAGATTACTCGAATGTTTTTACTTTGTAGTTTGAATGTTTTTGTACATCTGCTGTACTACAATTAATATCTATTGCAATTAAGTTTACAGTATTATGTTTATTAGACAATAAACAACAATATGATAGGATAAAAAAATTTCGAAAACGCTCTACACGAATAACCTGTTTATTAAATATGAAAAATAAATTATTATTATAAATATATTACGGAGTAGTTAGATTCGTCACATAGGTTTATTTTTACTTACATTATTGGCAATTCTCAAAGGTTAACACAATTGAGGAATAACATATACTAGCCATGTAAAAAAAAATCGTGAAAATTGGTTGTAAATCGATTAAGATTTCTAATAATATAATTGATGACTATCAATTATGGAGTGACATATACTTCCCGCATATCCACTATGTGCTTGGTGTTTGCCCTTGACATGGAAGTGGATTCCATCAGTATACCTTCAAAGCATTACACGTATCCAACTTATAACTTAACCACAATTTCAACTGATGTTTTAGAGATGCTAAATCATGGACTAAAAAATACGGAAATTTTTCTTTTCGAACTTTTATTAATACTGTTAATATAGTGTAATACTGAAAGAAATAATATATCAAAAATTAAATGATTCACTAATTTCATTTCAATGGTTTTAACGGACAACCCTGTCTGTAAATCATGGGGACGTCATAATAATTTTACTTCGAAATATTTCATTCGCCTAATTCTGGAACACACCTGAGCTCATCCGGCGCCTACTGTTCCGCTTGTTCCATTTGTATTCGTTGAATTGTTTCAATGTGTAAATAAAAATACAATATAGATGAATATAAAACCATGTGTTATTTTTCTATTAAGTAGGTACGAGAATTAGAGTAGTTTGCACGAAAACCTTAAATCATATTTAAATCGTTAAACCAGATTAAATATTGACAGGTGCATACATTTTAACTACTAAATTAATTTAAGCTTAAACTAAATTTAAGTTTTTTTGTGCAAGTTGTCCTTAGTTATCAATATATTATAAACTAGCTGTGCCCCACGGTTTCACATGTGTTAATAATAAATAATTGTTCTCATTTCCCAGAATTACAACTTATTTAAATGTTTCTCTATTTCCTAAACTATGTGTCCAAATAACAGGCTGTAAAGGACAAAATTTCACTTCATAAAATTGTCTTTATGACGAATTAATTTTTGTTGGTAAGGATTAATAAATATGCCATGCCTAAAAATAATGCACAAAAATCAATTTTTAATCTTCAACAAAAAAGGTTGGCAAAATTCCTTATTGTGGCTTTTGTGTAAGAGATAGACATATGCTATAGCGGACTTTTTTAGATACACTAAGGACCAATATTTTGGTAGATAATTGTATTTACGTATCATTAACTATTATGCCAGCACACGCGGATGAAGCAGTTCGGGAGGGCATCCACTGCCGACTTACTTAAGAAAAATCAATATTTATGGCTAGCTGAGAGTACTAGTTTAATGTTAAATAGCATATACTGCTCCTTGTGAATCTGTCTATCATATACAAAAAGAATTTTTCGAATCCGATTAGTAGTTCCAGAGATGAGGGTGTTTAAAATAATAAATTAATAAAGAACCAAAAAATATTTCCACTTTATTTGATTAAAAATATATAAAAAATATTTATCAATCAATGGCAATGTGGATATTCAATTGACTGGACTATTTTATCTATGCTAATTTTATAAAAATCAAGAGATTGCTTTTTTGTTTGAACACGCTAATCTGTGGAACTACCAGTCACATTTAAGATATCCTTTTTGCATTTTATAAAGAAGGTGTATAGGTTATATAACTTCATACTATAACACTAAAGAGTGGAGCAATAACCATGAATTTTAAGCAGTTCTGAAGGTGTAGGCAAATATTTAATTAGTGATATAATATTTAATAAGCTATGTATACGCGTGTGTTAGCAGCGGCGCCGTAGTGTTGGTCGAACAAACTTAACACGAGTGAAACCGTCGGACAATACTAGTTTTTATATAAAAGAGTGCAAAAAGTAATATTAAAGTCTTTTGTTCAAGTTTCACTAAAGTTGTTTAAAGAAAAAATACGATAATTGTTTAAAGTGTGAAAAGTTATTTTTTCCTCTTTAAACCAAAATTCAAATATGTATTAAAATTTAATAAATACTTTAATTCAAAGTAATACAATACGTAGTAAACAATATAACGAGCAATTTTAATATAAAATCAATACTTTGGTCGAGGATCAGCCAAAAAGTTGATTAAAGGTGAAACGAGGGTGTCACAAGGGTAAAGCTTCGGGCTCCCGTCTCATAAAAACACATTTTGATCATCCGCCCTGTCACATCTACGTCATGGTGTGTTGCCTTACTGTTATAAATGAGTTTATACGTGTAGCAGAGAATAGAGCTTTGAGGATGTCACACGTGTTATATCGACTATTTTATTTATACAGAGTGTATGTAGTTTTTTAAGTTACTTATATTAACATGCAAGGTTAATAAGAGATTTTAAAACCCCCGACATATATTTTACACTACATTATTTTACACTATTTTTTACACTAAATTACCTAAATTCACTGAGATCACTCCAATGAGCACAAACGGAATACCTCTGCTGTAAGATAGTGAGGAGATACTACAGATCCCAAACGACGCTGCAGCGTATTTAATACCAAATTGTCACATCCTTGCATCAACTAGAAAAAGAGTTGATAATCTTTAAAAGCTAAACAGATTTTTCAAATCATAGCCAAGAATATTATCGATCATCGAAACCTTTGAAATAAAAAAAAGCCGGCCGTCACGGGACGCCCGATAGATGTGAAACATCTTAGTGAATAAAAGAAAGAAGTAAAGAAGGAAAAAAGGAAAGAAAGAAACATTGAACACTAAAAATTAAAGAACATATACCGTGGCGATGCGTCTCCATGGCCTGTATCGCCACGCCAACAATCAGGTTTACCCTCACCAATTCATAGTACATATATTCCATCATATAACGTAGCGATGCGTCGCCACAGCCTGTATCGACACGCCAACAATCAGGTTTACCCTCGCCTATAGATGTTTCGTATCAAAAATATTTAAAAAAAAAAACAAAATTTGTTGATGCGTTTGGAAGCTACGATGCTACAAACAGATACACATGTTAAACGTATAAGCAACTCTACTATTTGCGTCGGAGGTTAAAAAGATAATCTAATACTAATAAGTGAGTAATTTTAGTATATTTACTATTAAAAAATAAACCGAATTATATCCCATATCTTGATTTTTGGGAAACTACGTTTAAAGTTTTGAAAGATTGGCGCCGACTACATTTTAATAAAACTTAAAAAATATGGGCATGCTACAGAATTTAAAAAAATTAAAGTATTGTTAATATATATTTTAGACTTTTAAATGAAATTTAAAAATAATTCGCGGTATTTATACATAAAAAAATAATTAGGTTAAAAAACCACTAGTGACTACAATAATTTTATGATAAAAATGCATGTTAGTATTTAAAAAAAATTATGTTTGAATAACTCTTATTATAGTTTTTTAATAAAAAAATATCTGTAAAATATGTGGTTTAGCGATATATTATAGTTTATCACTTGAGAAAGGCTTGACCGATTTGGCTAACCCTTTTTTTTAATTTTAGTAATAGTACGAATAAGCTTTTTAAGGTTGTAGATATTGGAAAAGTTACTCAGCAAATTGGAAATAGAAGTAAAACTGAAAATACTATTTTCTCTGAACTCAAGACCAAAACTTAGCATTCGAAAGATAGGTGTGTGTAATGCTTATATTGTTTTGATCGTTATGGTCCTGGAAAGATTTTTAAGAATATAAATTTTGGAAAGATGGCGCGGCGCTCTGTTTCATACTGAAATGGACTTCAATATGTTTTAAAAGATTTAATCAACAAGACAATTTTTTACAAAAAAGTGAATCAACTTCTATGATTATGAATAGATCTCTGGTGTATCTTCAAAGCTGAAGGTCCAATGCCAATGAAATAAAATGGGACCACTAACAAACAAAAAAGAAACATTTGTATTGTTATTGTTTTAATTTTAAGTTAACCTAGATAAATATTTTTATTTTTATTATCGCAAAATCCCTTGCGAAGCTTAGTAACCCGGATGTTAATAAAACAATATTACAACCAGTTACAATATTTCAAATAATGATAATCTTGTTTGTCAAGATAATTCAGAAGTGTACAATTTAATGAACCTTAAACAAAAGGGGTAATGTCATCATAAGGCGACAACATAAATAAAAGACTTTGTAATTAGTGTAATTTTATTAACTTATACAATGTCGGTACGAGCGTCAATGTTTGTGTTTCGTAGATACTTTATTAGCTAGTAAGAGAAGATGACATGTTTGGCAAAACGTTTCACAGACTAATTTTCTGATTGATGTTCATATTTTTTATTAACAAATCTTAGTCATAAATATTTGAATACTCTTGCTAATTTGGAAATGCTTTGATAAATTATTAGTATGCTAGAATTTAGAAGTTACAGATATCGATGGGGTCCTATGTACAAGGGTCATAACTAAAAATTTCATCGTATTGTCTTTTACAGTAAATGCTTCTTTTTCAGTATAATAAATTAACTGTATCATAAGTAAATTCGTTTATGCATTATTTTTCTTTGCACATATATATTATATTATTATATTATTTGCATATATAGCACGTAAATAATTTAATTAATAATTTGATTTAGGTAATTAATTAATAATTTAATTTTTTATAATTGCATGTACAATGGTAAAATATTTTTTATAATTTTCTTCTTTATAATTATGATTTTGCACTTTGGCCCTCAAAGGTACATAACCCAACGATATTTAATTTTTTTTTCGATCTGACTACGGTTTTTGCCGTTATGGCCCTGAAGCTTCGCAAGGCTTTGACAGTCTCACCGGCCTTGGGAGTACGATTGAGGAATAAGTTGGAACGCCCAGCGTCCTGGTACGTATTGCCTATCATAAGCTTAGGAACGCAGAAACACGGGCTCACAATACTGACGCTGTAAAAGGAATACATATCAAAAATCTCAAAGAATGCTTAAAAAAACACTATGTGAGGTCGGTTTTATTACTTTGTTGAAAAAATACTATAGTATTCATAAATTTGGTCATGGTTACTCAAGAAAAAAAAAGTGGTACGTGAATTAGGTAGTGCAAGCGCGCGTAGAGTAAACCTTCTATGGTTTATACACACTTTTTTGTGTATTTTATTTGAAGGTTAACAGCAAAAGCCGAAAAAACTTTTTTGACTGTTCTCATTAAAAACTGTTCATTCATAGAAAACGTAAATATTAACAATAAGCATTTTTTCCCTGACGTGCCAAAAAGAAGTTTCGCTTAAAGAACATTTATGTAAAAACTATTTAAATATTAATCATATTATGCTTGTGAATGATAACCACTTTTCTTGTATTTAAATCTATAATAGCTTTATTATTTTACCACTGAGTGGGTGGTGTACTTTTATTAAAAAAAAAAGTTAATACCTAAAAAAATATACCTCTACATGTAACAGAAGTCAAAAGTTTCAATGTAAAAAAAATAATACTATTAAGTTAACAATCCATCTGTATATATAACTTATATATATATATATATATATACATATATATAATTAGTTTCTAGGTGTTTTATTAAGAGACCGAGCACAGCTCATTGTCCAAATATTGAATTTAAAAAATATGTCACTCGAATATATTTATCTTTTTCATATACAACTCACCATTTAGTTTAGGTAAGTAAAAGTATCTATTACGCAGTCACAGATCAGCGTGTTCGATTTGCAGCCGTATTAGTCAGTGACCTTTTTATGAAAATGTGAGTGATAACGCTGTAATAAAACCGTAAAATCTTATTATATTAAGTGAGCAATTCTTGTATATATACGTGCAATTGGTTTCTCGAAAACGGCTCCAACGATTTCGATGAAACTTTGCATTTAGATAATGTTTACATTCCAAATTTACCTAGATAGGTGTTTTTTTTTTAAATATATAAGACACCGAGCACAGATCGGTCGCCCAGATGTTAATTATTTATATAAGTCAAGATCATTATTAAAATACCCAGAATAATAAATAATTCTTCGTAGACGTCTATGAAGGATACCAATTTATTTTGGTATATTATTTCTTTTCATATAATATAAAAAAGATGAACTTATGTAAGGTTACCTGTTAGAAGATGTTTTCTTGACTTGTACGCAGTCTGTGTCAATATTTAGCCGTTAATATCCAGAGGTGAACAATCAACAAACATTAGATTATTCAAAGTTTTAAATTTGTCATGCACTATGAATGCATTCCGGCAGCTGCACATAACAGCCAGTTTCTACAGACCTAGCGTATTACCATGTTAGGCTTCGGTGTGATTGTATTCAAACGCAAAAAAAATTTACTTTACTTATCAATTACCAACTAGATTAGCATACCTAATGATTTAACCTACCAACGTTTGTACCGTCTACGCAAACATAATTCGTTTTATCTCGAGTTTGTAAACGAGCGTCACATAAATTACATCGGTTACCTCCCCCTTAAGTACAACCTCCCACACAATCATTAGGTACTCGGCTTGTCGAAAGCGCACGCTACTTTATCTTATACATGTCTCTTACATTCACCGTACCAACTGTTTGGCGACGTATTTCTTGGGAATTTTTAGCTCAAAATGCCTTTTTGATGACTGGTTAAAGGAGTACGAGTCTTTAGTTAGACGTAGAAGCTTTTACGATAATGCGACAAGCATGATAATTCTGGGATAGAAAGGTCTTTCAATTTTTTTTTTCGGTAGGTGTTTCTCTGTTTTTGTGCATAGATGAAACGGTAAAAAAGTTTTTACGCGTCTGCAACGGGCAGTCGTTCGCTGCCTACCTCATTGAGCAGTTATTTTATAGATACATGCAACCGGAGTTTCCACGTTTCATTTACCTCGCCCAAAGCTGTATCTTAACTGGAGACTCTCAAACTCGACCGGTGACAACATTGAAATTCCGCTTATTTCAATGAAATTAAAATAACGTAAATAAATTGATGGCTAATTTCAACATATTTTTGGCACTAGGGATAAAATTTTGATTTCTTAATCTAAAGAAGTATGTATACACATTTAAAAAAATTCAAGTATAATTATATTTACTTATTAAGATATATTGAAGAAAATTAATCTTAAAGAGTTTCAAGATATATTAATCATACCTATTTAATAAATTCTTGGTACCGTTCACGTTGTACTTAACGAGTGGCAACATTGATTAATGAATCCAGAATACGTTTCATCTTTAACGATGAAAGACAAGATAACAAAGGTACCTAATATAACGGAACTTAATTAGAATTGGCTAATGATGCTTTTTGAGGTTGCATTTTTTATTTACGGAAAATTTTCTGTAATGGTTTCTTTATCATACCTTTATTTAAATGCGTTTTAGGGTTAACAATATTCTTGGTTTAGGTGTTCTGAACCCATTTCTTATAGCAGCTCAGCAAATTGTACAGTCCTAATACAACAGCGTCCACCGTGAGATCGACAATTCAGCAGCGGTCACCGCTGTCACGCCGGCCTGCATAAATATCTCTTCACGTAACGCTTGAAGAACCCGATGACGTAAGAAGGAGAGAACACATTGACCGGGGGATGGTTCCACAGTTCACTTCTTTAAGACACTCACCATGATACAGACGGTAGAACACGCTAAACAAGGCAATGTTCCTGCACAGTACCTGATGAAAAGTCGGTGAAGTCCAAAAAGAACGATGACCACCGGTAGTAAAATCCATCGACAGTCGTGGCTGTCATGCTAGATTTGAGAAATGACTAAACGAATCCGATATCGTAAGAGGAGGAACACGCTAGTCGGCAATTCCCCATCTCCATAATAAGGCAAACATAAGAATTTGCAAACTTCATTGTTACTTGCCGACATGAATATTGTTACTAATGACTAATGAATACTATCTCGCGCATTTCTGTAGTGGAAGAAAGATTATGGGATAAGGTCAAACAACTGTTCAGAATACTCGCAATGTATCATGATGGCTTATTAGTAGCGTGTAGGAACTTGCGTCGATCTACCTGAGTTCGAATCTGTGCATACGGTGCGGTTTAGGAAAATAACGTGAAGAACGTTTAGCATGGTGGTAAGGCATATCCTAATTGCCCGCCTGGATATATTTATAGTCACTGAATTGAGGATAGGTCGTCAAGCACTCGAGAGCCAGGGCACCTTGTGGTTACATCATAAAAAATCTGGAGAGTGTGTGTTCAAAAACTAAACCTATATAAAATTTAAAAAGTTTTATTAATCCGTTTTTCTTTAAATATTTTTTTTTAAATTTATTGAACAGTGTAAGTGGTATTTGAATTTTATATCAAAAACAGTATTTGTTCGAACATTAAAATAAGTTTTTTACCGGCGTTTTATAATATTATGTGTTCCATACGGGGTCGGTCATAAACCGTAAAATTTCACGTTAGAGTCTCTCGGTGCATACTGCATATAATATTAGCACAGTCAGGGTTGCCACTCGTACTTTATTATAAAGTGTTGTAAGTTATTTCACACTTTATACTTTAGTGAACAAAAACGTATTTATTTAACCAAATAAAACTCCTATGCGACACAAACATCTTAGTATTCCATGGATTCACCGTGCGGGTGCCGGACCCATCGTGTAGCAGACAGAGGGAACACGAGCAGTTACTAAGCTTTGGAAGGCATTAATGTAAAATTTTAGTAGGGCAGGAGACCAGTCATATAACAAGGCATGTCACTTTAGTGCTACTGGGATGCAGAACTCACCCATGGCGCTATGGCTAACCACTCGTTTTGAATTTCTAAATTCATTGCGTGCACTCTACAGGTGTCATTTTCATCTTATTATGTTGATAATTAATATTGGATTCTGATAGAAATTTAATATATTTTATATTATTTTTTAATTACTTGGGATGTTCATAATTAAGAGGAGTTTATTTTATTGTATATTGTCAGTCTTTTGACTAATTTTTGACTAGTATTAACTTTTCGACATATTTTCAACTCCATTGCTATAATTTTTTTTTACTCGGTTTTTGTGTTAATGTCATTAATAAGGCATGCGATGGTGGCCTTGAAAGGCTAGTACTCTGGTAAATGTTTTAACTTTTTAAAGTATAATGGTATCATAGTGTATTGGCCACTAACCATTCATTTTATATAAATAAACAAAACAAATAAATAATCAGACAAACCAGAAAAATCAAAAAACCTATGTACTTAAACTTGGATAGTAAAACACTATCTAAATATCTCCACATACAAAAAGAGAAATGTTACGAGTTTTAGAGAGTAAAAGAAAAATATTTTATTAGGTATATATAGTTTGAATTTTATAGGATTTACTTTACGTAAATCATTACAAGACCAAAATGTACATAATAATAATTTATGACAAACCGCAATCTACTTACTTTCCTGTTTCCACTGATATCTTGCGACATACTTTATTTTAATATATTATACTTATTTTTCTACATTTAACAAAAAAAAAATCAAAGAAAAGGACAACCCTAATCATAATCAAGACGTATTGCGCAACAGTAAAGTTCTCCGAGGCACATCCCTAGGGTTAAATAAAAAGACTCTATTGCAGAATTTGGATGAAGTTTAAAATGAAATAACCGGCTAGATTGCGAACATTGATTTTATATAGATTTATGCCATATAAAGCTGTATGTCTGGTGTTCCAGTCTGTTGTCCATAGTACCACGGTAACCATTTACCATCAAATGGGCCGTACGCCTATTTGTGCCCTTTGGAATAAATAAAACTATGGCTTCTACGTTTTATCATATATGACTGTCACTTGTTGCATAAATTAATTGAATTATCATTTTCACATTAATAAATATAATTTATTTTTTAATGTTTTTACGTACTTCTACTTGAGGTATTCCGACTTCTGAAATATATCTACCCTTCCGAAGATCGCAACCAAATAACCTTGTGTTATGTTCCTGCGGTGAAAGGTTTCTAGATCTCCACGGAGAAGGAAGTACAATATCGGCAAAGCGCTATCAATACCTATGATGTTATGTTGGTTCATAGGCCAGAGTTGCTGATTACCATCTAGCAGGCTCTATACTTGTTTATTACCTAAATCCTATAAAAGAGTTCATTGTAGAATTCTAGCCCACATTGATCAAAGTAATATCCGAACACTAATTTGGCAGTAGGTAGATGTCTTTGATAGTTCAATCTAGTTGATTAAAATTTGTAATTTATTACTTTTTTCATTGCTATACTGTCATAATTTTCTCTCATAAGCCCAAAAAGAAAATTTAATCTAATCTTATTTGTAATATCAAAATTACAGCTTTATATTAAATACATATAAAAGTGAATACTTACGGTACAATTTATACCAAAAAAACTTTTTTTTAAATATTTCGTCTCTTTTTTTTGTTCTTGATAATATCCGAAACAGTTAAATTGCTTTTGACGGTACTTTCACTGGCAGATAGCTGATGTTATAAGGAGTAACTTAAGCTACTTTTATTTTAGAATAATAACTAGGGTTCCGTGAAATTAAATAAAAAAGTAGCAGTCTCCAGTATTAAGCGCACCCCACGCACACGTTCCCCTTCGCCGCCGTTGCCGCATACGAAATTTCACGTGGACGAAGTCCCAGGCACAGCTAGTTCGAAATGTAATCCGCGTTAATTTTACACCTGTGAAAATAAACTGATTGGTTTTTAGTTTTCATATTATCCCAGCTAGTTTTAACGTTTACTGTTTTTTCTGGGCTCAATACAAATATATCAGAGCCTTTATAAAAAAACTATGGCGAACTAATATATAGTATTTAAAAGGGTCCTTTCTTTTATATGACCCAAATTATAATTATATATAGATTAGACCTCCGAGATAAGTCTTTGCACACACGATGATAAGTTTGAAAGTGTCATCAATCGTGCGATTATTTTAAAACGTGTCCATTAATGAATTTGTGGCATTATGTAAAAGAGGCCCGGAATGGTTGGCGAGCCGCCAGCTTCGAATCCGACACACCGCATGTTCAACAGGTCAACTTGTGTAAATCATTGAGTATTAACCCTCCATATGAATGAATGGAATATTCGGTGTATCTATACCAAGCCTCAAAAAAACTAGACTTAATTGGCAGTGGGCAGGGTACGTAGCTCGTAGAATGGATGGCAGATGGGGTCAAAAAGTTCTCGAGGAGAGGTCACGTACCGGAAGACGCAGAGTGTGCAAACCCGCTGTATGCGGACAGCACAGGACCGGTCGTTGTGGCTATCTTTGGGCTCCCTATGTCCAGGAGTGGACGTCTTTCGGCTGATAAGATGATGATAATTAATATGACTGACGGCTGGTGATGAAGGAAAGTGTCCAGGCGGTTTTTATAATTTCATATGTGGATAAATCGCGATACCGGGGTTGGTGGCGAGGTGAGATATTTTTTTTATGACGACCGTCAGTTAAAACTAATTACGGTTCGAGAGCGGACGACGCAGTGTGTTATTTTATTGATATTTATATAGAAATCTAGGAAATAAAGGACAAAACCTTACAGTTTGACTTTAGTACGTGTGTTAGTATTTAGTACGAGTGTGTGGCAGTATAGCGGTGCACCGCAAGCAGAAGTCGCTGCGATCAAGGTTAGTGGTTTGCTTCATATGGTTTTATGAAAACACCTGGATTGGGGTAACCAAGCCATCCTGGTTTGATTTAGTTTTTCTAGGAGATTTGCGATAACAGAAAGCATCGTGAGGAAACCTGAATGTTTGAGAATTGTTCTTGTATAACTTGAAATCACTAATGCACCGTCGACTGGGTTGTGATTAATTCTTTCGGAAGAGGCCGGTTTGCCCACCAGTGGGATACTTAGATGAAGATATTATTACTGTTTTCAACTAACCAAAAATAATTTAATTTAATGGTTAATTAGAAAGGTAGCAAAATTTTAACACGAAAGGTATTTAAAACAGAAATATACTGTTAATTAATTAGTCTATATTGGTATGGTATGTCCAATTATCAACTAAATTCTGATAAATTGATGTTCGTGTGAAATGCATTTCAGCAATTTCCTCTGCGGTTTAATGAGATTCATCCGAACAAGTAGAAATATCATTGTTTTGAAAACATAGGTACATATTTCACTAAACATCTATGTTAATAAACATGTAGTTATGTCTGTACATACATTTTTTTTTCAAACCTGATAAACATCTATTATAAAGGACACTTATCACGAATGATTTTAAAATAATTTTTGTTGGTCTATTTGTTTGTTTGTATGTCCAGATTTTACTCTACCTTTTTTATTTTCTATAACTTTATTATTTTACTTAACTACATAAGTACCGTATATAGTTTCATATGCACTTAGTAAAAGCTGTTATTTTGATACTACAAACATACACTTGTATAGAATTATTTGTAAGGAAGCATTTGAATATAATTGTAAAACATTGAGTTATTATTATCTACAACACTATGTTCGAAACTATAAATTTATTAAATCAATGAAGCAGCTACTGTTTAGTTAATTGCGTGCACTAACTGAATCGATAGAGTTCCGCGTTCGGGCGTCGCGTTGTTGTGTTTGCTTTCAGTTCCATTGGATGGTGGATTCGCAATTATTGCTCGTGGCGGTTCGCGTGAACGGCTGCAATTTAATATAATGTCCGATGAAATAGTTCAACGGAGAATATAAGACATATAACTAGCTTAAATATATCAATTGTTTTATAATTGAGCAATTTTTGTATATATGTAATTGGTTTCTCGGAAACAGCTGCAACGATTTTTATGAAACTTTCTATTTAGGTTTTAAATTCCAAGTATTTACCCAGACAGGTACTTTTTTCTCTGTGTAAGACTCCGAGCACAGCTTGATCAGTCCGACATCGTTTTAAAAGTGTTTATAAAAAATGTTACAACTATTCTGTAATAATATTATGTAATACGAACTGGGCCGGCAGACCAAAGTGCCACAATATTTGCCCGACTGGTTCTCAACCACCATATATGTGGTGAAAGGTCCGTCATTGTGACTCGATTTTGCGTGTCGCGATTTGGGATCAGCCTGTGCATATACAGTTAAATTGATGCAGCCGGCGATGATGATGATAATTACAGCGGTGACTGTCGATGGACTTAGAGCTCTCGGTGGTAGCCGTTGTGTTAGGATTGTACTATGCTTACCATCAGGGACAGTACCGACAGTTTGCCGTGCTATTAAATAAAAAAAAATATTATTGACAATTCATATGACCTTTATTGAGAAATGACTTAAACTTCCCGTTTACTAAATTTCATTAGAATCGGTCAAGCCTTTTTTCAGTTAAATCTGAACAACAAACAGACATACAGACAGACAAAAGTTATTTAAGGATATATTCGTGATATATATCGGAAATTTGGAAAATTATTACATGTAAAGACAGAATTACAGATTTATTAATAAAGTTAATTAAAACAATTTAATATGATATTTCACTTTTAATCTATAATGAATGACGTATCTTTTAACAAAATGTGACATAGGTATATACTAAGTAATACATAATTATTAATTTGCTTGTTCATAATTATTCTAACATTAGTTTAATTTTTTATTTAATAATCCCTATACGAATATTAAAATATTTACATAATTCAAATAGACACCAAATAAAACAAAGCAATCTGAGTGCACGGCTGAATTCATATGTAAACCATGTGGGCCTTGTATGCGAGGACCTCGCGTACCTCATGCTCACGAATGAGCGATAACATGAGGTCATCCATAGTGGTGGCGCGGGGCGCTGGAGCGTGGGGCGCGGGGCGCTGGAGCGTGGGGCGCGGGGCGCTGGAGCGTGGAGCGCGGGGATGTCCATAGCCATGAGGGGCTGTGGTTTGGGGGCCCATGCGTTCTGAGTCGTGTCGGGAATACTTTTTTTTTTTTTTTTTTTTTTTTTTTTTTTTTTTTTTTTTTTTTTTTTTTTAGAACTGACTACACTGTTAGCCTTAGGGGCCCTATCGTCAAACAGAGCCGCTGCGGCTTTTACAGCTTCACCGGACTTGGTGTCGGGAATACTGAATCATTTTAACCTATATATAAATACAAGTAACAAAACCATACCGCGATGCAGAGCTAGCAAACTGCAATGTAAAACTAAAATTAAAAGAGAAGCGCCATCTAGTGGAACTCAATTTTAACTTTCAAATATATTTTATAATACGATTAGACACTTGGAATGTAAAACATTATCTAAATACAAAGTTTCATCTAAATCGTTGGAGCCGGTTCCGAGAAACCAATTAAATATATATACAAGAATATATACAAGTATTGCTCTCTTAATATAATAATATATAAAAGAAAATTCTGCGTATGTCTTAAGACACACTATATACAGTGTGTCACAAATAATCTTTGAAGCGTTGATAGTTCGGTGGTATCATGTTCAGGAAACGCTGCGAAAAATGAATTCGCATCCTATATTATATGAGTCGACATATTCTGTAAAAACATACGTGCGTGGCGTGAAAATTTTGATAAGTAATAATGTTTATGTAGTCTAAAGGGAAGCTTTTTTAATTCTAACTTTGTAAATAAATTATATTTTAATTAAGTTTGAAATAATAAAATTTGTTTCAGCCTTTTCAATCGGTCGAATTATTTGTTTATCGACTGTGCTAATTAATTCAACATATCTCTTGTAATATATCAGAAGCACTACACGTGTTTGGAACCTGCTACATGGAACAAGGAGGGAAATAAGAAATTTATGACAAAAAATGATAATTCAAAAATAGAAGTACCTGTATAATATTTTTTATTCTCTTGTTTTTTACACATTTGCATCCTTATCTCTATATATTATTTCACAAAGGTGTTTTGGTGGCAAAGACATATCTCCTTTGATTCTTCATCAAAATTGATGATTCAAACATCATTTTAAATTTTACGTTCCCCGCCATTGACGAAAAAATGGACAAATAATTTAACATTAATGTTTTCGTTATAAAAACCTCTGAATATATTAGTCAATAACATGTAGAAGGCACCATCTATTAACAATATTTCTAACTAAAATAACATCTGGTTAATTGTAAACAACTTTAAATGTGTGAGATAATCGCACGAGTCAGCTAATGCAAAATAAGTGCAAATGAATGTCTAACATCTTCAGCACTGAGAAGCCCAAGCCAACCTCACCTGCACGCGGTGCACCTGCTGAGTAACCAACGAGGAAACGGCGATAACGGGGTGGTAGGGCTGTTTTGCCCAACTGGGTCGCTACCACTTTGCATCTGGTGAAAAGTCCATCATAATAGCTCGATTTTGCGTGTCGCGTTTCGGGATCAGCCTGTGCATATACAGTTAAATTAATGCAGCCGGTGATGATGATGATAATGACAGCGGTGACTGTCGATGGATTTAGAACTCTCGGTGGTCGCCGTTGTGTTAGGATTGTACTGTGTTTACCATCAGGGACAGTGTCCTCAATTTGCCGTGCTACTATAAGCAAAAGAAGAACAGTAAGTCAATAGGAAAGTACAAGTATGTATTAAGTATATGCGTAACAATAACGTGCAAGACGTAATACGATCTTTCCCATCTTCTGGTGCGAGCGCCGCTCAGCTGATCGATAGTCGCGTGGGGAGACCACTGGTTGCGGTGGTGCAATCCTATAAGCGAGAGTGATTTGACAAAATATACGAAAATGGTACAGTCTCAACCCGACAAACGTATCGGATTTTTGGTATAATACGCCACATATGAGAATTTATGAATTTTGTGATTATTTTTCTTTCGCTATTTTATAGAGAGAGAAGAAGCCGTCTATAGTCACTATGTCTGTGCTAAACCACATCAATTGCAGCTGCACGCCCAAGTCATGGGTGTTAGGTTACACGTGAGTACATGCATTGAATTGAATTAGCTGATGTTATCGGTACTTTAATTGACATAACCAAAATACATTCTAAAAAACTTAAATTTGCTATTAATTTTATCATAACACATAAGAGCAAACTTTTTATTTCGTTATTTTTTTTTATATATCAGCAATGTATAATTTTTTTTTTACGCCAGATTTATAAATTTGCACATTTTATTTAATTACCCACTATAATCTATATTTAAAACTGGTAAACTTACGTACGTTTTGTTTATACTATGAATTTCGTTTCAATCTAGAGTTAGTTACCGTTAAATTAAACCGCTCATATCTCCGAGGAGACGAGCGGGGTTCGGTTAATTTTCACTCAGCTTCTACTCTGTAGTTATTCAACTTTGTAATATAATATAAGTAGTCTTAAGAAGCCGAGTTGTTCAATGAAGATGTTTGGGTAAACCTTAATGAAATTGTTAGCTATGATGACATATTTAACTTAAAATGTTAACTATTTGATTTCTATTAATGAAGACGAAATGTCACAGTTTTTAAATCCAATATACACTAAGGTTATTTATGTTTCTAAAGACGTATTTTTTATTTACAGTGAAATCCACATTTCTGCATTTTTCTTACAAATCTTAAACAAAAACATTTGGAAAACGTTTAGATTTTCTCACGATGTTTTTATTTGCTGTTTCTCAAATTCCCGCTCCCAATTCAAAGAAACGTAATTAATTGGAAACAAAAAAGAAAATTACACTAACAAACAAAGCAAGCAAATCAATAACTAACTGTGCCCCACGGTTTCGACCGTGTTAATTTTATCCGACAAAAACCGCGCGCGCCGCCAACCCGTGTTCTCACTACCCACAGTAGATTTTTTTATTTTTTTTATTATATCCTAAACTATTTGTTCAAAATAATATGTTTGTATTAATTTTGTTTATGATGAAGTAACTTGTATGCCTAAGTATTTATATATGCCACGCCTAGAAATAATTCTCAAAAATCAATTTTTAATCTTCAAAAAAATAATTCGTAAATTACCTTATTGTGACTTATACATAAGAGATAGTTATATGCTATTGCAGCCTTTTTTTTAGATATACTAAAGGCCAATATTTTTTTAGAACATTATATTTACTTATTACTAACCATTACAGCAGCGCACGCGGATAAAGCAGTTCATGAGCCCTTTGGATTCCGACTTACTTAACAAAAATGAATATTTAAAGCTAAGTAAGAGGTGTACTCTAATGTTAGATAGCTTATACTATACCATGTAAATCTGGTTAATATATACAAAAAGGGTTTTTTAAATCCGACTGGTAGTTCCAGAGATTAGTGTGTTTAAACAAACAAAAAAACTTTTCCGCTTTATTATCCATATTAAATATTAATTAATCTGTAGTCCGGTCTGTACTTTATTTTTTCCCCGGAATTTTCTGATAGACACACTATATGAACGATAGCTATCACGAATATGCCATTTTTTTTTGTCTGTCTCTCTGTTTGTATATCCGGATTTAACTCAAAAACGGCTCGACAAATACTTATGAAATTTTTTACAGGGGTACTTATGTTATCGGTCAATTGGTAGGGTATAAGAAATTTTAATATTACAAATGGAAAAAAATAAATGAAAAATAACAATTTTTTTTAATTATTGGCCAATTTTGATGAAATTGTACACGGGAAGTATAAGGGAATTTTCAATAACACTCTTAGAAATTGTAAAAAATGAGTTTCCACAAATTTTAAATTCCATTGATTGTTAATTAATTTTAATGAAATTTTGTACACGAGAAGTTTAAGTAATTATATAATGGATGAGTCTGGATATAAGTTCAAAAAATTAAATTTTCATTAATCCTCAACAGATTCTGATCGAAATTTATAGACGGGAAGCATACATCATACCATAATTGAGAGACTATAAGAATCGTTAATAATATTATACTATTTCCATTCCTTTACTTTCTCGATGACAGTTCTAATTTGATAGTTGTAGTGTTGTGATCAAATAACTAATGATATTGATCGCATATATTTACGACAGTGACGATTCATCAGATTTTGATTAAAATAAATATTACCTGTCGTTATAATTATTTCGTTTCATTGACGAGTACCTCCCTACTATACCTACTTATTTTACAACAGCTTCGAAAATTTTGAAGAAGTTGGCATTATCAATCAAGAATTAATACGTGTAACATCTTGTTATGATATATAATATTAGTTAATAAATTTGTATAAAAGTATCCGGCAATAGTTTAGTTTCTCAAATTTTGTAAAAAAATATCGGCTCTGTTATCGTGTTACGTTTATCGATATAGCTCCATCCCTATCAGTTTCTCCGACTCTGGTATAACCTCGTACGTGTGTAAACGTCATATTTTTGTAAAATATTGCATACATAATGTAAAAAAGACGCTCGTTCAAGTTTTCACAAGAGCTGTCATCGAGAAAATAAAGAAATGGAAATGGTATAGGTCCTTACATATGAAGTTGACGTTTTGTTAAACTGGTCACTTTGATCTCAAATATCTTGCGTTTGGTTAGGAATTGAAAATTAAAATTGATTTCTAATTTAGGCTTGTATATTTGTTTCACGAATTTAGTAATTCATTTGTTTTCGTACTATTTGATTTTTCTTTGAAATCGTTTTTTTCACAAAATGGAAAGCTTAAAATATCGGGTTATTTATGAATATGAGTTCCACCGTGGCCTCAGCGCTGCAGAAACAGCTCGAAGGATTAATGATTATAAATTTTACTACTGTAAAAGAAAGCATGGTACGTTTTTGGTTCCAACGTTTTCGTTCAGGAAGTTTTGACCAACGAAAAAACCCCGTGAACGGCTGGAGACCTTAGTTGATAATGAAGAATTAAAGGTGATTGTGGAAGCAGATCAATCGCAAACCAGGTCAGAGTTGGCGGCAAGCTTCAGTGTGAATGATAAAACAATTTTAATTCACTTGAAACAAATTGTAAAATTGAAAAAGTTCGAATAATGGGTATCACATGAATCGACTGAAGCAACAAACGAACGAACGAGTGTTTCGTTACATTACTCAACCGTTACAATAACGAAGGAGTTTTGCATAATACTTGTGATGAAAAATGGATCCTTTACGACAATCGGAAACGCTCATCACAGTGGTTGAATACACGAAAACCGGCCAAATCCTGTCAGAAAAAGGTACAGGTGAGTGTTTGGTGAGTGTTTACAGCTTCCTAAGATCTGGCCCGACAATAACGGTACATCTATATTGTCAAGAATTGCAAACCATCATGGAAAAGCTAGCCGTTAAACAACCGAGACTGGTCAATCTCTCTAGCCCACAGCTGCGCCAAGATAACGCTAGACACCATACTTCACGACAGAGGTCGCTAAATTAGAGGAACTACGGTTAACATGTTTCCGACACCCAACATACTCCCCGGACCTTGCTCCAACAGATTAACACTTTATTAGGAATTTGGACAGTTTATTGCAAGGAAAAAATTCAATTCCGATGAGGCTGTCCAAAACGCCTTCAAAGATTTTATTGATTCTCACTCCCACAATTTTTGATAGATAATAATGGTATATACTTCGATGGATTAAATATATAATTTAAATTTTTTTAGTTTGACTTTTTCTATATAAAATGCTAATTTAATGCAGAAATTGTACACGTAAAATACATGCCATTCGTCAATTGATACGGCATTCGAATCAAATAAAAAAACACACACGCCCCTAGTATAGTATATAGTATAGATACGTAACATAAATCACTCCTATTTCCCAACGGGGTACACAGAGACCATTAATTCATTAATCTTTCCATGTATGCTCGTCTGTTTAGAATACACTTGACCTGACCTTTCTTCAGAATGTCTCCGATTTGATCGATGAACGTTCGTCTAGGCCTTCCTCTTCCAACGTTTCTTTTCACACTCGCATTATAATTTTTATTAGTCATTCTTCTTTCATTCATCCTCTCAACATGCGCAAACCATTCCTTTCGCAATACGTGTGACTATATCTTCTTTCACACCACAAAGTTCTCTTATCACACTATTTATTATCCTGTCACTTAATTTCACTCCTAACATACCCTTTAGCGCTCTCATTTCTGCTGCATTTATTTTGCTTTCATGATTTTTCTGCCACACCCAGCATTCACTTCCTTATATGAGTGTTGGAATTAACACTTCAGTATCAGGAAATTTGGAACAAAATACTTGTACAGACCTACAGATCTATTAGTTAAGATTTAAGCACAAGTGTAAAGGAATTTCCATTCTAAAAGACTCGTTTATTTGGAGCATGATTCTTTACAAAGCCACCGACTTCTCTCACAAATCAACTTTGATGCGTAAAACGAAAAAGCAATCTTCAATCTCAAATATTAGCTTACGTTCAATATTTACTTTTCATCAGTCCAATTACGACGCTCATTCGGGGCTTGTCAAACCGAAACCTTTCAGGTGATCATTAAAAATGCGTGCCCGAGCAAAGTCAGTATTAAAAGCCATTACGCACTGTCGACTAGTCGCCGACGACTGTGACTTTCTGTAGTCTAAATAAGTGTTTACGCACGTGTTGCCAGTTGCACAAGCGACTCGATGACTTGCCATATATTGACTAGGAGGCACAGAAGACTAGACGGTCGCCACGACCAATAGAAGGATGGGTTTATATGGAAGTGTTTTACACCGACGAGCAATTTTTAAGGTAACTGGACGTCGATCAGAAAAATGGTACAATGTTGTTTGTCGATCTGACTACGTACACTGTTAGCCATAGGGGCCCAAGAAAACTCGAGTCTCAGACGGCTTTCACAGTTTCATAGGGTTTGGAGGTGAGCTGTGAAGGCACTCAGCCACGATGGTGTGGCAAAATGCTCAAGGTTGCGTGGTATTATGTAAAATATATTGAACATTTTTTTTATGCTCCGTTCTTGCATTAAAGGGTGCACCATGAGGATTTCTCCTTTTTTCTTTTCTTTTTAAAATTACCAACATAAATTTAGTCGCTGATCTTTGTCTTTCGTTGAGAAACTTAGTTGCAAAATACTAGTCGGCAGTGCGTAAGGGCTTTAAACGTTTGTGCGAGAGACCATCATGTAGAGTTGCGTCCACGTTCAATACATTCTGTCGAGTGCAACGCGACATTCAATTTCCACGTGTCAACTTATTGGAGGCGAGTTTCACGGTTGATGACATGTTTCCTGTCGTACGGCGTAGTTAATAAAAGAACAACAAATCGATAGATTCCGTGCTGCCTTTGAAGCAAATGGTAAAAGTTTTGCTTTACTTTTTAATATTATTAATGTCTAGACAGAACGAATTACAATGTTTCATATAATTAGAAGTATACGGATTTTTAAAGATGTTTTAATTATATTGTCCAAGAATTATAAATCACATCTGTCTTATCCGTTAAGAGTTTAGTTCGATCTCAGGCTAACACTTATTGACATGACGCACATTTTATTGACGTACATACTCTACTTTCCCATATGTAAATTATATCTATTTATGACTATTAAAGGTAATTTTTAAAATGTATCTATATAATAGCTATATATTTATTTCAACACATTAACTAACTCAGCCTAGGTACTAAATGACTCTACCTGGCGAAATACTTTTTCTAATATTTAATGAATGGTTTTCTGCTTTAATTTGTTAGTACTTGTAGTTTAACTAACAAAATGGTGGTCCCCTTGTTAGAAATTTCCAGGAAGTTTTAGTGATATCTTGGATCATGAATTCAATATCTATGTTATTATTTCTGATTCACTTCACTTGTGCACAATAACCGAGTTGCATAATGGAAAATATTATTATACAAATATTACACAATATAGGGTCGCATAACGAAAAAATATGAATAATAAAAAAAACACTAAATGACAGGCGAATGTCCCGTCATAAACTCCAATATTAACTTCTTGTTTCTTGAATTCATGCTATATAGTTATACTATATAATAGTACAATTTACATATATTTCATCCCTTTTAAAATGAAATTATAATATCAATAAAAAATATGAATTTAAAAACTTTTTTAAAAACAATCTTTTATTAAATATTTCAATTGTACCAATTTTATTTTCGTATTTTTCTCAGCCAACTCTTTTTTATGTTACCCATATTATGAGTGTGTATAAAACATAACCGGTTCGCCATCTTTGGAAGTCTGCCATATTGGACTAAACGTGTATGCAAAACATCAGCTCAGTCGGTTGGCAATAACTGCTTTAAAATCCGGTTAAAAGATTTGACTAATAGTAATAAAGTAAGTTAAATAAAAACTTGTAAAAAGGTAATGTATAAATAATAGTTGGCAACACTAGCGCAGGTCCATTGTGGCATCTGTGGCGAGCTCGGTGGCGCCAGCGCAGACGGATATGGCAAGACTGGATCTAATGGATTTAGATTATGCAGAGAATAATGGAGAGGTGGAGGAATTGTACATGACGCTATGCTGGTATGATTATGTGATTATTACTGGCGACTGCAACCAGGTCGGAGCAAGCTACAGATTGGTAAGTGAGCATGGTATGTACAAGATATAGTGCTAAAAGATAATATTGTGTGAATCAGTTATTCAGTTTACCTTCAATCAGTTACGAGGCTGTCTGCTGGCAGTAATAAGATAATCAGTTTAGAATGTTTGCGAACAATAATCAGTTTCATCAATCAAGCGAGGCTCGGGGTGGCTATTGGGGAGGTTGGAGGCCACTTGGGGGTAACCCCAAAAAACCCTCAGTAAGCAGAATTAGTAGACAATCAGGTTGAACCAGCCCTGCATTGTGTAATCAGAGAATCAAATATATCAGTACCATATATACGTAGGTTTAAAAACAATCAGACATATAATTCAGATATTCGTTCAGTACTTGCGAGAGCTTGTTGACAATAACTTCTTTGTTTATAAACCAATTTAGATAATTCTTTTTTTGGTGGAAAAGGGATACCTTAAATATGCTTTCATTCTAATTTTATTCGCATTAGACCTTCTACGTCGAAGATATATCAGGAAACTCCTCAAAATCATTGAAGTTTGTTTTCTTTTTCGTTCAAAATTGTCTTGTTGCATTTTGCAACATAAATAGATAGAGTTTTATCTGCTCATACCTTAAATTGTATATTTTTTTATACACTAGTTTGGTAAAAAGGCTACACAGCATCTGATGGTAAGTACGATAATGGTAACCGTCGATGACAAATGTTATCGGCAGTTGTCGCCGTTATCTAGGCCTGCTGAATTGCCCCTTTAGGCCTCCGTTGAACGAACCAGTATCAAAGTAAGAGAATACGACTTTAGCTAAGAGGCCATTTCACATATTTACCTTCTTAATATTATGTAGACTCTAAGGTCTACTTTGTATATTAATTATATGAATTTTGAAAACTCAAGCGTACATTTTATATACATTCATTTAGCTGTAGTTACACATGTCTATACATTTAACTTATTTTCAACATTTTAAGATCGATGTATATTATAATGACTACAGATCACGAAAATGACTTTTTGTCTGTCTGTCAGTTTGTATGTCTAGGGTTTTAACTCAAAAACTGCTTGACAACTTTTTGTAAAGTTTTGTATAAGGGAACTATTATTTAATTTTTCAATTTCAATTGTCAATAATAAATATTTTAATAAACCGCAAATTCTTTAAAGCTGATGAGGCTGTTACGCAGAGGTAAACGGGACGTATATGAAATGTTATTACTTATTTAATAGCCTAGAATCATCAATAATAAATACTTTTAGAAATCATAAAAATATTAGATGATTGAATTACTGCATAACATGCAACTGCAAAATGCCACTGACGGATTCAGCCAGTTTAGAAGTAAAAAATACTCGTTTTAAATCAGGAAACGCGATAATAATAATTACTGGTATAAAAGTCACCAGTACCCATATCACTTAGCACGATCGTGTCCTATCTATTTTTCAATGTACCTACCTAACCGTGACCCCGCGATTCGGCTCTAAATTACAGAAAGGTCAGTACGAAAGAGAAAGGGCGATGATGAGGTCATCAGAGGCGTAATTAAATTAGATCAAAGTAAAGCTACGCTCGTGATGGGGATTTAGAATTTAACCCCTACGTTCGCCTCTCGGATTTACTAGGGGGAATATTTATGAGTATACTATAGTAGGCAGGATTGTAGATATGACTTTGTAGAAAATGTTTTATTTGTTTGCTTATTTTATTTATTTATTTTTTAATTAAAGTGAAACACAAGTTTTTAAATTTGATAATATACCTAGTCCGGCCATAAGTTCTGTTACAGATGAAAATGCATTTTTTTTAAATGAAGTAATGTAATATTATTAAAATTTATACCCACAAAATTATTAGTCTCAATAAAAAAAAAAAAAAATTATTCGAAATGGCCACCCTTGGCTTTTAATCTGTTTGGCCACGAATCTATGGATTACGCACTGCTACCAAGGGAAATTTCGCCACTGCTTGCTCCAAAGATTTTTTAAGAGACTCAATGTCGCCGTGTCGTTTAGAGCAGGCCATTTCCTCTAAAACTGACCATAATTTGAAGTCTAAAGAATTGAGGTCTGGGTTAGATGAGGCCAGTCTTCAGCTCTTATAAAGTCCGGAACGTTGGTTTCAAGCCAGGCTTGGGTAGTTCGTGCCTTGTGACCAGGTGCAGAATCCTGCTGGAAAGTCCACGGTATATTTTTTAAAAGTGCATTGCTGAGAGGTTTCACAATATGATCCAAGACTGTAAATTGATACACTTTGGCTGAAGTTTTCACACCTTTTTTACAAAAATGTAGTTTTGTGACTCCTTGATAAGACACGCCCCACCAACCATCACTGACGCAGGATGATGACCACTTTGTACCTTTTCGACCACTTGAGCAGCTTCTTTAGAACTGTGAGTGTACACTTTATCATTTTGCTTATTGTAGTGTTCTTCAATCGTGAAAAATTTTTCATCGGTAAAGAGGATATTTCTGTGCCTTTCACCTGCATATCGCGACAGAAGGCGTTTTGATCGATCCACTGCTTTTAATTGTAAAGATTGATTTAAGGCATGTCCTGTATATCGACGATAAGCACCGAGCTTCAGGTCTTGTTTTTTAATACGTCGAAAGAGTCCTAGAGGGAATCTTCATTTCTCGTGTTAAGATTTTTTGCTTCCTAATGGGGTTTCGACAAATTCTAGCTTTAACAGCCTTTGTAGTTCTAACAGCACGCGGCCGCCCCGATCTTTTCTGGTCTTAGACAGAGGAAGTCTTGTTGTATCTGTTGATAGTACGATATACGAGCATACGGCTGATACCAAGCTTTTGAAGTGTCTATAATATGCTCCATACCCACTTTGTGCAAGGCGATCACTGCAATCCTATTTTCTTTAACACCCCATTCCATATGGTAATTTGATAATGAACACGAAAAAATATGTGAAATCGCGCAAAACCGAAAGAAGTTTTTAAAATAATATACGTGTTTCAAATTCAAAATAATTAAAAGTTCAAAAAAAAAGAAAAGTTTATGTAACAGTATTTATGGCCAGACTAGTTACATAATATATAAGCATGTATGTTTGCCCACTTATAAACTCTTAAGGAAATCTAATATGTTTACTAGATACTTTGTAAGAAAGAACCTTTTAAACGTTGTCTCGGAAAAATTATAAAAAATGTATAAAGTTTTCTCTATGTAGGTGTAGCGAAATCTACATAGCGACACATAGCGACATCTATCGAGCCACATAAGACGCATCCTACTATCCTACATTGCGCTATAGAAATTAACTCAATCGTTGAGTATATATACAAGAACCCGACTACAACCGTTGGGCAGCTGCCCGCCAGACATAACACCCGTCTGGTCGGAGGATCCTCCCTTTTCTATAGTTCTTCTACATAGGTATACTTATTCGATTCTAGTTGAAACATGTAGGAATTTAAAATTCGCAGCAAAAATTAGACATAGACAAAATCGTGTACTATGTGTATAGTTAGAATAATATATAAATAACTATAGCCATCATCATCATTTTATAATTATTTTATGAACCGATTTAGATTATTATTTTTTTGTTGGAAATAGGATACTTCAAGGCTGGTCCCGTTTTAATTTCATTGGCATTAAACCATGAACTTTAAAGTTGCACCAGAAACTTTTCAAAATGATTGAAGTTGGTTTTCTTGTTTATAAGAAATCCGAGTTCCTGTTATATAACACTTATTTTAAACTTTAAAACTACGAACGTTGTTTTCAGTATAAGCTGATAATGCAGCAATCTATGTTAGTCAGTTAATTGAAGTTACATAGCCAAGGATCAAGGTTGTCATTTGAGTTAGGGAGTTCAAAAGAAACTCGATTAAGAATTCCGGTGGGTCAATAGAATATGTAATTTGTGCGGGAGTTTACGGGAGTTTATAAGGCCTTGAATAAAATGGAAGCTCCTGTGGATTATAACAAACATTTTTAGTATGATAGCAAGAGTTACAAGTTTGAATAAGATATTTATATAAAAAATAAACTTAATTAATAATAATATTTTAAAAACATTTTTGTACAGCTATGGAATACTGAAAATAAGAAAAAAAATCGTTAAAAAATATTACCTGTATTTATTATTTATGATATGTTATTTTTAAACTCTTAAATGCAACAAAAAAATATAAACAGTGAACATGGAATCACATATGCAAACTGGAATTGTGTCCGCACGAAGAAAAATGTTCAAATTACATGTACTACAAAACCCTTAAAGAGGTAAAACTCTATGGTAAAGCGGATGAGAAAATGAAATAAAAAAGAGCGTGGGTTAACTACCCTGGAGATACGTTCACACCAAATCCTAGGTACCAAATACATAAATACGTACACAATTCGAACAACTGGAACTTCTGAATGGCAGGTCTTGATAACTTATTATGGGTGCAATGCGATGAGGTTTACAAGTTTTTCAAGCTGTTGATGCAATTTATAATGCGAAGCGATTTATGCGATTTTTCAAGTTTCTTGTTAACAATCTCTTATCATCGTAAAATAAGATGGAAATACGTTTCTATGTGCGATGCGATAATTTATTATATCGTTGCGATGCACTGTAACAATTTTAATTTCTTCAATATTTATTTTCTCATAGCAACGGACAATATATTTTAATATTATACGTTTTTTTAATATGACAGACGTATATGGATAAAGTAAACATTTTACTATTTGCTAAATCTTCAATTGACATATCTGTTATAGTTGTCACTATGACTATCATTTTTGACTGTTTTTATTAAAGAAATTCAACTACGTAAAAATGTATTTAATGATCAGTATCGCACTTTGTAACCAAAACTCCATGTATAAGTTAGATGTTCGTAAATAAATCTGTTCAGTAGATAAACTTTTCTCGTTTCTTCGTTAGTGCCCGCCGTGCGGTCTGATTGACTTCGGAATGGGGTGGGTAGGTCGATACGGTTCGGTCCGTTGTTCAGCTAATGTATTTTGCAAGCGGACGCGTCGCGATGGGTCAAGCATGTAACGCTTCCTTATTCATTTAGGAAATTCATTGGAATAATCTATACTCATTTTATAAAGCTTATGAGATTATTTTTTGTTTAGTTGGTTGAACGCGCCTATCTCTGGAACTATCAGTCATATTTGAAAAATTATTTTAGTATTTCATAGACTATTTATTGAAGAAGGGTGTAGGCTATATAAATTTACGCTTCAACTCTATGGAGCGGAGCAGTAACCTTGAACGTCAAGCAATATGGTATGCCATCAGTTAACATGGGATGTGCGTCGGCGGCGCGGTGAAACCGTAGGGCACAGCTAGTGTCATAATAAAATTGTTGTTGGTATGAATTTGTATGTATCTTCGAACATGTATATAATATATTTGACAGATAAACGTTTATATTTTTCTTATTATTCCACAAGTGTTGGCTTCAATATACCTATAATATATTCAATAAAAAAAAAAATCAATACCTATTTAAATGAGAGTTTGTGAGAGATTGGGAGAGAAATTAAGGAAATGAAATACAAAACGGAATTAAAAATCATTAGACACTGCAAATATTATGATTAAAAATGTACTTATATAAATCAATTTAAAATATTGATATCTAAATATTTAATCGATTTACTTGAATACATAACACATAAACACCTTAAAATACAATTACGAACAAGCTTATCGAAGTCTACCAATTGAATGAAAGAGGAACAGACAGGGCAAGCCTGTCTCTTCGCTTAATGCCCGGATTATCGCTATAAATCAACCCTTCACTTCTTACTTCGAACGAAAAATCCGTTCAGTTCAAAATTATTGTAAATTCATTAACCCTTTATTGATTATACTTATCAAGAGCATTTTTATATATTTTTAACAACATTTTGAATCTAATTAATCGACAAAGTAATGACCCTATGTGTTTTTTTTTATTGTAGCAGAACAAAGTAACGTCACTGTATCTACCCAATAGTAAACACGGCGCAATCCAAAAACAGCGATGAATTGATCGTTATTAAGTCAGCCTGCTCAAATGTATCTACACATTATGTTTAAAGGAGTCCATGTTGTAGGAAGGAGGGAACACACTGGCCGGGAGACAATTCCACAGCATCACATTACGGCAAAATAGCAAACTTCTTTGTTCTTTGTGCCGAGACGGAGGTTACCGTAAAACTGCGTTTCCAGAGCCCAGCGCGTGTAATTATGTTTAAAAGAAAAGAGAGAAATGTTGACTTCTGTAGACTGCCCATAACAAACTGCAAAAAACGAGCTATAATACCTATACTCTACACATATTCTGTATAGGTAGTTCGACTCTGGAATCTAAAACCGCTTCACAAGTGCGCCAGCTTGAGTCTTTTGCTTGCTTTTAGTCGGTGGCTATAATAATATATAAATATCTACATATACAAGAATAATATTTAAAATTATATTTATTTATCTGAAGATTATATGTGTGTAATAGTGATGAGACTAGAATGACTTGAACAATTGTTTCGGCATAAACTAGTTCTGGTTTTTCGGATCATTGCAATAAAATTGTATGTTATTTTTTGGAAAATAAATGAAACAATGAAGAAAAAACTTGAGACCAGTTATTACTTAAACTTGGCATCTTGACAATTTCATCAAATAAGTGAATCACCATACCATTTCCGCAACTACGCCTCTGCTGCACCCTTTTTGCGTGATGTATGGATTTTGTTAGTTCAATCACTCGATGTCCCCCAGGAAAACTAACAGCTTGTTTGTGCCGGCGTAGGCCTCCGTGGGCGTTCTCGGTGTCCCAAGGTAGTATGCTCGTTGAAACGCCACGCTACTGCATTCCAGGAGGAAGTGCACAGGAATCTCATCTACCATCATGCACCCTCTACACAGGCTGTCTGTAACAGCGAGTGTATATAGATCGTAATTAAGTGAGCAGTGGCCTGTAACAATACCGATTATTTGTCGGGGTTTGTCACGTTTCAGGCTGAGTAGTTTTCGGGAGTATCTCGAGTTTAAATCCGAAAGTCTCCTTCGACTGCCAATAGTCCTGTAGTATAGTTGCCCATTAATTTTACATTTTGTTCCCAGATCCAGGAACGGACTTGTATAAAGGATAGGGGAATAATTGGCTCCAGTCCTGCTTGTTACATGTCCGAGCCTTGCGTCGCAAATATATCAGCTTCGTCATTAGCTCAGGATCCACTTTATCCCTTGTTCTGAATCGTAACAAACCATAAGAGAGAGACCAGATATAGTTAGGTACAAATAAACCACCCCACTTGCTTACTGGATGTTGACCGGCAGATCCACGTCTAAGCGTGGCACTATATTATACTTGGTGTATGGTGGTTGCGATCCATTGGGATATAATTTCGTGTCCTAAAACCCACAAGATATTCCATTCGAAATTATTATTGGGTTAAAGCTTTTTTACATTATTATAAAATTAAAAAATTGTCTACGATTCAAAAGACAAAATGTAGGTAATAATGTGATCCAGTAAAAGAGATATTGTAGAGGAAGTGATTAAAGGCCGGATTGCCAGTGATCACTACCGGCTTTGATACTAATGCTTTCATTAAAAAAAAAGTTACTCTGCACTGTTGTCGTAATACAATGAAAATGGTTCACGTATATAATACGGCGAGGAATTACGAGTTAACTCACAGTATATTTTATTAATTAATTAAGGCATGCCAGTGGTTGAAAATATTTGTCTTCAAGAATTGTGATATTGGCAACGACATGACTTGATGGAATTCACTATTACACAATATACATTATTACAATAGTACATACATTTGTATTGTTTGGTATTTTTACTAACGCATTATCTATTAAGTCTAAATAGGAATAGATTGACTCAAAATTTCCTTTGAAGAATCCGATGAAATATTTATTGCAATCGCTTTTACAAATCGGTATTAACTACATAACTAATGATTTATTTGTAATATCATCATTTTTAACTCCTGACGCAAAAAGCCCCTCTGTTATAAGTTTATTAAGTACTTATATCTGTTGTATCTGTCTGTGACATCGTAGCTCCCAAACGGCTGAACAAATTTAGATTGCTTTTTGTTTGATATTTAACTTGATAGAAAGCCTTACTAGTTATGATTCCAAAAAAGTGTTTAGCCGTTTGAAGATTTTGATCACTTTTCTAGTTTATGAATGGATGTAAGTAGATTCCACAGATCTGATCAAGTCAAAATTTATTATTCTGATATTTCTATTATAGAACATAATAGCCTTGTCCTGATGCTGCAGTGTCATCTCATATTTACAGGTTATTCAAGTCCTCAAAAACTTATATTAGAGCTATCGCGTTTGGGCTCATTGGAATGGTCATAATGAAAAGGTCTCTTGTGTCGGAGTTTGTAAATAATATCCTAATATTTGTTTTCAAGTTTTTACCGCAGAAAATATAAATACGTCATCTAGTTGAAATTCGTTGATATTGCTGAAATATATAAAAATATATCTTCACTACAGTACAATGGTGATTAGTAATTGTGCACGTCACTCGCGTACAGTCGCATATGACAATGGTCTCTCTGACAACAGCATTGCAACGTCCGATATATCACTACCTGACTCTACAGCTAACAGACGTACACGTTTTATAACCCTTGCAGCTTATTACTGTATATATCCACACAGTATGTTTTTGCATGAAATTGTATTGTGTTTTAAATGATCTTTTATTTCATTAATAACTAGGTGGCCCGGCAGACGTTGTTGTGCTTTTCCCAGTAGTCAAGAACTCGACCCTCTGACCCTACCCCTTTTTTCGTGATAACAATTTCATGATCATAAATAAAACAAAAAAAAAAAAAAGAATTACGCATATCCATCCTTTGAATCGCGAGTTACGATATTCAGTTCATACAAAAATCCGATGGAAAAAAGCCATTCAATTTTTCCCGAATTCGCAAATCATTTTCCGAGAATCTTTTAATTTTTATTTTCATGAATACTTCATTCGGACCATTATGAACATTTTGAAATAAAAAATAGACAAATCGATCAAGTCGCATTTCATTTTTATTTCTATTTATTTGGATTTTCTTGTTTAATTTTATTATTTTTGTGTATAACTTTGAATATTACATAGAGAATACAAGAAAATGTTCCATAAAATTGAAGTAAAGATTTATGAAGGAAAAACTATAACAGATTGTTGATTGTAGAGTGCGATAACTCTTTGAAAGTGTACCGTGAAATACTATAATGGGAGTACAAAGTTATAAGATCATAGACTGGCCTCCTGCAACGTCTAGAAAACTGAACGTCGGAGTTTAGAAAATTATTACAATGAAACTTTTATTGAAAATAAAACTTGTTAGCTCTACGTAGATAAATTATGTAAGGCGTTTTGTTTTTCATAAAAAAATCTCTATTTATAATAGATTATCTATATATTTACATATAATCGTCTATCTACTCGGTAGGTTACTAGAAACAGAAATAGTTTTAATACATTATTATCCAGAATAACTTTTTCACAAAATTTTACTTTATGAAATATTATTGTTTCTGTATACAACGAGATTCCTTGTCTTCCCCATTATTTATTGATATTTTTCTCTCTTTAAATTAAGTTTCATTAATAACGCGTTATAGATAAACTCGAGATCCCCTAGAGAGGGTTAGTTTGATCACGCTTATCCCTGAGACTACCACTCAGATTTTAAAAGTTATTTTTACAATTTATAATACATTTGTTGAGAAAGGTTATAAGATTTATACCCTCACGCAACAATCCTATGGAGCGAAGCAGTAACTATGAAAGTCAAACAATCAGGCTACACGGGGGCGTTGGACGGCGGCGGTGTGGCGTTGTGGAGCGAATAAATTGAAGAAGGGTAAAACCGTGGGGTACAGCTAGTATTAAATACGAAGCGAAGAAAGCCACTGGCAACTCGAGTTCATTATCGTATTGGTCATTTCTATTCAGTCGAGCATGTGCGCTTGACTACACCAGTATAAAGCAGTATACACACAAAAAATCAATAGTATCAAACAAAACAAAATAGTATATATACCTAGGTATATTAAAAGAAATAACCTTACATAAACTCTAAATTATTCTAATCAAATTGAAGCATTAATAGACAGTTTAATAGACAATGCTTTTGACTGCGTTTCCTGTGTTTCGACACGCTAGATAGCTTTGCGTGAACGTCAATTTTACAAACATAAAATAAAGTAATATACATGTACGCAATATTACAAGCTCCGAGTTGATGGTATATTCATATGTATATTCGTTTGCCCTTCTGGCTAACTGCCATCCGCACCTTGGTCACAAATTCACCTGATGTTAAGTGACGATGTGGTATTTCAAATCGAGGGTAGTAAATAGCCAGATGGACAATAGAAAATTATTTACTTCACCGATTACTCAGGTTGATTGTAGGATTCAGGATCTACATGATGTCCGAATACTAGAACTGAATCGTTATCTTCTAGATTATCTATCTTGCTTTAATAACGATCGTTTTCAATAACCTAACTATCCGTTGTTTCAGTTACTAAAGATAGACAAATTTAACCTTTATCCTTTCTTTATTTTCAATAACCTATCGATAGATAGTTTTTCGTATCTACATAATATATATATATATATATATATATATATATATATATGTGTACAGAAAATATATTTCTTTAATTCTAATTTAAGTTTTGTAGGTTTAATATGTTTAGTAGTTTAGGTTGTATATAGTTTATCTATTATTAAAAAGAATATTGTGACATATAAAAGGTGACAGATGTGTCAAATATTAAAATGAATTGTACAACTAAAGAAAGGACATGTAACTAAGAAATATAAACTTTTAATGTCGTTTCTTTGTTTACAGGTTGGTTAATTAACATGATATTATTATTTAGTGTATATTAGTATAAAATATTAATTAATTATTAAATTTCATGAAATAAAACTTTGTTTACAGAGCAACGCTTACAGTTTATTTTAAATGTCAAAATAAATGACTATATATATATACATATATATATCCTATAGCTTAGATAGATAAGAAGGAAGCCGATATCTGTCTTAAGTTAAAGATAGTAGTTATAACAAATATGTAGGGATGTTATAGTAAACATATAGGAATAGTGAACTTAGATATGTTATTGAAAAAGGCCGTTAATAAGTAAGAACCTATATATCTATACAATTAATAAAATTGAATTGTCTGTTTGTAAAATCAAAATAACAGCTTTTTACTAAATGCATATGATAGTAACTGTATATACGGCATTTATAACAAAACACCCTTGTAAAAATTAACAAAATTAAATATAAACGGTTAGACCGATTTTGACGAGACTTTCACTGGTAGATAGCTGATGTTATAAAGAGTAACTTAGGCTACTTTTGTTTTAGAACAAAAAATAGGACACAAAAAAGACTGGTCATAATGAATCAATTCAGGCGCTTGAATGCCTTACGCTGAGTAAACCATAAAATATGTATCAAATTAATACACTACATCGTTGTAGATATCAAAAATACCTACAAAAAGTCAACGAGAGCATAACATGTCTATCTTTTAAGAATCACCCACAATAAGCATCTTTATCTTAAAAATAAACAGGAGCGGTAGTAACACGATTCGCGCGCGTGCCCGATTGGTGGCAGTCTTTAGTCAACGCGGGCGTAGCCACGGGCACATCTAGATTTAAACAGGCGAATTCATGCGCTTTCCGTTGTTAAGCACTTCTTAATAATTTTGCTTATTAGAAGCAGTTAGGAATAAAAATTAATACCACCGGCGTTCGCTTGATATAATTTTGTCGAAGTAGTGTTAACGCGACGCGTAGGTCGTATTAAAACCCTTTGGAATTTCGTGTGCTTTGGGGATTTTACAGGTACGTGGATTGTAGATTAGTGTGTTTTTAGTGTGATGTGGTGGATTTAAATCAATGACGTATCAATCAATAAATAGACGCGTTATACTCTCACTACAAATAATTTGAAAACGGCACAAACATTGTTATCAGCGTGCTGTAGCAAAAGGGATAGGAAATCACAGCGTAAGGCGGAAACTCTATTGTTAAAAAAGGATAAAAATATCTGCTTAAATTTGATCTGTGGTATTGGAGTACCGGCCACTGCTATCTTATTCTTTTACTCTTTACACAAATATCAGTTTGTTCTCGCTCTGTATCAAGTTAAAAGTGAACTATGGGCAATGCGATTTACTCCCGTTCATATTTCGACACCGCGTCGAATCACGCGAACCCGTTGATTAAAGCAGCAGCTACTTATGTCGCGCTACCCACCACCATCCGGCATAAACGCCGGCCGCGCAATATTTTTAGCGACCCGGACGATTGCATCGAAAACGCGAATAAATACTATGAATCCGTCTCTCCAAACAGAGAGTGCCAGCGCCCACGCCCGCGTAACTACCGTTCTCTCCGCAGAGGACGGGCGGTAAATTTCGCTCCCGCACACCCCCCACGTCCACCCTCTCCAGCGGTAACCCAAGCCTAGGTCCGTTTCCTCGGCGTGAAGCCCTTGGGTCAGGCAACCGCCCGCGCGATACAAGTGACACTGTACGTGCATCACTTAGCTACCTACATACAACATTACACACGTATGAACATACACACGTGCACACCACATAGGTACATAGGTTCTGTTAGGGACCTTTTTTTTTTCTTTTTTTACGCTAGTTAGTTAGCGCTAGTTAGAGTAGAAAACATTTCCGATTACTGAATACACATACGCATGGTTCCTTCCTTCCTCCCAGGAGGAAGGGAACGTGCCTATGTGTATAATTTAGTTAGGTCGAATCGTAGGTGTAGGAATTCAATTAGATCGCGACTTATTTGCGAACGCGACGACCGCCCGAGCCGAGGTCCGGCCACTTTGGCACCCTCGTGCTAGTCGTCCATACAACTTTCGCGGCTGAGTGCCCTCTGCGCTCGCCCCCAAGTCCGGTGAAGCTGTCAAATCCGCAGCGGCTTTAGGGGCCCCTAAGGCTAACAGTGTAGTCAGTTAAAAAAAAAAATGCGATTTACGATTACGATGCCTTGTAAAGAGCGTCAATGCCGTATCTAATTATAAAATATCAGCGATTTCAATATTATTTTTGTAGTATTATTGGCGTTCACGAGGAGGTGACGAAAGAAGTCTTCCGGTCCGGATTGGTTAAGTGTGCTGTGTATTACTGTTTTAACTGGAGGTAGCCATGACTCGCGAAGTGGTTATTTATTAAGGGTCCAGCACCAAACTCGCTTATGCTAGTTGTGGCTATTTCGAATAATGGTAGAAATTTCCCGTTGTGCGCATCACGCAAAAACTACTGGATATATTTTGATCATTTTTTGTGTTTTACACCTTAGATAAGTGGTCCTTTAAAAAAAATATCACGATTCTCCGACAACCGAATTCCAATTAGAAATAAATTCTACAGTTAACGCGTGCAGAGCCGCGGGCACAGCTAGTTTTATCAATAAAGTAAAATAAAAACGTTCCGTACTTTGGAGTGAGGTGTATTAAAAATAGCAACAAAATATCAATCTCAGATGTCGTTTGACGTTTTTTGAAATTCGTACAAAGTCACCAATAAATATGTAATTAATTATCCAAACGTCTCCACTAAAAAATTACATTTTAAAAACTTTATCAATGTTTACACTATTGTGTAAAATTAAAAATTTTACTTCAAGCTAGATAAAATATATACATAGAATTTTTGTTATGCATAACTTTGTTAGACCATAATATTTGAAAGAATGTTATGGGCGATATACAGAAAGTTTATCGGTAGTTTGAAGTACTGTCTTCCTTTTACTATCCTTTCAGAATATGTAGGTCGGCGGGTTTGATGGACGTCCCGGCACAATACGTCGGAAAATGCGCATCACTTCATCGCTGAAGCGCATCATTGAACAATGTAAAGCATACACATTTCCCGTATTAACTCGAATCAGTATTTCTTTAATAATATACTTGTCATTGTGATTATTGAAATCGTACTAATGCCCTAGTATTCGTTCTATTGACTAGCTACTATTGACTAAAGCCATAGCAATAATATCTGTATGCTATTTAAAGTGAATTGTATCCTATGTTTGCTCGAGCTATACTCACTTTATTGGAACCCGACGAGAAGAATATTCTCACTGGATGATGAGATGATGGATAATTATATACGTATATATAATTTAAAAATCCCTTTTTCTATAACATGGACTCCTTTAAACATAACTTGAAGAAGCATTTGCGCAGGCTGGTGTGGCATATTCTTGGTTTGCTCTATGCTTACACCATCTGTTAATTTGCAGTGCTACGGTAAAAAAACTCACATGAACATATTCATAGGTTTTACCTCTTTATAATTAAACTAGATGTACCACGCGGTTTCACCCGCACATAATTTAAAATAAATCACTGATTAATCATTTTACTTTGGTATAGAGAATATTTTTATCGGGCTGCCGTATTCGTAGACACGAACCGAGTGTTGAATTATTATAATTTTATATTATATCCCAAACTATGCGTCCAAATATAATACTATAAAGAACAAAGTTTATCTTCATAAAATTTTCTTCGTGATGAAATAACTTTCATTCATATGGATTAATATCTAATGCCCAAAAATAATACTCTTATATCACTTATTAATTTTCAACAAATCTTTACCACAAAGTACTTGATTGATTCATTTGATTAATAAGTGTTAATTTTATGTCGAATAACTGTCATCACATGAATCCATATAAATTCCGCAGAGACAAACACCAAGCTATATTCGGTGTAAAAACTAAAAGGAATTTGACAATTAATAAAACACCAACTTATTCGTCCCTATCAAAATTTCTCCACGCTAAGATAAATGCAAAACATAGGAACTTTATAAATCAAGTTAAACGAAAACCTACTCAAATCAGAAAATTGGAAAACATCCGACGTTAAGCGGGTTAGTCTGCACAAATCAGGCCTTTTTTTCAAACATAATGTTCGGATCACAAATGAAAAGCCTAACAAAGCGGAACTTTTCACATCCGCCATTTTCGGTAACTAGCTTATTCAGACTGATCGGATAATGCTGGAATTGTATAAGCTAGAAATTTCAATGTATGTTTCGGGTATAAGGAAAATTTCAGCATTTAATCGGTTGAGTTTTTTATGTTGCTTATGTTTTTTTCATGTATAACAGATCTATAGTAACATAATTATCCGTAGTATAGTAATTTTAATTGGTGAATTTACATTTTACTATGATATATTTTGTGGTCACAGTGAATAGCTTCTTAAAAGTATTTTATTTAAAAATATGTAATGTTACATCCTTGCAAACATATGAACACATTTGCTGTATCCTACCATCCAGAAAACATAGATAAGGGCAGCAAACAGACAGACGGCCTACCTGATGTTAAATGGTAACTATCGCCTATGAACAAATGCAATAACTGGGCTATTTCTATTAAGCTGATTGATCGACATGCATTCAAATAAACGTACTTTCATTTTTATAATATACTAGCTGTGCCCTCAGCTTCGCGCGTGTTTGTTACACAGTAACTATTTAAGTCTGGTAATTTTATTATAAAGTACCTACTTACTTATATTTTATGTTTTTTTCTCAGGCAATATTGATAATGAAGATTTCCAAAACTATTATTGATAATAATTGTTATAACCTATCAATTAAGTAATGACATATTCTAATACTTCTTGTGTACAATACTTGATTAAAATCGGTTAACCAGTTTTTGAAGTACATAATACACCGACAGACAAAAATTTTAATATCATATTTGTGATTAGTGTTTTCTATAATAGACGCCTATCAGGAAAGTAAAAAAAATAATATATATGCTGACATAACTCTAGATTTATAAGGTGTCATAACGGTGAAGAACATGTTATTAGTGCTTTTAACTTAATGTATACGAGATAAGGTGGCTCTATAAGAAAGTTTTTATTACATAAAACGTCTATGAAAACTTTCCTAATTTCACTTCGGTGTTCACTTGTAAGGGTCGTGTTAGAATAAACTTTGATAATGTTGTTATATCTTGTTTATGTGTCTTTAAATTCCCGATATATCGACCGTTTTTTTTTTTGTATTGCCCGTCTTACTGTCCAGTGCCCCCTTCATACAAATTTCTTCTAACTTCTTTGTTGAATGGCAATGTATATATACAGTTATACTAATGTCGACTGAATAGAATATTGGTCTAATTTTCAAAGTTCAAGAAACTCTGTAACAAAATTGTGTCTCTCGTGTTAAAATTGTGCAGGCAGTTTTTGTGGCAGCTTAAAAATAATTTATTTAGATAATATTTACTATTCACTTCACTTGTGGACAATAACCGAACTATATCCATTGAGGTATTATATCCTACGTACTATAGACGACGCCTTAACCAGATTGTTTGAAACGCGAGTTGGAGTGTATACACTCGCATTCACAGTCTGCTTCAGGTACTAGTTGCTATTACACATCTGAATGCTAATTTTTACTTCATGTACACTGAGTTACTGTTTAAACATCTCGAGAAACAAGTAAAAGTCAAGGAGTAACATTTCATCAGTAAGTTCAATGTATTATTGCGCACGTGCCCCGCTCCCCGCGTCCCGTAGTATCTAGTCAAGCACAATTTCAATTGGCAGAATGGATGGATGGGTGGAAGTGCGGGTTACAATTGTTAGTTCTTCGCCGGCGTAACCAGTTCTCATTGCTTCAAAAAATATTGGTTAGAATACTTAATAGGTTCGAGTTTTCCAAATAAGAATGAATTGTATGGTGCTAAGGCATATTTAGGTTTCTGCAGGGAGTTAATCTTCATACCCTGAAGCCTAGGTCGCGAAGAGTTCAGTTTAAGAGGCGTTTCGTTCTGCAAACTCCCCAGATATGGAATGAGCCCCTTGCTGAGGTTTATCCATTGGAATTCAATATGGGTTTCTCTAAGAAGAGAGTGAACAGGTTTTTAAAGGGTCAGTAACGCGCAAATGATACTTCTTGTATTGTAAGAATCCATACCGTTTTACCATCGGAGTCTCCCACCATCGCATCGTGGAAATAAAAAAAATAAGATGTCGTCTGATTGCTAAATGTAACGAGCCAAACCATGAGGACGGTTTTAAATTTTAGCCAACTATAAACAATAAAGAGATGCTCCTGTAATGAATAAAAAAATACCATCCAAAAATTGTACAAACAATACACTGAACGTAAAAGCAGAGTCGTAAAAGTTTAATTTACATTCAACAAAACATGATATTCAAAAGGCTTTTGATATTTTAATTAAAAATTATAAGCAAGAATGATCAAACGAGAGGCTGTATAAACACAATCCATCCCTGGAGGCCTCATGAAATAGATTCGACATTTGCATTTGCGCACTAAGGGCAATGCTATATTATTGCAAGACCATTCCACTGAGAGTAGGTACTTTATATTAATCAATGCTGTTATTTGATGGCGTTTCATCAAAACTACACATTTTAAAGGCAATTCTTTATTATTTTATGATAATTCCACATAGAGTATGGAATGTTTTTTTTATTTGATAGCGTTTGATCATACCTACATAATATGATAATGAATAAATCCATGCATAACCTTATTCTGGTTGAAATTCATTCACTCTTAGATTGAGTGAAGTAGTTTTGCATCGTACTCCACACTATAGAAAATCTAATCGAAGTTTACTGTGCGGAACCACACTGTAATGGAATAGAGTAATAGTACCTCTACCTACTGAACGTTGGTACGTCTTTCTGAACCAAAATGTTTGTTGTTAATAACTTGATTCCCATTGATTACATTTGTGCCAATTTTACGTACATTTGTTGTGACATTGAGAACCAAAGGGTTAATTGGTGATGTAGCCTGAAAATATTAAATATGAAAGTAAACGTGGAAAGGAAGAAAAAACAAAATCTGAAATGTTAGTAATTGAAAAGATAAAAGAGATGCAGAGGTATAAATTATATAAGTGTTAATATTTATTTAACAGCTGTGAATCTGTTTTAGGTGAAAGTAGCAAAAAAATTTCGAATAAATTATTTACGCTAGATTTTCACAAACTAACGCCTTCCTCAATCGAATATCAAATGTCTCATTAACACCAATAAAAAAAATTTGTAATTTTAACCATGGTAAATATATGATTGAATACCTATATACTAAAATACACATTGTGAATGAGTAAGGAGTAAAATATGTTATAATATACGAGTGTGTTGAATATACCTCCGGCACAATAACTCGTAAAGTAGTAAGAAAAGCTCGCGAAGATGTGCTTTTTTCGCAACTACTATATTCACAAATGTACGAATATGAGGACATTTATGTTCACTGGTATTTTATAACGCTTGTATATCTGAACCAAAAACTCTGTATGTTGTTGTTATTATTATTGTAGTACTGTACTTGATGGTAAGTACAATAGTCTACTTTACTTAATATAATTCGCTTACTTCCACAGTTTAATGTCTTAAGGTATTTTACTGTTGGATTCAGCAGCTGAGGTATATACAATATTTGTACTACAAATACGGGCAGTTCGAGAATTTATGATAATAAGGAGAGATCAGCAATCCATTTACGGACTTCGCCGTCATATCGGAATTAGAATATACATGGTAATTTACGACAAGTTTATCCACAATTATAATCTTAAAATACTAATTTACCACAATGGGATTTAAACTAAACTTCATTGCGCTTTAGTGAAATAAATAAAACCGGTCTTAAGTTATCCTATTATTTCTTATAATGTATAATGTACCTAATATCATAATACATGTATCAAATCAGTTGTGTAAAAAGTATAAGGGAAATATAGGTATAGGATTACGTTTTCGACTTTTACTATGAAGGCATTTTTAAAATAAACTTGTACAGTAAGTAAAACTAATAGGTCAGTGTGACGTCAGCGTATGCCAAGTCGGTCGGCGAAGCGTCGTGACCGCGCATAACGAACTCAGCTTGTGTGCTGTTCGGATTAGTCGACGAACATGTCTTGCGGCAATCTTGATTTATCTCAACCCTCCATCCAATCGAAACCACTAAAGATATATCTTAAGAAATGTATTGGGTACATTTATACCATGTTAGTTTTTAATGGCGAATATTGTTCACATAATTAAAAACAAGCTATGCCTCACGATTACACACGTGTATAATTTATTCGCCCAAACTCTTTAATACGCCGCTCCCGTATAGCCTATTGTTTTTCTCGCTTCCCGTACTTGCCTACAGCTTGGCAGATTGCTTGACGTTCATTGTTACTGCTCCGCTCCGTAGAGTTGTTACGTGAAGTTATAATTATAGCCTCAATAAATCTATATTAATAAAGCTGTAGTCCTGTCTGTACTTTAATATTATACCAAAATTTCCCAATAGGCACACTATATGAATGATACTGATCACGAATATGCCATTAACAAAAATTTTGCCTGTCTGTCTGTTTGTATGACTCAAAAACAGCTTAACTAATTCTTTGAAATTTTTGAACATGGTCAATTGATAGGATATAAGAAATTTCAAGATTACTTTTAGGAATAGTAAAAAAATCTAATTTCGTTGATTCTTGACCGATTCTGAGGAAATTTTGTGCACGGGAAGTATAAGTAATTCCATGAATGATGGGATATGAGAATTATCAATATTACTTTTAGAAATCGTGAATATATTATTACTTGATATAAAATCGAAGATCTTTTCATGTGCTTTATAGGTTTAGCGTTTGACTACATTCTTACCTATTTATCAGTAACAATAAAGCTTAAGATAAGTAGCACGCTAAGCCGCTAAGCGGGAATTGGCTCCCAATCACAGTTGCTGGATACATCTATAGTTTTCAGTTTGAGAGTGCAGATGGATAATAAAAAATCGCCTATCACTATACTATGCTTACATTAAGATGTTTTCTTTCACCGAAAGCTCAGGTAACCACTAAGAAGTCATTATGATCCAACTTTATTCTCTTATATTATATAAAAATATTTCTTTATTCTTTATTCTATAAAGTAATTTCAAAATGGTTTATTCGTCTCGTCATTTATGAGTCACTATTTAAATGATTCACAAAAACATATATTTAACCGTTTTTGTTTCCAATTCAATCATGCTTATATAAACAATAGTTTATAGTAATACAGACATTGCTTAAAAATAAATTAATGATAAAATTATTCTAGTAGACACGCTGTAGAAATTCGGAAATAAAAAAAATATATCTTTACATCTTTTTTAGGGTAAGTACTGTAGAAAAGGTATGTAAATCACTTGGATTTTGTTAATAAAATTTATTTAACCCAGAACATCTTTAATACAACTTATTATATTTAAAATGTTCTATCAAGTTGTTACAGAAACGACACCTGTACCCCGCGAAACCCTCTCCCAGTTCTATCGTAATGATACTTCTGGATGAACGGTACTCTAGGGAAAGTGCTTTTGAGTTACAAACATGAGGTTTTTTTATAAATATATTTCTTTCGAGAGTAAAAAAAATTCTTATGAGCGATGTTCGTTGTTTGTAAGAGAGATTACAATGTTTGTAAAATACATCCTTAAATAAAGGTAATACTTTTCCTTTATAATAAGCACAGGAAATTTACTGTAAATTGAAATTGAAATATAGTACCTGTTGGTAGGTACGATACAATGATAACGCAACGGTGACCACTGAGAGATCGTAATCCATCGACGGCCGCTGCTGTCATGCCAGCTTATGTATAGGCTGAAACGCGATACGAAATAGCTCTACCACCCCGCTGTCACCATTTCCTCGTTTGTTACTCAGCAGGGTGCACCACGTGCAAGTAAGGTTGGCTTGGGCGTCTCGGTTCTATAGATGTAATTCGACACCCCTTAAACCCCGAATCAACAATTAAGTTACAATGAAATTGTTAGCGTATAGATAAATAAATCTTATGGACTTTTATTTTAATCTTTATCTAATAAAGAAACTAAAAAAGTTAAATGAATGTATTCCTCATATAATAATGTTAACAGGTGCAATGTAATTCAATAAGATATAATATACAGTTTGAACGTTCTGCAATATATCCGTAAGAAACCGGCCGGAATTCTTGGCACCGAGCCACCCTCAAGCAAGACTTTGACATTTCATTAAATAACTAATTTTGATAAATCGTTTCTGTTTATCTGCGATCTTAATATTAAGATAGGTCATCTAAATATAAATTATAGTGCAAATAAAATAGTACAGAGTAAGTCATTAAATGATAGGTCTTTAAAGTGGCCCGATCTGTTAGTTTAGGTGAGAGGTATCGCGCGATGTTTTGGAGACGTAATGTTATATTATTTATATGGAAGATAATCTTATTTAATATCTACTTTATATTATTCATCATAAGTTCATTTGATTTACCTTATTATTGTTTTGGTGTACCTATTCTTTTATTTCCAGGATACCAATTAATGATAGGTTTATGTATTGATGCGTTTAGATATTTTATAACTTGATAATTTTGGTTTAATAACAGCTTTGTTAATATTTTAGGTTCGTATTGTTTACATTGCAATATTATGACAATCTCTGTCATTGATAATTCTTTGATAGTAATAGAGCATGCGCGATTAGGAGTTTCTCAGGTATAGACAAATATTCTATCCAGGTTCTAGTTTAGCAAAATAAATCTATGATTAGATTTATTTTTAATTTTTAAAATAAGAAAAGTCTAGTAAGATGAAATTTTGAATTCAAACGAAAACAAAAGAGAAAATTAGAACAGGGAGTATGACAGATTCTTCAGGATGGATCTGATCATGTTTTATTCATTGTACGGCAGACCTTTGAATAGTAGTAACGTTAATATCGTAATTATCATGTGTTTTGATAAAAACCAAATTATTGTACAACAGACCTGGGAGTCGAAAAGATAGTTTATTTTATAACATATTTATATAGAAAAGTTATTTTAATTGTTATAATTTATAATTTTAATATTAATATGGGTGAAATACCCTTTGCCAAAACGACAAATACCTACTGAACATTGAAAGAACACTACCGGGAAAGTATCACCTGGATTTTGTATTTATAATACAAATAATAACTTTTCCTTTTACATATGAGGAAATCTCAATAGATAAGATATTTGGTGCTGCGTCGTCTGCTTGAGCAGTGTATCCTGATACGGCCTACACCGTGCTGACTTCTATTCTAGATCCTAGGCAAGGATCTCTACGCTGAGCTGTCGGAGCAAGAAGAACGTCTCGGTTATGGACTTTTAAATTGTGTAATAATAATTTGTAAAACATATATTAACTGAAAATTGTAAGGTATGCTGGAAATTTATACATAACTATCCTAAACTAAAATATAATCATAACAGTAACTTAACTATTTCTGGTAATCTACATCACGATTATTAAAGATTTTCATCATTTATAAAAGGTTACGTGTAAGTTGTTGGAAAAAAATGTTATTTTAAAATTGTTTAGATTTTTACTTTGGTACAGTTGTGTAATTGACTAATGCGCTCTCCCACCAATGACAAGCAAACAGTTGCATAAATACGGTCGTAGGGAAGTAACCCAGTCGTGGAAATAGCAAGACAGTGCTCTGAATAGTCCACACAACCAGTTGTTCGCTCCAACATACATTAGATTATCTATTGGCAATCAAAAGTGTCTACTTACTTTTTAAAGCACCTCGAAAAAAATCTATACCTACAGTATCTAATGTGAAGTACGGTACAGAGAAACGATGGCGATCATTGGTGACATAGAGTTCATCCGTAAACGGCTTTGTCATGACCTTTGTCTGCAATGCTTTTCCGTAACTTGTTTGAAGAACACAATATCATAGAGAGGAGGAACATGTTAGGTGAGAAACCAATCCACTTCTGAACGATACGGCCAGTGATGGGAGCAACCTTGTTACTGTGGTTCCGTGGACAAGTATGTAATTTTTACTTAAAGTAAATCTGCATGTATCCGTGTCCAATAAAAAAGAAAATAATCAAAAATCTTGGTCAAAAATAGAGCACATAATGTACTTTAAAGTTAAATTAGTTTCTCATAATTACATTTTTCAATATACTGGCTTAAAAGCCTTCGTCATAAAGAAAATAATAGATAATAGATTTCTTTACCAAACGTGTCGTAATTGTCCGTCACAATATATAGACTTAGAGAAGTTGGTTTCTCTAAATTACTTTCAATAGAATTTGTGTGACAAGGTTCTGCCAAAACAACTCTTATTTTCAAGAATATATTTACCACTTTGTCGGTGTCATTAATATGTCAGCTGTTTAGTACTAAGAGTCTCTGAGCTAAGTCGCGGACAGACAGACGAACATAGCGAGAATCCCCTGATGAGACAGCACTACTGGGTCATACAACAACTTGGTTTCATCCGAACAAGGCTCTGCCAAAATACTATGAAAAATACTTAATTTTTTTTACAGTTTAAATTGATACTACTCATCAGCGACACCCTTTCAATCCTAATTTTGTCACACTCCATCAGTAAATGATGCACGTCATCGACCTTTGCGCATACACTACAATCGCATAAGATACGCAAATCTTCGCGATGGATACACTATCCTTAACGAACTTAATGCACGAAGTCTTAATGCTATCTTTATGTATTGTCGATTTAAATGGCATTCACTAAACCAAGGTTTACCCTTTCCATAACTTCTTTCATCAAAATATTCATTCCAATTTTCGTAATTACTTTTCTTAAATTGTGTCATAATTTCCCGACTTTAACCTTCTTTATTCAACTCCGAGTTGATCCTAATTTTGCACTACGGTCAGCTTCTTTATTATCTTTGATACCAACATGAGACGGAATTGAATTAATTTTGTTTGTGTTGAATGTCGTTAACACACTGTCGTTATGATCATAATTGAATGGTAGATCTTAAGAAAAGTAAAACACCTTTATAGTATACAAAACGATGAGTTTTTTTCCAAAAATAACTTCATAGATGTTGTAAACTGTACTTGGTGATTTTTGCAATTAATAAGTTCTTGCAATAAGTAAGCCAACGGTATTTTCTTTCAAAATTCTAACTTAAAAGTCACCACCAGAAATGTAAAAAACTGTAACCAGCGTGCGTTTTAGTATAACATCACAAAGTGCTTTGAATGAGTACCGCCTCACTCGCCCCTAGGGATTACCGGACAGATGCGGACAGGAAAATTCACAGTGAAAAATACAGCACCGCTTGAGTCTTTATCTTTTATTCACATATTTCGGAAGGTTTTTGCGTAGATTGGTATATGTATGACTGTGATTGTGGATTATTTATATCGTTAATTTGAAAACGGTTTTAGGCCCCGGAATCACAAATTTACGGTAACCCCCGTCTCGGCACGAACAAAAACTTTTGCTATGTCATATCTTTGTCTTACTATGAAGCTGTGGAACCATTTCCTGGTCATCTATACAATTAATGAAACACAAGTGTCCGTTTGTAATGTCAAAATAATAGCTTTTCACTAAATGTATATGAAATTATATACGATACATATAACAAAAACCCATTTTTTAAATTTTTGTCTGTCTGTCTGTCTGTCTGTTTGTTCCGGATAATCTCTGAAACGGATCTACCGATTTTGACGGGACTTTCACTGGTAGATAGCTGAATTTATAGGGAGTAACTTAGGCTACTTTTATTTTAGAAAAATAATTAAGGTTCTGCACAAATTAAAAAAGGTGAATCAATTCGGGGTTTAATTGACTTACGCTGAGTAAACTATAATATATGTATATGTAAAGAAAACACTCATATACGAGCGCTTTTCTTAAGTTTTTAAGTTCTTCTGCGTTATCTATGGAAATTTATTAGATGTCAAAAGTGACGTCGAACGGGACGTCATATATTTTTTAAAACAAAATGATATGTTTGTGTACAGAAAACTCTCTTATAAATAATTTATATTGTGTAACTGTTAGGAGTATAAAAATACTTGATATAAAGGCTTTAAAAGTTGTTTCCTGTGTTTACAGGTGAGTGAATCTTTTGTAAAAGAGAAAATGTAATTGGTTAATTGTTTTGAATATTGTTTATATAATAAAACCTGTGTTTACAGATAAACGCAATTACGTCTTTGTTTCATTTTATAAATTAATATCATTATATTAGGTCTTTACCTATGAAATTGCCGTTCTGCAGTACTGGCTATTTCAAATCAAAATAATTTTTGTTTGGCTAAGAATTCTAATTTCAAATTAATTTTATTTTAAAAACATGGAAATTTTTTTCCAATAGTAGTCATTTGTTTATTGATTAGTGTTTCATTTTCATCGCATTTCAATCTTTTTTGTCATCAAGGATACGTTAAAAATTCGAGTAATTATGGAATATGAGTACCGTCGTGGCAGCAACGCGGCACAAGCGGCACGCAACATCAACGACGTTTACGGAGCTAACACTACAAAACAACGCACCACCTGTTATTGGTTTGCTCACTTCCGTTCTGGGAATTTTGACCTGAAAAATGAACCTCGCGGACGTCCGAAGACTTTGGTCGACAATGACGAATTAATGGCGATTGTGTAAGCTTATGATACACAATCTACGGCTGAATTAGCAGCAGCTTTCGACGTTAGCGTCAAAACAATATTGGTCCATTTGCGTCAATTTGGCAAGGTAAAAAAGCTTGACAAATGGGTGCCCCACGAACTCAATGAGCGCCAGCGCGAAGTACGCGTCGAGATGTGCCTTGCACTGCTCAACAGACACAAAAATGATGGAATTTTGAACCGCATTGTTACCTGCGATGAAAAATGGATTCTGTTTGATAACAGCAAGCGCTCAGCAAGTTGGTTGGATCCTGGTTCAGCACCTGAACAATGCCCTAAACGAAAACTTACTCCTAGAAAAGTGATGGTCACTGTTTGGTGGTCTAGCGCCAGTGTGATTCATCACAGCTTCTTACCTAACGGGGTGAGCATTACTGCAGATGTGTACTGTGAAGAACTGAACACAATGATGGAGAAACTGGCACATCTCCAACCAGCATTGGTCAATCGCTTGTCTCCGCTGCTCCTGCATGACAACGCGCGACCTCATACTGCACAGCAGACGGTCTCCAAGTTGTAAGAACTGGGGTTTGAAGTTCTCCGTCATCCGCCCTACTCACCAGACCTTGCGCCTACAGACTACTAATTTTTCCAGAATTTGGATAACTCCTTGGCGGGGAAAAAATTCAATACCCGAGAGGCAGTACAAAATGCCTTTGAAGAATTTGTTGCCTCCCGTCCAGCTGATTTCTTTAAGAAGGGCATCAATATACTGCCACTGCGCTGGCAAAGATGCATTGATTGCATGGGTGATTACTTTGATTAATACAAATAAAAAATACATGAAAAAAATTCGTTTAATTTTTTTTATACAAAACGGCAATTTCATAGGTAAAGATCTAATATATATACTAAATTAATGTAGTAAATAATTGTAGACATTAAGAGGACCTACAAAAAAGTTAGCTAGAGTGTAGAAGATAGACGTAGGTCTATCTTCCAAGGAACACCCACAATAAGCATTTTCGTCTTTTAAAATAGCCGGGAGCGGAGAGCAAGATTCGCACGGGCATTCTGTAGTCCACGTGAGCGAAGCCGCGGGCACAGCTAGTTCTACAATAAGGTATTTCAAACATAACGCGTAGAGACCTTTGAGAAGGCCATCATGAGAGCGCCGAGTAGCGATATTTATTAACTTTTGTTAATACTTGGAGATTATGAAAGCAAGGTTAACACACAAGAAATACAATACAGTACAGGAAATGTGAAGATAATAATTGAAATGAAGTTAATAACTGTCTTTGTATCCGTATCGAGAATGTGGCGTAAACAAAGCAGAACGTAAGCCTGTTAGTCTGGTAAGATAGCATTATGCGAACCATAATGCGGATGTACGTGAAATTGTATAATTAAATGGTTCGATGTAAACCATGTAGTTAATATTCCCAAGAGAAATCTTCCACCAATTCATTCTAAAACGGTATGCATGATTAATTATAATATTCTTAAAAAAGGATATTCAATTATACATAAAACAATTTATTCAAAACTTTCCATTACATATTACTGAAACCATTAATGAAAGACGGGTTTGTTAAACAAAAGGTTAACGCAGAAAAGGAGGCATCGCATCTTCTAATTCGTAAAGAAATATAAAATATTTCTTAATAATTATATGGTAGAAAAGTATAATTTGTAGTTATTTGTGTGTTTATATCGAAACCAGTAATTATAATATGAAAAGTATTGGATGATTGAGTTCCTGATGTGGGCGAATAATGCTTTTTGAATAAACTAATAATAGGTTAGTAACCACTACTTTGAAACAACATTAATTTGAAGTAAAATACCCTTTATATAATGCCATAAACCAAAAGCGACTAGCATAACAAAATCTTTACAAAATTAAATTAAGAAGTCCAAAAAAACTGAGATTAGTGAATTTCACCTATAACGTAATAAGTCATATGAAAAAAGATAATGAAAAGGAAAATGTATTTTTCTTTTCATCAAAATAATATGACATCCAAGTGTATGTTCGCTTAAAAAAAAAAGAATAATGGCTCTTCGGTTTGACAAGTAATAAAAATCAAGGGTTGCTTAGTGCGAGAACGTGTTTGTCGGAGGCGTCTAATGATTTATGTCAGAAGCCTCGTATCGTACGTAGACGGTCGAGAAAATTGATTTTCCAGTGAAAACGAAGCTAAGCACACTGTATCTCGTCTTGAGAAGAGGGATCATATATTTATAGATAATAAATGATCTAAAGTTTTCCCTTTTTTCTTTAAATAGCATCACAGATGAATTTTACAGTGTTAATATATTTAAAAAAATATAATTGTTATATTTTTCAATGTTAAGTTATTTAAAAACACGTTTGAAGCAACCCCACTATCGCAGTAGTTACTTCCGTGATGTAGTAAGCATTTTACATTAATGGAAAAGTTCCAAGATCGGATCCTGTCTTAGTTATTTTAATTAATAATTGATCCAGTCTCCTGTAATAGTTGATCCAAGCTAAGTGTTTAGTAATCTACTAAAGGCGACGTGTGAAAGATTATCCACCAATTTACAACGCGGTCTATTAAATATACAAAGCAATCATTGTTAAAATAACATTGAAAATTCTCAACGAGTTAAATGAAGCATGAATTTGGCTTTCAATAAAACCAAGTTGTAGCACTAAGTTTATCTTTAATATTACAAAAGTTCAATATGTACTTTATAAATTCGGTGATGTCTGTTCTTACATTTTTATGTAGTCAGATATCGGGAGGTGGGAGTGCTTAACAACGTCGTTTAGGGCCCTATCTTGTCAATGTTCGGTCGTCATATTTGAAGTTGGGGTTGTCAGTATTGTACTCATGACAATTTTTCGAAACATGTAATATTTCGATCACTTTTCAAATACATATTTTATGATATTTTATTAAAGAGAAATATCCACCACTAGAATTTTTTTTCTAGAGTTCCGTACCTCAAAAGGAAAAAAGGAACACTTACAGGATCACTTCGTTGTCCGTCTGTCTGTCTGTCAATACCCTTTTTCTCAGGAGCGCCTGGAATTATCAAGTTGAAAGTAATATGAAATACTCAGGCTTCCTTTGAATCCCTTGAAGTTGTCGAAAAATCAAACTTTAACACTCGCAAAGAGCATAAAAACTATTATATATGGTACTTCCAGTTGACTTAGAATCATTAAATTTGCCAAGAAGCAAAGTCATATAGTAAAGAAAAAAATCCGAAAAAGTAAGTAGGTAGTTGTAAAACAAAAAAAAATTGTTGCGTTTATAAACTTATTAGCAGCTGTTGGTAAACTGACCGCGGCATATACCAATGTATGAAGACAGATTTCTAATTGCAAAGTTAAGTTTGTCCGTCATTATATTTAATCGTTTCGTTAGAATTGTTCGGCGCTTTCGTCAGTAATTTTATCTAATAATTTTGTGAATCGCAATTGGCCGGTTTTTTAATACGCATAAAAAACTGAAAGTTGAAATTAACAACATACCATCACGCCTGTATTCCTCGAAGGGTTAGGCAGAGAGGTGTACTAATTAATGTACACCACCTACAGTTCGCCGAGTATGTTTTTAGGTCCCATGTAAAGGGGCGAGCATAGGCTAAAATAGTGCCATTAATCGGGCACGAAACCAAACTCCGAGCTGCTACTGAGAATTACATAGGTAAAACCCAATAACACTTTGCTCGACCTGGGAATCGAACCCAGGACCTCGATCATAGCAGTCGCGCTTACGACCACTAGGCTGACGAGGCAGTTGAAATTAACATGAATAAAATTAAGTTATTCAGTAAAATAATCTCTTAAACGAAGTTTATAAAGTAACCAAATTAAGAACGTCAAGATTAAAAGTGACTGTTGATCCAAAAACTTCGCTCGAGCAGATAAAACAAATTGAATGATGCCTTTTAAAAAAACTTTCTACAGCTTTGTTGAGCCGATTGTTATCTTCAAATTAGTTTTTATCGATTCTCTAATTGACTATGTCAGTAATAATTAAAAAAAATTTGGCCTGGCGGTCAAATTATCTTTATAATATCATATAGCTAATTCAAGGGTTCGATTTCTGATTCACATATTCCATTACAATTAATGAAAAATTGAATTGTTTTTTTTTTATGCCGAGTATTTTTATCATTATCATTAAATTTCAGAACTTTTATAAAAATGTTTCAAACTTTGTACGAGTAAACTTTTTATTTCAAACAAGAAATAATATTAGAAGGAATATTATATTACATGCTGTATATATTATTAGGTCCTAAATATTAAATTAGCGTTTTATATGGAAAAAGTAAAACAAAAAAAAAAATATTTCATCAAAGAAGTATGTACCGTTATTATCTGTGCACTTTCGCAATTTTATAGGTAGTTTATTGATTCCATTGCTGAAAAAATTGTGGAAGCGAGAATCAATAAAATCTTTGAAGGATGTTTGGACAGGCTCATCGGAATTGATTTTTTTTCCTTGCAAGAAATTGTCCAAATTCCGGAAAAAGTGGTAATTTCTTGGAGCAAGGTCCAGGGAGTATGGTGGGAGTCGGAGATATTCCAACCGCAGTCGGAACCGCAATTCCGTCTGTCGTGAAGTATGGGGTATAGCGTTGTCCTGAAGCAGTAGTGGGCTAGAGAGATTGATCAGTCTCGGTTGTTTAACAGCTAGCTTTTCCATCATGGTTTGCACTTGTTGACAATACAGATCTGCCGTTATCGTCTGGCCAGATCTTAGGAAGCCGTAGTGTATGACACCAGCACTGGTCCACCAAACATTCACATGGACCTTTTTTGAGTCAAATTTTACTTGGGACACGATTTGGCCTGTTATCCTGGGTTCCACCACTATGATGAGCATTTCCGATTACCGTAAATGGCCAACTTTTCGACACAAGTAACGATACGAATTCATGCGGTACCCTTTCTCGAGCTTTTACACTTTTCAAATTTGTTTCAATCGAATTAATATCGTTTAATCACTCGCACCGTAGCTTGGCCCTAACCCTGACGGGGTTCGCGATGGATCCGCTTCCACGGTCACCTTTAATTCTTCATTATCAACTAGGGTTTATACTATAAGTACAACATACTATAAGTAGTATTCCTCAAAGCACTCAGCTCTCCGACCTTTATAGGAGCATCGTCACCGCTCCGCAGCAGGCGCGTCTGCCGTACCGCGAGCGATCATATGACATCACTTGCCATAGAGTCAAATGAGTCTTTTAATGTGTAATGCTACAATAAAATAATATTAATTTGGCACATGGCCGAGTGTAATAGCCGTTTATTAATATGAATAGTATGTATAACACATGCTATTTCGCTAATTTTGTGCTAAGATTTAGGTATATATACATGTGTTACTTTTTAAGTATACATTAATATTTGAATAGACAAACAATATTAACAATAAATATGAGTAATAAAAAAACTATAATAACATCAATCTGAAATAAAAATATCTACTAAATAACATCGCTTAATTATAGAATTTTGTCAAATGAATCAAATAATATCGATCCACGATGATGAATAATTCAAGCGTTCTATCTGACTTGTTATCATACGTAATTCGATATGGGAACGTAATAACATCCCACGTCGTTCCATCGACAAATTTTGTTATTGGTAAAAATTTCTTTTTTTTTGTTTACTGTTATTCAAGACAAGGGATTTGGTTACATTTTCTTTTTTAATACATACCAACCTGAAATCACATAGTAAGAGGTTTTTCGTTTATCTCACCTGATGTCAAGTGACGATGTTACCCAAGATGGTATCACGCTACGCCTTGTGGGAAAACTGGCTCTCAAGTGCAGCTGTTAGAACACACCTAAAGGTGTTCGGCGATAGATATTCAACTTGAGGGTGGGTATTATAAGATACCTACCACCACCACTACCATACTGTTTTCCTTCATCGAAAACTCAGCTGCAATGATTCGAACTCACGTCGATCGACACGGTGTCTGTATACTCTATCACTGAGCCATAATTGTAATTTTGCAGGTTTGCAGGTGTTCGTGTAACCTGTAATAAAACTGCACAATACGTTGAAATTAAGCATTTATTCATCACTCACATTGTATGACCATGTACATAACATGTAGTTTTAGATTTTAAAATGGCCTGGACTAACATAAAATATTTCGTTCTGACAATCGCTTCACGGTATTTAGCATTTTAAAATATAATAAAAATTATTGCCAAAATACTTATACATATTTTCTTCTATTTATAATGTATATTGAAAGATAAGTTATTAATCAGCGTGCAAAAAATTATTAGATATATTGTTGGTTTTAATTGTCATAAATAGAATAAATTTTTCAGAAGAAATTTCATCACATCATTTTAGCCAAGAGACGTCGACTGCTAGAGATAGGCCTTCTCAAAGATCGCCACAACGACCGATTCTACGCTGATCGCATATAGCAGTCTCTACCCTTTGTCCACTCTACGAGGTCACCACTCGGGAGTTCTATGGCGTAATCCATCCTACGAGCTAAGTTTTCACGCACAGGCACTAAAGTCTAGCAATTCTTATGTCTCCTCTACACGTCTGCAGATGCGTCCGCAAACGCTGACAGATGCATCAGCAGATGGATCACCACGAGCCGTCCACATGTCTGCGAGTTGATCAGTTTATGTTCATTCTCGACAGACGCACTTCGCAAGTAACGTTAAAAAAAAATGAATATTTAGACCGTAGAGCCTGCCGTAACTATTTATTTATTTAGTACTTTTAACTACTACTTGAGTTTGCGTCGCAGTAGAAGAATTAAACCGCAAGAAGCACGCGTGCGCTCTCAATCGCAACTCATGACTGATGCGTCGTCAGACGTGTGGACAGACGCCGGACGTTGCCGAAACCCTTTGATCCGCGCCACAAAAACCGATAACAATCGGATTCGAGTCGGACGCATCTACGGACGTTAAATACCAATACAGACGCGCAAATTACCCCCTCTATACGACGGCGGACGCATCCGAAGATGACGTCTGCAGATGCATCTGTTGACGTGTAGAGCAAACTATAGGCGTATGTCCGATGCCTTTGTATCTTATTTAGATCTCCTCATTTCTGATTTGATCACGTAGTTAAATTCCGAGCCATGCCCTCTCTATTACTCTTCGAGTGACCTTAAGCTTTCTTAAGGGGCCACACAAGCGACCACGTTTCCACACTACATATTATCACAGGCATAAACAAATTACGTTACAAAAAAATATAAATATTTTTAATGATTAAGTTATTAGTAATTTTTATTTGATAGAATAATTAATATTACAAAATAATACATCGTTAATTATTAAGAAATATAAACACAAGTATAATAATGTCACTAACGTATTAAATCCACATAAACTATGCGATCGAATAAAACTAGGGCAATATTTTTTTGATTTATATAATTCCGGGAACATAATATCACTGGAAATATATTATTGGTATTGTCAATACTAATGATAACAATCAATTGAGAAGGGTTATTGTATTCCATTAATAAGAATATCTTTATTTGCTGAACATCGTGTAGTTGAAGCCAACGGTCGATATTTGTATATACATAATATAGAATGATTAAGTATAATTTTTGAGTTGCACAAAATTAAATACTTATTTATGTACCTAATACAAATTTTTGATAAAATATTCTTGACCCAAAATAAAAATAAATAATTATAATAAAACACAAAAAATGGTTGAAAAAAGTAGTTAGTGGTTGAAACAATTTTCTTAATGAAGTTAACATAGTACAAACTCTTCTTTTTGTTAATTTGTTTAAACATTTTGGTTAAAAGTTAAAAGTTTTGGTAATTACATTACGTACGCCTATATTATAGAAGAGAGAATATTACAGAATATTCCAAAACTATGTATTGTCAAATTAGACATTATAATTTTTTTTATTTGCATAAATCGACTATTTACAAAGAGAAAGCGAGGGCAAGTTAACGCAGTGAGATGACTCGACTGTTTTTAATATATTAGTGTTTTTGTTGATGTGTGTATTATTACTGTTAGAAATGTTCGCTTAAGTACAAAAAGAGATTTTATGTGAATCCGCAATTGCATTTGAATGTTATGGGAAATTGATGTTTGCTAATTCTATATTTGTTATAATCGCCGGATAATTTGTAGGTAAGCTCTTCGAAACATAGATTTACGTAGGTTAAATAATGTTTTAACTAAAACAAATTCAATTTAACAGTTCATTGTAAGTACTAACGTATAAAAGATTATAACACATTTATTTTTCTCTGATTTCCCTTCTGTTTCTTAATATGATAAGAAATAGCGTTAGCTACATAATATGAATTTTCCAATTCGGACTGAAAAGACGTAGCATGAACTTTTCTAGAGACATATATCTATCATATTTCATATAATATAACAAAAATAATCGTAACTGATATATAAAGAAAACAAAGGAAAAAAACCTCATTCGTCCGTTTAAAAAGCACATAAAAATATTCTTTTCATTTGTACAAACAAAAAAACAATGACGCACCTTCAAAGCGATTGTCAGATAAACATGAATTATATACTTAATATGCCTAAGTTGTATCTATTACAATATTAATTATAATCATCTATACAATAGCACATAAATAATTATTCTATTCTTTAAAATATATTTTGCATCAATATACACAATCTCTTAACTTATCACATCGTTTATCCTAACAAATAAACAGCTACAATAGTCAGTGTAAAGAGCTGCAGGAAGACATTCAACGCCAAATGAAGGATTTGATATAATTTAATGAATGTTCTGGCATTTAATTTAGAAACCGAGTAACGATAAAACAAAGGATATAGCCGCATAGAAATGTTTTTAGGTGGTATTTATTACGTTCGCATTGGGGTCCTAAAATGAAATTATTACCAGAATTATATAATGCAATTACATAATGCCTTTGAAGTTTTACTTATTTAGGCACGTTATGAAAAAATGATTCAGAGTGGATTTTAGGAAACGCACGCTCGTTGTAACAAAATGTCAACTATGAACTTGCTTGCTTTTTTTTTCGATCTGGCTATACCTTAAGGGCCCTGAAGCCCCAAAAAGTTTTTACATCTTCACCTCGTATGGGTTGCGAGAGCTGAAGGTACTCAGCCACGAAAGCAGGGTAACAAGCCGAAGTGTGCCAAAGTGGGCGAACCACGGCCTGGGCTGTGTTACCTTAGTCGCGAAAAGTCCAATTCCCCATCTTTAGAAAACTCGACCTAACTAACTATACATATATACATATTCCTGACTTCTGGGAGGAAGGGAGAAATATACGTATATGTATTTAGTAATTTGGCAATTTAGTTTAAAGCTAACCAGTCAAAAAAAAAGAAGTGTCACTGTAAACGGAGCTAGGTTTGAATTGCCGCAAGAGAGGGGCGGGTAAGTTGCTTGCTTACACCTCTTGTTTTATTGTGGTGAAGATAGCCACACTAGATGTTATGGGGCAAAAAATATAAAGTAACGCGCGTACCTACGTAAAAGTACACATATCCACTTTTTTATATACCTATTATAATTAAGTATATCGAAATGAAAACCTTACAAACATTATTATCGAACGTAAAATGCTTTCTGCATATTTTTTTTTAAATATATATTTTATCTATACTCTTGTATTTATTCTTATATTATTAAGCTCCACTGCATACGCAGTACGTAAGATTCGCCAGTTAACTGATATTACTACTGCTAGGCTAGTCTCCTTCGCTTACTTCAACAGCTTAATGCCCTACGGTATTTTACTGTGGGGTTTAGCAGCTAAAGTAGATACCATATTTGTATTACAAAAACGGACAGTTCGAGCCATTTATGATATCGGACCACGTGAATCAATGAGGAATAAATTTCAAGAATTTAGTATCTTAACTTTGCCTTCCCAATAATACATCTTGGAAAATATAACGTATGTTCGGAAAAATGAAGATAATTTTCAACTTTTAACTAACACGCAATTTCGATACTAGAAATAAATATAAAATAGTCATTCCGTCTTTTAGACTTAGTAAAACAAATAAAAGTTTTTTAGGTAATTGTGTTAGGTTCAATAATAAATTTCCTAAGAACATTACCTACCGATTTGCCGGATAATAAGTTCAAGAATCATGTTCTGCAGGTTTTATTGTCGAAGGGTAATTATAGGGTGGTTGATTACGTAAATGATTGTGATGTTTGGATATGATTCCCTCTGTGTACATCTACTGAAAATGATAATAACTGTATATAATTATATACTGTAAAACAATTTAAAAAAAGATAATAAGATGTCGATAAACCCGATCGAGTTTCTTGTCGGTTCTTCTCGATGACTGGAATGTTTTCCGAACCGGTGGTAGTGTTTTGACATTCTTATATGCCTTCTTGGGCCCTAAATTGAATAAAAGATATTTTGATTTTTGATTATTAATGTAATATAATATAATAATTATTCAATTTATACCAATTTTTTTATCAATATCACAAATTAATGAAATTCATCCATTATTTTATTTCAAATCCTTCTTGACAATTACGATTAAATATCATACATTTGCTTACACAGCGTTAACACTAATTCCTTATAGAAAATATACTGCTGAAATATTATAGACAACAATTTAATTCTCAAAATACATTATCATTTCAAAACTAGTTACTTTAATAAAATAATCTGATTGTTACGAACGAAAAAAAACCTTTGACTGATATTTTTATTTCAATAGTAAAGATAAAAGCTTCTAGAAGATTCCTATGTAAAGGTTTATCATAAGCACAACGCAAGATATTGTTGGATTAGTAAATATTTTATGCTTTAATTACTTATCTTTAGATCAAATTAGCTGTTACATAATTGTTATAGATTACAAATAGTTAACATAACCAAGAAAATGAAATCATTAAAGACAAACACATACAAATACGGAATTTAATCGGTTATTAATTGAGTGAAACAAATATAGCTTAAAAAAAATCTTATATTAAAAACTTAACATTGTGTTAATTCAATTCTTTGTTTAATTACGAGTATATATTGGCTTTTTTCAAAGTTGGTTGAACTCTCAAACTTGAAGGGTGCGATTCCTTTAAATTTTTACGTGAGTATCAGCTTTACTACGTATTCTATTTATATAAAATAATTTTTGTTTGCTTGTCCCCAATGTGTTCCTAAAACATTCATCCGATTGCGATGAGACTACGGTGAGTTATTGTGCGAACACCCGCAACTGTTCTGTGTTAGTACCACCAATTCATAATAGGTGCGCGGAGAGTCTCATTTAAACAAAAACGGGAACGAAGATACGGGCAAAAACTTGTATACTATATAAATAAATATTAGAAAAGATTTAAAAACACAACACTCATACTTACTTCAAGAATTAGTTCTAATAATATGAAATATAAGTTAGATCACATATCGGTGAAAGTTTACAATTAAAAAAAATCATTAGTAATCTGATTTTGTTCTGATTATTTATACGGTACCCAAGGTTTTTGAGATATTTTATGATTATATACATAAATCTAGACAACATTGAAAGCACGTTAACAAAAATCGACGCGATGTTCGTTTCAACCATAAATTTCTTTTCTATTGTAGGGTGTGATCGAAACGTCCAGGTATGAATCCTCATATTATCACCATTAGTATAATTATTAAGTTTAGACTGAACTCGACTAATGTTCTACACATGCTGTCTATTATATTTCCATTATTATATAGATCTATTCTGATATTTGACAGTAAACTGTACTAAATATCATAGAATTATACGAGTATCATATTGAATAGGTAGGAGAGGCTATATAACACCGTACGAGTATGTTGCATGTCAAACAGCGGGGTTGGGGTGAAATAATGTGTGTATTAATGGGGCGCGATATAGCCGTAGGAAACATGGAACCCTGTCGGTGTACTGATAAGATAAGGTAGTTATAATTGACTTGTATATAGAAGCTCAGAGAGGAGAAAGCAGTATAGTGCGTACGCTGTTATTACAAACATTATTAATAAACATTAAAATCTTGTAACAATATAAACTCTGTAATATTGTACGAACACAGTAAAATATACTATTTTTAATTTTATTTTGGTATTTAAAAACTTTTTGGAATAGTTTATATTTTGTGGTATATAATAAAATTTCTAGAAAAACAACGTTTTATTTAAAGACAACCATTTTACCTTGAAAGTGAGACGTAAAAAATTATAATGGATTATCTTATCACATTTGAAATAAAATACTATATAATAATATAAAAAGGTTCTTTTTAAGGATTACTAATTTTATAATAAGCGTTGGATCCACTGAAGGCGATGTGACGAAGTTGTAATTTTTCATTGTAACTGTAGTGATAATATACGGAAGAAAAATCCGCAAGTAAGAAGCCAAAGTAGTTGGTAATTCGGGAAGTAGGATGCCGTTGAATTAGCTTTGGTTGTTTCCGTATGCGGCTTTTTGATACTCAGCTCGTTCACCGCGACTGCCGACAAAGTATTACTTATTATTTCGCTCAAACTTGAAAGTTCGCTCACGGACGGAACTTTTCAAGTATTCATATGCAAATAAAACTCGTTTGAATTATAGCTAGTTATTTTTGTAAACTTTCTGAATAGAATATAGAGTAAGGTACGTAGTAAAATTTTTAAAAAATTGTATTCATATTACGATAGTAAAAAAGTTGAATCTATTGATATTCCTACTTATTTTAAAAACAGTGATAGTTATGATAATATTTTTAATCCTCTGTTTTGTTAAATTAATAGGGTAAGTATTACATGCTAGTGGTGCTCTGCGACCCCGCACGTGTTTGCTACCTACGCAGTAATTAGTTTCCGTGTAAATTCTTATAGCCTATTAATTGATATGTGTCAAGCTTTCCGTTTACGAAATTTCACAAAATCTAGACAAGCCGGTATTGAGTCAAAGCCGGACACAAAAATACACAGATATTTCTTGAGCTGTGTCCTGTTGTATCAAGAATTTTAAAACAAAAAATTGGAAAATATAGAAGAACGTATTCCTAAATCTTGTAAAGGGTTAAAACCCATGTCTACTGTATTAAGATAACATCAAAATCCGATTACTATGTTACTCACCGGTAACTGTCTGTTTCTTCATATCAGCAAATTTTTCACCAGGACCCACTTCATCAGGTATAGAAGCGGTGCACGTAAGTTGAAGTCTACCGTGTGCAGGAGTACGGAGTTCAGCTATCGACACCCAGAGGGATATATGTATCACAGGCGGGGGACGCGGTTTCTCTTGCATCTGTTTTAAGAATTTTTATTTTATTTTATGACATTAGTAACAAAATGTTTATTAAAATCACTTTGTTATTTTGAAGCATATTATAAATCTTTTTGGAAATTTCTATCTACTTGCGGCAGCCAAACTGTTGAATTATCTCAACCCTACAGAAGATCGCAGTCAAATAACCTTATTTATATTGTGTTTCTGCAGCGTCTTGACATCTGCACCAGTGATACCTCTGGTTTTACAAACGCCCATAGCCCAAGGTAATCACTATCATTAGGCAGTCAGTATGCTTGTTTGCTATCTTAGTTGTATAAAAAATGGTCTCTCAATACATCCTTGATAAATTAATGTATATTATCAAAAACTTAGTGAAGCTAGATTTTGATAACAGCCGGCATAGCTTTAATACTAGAAATAAACACAAATGGTCATATTTTAGTTTTAGTAAGACCCATAAAAAGTTTTTAGAGTGTTTAGGTCAGGTTATAAGTATATTAAAGTTCATTAGCATATTATCGATTTGCTGAATAATATTATGTTAAAGGACCATGTCTTAGCAGGATAATGATGTTTGGAAATTATTCCCTCAATATACATCCACTAAAATATTAACAGTAAACATTTTTTACACAGATAAAAAGAAATGATAAACCCGATATAGTTCCTTGTTAATTTTTTTTAGAAGACTTGGATTCCTTTCTAACCGCTAGCAGTATTATAAAAAGGTTTAGGTATTCAATTGAATAAATATCATTAATACTGTATTATTTGGTACCCCATTTATAGAATAAAACGAAAAAGTTGAATATTTGGAGTAACAAAAATATAACAAAGTGCTGTGCCCGCGGCTTCGCTCGTGTGGAGTACAGAATGCCGTCTATCGAGCACACGCGCGAATCTTGCTCCCCCGCTCCCAGTTATTTTAAAGATATAAAATGCTTATTGTGGGTGTTAAATAGACGATAAACATATTGCTTCGCGCCTTTATTGTAGGTCTTTTTAATATCTATAATTATATAGTACATTAATTTGCTGTATATCTTATGGTTTACTCAGAATAAGCCATATAAGCACCCGAATTGATTCATCAAGACCAGTTTTTTTTAATTTGCGCGGAACGCTAATTCTTTTCTAAAATAAAAGTAGCCTAAGTTACTCCTTATAACATCAGCTACCTGCCAGTGAAAGTCTTGTCAAAGTTAGTCCAACCGTCATGGAGATTACTCGAAACAAACAGAGAGACAGCCAGACAAAAATAATAAAAATGTTTTTTTTTTTTATTATATTTTTCGTATATACTTTCATATTCATTTAGTAAAAAGCTGTTATTTAGACATTACAAACAGACACTTCAACTTTATTAATTGTATAGATTAGAGAGGTAGGTACTTTAACATGAAAATAAACTTTTAGTTAATAATAAAACGTTATAATTTTATTCAAAATTTTTGTCAATTTAGGAGAATCTCAAAATTATAAAAATTTTGGTTTGAATAAAACAAAAAATAAAGTAATGTCATAATAATATAATATTAAACGAAGCTTCAAATAATTTTCATTGCTAAAATTCAGCTTACAATGCCAATATTGAGAATGTAATTGAATCCAATTTGAAATAAGGCGAGTGAAACAACGCTCGAACAGTACACAATACCTACAGGCTGAATTAAGCCAAAACACAATCGACTTTCCAGCGAGATCGTTTTTTACATTTACTTTTCGTTTTTTCAAATTGGAAATACCTACTTTTGTTTTTATTTCAAAAATACTGTACAGGTTACTTCTTTTATTTATACTTTTATGCGAGGTAAATTCATTATAGTTTGATACTAAATGACATTTTCTTGAATTTACACTAAGATGGAGATATCCAAGTATAAGGGTTTGACTACATCCTAATACTACCAGTCCGATGATTAGACAATTTTTGGGCAAATGGCAATTTTAGTTTCTGGGCAAGTTCACCATGTAGTCGCAAGCATTGGTGTAATTGAAATTGATCAGAATATTTATATGTGACTAATGAAGTAATTATTAGAACAGCTTTAAGGCTGCAGAACCCCGAGCTGGGGATAGGTAGTGTGTGGTAATACACGAAAATTGATTGTGTGATTTTATGAAACCACGGTAAAAGTGAAACTTTTTTTCACATTATAGACATTTAACTAAAAATTTACAAATGAGTAATAGTCTATACACTACACGGTCAGTTGCTGCGAACTATAGGCGTCGCCATCCCTACTCCGCGGCCGACCGTCACGCGACATGCAACACACAGACCAAAATTTTTGAGACGATCTAATACAAGTTTCACTTTAAAATGTGTTCGACTTGGTCGTGACTACCATACATTAGGTTTGACACCCGCCACAGTGGCGGTAGTATATCCAGTAATCAAGCGGAATGATAGGCCTGAATGAGTCGAGACTAGGGTAAAAAAGTTAGCCGAAATTATTTATTCCTAAATGTTTAAGCGCAGCCTTTATCTCTTTCTGAACAAAATGTCAAATGATTATTTATTATTATCATAATTATCTGTTTTCCAAGCAGTAAAAAATATACCTTTAAAAAATAAAATATTTAATTGAAAATTTCTAAAAAAAAATGCCATCTATATATAGTAGGGTAGGTAATGGCTTCGAAAATACTATATTTGATATAAAAAAGTAGTCTCGACCACCAAGTGGATAAACTCTTTACAATGACTGTCTTTTAGTTTGTCGCTTTTCGGGATCTGTCTGTGTATTCAATCTGCCGAAAGGCTTAAAGACCGACTTGATAGCGATGACCGGCGATGAACTACAGATCTCTTGATGGTCACCATTGTTTCTCGATTATACTACGTTTACCATGTTACAAAATTAATTATTAAAAGGGAAACAAAAATCCCATTGCAACAAAAACATTTATTTTTGTATTTTTGCTTTTTATTTGATTCCCAGACGCCGTACTTAAATAATAGGTCGGGGAAAAAGATTCCTCGCATTTTTATATGAAATCTCAAGACATTTTTTTTCAAAGTTTATTTGTAGTATTTATGTGCCGTTTTGTTCGGTGACTTTTTATCATCTTGTGGGTAGAGACATGATCCCGTTGCTGTAGAAACTTTGGGACTTCTCATCAAAAAAACGCGACAAATAGTTTTGGCAGTCCTCTCTTGATGTTAACCTTGCAGAACCTAAAGGATTTTGAAGAAACCGAAACAGGTGAAAATCTGAAGGTGCAGGGTTATATGGTGGATGCATTAACACCTCCCAGCCAAACTCTCTTAATTTTTTCTGAGTGGCTAAAGCTGTGTGTGGTCTAGCGTTATCGTGATGAAAGACCACACCCTTTCTGTTGATTAATTCCGGCTGCTTTTTCTCTACTGCTTCTTTTAATATCGTCAGTTGTTGGTAGTAGAGATCCGAATTGATGGGTTTACCGTGCGGTAAAAGCTCATAATGAACAATGCCCTTCCAGTCCCATCATACACACAGCATCACCTTATTTCGAGTTAGCCCATGTGTAGCCACAGTCTGTGGGGCCTGGCCGACCTTAGACCACGACCTTTTTCGTACGTTCCCACTTTTCATCGCCAGTTATCAATCTCTTCAAAAACGGCTCGTTTTCATTACGTCTCAATAATGAATCGAAAATGAGTACACGGTTTATTATGTTTCTTTCAGTGAGCTCATGTGGCACCCAAATATCGAGCTTTTTGGTATAGTCAATTTTCTTCAAATGGAATAAAACTATTTTGTGTTAAATTTCCAGTTCTTCAGCTATATCGTACCTACTGATATGCCGATCTTGCTCCACTTTTTCAACAATGGTGCCCATTTTATTCGTAACAGGGTGACCAGAGCGAGGTGCATGTTTAACATTAAAATTTCCGTACTGAAAACGTTTGAACCAACTTTGCGCTTCTCTTACTGACACTGCATTAGGTCCATAAACATCACAAATTTCTTTCACTGCTTGATTTGCAATTTCCCCTTTTTTGTAATAATATTTTAAAATGTATCGAATTTCTTCATTAGATTCACTCATTTTTACAGACAGAAAAACAAATGAAAAATAGCAGAAAAAAACTTTTTTTTAATGTAACCTTTTTAATTTTACCAAAATCAGCCAGACACAAATAGTACAGCCAAAGAAATTTTATAACAAGTTTACACTTACGTTATGCGAAAACACTTTTTCAAACACTTTTTCCCCGACCTAATACCATACAGCTTATGTCACTCCCAGAATTAAGATGAATGTAACGGCACATCGTATGCTAAAATCCATCCAGCTGTTTAGGCTACAGAGCGTGCCAAAGAAATAGACATACATACACTCGAAAAACATAACCCTCCTTTTACGCAGTCGGGTAAAAATTAGCTACGTATAACTGATAATAATATGATAAGGATAATACTTCTTAATCTTTACTATTATATCTAAACAAAAATATACAAACCTTTGCCATTTCTTCAGACTGTGCGTCTTTCAAAGTGCACTTGTGATGCTTCGTGAGGTTCATCGGTGGAGAAGACGTGGTCTCGCTGACGAGGGCCCAATACTTAGCAGTATAATTGAATTCTGGAGCAATGTAGCGGTGCTGGTGTTTCCTATGACGGTATCCTCCACCACCCTTGGTTCGTGTCGAACTTGATACTCGGTACGAGAAGTACTTCACTGAATCTTCCGCGACCTGAACATTAATATATATTTTTTAGATTTTACCATTTTGACAACGATTTCACTGATTTAAAGTTACGATGTGGTATAAGGTAAAGTATTCAGGCTAATTTTAGAGAGAGCTGGCTCCCAAATGAGGCTGCCAGAACAACTTTGTCCTTGATTATAGATTTCAGATTGAGGGTGGGGCTGGCCAGGTGAGTATTATAAAATAACCTACAACTATGCCATGGTTTTATCACGATGTTTCCCTTCAAACCTCAAGTTCAATGGTGGACTCAATCTAACGTCTATCGAAGCGGTATCCAAATGTGCTATCAGTAAGCAATAATCGCTTCATTATTGGTAAATATCTGGGCGACCGAACTGTGCTCGGTGTTTAAAAAAACCTATCTAGCTAAAGTTAGAATGTAAAACATTATCTAAATACAAAGTTTCATCGAAATCATTGGAGTAGTTTCCTAGAAACCAATTACATATATCAATATTAATAAATCTATAGTTCTGTCTGTTTAGTTATTTTTTTGACCAAATTTTCCGATAAACATACTATATGAACGATACTGATCACGAATGAACAGATTTTTTTTTGTCTGTCTGTTTCTATGCCTGAATTTAATTTAAAAACGGCTTGATCGATTCTTATAAAATTTTATATACGGGATGCTTATATCATTGGTCAATTGATAGGGTATAAAAAATTTCAATATTACTTTTAGGATCGTAATTTTTTTTTCCAAAAAACAATATTTTCATTAATTCTTGACCGATTTTTGTATGTATTAAATTTTGTACACGGGTGTATAAGTAATTCCATGAATGGTGGGCTATAACAATTTTCAATATTATTTCTAGAAATTGTAAAAACAGAAGTCCAAAAAGATAAAATTTTCATAAATTCTCAACCGATTCTGATAAAATTTTGTTGACACGAAGCATACATAATACCATAACCGAAAAGCTTTAAGAATCATTAATAAAAATTTTTCAATCGTAGAATATAATAATAATTTTCAATAGATTTTGATGAAAATTGTACACGTGAAATACATGCGCAATTCCTAAACTGATACTGCATATGAATTGTCAACAATATTAGTAGAAATAAAATTACCGGATGTAAATAACTACTTAATTTAATTTAATTTAATAGTATTAGCTTTATTAATCTTCATTGTTAGATATCATTAGTTGGATGCACAAGAGGCGTTCCAAGTCAGTCTTTTAGAGAAGCAGCCTATTATGACTGACTTCAGGAGTGCATCTTTTTTGAAGTTGGTTGTAACATTAGGTGTACTTAATGATTGCTTTCTACTTTAAATAAAATCTGCTACCGGGCTACCGGGAAGAGTAACGCCATAAAAGTTTTTTAAATTCTTTTATAGGTTGTAGCGTTTGGCCAGAATCTTGTCTGATATTACATGAAGATGTAGCCCAAGATGGTATTACTCTAAACCTATTATGGGAGACTGGCTGTCAAAGGCAGCTACCGAAATACACCCATAGGTACTTGATAACAAATTATCAACTTGAGGATCGTAGCTAGCCACGCGAGCATTATAAAATGCTCTGCCACCATACTTTGGTTCCTTCGGAATGTTTTCTTTCATCTAAAGCTCATGCTAAATATAAAGAATCGAACTCAGGTCTATCGACAGGGTAACCGTACACACTACCTGAGGCATTATTGCTTACATGATTCAATGGCATTCATTCACGTATTAGTTTGAAAATTTTAAACAATCCATTTTTTATTTAAGTTTGTTCTAAACCCTCATCAAACGGACTTTAAATTTCAATAATACTTTTTGGTAACTAATAACAGATATTTTCAGTTCATATAGTTGAATATTGTAAAGAAATATTAATATATTATTTCTCCATACTATTATAAATTATACCAACGTTATCCATCTTATTCTGTCACGTGGTCATGCTTTACGTGTTAATATGAAACGGCACATGATGCATGGTTTTGTTTGATTTCCTATTTTTATATCTAAATTTATTTTGGTTGTTCCGTGTGAAAATATATTTTTTACGCTAATTAGATTTTAGGTCTTCAGTGATTTTAATGCTCCTGTCTGCTATTATTAAAATGACCTGAATAAAAGTACTTACATATTTTCAATCTATCTTTTTAAATAATCAACTTTAGAATGATTCAAAACCAATATCTAAAATACTTTAAAAGCACATACGAATGTTTCAACACTACTACCGGTTCGTAAAATCTATCAGTCATCGAGAAAAGCCACCAAGAAACTCGATCTGTTTTATTAATATACATTTTTTAATATGTGTAACTATTATTTTCCATTAAAACTTATATTTAGTGGATTGGATAGAGAGGGAGTAATTTCCAGACATCATTATCATTCACGTAATAATCCACCCTTTAACATTTTGATAGTAAAACCTGCTTGACATGGTCCTTGAACCAATTGCCCGGAACATCGCGTCGGTAATTTGTTTAGGGATCGTATTAAAAGAACCTAAAATAACTACTTAAACAACTTTTATTGATCTTAATAAGTCTAAAGCACGGAACTCGAAAGTTCTATTGTGGGATGAACTACTGACCTTTTCATTGTCAATATACCAGGTGAGACGTGGGGCGGGGGCAGCAGGAGCGCTCGTGCAGTTAGCGCGCAGTAAACCGCCCACCACCACGTCCGGCTTCCCAAAAGTTATTATGGGCGGGTGCTTCTGGGCATCTGATAAAATTGTAACAATATTATTAACAAAATCAATACTTGTTCTACACGAGATCGAATTTTTGATGCTATATTTATAATGTGAATTCATGTGTTGTGTTCGATTATCTCCGTATTTTGTTTCAAATTCCGCGACATAGAAAATGGTTATTTTCTACCTTATAGGTTCTACATTACAATTATCAAAAATAATTATGTGTTTGTAAAATAAATAAAATCGATTATCACATAGAGTTTTTTTGGAGTTTTTGAACTTATGTTATTTGGATATACATATTAAAATTATTATTAATTTTAGTGGCACTTTACGTGGATGTAGTTTCGATATTGTATACAAGTGAAATGGATTATAAACTAGTCCTCCTACTTGACTTAGCATGTTATCATAACGGGCCACATCGTCACTTAATATCAGGCGAAATTGTGACCATAACGCTAAAACCTATAAAGAATAAATAAAAAAGTTGCTATTACTATATATTACTATTATTATTAATTATGCTGATACTATTGCAAAATATTTAATGAATAGGAATTATATTAACAGTATTAGATTTTGTTATAACAGAAATCGTTCATTCATGGACCACATAAAATCTATTTAAATATACTCTACATCTGTATAAACTCATTTCGCTACCAGAATATTGGAATTATCTCCTGCGGAGCGGTAGAAAATTGAACGATTTATATTCATGAGCCGAGTGGTGATTCCATTTGATTTTTATGTCTTAATGTAGTTATGATAATGGACTATATGAATTTAGTTATCATCATTACTTTGTTCCGTTTCACAAATGTCTATTAAATATTTTAATTAATTTTACTATCTTGCTCATTATCTGGAACTGATGCTTCTTACAACTGAGGGAATTTAATAAAAATCTACAAAGTTCGATACACTGCATTATAGCACTTAGCCGTTTATAGCAATAAAAATTCAGTTTATTACATCCTTTAAATGAAGGAAGTATCGTGAATGAACAATAGTAAAACCTTTCATTTTTCTTATATTTACTATTTTTTAATAAAAATGTAAAATAAATAAATGTCATATATATTTTTATGTGTCATCTCATTATTTCTAATAAGTTTACTGCATATTTTGAAGCTCATTTTTATAATCTTGAAAGAAAAAGGTTTTTTTTTTCAAGATAACAAAATAAAAATTCAGTTATAACAATAACTTGACGTAATCTGACAAAACATAATCAGGCCTTATTTGATGTCTACAGAGGTTTATGAAAGTGAATTACGGCGACAGACTGTAAATTATAATAAAAAATATTATAATCAAGGTTCACGTAATAGATATTTTATAAGTAATAAGTGATTGTAAGTATAATTCAAACAACATCTTGAAGAATACAAGGTTCATTAACTTAAGTACTAGTCAAACGTTCTTAATAATAATATATTGAAAACCAACACATGAATTGAAAAACGAACGAAACATTTATCTAAAGCTAAATCGAAATTTTGAGTGAAATACACATACTAAGTATTGTTAGGCACGTGAATAACTAAAAATACCATTTATGCCACGATCAAAGTCCATTTAGTACGGGAATCCAACCTAAATATTCTTTGATAGATAGAAAAGGTACCAATATTATTATACGACGATTCAAGCGACCAACTCACATCAATTTTTATAGTAGATGATAATTATTACGACTTTCAATCCAAAATCTTGTTATTATATGGATGGGTTATTATAAAAACCATCGGGTTTTGAATGACGAATGACAAAGATTTTTGCTCGCGGCGCAATAGTGAACTGAAGTGACTTTGAAATGGCGCTTCATTTAAATACAGTTTTACTTTTATTTTTGTTTAATTTTCCACCGTTTTAATTTATTTCAAAATTTTGGTTTTATTTTAATTCTTTGAAATAAATTATTTAATCACGTATGCTCTCAGTTTTGATTCTGATTTCAAATGAGCATTTTAAACAAATAGAATATATATTTCACGGAATAATTGTATGAAACGTTAGTTCTTAAACAATCTAGTGAGATTATAAACTGTCGGTAGATTGTGAACGGACATTAAATTTGGAAACTAACGGTAACTTTTTGTACGTAACGGAACTAACTTAATTATTTAATTAATAACCAATTGATTACGTTAGGTTTAACCCCTACGCACCGAGCCGAGCGATTAAAGCGAACGGGAGACATCAGCGATCCAAGAGTGTCTAAATAAAGTAGCCATCAAAAATTCACATTTTTCAAGTCCTAGTATCATAATTTTGTTTAATAGACATAACCTCAAAAATTTATAAACTAACGGTTCGTAAAATTATCTGGTGACATATCTGACCCTTACCTTGCAAATTTTGTCTTAGCTATTATTTCTGGAATCTCACGAAACGGCATAAAAGTTACCCCGTAAATGTGACACTTCTATTATACTGTTATCGCTCTCATTCTCTGTATATGACATTATTTCAAACGTCTTATTCATTCTAATGTATCATTTTACATTCAGAGAATGAACGTGCTTCGTACAGTGATAATAATAAAATAATAAATGAAACTCACAGACTACAGTAAGGCGGTGAGGCAACGAGGCGGCTGTGAAGATTGGCGTCTCCAAGGAGACTTCACACCAATACTGGCCGGACGCTGAAGGTTCTAAGTTTTCTATGGTTATAGAGTTCTCAGTAGATAAGGACATCTGTAAGAAATTTATATTATAACATAACATATAATGTGTTACATAAAATCATCAGGATTTATTGAGGTTGATTTTCGCTATATTAGTATATTAGGTCTGGGTTAGGAATGGTCTTCTAGCCAACGTGTTCCCTTATTATTATATTGAGTTCTTAAAATGAGGCATTTCAATCGAGAATAAAATCTCGCAGTTGTTTGTGTACTGTACGGTACTTGCCATCAGTTGTGATAGTCATTTTGCTGTGCTAGTATAAAAAAATTTTAAAGCACGGTAAGTTCTTACTCGAAATTTAGCTATAATATTCGTATTTTATTTACTTACCTAAAAGGAACTAAAACCTTTATTTGTTATAATAATCATTATTAATAATAAACACATATGGTGCTTTATATTCAATTTTATTATATTAAAGGATGCAAAAAGACAATAATTTTCTTACAAACATATACGAAAACAATAGCAAACAAAAGAATATTATCTGAAGGGTCCCATTAGAACTAAACTTAAGTTTTCATGAATTGTATATACATCCTTAACTATTTCCCATTGTCATGGAAATATCGCAGAAAATGGTCTGAGTTAGACCTTATAAATAAGGAGGTTTGTCTCGAACGGAAATCTACATAAATCTAAGAGTTTTCCCTTACAAGTGGCCGGGTTGCTCGTTACGTTTGTAGCGAGCGTCGGACGCTACAGTTTAATGTTTATTTCAAATGTCAGCTTCAAGGTAAAAATGCATTTATATTCACTAGACTCCAGGAGAATTAATTTTAAATTCAAACAACCTAGCATATTTCGAGGTATGAATTTTCACTAATCACTTTAATTTGTCATAACATTTGTTACTAAAGTAAAATTTCTACATGTTATTTTTTATCTTCCGATTAATCGTTCCCAAGTGGCTTTAAAAAAATACTGTTAATTTCTTGTTTTGTATAAATTGAAAAGTATAGAGTTAAGTCTTGCTTTAAATAAAAGATTAACACTAGTTCCTCAATAGTAGTGCTCCGCGTCAGACAGACAGAACCACAGATATATTATTAATATAGATGGCTATGACAAAAAAGTCCCTTAATAAATTGGTGAACACTTACAACAAGTATTATTCTTCACCTTTTACCTAAATAAAGCGTAAAAAATAAAAAGGATTTCATTACATATACTTATAATGAAAATCGAATATAGTAAATAACTTACGTTAACCCTGCCACCAGGAAATGTGTAATTTGTGAAGGGAGGCACCCGTTCTCTTACATACTGCAAAAGCTTGGTCTCTGACTTGAGGAATGTCACCTTATACAACAGCTGTGGAGGCACCTGATGCAAGCATCGGAGCGTGGCGGAGCCTCCGCGAGCCACCCAACTTGGTGCTGACAGTCTGACCTCTACATCTGTAGCTTGACCGCTTCCTGGAATAATACAGACATTAGTTTCTAGAAACAAATATGAGGCGTCATAGGAAGCAGAGAAAAATATTTTTTTATCATATTTTTAAATTGAAATATGACTAACACGTGTGTGAATAAACAAAATATAAGTAATTTCATTAATTCTATCACACGTGCCTACAACATGATGAATTATAATTATATAACTTATCTTTTATTATATTAAGTGAGTTATATATATATAATTGGTTTCTCGGAAACGGCTCCAACGATTTCGATGAAACTTTGCATTTAGATAATGTTTTACATTCCAAGTTTACCCTAGATAGGTGTTTTTCTTTTTTTTTGTCTATTACACCGAGTACAGCTCGGTCGCCCAAACATTTAATATAATAATTTAACGGTGAATAAATGAACATGTTTTATTCAAAATTTTTGACTGTGTCAAAATAATTTAACTTTGTATAAATAAACATTATTTTAATTTGAAAAAATCAATCAATTTTAAATCATTTTTACATAATCTGTACAATTAATAAAATTGAAGTGTCTGTTTGTAATATCAAAATAACAGGTTTTTACTAGATGCAAATGAAAGTATTATATATACGACACCAATAACAAAACACCCATTTTTTAAATTTTTGTCTGTCTCTCTGTCGTCTGTCTGTCTATCTGTGTGTTCCGGGTAATCTTCGAAACAGTTGAACCGATTTTGACGGGACTTTCACTGGTAGATAGCTGAATTTATGGAAGTAACTTAGGCTACTTTTATTTTACAAAAAGAGTTAGGGTTCCGCACAAATTAATAAAAACTGGTCATGGCGAATCAATTCGGGCCCGTAAATGGCTTATGCTGAGTAAACCATAAGAGATATAGCAAATTAATGTACTACATAATCATAGGCATTAAAAAGACTTACAAAAAAGTCAAAAGCTTACATCTATTTTCTAAGGAATAACGACAATTAGCATTTTTGTATTTAAAATAGCCGGGAGCGGGGGAGCAAGATTGGCGCGGGCATTATGTAGTCCACGTGAGCGAAGTCACGGGCACAGCAAGTTAAAAAATAAAAGTCAGTACAACGAATTCACACCATTATCATTGATGGATATCTTTATCATGTCGCACTTCCGTCACTTGATGCGCACGGAGCTTTCAATTTTACCCTTTTCTAAACGCGCCAAAGAATTATAACCTCAAAGATTAAAAAAACTGATTAATAAGAAATTATTTACAAATTAGATTTATTTTCATGAATGTTTATAAATTTAAATTTTATTGATATCTACAAATAAACTATATGGTAGCCTTATGGGACCACGTTGATACAATAACACACACGTAATGTAGTGAGAGTTTGTGGCACTTAGATAAAGGAGCATTCAGTTGAAAGGATGTTGAAAGGGGAGTGTTGAGTCTGAGACCAGACGTGAAATGTTATAATTTAAATCAATATTCTAATGAAAAACGCGACATAGTGGTTCGCTTTGTTCCGCCACGTTGCAGCCAGTCGAAATTCTGATGGGGTAGTAATTATGACATTTTTTTAAATGTTTTTCTACCAATAGACATATTGTAACATCTTCCACCTAGTGGGGCAGTTTAGTGTTGAATATCTACATAAATTTACCTATATTCATTTACCATTGTCGTACTGCTTATCGGTATGAAATTGTAGTAATGAAGCTTAGGGTCTGTCCGTTTGAAACTAAGTTTTTTCTGTAATTAAATATATTTTTTACTATTAATTATAATATTTTGTTGGTTTAAATTCAAAGAATCGCAAACAACTATTTTTGTACTTTTTTTTTACTAACTTTATACAAAAATTATTAGGTACGGCTACGTAACCTTTGAGTAATCATTATTATAAAGAGGTAAATATTTTATATCTTATACATTTAAAATACTTTAATTATTAAGTAAATAATGTTATAATTATTTACATATTTCATCGTGAAGTGCCTTAATATACTTTTATTTGCATTATTACTTTGTAAAATAAAAACGAACAAACTATACCTTTTTGTAAATACAGTTAATCAGTTAATTTAATTGAATAATTTAAATTGTTAATATAGAATTTAATACATTATTATTACTTTGTAAAAATAATATTGGACTGAGTAGACGCTTATTTTAATTATTCATGACATGTTAATTTAATGTTCATCATCTTGTTATTAAGATCATATTCGAATAGATCTGGTTGGTTAAAATCATTTTCTACAGGAAGTAATATTAAATTTAGGCAAACGTCTTCGGGGATTTGCGGACGTAGGGAGGGATGACGACATCCGGTCGAGAACAGTCGCTTTTCAAGTCGCCGGACAATGGACAATGATGCCCTTCGGCATTGCAACATTCGGTGTTTCAGCTTAGTTTGAGAATAGCGTTCGTCGACAAGTTTATGTTACAAATGACAATGAAATTATATATGTGTGTGTAGAGCACAGGTGTTATATATCTTACGCGTATGTTAAATAATCACAAAGATACACATTTATACTAATACTAGCGATAGTCCTAAAGTTGAAATTCGACCAGCGACTTTTTAATCAGTATGTAATCAGTATGAATCTAAACAATGAATATTTTATCAATTGCGGTCACTTTTCATTGAGTGACAGTGTCAATATTTTGCGGGGTCTACGTTCAATGGCACTGCTCGGATTAGGACTCGCAGTATTAATGTATTTTATTTAATATATTAGTAAAGATATTATAGATAAATTTTATCTTTCTGCACCCCTTCTCCATATAAACTTTTACCATGCCAAATATCACAGTCTTCCGTACACGCAATACACTTATAAAGGTGTTCGAAGTTTTCTTCTCACGTATTAATATAATGATATTATTGTTGATAGGAGACGCCTAACGATTAATTAAATGTGTTTTTATATATTGATGCATAAAGAACATAAATATATAATATTTCAATGACATATTTTATATGTTATTTAGAGTCTTACAGTTAATGTTTATGCCTCTCTTTTATTACTGTTTTAATTAAATTTATTTTGAGTTTTAATTGCGGTTATTTAAGTGTTACGTGATGTCTTATGTAACACTTATATACTAGAGTAGTAAGCCTATTAAAGAGTTCGTATTGCTATGTATTTTACTACAGGGATTGTGTTCCATATTCTGATTGTTATTTCATGTTTTGTATAAACGTATGTTATGTATTAAGTACATAATAATAATAAGTTTTTATTTATTTGACCGAAAAATGAATTACCCAATATAAACAATGATAATTAAGAATATGGGCTTTTGGTTAAGCCTGTTTGTAGTTGTTGATGAGAATTAAAGAGTAATCCAAACTGAGAGATAGTGTGACGTTTCTGATATTATTAAGAAACAATAGATAATAGATTCTCCGTACTGTTGTATACAAGTGAAAGTAACCCATTATAAACAATGCGTTTAGCTCTTTGTGTAATAAGAGGCATATATTCTAAGGATAGGGTTATTTGATTAATATAATATGAGGACCTAAAAAGCAAAAGAATTTATGTGAAAATTGTAGATGGATTGCAATCGTCTCACATACATGGTGTTTACGTCATTTATTATGCTGCAGATTAGGATCGTATATTAAACGACAGTGCATGATAACGGTAGTTTTTAAAATAAAAAGTTGTCTCACGGTAAGTAAGCACGTTACATTTACTATAAAGTTCAACTCTCTTTTAGAACAGATTTTTGAGCACGTTCCAATGTTAATAAGGTAGTTTTGGAAGCCCTAAGCTCCAAGAAGTCCTTGAATGTCGGTTAGTGGACTTGAGAATTATTATATACTATTTGTGAATAAATATAATGAGTAAAATATGGTTGATATGGTATAAAATGTGCGAATGGTACGGCTCATTATCGTTGAAGTATTACGTAGTACACAATAATACCTCAACACTCGTTATTGGCAGTTTACAAGTAAGGCTTATTAGTGTTTATGTTAAATGCAGTCTAAATTTAATTTGGAAAGTGGTGACATTGCCGTCCACAGTTATAAAGCTCAAAAGATTGTTTTTTGATAGAATGCGTTAATCTCTGTAATTACCAGTCTGATTTGAAAATTTGTTTTTGCATTTTATAGCCTATACAACTTCATGCCGGGACCTTAACGACCGGAGCAGTAACCATGAATCAGGAAAGCAGTAGACAAGAACGGGAAGGGAGAACAACGATAGGCTATATGGGTGCGTTGGCGGCGCGGTGGAGAGTTGGTCGATAAATTTAACACGTGAGAAATCGTGGGCCACAGCCATTCGTGTAATAAATAAATAAAAGAGTGATCATAATTTACACGATTTCTTTTTATAATGTTTCTTTTGTATATATTTATTTCTTCAATAATTTATTTTATTCAAGTGTATGTATTTTTAATTTATTTTTACACATTCTTCTATTTACACTACCTACATTGGTTTTCCCATAATACCGATGGTTATCTGAAAGTGAATTGTAATCACTAGTATCGAACCAAAAGTACAATATATGGACATATATGGACTTATAAAAATATTTATATTAGTAATTTCTGTTAGTAGGAAGTAAATATAAAGGTCCTTATATTACGTGCTTATATCATTATGACTTTTAACAACAATCGTCACTATCATATAGAAATCATAAAATTTAAGAGCAGTGCAGCAACCTCCAACTCTCCCTACATTATGCCTTTCTCTTGATATCGTGATACGACTCAATGCCTATTTTCTCTTTCACTTTTTTCAGAATATCGATAAAACTACCGTAAAAACCAAATTGTATATTATCAATTATTCAAACCCCACTGGATGATTCCAAAATATGACAAATCAAAAATAGCCACTGTGACAATGACTATTACCACAAACTATTTGACTATTTTGACTAAGGCAGATATTTTGAGAATTTACTACATTAAGTTTGAATCAACGTCATGTTAGGAAATTTTGATGTACCTCCGTAAATACTTTAATAAAATAGACAAAATTAGCAATTTTATAAAAATTCAACAAAGTTAACGTGGTCTGTGCATGACATGAGGAGAGATGGAAGTCGAACTAAAAGAATGTTAATTAAGTTTGAAGATGGACAGTTATAGCAGTATAGGAAGACCGAGGAAGGTATGGATGGATTGTGTGAAGAATAATAACACACGTATAGGTAGGTGTAAATACTTGCATGACAGCTAACAGAAGAAAGTGAAAGGCTAATAGAAGTTATGCTGACCTTACTTAGGTGGGATAAAGGCAAAAAGCTAAAGAAATTATGATATTTTGTTATTCATGATTGCTTACTCGACCTGAATAAAGCATAGTTATTGCACTGTTAACAATAGACAACATAACATAAAAATATATATATATATATTAGCAATCCAACTAAACCAGTAAAAAAGTCGAATTTTAATTTACAAAACCTAATTTTGATAAAGTTATATGAAAGGCTGTTGCTTCAGTAAGATGGAAAAAAATCCATTTCACACTTAACCACTTATCGCTTCTATTGACGTCGTTATGTTGACCCCGTGTTTTCCCATCGGTTTCCATTCGTTTTTCTACAGAGCTCCGGAAGAATCTATTAAGCGAACACCCCACGTTTCAGAAGGTTTCCGAGATTACGGATTCAGGGCACTCTACAAATAATATACGAGCAAACATGGGGTTTCGTGTTTTCTTTGGTAGTCCAAATGGGTAGTTTGTTATGATAGGAGCTTATTATAAGTAACAAGTACTAAACTATTTTATTTATTTAATGGCAGCTGAATTAATTCAAAATTCGGTATTTAATAGATTTTTTTCTAATTATTCTTGTAATCTACAAACATAGCCCTAACAAGATGCTGTTACCAAATAGTAGCAAAATTACATAACATAGGCACACATACAAGATTATGAATTAAATTAATAACTACCATATGACAGAGTGAGATCCCGTCAATAACTCTCAATAATAATCAAGTTAAACGAAGACTGACTCTAGCTAAGGTAAATTAAGGAGCTGTTTTTTAGTTCGGCACATTTACGGTACTATCCCTGTGGAAAGCACAGCATAATCTAAACACAATGGTGACCACCGAGAGAGCTAAAACCATCGGTGGTCACCGCTGACATACCGGCCTGTATAAATATCTCTTCACGTTATGCTTAAAGGACCCGCCGTCGTAAGAAGGAGACACACACACACAACACCAGTGGTACACTGGTCGGGAGAAGGTTCCACAGATTTACGGTACGAGAAAGATAAGTCATATAGAACATTTTAGTTCGTGCCGAGATGGAGGTTATCGTAAAACTATAAATTCAAAGCCCAGCGCGTCTTCAGAACACTCATCATGATACAGACGGTAGAAAACACTCAGCGAGGCAATGTTCCTGCGCAGATGAAGCGGCTTAATATATTTGGTAACGTCTGCATCACTAACAATGTTTCATAATTGTTTGTCGATGTATAAAAACAAAAGCGTTTACTACAGAAATTAGGCTAACAATGATAATAACGTGACCTGAATATTTTGTCCAATTTCTTTGAAAGCAAATTCATGTAGTCAACCGTAGTGGCCTTTGAATAACTTATTAGTCCACTCTATATTATAATATTTATTGTTGTCAATAATTGGATAGTATTATTATGATCAAATTATTCTCTTGACTATTTTCGAAGAAATAAATTTAGGTACTCTGTGGATGAAAATGACGTCATCAAAATACCTTTCAAGTTATCATTTTTTTTAATAGTTTGTTTTAAATATCTAGAGTAAACTGTGTATAGAAATAAGTTGTTGTTCCGACATAAAAATTATAAAAAATATTTATGTCAATAAAGCAATGTAAAATATAATAATAATATTTTTAAACCTACAAAAATCTATTTCACTCATTTAACAAAAGTAAATGTGACCGTTACAGAATTCATACAAATATTGATTGAAGTATGAGTATTTTTTTCACAATCATATGGAAAATGTAACTCATAACGCAGTTGTAAATTATAGTTTGAATTATAAGTACCTACATGATACATACTACATTAATTAAAAAAGGGTTTGGTAACCGGATAATCCAAGAAGGCAACAACTTTCAAAAATATTTACAGAATAATTAAACAAAGAAAGAAATTAATAAAATTTACATAACTAACTAAAGCAAGAAGAAAACAGTTTTTTACTCGTAAAGAGTTCTGTAGTTTTATGTATTAACTATGTTAAAATATTCTAAGAAGCAATTAGTCTATGGAAAGAGTCACCCCTCCGGTGGGAATGCCTTATTTTCTCCTATTTCTCTAGAATTTACAAATTGAATATAAAATAGAATTCTCTTTCGTCGCCATCTCAAAAGTTTCCGAGAAAAAACTCTTTCAAGATTTAATAAAAAATATTAGCATTATTATAATCTGAATTATTGATAATTTTGTACGAAGGATAGTGGTATGAATTGTTCACTGTTTCAGTTTTCAACTGAAAAAGCGACTACTAACATGCGTAAAATAAGGGCTCTAAAAATAACGAAAATAGCGCGAATGAAGCAAAAAGTAGGGTCTGATGCAAATTGAAAATCATCATCATCAGAGGTTTTACAGCCGAGGGTTGATCTTAGTATGGTCCAGTTCCACAGTCCCTTCAGGCTGTTCTATTTCCAGCTCTTTACACCAATTGCTTGTAGATAATTATGAACGCCATCCAAACGTCTTAGTTTAGGCCTGCCACGAGTTCTCGAAAATTCGAAAATTCTTTTAATGTGTCCTGCTCTCTTCCATCCTTACATCATGTCCTGTCCATCAAGGCGTTCTAATGTCAGAAGTTTGCATGTTGGCAGTACCTAACGGTTTCAAAACAGAGAGAGAGTTAGGAAAAAGAAGAACCTAAAGAATTATTGTCGTTCGAATTTTGAACACTTTTTTTTAGTGTTTGTATAAAAGATGATATTTTTTTACTATACAAAACGCGTCAGAAAATAAATGATTGAAAAATTCTAAAAAAATTTACGTACGCAGTATCCCTATGAAACGAATGGAACCGTAATATATTTTTCCGTCCGAAGCGTCCGATTGGGGTCGGACGATATGCTTCGCGGTCCATTGGATGCGCTGCAACTGACATCGAACTATATATTGGTAAAGTTTCGTCAGTTCTACAAACACACATAAAAGTAACATTATCTATGTTTATTGTTATACATTGTTACCATACATACGAGTGACAAATAATTTCTGCAATATGTCTTATGTAATAATTAGCTAAATATTTCATTCCTATATCTTTGAATCTCACTTATAATTTATTACGGAGCCGGATCCATATGGTACTATTACTGTAGTACGTGAATTTTTTACTAGATTTGCCAACATGACAACTCGCAATAAAAATGATTATAAATAATACCAACTTAATAATAAAAAGAAACTATGAGTTTTTAATTTTGAACAGTCATGTAGTGTATATTGCAATATTTTGCAGTATTTTGGCAAGTGCTTTTTGTAGCGCAAAAACAAGAAGAAGAAGAATATTATAATAATTAATGCTTCTAACCTTCAAACATAGCTCTAACAAGATGGCGGCCTCGTGTTAAAATGTTCAAGGAGTTTTCGGGCCTGTATTTTGGCAAGTACTTTTTGTAGCGCAAAAACAAGAAGAAGAATATCATAATAATTAATGCTTCTAACCTTCAAACATAGCTCTAACAAGATGGCGGCCTCGTGTTAAAATGTTCAGGGAGTTTTCGGGCCTGTATTTTGGCAAGTACTTTTTGTAAAAGAAGAAGTAAAAACGTAATAAAAAAAGCACATTTTTAAATTTTAACTTTCTCAGACCAAGAGCTTATGAAAGGTTCAGTAATTACGTGTTAAGATTTTTTAAATTAAATTCACTCTTCCCTTTACACGTTGCAGACACCATTTGGAGTTAATTAAAGTGAAAATTGTCGTGTTTGTACGAAAACGTCTGCTACTTCACACGCGAGCAAATGCACTGAAGACACCCTCTAGATACTTTTGTTTTAATTAGAGATAATCAGGGTTAGAATATTGTAACATATAATACAGTAAGTTTATTTTTCTTCAGTACTTCTTATTTTCATAATAATTTACATTATACATTCAACAAGAGGAAAAGAAGGGTATTAAATGTTGTTCTACCACTATTTTGTTAGGATTACGAAGCGAAAGAACATAAGTGTTTCTTAATGGGAATACAGTAAGTAAGAAAGGGTATCGAAGAAAAATTACGTTTTGACAACAATAATGTCTATATATTTATTAGACAACCAATTACGAACTAATACTTTATCATAATTTAGAATAGATTAGCTAAAGTGCGGATCATGGTGGGCGCGAAAACGGGTGTTATAACGTAGAGCATAGATTTAGGGTTAGTATGCTATTCTGCCGCCGTAAGGAAAAGGGGCGCATTAGCTTACATTTTAAGTGTTAACTAGTTTTTATTAACAGGAGAAAAACAAATAAAGGATTGAGATCATTAAAAAATTTTCACTTGTGTTCTGTTAGACTAACTGTAAATTGAGAATGAAAGCTCGTAGGAAACATAAAAAAAAAACTAATAGGTGCACCTTTATTCTCCGATTTTGAATCTATACTGTGTAATAAAAGAGTCGAAATCTATACATTGAAGATATTTGACAAAAATTAATACTTGTTTAGAATCATGATCAGTATAAATTTCGATAGTTTTTGAAATTTTTGTCTGTCTGTCTGTTGGTATGTTTGAATGCTAATCACGCAAAAACTACTAGACCTTATTTAATGAAATTTGGTATGATTGTACTTTACAGTCAAAAGGTAGACACATATGGACTTTTTATGGTCTATGAATTGCGTTTAGGTTATGTACATATAAAAAGAATGTATGTAGGTACTGTAATTTTCTAATTGAAATATTTAGTGTAACAAAGTGAAAAGATATCTTATTATTTTATCTTTACATAATTATCATTAAAACGTACGTCTTTTATTTTCCAGGAGTAATCATAGATACGGCTTGGTTGAAATTATCATGAAATTGATTTGATATTTATCGCCACACTTAAGTATATTTTCTGTAAGCACTTATATCAATAACAAGCTGCGCCCGCGACTTCACCTGCTTGGTATATTGCGTGTATGAAAAACAGTAACTAAATAAAACCTCCCCTCACCTCAATCTTACCTTACGGTATTTCACCGGTATAAGCTTTGAGAATACACAATTAAAATCTACTAAATATTAACTAAAAGGTCTACGGAGTCTTGAATAGCCTATATATGTATGTATTTGTCTCATTTTAGTGTCAGGGGTTCAGACACTTTTTTAGTTTAGCTCCCATCCCGCGTTAAAGAACTCCGTTCCAAGAATTATATATAAGAATTTAGGTATGTTTGTCCTTAAATCACCTGAGTTTGGACGAATTCCAACGAAATTTGATTTAGAAGTCAATCATTTCGTGGAATGAGACATAGGACACTTTATCAATCACACAGCGAAACTAACAGGCTACAGCTGGTATCAAAAACTCTAAATGTCTCGGTCATGAAATCGAATCTGCAACACTTTTCAAGTAAACATTATGAACAAAATTAATTCAGAAGAATTACTCACCTTGTTTGAAAGCGAAGAACAGCAACAGAATACAGAAAGTCCATCCCAACGATAGCTTATACTTCACCATCGCCTAAATATTCACTTTAATAATCTTGCACCATCACTCATAAACGTCTGTAATAATTATATAATTAGCACTATATTTATCACAACTCGCTTTTTAAATGTAACATATTTATTATAATTTTTATTCACAATTTATATTAGTATATTGTCATTGCTTGCTTAAAAATTAATGATATAATAATTAAAAAAAGAAATAAACATATAGTATTTTATATGAGAGAAAATATAACGAAAAATAAACATTTAAATAGTCAGTAAGCATCTACTAACAAAATATAACAAACAACCGGTCAACGTTATAAAAAATTTGCGTTATCAACAACGGTTTGTTTAACTTTTTCATTATAGTTATTATTTTAACTGGGAAATATGAACGTGGAAAATTATTTAATCAAATGTTAGAATTTTTTTAGCCCTTTTTACAAATAAAAAAAGACATTTAAAGTAAAATATTATTCATAATTTCTTACATGTTTAAAATGATAAAAATATTTTCTATCACCAAAGTTTATATTCGTCACCAATATACCCATTATATATTACCCAAAAACAACAAATATATTTGTCATAATATTAATGAAAACGATCTCCAAAGGGAGATGATATAAACGGCGATTTGACCAAATCCTTAAACTAGATGATCAATTCATGGAATATATGACTGGGTTAGGCAAGGTTTGACTTAAGATAAGGAACAGATACTAATAATGCTAGATACTGAAATAATATTGAAGAAATTTTGGGTAAGAGTTTTGATATTCTTCGGTAATTCGATTCTTGTGACACATCTATTATTCAAGGGACAAATCTTATTAACTAGGTCATCGAACGTGCATTTGTTTGGCGATAGGCCACAATCTCACCTGATCTTAAGTGATCTAAGCCTAGTGGAAGACTTGCTCTCAAGTGTAGCTGCTGGAATACACCTATAGGTACTTGGCGAGAGATTTTAAACTTGAGGGTTCTAATTTAAATTGAATTATACTTTGCCAGTATAAACTAACTACATTGCAATAAGAAGATATATTTTAGATAGTAAGTTAATACGGTAAGTTCATAATGAATTCTTCTAAATTTACATGGTTGCGCAGGTGAGCGAAATCACCCCGGATTCTCGTAAAGTGCTTACTCAAAAGGGACATGTTTGCATCAACCGACGGAGGTATTTGTCTAACGTGGGCTCCTATCGTCCCTACATCAGTCTCAAAGTGATAATAAAGGACAGACCCTTCCTCGTCGAGTTTTATTCAATGAACCCTCTATATATCTTCTAGAGAATGTAACACGTAACACTTTCTTGTATGTTTTGTATATTTGGTTTATATTCGATTTACTTAACGCTTTTACTTTCCTTTATATTATATAAATTAAGATTCAAAATTTTATGTTTACAAAATAGTAAAAAAAACCGAATTAAATACGTAATTAGGCTGGTGATGAAGGAAAAAGAACACGAGAAATAGAACTTTTACCTACCTCCGCCTCGTGGAAAAACAAAGAACTATCATTTATACATAGTTTCAAATTGCCAAGAGAATTTTTAATGGGATTGCTGTATTGTGATTATTAGTTTAATGTATAAAATAATATTTTTAGACCCTATAGTATGTAACATTGGTGGCATTTTGCGTAACTAAGTTTGGTTATTCTGCATAACTTGTGCACCAAAAGTGAAGTGAATTTAAACAGCAATAGCTAGAAGGATGAATTATAAGTAACCACAAAGACACTCTGAACAGTTTCAATAAGAGAACCCCCCCCCCCCCCCCCCCCCCCCCTATCTTGTTGAAGCATTTTACAATTACCGAAATACGAAGAAAATACTAATATTATGTTATGGACTAGCGATTAAGCTCCTTTATTCGATAAGAAGTATTTTCTTGTTAATAGGAAGCTTACAATATGGTTTTATAATATAGACCTGTTATACTGTAACCGTATTATATATATATCTGTAGTTCTGTATTTACGTGTATTTTATTAATTTATTTAATGATGGACATTTTCGCTACTGATTTAAATGACATTTTGTAAACGTGTACACAGCAACTAGATTTTAATAAAATATTTGTACTAATTTTATATTCATGGGCAAAAAATCCAAAGTCTCTTACAAACTCTAAGGAAAATAACCAGAAATTATGAAATGACCGTCTTTTACTTATCCCATTAGAAAATTTATGCAATGCAAATATTCCTTCTGTTGAATGTAAATTATTCAAATATTCCTCATCAAGTACTTATTTATATTGTAAAGGAGTAATTTAACCATGAATGATTCTTGGAGCTCCTGATCTTACGCTAAGAAAGCTTTCAATTGTGGACCTAATATCTTAATTGTAAAAAGAATTTAAGTCAAATGGTTTGACAGATTAACAAATACAATAATCTTTCATAGGTACATTTGTCCTATTATCTCTCTCGGTTTATAGCATAGTTCTTTCTTCTTCTCTCTCTAGTGAGTACTTATTGTTTGTCCTGTTTTCTTCAGAAACGTTGCGTTAAAAACTGCTGCATATAAGACGTTATTAGACCAGGGCTGAAGCCTTTGAAAATGGTAAGTAGTGAAAAAAAAAATAGTAGAATGAAACCCATTGAAAAAGGAAGAGTTAACCAAAATGAAATTGAAAACTATTTACGGGCGATCTGAGGACGGGAAGTGAAGGGGTGAATTTTTAAGGGTAAAAAACGGTTTATTTCGATTTACGACATATCCTATGGAAATACGTTAACTGTCAAAATTTTAGGTAATAAAAAAATCTACAACTTTTTTTATTTTACTGCCCATAACGAACGATCTTCAAGCTTCTGTAACTACACATACTCCACATCAGCAGCAAATATTCCATGCCGTAACACCTGACAAAAATCATACAGTTCAAATAACCGACTCTACTGAACAAGCTAACTATACAACAACATACACTGTTCAAGAACTTATTTTACCTACTCCAATTCAAAATTGCCCATCTGATGGTAAAAAAGATCGTCCTTCATCCTGTACTATATCCCAAAAGGACATTATATAAGTTTTCAAGGAAAACGTAAGCGAAAGAAACTACAAACCTCTTTAATTTTTATTTTTACTCCAAACATGAACGCCATCAAGTCAAAAATCAGCCTAAAGCTCCTACAGAGAAGAGGAAACGAAACGTTATCAAAATCTTATTCGAAAAAGACAGTGAAGAAGAAAATTTGCCAAGCAAAATTCAAGAGGATGAATAGGCGCTTGCATGTATTGCAACGATCTTTTTTTCCGGTCAAGACCGAGGGAAAAATGGTTGTGGTGTGTAAGTTGTTCGCATTGGGCCCACGATTCTTGCGCGGACGTTCCTAAACAAACAAAGCGATTGATTTGCGAGCTTGCCTTTAATTCTATAACTTTTATCGTGTATGACATTTAGTCCATATATGATATGCCGTTTTGTCCATATGCTATTGACAAAATGGATTTTCATTGATCTTAATTAAAGTACAAAAAATATATATTTCTACTTTATTTATCTTTTAAATATATAATACAATTCATAGATATAAAACCAAAGAATATTGGTGTACAATATGAACTGTGCTGTGATTTATTAATAAAGAGTTATGACCCAAAAACAAAACTGTATGTCATTTTTACTTATTTCCCCTATATTGTTAACTTTTAATTCTGTTGCCTCTCTATCTTATTTATGATTCCAGATACATAGTTAATAGCGCAGCTGATGCTCCCCGTTCCGTTTCGATGTCGAACTAATTAACTTTTGCTAAGCTAAACGGTTGAGACTGTCGAGTAATTATTTCTCAAATAGACTTTTCTTTATAGGCAAAAAGTATATTAAATTGATTAAAAGTAATTCGATATTATCAAAGGTTTAAATTTCAATTTTAAACGGCTTTTATTTTATTTAATCATCATTTAAAAAATCTAATAAATAAACATCATATAGTAATATTTTGTAAACATTAAAATGGTTTTACAATCAAGAAGTAAAAAAAACCTGAATGAAGAAAATTTCATTGATTATTGATATTTTTCTAAACAGATAACAGTACACACGCACAAGCGACTTCCGTCACCGTAACTGCTTCGTTACCCTTGTCAATTCTATGGATAAAACTGACACAACTCCATACATATCCATAGGAACAGATGAGGGTGGCGAAAAAGTCACGGAGACAAGAGTCACCGGTGCACGCTAACACTAAACAGATACCCGTCAAAAAGTAAATTAAACAAAACGACTAAATAAGAGGAAACACAGTGCAAATGACTTTCTTTATTTTACATTAAATAAATACCTTTACAAATCAGAACAAAGCTTGATTTCACATGTTCTGATTGTCTGCCATTGCTTTGATAATATTTTACTGCTGTTTTTTTTTTCAATGTAATAATAGCCTTTCATTGTATTCTTTGTGTTGATTTTCGGTTCTTTCGTTACAAGAAAATAATTTATTTGTTTGCGATTCCTTTGATTTAATAATTTATAAAGTAAATAGGGAATAATAATAGGTCGAGGATTTCAGCTTTAACTTTGATATTACCGCGATACGAACGTTGTGATGCGTTATGTCATTTATTTTAAGTACTGTTGTAGCCTGCAAAAATAGAATTCTACATTCCTTTACAGTTTTCCACTTATCACTTTGCTTCAGAAACATTTTTTTTACAGAACAACATATGCACAGACTGATTCCGCGACGTGTCACGCAAAAGCTAGTCACTATGACGGACTTTTCACATGGTGGTCGTGACCCTGTTGGGCAAAATAGCCCTAGCATCCCGCTATAGCCATTTCCTCGTTCGTTGCTTAACAGGGTGCCCCATATGCATGTGAAGTTGGCTTGTGCGTTTCAGTGATGAAGACGTGATTCAACACCAATTAACCCCAACATTAATTTTTTTTTTTATAAGTAAAAGAACAAAAATTTCTAACAAAAACAACATTATAAGTAATAAATATCATCCAATTTACTATCAGAATCAACTTATTCTGAAACATTAGAACTAGGTGTTTTAACAAATTTACGTGTACGAAATATTTGTGTAAAAAATCTCTATTATTTAAACACAGATTAAAAATCGGTGTGTTCAACTGACATTATTATAATATTCTCAGTTTAACGGTAACTTTCATCTCGATACGAACAAAGAAGTTCTCTACTTCATATATTTGCCGTACTGTGAATCCATGAAACTATCTCTCGGCAGGCGTGTTATCTTCTTCTTACAACATGGAGTCATTCAAACATATCGTGAAGAAACATTTGAGAACGACACACCTTGGATTGTCGATAACACGGTAGTCACCAAAGTTGTTGGATTCCAACGTGTTCACCATCAGGTACAGCGCCGTCACTTTGCCGTGCTACGTTACAAAAAACCTTACATTTATCAATATATCCGCGGATGTAATTCGCAGTGTTAATTTGCTAATAGTTTATACTTATATTCCTATATATTATTTACACCTTTAACAACACTACATGAATACAAATAATTAATCCAAAATTTCTTTGCTATTTTCGCTTGTCTACGCCGTCTACGGGCTCGGTTGTATCTCTTTTTACAAGCTTTTATATATCGTTTCAGTTACTAACATTTCACCATTTGTTTTTCTTCTTTACCATTATTAGTTTCAGATTTATCATTTTTACATTCGCCTTAGCAAACAATAATAAACGTTTTTTGTTGCATATAGACGAAACAACTGTTCATCTGTCTCAAGCGGAAGTAGCAAAGAAACTTCGGATAAATTATTTACGATGGATTTTCTCAAAGTATGCCTTCGTCATTTAAATGTCTTATGAATACAATTCATATGAATTGTGAATAAATACAACAATACAGATTTAAAGTATTATTGTAATGTATTGTATAGCAAAAAAAAAGTGTTTTTTAAACAGAATTAATAAAAATGAGATGGCAGGCTTATTTAAAAAGAAATATGGGCGAAAGATATGAGAGATAGATATTAGGATACTGAGTCGGCACTTTTGCCACTTTAACATAAAGTAATACACAAAAAAGTGATGGAGGAATGGTGTTATCAGAGTCACTTTTTCTTTAATAACTACTTCTTATATTCATAAACAATTTTTGGACTTGGATTCTACGTTCTACTACAACACGTCCTTGCTATCTCCTTTGAAAAATAATTTCTCATTTAATCCGTGATTATGGTATAATGCAAAACAAAATAGAAATTATTCCCTCTCATTGCTTCCTCGTTCCTTCGCTTAAAGTGAAACCGGTATCCGTAAAATGTGGTTGTTTTGGTATTTAAATAAACAGTCTAAGGAAAACAGCAAAACGATTATGAAAGGGGAACACGGTCTGCTTTTTTGTTTCCCTAATGGAACGTTGTTATTTCAAAGGGGAATTTTAAAGTTTATTAATAAAAAGAGTTATTAAAAGCTTCGACGATCGGTAATAACTAAGTGCGATTTAGTTATCGATTCACCTCTGTATCGAGACCAGTGGAATTTAATTGTAATCTATTTTCTATACTAGCTGTTCCCACGGCTACGTACGTGTTAACTATCGAATTATTGTATATGAAAATATCGTGATATTTTTTTAATGAAAAGGACCAAGTATTTAAAGAGTAAAAAATCTATGAAGTAGTTTTTACGTGATGCACGCAAACGATAAACCTCTATAATTTTATATTACATATTATGATCATATTAGTAAGATGGTAGATACACGGAGCCTAGATATAAGAAGAACGCTCGACATAGACAATTGTAAAATAAATGAGTCCAGAAAATTGGGGTTAGATTATTATTTTCCTAAATTTACCACCAGGGCAGCTCTGCGCTCGCTCATGTCAGGTTCATGGCGTTTGTTTATTATAATTTAATATTCACGTATTTTTGAGTACTTCCGAAAACTATTATCTAGTAGCAATGACGCATGTTTTCTTCTTTTTAAATAATTCCATAGACATTTTAACAATTCTGTCTAAAATTTGTCGCTAATCCAAAACCAATTAAAATTACTTTATTTAATTAAAACCATGAAAAGGTGCTTGTGAACGTTAAAACACTTCCACGGGTTCGAAAAACATCCCAATTGTCTATTAAGATCCGGCAGGAAGCTTGTTTGAGTTTTTTACTATCTATATAATGTTTATTGTTAATAATTATATTATTTTAGTGGATGTGCAAAGAGGAAGTCATTTTCAGACATAACTATCATTCACATAATGATCCATCCTTTAATAACCATTTAATAGTAAGATTTCATGTCCTGTATATTTAATAATCACGGGATTGTCAAAATCCCTAAAAACGTCAATAAACAAGAATCAGAAAAGAGGAAAATACTCAATTCTAGGTTATTATTATTTCAAAGATTTAAAAATTTAAAAGAATTTCAACCTCGATGTAAAAATGTTTATAATGTTATAAACGTTTATTCTTCAACGACATATGTTTTAATGTAATAAAACGAAAGAATTTACCCTGCCGTGTTGAACGTTAAAAAAGAATTTAAAATATCCCGAGCACTTCGTGAACATTGCACTTGTCTCGTGTGGATCTTTTATTCCTTCGTGTCTGGACGAGTAATATAAAATGTAGATCATATGAAATATTTGTATAAACAGTACTGCCCGGGATACAATCTCTCATGAATATTTTGATATTGGTCAGCACATCTTTATTACTTTTATTATATAGTATGTTGAATTCTTGAAAAATAAATAAGTACTTTATATTGTTATATCATTGAGTAGTGAAAATACCATTAGATTTTCCGTACAAAAATTATTCATTTTCATTGATAGAAAATTCAAACAACTGTGCTAGTGTTCACTATATTGAGGTCGTATTTGAAGTAACTCTCGCTATACACCTCTTGCAAATTTCTTCATTATTATCCCTTGTTGCTTTCACTTGGTTGTCCAAAACAGATCTGTCTTGGCTCGGAACCTGGCTCGCTTATATACCAAAATAAACAAGATAAAATTAGGGTTAAAAACACTAGAAAGGTATTGAACTAAGAGAGGTAGGTCACAGATACTTGCGTCAGTCCAACTAATGGAATACCTACCTCCGTCCTATAGAAGATCGTAACCAAATAAACTCGTATTGTGTTCATGTGGTGAGTAGGGTTTGTAGAGCAGAGCTCCTTGAAGAATTGTATTTTTTTCTATCTTACTCAGATCGTAACAATATTGAAAATGGATTCAGGCCAGCAAATACCTACATCACATAGTCATGTTGCCGAACCGAACTGCTATATCCCATAAATGTTAGTAAAATACATTACATTAATTACTAAGTAAAACCATCCCTCCACAAAAGTGCCCTCAAACACTTGTATATATTTATAAGTAGGTACAGGCAAAGAGTGCGGGACCAAGTCAGTTGTTTCTAATTATTCCTACTACATCTCTGTGTGCGGCTGTATGTTTTGTGTATACAGTTTGTGTATTATTTCGCAGTTACTGTATACAGGTTGGATCAGAAAGGCGTACGATTTTAAAAACACTCTTGCGCTTGAACCTTATGAGCGGGGGCTGCGTGGGTGGTGGGGATGAAAGCCCGGTTCTCGGAAATTTAGTCACGATGGATCGCTTCACTGGAGCGCAGCGTGCATTCTGCGTTAAACATTATTATAAAAATGGCGATTCGTGCGCTATTGTTCGACGTTTATTTTGGCGTGAGTTTGGATTACATAACGTAAATCAGTGTCCCAAGGAAAGTGTGATTCGATCGTGGGTCAGACAGTTCGAATCTACTGGTTCGACTCTCAAACAGAAGCCTACGGGACGCCCAAGGTCAACAAGAACGGAAGACACATTTGAACAAGTTAGAGCTTCAGTTCAACGTAATCCTGGTCGATCGACTCACAAGCGATCAGCTGAACTTGTGGTGTCCAGAACATCTTTGCGTCGCATTTTGTTGAAAGATTTGATTTTGCACCCGTATAAAATTCAACTTGTGCAGGAATTACTACCAAATGACCCAAATTTACGACGAGCTTTTGTTGAAACAATGTTGGAACGCTTTCAGAGTTTCAACAATATTCTATTCTCCGACGAAGCCCATTTTCACTTAAATGGGCATGCCAATAAACAGAATTGCCGTTACTGGGCTGCAGAGAACCTACGTGCAAAACATCAAAAGCCTCTGCATTCGCCGAAAGTAACCGTTTGGGCAGCCTTATCAGCACACGGAATTGACGGACCCTATTTCTTTGAAAATCAACAAAGGCAATCTGTCCTTTTAATTCCGACCGAAACGTAGCCATGTTAAGGGATTTTTTCTTTCCGCAACTGCAACAATTTGAAGCCTATAATCGTGCGACGTGGTTTCAACATGATGGTGCGATATGCCATACATCTAATGCTTTGTTGGCGGCTGTAAACAAGATGTTTACTGGGAAACTGATATCGCGCCGAGGTAACATTGCATGGCCTCTTAGAAGTCCAGATCTAACGCCACCGGACTTTTTCATGTGGGGATACCTGAAAAGTAGAGTCTACTTCAATAACCCAGCCACGATTAACCAGTTGAAGATAAATATCCGAGAAGAAATGGCAGCTATTTCTCGCGCAATGTGTCAGCGAGTTTTTACCAATTTGAGGTTCAGATTCGAGGAATGTTTGCAGCGGGATGGTGCACACATAAATGATGTAATTTTTAAGAAATAAATTTTCCAGCTGTCTATTTTAATTGAAATAAAGATGTGTATGTGTATTGTATTTAGCTTTTTTTTATTATTTTTTAAAATTCGCAAATCTTTCTGGCCCATCCTGTATTTATGTAATTAATTAAACTGACAATCAAATCTTTGTGTAGAAAAACCTTTTGAACGCTAAATCGATGGCTTCGTATATCAGAACGCCTAACTGCGTATTGAACAATTTTCTTAAAGATAAAAATTACTGGATACTAGCTATTGCTCGCGACTTCGTTCATGTGAAAATGCTTTTAATGTTCCTCGGAAATTACTTCTGTTACCTGGATTACTTATGGACTGTTTTTAATTTTTCTAAATTATATATTTTATTACTATTTGGCTCCTACAGAACACCTTAATGATAAGAATATGTAGCTTTAATAATTCTCAGTTCACTTCTAAAAACTACATTCAAAACACCGAAAATATAAATGAAAACACTCATTTGTTGAAAAGAAACGCGCGCCACGTATTTTGCGTTATACCTGGTCACACACTCAACAATACCCGGGGACACCAACCTGTGCAGTTGTACCTACACAGGTAGACCGGAGCATGTACTGGAATAGACCTGTACAGTTTTTTAGACCTGTGCAAGTGGTAAGTGCAAAAGCAAACATCAATTTTTTTTGAGTGACACCATATGATGAACATATGCTTGTATACGTTGGCCGAACACGCTACGACACACGGCCAACATGCGCAGGTAAACCTCTCTAGTAGACCGTAGCATGTATGGCAGGCATAACAGTACTATACCTAACAAAAATCTTCGCCTAGTGTCAACAACTGTATAAAGTAACAACTCAATCGAATGAACAATGCGCGAATAAATGAAATACGAACATACAAATAAAAACTTGCCTGGTGTACCTGCGCAGGCACATTTGCATCGGTAGCCCTCTCCAGTAGACTGCAGCGTGTATGGCCAGCGTTAGACATAGGTATATACAAGAAGATAAAAACTTTAAAAAGGGAGTCATAATGTGAATACAAGTGTCTTGAGAATTCTACAAGAAACCTAGATCATGTACTCACTAAACCGGTAAGTGATTGTGATTCTATCAAACACATTGTAATATTAAAATCATTTATTATTTTCCGTCGTAATACTTTTTTACCGAGATAAAGAATCTCCAGACGCTTGAGCAAATCTCCGGTACAAAACTAAGTGTGGTAAGCATTTTATAAACCTATTTATAAGTCTGCTCATACACCGTAAGCCGATATTCTACTTGAGAAACTTTTATCGGGTTATAGTTCAAGGTAGCCATTAAGAGATTGATATTTTATTATAAATTTTACCCGCAAAATGATATACTTTGTAACCTTCATTTTATCTGTAGATTTTATCGTCCTTTCTATTACAGCTGAGATTAATGTTATTGCATTTTTAAGGTTTATTGTTAATATTACAATAGGTCGTTGAAAATTTCTTTTGTTTGTTATCTTATAAAAATTTTAACTTATGGATTATGGATATACGTAAATGAGTTTTTTTATATCACGATAGTGCATGCGTACCGCCTAACAGCTCATTTCCTCAATACCTTTTTAAATGCTTTAAATGGTGTCTGAATTATTTTTTATGAATAATTAAGGGACACACGCTATCACCACAAAAAATACCTGTGAGTTAGTATAGAGATTTTTCTGAAAATATATACATTTTCATTAAAAAATATCTACGAGTAAGTATGGAAAATGTCACGGTTACTCTATACATACGTAGCGGAGAGAAAATCGGAAAGCCAGCCCATTTATCTACACAACGGGTCATTAAACAAGGCCAGGTGCGCCTCTAATAAAGTATCACAAACAAATTCCAAGGTCTCAAATAAATTGTAAGCAATATTCTTCCAACACAAGTAACTATAATTTATTGTCAAAATTAAGGTACAAAAATCATACAATGTGAATCGGATTCGCACCCGGATGATTCCGTTTTACCGCACATTATATTTATGTTATCTCTTTACTAAAAGCGAAATAGATAGGGCTCTCATAGCCCTATGCTTGGAGTTTCTCTGCATGATCGTGTCAGGAATGAATCCACACAACAACCAAAGTCATCGATATTGTAAGAATTGTTAGACTTAAATAGCAATGGTCGGGGCATGTATCCGAACTAAAGTCTTCTCGAGTGACAACCGAGTGCCGAAAGACGCAACGTGGGCAGACTCGCAACAACGTGAACCAACAACCTGGTGTAGGTTGCGGGAAGCAGTGTAGGACCAGTCGTTATAGCGACTTTGGGGAGGTCTATGTGCACCAGTGGACATCTTTCGAGTAAAATGATGATGATGTGTTTACTAAAGGATTATGAGATATACTAATGTAATCATTCGATTATGAAGATATCTCGATTAGAGCTGTTAGTAACTACTAATGGGTAATTATTAATTAGATTAAGAATTAACACTCATAATCGAACTAATAATAATGATCATTGATAATGGAGGTCTTTGGAAGAAAGATTTTTATAAGAACACATAAAAATTACCTAAAAAAAGGTCGTCCGGTTCTTCGATTATGAGTGATCATTCACATTCGTAATTCGATTATGAATTATCACTCAAAATCAAAATATCTCGATTATGTAAATCAAACCTATTCGAATATAGCGATTATGTAAATCATTCATAATCGCCCACCTCTAGCATTTACCAAAAAATAGTACTTTCTTCAATTCAATTTGGGATTTTTTGCACGAATCCAATTCACAGTTGGCCGGCGTTTTAATACATTTTACTTAGGGCCAATTTTTCCATCGTAATATAATTTTATTTGAAAGACAATTTTGGCATTTTCACGTAAAATGTATGGAAAAAATGTCAAAATTTAAAAATGACCTATATCAATATTATAAAGAAGAAAGCTTTGATTTTGGTTTGTAATGGATATCTAAAAAACCGTCTGATTTAAAAAATTCTTTCACCAATATGAAGTTACAGTATCAGCGAGTAACATAGGTTATATTATAATTTGAAAAATTAATTTATTCCTTATGAAAATGTCGATAGGTTAACACAAAAAATTACCTACACTGGTACGTTGGTGATGTTTGTCGTATAAAATTAACCTATTTCAATAATCAATTAGACTATTCATAGTATTCACAACATAGAAACGTAATATTTTCAGGAGTAAAAAAAAATGTATAATGTGAAGGTATTTTTTTAAACAATTTCACACACAGCCATTTAATTCCAAACTAAGCCTGGCTTGTATTATGGTACTTGTAATGTATGTAGAACTAAATGGTGGCAGGGCTTTTTCTAATGCCCGCCTGACTAGCTACCATTCTCAAGTTGAGTATCTGTAGCCAAACACCAATAGGTGTGTTCCGGCAGCTACACTTGAGAGCTTAAGATCGTCACTTAAGATCAGGTAAGATTGTGGGCACAACGCTAAACCTATAACGATTTAAAAAATATATATGTATCTAATGCAATGTATATATTTATACTATTATATAAGCATAACTACACCGAAACACAAACATACAGAATATAGTCAATACACTATCTCGAGCGCATCGCATCAGTTGTCAGTTGCACGAGAGCAATTGGCGAGAGTGGACGTGTTAGAAGTAAGTGCGTGCCGACCATGTGATATTCTTACATATACTACAGTACTATTACTAAAGAGCTGATGTATTATACATATATAGATATCTAACACACAAATCACAATTATACTCATGACACAAAAGTCAGTCATCTGCGGCGTTTGAACCCGAGACCTCTCGGATCAATAGTAGAGCTCCGCTCCACTCCGCTACGAGGCCAGTCAATTGAATTGACGGAGGATTTAAATAGCATAAAACTTTACGGTACTCACTCGTTAAGGGTGCTGCTAGTATTGAAAACTATCAAAAGTTTACTTGAACCCCCGATCTGAATGGTCTCTAGTAAGCCTTTATAGCCAATTCCATAGTTGTCGAATGACGTAATAAAGGAAAGTTGGGTGCGCTCATTTCTATAGATTAAACAGTGTAAACAATCTTGTAGGTCGTAAATCTCCCTAGCTTGCTTCTATGTTATTATACCCAGTCAAAACTATTCGACGCACAATGATGTATACCTTTGAGTATCTTAAAAAACACCTATATAGATAAACTTGGAATGTTTAAATTATTTAAATACAAAATTTTATCTAAATCATTGGAGCCTTTTCTGAGAAACCAATTATATATACTAACTTATAATATATCAATATGTCCAAGTCCGGTGAAGCTGTAAAAGCCGCAGCGGCTTTAGGGCCCTTAAGGCTAACAGTGTAGTCAGATCTAAAAAAAAAAATAAAAAAATATATTAATACGTTGGGACAAAAGTTCAGACACCTTTTTAAGTGTATCGCGTGCACGGAAGACTATGAGATTTGGCATGGTTAAAATTTATATGGAGAAGGAGTGCAGAAAGCTAAAATGTATATATGATATCTGTTATCTGTATATTAAATTAAATAAATGAATACTGCAAATTCTAAAGCGACCAGTGCCGTTGAACTTAGACTCCCAAAATATTGACATTGTCACTCAATGAAAAGTGACAGCAAGTGATATAATATTCATTGTTAATGCCAATGAAATTAAAATGGGACCACTATTGAGATATTCCCTATCCAACAAAAATAATGATCCAAATCAGTTCATAAACAAAGAAGTTATGGCTGAAGATCCTTAATTTTTTTTATAAATTTCATTGTCATTGGACCTTCTGCTTCGAAGGAACAAGGAAACTCTTCAAACGCATTGATGTTGGTTCCCTTTTTTGTTAAAAATTATCTTGTGTTCAAGTCCGTTAAAAATAACCTTATTATTTCATGATTAAATTACATAATGTTTATTGAACAATTTTTTACTACAAGTATTGTTGCACCAAAAACAAATAAACGAATGAAAAGTTACGCAAAACATTTTAAACTAAACCACACACCAGAACATGTTGAAATTCACTCATTTCCCAACGAAATTGAAGTGCAGAACTTGTTCCACAGAGCCCGTGAAACCGAAAAGGGACCGAAATGAACAAAGCGTGCTAAGCAGTAACACTTGCTCGTGTTTAGAGGAATGTTCGCGGGCTTTACATGGGACAGAGCATAGCACAAAGACCACTTCACGGAAATGAAAAATATTTTTTTAAGCGCTTTGCATCCCACTTCTTGTAGTCTACAGGAAAATAACATTTATTATATACAACTAACTTGTCAAAAAACTTACAGACCGCCTGATAGTAAAAGGTTACCATAGCCGGATACTTGTAAGATCATAGTTTTAACAAGCGCATTGCCGAGCTTGAACTCTCCTCCACGAGGAATTCTAGAAACCCTACCGACCGCAGGAATACAATGCAAGGTCTTCTGTAGGGTGGGGTTATTTCACCAGTAGGGCTGGCACAAGTAGAGAGAACTATATAAATAATTTTCTCTTTATTCTACATCCTTTTTTATGTATTTTAAATTAACATCACATGGTATTACATATTTGGGGATGATTTCGTTATTTATTTTACGGGTTATAAATGATGAACCAATGAAGATTAATCACCGCTCGCTCACAGAGACAGTCTTTTCATTGAAAGAAAAATCTAATACTGTGAATTTTGTCTAGTGCTGTCACCCATAAAATTGCTTCAAGACACAAAGCTCTTAAAAAGTCGTTTCATAGAATTTATTGACAATATACATCTAAGTAAAAATGTTACGACGTAATATATTTTATGCTAGCTTTTCTACACCTCCCAGTCTGCCACAAAATTCTTAGAAGGAACTTATGTTTAATTTATAAGAGATACATAACAAGGAAAAAGGATTTTTTTTTAAACGTGATCAGTTTTACATGGAAATAAATAAATACACTTATTTGAATGTAAATATCGTCAATATTAACCAAAGGATTATAAAAAAAAAACAACCAATAGATATTTACCATGTGTAATATAAGTCAGGTAGGTATATTTATTGTATATTAACTGTACTCATGGCTTCGCTCACGTGGACTACAATATGCCCGCGCGAATCTTGCTCGCCCACTCTCGGCTATTTTAAAGATAAAAATGTTTATAATGTGCGTGTTTCTTAGAAGATAAATATATACTCCCTCAGACTTTTTTGTAGATCTTTTTAATGCCTGTCGGGAACTCTAATTCTTTTTCTAAAATAAAAGTAGCCTAAGTTACTACCTATATCATCAGATATCTATTAGTGAAAGTCCCGTTAAAATCGGTCCAACCGTTTCGGAGATTACCTGGAAAAAAAACAGACAGACAAACAAAAATTGAAATACCTAATGGACTTTTTGTTATACGTATCGTATATACTTTCATATGCGTTTATTATGACATTACAAACAGACACTTCTATTTTATTAATTGTATAAATGAGGTAAATAAAAAAAATTACCTAATGTTTACCACAGTTTCATCAATGTTAAATTTATTTGACTAACTCTTCAGCGGGTTGCTTTCAAAGCACCCATATAGCCTATTACTCTTGTCACCTCCCGTACTTGCGTACAACTTTCCAGATTGCTTGGCGCTCATGGTTACTGCACCAATCTTGAGACTCGAAGCGTGAATTTATATAGCCTATAAGTTAGTTATAAGTAAGTATAGTTAGTCTATAGATAGATAAAAAATGTATTTAATATTTTTAGGATAAGGGAACCTACAATTCAAGTGTATGCATTTAATTTTGTAAAATAAATTAATTACACAGAGAATTTTGACCCACGGACCAATTAAATTTAGTAAAAGGTTGAACCATGGAACTATATGCATTGAATTAATAATTTTAATATTTACCTTTATATTTAAGGGCACTTATCTATACATATAATAAAAACGTAACTGATCGATGTCTGTACATAGAAGATATATGAGAAAAACTATTATTGGGGGTCTCTATAAACGCAGGAGAATCCAAAACAATGATTGTTAGAATTTTTGTCTGTTTGTCTGTTTGTCTGTTTGCCAACTTTTGTGCGCGCTAATCTCAGAAACGGCATGACCGATTTGGAAACGGTTTTCGCTAATATATTCTGGTAAGGTTCACTTAACATTTAGTGTTTGTTTTACTTCAATAAGTTCATAAATAAAAAAGTTATATCAATTTAAAAAATCACGTCCAACATTTTTTTGATAAAAATGCTATAAAATAGCTCTTCAGTTGAATTGACTGAAATTTTAGCTATATGTATATTATGGTTTGTATAACGATGATGATCGAAACCTTTGATAAAGTTAAAAAATGAAGTATTTAATATAATCAATATAAGTTGACCTCAGATCTATGTGTTAAATCATATTAAAAAGGGGTCTGCATAGGCTGGATATTGTCAGTTGAATATAGCTGCGCCGCTGCTAGGGATGGCAATTCATTTCGAAAATGATTGATTCGAATCGAACTCTTATGAATCGATTCCCAAAAAAATCGATGTCTAAAAGATCGATCTCTCAAAAATTTATCTTTTTTCGATTCACTTTCGCATTTGTATTAACAATATAAAAATCCCTAAAATAGAAAATTAAAAGGGAACCACAACAGTCGATCTTTTGTAATTTTTACCTTAATAAAGTATCAGTTATTATAGAGAAACATAGAAAGGTATAGAGAGAGAGAATTTATTACAGGTATATAGTGAAAGAGAATTCATTTCAAAAATTAATTATTATAAACTGTTTTCGTTAATTTGGTGTTGGGTAATAATTTACTGTTAGTATTTTAATTGGTAAATGACACTATAGAAAATTACAGCATAATTAATTGAATAATCCATACATACTAATATTATAAATGCGAAAGTAATTCTTTCTGTCCCATCTGTTGCATTTTCAAGCCTAGACCGCTGAACCAATTTTGAAGAATTTTGGTTGAGAAAGGTCATTGGCTACTTTTGGAAATAAAATTAGAAGGGGTGAAATGGGGGGTGAAAGTTCGTATACAGAACCTAATTTTGATGAATTTTGATATAGAGATATGTAGGAATTTGGTGGAAGACTTTGGCTACCTTATGTGATGAAAATAAAACTTTAATGGGTGAAATAGGGGATGAAGGTTTGTACGAAGAACCCGTTAAACCAATTTTGATGAATAGAGATATATTGGACCTTGGAGACGGACATAGCGTACCTTATGGCGCAAAGTTAAAATATGAAGGGGTCAAATAGGGGTTAAAATTTTGTATGAAGAACCCACTATTTCTCAATTTAGGGATATGAAAATTCATATTTATGATTTTAGGAAGAAATAAAAGGGTTTCGCGTTTTTGAAAAATGAATTGGCAGGGTGCTACAATAAGCTATGATTTACAATACCCTACACATAGAGTGATAAATCCATCTATGATTTTCTATTGCTTTGTCATGTTTAGAGATTAGTCAGTGTTTATGCAATAATATAGAGGGGTGGTAGGTATCGCGACCACCATACAAATAGCGATAAACCCAACTATGAGTTTCTTTTGGTTCATCGTGTTCAGAGATCAGTCGGTGTATATGCAATAATATAGTGGGGTGGTAGGGATCGCGACCACCATATCTACATCTATCTATACATATAATAAAAACGTAACTGATCGATGTCTGTACATAGAAGATATATGAGAAAAACTATTATTGAGGGTCTCTATCAACGCAGGAGAACCCAAAACAATGATTGTTAGAATTTTTGTGTTTGTCTGTTTGCCAACGTTTGTGCGCGCTAATCTCAGAAACGGCTTAACTGATTTGGAAACGGTTTCAACTAATATATTTTGGTTAGGTTGACTTAACATTTAGTGTGGTTTTACTTCAGTGAGTTCATAAATAAAAAAGTTATATCAATTTTAAAAAGCACGTCGAACATTTGTTCGATAAAAATGCTATAAAATAGCTCTTCAGTTGTATTGGCTGAAACTTTGAAACTGGTTTGTAAAATGATGATTATTGAAAGTTTACATAAAGTTAAAAATGTACAGTTTCAGAGAATTTGGAACTTTCCAATATGAGTTGACCACACATCTATATAATAAATCATATTAATATGTGGTCACCCTAGGTTGAATATAATCACGCAAGCAAGTCGAGTGCCGCATCGCTGCTAGGTAATTCATTCCGAAAAAGATCGATTCGAATCTAACTCTAATGTATCGATTCACAATAAATCGAGGTCTAAAAGGCCGATCTCTCCAAAAAATTAACCGTCTTTTATTCACTTTTCAGATTTGTGTTAACAATATAAAAATCCCTATTATAGAAAACAAAAAGGAAATCAAAACAATCGATCTTTTGCTATTTTTATCATGCTAAAGTATCAGTTAAAGAGAAACAAAGAAAGGTGTAGAGAGAGAGGGAGAATTAATTACAAAAATTTATTATTATAAACTGTTGTCGTTATTCTGCTATTGGGTAATTTACTGACACCATAGAGAACGACAGCATAATGAATTGAATAATCCATACTAATATTATTATAAATGCGAAAGTAACTCTGTCTGTCCTGTCTGTTGCATTTCATGCCCTGAAATAGACGATGAAGGTTTGAACGAAGAACGCATGAAACCAAATTTGATGAATTTTTGATATAGAGATATATTGGACCTTAAAGAAAGTCATTGGCTTACCTTATGTCGTGACAATAAAACTTTAAGACGTGAAATAGGGGATGAAAGATTGTATGAAGAACAAACTATTTCTAAATTTAGGGATATGAAAATTCATATTTATGCTTTTAGGAAGAAATAACAGTGTTTCGTGTTTTAAAAAATAAGGGTGATTTACAATACACATAGACTGCAACCGTTGATACTAAGAAAAATGTTCCAGAGACATAAGCTTACATTATACAAGATATATGTCCGTCCTATCATGACATATAAGCTGCGCTACATTCGCTCATACGTCAAAGATCAACATTAATAAATTCCAAATCCTCTAAACCCGATTCTTACGTAAAATTAACAAAGCCCCTTGCTACGTTGGTCGAATTGTAAATTGAATATCTTACGCGATCGTACTTCGACACTGCTTCGAATCACGTGAATCTGTTGGTGAAAGCTGCCGCGACTTAAACCCCAAAACCGAACATCCCACGCGAACAACTCCGGCCGCGAATATCTTCACCGATCCCGTTTATAAGATCGAGGAAATAAACAAATATTACTCCACCGTCTCTCCAAACAAAGCGTGCTCGCGCCCACGCCCGCGAAACCACCGTTCCCTCCACAGGGGATGGGCGGCTAATTTCGCTCCCGCAAACCCGTCATGTCCTCCCTCTCTTACGTCAACTCTATTAGGTCAACGGACCTAGGTCCGTTCCCTCGGTGTAGGACTCTTGAGTCATGCAGCCGCCCGCGCGATACTGGTGACACTGCACTTGCAATCACGTAGCTACCCACACACATCATTACACACAATATGTACATACATACGTGCACACCACATAAGTACATAGATCCTGTAAGGGACCTTTTTTTCTTCTTTTTTTACGATAGTTACTTTCGATCATGTTTCCAGGATACTAAATACATATACACATGTTCATTCCTTTCTCCTAGAGGCAGGGACATGTTATATGTATGTGTTAGTTTAGCTCAAATTTTCTACAGATAGGGAATTAGTCAGTTCGCGACCTTTTCACAATCACGGTAACAGCCCAAGCCGACGTCCGGCCACTTTGGCACCTTTGTGCGCATGTTGCTCACGCTTTCGCGGCTGAATGCCTTAAGCGTTCGCCCCCAAGCCTGGTGAAGCTGTCAAAGCCATCAGTGGCTCTATTTCTTTAGGGCCCCTTAGGCTAACAGTATAGTCACTGAGAAAGAAAAAAAACAACTATAATTTTCTTTTGGTTTATCGTGTTCAGAGATTAGTCAGTGTATATACAGTAATATAGCGGGGTGGTAGGGATCGCGACCACCATAAATAGTGTTAAACACATGTATGATTTTCTTTTGGGTTGTCGTGTTCCGAGGTCAGTCCTTGTATATCTATCTATACTATTAATAATTTAGTATAGCGGACGAGTTTTTTTATTTGTTTGTTTAAACATGGTAATCTCTGGACAACGGGTAGCAGTCGGATTCGAAAAATTCTTTTTGTATATGATAGCCAGATTCACGAAGAATAGTATAGGCTATCTGGAACTAAGCTAAACCTCTCAGCTAGCCTTAAATATTGATTTTTGTTTAAGTAAGTCGAAATGAAAGTGTTCCCGAACTGCTTTATCCGCATGCGCTGGCGTAATGGTTAGTGATACGTAAATATAATATTCTACAAAAATATTGTTCTTTAGTATATCTAACAAAAGTCTCCGGTAACATATGCCTATTTCTTAATAGCATAAGCCACAATAAGGTATTTTGCGTGTTTTTATGTTGAAGATTAAAAATTGATTTTGAGCTTTATTTGTAGGCTTATTATATTAATCCTTACGAACCAAAGTTATTTCATCATAAAGACAATTTAAATTTTTTTTCTAGTATGTAATTAGGACACATAGTTTAGGAGAAAATGAAAAATTAAAATACATAATTTGTACTTGCGAGAAGTGATAACAATTATGATTACACGGGTACGTCGCGTTGGCGGTGCGGTATTTGTTGGATAAAAACTCGGGGGAAACCGATGGGCACAGCTAGTTTCTAATATATGAAGTTGATAAATATGGGTTTCTAACTTTGATAATTTAATTTGTTTTTTAATTAATTTACTACAAAAATAAAATATGACTATAAAGTATTGGATACCATCCAACTCGCCGCCAGAAGGAAAATTAACCAAGAAGACTGGCCGCATTACCTCATATTATAGGAATGCTTATTCGTCGATCGAGGTATTGGCCAGCCCTCTGGTCACGAGATGTGTCAATTATTGTTGACTTTCGAGTTCTTTACAGAGGTTGTGTGCACTTGGACCGCCTTTATAGTTATAATACTTTTGACATTTACAATATCTGTAGTACAACTAATATTAAATCTACTTTAGCTTCTTAGATCTGTATTATATAAAAATCTTTGATACAATTTCCTCAAAAAGTGCCTTCAGAACAAAATTTAATACGGTTTTTAAAATTGAATATAGAACTTAGTTTTTTATGTCTATATTAATAAATATTTTACAGACAGCTACATCAATTCAACGACGCAATTATAGAAAAATGTTTCATTAGTATATATTTATTTATATCACAGACCATTCAAACAATTTAAATTAAATACTGGACATTCGTCATAACTGCACAGTGAAAAGCACTCAAAACACTCTAGTGTACTGAATTGTAGTTGAAACCTCTCAGGCGCGTATTCAGTACACTGGCTCGTCTATAAGTTCAATGCCTATTGGTATATTTATTTATGTTATAATTTAATTATATTATTATTTTTAAATTACGTCAGTTATGTATATAATATAGGAAATATATTTAAAAGAAATGTGTAGCTATTCAAATCTGTTTTTTGATATTTACTATTATTGTTATGTATAAAGTTTATTTTAAAAAAAATATATTTTTTACTTCTGCGACTAATTTACTTTTCCTCATTAAGCGTCTGTCATAGAGTGACGTAACGGGATTTTTGTCCGAAACGAAACACCTACAGCCGTTCCCGGACCGGCTAAACTTATTTATACTCATGTATAACCTTCCGAGCTTCCAACCGTAAAATTACTTAGGGACAAAGACCTTAAAGTTCAAAGTTTTTCATATTACTTTAATTTAAAAAGCAGGGACAGTTTTGATCTCACTTTAAGTATTGTGTTCATTACAGTTGTTTCTAAAGATCAAGTTTAATTAACAATACCCATGCTTATGTAGTATATTTTAGCACAGATATGTACCATGCCAAGGTTGGTTTTACGTTATTGGGAACTAGTTTACAGAAAAGTATAAATAAGTATTTTATAAATTATTTAATAACGCAATCGTTGTTTTCCTTCTGTACTTATAATAAAATATAGAAATTTTTACAGTACAATGAGATGTGATGTTTTTAAAATGATATATATATGAATAATATTTGACCAAAAAAATGGCATTTCATATATACCATTGATAAATAAAATAACTTTTGAGATAATATGAGTTCTTTAAAAGTTGTTTAGAGCTTTTTAATAGGTTTGTGGAAGGCAATTTCTTAAACTATCATACAATTTTTTTAATTATTTTAATGATTGAAAGCTATCTTGAAACTGATGATTGTGGGCTGCTTTATTGTATACAAAACCTATAATATACACGAACGAGGTCACAGTCAATAATCTAGCTTCATATATTATTTATAATCTCATATTATTAAGTGAGCAATTCTTGTATGAGTTCGTTTGTTTGTTTGGTTGAACGCGTTAATCTCAGGAACTACTGGTTCGAATGGAAAAATTATTCCCGTGTTGGATAGTAAATTTATCTAGAAAGGCTATGCCTACATAATATCACTCTACAATCAATAGTTGCGGATCATTAATGAAAATTGTTGCAAAAACGGGGAAAATTTATTCCTTTTGAGAGCTTCCATTGCGTGCGCTGCGTAAATAGTTAAAGTTACCTAACAATTATGCGTGACGGAATTATTTTTCTTAAAAAGTTCAAAAAAAAAGTCCGGGATAGCATATGTCTATCTTTTAAGGTTAACTAATTATAACCTTTTTTAAGTTAATAAAATTTGTATTAAAAATGCTTTATTTACGAAGGTGTTTTTATTTATAAACATGGTATTAATCCTTATAGTAAGTATTAAGTTATTCATCAGTATTTAATTTTGTACAAAATTTACCTTTTCATCAATTGATTTCAATTAATATCTTAGGAGATATCACAGTCTTAAAATAACTCCGCAGCAAAATAAAGAAAGTTTCAGCTCCTTTAGAATTGTATTATAGGTGACTACGACCCACTCTCTCTAACTCTCTCTCTCTTATGTGACGCAGACGAAGTTGCGAGGGTCAGCTAGTTTATGTATAAAGTAACTGGACGTGCGGCTGCTTTCACGTGAATGCCGTCGACCCGGCCACAAACAAATTTTATTGACAGACCGACAGACAAAAGTAAAAAATAAAAATTATTATAAGTATCGGATATATTTTCATATGCATTGAGTAAAAAGCTGTTATTTTGATATTAAAAATACTTCAATTGTATGTATTTGTATAGATTGGTTTCTCAGAAACGGCTCTAATGATAGGGTTGAACTATTTTGTTAATCTAAATTGTATAATCTAACTGTATTTAGGATTCATGTTTTCTTTTTACAAGTCACTGAGCGAAGGTCGATCACTCAGGTGATAGGAACGACATTTAAATCTAGATAAACTTACAATTGCTGTTATATATCTTAGTACATAATATTCTGTTGTATTCTATGCCAGTGTCAAATAAACTACAGAAATAACAGTGCTTATGTTACGAGTCATGCAGTAGAGACGTGCTTCAAACACTGTACCTACACATTGCCGAAGCAATACAATTTATTTTTCTAAAAATTACATTTTACTACGGTCGGAATTTTCAAGTATCGCATCTGTGATCTTATGTCTCCGAGATATTTTTACAAATTTGAAAAGAACATAAAGTTATTTTACGATATACTTTGAGAGAGTAGTACCTACGAGAATTCAATGTACTAACCAAAAACGTATTTGCAATGGCACAGCAATCTAAAGCGGATTTGCCATTCTTAGCCTTCGATACTATGCGACGCCATCTCACTTTATATCTGCAACATTTAATAGGTATCCAGGCAGATAAGTGTGTGTCCCAGACATATTTCTTCTCTTTCATTCTACCTTTTCTTCCTTTCTTTTTATATTCTTTATATAAAATTAAAATATGATTAGTCTTCGCGTTTACTTCGGTTTTTTAAATATTATTATCTCCTAAAACTTATATTGTGATAAGTAAAATTTTTAAAGTTAGGTAATGAAAACGTAGTCTAATTATGATATTCGAATTCAGTTTTTTGATGCTACATTACCTACTCAATAATTATGTTATTATTCTACTTAGGGATGATTTTTCCACCAATAGATAACTTTATTTGTGGAATATTTTTTAAACTTTGACTAATTTTCCATACATTATCTCAAAACGTCAAAATTATTCCACAAATATAATTAAGTGGCGATTGAAAAATCGAACCTTATGTAATCATAATTACTAGCGTTCGCCCAATGGTCGATATTCGAATCATAAACTATTTTCTGTTTGACATTTGCAGTATGGACCTAAATAATGAATATTATATCACTTGCTGTCACTTTTCGTAAAGTGACAATGTCAATATTTTGGAGGGTCTAAGTTCAAGGGCATGGTTGTGTTAGGATTCGCAGTATTAATTTATTGAATTTAATATATTACTAACAGATATTTTAAATAAATTTTAGCTTTCTGCACTTCATCGCCATATAAACTTTAACCATGCTAAATCTTAACGCTTAAAAAGGGGTACAAAGTTTTTGCTGCACGTATTAATATAATGATTTGTGAATCTGTTCTATAGTTCTGTCTGTAGATGCTTGTTATTTTTTTCAAATGTTGTCATCGATGTCTTTTTATAGGACTCACTGGACTCTATTTGACATTCAAAAATTATTTATATGTCCGTTTGTATGGATTTAACTCAAAACCAGCTTGACCAATTTTAATAAAATGTTGTTCAAGTGCAGTTCTTGCGTCAGGTTTAGATCGTTTAAAAAAAACATTTTTATTTATTCTAAAACGGTTTTGATGAAATTTTCTATACAGAAGTATATTAGGTCATTCCAAAATTTACAGGTAACAAAAATCATCAATTACTCCAAAGGAAATCATCTATACTGTATACAGGACGACGTTGAGTTTTATAATATGTAAAGACTATACATATTTTAAAACTCAACGTCTGTCTGTCTGTCCGTTTATGTTGTTTTCGCGCGAAAACCACCTATACAATTTGCATATTTAAATTTATATCTATGTTATATGTGGCCAGGTTGTAGGATACATTTTGTTGGATAAAGTAACTTACGAAATAAGTAATAATAGTTATGAATCAATTCGAAAAAATAACGCTTTTCGGGAACTAAAATGGCTTATACTGAGTAAATTATTAGAAATATATAAATTAATGTACTACATAATTATAGATTTTAAAAAGACCTACAAAAAACGTCAACGATAGCATATGTATCTCATCGAAAGAACACCTATAATAAGCATTTTTATCTTTGGCGGGTGACCGCCGTGGGTGGGAGTAGGGGTAGTATGGTTCGCGCGTGCGCTTGAACGTCAGCATTCTGTAGTTCACGCGAGTGGAGCCACGGGTACACCTAGTAAAAATATGAGTAAAAATAAAATTACGTGACGTAAATAGCTATTGCGCAGAAAAAGTGCCCAAGCGCGGGTACGGGAGTTTATTAATAAAAATTTGTCTACGACAATTAACTGCGATATACTATGTGGAAGGGTATTTTCTCATTTTCGTCTGGCTAGCTATCACCCTAAAGTTGGAAATCTGTTACCAAGCACTTGTAAATGTGTTCCGGCACTTGAGAGCTGGCCCTTCTAAGCTTAGCGTGCTACCATCGTCGGTCATATACCCAATGGACACGTTACCTTATTTTAATTTACACATACATCATGTGTGTCATACTTACATAAACTTTACACAAATGCCAAGGTCATGTCAAATTTAGGTCATGTGTTCACTGGGTAGTCTCTTACCGTCTGATACCGTCGTTTCTAGTAAAATGCTAAGCCTATAAACAACTTAAAAAAGGTACTGTTCAAACACTGAGATAATATTATTAAAAGGAACACCACAATATACTAAAAAACAATACGCGTGCGTCACCATACACATGATAGACAAAAAACTTCTTAAAAAGGGAGACGCGGATAACCTAAACTGTGTATTAAATATACAATGTATAGCGGTCTTCCTGCTTCCCTCTATGTTATATCTATCTTCTCTCTCATGTAACGAAATGTGCCTAAACGTGACGTGTCCTTGAAAGCTCACTCTCAATTCTCGTCCAATGATTGAATCGCCCATTAAGAAAGTTTCACTTCAAAAAGTGTTATTATAAATCAAACAAATATCAGAGATACGACAAAACTTGAATCAAAGAAAAAACATTATTAACTCAACTATTTCGTAAATTTTAAGATTTTATCAAATGGTGATAAACGAGCAGAACCAAACAAGGCCGGAGATTACGCGAATTATATTTAATGATAATTGAGATTTTCATTTAATTATTTTTAAACGAAGTTACTTATCCTGAGATAAGTAACTTCGTTTAAAAATAAATAATAATCAAATCAGAGTCGTGAAATTGGCTCAACTGTGTTATGACTAAATTTATACGCACTGTTGTATGTACAGTAAGAGTGGTCAATGATTTGTTTCTTGCTGATTTGGAATTTTTTTATATTTATTTTTTTTACTTTTTTTTTATAATGTTTTTATTTTAATTTTTTTTACAAACATTTTATTAATTCATTCATTCATTTTATCATTATAAAAACATAATGAAATTATACTTATTCAAAATTTAATGTAAGTAAGATAAGTATGTAAGTAGTAGTAAGATGAAAATCCTAAATCAGCGAGACTTGAACCATCAACCACTCGTACTATACATACAACAGTGCGTACAAGTCTGGTTGTCACATAATATACAGCGAATGGGACTTCGTTACTACCGGAATATACCGGATGTTCCACGACAACTCTCGAGGTTTTTTTTAAATTATACATCTATTTTAATAAATCTGTGGTTCTGTAAAAGAAAAAGAACACTGATCAAAAATATAAAATTAATAACTCTGGCATATATGCCAATTGACGTACATTTTTTTATAAATTAAGGGAGCCAAAGGATTTAAAAACCATTTTCTATGTCCATCTGTTTCGATTTACCTCAAAAACAGATTGACGGATTTTTATGAAATTTTGTACACGGGAAAACTTCTATTATTTATTCCTTTATTGATAATTATAAAAAATGACAATAATAATTTTATAAATGGTCAAAAATATATATTTTTTTAACGTTGGCCGTCACGGTACGCCCGATAGATGTAAAACATCTTAGTGAATAAAAGAAAGAAAGAAAGGAAGGAGGAAAGGAAGGAACGGAGGAAGGGAATAAAGAAACATTGAAAACTAAAAATTTAAGAACATATAATGTGGCGATGGCTCGCCACGGCCTATATCACCACGCCAACAATCAGGTTTACCCTCGCCAATTCATAGTGCATATATTTCATCATATAGCGTGGCGATGCGTCACCACGGCTTGTATCGCCACACCAACAATCAGGTTTACCCTCGCCAATTCATATTCATAGTTCATATATTCTATAATATAGCGTGGCGATGCGTCGCCACGGCCTATATCCCTACGCCAACAATCAGGTTTACCCTCGCCTATTGATGTTTCACATCAGAAATGTTTATGGGGATATGGCTTCGATCTCATCTGATGGTAAGTTCACTCTTCGCCGGAGACCCTCAAGTTATAGGATGGCGGGAAGATAGACATCGGGAGAATCCTTAGCCGTTCGCGTAATGAATGACGAAGCAAAAGGTTTCGTGCGAATTGGAGGAATGTCCTCCACATAAGGGCGGAAACCGTCACGGCGTCGTTAATCTTTGATAATAATAAAATTCCGCCATAATTAATTTATTCATGTGTGTGGTCATATTTAGTTTTTAGGGTTAATTAAACGTAATAAAAGTATGTTTAAAATGATAGTCATTAGTCATTACGATTGTTCCCATGCTTCCTGACCCTCTAGGATTTTTTTTGCGATATTGCTCTATAAAGGTAGGCTACTACCAAACAGTAATGAAAATTTATTTTTAGATTTTGACGTGTTACGGTTAGTTACGATTTTTCCAGTTTGATAAAAACCTTTTTAACTTTTATTTCAATTTCATTTACTCTAAGGGCCGATTTTTCAATCGTTTGTTAAATATCTTAATTTGGGGAATAATTTTTACATTTTGACGGATTATGTATGGAAAACATCTCAAAATCAAAAAAATATTACTCATAAAAATTTCTCTGTTTCTACACCGCTAACGTTGGCCATAGCGTCGCCACTCCAATATACGCCAACATTGGGTCTGACTTACCGTATTAGATATTTCACATCAAAAATTGATGAAATTTTGTACACGGGAAGAAGATATATGTCAATTTCCAATTGATAGACTATATTAATTATCAATATGAGTAATAGTAAAATTAGTTTAAAAAAATTATTACTGCATAACAAAGGCGTGCAGAGCCGCGGGCGCACCGCTTGTAATAAAAATATAGAAATTATGTAGAATATATATTGTTGTATAGAGAGAGGTATTATAAGAAAGATTTATCCTTTTAACAGTAATGAGGTGCTCCCTATTTTACATTTTTTGATTTCAAATTAATCCAATATAAAATATTCAATGAACTTAAGCCTATAACAAAGTAACAGTTATGCAAGTGTACCGCTTCATTAAAATGTCGTTCTGTAATAATTGTGTACACAAACGCACCTGCGGTCTATTGAGGGCACGGTTTATTTGCCAATATCGCTTTTAGATCACTACCTATGAACAAAACGTTGTTCTAAAGCTCTAAAAGTTCTAAATCTTAATCATCTGCCATGTGATGTTTTTTTATTTATTTCAATTCATGTATCTAAGTTATTTGATCCTGTATTATGTAATGCTGACTTTGTGAATATTTCACACATTATAGAATGTTAACTATCTAATAGCTGCCATATATATATCACTATATTGTCAATAGATGGCGTCTTAAATATATTTCATTACCATCAAGATATAGCATTCCTAATGAAAAAGTTTTAAATCTTTTTTAATAAAACATTAATTCATCAGTAGCAAGAAAAATAAGGTTTAAAATGATGCTTGAATTATTAATTTTGACAAAGAATTAAAGGAGATCCAGGAAAAACACCTTTATGAAGTAATTATGTTATATATTGGAGGTTTTTACGAGATGTAATTTAGTTAGTGCACAAGTGGATTATAAACAATATCTAGAAACGTGCATTTTGTGGACTTAAACAACAGCAACTTAACTTGTGAAATTAACAGTATCTAAACATAGGTAGGCAGAAAGCCAATATTAAAATTAAAAAATCCGAAATAAAAATGAATGAACAAATATTATGCATAAATTTGTGACTGTTTTATGTTGTGTCAATGTGTCCTTTTTATGGGTTATTCTACAGTACACCGAACAATTCCATTCTATAACATGTATTTCACACTTGACAATGGCAAAATTGCCTACATATGTAGAAAGCTAAAATTAAAAAAAATATAGTTACCTTTTTTTATTTTGATACAACTAAGGAATAGTTAATTAACTATTAAAAGATATTAAAACAAAATAAATCGATTCTCTTGATAATAAACGACCTAAAAACATAACAAGAAGACTATGAAATAAGCTAATTCTTTTGATAGTGCTGCAAAAACTTTGCTTAAGTCCTAAACAAATAATAGTTGAGTGAAATGTTTTGTAATTCATTAACAAGCTCTTACTAACAATGTTTGCTTTACAAGTGCCCGCTGTAGTCACTCTGTTGTAGTTTTATCGCTCAAAAGAGCAAAATAAAATGAATACATTTCAAGTAAAAGGATCATTTTTTTTAATTTAATACACAAATTGTGAGCCAATTATATTAAGCAATCTAGTAGATATTTACTAACTTATATAATGAGACTAACATCTGGTAAAAATTTTGTATACGGTAAGTAGAAGTCGTTCCATAATTGATAAGCTATAAGGAATTTCAAATATATTTTTAAAATTGTAAAAAAAAAGTATTAATTCTCAACCAATTTTGACAAAATTTCGTAGAGAGGATGTGTATGTGATTTCTGAATTGATAGGTTATAAGAATCGTTAACAAGAATTTCAGACATAAAAAAAGAACAATTTTGATTATTCCCAATAAATTATCGTGAAAATTGTACACGGGAATTACATGTTAATCCACAACTGATAGGCTATATGAATTGTCTACAATATAAGTAAAAATAAAATTACGCGATTTAAAGAACTACTACGTAATAACAAATGCGTGCGGAGCCGCGGGCACACCGCTAGTATATTATATAAATGTAATTGGTTTCTCGGATATTACTCCAACTTTAAACTTTGTATTTGATATAGGTAAACGTTTTAGAAATGATTTGTTTTTTCGAAAAATGTTATCTATCGTGTAATTTAAAGAAATATTATTGTATGATAAATATTTTATAAAAACATTATTAATTAAGTATAATATAAAAAGCACGATAAATTCAGGGTCACGCAGGCCCATGCTTTTGAGGAGCTACATCATTAATGATTGACAAAGATACACGGATCATATAAACCTTTATTACTAAGCGTTGAGTATCCCTTTAAAATCTATATTACACCGATAAATTTTACATGGGTAGCAATTTTTAAAACATGACTTTTTCTTCTTAAGGCAGCACTAACAATTCTTAAAAACTTGGTTAATTATAATTTTGCTTTAGTGAATATAGTATAGGGAATTCAAGTACCATTAATCGAACACCAAGATAATTTCACAATTGAAAATGTTATGTTTATTTATTATTCATGTATATATTTGTAAGTCTAATATTAATAAATAATCAGAAAACCCCATTATTAGTAAAAATATAAAGAAAAGATTGAAATGGAAACTTTCAGGTATAGTCCGTAGGTAAGGTAATTGTTTAAATTGATAACTTGCAACTTGTATAAAAAAGCTCAATAGCTACAGGACTAATTTATATACTATGTGCAGAGAATCTAAACATGATTACAACTTATTCTCTGGTGACTTACCAGCATTATGATTAATTATGTAGTTTTTCGAATGTACAAAATTCAATTCCAGAAATAATATTTCCTAGTTTAGAACTCCGCTAGTACAACTCTGTGAACTTCAAATAATACGTCTATGGCTATCACTGAGTCATCGTCACTCGGAATTCGGATTTCACATTCCAGAATCATTTTAGAATGTATGAAACCGTGCAAGATTTGACGTCAGAATTACAACGCGCTGTTGTGGTGTCATTAGCAACATACACTCACATGGGTTATTTCGATTCAGTACTCAGGTGTAGCAACATATCATTAAGAAATCTCAGAATTGTGGGCCTATTTGAAGTGGTTTATAAATATTTATAGGCTATAATAGCAACATACAACCTTCAACAAAAATTTGTTCTATGGCAATTGAACCTCAATGAATCAAGGAATCTTTCATTAAACCTTAGCCGCATCTGCAAGTAAGAAAGCCAAGATTTTATGAAAGTTTGTTATTAGTGCATTAAGTTAGCTGTGTAAATACCATGGTTCGGTTACTGTGGGATTGACATGTTTTTTCGATACAAAGTTCGTAAATTAAATAAAGGTAAAAAATGACTCAATCAGATAGTTCGTTTAGTATTTCCTCTCATAAATCAATTTAAAATGAGTAGTTTTCGGTAAACGTATTTTTCATAAATTGGGCTTTATTTTATGAATCGGTTTAGCTGACAAAATTGTGTCTCAGACCTATAATTATCGATAAACCAAGTAGGAAATCACCGTGAAAAGTTGAAGATAAAATATTTGTTATTGTTTTTCATGTGAAGATTTAGAGCATTACCTGTCAAGGAGATTAAAAATAAAAATTAAGTGGCAGTGCAAGGCAATAAGGTGGCCTCCCACGATCCGAGATATTGCGGACCGAGGCGGTAGCGCAGACAAGTCTGTAGCCTTAATGTTCGGTGCGTGGTTGTCCATGCTCATCGGCCGTGCGTGAGAATCCGCAATACCACGATCCGTGGAAACCCACTCTTAGATTGCAGTAAATACTCATGGAAAGTCACTTTTTTAATTATGAATTGTTTTAAGTTTATCATTTAACGTGGGCATTGTTACTCTTAATCCTTATTCCAAATTAGGCAATATTTCTGAAGTAGGCATAATTTTATGGCACATAAAAAGTATACTAAAACATTGTTCAAAGTTCAAATACACTTGCTACTACTTATTTCATTTATTTGACTTTTAAATTTACTTCAATTATCATTTTAGATATAGTTAAATTTCATGAAAAAGTTTATATATGACAAGAAATAATAGTTTAGAATTCAATTACACGTAGAAATAATAAATAAATGATAATACTATTTATTTACTTAGCATTAAAGAAAAAATAATACGATTAAATAATTCTTATTACCATAACAAAAACTCGATAAAATGTAATCTGTTATACAATAGTGATAAAACCGTAATTAGATATACGCATGTAGATAGGTAATGTATCTCATATCTCAGATAAATGACTTCCACGTAAGGTGTCATCTCCGGTAAAATGAAATCTAGGTCACAGGAAGTTTCGCCTTAACCCTGTCACAGCAAGTATACTTAATACATATTATATAGGAAAGCAATCAGTTCTTGCGCAGATCATGCGCAGTAAAATGTCACGCAATTATGCATCCTATAAACAGTAAACTTTCTACGTCACTTCTGAAAAGTAGTTTAAAAGCAACATCAAAACATTAAAAGAAACTGAACACGCTTTCTGTGAAATAAAAAATCCAAAACACGAAACAGAAAAAGAAATAACGTTTTACTAAAACAAAACGTAAACGAAGAGCAAGCAAAAAGGTTTATAGGACAAGAAAACGGAAAAAAGCAGTTGTTTGTTTATTCGTATCGTCTATTTCCTACCACTCAACTCGTCGGACGCTACCGGGGAAAAACACTGGCCATTTATCATGTACAAGAACGATCAGTGCGGGCACCTGTAGCGTGAGATTTTTTGCTACATGCCTCGTGGATATCGCGCCACGGAGCTTCAAACGCACGGGCGTCGCGAGTATAGCTACGAGCACACTGATCGCCATCCGCCCGCCCGCCCCACACTCACCATCGACCGCCCTCCCGCGACCGAGCGCGTTAGTCCCGCGCGACTTTGCCAAAAGCTTTGTTATTCGCGGGACAATTAATGCGATTGAGCCTTTTCGAGAATCGCCCCTCGATAAACTTTTTTCACAAAGAAATTAAGTATTCAGCTTATTCTTTACATGTTGATTTTTATGACAAAATGGGTCAATGCTGTACGAAACATTATTTGTTATTACATCTTCAGACTTGAGATACCCAAGCCGTGGTGCTAATGAGCGAAAAAATGGCGATGGCAGAGTAGTAGAGCTGTACAGATTTACTGAGTTACAGCCACCACATCTGTTCACTTATGCGCATTACGTTTTGATATTTATACAAGCCCGCGGTTCTGTCACTTTGCAATACTAATATAAAAATAAAAAGAACATACTGTAATTATATGCAACAAGATGGGCAGCGAGATGAGACTTGAAAATTTCTAATGTTTTATATTTGAAATTTAAAACATTTCACAGAGCGGTGATTTAATATCTATTTTGTTCGTGCTATCTCAAAAACCTTAGATGTGGCAATATTATAAAAAAACCTACATGAATCATTCTGTCAACTTCAATAAAGTCGTGTGTCTATATACATAGGCATAATGCAGTCAAATATATGTAGCTTAGTCGTAATATTTTTTTTTATCATTGAAATAAATGTATTACTTCTTTTTTCGATTTTTTATGAATTCATATTTACAATATTCAATAGTCACAGATACACTTGGAATAACATTTTACAACCTTTGTTATATCACGAAAGTGTCAAACAAGTGTGCAGTCAAGTGTGCATGATGGTAAGCAGTCATCGCAGCCAATGAACCCTTACTATACTAGATGAAGTACATAAGTAAGATGAAATACCTTATTATTTTTTCTAAAACGGCATACATTCAAAATTTTATAAAAGTGTATATACACTCAAGCATCTACTTAAGTAATAAATGATTTTCAAAGTTATTTCAGACTTCGGAATATTAAACAGGAGAGCTGAGCTGCTTACTTGGCGCACGGCGACGTTTTCTACAAAATGTAAAATTAATTATAACGCAATCCGGCCGACCTGTTGCCTTTTTGTGCATCATTTATACGGAAAATTAAAAATATGATATATTTTCAATAAAATTAAGTTAGGATATTGCATCAGAATTGATTTAAACTAATAAAAAGACAATTTTCAAAAAACGAAAACCAACATATATGATTTTGAGGAGTGTTCTATTGTATCTCAAAGGTCAAGGTCCAATGTCAATGTACAGGGTGGGCCAGAAAGGCGTACAATTTTATAAACACTCCTGCGTTTGAACCTTATGAGCGGGGGCTGTGCGGGTGGTGGGGATAAGAAGCTTGGTTCTCGGAAATTTAGTCGCGATGGATCGCTTCACCGGAGCGCGCCGTGCATTCTACGTTAAACATTATTATAAAAATGGCGATTCGTGCGCTATTGTTCGACGTTTATTTCAGCGTGAGTTTGGATTACATGACGTAAATCAGTGTCCAAAGGAAAGTGTGATTCGATCGTGGGTCAGAAAGTTCGAAGCTACTGGTTCGACTCTCAAACAGAAGCCTGCGGGACGCCCAAGTACAACAAGAACGGATGACAAAGAGCACGTAATCCTGGTCTGTCGACTCGCAAGCGATCAGCTGAAGTTGTGGTGTCCAGAACATCTTTTCGTCACATTTTGTTGAAAGTTTAAATTTGCACCCGTATAAAATTTAACTTGTACAGGAATTACTGTCAAATTACCCAATTTTACGACTATCTTTTGTTAAAACAATGTTGGAACGCTTACACTTAAATGAGCAAGTCAATAAACAGAGTTGCCGTTACGGGGCTGCAGAGAACCCACGTGCAAAATATCAAAAGACACTGCATTCGCCGAAATTAACCGTTTGGGCGGCCATATCAGCACACGGAATTATCGGACCCTATTTCTTTGAAAATCAACAAAGGCAATCTGTCACTGTAAATTCCGACCATATCCTTCCGACCTGTAACATATCCATGTTAAGGGATTTTTTCTTTCCGCAACTGCAACAATTTGAAGCCTATAATCGTGCGACGTGGTTTCAACAGGATGGTGCAACATGCCATACATCTAATGCTTCGTTGGCTGCCGTAAGCGAGATGTTTGCTGGAAAACTGATATTGCGCCGAGTTGACATTTCATGGCCGCCTAGAAGTCCGGATCTAACGCCACCGGACTTTTTCATTCCTCTTTCTAATGAAAAAAGAATCATCCAAAAGGGTTAATAAACAAAGAAGTTATGGCTAAATATCCATAAAAATATACATTCAAATTGAGAACCTCTTTCTTTTTTCTTCAATAAAAAAAATAACAGAGTGTTCAAACTAACTGAATATAAATTTGGCTTTTTTGTTTTTAATTATTGGCAACACTGCCTTCGAACCTGTCGCTTCGAAATGCTGTACTTGTACGGTCTGCACTATTTTCTTTGTTACCTAATAAAATATATAGTTTGATTATTAAGAAATACCGTCCACAAAGTAAAATTTGTGAGCTTTTATTCCAACACAGAGAATTTGAGTTTGTAAGTTAAGATGGTTTGCTATTATAATAACACCAACGCACCGATACGATTATTTCGCACATTATAAAATGTAAATCATCTAACAGCTGTTATGTTAGTTCAATATATTGTTATTCACGGGCGCCTACTACATGTTAATTTCATATATATTTATTAGGAGTAGTTTATTGTAATCATTAAAATAAACAACTCTCAAATAATATATAGGGATATGAATGCAGTTCAATGATTTTTTCTTTATCAATTTATTTAACGAAAATAGCGTGGAGCATAAGCTCATTCATTTTGATGAATAATTATGAGCATTGCCATAAAAAAGCACATTTGCGAAATTATATATATATATATATATATAATAATAAAGAAATTTAATCAATTTTAAATATGGTGTTTATATAAAAACCGTTTTTAAGTATTTAATTATAATTGTAACAATGTTTTTAAAACTCAGTTATAATACGTATTATTAAAAAAAAAAAGGATAAACCGTATTTTTTATATCAGATTTAAGTAAATCTTTTATAATTTAATGATATTAATAATTAAATTATTTTATTTCTTTACATAATTTTTACGTGTATCATATTATGAAATGTAAGAAATGTTTGTAAATTGAAAATATACAGAATAACTAAGTTGTTGCCTCAGGAAAAGATCAATAAAAGGGAGGCCTTACAATAGAAATAACGATAACATACGATGCAAATAACCGTTATATACATATACAACATAACAAAAAAATAAACAGCCAATTATCTCACTTATGTATTCTGTAGACAATATTATTAGTGGGAAATATTGTACTTGTAAAATAATTATTTTATAGGTCATTTATTTCCTTTTCTCATACAGAGTTTAGCATCGGCCTTTACGACAATAAGTAATCGGATCAAATATTAAGAATTCATTAGTTACCAACACCCACTCGGCTGCCGATCAATCAAGAATGCGACGTCAAGCACCTGCTCCCGAAACGGCTTTGTTTAAATTGGATTTTCGATTTGTACCTTCGAAACTTTGCGAACAATTGTTTTTTTTTATGATTCTATCGGTAAACATTTTATACGTTAATCCATTCGTCCGGTTTATTGTGTGTATAATGATAACATCCGTTCTTCAAAATAATAAATAAGTTACTTATAATCATAACGGGGAATAACTATACTACAATTTTTATAAAGCTCAAGAGTCTAGCTGTTTATGAATGCACTAATGATTGCTCTAATACTACCACCAATGAGATTTAAAAAAGATTGAAGAAAGTGAAACTGTGAGAATATATCTACCTGTCTTTTCTAAAATCTCTTTAAAAAAATTCTAAATCAGCGCGACCCAAACTACGTACGACCACTCATACGACCAGTACGACCACTCGTACTGTACATTAAACAGTGCGTACAAGTCTCGTTGTCCACCGCTAGGCCAATTCGACGACGATTATAGTCGTGAAAATCTAGCTTTGCATTAACCGGGTCTAATGTATTATCTTATTTTCTCGCAGACTAAATGCTTCAGATGTATGTGTTTTTCTCTGTTTAACGTCGCTTTTTTATTTCATAATATTTTAAAATCACAACTGTACTATAAAAAATATTCAATTCTACTACACACTACAATCTGTGCTTACGACTTCGTCTGCGTGGTATATTTCGTATATGCAAAAACAGCAACTAAATACAAAATCTCACCTCACCTCGATCTCACCTTACGGTATTTGACCGATATAAGTTTTGAGAATACACAACTAAAATCATTTTGTATGTTAACTGATATTAACTAAAAGACATAAAGGCGTACAAAAATGTTTAGTTTAGCAATCCTTTACGAAAAGCTAATTTTATTTAATAACTTTATTTTTACAAACTTTTAATATCCAGTGAATAATAACGCTTTATAGTATTACGTTTTGAGTAATTTAATAAACACCTTGATAGCACAAAAACACTAAAATACGACATCTATCGTAGAAATTTTGATCGAATAGATATTTGTAATTATTTAATACATATAAAAATAATATTATAATATATCTGCCTTAAAATATTTAAAAATAATAATAAAAGTCCAGCCTTCAATTATTAATATACGTGCTTACAGAAAATGTACATAAGTGTGACAACAGATATCAAACCAAATTCATGATAATTTAATGCAAACTGTAAGCCGTAATCTATGAATACTCCTGGATTTTTTTTTGCTTTTGAATTTTTATTTTTTTAAATATTATAAAGATAAAATTGCATATACTTACATACATTCCTTTTTTTATATACATAACCTAAATGCAATTTATAGACCGTAAAAATGTTCAAATGCATCCTAAATGTACCTTCAGACTATAAACTATAATCATACCTAATTTCATTAAATTCAGTGGGGTAGTTTTTACAAACATACAGACAAAAATTAAGAAAAATAAAAATTTTAATGATCTCATACGCGGTAGAAGTGAAACTTCTCTATCTTTCTCTCTCTCTTCGTATATATTTCGAGTACATTAAGAATAGATGAAGGATACGGAAACTATATAGAAACGCATTCTATCTCACTCTCACACAGCCTAAAACCTATATATATATATACATTTATAGCTATCTATTTTTCGTCACACATTTTCGTTTCATAAAATCCAATTCACACAGTCTCAAAAGAAGTATCACTTCAAAAACTATCGAAATGTGTTCTGCCCATGGTAGTAAACCACCCTCGTAATATTTTTTCTCAAATATAGTGACCAATCTGAACATGTCGGAGTTAAGACCCAGAGGACAACCTAAAATTAAATAGACAGGTGTGGTCAAAAAAAATCGGTTGTCTGTAAAGTCGGTTTACTGACGATAGTTGAACGTGACAACGTCATAAGAAAATACTGATGAAATGGTATCATATTTCAAAAGAAAATTTTAATTTCATTTGTTTGATAAATATTTTGTATGGATATAGAGAAGGAGGTAAATGGAAATGACAATTTAATTTATCAAGTTACATTTATTTCTACGCATAAATAAAATTATGTCAATTTTTATTTTTTATTTTTTACAATGTACTTAGTTTCTACAAGTATGAATGTGCTTTGAGCAATTGTTTTACAACTTTTATTTACAACTTTTAAATATGTGTGATATTTAACTTCTTAAAATATGTGTTATTCTGTTGAGAATAGGACGATGATAGGAAAAGTAGGAAATGAAAGGGCCGAATGCGGAGGCCGATTGTGCCTCTTTGTCGCTCGTTCCGCGCTCTCGCTTGCACTTCAAGCCTTAAATGGAACGCCTCAGAGCGAGGTAACGCCGGATGAGTCATGTTTTTTTGTGCGTGCAGCCGGCTCCATCGAATTATAAGACGTTGTCACGTCAAAAAGATCTAAGTTCCTGCAATGTTACCGAAGACGATATGTCTAATACAGCGAAGTGGAAGTGAAGTACAAGGAGGGCAGGCTCCACTATCAGATGGCATTAGTAATTGCACAGGAGAGAGAGAGAGAGAGAGAGAGAGAGAGAGAGAGAGAGAGAGATCTTTAATGTACAGATTTCGACTCTTTACTCTCTTATAAAAGACAAGTATAAATTTACTATGAGAGCGCTTGAATGACTTGAGCAATAATGTGTGGGTGTGTTAGCGCCGGCGCGATGAAGAAATTGGGCAAATAAATATAAAGGGACACCGTACGACACAATTATTACCAATAAGTCTCGTACTAAGTAAGTGTGGTTGTGAAGCCGACTTTTGGTTTCACATGTGAAAATTTTTATGCTCTAATCATTCGCTCTTCTAATAATCTTATTCTTTGCTGTCCTGTCCATACTTCCGGTCTAGTACATTCATCTTTCTATATCCAATCTATTCTCTTATGGAATGCGCTTCCTTATGAAATCAGAATGTCATCTAATCGTTTCAGTTTTAAAGTCAAGGTACGTCGGCTTTACCAGTGTCATTTAGCAGAATTATCTGGTTACTGCTGTATTTAGTACTTAATGTTGAATAATTATACTTTTATTTATTGTATTGATATTTATGTATGATGTTGTTATGTGTATGTATTGTATATGTGTAGTATATATGTATTATATATGTAGTATATTGGTGTTGATATTTTATTTATATATTGTGATATTATATAGGTTAAACATAATTTCATAAAAACCTTACCTTTTACACCTACCAACATTTATCTCTGCATCACCTAATGGTTGACTGGCAGAGAATTCCTTAGGTATTACGTCCGCCATTGTGTATTTAACGCATAATGTGTAAATAAATAAATAAAATATATTATTAGGAAAATTGTAAAATATTAAATACGTAATGAGCTACAATTAATATTATAATATGTTGACTTTTTTCTATACGTTGGTAGACAATGTCTGTTTATCAGCTTCAATTATATATCACAGTTCGTCATGAATAATGGTAAAGCCGTATCATACCGCTCCATGTTTTGAACGGTATCCGATATCTTACTATTATGCGCCAAGCCGTGAGTTTAAAGCGCGTCACACACAGCGATGATGCTTTAATATTTATAAAATATCGCTCGCCATACAATTCAATGGATTACCATACACGGCTATGATAATATAGACTTCCATTTACAGTATCTTAAGATATCGAACGATACGGTTATTTCATCTTAAGATGTTGTGACGTTTTATAGGTGCGGGGAGAGGGGTGTCAATGATGCGACTCGCACATCTCTCTCACGAATATATTGCTATGCTTAGTGATGGTAAAAAGGTGTGATACCTAAGCAGACTTTCAAGAGACTGAAATGAATTTATATATTAACGTACCTATGTTAGCCATCTGTGATACCATATGATACATTAATAGTTTATGTTACGGTATTGTTATGGTACACACAAATGGCGTCATGGGAAAAAATCTATTATCTAACATACATTAGTGAATTATGGCAGTTATAGGATCTCTTTATAGAATGAGGAAGATGGGAAATATAGGTATTATTATATCCATCACAACATTCTTCAGCTTTGTCTTCTGTATTAGTAACAAGATTTTTTTGTTTGATTATAGATTGCCATGAGTTTTGACTTAAAGACCATAGAATATAAATTTGAAATGAATACTTTCATAAAGTAGGTATATAATAAAACTGTACGTTCTTTAAATAGCTCCAAAAGAACACAGTTAATTGAATTTTAAGTTAATATATCAAAGTTGTGATTAATTTAACTTTAGACAGATTACATTAAGTAGTTTCTCCCTCCTTCGAATGAATTTAGTTTGGATTTATTTACTTCAGTCGATGTACTCGTAGCACATGCTACGGTTCGTAAATGTTTGCTACGAAGTTACTACGACGCTACGTTATCTAAGAAACTAGTAATTTATTAATCCAAGGCTTATTTATCTACCTATTCTAATTTAATAAAGATACACAGTTTGTTTCTTTATATTTTTAACGGGAGATGATACACAAAATTCGTCCATCAATAAAATTTACTATTTTATCGCTTTTATTGCTTTACCTGATTTTCTCTTTGACATCTCGGTTGCTTGAAAGAGATTGCTGTCAGCAAAAAGGCTGTCCTTTGTAATTAGCACTCTATACATAGATTAATGATTGGTTTCCGCGCCACTTCAACTAGATACCATCGGCGTACCACGAAAATGCGGTAATCAAGCCTACGCCAAATCAGCGTACTCGAATCAATGTCATACCGATAATCCTACCCCGTTAACAAGCTTCATTACAAATAGTCACTACACACTACGATATTAAGTTGCCTTATTCTAGGAGCTATTGTTTGTAGTTAGCATGATATCTAGTTGAAGCTCCAGCGGAAATCAAGCATTAATATATGGCTGTACAATAAATAAAGTTTAGTGATATAAAATTCAGTACATACATTCTGGCGATTTCATAACAGTTCGTGAACTTTTTTACGAAATTTAGACAGATGGTTGAATATAATTTGCGACTTGTCCTTGAAGAGTCAGACAAAATTACTTTTTGACTTCGATCTTCAATACTGTTTATTGAAACATTTTATAGTCGTAAAGTGGCCTAATCAGCAAGAATATATTTATATAATTCGTCTAAAAGTATAAATTCAATGACATTTTAAAATTATTTATATCATCACCTGACAGACAGACAAATAAGAATTTGTCTTATAAACAATAAGTATTGTATATACATTTGCATATGCATTTAGTAAAAAGCTATTATTTTGTTATTACAGACACTTCAGTTTTATTTATTTCGTTGTAATAAGTCCAAAATAGGTCTGATGGTGATGTGGTCAAGTTATTGAATATTAGAAAAGGACTGAACAAGGTCTGCCGGGCCAAGTAGTTGTTAATATTTCTTCAAGAATTTGGATAGAACTATGAAAAAATATCCGATTTCCTATTACGTGTGGAAACCAGCGATCCGTACCTTTATGCTTCTTGTCAGCGACATTCTCTGTAATACGTACTACTTTACATATCCCTAAGTAACTTTATATCTGGACTCGTTTTACATTTACTGGCTAGAATTTATGTATGCAAACAAGTAAGTTGTATAAACAGCAAATACGATTTTGTTTCAAATTTTCTTTTAAAATTATTTTATTGCTGTATTCACATTAGTATACATCTAATTACTTTAAGCGAAACATATTGAATGATTTTATTTACCCGACTAAAAAAAAGGAGGGTTTATGTTATTCGAGCGTATGTATGTATGTATGTATGTATGTATGGAGGTGTAAAGAAGTAATCGTTACAGTTAAATAATCATTAAAATATTTTGTTGTTAGCATTTTAATAAACACTAAAAATAGAAAAACATAATACAAATAATTGACATATAAATAATAGTACTAACTTAAAAAACATTTTTTTATCTATTTCGGTGTATAAAAAAACATCTTTCAACAATCTGTGACATTGTAAATGACAAACAATTAACATACGAAACAAATCCAACAAAGAAAACGCAAAAAGTGAAAGTAAAACAATAACTGAACAGTTTTTGAACAAACGAACGTAGCTCGGACCGTTGAGCAAGGTCACGAGTAACTGGCTCTTTTTCAATTTTCAAACGATATTACAGACAGTGAACATCTGACTGCAAATCAGCGAGAAAAATTGTGTTATATCAGCCTTTCTCAGCGATTACAAGTTGTTTTAACATCCTAATAAGGTCAGTATATTGAAAATTATTAGGTCTATATTAATTTAATTAATATACTGTGAAATTGTATATGTGTATTGTGTTATTTTCATATATCTGCTAAAGTCAATTGGAAGCGGCTGGTTAAACTCATGGCTCTCCGTCATGAACCGAGACCCGTTTCCACTGGCAGCAGGGATGGAACTCGCCACACACATAAGCCCCTCAACTGGTAATTCCAGGTTGCAAGATTAGGGGCAGATACCCTGCATCGAAAACAAAGCCTGGGAGCTTGGTGCTGAGACCCCGTCAGCCAACGTCTGTAGTCCAGCACCAACTCAATCAACCACAGAGCAGCCTGAAGCTCCCTACCCGTAGAGGAAAAATCTCGATTTACATCAATACACCATCGGCCGTCCGTCTACAGCTAAGTGGAAACGGGCACTTTTTTATACCAAGCTGCTGACCGGGCCATCCGACCTTTAACTAACCAGGACACGTATTTTCACCCCCTTCGAGTCTCTTCTTTTCTCTTTTCTTGTTAAATTTAAATTCCTAATTAAATCAATTTCCTTTTTAAATTCATAGTTTAATTTCCCTACCTTCTTATTTTATTTATTTATTATATTACTTCTGGGCTTGTCAGCTAAGTGGCTGGCAAGATTTCACGACAGGGGTATGTATATATATGTATATTTCTTTGTTATGTATATTTAGGTAAAACCTAAATATCATATAGCCTATGTTACCTTCCACAATTAAGATGAATCTAACGACACCTCTTATGCAAAAATTCACTAAGCCGTTTAGGCTACAGAGTATCCGAAAGAATCAAACATATATACGCTCGAAAAACATAATTGTCTTTTTTCGCAGTCGGGTAAAAAGGCAGATGGAGTATGCGGAACAACAACTGTCAGATATGCATTTACCTATGTATGCTTAACAAAATTATGACGACATGACTTTCTGAGTGGTAAGATACGACAATTGTATCATTCTGGAATGCACCTACCACATTCCAGGTATACTCCTGCCATAGTGCCACTCTTAGGCATGTTGCGTTTTGGGATCAGTCGATGTTTATCCAGTAATTAAAGGAATTTTTAGAATACCTGTACCCGTCTGGCGTACATAGTGATAAGCTCGTCACAGTGACTCTCTTTTTATTTGTAGCGCTTCGTGATAAGCCAGTGGATACCTAGCTGCTAAGGTGTATCTAAAGCGATATGACAGCACCGATCGTCGATGGATGTCGTTATTTTTACCCGATTGCGAAAAAAGAGAACTGTGTTTTTCGAGCGTATGTATGTTTGTTTCTTTGGCACGCTCTGTAGCCTAAACGGCTTAATGGATTTTAGCATACGAGATGTCGTTAGATTCTTCTTAATTGTGGGAGTAACATAGGCTATATAATATTTAAGTACCAGGTCTGGGATTCAAATAAAAAGCAAAAAAATAATAGTGAAATGGTTTTGTTGCAGTCGGGTTTTGTTGTTTCCTTTTTAATAATTTAGCTTGTTGCATTGTACTGTGCTTTCACTTTATAGAGCTCCTAAAAGAAAGTTATATAAAATAACGCTACCTTATTTCATATATCCCGTACATTAATAAAACACTACAAAACTTTAAACGGTTTTCAAACAAAATTCTCAAGTTGGAGAAAATCGTCGAAACTTCCAGTTCTATTCTATAGTTGCGTTCGAACATTCGGAACTTTCACATTAATAAGTAGGTAACGTGGAATATCGGCACAGCGGTACTTAAAACTGATTTATTGTAAAAGTTACGCAAGGGGCTAACCTACCTACCTGCTGAGTTTAGCAAAACGATAACTGCTTTACATTACTTTATTTGTACACATATAAATATTCGTTTTATTTTCGTAAACGATTTAAATGGCTTACATTATATACCTAATACTTATATACACACAACTACTTTCTACCTTCCGCAGGGAACGGGCGGCTAACTTCGCTCCCGCACAACCGTCACGCGTCCTCCCGCTCTTGCAACTCAAGCCTAGGTCCGTTCCCTTGGTGTGGAGCCCTTGTGTCTTGCAGCCGCTAGCGCGGTACAGGTAATACTACACACGTCGTCGCTCCATCTTGCAGGAGGGCGTCCTACACTTCGTTTACCTAAAAGCTGTGAGAAATAAAAATTTCATTGCATATTCGTGATCCTTTCTACAAGATGTCAAACGGAAAAATAGTAAAAAAAAAACACTTGTATAGACAGAAATACAGATATATTAATATAGATATTATGTTATGTATATAAATTAACATAATACGAATTTGCCATTACAAAGCCGATATTAAGTAATTTTAGCTATAGTTTTAGCATTGCAAATTACGTTTTTAAAGTTCCGGTTAGTAATATAGCAGAAATATCAAATGCTAAAGTCATACGTTACTGGTGGCTGGGGGCGCCGCCGCATCTATTAGGATTTTAAAATATGAGTAGTATATTGTGGGTGATCTTTCTTTTTCTTTTATCTCTAAACTTGCTCTCATTAAATCGAGAAATGTTGTAAAGGTTGTATTTTATATTATTAGAAACAACTTCGGACTCTTAACATTTGCTACAAGGCCCGCGCTGGTTTAATCCGCCTCAGCTAGTAAGTGGGTAGATAAATTGGAGCAATAACAAGCAGAAGCGAGTATTTTTTGCTTAATAGGTATAATTTAATTCTAATTTTTCAAATGTTAGTGCGTTATGCCAATTTCTAGAAAGCAAGACAAAGAAGAATCTGTTATTGAATAAAATAAATCAAATGTTAAATAAATTTAAAATACCTTTTCGTTTTTATATTTAAACAGAGATATGCAACAGATTTTTATATGAAATTAAATCTTATATTGACTCAATCTCATCCTATGAAAAGCAAAGAAAGGTCGAATACGGTGTGTTTGTTTAAAATATGATGACAGTTTTCTTAAAATATCTACGTAAAACAACTAAATATCAACATTCTCTGTTTACACTAGAGATATGAAAGTAGTCTGTTCTGTTATGTTTGTACAAGTCTTGAAATCGTTTTAATCTTTTAAAACACTTTCTGTAGTTTATACACGAATCGTGTCTCCTTTTTTATTTATTTTATATTATTATAGCTGATTAAAAAAAAGAAAAAAGAATCACCATTCTCGAAATTTCTGGAATCGTCTAGAATGTGCTCGAAACATTGAGTATGTAACCATAGGTCTGAGGAAGCATTATATTTATTCACACATACAAAACCTTGTCTTTCGGATTGCGTCATCAAACAATGGTCTACAAATAGAATGTTCACTTTCTTTTATGAACGTTAACGCGTTGTTTACAACGTGTTTTACAAGTTCAAGTGATTTTAGTGATTTCGTGATCTTATTTGAGTAGATATATGCGAAAGCCGTATCCCGAGGCACGACAGTTCTGTTTTTACAAGCGATATAAAAGAAGACAACAAGAGGACCATAGAGGGAGAAACTGTAAGTACGAAAACACTACATTCGAAGAGCGATTTGTGAGTTTGAATTGTATTTTTAAGTACGAATAAATTATTAAACAGCATTTTAATTTTCACCGGTGTAACAAAATGTATTTATGTACCTAATCATTGAATTGCTTATAACACTGATATGTTTTTAATAAGTGCTTAAGTACCCTATTAAGTTGGATTATATTTCATACTAGTTGTGCCTTACGGTTTCACTCATGTTAAATTTATTCGAGCATCTCTCCACCGCACACCGCGCCGCCAACGCACCCGTGTATCCTATCGTTGTACTATGTTCCCGTACTTGCCCGCAGCTTACCAGATTCCTTGACGTTAATGGTTATTACTTCGCTGTTTAGGGTCAAGTATGAAGTTATACAGCTTATAACATTTCTTAATAAATATGCTATAAAATTAAAAATAACTTTTCTAATCTGAATGATAGTTTCAGAGATTGGCCCGTTCAAACAAACAAACTCTTGAGCTTTATAATATTATAGTTTAGATACAGTCACATAATGTACATTAGTTGATTTTGCAATATTCCTGCACTCACGAGGCCAAACCAAACCAAAGAAAATTTATATTTTATATGTGACTACACTCTCTTTATAACCATAGGAAGCTTCGCGTAAAATTTATAAAGTTAGACTCATTATTATTTATCATAGCAGCCATCTCAAGAAAATCTTTTTAATTCACATTACATATACGCGTAATGTACAAATAACAATACAATTTTTAACAAAAAGAAAACCATATTCAACAATTTTGAAGAGTTTCCTGGTGTATCTTGGATGTTGAAGGTCTAATCCCAATGAAATCCCGTTCTTAGGTATCCCCTATCCAACAATAAAAAATATCATCCAAATTGGTTATGAAGAAAAGTTTATGAAAAGAAGTTATGGCCCAACAACCATTAAAAAAAACAATCGAATTGATTAAGTAACCTTCGTTGAAGTCAGTTAAAAAAATGTGGAAACTACAGCTTAAGAAACATGAATTCAGAAAAAATATTAACATGATTATTGTGGAGTTTAATGAAACTGCATTTTCTAATTTCGACAAAGAACTTCCTCAATAATTAGGCTATAAAAATCAAAACTAATTTTTCTAATCAGACTGGTAGGTCCAGAGATTAGCGTGTTCAAAAAATCTCGTAAGCTTTATAATAATATTAGCATAGATTAATGTTTAATAATAATAATATTTATATTTGTCTCTAAACTACTTCTTGAAGGTAATTTGTATTCACAGTTGTATTTCATCTTTAACCCTTGGGAGTAAGTTCAACTCGCACGTCGTCACTCACAAGATAATTTATCGGATATGTATATGGCGTATAACGTATACATAATGTATGCTGTGCACACCATTTAAGTACATAAACGAGAAATACCCAGAACCATTAGGGCGCATCAACTTTTTCAAAGTCCCATAACGTAAGCGGGGCGGAGAGAGACAGTTTGCAAAGGATTTAGTGGGGTCGAGTGACGCGCAATTGATTCCGAATAGTTTTGTGATTAAGCCCTCATAAATATAGTTCGGATCGGTGATTGTCCTTCACGTTTAGTATGTTTTCTTAAGACATTACTATAATTTAATAGTTTATCATAACATTTAAAATATAACATAACATACCATCACGCCTGTACTACGGTTGATAATATGAACATATTTACAAACCAATAGTGCCTAATCTCATAACACTGTTGTGTTCATGTAATGAGCCCTGCACAAGTGTTTCAAACATCGGAAGAAGCCGGAATGAGGTTATTAACCTTTTTAACCTTTTTTCGGAAAGCCTTTCAGTGAAACGTCGAAAACATGTTACATGTTACTTATTTAAAAATACAGTCCACTAAATAAAGTAATGTTTCAAATGTTATCTCGTGTTAATAGATTTATTTAAAAAAAAAAGATGTGGTGTCGTGGGACACCAGGTAGGAACGAAGTTCCTTCGGCTACTGTAGAATCGACACAATTTGCAAAAAAAAAAATCGTGCACAATTTTATGTTGGTTTTCTTGATTTTTTTCTTAAATTTTGCTGATTAATTTTTATTTAAGTACAGGAAAGTATTTAGGAAATTCAGTATTTTAGGAAATAATAAATTACGTAAAATAACAAAAAAATCGTAATTCAAATTATCAATTAAAATAACAAAATATGTCTCTATTTTTGTTTGACAAAATATAATTACATAGAAATAGAAATAACTACAAAAAAGGTATTATACACTACTTGCTTGTGTATACGACTGTCGCGCCTGCGCACGTCTCATTTAACGGTTTTATTCCACGGACTTTTTCTTACGGTTTTACTATCACATTTTTTTCAGTTCGGTCGCGCAGCAAAATCCCTATCTCCTCCAAGCCTGCCGTAAGGAACTTCGTTCCAAACACCTACGATTAACTTACATTTATTGATACTTAGAACCAGTGTCTATACTAAAAAGTACATTTTTTGAAGTTAAAATTTTTCCTTAATAAAATAATTTTATTGTATACGTAAAATACGAATCGAAAGTAATAATATTATTAGATATTATTTGTCGGTGTGATTATTAAATCTGTACTAACGACCTTGTTCGAGAAGATTCGCGACGTACTATTCGCGTGACGTACGCTGGGCCCTGAAATCGATCTTCGCGAATCACGATCGCTCTCAAACCTATAGCTGCGATACGCTGTAATTGATTACAAACAAAAGAAGACTCACCTCGCCAGGCGCGGGCGGTATCCCTGGTACCTGGACGGCCAATTATGAAGTATGTGTGTGTGTGTGGAGTGAATTGTATGTAAGTGGGTGTAACCGCCTGAAATCGCAGGACACTAGCACTGCAAAACTCCTGGGACAACAACTCAACGTTATACATTACAAGGAAAAATCCAACTAAGACACTACCGATAATTACGTGTGACGTAGAGCTCTCCAGACCACATGCAGACGCGCGGCATTTTAATATTGCTTGGGTGTGATAGCAACTGGACCTTAGCCATATTGCATTTCTACAATGGTTAACGCTAACAGAAAACTAAAGAACCGTATGAAATCGACTTAGCTCAAAGTTAAATCACGTGATGAGATATTTCAATTCTATACATTTATTCCTTTTCTACTAGTGTTAACGACTGCAGAAAGGAAATGTGACACTTCATTCACTAGCTACCAACATACATTAATTACACTGCACTTCACACATGCACACTACACATAGTAAAGAAAGAAAATAAACATGTATATGTATATATTTGATCGAATTTTCTACGGATAGGGGATTAGTTAGATTGCAACTTCGGCAATAGCCCAAGCCGAGCTTCGGCCACTTTGGCTCGCTTGAGCTTGTTGCATCGCTTTCGCAGCTGAATGCACTCTACCCCAAACTCAGCGAAACTGTCAAATCCTTCCGAGTATTCAGGGCTCTGACGGCTAACAGTGTAGTCAGTTCGAAAAAAAAACCATAGCGCCATCTATGTCATTCATGTATAATATAAAACCTGTTCGATGAAAATACACTTAGATCCACAAACTTTCACGGTGATCGTCATAAGGTTTTGGATTTAAACAATCTGATATGTCATAAAATTTCGTCAAGTTATGAAGGAAAATCTGTATATCGTAAGGCGTCTGAAAACAGAATAGACAGGGAGCTCAGGCATTGAAGACGTATGTAAGTAAATATATTTACCGAACCTATATATTATGTAAGAGATGTCGACAAAGGTTCTTAGGAGACATTATTTTCCGTCAAACGTTCGAAGTAGACGCCTTTCAATACAACGAGGTCGTAATCAATCACTATCAACTTCAGGTAAAGAAATATCTTTACAAGTTTACTCTTAACCTACCAATCCTTTGTACAAATAATGGAGGTGAATATTTTACATAACGGTCATCGTCTGAAAATTGCATTAAACTTAACCCTTTTTTTTTTAAATAAGTTATAGCGTAAGTAGTTATTGTAGCGTGTTTAATAGAGGTTAAAAATTAGAGCTATGTGAGTATCATGTGACGTAAGCTTTTTTTAATTGTGCAAAAATAATTTAAATAAACAATGTTTTAATTTTATTAAAATATTCAACGTTATACGTGTAAAGAAAGTCACAAAAGTGAATTTTTATTATTATCATTGCGGGCTAACTTCATCATGTTGTTGGCATTGAGGATTTTTTTAATTATGGTCAAAAAGGGGGCAAACGGGCAGGTGGCGCACCTGATGGAAAGTGATCACCGCCGCCCACAAACATCCGCAACACCCTAGGGCTCGCAGATGCGTTGTCGGACTTTTAGGGAAGGATTAACATTTTTATAGAAACACTGTATTTACGTATCATCAACCATAACGCCAGCGCACGGATAAAGCATTTCAGAAACGCTTCCACTTCCGACTTACTTAACAACAATAAATATTTAAGACAAGCTGAGATTTGCAGCCTCATGTTAGAAAGATGGAGTGGATATGGGCGGACGATGTACATGGTTGGCAATTACGATTCTCGCAACAAATCGGCCCATTTTGAAACGTTTTGGTTTCGTTATAAAAAAGACTTTGACTGTACATACAAACATACATTTAAATTAACGAATATAATTTTATTTACTCTTAAATGTTAGAGGATTTTATGCATATGTCACAAACATGTCTATTTAATTTAAAGTATTTTAAGGTTGTATAAATAATCATTATTTTAGTATAAAAATGTTAAATAATTACAAAGATAATATAACAGAAAATTAGGTAATAATAAAACACACATTGAAAATATCGAATAAAGAAACAATATTTAAAAAAAACTTAATACAAACTTCTACTCGCGAAGGGAAGTGTTGAACTAAGCCAATAAATATACTCTCTCAATTTTCTATCATCTATAAGGTTAACTTCTAAACGTCCACCTTTCATTTGATAAACTCGTAAACGAAGAGATCGTTTAATAGCTCAATATCGTCTTTATATATTTTTTATGCCTATCACATATTCCATGGTCAGTAGTTAAAAGCCTCGTAAAAGCTAGTGCTTGCGTCCACATCTTTCGTCTAGGTGGTTTAGTTAAGTTGGTAGGTATAGGTACACTTATAGGAAACGATGTATTTCTCTACTTATAAAATGACTATATTTTTCCATTAAAATCACCTGAGGGAAAGTATGAAAGTAATTTATGAAGTAAGTCCTTACTGAGTCAAATCTAGGAAATGTTTGAATGTTTTATGTGCGAAGTTTGGATTTGACTCGTAAATTAAAATAAATAATCAATACCTACATATACACTACAATAAACCAGATATGCAATATTATTAGCTCCTTACTTAAATAATTACCGTTTTATATAGAAAAATTCAAACATTTTTCAAAATAGAAGCATAATATATTATGTTAGTCGCTATTACATACTATCGATGCACTTTTGCTATTTTAATAGAAGTTCATTCGTGCCTCTGCTATAGAAATCTTGGGGACGGATATCGATGCACTCTTTAAAGGTGTTTTTCCCCGCCTCATCGGATTTGAAATTTTGCGCTCTAAAAAGTTCTTTAAATTCCGAAATCAGTTTAAGCTAGGTCTGATGACTATGGTAAGTGACATATGCAACGGATTCGTGACATATTTAGAATGATAATGCTTAATTTTTATGAATGTTTGATGTGTAATGTAGTTGGAGTATCAAGTAACTAAATTTGTCTCGGTGATCCAAAAAGGGCCTTGGTTTCCGAAACGAGAACATGCCATTTTATCCGATGTTACGCAGTTTCTTGCATATTCACACCAGCGACACCTGGGCCGACATAACGAACGACGACCAGTTAAGCGCTCTAAACACCGTACCAGCCGAAATAACTAGGCGGCTTAGTGTCGGTGTCATTATTTTTTAGAAACCTGTCGTACAGCTTGTACCCATGCAAGTTACCTACCCATGGATTATGTATGCACTATAATAAGTTACCCGGTGACATTCGATGTATCCGAGAGAAAGTTGCTCAAATCGTATCACCGACAAAATTGTCGGACTTGCAACGATGTGAATTCACCGACTAACCCACCAACACTTGTCAGCCGTTTAGTGCGTAGAGAACTTTAGTAGTCCTAAGAATGTTCTTTCGACTGCTCGATCCTTATCCACTCTCTGTAGGTAGCCAAGTCAGTGAAGTCTGTGATATTTTGTTCATATATGATGTTAAGCTCGTCCACGAACTTAAAGTCTCAGCATTCTTTCGTAACATCCAAGTGCCATTGTCAATCTAAACAAATCCCAGAATATTTCTGAAAACTTTCCTTTCCTACACCAGTGTAAAATACTCCACTATAATTGGAGTATGAAATAAAATAAATACATACGATATTATATTGTCAAATTAATGTATAATTAATTTCTTAAACATACAATCTCATATGTCAGACAAATATGAACAGACCTAAACGTTTAGAAGTTTGAACATTCAGCTTTTTGCTCATAAAATGTACGTTATTAATAACAGAGCCCACACAGAACACGGTCTGACGTATAACAATATTACGAGTCATTTCATAGACTGTACTTTGGGCTTTTATGAAAAGATGAGAGCCACCGCTAAAGCTATTTACGTTCTATTTCAAGGTTCCAGGCTTCGAACAAGTTATAAAACTCAAGGGATAATGTAAAAAATATTCGATACTCTGTTATAGCGTTTATTCCTTTTCAAGATTATAAACTCATTTCGGCTGAATTATGTATCAGACCGATTTCTTTTCAATAAATTTTTTTAGGAAAGGAATTTCGGATCAATTTGTTAATGACCTGAATTGGAAATAAAGGCAATTACTATATGTATTACATTAAAAAATTGTTCAATTGCTTTTTTCTGTATGTTTATACTTCTTCTAATAAGTAAAGTGTGCAAATCTTTATTAACTATATGAGGTATGTTGTATTGTAAATTAATAATTTAGGTACCTAACCTTTGCGGACTAGCATAATATCTCGTAATTAGTTAAATAAAAATCGAGTTTATGATTCGAGTAATTTTAGACTAACGACCTGAACACTAGGTATACATTGTAGACGTAATACCTCAAAAAATGTAGTTCGTTGATATTTTGTACTTATAGTGTTGTTAGATTCATTGACAGTGTATTATGTTATGTAGTAATTGTCATCTCTATAATTGCATTTCATGTTGTAATTGCCTGTGGCCCACGGTTAAAATTATTCGACTAACACGTCGCTCTGCCGCTAACGCGCCCGACTTTGCTAGATTGCTTGACCTTCAGGGTTGCTGCTTCGCTCCTTAGGCTCGCAGCGTGAAGTTACTATAAACTACCTATAAACTTTCTTAAATTAGCGTGTTGAAACAACACACACACAGTTTCTTGATATCATTCAATAATTTTGAATGCACTACTTAGTAAATAAATGTAATATATTGTACATATGACCTATATTGTAGCTTATCAACATACATTTTTGTTTAGCAAAGGTTATCAAAATGTTTCAAATTATTTTATTTCCCAGGCAGATTAAAACGAAACTCCGGATTACAACAAATAAACAAGATTAATCTCTCTCGAAACAATATCAATTCATAATCTGTTTGTGAAGTTGGGTCTTTATGGCGAAGTAACAAATAATTGTAATGCTATTTTGTAAATATTCTGATCGCTCTTGTGAAATGTTTACACAATCAATTAACCAATAAAATAGTAAAAGTCGTTACTTAAAAACTCCAAACAAGCTGTTCTTCTGTCAAATTACATTTATCTACTTTCTTTTTTGTCTATACTATTATTCTAAATCTCAAAAGATTGCTTTTTTAATTATTTTTTTTTTGTTTGAATACGCTAATCTCTGAAACTACAAGTCAAATCGGAAAAACTCTTTATTATAAAGTCTATAAATCTGTACTTCTGTAACATATAATATAATCAGAGTCATGCCTGTATATTTTTTTTTTCTATTTCCTACATACTGATAGTAGTAAAGATACTGATCACCAAAATGCCCTTAAAAATTATTTAACCTGTCTGTTTGTATGTCCGGATTTAATTCAAAAACGGCTTGACCGATTCTTATGAAATTTTTTGTACAAGGGTGTAAAATTATGGGATGTAAATAGCTACTGCATAATAAATAACGCATGCGGGCACACCGTTAGTAGGCTACATAACTCTAGGCTATGACCCTAAGCGGAGCTGTAACGATAAACGTCAAGCATTCTGCCAAGAAGTTAGTACAATGCTATGCAACATGAGTGGAATGTACGGCAGTACGGTGGAGAGTTGATCGACTATTTTTATACGGGTGAAGCTGTATGGCTTTGTTAGATATTAATATAAAGTCTTTGTATAAATACTCCTTACTTAGTCAATATGTAAACAAAGAAAATTGTCCGTAGGAAATAAAGATCTTGCTTTAGCACACATTTTCTCAGGGAATATTCCCCGAGGCGATTTTATTCATGGAAAGGGTACCTACACCTACGTCGATACTTAGTTACCCTTACCGATACATGTTCTTATTGTGTCATAGTATAAGGAAATAATAGTGATTCAATTATTTATATAATCGGTTTACATGGGGTGTAGTTAAGAAATACGGTGACTTTAGAGTTATTCGTTAGCTATTTCTGTTACATTTTTAGTTCGGTGACTAAGAATTACACTTAAAATTAGGACAGAAATTAAGGGAGGGCAACGAGGATCACAATCCTCCATTCATGTGGTCTTTAGAGTGTTAGTTTAGGGATAGATAAAATAAAGGATTCATTCTGTTATAGAAAAAACTTCACATTCACGACGCACTTTTTTTAAAACATCTCAAAGCATATTTATTTTCAAAACTGTTCGAGGTATCCATTCTTTGTAGCCATAGGGCCTCCCAAATTTTAAATCCGGCCCTGGTTATAATGGTAGTCTCCTGTTGCATTAAATAAAGAAATTAATAATTGTTTGAGAAACTTAACCAATTGATAATTTTAACATGAGACACATCACAACTCGACAAATATCGATCACTGCTGTTCATGTACATAAGTGACAACACATCCCAATTTTATTTGTTTCAACTGACAAAAAATATTAAAAAATTCTGGCGTTAAAAACTACGCTATGGTTGTAAAATGTAGCGTGAGTGAACAATTTATCTACCAGGTAATTTTTTTATACTGACTACGTCATGTAATGTTGAATTTGAGAACCAGCGGGATACCCGAAAAGCTTAAAGGTATGATGAAGAAGATATGCATGAACAAATAATCAAGACATGATCATATTATTTTTCAATCACAGGCTATATGGTAAGTACATCTTTTTATATCTAAACTTTATTATTTGAAGTTTATATAAAATTAAGTTAACACGAAAAAGTGCTTGGCATCATGACACTTAGGAAAAAGAGGAGGAAAAGGTTGTTGACGACAACAAACAAAATAAATAGCATAACACCTTGCAATAATGGTTGTCAATAAAAAATAAATAATATTTCCCTGCCCCAAAAAGTCCTGTTAAGTTTTATGTAGATATATTCCGTACTGAGTGTTTTACTATTCAAATGATCTTTCACTGCCTACTTTGGAAAAAAAAAGACAGAAATATAACAGTTGTCTACAATGTTTTATTGTAGGTAAAAAATATTACTTAGCTATTATGTTTCTGTAACGTTGTTTTTCTTATAATAGATAAATCCAAACAATCTTAAATGACTATAATTAGTATTATAAAATCTTAATAAAATAAATTTATTCTTTAAATTTATCAATAACATACCTATCGGACTACAGAACCGGACTATGAAAAATGTAATTCACTTTTAGAAAATGGTAACCAAATACTAAGCATCTAAAAGCTGAAATACAAATAATTCTGAGCAACATGAACAAGAAAATTATGCAATGAGTACCTACATACCTAGAAACAGACAATGATGTTTTACAAATAGACGCGTTATATATACTCTCACTAAAAGCAATTTGAACACGGTAGATACAAATTTTGTTATCAGCATTTTGAAACAAAAGAGATAGGAAATCACAGCGTAAGGCGGACCCTCTGTTGTCAAAAAGGACAAAAGATTCTTCTCGCTCACGCCGGTATCAAGTCGAAAGTGAACTGAAAGCAATTGCCGACCATTCCCGATTGCATGTAAAGAGCGTCAATGTCGTATCTACTCATAAAATATCATTGGAAACATGAAATTAACCAAAATAATGTAGGTAGGTAAATGTTGAAATTTAAATACTTATTTTTTTTTAAATATGTAAGGTCAAGATGAAAGTTTGAAAACAAATAAACAAGTACTTCTTCAGAGATAGCGGCTTTGATGTTAGCTACACACAGCCGCATCTTGTCTGTACAGTTAAACGTTTATAAGTTACCAAGGAGCCCAGCGCGACGGTAGTCTGTTTTCATTAGCGGTGATTGCAGTGTAGAGAAAACGTTCAGTTTTCAAAGGAAATTACATTTTTACTAGTAGATCCTTACCTTCATTTATAATATACTCAGTGATTAATAAGAATTTGTCTGAATAAACACGAGATATGATATTCTGTTTTATAGCACTTGCATAGTGACGACAATGTCTGATGACACGACTAACTGTGACTGGTTTAACACCATTGCACGATGATCGTGATCCCTACCAACCCACTTGATTACTGGATATAGTGTGGCTGACCCCTGATCACGACACGCCTAAACGTGCTTCTATGACGGGTGTAAGACTTGGGGTACGGTGGTCACGATCCACTCGGATACAATGTACGTATCCTATACCATCCAACCAACGAATGGAGGCAGAAAAAGTCTTTACATGACTAATTTAAGGAATATTCGCCGTAAAGAAGATGGAAAATTCAGTTGATAGCAAGAACAGACTCCATGTCGATCGATGTGAGTTCGAATCCCTACAATGAACCTGAGCTTTCGGTGAATGAATACATCGTGAAAACCATAGCATGATGGTAATGAACCATAGCATTGTGGCAAGTTGAAAATCTGTCGCCAAACACCAATAGGTGTGTTCTTGCAGTTGCACTTGAGAGCCAGTCTTCCACTTGGCTTAGCGTGCTACCATCTTAGCCCGCATCGATACTTAAAATCAGGTCACATTCTGGCTAGAACGCTAAACCTGTAACGATAAAAAAACGTAATTACCTTCCTCGAGACTGTCGTAAGCATATGAAGAGATAAATGAATGTAAAGGAATTGAGCCGATATTGTGCTCTACACGAGAACGCTTTTCTTACGTCTTATGTTTGCTTACTCATTACTCAGTGTTTGTGTATAGTCAGCTTTACATTATTTTAAAGAGAGGGCCACATAGGAATTTATTTGGTGGAAGCATTTCTTTCTACTTGGGGCAGTCCGACTGGTGGAAAACCTGCACCCTACAGAAGATTGTAGCCAAATAACCAAGTGTTGTGTTCCTGCGGTGAGTAGAGAGCTCTTTGGAGTACAGGGTTCAAGGTCGTCAACGCGCTATGATGTAAGCATCCCCATAGGCTATGATAGCCGCTTACCATTAGGCAGACCGTATGCTTGTTTGTCACCTTTGTCGTATTAAAAAAGAAAAATAAACTCAGTCTGAACTTACCTCATTCTTAAGCCCAGAATACAAATTTATAGTCACAAACTTAGCATTTACTTAGCTTCATCTGAGCAAAAGTCAATTCATCGAATTCGACAAATTACTGATATCGGGTACCTATTATTTATTGTACGAATATTCCATAATTTTTGATTTGAAAAAGTTTAAATATAATGTAAATATATGAAGTAAATTCCTGTTAAGTATTTTGTGAGTGACTAATTTATTACAATTGATAAAATTTTACAGATGCGGTATTGTAATATTAATTATCAGTTAACCAGAGACTAATCGGAGCTAAACATAAATAAACTGGACTATATAATTCAAATATATGGTTACGCTGAGTAAATACTTTGCGTAATCTGAGCTATGCTGAGTATGCTCTATATACATATTTCACTCTTAGATATAACCGAGCACGTATTAGTACATAAGTGATTAAATACTTTTAAAATAGTCTTCAACTAAATGCTTAAAATATGATAATTCTACAGAAATCCTTATAAGAACAGCACCATTATATTATGTTAAATCTTTGTGTGTTTCTCCCTTTTACATCATACTAATACGAGACATTTTTTTCATTGTGAATGGAAATTAAATGAGTGCTCGTAACCACCATGTATGCATGAGAAGATTTGAATAAAATCTCGTTGTTAACGCTTTTGCAACGACATGCCGTCAGACGGCACGCATGTCATTTCTGGAAATGGGGATCATTTCCATAGTAAATTATCTATTCGTAGGAACGTAAGCCATTTGCCTGTATGCTCTTTTACGCGTTTAGTACAGAGAAGAGTAAAGTGTTTTTAATGAGCGAATATAATAAATACGTTTGCATGAATTTCTAGCCGAAACGGAATAGTATTATACCAAGGCCTCTAAACTTCATCCAGGTTCAATCGGTTGCATATTAGTATAATACTCTTGAGATTAGTATAAGGAATAAAAATCAAATACCTTGTTGTCTGTAATCGCTAAGTATAACCGGGAAGAGACTAGTGTTTGAGATAACAGGCTCGGCCTAGTTCAGGCGCTAGGATACATTAGTATAAAACAAATAACTGTATGCCGTAGAAATAAGACTCAGATTCTTGCCATTTATTAAAATTATGTAATTATTATAAAATAAAAATATTTAATAACTTTAAAAAAACTGAACCCGCGTCGTGAGTGTTTCGTACATGTTTTTCATAATTATTGTTTCTTATTACCTACTAGCTGTGCCCATGGCTTTGCTCATGTGGACTACAGAATGGCGGCGCAAATCTTGCTTTCCGCTCCCGTCTATTTTAAAGACAAAAATGTTACTCCCTATATTCAGCTATCTATCAGTGAAAGCCCCGTCAAAATCGGTCCACCCGTTTCGGAGATTACCCGGAACAAACAACATACAGAGAGGTAAAAATTTTAAGTGCGTGTTTTGTTATAGGTATCTTATATACTTTCATATGTATTTAGTAAAAAGCTGTTATTTTGACATTACAAAGAGACACTTCAATTTTATTAATTGTATATATATAATAGTATACTTCATCATCGCATTCTCCAACGTCTACCACGAGTGACGGCGCATAGGTAGCAACGGTATACAGGATCGAAACTTTTATTTTGCAGCCGCTCGCTTCTCAGTGAACACATTACCTATATTTGATATCACCCTCACATAATATGTGTAAAATTCATTTAAATATGACACTTAAAACGTAAATGTGATCTCGAACTAAGGTCGTGTGTTCACTGAGTTTTAGTATACGTACTGTATGAAAATCACATCAAATACATTTTTATATTATTTACATACGGAATTTGAATACTTGAATTAATAATACTTACGTTATTATTCGGATTTATTCCATGACTTGTGCCTAAGGACATCCACTCGTGCCTAATTTCAAGATGTGCGAGTTTGTGTGTATGTGTGTGTGTGTGTGTGTGTGTGTGTGTGTGTGTGTGTGTGTGTGTGTGTGTGTGAAAATTGTGGGTGGAACTTTTAGTATGTAGCGCCGTATCTGTTTATCGAGTTAATCTCAACTGAGTTAAACTTTTTTACAGCAGTATGAAAGTAAAATCCATATAGTAGTATTAGTGACAGTAGTTAATCCATAGAATTTAGTAGTTACATGATATTAATTTCAATTTTATCCCTCAAGCCGTTTTCAAACGAGCCTTGATACACGGACTACAAAGTTATTATACTATATGGATTCCATTTTTTTTTTATCTGGTACACATTGTAAATAATCTAAGCACGACGCAACTTTCCTTTGGTTAGTTACTTTCGAATATAACAACTACAACCGACTCGTGGTGAGAGCACAAAAAATCCGTTTCCCATCGAGTTTTCTTTGTGAAAAAATCCATATACTTACTAGGCGAGCTTTTTGCTTATATTTACATTTGATCGGCTTCCTTTCAAAATAAGAATCAAATGAACGTTGATTTTCCTTTTACCCCTGTAATATTTATAGATTATCCGGTTAAGCACTGATGCGTAATAATATGTTATCGGCACCAGTACAACCAGATCGAAAAAGTGAACAAAATAAATTCCAAATTTAACACATTCATACCTAAAAAACAATATAATATAATGTTATTTCTAATCTATTCATTTATAAAACTCAACGCCACTCTGTATGTCTATTAATTTATGTTCTTTTCACGATTAAACTATATATCCTATTTATATAGTTCTTACTGTAATAAATAGATATGTTATCTGGCCAGGTTATAGAATATATATTGTTACAGAAAATAACATACGAAATACGCAGTGACGACAATCAGTTCGGTAAAAAGACATATTTGTAGCGCTTAAATGGCTTACGCTGAGTAAACCATAAGAGATATAGCTAATTAATGTGCTATATGATTGTAGATGTTAAAAAGACCTACAAAAAAGTACCGATAGCATGTGTTTATCTTCTAAGGATCATCCACAATAAGTATTTTTGGGGCAGTACGATTCGCGCGTGCGCTGTACCTATAGGATGTTGTAATCGACGAGAGCAGAGCCACGGTCACAGCTTTTATAGTACTAAATAAGAGTAAATATTATGATATTTAAAACGCATACCATCTGGAAACAGAAATTCTTCGAGCATGTATCGCAACGAAGGCACGTTTTTTTGGTGCGTTTGGTCTTGCAGGGCACAAAAGTGCGCGGAAGGGCACCCATATGGTGGACCGATCAGATTAAGCCTGCTCAAGGCGTTCCATTGTATGAGTACTCTAGATTAACGACCGGTCGAGACTGATGGAGAGATACCGTGAGGCCGTGAAACGTCAATGGCTCCCGATAAAACTTGACGACCACGACCTGAGTGAGACGACTGAGAAGATGGTACTTAGAATACAATTGCTTGTTAGTACGTACCTCTTTATCTGCAAGTTGAGGTGAGACTTTGCCGAACCCGTCGCCCCATTTTGTGTTCACGTAATTAATAGACGCATCCTTATTGCGGTGACATGTTTCTTCCTGAATCATTTTTCAGTTAGTGTTAGTTAACTAGATTTGTTACAATGTTGCAATTTTTTAACAGATTTCAAAAAAGACTGAGGTTAATCAATTCTAATGTTTTTTTAATGGATGTTTAGCCATAACTTCTTTGTTTATGAACCGATTTGGGTGATTCTTTTTTATTGGATAGGGGATACCTCAATGGTGATCCCATTTTCATTTCATTGTCATTGAACCTTCAGCATTGAAGATACACCAAGAAACTCTTAAATTTGGTTTTCTTTTTTGTTAAAATTTTTCTTGTTTAACGTAATATGACATAGTAGTTACATATATATGACTTATTGTACTCAGTTATTATTTTCATTAAGGTCTACTGAAGGCAAACAACTTTGTACGTATACAAAAGTATAGACATAACTTTACTCGAGGTTCAAATGAACGCATTTAGAGGCATTACGTATAGTTAAGCCGTTTTTATGTCGAGTCGATCGTGTCCCGAATCTTAACCGAACCTCGGTGAAGAGTTACCAACATAAAACCGCTTTCTTGCAACAAACTATATCGGTTATTGCGTTAATGGCATCACACTGCAATATAGGTGTCTATATAAATTTAATAGAAATCCCATTGTACACGTTACCTTAATATGACATCACATGTCTCTTAATGACATAAATTTCACAAATATGACGTCAGGGTGATGTCAAAGTTCGTGTATTCAGTGGGATCTGATTAAGTTCTATACTTAACTGTAACGATAACAATATATTTAATTAGCAATCATAATGTGTCGAGGTTCCGTTTATGAACATATCTGTATCTGCTTTTTTTTTAAATCGAAGACGTGAAAAATGAACTTAGTGTATTTAGATAGACAAAGTGAAGTTACTGTCTCTGATGGTAAATACAGTGCAATACAACAACATTAGCGACCACCGAGTGTTCTACTACAATCCATCGCCCGTCGTCGCTGTAATGTCGACTTACTCAAATGTCTCTTCACGTTATGCTTGAAGGATCCCATAAAGGACTAAGGAGGGAACACACTATACGTCTATCTATAATATCTCTATGGACAGAGATGGCACTGAAAATTTGTAGAAGTATCCATAGCTAAATTACAATAATGAATGAAACTGAAAATTTCGACCGGCCGCGTTGCGCAGTGGTAAACTGCGTTTCTAAGGCAGACGGAAAAGCGGACAATGAACTTGCACCTGCCAGCTCAATATTTATTGAAAGGTTAAAGTTCGTATCAATCACCCCGTACCACTAACGCGTTGATAAGTGTTGTTTTAAAACAAATATATAGAGAGCGATAGGTGTGGTTTTCTAACGACGCAAACTTAAAACCATGAGCCATTATCCGTTTTTACGCCTGCCTTAGAAACGCACTTTATTGAGCACGAGAGGTCGCGAGTTCCACCCGGCACATGACCGGTTTTTGTATGATGAATATAATTGTCAGTTGTGTATACACACAATACATATTACATTATACCTACATATAAAATCTGTTTAGTTACCATAAACACAAGCTTTGCTTAGTTTGTAATTAAATGGTCACGTGTGAATTTATAGAGAAAAAAACGAATAAGTATTATACTATTTCCATAAAATGAAATGAGATAAAATTACTAAGTCTTCTATATTCGTGGGAATTTTACGTTATCGGAAAAGTCAAAGAATATATACAAAGACTAGCTGTGCCCCCGGGTTTCATCCGTGTTCATTTTATTTAACAAACACCACGCCGCCAACGCACCTATGTAGTCAATCATAATTGTTCTTCCCGCAAGTACCAATTATTTAAATTTTTCAAATCAAATAATGCTTATTAATCACTTTTTAATTTTCAACAAATCTTTGTCACAAAATACCTTATTGTGGCTTATGTATAAGAGATAGGCATATGCTATTGCTGACTTTTTTAGATTTACTAAGGACCAATATTATTGTAGAACATTGTATTTCAGTATCATTAACGATTACGCCAGCGCATGTGGTTAAAGCAGTTCGGAAGGGCCTCGACTTCCGTCGTACGTAACAAAACTCAATATTTCGCCTAATCTTAAATAACCTATACTATTCCTCAAGAGTCTGGCTATCATATACACAAATCATTTTTTGAATCGGATTGATAGTTCCAGAGATTTACCGTGTTTAAACAAATAAAAAACCTTTTCCGCTTTATTATATTAGTATAGATGAAAACAAATGAATCGAATCTACTAAGATATGATTAGGTATATCTTGTACATTGAATAATGAAAATAATTCAGTGTAAAGGCTGAAAGCTAATAAAAGAGCTGAATCGAAACATTTTACAGAGGGAAGCTGACTATATTTTATTTTTCAATGATAACCTCTACGTATAACTTTGATAGTAGAAAGTATTACTAATACCTATTAAGAATTAAGTCTACAATAGCTTCAATTGCTATCCACAGCAGTTCAATTTCCTCTGAGGACAATTGCAGTAGACCATAACGGCTAAAGTTTCACCTCAGATATTTTTAATGATACTCTCTATACATAAAATTACCATTTACAATAACCGGCCAGAGTTCTCACAATGGAGACACTTAATGAGTTAATACTTATTACATACGTTTTAAAAGATAAAGATTCATAGAAATTATAAAATAAGAGAAACTTATATTCTCAGACGAAAAGAACAATAATTATTGAAATGGCCCGCTCGCCTGCAATTTCTTTTCCGTTTTATTCAAAATGAAACGATTCGCGCGCTACCTTTTGTAAAATGGTTGTACTAATTTAGAAATTCAAAAAGTTATTCAATCTTGTAAATAGTAAAATTATATTTTTAATAAAATGCGCGGACAGTAAATTCGTCGCCCGCTCTTGAAAAAAATACAAATATTTAAATTCTCTTAAAAACTTTATACTAATGTACCACTTAATAAAAAATAATTCCTAGCAGATATATTATTATTTTAACTTTTTTATATAGTACCTATTTTTAAATAGTACTTATTTAATGTAATATGTAAATCCGCTGTTTCGGTGGCAGAGTTCTATTTTCCCTTTTTTGTTTTTAATTTCGCGATTTATGCCACAACAATTAGGTGATTCATTCAAACATAAGTTCCGATTCTAAGAATTTTTAAAATAAATAAATATACAAATGAATTATTGTTCGAATCTAATCAAAATGTAGACTATATGTAATTTTTTATTATATTGCATGTGTTCATATAATGACACGTTTGAGGAAAAAAAAACAATTTTTAACAAGACCGTTATGAACCTTCTGCTCATACCTACCCAGCTTAACTTTTTGTACGTATGTTCATACCATTTAAAGCTTCCTCTATAGCTATGGCCCAAGGGCAAACACCACAAAGGAATGTGCCAACTTATCTTTATAAGTACCGTAATATTATAAGGCTTCAGGCGCAGTGATGTCTAAAGGTGACCTTTGTGTTCGGTGGCAGAGAAGTGGGTCTTTATCCGCAAAGGGTTACGAATATTCTATTGAAGCGATATGCAACCAGCGGTCCCTATATCTGCGTCGTTTTATGGTAATAACGATACCCAAAACGTCTTTCGTGAGGATAACGTGATACTATAAAACAAAATTAAACAACATTTACGCAATACTGTACAAATATAAGTATTAAGTTAACAATTTCGTTTAAAATTTTGTTTAACCGCGTTCACACGTGAAGTTAAGAGAAAATGCGGCCGGCAAGATATTTGAAGAATAAGTTTTATCAAAAATCTATTTCTGTCGCTCTATACCGACGATCTAATAGAGCGTGAGAGAGACAACCTCAGCTCGAAGTGATTACAACTATGTAAAGCAGACGAAATCATAATTTCGTATTCCCCGGTTTCCTCCTCCAAAAATTGACCAATTTTAATTTTTTTTGCAAGGCTAATTGTCAGAATAAATTCGGCAATGTTTTTATTTTTTTATAATAGTCACATTTATTTGCTGGATCGATAACAGTGATATAAATACTATTTTAGTAATTTTACAAGGATCTTACATCTTTTAAAAAGTAAATAAATATCTGAGCAATCGAACTGTGCTCGGTGTGTTATAAACAAAAAAAGAAAAACACCTATCTAGGTAAACTTGGAATGAAAAACAATATCTAAATGCAAAGTTTCATCGAAATCGTCGGAGCCGATTCCGAAAAACCAATTACATAATAAAGGGTGTCTCAGAATGTTTTTCGTTTTTAGATGTTAAATAAAAAACAAAATATCAATTAAATCTCGTTTTATTTAATGTTAATTTAAAGAACAATTCTTGAAGTTTATTTATGAAAAACAACCGTTTGCAAATGCGCACCATTCATTTGTTCACACTCGTTTAACCTGGAGCTAAAATTTTCAATAATTCGCTGGAGCATCGCTCTTGGAATAGAGTTGATTTCTTCAGTGATTCTTTGCTTCAAAACATTCAGGTTGGGTGGCAATGGATTGTAAACTTTGCTTTTTAGGTAGCCCCATAAGAAGAAATCAGCAGGCGTTAAGTCAGGGCTCCTCGGTGGCCAATTGATGTCTCCTCGGCGACTTATCACTCTTCCAGGGAATAAATCGTGAAGACCAGCTAATGAGTCATTTGTAACATGAGAAGTGGCTAAATGAGTATGAACAAATGAATGGTGCGCATTTGCAAACGGTTGTTTTTCATAAATAAACTTCAAGAATTGCTCTTTAAATTAACATTAAATAAAACGAGATTTAATTGATATTTTGTTTTTTATTTAACATCTAAAAACAAAAAACATTCTGAGACACCCTTTATAATAAGATTCAACTTATGGAAAATATCAAAACACAGAGACATGGCAGTGATACATAATATAGTTTGTAGAGTATAAAATATTTGATCTAGTGACATTATCAAGGGGTAGGTAAAACGAAGCAATATTTTATATATGGATTAAACGACGCCCGCATTTCCGCTTAATTGAGGAAGTGTTTGAGAATGAGGATGAAAGGTTGAGCTTAGAAAAGCGAACAGTTCTCAAATTCTCAAGTATTGCTACCGGATCACACGGAAAGTTATTTAGGGTCATATTTTGACGATAGGTGGTAGCTTAACCAGGCTATCACTAGCAACGCACAAAAAACATTCTATATATATTACAGTTCACACATACACACACACAATACGTAGGTATATTGATATTAACACCACGGCAAGAAAACATATCGATCAACGCGTAGTGCTTATAAAAATCGTAGCTTCTTAAAACTTTAATAACTTTGATTGAAAGAAGATATTGTAATATTATATTTTTTACCCGACTGCGAAAAAACCCGACTTTTCGAGCGTATGTATGTCTATTTCTTTGGCACGCTCTGTAGTCCAAACTTCTTGATAGATTTTAGCATACGAGGTATCGTTAGATACGTCTTAATTCTGGAAGTGACATATGCAATTAATATTTAAATACGACGCCTGGGAGTCAAATAAAAAGACAAAATAGAAAAATATACTTTTTTTAGTTCTTTTTTAATTGCAGTCGGGCTTTCGTTTCCTTTTTATTCATTTAGTTTATATATATATGTAAAGATATTCACTAGATGATACTTTCTGTCTACAAATACCCTTTCTTTTAGCCTCTCAAAGCAAGTTAGTCTACATCAGGCTATATGTTTTACTTACAAGTTATATTGTATTGTCCAATTTTTGATATTTATGATCTCTCGGTGGTCACTACTGTTTTTGGATCGTAGGTACTGTGCCTACCATCAAGCACAGTTCAGTCACATTACTGTACTACTATATAAAATAAAAACTTATCTTGAACTATAATTATAACACCGACTCAGTATAAGAAATTGTGTCAATTTGTGAACGCTCGTAAATCCATTAAGTCAATCACTAACGTACTTCGCCCCTTACATGCGGTGATATTAATTAAACGTGTGTGGGGGGCCACCTCTAACGTAATTTGTAACACCTAGTGGAAGATTACAATTGGCTAAGCGGCTTCCAACATTACGTGCAATCACTCTCGGTCCACGTCAATAAATCCACTGTTTGTGTCGAAATAAACACCCACGTAACTTTGAAACTGTACTAAAAAAAACGTAAAAACATTCTCGTGAACTTTAAGCCTTTTCACACTAAATTTAATCAACTCTGGAATTGTATTTCGACATGTATTTTTTAATTAACATTTCAATAATCAGAATATGAATAAAAGAGGATAGGAGGTACACACGAACACCACAGAGCACTGAGAAATTCTTTAGAGATTAATCTCTGCTTGGGGCAATCAGACAGGTGGAATACCTCCACTTTACAGTTTAACCTGCGGTGAGTACGGTTTCCAGAGCTCCTTGGGTTAGGGTAGTTCAATGTCGGCAAGGCACTTGTGATACCTATGGTATTTCAAGCGTTCATAGGCTACGGTAGCCGCTTACCATCAGGCGGGCCGAATGCTTGTTTGCTATTTTAGTTATATAAAAAAAGTAAATTGGTGTGAAATATATCAATTCAACATTTAAGGCCTCCTATACAATGTAGAGAAATAATTATTATACAAGTACCATTCAAACATAATTAATAAAATTCTGCGTTTTAAATGTAAATAATGATTTATTTTTAAATCGAACTTTTAATTACCACTGACCAATAGAGTGTAGTGTATAGTAGGTAGCTAATTAATTACTCCTTTTATGAACATACACTGTAGTGTGGTAATGTCGTTGTGGTTCAAAGCATAGTGAGTCCGTCTAACTGTCGAGAGGTTCTAATTCATTATGCTAACGAGACATACTGCCACCGACGGTGATGGATTAGCTTTTCCCCTTCGCATAAACGCGAGGACCCGCGGAAAATGCGTAAAAAATGGACCAATAAGTGTATGCAAAAGTTCGGAGCTTCACCGGCATAAAATATTAGGTTATTGAAATTTCCCCGTCCCCTGAAACGACGGAGACTGGAAAGATACTTACTTACGTAGTGAAAATTGCATTTCCCTGTTTGATGACAGTAATAAATCTTGTTTTAAGATAATAATGTTGTCAAAACCAAGTTATTTCTATTGATTTGAAGCAAGTTTTTAAAATGTACTTTTTTTTGCTTAAAATTTCGATTAGTTAAGTCTCTAATACTGGTTCAAATATTTTGTATAAGTGTTAACATAAAATCGGCTTTACTGATTTTTCCGAAATTTTATACACAGGGAATATATGCCATTCCTCAATGGGTAGGTTTTAAAGTAATGCAAAAAAAACTTTAAAATTTCGTTAAAAAAAAACTAACGCTGTTTTTAAGAAATTTTGCTAAAACAAATTATTATTGCATGTAAAAACTTGTAAATAGACAATAAAAATAATCAATAATATCTTCTTTGCAAAATAATGAATTATGGGCGAAAATAATTATTATGTAATAAAGGCAGCTAGTTATAATCATACGAGTATATTTATATACTCGGCCATCTAAAAATATACGTAAATAAATGAAAATGCGGTAAATAGTATTTCAAAGATATATTACTCATCCAAAGAAACCAATGCTTAAATTATATTAAAATCTAGTTACTATTATAATAAAAACAATCTTTGTCGACTGCGTCCTCTAATTTATGAATTACAGCGCAGTGTTGCAACACTTGTTTTTTAATATTGAAATTCTTATCACAATGCAAACATTTATAAGGTCGAACACCAGTATGGACTCTCGAGTGTCTCCTTAATTCCCTAGCGGACGGAAAGCACTTTGAACAAGAATCACACTTAAAAGGTCTTAGACCGATATGTTTTTGCATATGGACCTTTAATTGGCCTTTGGCTTTATATCTAGACCCGCATATCTCACAACAATGAGGTCTCTCTCCCGTATGCCAGAACTGGTGGCTCTTCAGCTGATATGGTTTTGCAAAGCATTTACCGCATGTTTCACATTTCAACGAACTTTTCTTTTCGAGGACCATTTTCATGTGATGATTTAGGGTAGACATGCTTTTAAAGTATCTATTACAGTGGGTGCATTTGATTGGATCCCCTTTAACGTGAACAGTGCTTATGTGGATCTGGAATTTATGTTATTATCACTTTAAAAGAGTACATGTCCTACATAAAACTCATTAATAAAATCGAAAATCATTCGTAAGTCTGCGACCCAGATGGTAAATTTGTGATATTCGTTTTTCGAACATGAAGAACTTAGCTGACCAAAAAACGTGTAGTAGGTACTGTGGCAAAGTACATAGTTTTAGTAAATTGTTATTTAATAAAAATATGAACAATGTAAAATAATGATTTTAATTAATAACTACTTACTGCTAAATAATTCGATCGTTGGAACCCTTTACCGCATTCGTGGCAAACGAACTTCTTAGGGTCTCGATGATTTCTTAAATGTCGTATAATGTTTTTCCGAAATAAAAAACTAAAAACATTCCTTAAAATTATTATACAATCAAAATCAAGCAACTAATTTTTATGTTTTAGATGATAGTAAATAGACGAGTCACATTCTACAGGAATATTAAACAATTGGAAATTAATGGTTACATAGCACAGACAGCTTAAACGGCCAATTAAGGTCTTTTAAATTTTCCATCAAAAACTGAAATCTACTACCGTTAGCTACAATTCTCAACAATCTTTTTGGCCGCTCCGAACATGGCCGCAAGTTCGGGCTTGTGCATTCATTGTACAGTAGTGGTTCGTGTAAGGATGTATGTAGCACTCACACTAATATACAGTGCCTGTGCAGCGCTCATGCCAAAGCGAGTGGAGTAACGCGCACGGGAGGCCGTTCCCTACGCACACATTTCTCTACGTCCTGTTGATACCTAAATATGTGTTCTGTGAGTGCGGCTATATTCAGAGCAGCAAAAAAGTTTGGCGTGAACTGTAGAAATCTGAACACATGTGTACAAGAAACCAATAAGTGTATGAGGAAATACTATGTGAGGAGGTTAAATCAATCAATCAATTAAATAATTATTCCCATTCATTTAGAAGATAGCTGATCGATATTTGATGTCTCTAATTTGACGAATATGTAACAGCAATAAATGTGGCTATACATCCAGAACGAAAGACATTAGTAGAACTTAATTATAACTAGAGTAAAATTTATTCAACCAACACATAGTCGCGTGACTTGCGCACACGTGTAAGCTATCAATGTTCTCACTTTCCGTACTTGCCTACAGCTAGCAATATTGCTTGACATTCATGGTTGCTGCTCCTTTCCTAAGGGTCTTAGCGTGGAATTATATTTTATAGCCTATAACCTTCCTCGATAAATAGACCATAAAATGCAAAAAGACTTTTCGAAATCTGGCTGGTAATTCCAGAAATTAGCACGTTAAAACAAAAAAAAATGTCTCATAAATTTTTATAATATTAAGTACAGATAGAAAATAGTATATTACGCACCGAGGGAGAAAAGTAGGACATTCACGCCCGCGCGTATCGCGATTGGGGATGTCCTACTTTTCTCCCTAGGTGCGTTTACAATTTTTTTCTCCTCCGGGATGAAAAGTTTATATATTTTATATATAAACACGCAGTTGCTAGGTTACCGGGAGATAAAGTAAAGTATCCATCTCACCGGGAGAGAATTGGGTACTTTTCTCCCGCGTGACTGGGACTAAAAGTGAACTTTTCATCCCGGAGGAGAAAAAAAAATGGTATACACTTACTTCATATTACATATATCACAGACATACTTCACATCACTATGTGTCAACATGTGATATCGGAATTTTACGTATTCAGGAAATTCAAGATTACAAGTAGGACAAAATCCACCGTGCTTGTTTAAATGGGCAGATCTATAATGGAACTCCATGGAACATTGAGACTTAGGCAACTCTTTGCAAAGCGGACAGGAAACTTTAACAGTACAGTAGCCTGAAGTGTGACATATTCTATAAATAAAATACAAAACTGTGAACTAAATACATACATAAATAATACACCAAAATGTCAAATATATATATGGTACATACCTGTGTGCAAACATTTGAGCAAAATCAATTCCAACAAAATTACACATTTTACACTCCAAATCGTTTCTTTGGATATGCTCTACAAAATGTTTGTTTACATCTTCCACAGAGCAAGAGGTAAATCTACAAAGTCCTAAAATGATTTTAGTTCCATTAAAATTACACGCTTCCTTTATGTATAGGATATTTTCTTTAGAGGGCAATGACTTTAATTCTATTTATAACTTAGCTTTGCCCGCGACTAGGCATGCGTTTATTATTGCATAATTAATTATGACCATTAATACTTTGTTTTTATTGATGTGAAGAATCTATAGACAGGCGGGTCAGACAGGCTGTTGGCGTGGCAACGCACAGTAGTTTAGGATTTGAAAAATAGGGACATAGACATCGAATGTCGGAATTTCAATCAAATGGAGTGGTAGGGGGTTACGACTACCATACACATAGTAATAAAATAAACCCCTTCGCAGTGATTTTCTTTTGGTTTAGTGCGTTTCGACATCACCCGGTGTATATTAAATGTGTATATTAAAATTAAATTTTGTATATAGTAAATGTTTCAAAAAATTTCAAATTACTAAACGCCATTAATGAAAATCCGCAAAAATACATATGTTTATTTTTTCTATTAAAAATTACGAGACGATAAAATAGTTTGGATTAATACACTTCATTTCAACCTATATTTAAAATATATTACAGTATTACATTAGATACATTTCTATTTTCTATGTACATAACCTAAACACAATTTATTTACTTTACGAATGTCCATTCGTGTAAAAATGCATTTCACACATCATACACCTCCAGTATTGTCTGGAAAAACTACAATCATACCAAACTTCAATTCAGTAGTTTCTGCGTGATTGGCCTACAAACTAACAGACAGACAGAGACAAAAATTTCAAAAACTATTGAAATGTTTTCTTTCCATTATTATAACTTATGATATATCTCTATAAATAACTCATATATGGTTTACTCAGCATAAGCAATTTAAGCTTCCAAATTGATTCACTATGACCAGTTCTTTTTTTTGTGAGAATCCTTAATTCTTTTTATAAAATAAAAGTAGCCTAAGTTACTCCTTATAACTTCAGATTTCTGGCAGTGCAAGTCCTGTCAAAATCAGTCAAACCGTTTCAGAGATTACTTGGAGCAAACAGACCGACAGGCAAAAATTTATAAAATTGGTGTTTTTTATTTATAGGTACCATATACATTCATATGCATTTAGTAAAAAATCGTTATTTTGTTATTTCAAACAGACACATAAATTTTATTGATTGTATAGATTTGTATTGTATAAGTATAGAATATATGTTTTCTCAACTTAAATAGCAAAAAGAAAAACAATACCACATAAATATTTTTGCTGAAATGCCAACTTTTGTTTTTCTTCACTTGGTTTACCACATATTTTCACATGCTTGTTAAACCATGCTTGCTTTCCTGCAATATTGCAAACAATTAACACATTTTAATAATTTTAATGAATTCTTAGTATTGATCCTCAATTTCTTACCAAATATCTTGCTACAATTTTTACAAATAAAATCATCATTCAATTTCTTTTTAATGTTACAACATCTTATCTTATTTTTTGCTCTAATTTTCTTTGTATTAGATGTCAATTGTATCATTTCTTTAGTTTCTTCTTTGGTATCAATATCACTTACAGAATCATTGAAAAAGTCATTAATTAGTAAATTATTATCATATATAATTTCATTATTTACTTCATTGTTTTTAATGTTGACCCTGTCTATATCATATGTCTGTTTTCCTTCCTCTTTCATGTAAGATGTACATAGTTCTTCTTTACTAATATTAACTTCATTAGATAGCTTTTGAAATAAACTAATATTACTGTTCTTTGCTTGTGACTCTACAACATTTTTTTTTAAGAGCCATATCTAAAATAAATTACTATGATGTAAATATCTCATTGGTACCAGATTGTAGCTTAAAATACTTTTTATAGCAAGCACATGCAGTAACATTTAAATATACTTGTATTATACTTGTGTATTACTTGTATATTGTACTATACTACATGCAAAAATATTATATTATAAACAAAGACCTTCTAAATATGGAAAAAATATTTTGAAAAAATCTGTTAAAAATAACTATATAAAAGTTTTTGATATTATTTTTCTTATTTATAATTAAAACAGAATATTCATACAACTCTTACCTCATGCTGAAAATATAAAACAAATATCAAATCTATGTAATATTTCATTTGTACATAAATTACTGTAATAGATGCCAGAGCATTCATAATTATTTTATACTTTCCATAGAAGCAATAAATCAAACAAATACAAATTTTAGAAAATGTCATGAAAATTTGAACACAATTTCTGTAACGGTAACGCCAATTTTGATAACATTTAAATCATTACTCTAATTTTTTTTTTTAATTGTTTCCATATACACAATACTGAATAAGTTCACTTCATCACATAATTGTTTAGTCAGTAGTTTACTAATATTAACATCAACTTACTTGCTATATTTGGTTATTATGATTATTGCATGATGTGATAATTATAGTATTGAGGGAGTACTTACATAACATTTATTCATGGCAATTCTTAATTGTCAGTTATATGTTATTGTGTAAGTATATCTCCTTTTAAGTTCCAATAAATAAAAAATGATATAAAAACATGTTTGAAATGATACTAGCTCAAAAAAATTATTACATTTTATGAGTTAGTACAAATCCTGCATAAAACCTGTATGAATCTAAATCCATTCTTAAGTTTGCAACCCAGATGGCAAAATTGTTATATTCACTTAAAATACATGAAAAACACAAAATATTTAGTATAGCGTTGAGCTACAGGGTTATAGTAACTTTTATAAATATATCAACATTTTTGAACACCATTTCAATCAAATCTATGCCATTGCTATTGTTCTTATATATTAATATACTCATTTATGCCACTGTTGTTTCTATTAGAATGGGAAAAGTAACACATTCATTATAATTATAAAAGAAGGAAATTTAATAACACTTACAATATTATCAGATTTTACAGATTTCCAAATAGAATGTGATTTAAGACATTGCTTTTTAAATTCAACAAAATTCCATAGATTTTTAGCACACTTTGTGCAAATCATTTGTGGTTTATCTCGAACTTTTATCTATAATAAAAATAAAATGTGTTTATATCACAACTGTAGACAATCCTTATTAAATAAAGTAGTAAGTACTTAATGAAAATATAATGAGTAATTTTTTAATTAAAAAGAAACTATATTCGGCATTCATGCTTTATGTGGTATCTCATATTGACTTTTTATGATGATATAGTATCTCCTTAAACTAATAAATATCTATGAAATAGTTTTTTTTTTTTAATCAGATTAAACATTAACAATAAAATTACACCATACAGATAATTTAACACAGTAATAATATTTCATTAGTAATAACTTTCTCTATACCTATATGTGTACCTACGTAAATAGTTTTAGGTGAATTTTTTACTCTCTAAACAATTATATTTTCTAGGAGGCAAGATACTTCCTTCATTCCTTATCCTGAATAACTGTTTAGTCACTGTAAGGCAATAAGTTCAATCACAAAAAGAAAACTTACCTTTAGACCAACACAATATTCGAGCAATTCAAACCACCCATCATTACCGTTTATTAATATGTTGTCTACACTTCCGAAGTCAAGGCAAAGTCGGCATGCTCTCAGTTTAGTAAATTTACGTTTTTTATTTTGCACTGACATTATAAAATAGAAAATTAAGCGTTCTAAATTTTATTGTTTTGATTTTGTACAACCTACAACTGAAGCGCACAAACAAACGCAAACCATTTGACGTAAATATTCTATGAATTTGACATTGACGTTTTGCATTTGGGGCTACCAGCCTGAAATAATCAAATATTTTAGTGGATTCTTTTTCTATGTCTTATGAAAAATAATTTTCAATAAACAAATTATTACTTGTGAATCACTACATTAGCGTATATCTTTTTCATATATCACTCTGTACACTCTGCTTTATCATGTTTTGTTTCGTGTCAGAGTATAATAACAAACCCTTTTTGCAAAAAAAAAACGGGCACTTTAGATTTATTTCTTTATTTCAATGAATATTAAAAGACGTTTTATTAATTTAAACATTTATTGGCATCCTGATTCCTTACGTTCCAAATTGAAATTTTTAAATTAGCAAACGAAAAATAATGATTAGTGTAAAATTGCTATAAAGTGGCACGAATTACTGAAACTGCTTTTTGCTGATTATTAAGTTTATAAAAGATTTTGGCTATTTCCTTTAAATTAAACAATTTAATCTTTCTTTCTTTTCTTAACACTTTTTGATATTTAAACAATATAGAATATAGTCACTTCCCGCTGTCTGTCCCTATGTAAACTTAGATCTTTTAAACTACGCAGTAGATTTTAATGCGGTTTCCACTATCATTTAGAGAATTTTTACGGAAGGTTATAAATATACAATAAGAATATTTCAATTAAGTTTTTGTTAGTAGAGAAAATTCATTGATTTTTAATCAAGTCGTCAAATAATATTTTCGGACACTTAGGTCAGGCGTTGCGGAATCGTAAAGCGTCAAGTTTGAACATAAAGAAGAACCTTGAAGAAGTAAGAGGAGCAGAAGCTTGTGGACAGTCAGGAGGTGGCTTTTGGCAGGTAATATCATTAGTTACGGCCCGGCCCGGGGCCTACATTACTCCTCGAGCACCTTGTTGCTCGACTTCACTTTACTCGAAACTGTGCTTCAAGGACTCTGGAGCACCGCAACAAAGTGTTGTTTTCTGATGAAACTAGAATCTCTTTGTGTGAAAACGGTCGATGCCGGCGGGTGCTGCGAAGATCACGGGAACCCTATGCGGAAGTGTGTTTCGAAGAAATCACTCTATATGGCAGAGGCTCCGTTATGTTTTGGGCAGCAATTAATTTGACAGAGCGTATGGAGTTAGTTTTCATAGAAAATGGAACATTAAATGTACACCGGTACATAACGAAAGTCCTTTTCCACATGCACAACCCATATTGTCTATTCTTGAACAAGATACTATTTTTATGGAAGACAATGCTCGCCCTCACCGTTCTTTCGATGTGGAAGCGTAAATGCAAGAAGTTGGGATCCGTCGTTTAGATTGACCAGCTCGAATTCCTGACTTCAATCTAATTGACCTTTTCTGGAATGTTCTAAAGAAACTGGTAAGATCAGTGCAACCACAAAACATCACTGAGCTAAAAAGAGTCATTGCATAAGAATGGGAACGTATTCCACAAAACTTTACTGAAAATATCGTGGAAAGCATGCACAGAAAGATTCAAAGCCTTGATTCTGGAAAGAGGAGGTCACACTCTAAAATAGGTTTCTACATTTGTAACACTATTAAAAAAATAAAAATAATCTTGTCTTTATTGCTGACCACTTCTTATTTTTTGGACGTGTACATCGGTTTTATGGAATTCATCGAAAATAAATGAAAAGTTGCCACAATTCACTTCACGCATATTAATTTACACGATTAATAGATATATGGACTACGTCAAAAATTAAATTCAATTTAATTAACTGAAATCGGCCTACCTTTCCTTAGGTGCCCGTTTTTTTTTGGAAATTAGTGTTGTATATAGAAGTAGAGTAATCTAATTCATGTTTCACAAAACCAAATATGATATTTTTAATATGAAACAGTCACGCGCTTGACCTTCGTCTCACTCGATGGTAATTGAAGATGATTTCGACGACGCGACGCGACGGATCGTGTTTACCCAAATAGATCACTGTAGGTATGTTTGAGAAATTGTTTTACAAACGTCGGATAGATTTTGAGGATTATGAAACTCAAAACCGGTACTCCGTAGATCAAACGCCACACGTCGTATCGAGAGCCTAGCACAGCAGAAGAAACTCCTGAATCCTGAACCGAGAAATAGAAGAAATCGTAGTGATCGATTATTATGATTTAAGGTTCGCAAAAAATGATAATAGAACCTACCTAAGTCCTATTCTTATTGTTATTATTAGATATTACAATGCTAAACTTGAGTAGGTACCTACGTAATTAACCTTAATTTTTAGAATTTTCGTGACAATTTATCTTATCAAGACATTGGTTTCGTTTGAAAGACCTTATTTCCTAGTCACGAATAACCTTCAAGTTTTTCAATTCACTCCAATCTTGAACTTTAACGACCTTGGGAACTTTAACGACTGATAAAAGTTTCCAAATGTGGCAATCAAGATAGTACATACAAATGTTGCTTATCATTTCGTTTAAAGTAACAAATGAAAAAACGAGTAAAATTATTTCAGAATGTAATCAATAAATACCTACAGATAAATAAAATTGAACATTCTAAGTTTTCAATGAAAACATTTTTTCTTAAAGTCTTATAATTATTTGCACGGGAGCAAAACCCAAACACGCATTTATTTTTATTTTTGTCTGTTTGTCTATTAACCTGCTTGTTAGTTCAGAGTAATCTCCGTGAATAGTTAATAATATAAATAATGACCAAATATATCGTGCAAATTATAATATTGTCAATTTATACAACATTAAATTAAATTAAAATAATGTTTACTTACTTAAGCACCGTCAAATTATTGCTGAATAATTAAAAAAAAAACTCAGTAATATAAATTTCATTTTTATCACAGATGGCTAACTTCATCATGTTGTTGGCACGTGGGATAGTTTTTAAATTATAATTTTGTTTTGTTACGCCAAAGAAGTTTATTATATCTTCTTACGTGCGTACATAAGTATCTTCACACAATTTTTATTTAAATTGATTCAATTTTATCAATTTTTGGATTAATTACATTTCATTATTTTTAAAATATGTAATATTCGTGATTTTTTTCATTCAATGAATTTATATTCATCTGAACGAGTCTGAAACGACGTACTACATAATGATAATCCGCGAATTCAAAGAGGAAGCTACGTTATTCTTTACACGTAGCGACCCCGTGCGTCTCTTCAGTACGTGCTTGTACCTCGCCATAACTATTTGTGTAAAGATATTTCTTCTGGTTGCCTATCACGAATTCTTATCTATCAAGTAGACGTTTCTGTAGAATAAATGATATTTGTTATTATTTCGTTTTAAATTCTTAGCAATATTCATTTAATAAGTAAATTGTGTCGTTCTTTTCTATTGTGTTAAGTATTATTTCCACAATCTTACAATACAGTACAGTACAATTAAGTGAGTATAATTCCTGTACATCTTCTCCCAAGTCTTGTAATAAGAAATTTGTATGTTCTATCTAGTTTAAATTGAACACGTATTAAGAAGTTATTCCTACTTCTTATTTTCTTCTTCTTCTACTAAACAATAATAGTTTGATATGTTTAATACACCAATACAATCATATTTACTCAATAAAAAAAAAACAGTAAAATGAATTTACATTACTATGATTGATGGCTAACTTCATCACAATATCGCTCTTCAGTAATATGAAGCGCGCGCAGCTCTCAACTTTACCCTCTACTAAACGCACCAAAAGAAGAACAACTTTAAAAACAAATATGTAGGTAATTTTATTATGATTGATGGCTAACTTTATCACATCGCAGTTCCGTTACATGATGCGCGCGTAGCTCTCAACTTTACCCTCTACTAAACGCGCCAAAATGTACAACTTTAAAAACACATATCTAGGTAAATTTATTATGATTGATAGCTAACTTCATCACATCGCAGATCCGTTACATGATGCGCTCGTAGTTCTGAAATTTACCCCCTACTGAACGCGGCAAAAGAAGTACAACTTTAAACATATATCTAGGTAATTGTATTACAATTGATGGCTAACTTCATCACATCGCAGTTCCGTTACATGATGCGCGCGTAGTTCTCAACTTTACCATGTACTAAACGCGCCAAATAAATACAACTTTAAAACTTTAACTAGGTTAATTTGGCGAAAAATATAATATTATATAGATACGAAATCCTTAGAGCCGTTTCTTAGAAACATGTTAGTTCAGTTGAAGTTTCTTAGCGTGGCGTCCAACTCCCAATTATTTGTTTTTAAATGATTTAGGTACTCTAGAAATCACTAAGTTTGGTGGTTGTGTGTATTATAGTTTTTATGATAGAGCAAAAAAATAAATAGATTTCTTGCCTAGACGGACCAATAATATCTTATTGTTGGGTGTTTTTATTATTTACTAGCTGTGCCCGTGGCTTCGCTCACGTGGACTACAAAATGCCAGCGCGAATCTTGCTCCCCGCTCCCGGCTATTATAAAGACAAAAATGCTTATTATAGGTGTTCCTTAGAAGATAGACGTAGGTATACGGAGGTAGATATAAGGATAATGAGTTGAGGGTTAATGCAGATAAAACTGTTATATTACCATTTACAAAAAAGGTGTCTTGACAAATTAGTACAACCCTCACTAAATGCCAAAACCATTTCCTTTTCATCAAAGGTCAAGTACTTGGGGGTAATCGTGGACCAAAAATTGACCTGGGATAGACAGATTGATGCTTCCATTCAGAAAGCAAAAATAGCAACGGGCATCTGTGGACGACTGGCAGGTAAGCGCTGGGGCTTAAACCCTAAGCTGATCATGTGGCTCTACACCACCGTGGTTAGACCCATAATAACATACGCCTGTGTGCTCTGGTGTAGGAAGGCAAACCAGTTGACTGTCAGGGCCCATTTAGCTACAGTACAAAGAACGGCATCTATCTTAGCGACGGGAGCCATGTCGACCTCCCCTGGAGCGGCTCTGGAAGCTGTGTTAAATCTCACGCCCCTTCACCTATACGTAGAGAAGGTGGCGATGTTAACAATGCACAGAATGTATGCCCAGGGGAGGATTCACTGGCTATCCCTGTCCTTGAGTTCCTTACTAGACTCAGTGATAGAAACACCAGTTTTGGGAATGATGTCAGACACGATGACTGCTAAAACTATTTTAAAATATTTTACAATATAGAGATCCCTCCACGGGACTCTTGGATTAATGCCGAGATAACGTGGAAACCAGGTAGTCTACTATGGTATACTGACGGGTCCAAATCTGGACATAACGTAGGCTGTGGAATATATGGGGAGCGACCTAGTCTTAAAAAACACATGTCTTGGTAGTTTCACCTCCATTTTCCAAGCGGAAGTGTATGGTATACTTGAGTGTGCAATATCAATCTGTAAAAGGCCTATGTTAATCACACGATTTACATTCAGTCGGATAGCCAGGCACTGGCTTCAGATTCAACAGAATCGAAGCTTGTGGCCAACTGTGTGGCAGTGCTGAACAGTCTGGGTAAAAATAACAGACTAATCCTGCGATGGGTCCCGGGGCATGCAGGAGTTCCAGGCAACGAGTCTGCGGACGAACTTGCAAGAGCCGGAGCTGCGGAAAAACAGATTGGTCCTGAACTATTCTGTGGTATTCCAAAAAGCCTTGTTCGATGGATCTTAACGGATACAACAAAAAGGCTACAATCTGGTACAATTTGCCAGGACAAAATCATTCCAAAGAGCTTATTGGGGCGTTTAACCGGCGTAGAGCTGGAGATGATCTGATGCTCAGCAGGAATCAGCTACGAATCTTAGTGAGGGCACTCACTGGACACTGTTGTCTAAATAAATATATGTACAACATTGGTGTCCAGGGCACAAGAGATTGCAGATTCTGCAAAAGTGCGGATGAAACTCCAAAGCACCTCTTGTCTGATTGTGACTCACTAATAACTAAACGTAACCGAATTCTGGGTAAACACGTGCTGCTCTCTGAAGAGGTTCAGTTGCTCTCTGCCAAAAAAGTCCTGCAGTATATTAAAGCTATAAGACTTGATGGGGAGCTTTAGCAGTGTGGGGCGATCACAATAGATCTCATTGGTTGCAGTGATACAGGACTGCATAAGCCTGCACAGCCCCCTTTTTGAATAATAATAATACTCTCCCTGAATTTTTGTAGATCTTTTTAATGCCTACAATTATGTAGTACATTCATTTGCTATTCTCTTATGGTTTAGTCGGCTTAACCCATTTAAGAGCCCGAATTGATTCACCAGTTTTTTTATTTATGCGGAAAGCTAATTCTTTTTTATAAAATAAAAGTTGCGTAAGTTACTCCCTATAACATCAGCTATGTATCAGTGAAAGTCCCGTCAAAATTGGTCTAACCGGTTCGGAGATCACCCGGAACAAACAGACAAACAGACAGACAGACAAAAATTTTAAAAACAACTCTGTAGCTGCTTGGGAGTTCCAAGTTTCAATACCCACGAGAAGTAAATAGTGCAAAGCACCTATAACTATAGATATGGATAGGAAAACTGATCAGTAATTGGCTTTGAGTGATATTTCTACAACCTCTCTAAATAATTAGTTAGGCTTATGGTTACAAATATGGTGTAGGGCAGACTAATACACATTAAAAAAAATTATATATAACAGCCAGTGAACACATTTATATCAGTGTGACATTTGAATGACGTCGAGCAAATCAAGTATTATGTAAAAATGACTCAATAGTCATTCTAGTATGAAAGTACTTTCCAGTCAATATTGGAGCACTGGAGGTACTTCGGAAGTTGAACGAATTAATGTTAGTGTTAGCCGTGTTACTTACTGGAGCTATGTTATGTTATATTATGTGGGCTCCACTTGTCCGCACTTAGACTCTTTCTAGGTCCATTTTGCGTAGATATTCCGGCCGGCTATTCCAGCCAGCCCAACTCCGCCCAGAAGCACAGAAGCCTCCTGGGGCATTCACAGGCTTTTCGAAGTGTACTCGGGTTTTTGAGGGTTTTCGCCCGTTGGGTTGCAACTCCCGCGCATTTCAGGACTACGTGGGTAGCGGTTTCTTCGCCCTCTATGCATACTCTGCACATGGGACTGTCAGTGACACCTAGAGCATAAAGGTGTTTGTTAAGTGAACAATGGCCAGTTATAGTACCTACCATAACACGTAGATCACTTCTATTAAGACCAAGAAGTCCCCGCGACAATCGCGGTTCAGGGATGGGCAGTGTCTCCCTCGACTGTCTACAGTCACTGGCTGTTGTCCATTGATCTTTATGTGATTCTGTTGTTCTTTTACGCAGCCACGAGCGAATCCGACTGAACGGCAGAGGCAATATGGGTAAAGGACCCATCCGCAGAGTGCTGGAACCTCTCTTTGCCAGTCCATCTGCTGCATCATTGCCCAGTGATCCGCTGTGTCCTTTAATCCACTGTAGGGTTACTTTGTTGTTAGTTGTAACCCTTTCCAGTACTTTGTGACACTCATTTATAAGCCCAGAGTCGTGTATGTTACTCTCCAGGGCTCGTAAGACTGCAGTGCTGTCGGAGAGAATTCTTATATTGTGGTTCTCTATTTTCCTGTTCAGCACTGCGTTTGCCGCCTCAGTAATGGCTACACATTCACATTGTAAGATGGAACTGTGTGGCCCTAAGGCTATTGATATTTTAATGTTTAGATCACAGGAAAATACCCCGGTGACTGTTCCTGTATCAGTTTTTGAACCTTCTGTATATATGCGAACCTCGTTTATGCCGGATTGGTCCTGTTTTTCTTCGCATAGTTCTATCGAGTAGTTTCTGTTGAAAATATGTTTCTATGGGATCCTATCACACGGAGAGCCTATCAGAGGTTCGTACATGATAGCCTTCTTTAAAATGTTTATGTGTGTTCCATTCGGATTCCCCCACAGTCCCAGATTTGTCATTCGTATTGCTGATACCGCGGCCTCCTGTTGTATAAACAGATCTAAGGGTGGCATGCCGAGAATGACTTCCAGGGTTGTTGTTGGCGTGGTGCGCATGCAGCCGGTTATAGCTGAGCAAGCCAATCGTTGGAATTGCTGCAGCTTTCGTCTGACTGAGCTTAGTTCGGTCCTAGGCCACCAAACCACTGCACCATAGGTAACGGTCGGTCGAATTACGGTAGTATAAAGCCAGTGTGTAATCTTTGGAGATAGACCCCATTTCTTGCCCAGTAATCTTTTACATTGCCAGAATGTAATGCAAGCCTTATTTAGTTTGTTCTCCAGGTGTTTATTCCACAGTAGCTTGCTGTCTAAAATTACGCCTAGGTATTTGACTTCAGCTATTAATGCTAGGTCAGTGCCGAATAACTTTGGTAAAACAAAGTTACTCAATTTGCGTTTGTTAGTGAACAACACTAGTTCCGTTTTCGACGGATTAACAGTGAGTTCCTGTTTTTTACACCAGTTTTCTACTATGCGGAAGGCACCCCTCATCAGATCGCAGAGTGTGCCTTCATGTGACCCACTGAGTAGAATTGCTAGATCATCAGCATAGCCTACAGTATAATAACTGTTTTTGTTCAGGTCAGTGATGAGTTCATTTACAACCAAATTCCAGAGTAGTGGCGAGAGTACTCCCCCCTGGGGGCACCCCCTAACCGCAATACCTCTGGTAGTTGTATTCACTGTAACCTGGACCGCTCTATATCGAAGCATGTTGTCAATCCAACTTCTGAGCGTTGGATTTACTCCATGTCTTGAAAGGGCATGGCTGATGCTGTTAAAAGTTGTTTTGTCAAAGGCCCCTTCAATATCAATGAAAGAGCCTAGGGTTGATAATTTACTTGATAGAGCATATTCAATACGTGAGACTACGTTATGTAATGCAGATTGTTGTTGGCAGTGAGCAGGAGCTATAATTGTTTCTTCTTGTAAAAAAGTAAACATGAAAATTCTTGACTTTATTAGCAACCACTGACAACACAAAACACTGACTTCCCAGTTATATAACGATAAGGTTCACTTAACTTGAAATAAATTTAAATTTTTACATACGTTATTCTACGAATTTCACAATTATATGGGATGGTTATTTGTTGGTCGGTGTCAATTTTTCTTCTCCAACTTCCTCATTTCTTTTCAACTAGTCATCAAATAGGCATAAGCACCAACATCGTTTGTTAAAAGCAAGCGCACATGAACTTAGGAACAGCATTCCTTTTTTGGAAATAGAACCCTAAAAACGGCAACAACGTCAAAAATGCGAGTATCATTTGACAGTAATTATAGTCATACCGCGTCGGCCTGTATAACCTGTACCTACAAGCTTTGTTTGAAAATACCAACATAATAATTTAAACTGCCCGGTTTCATAATAATCCGCAACATTACAGTATACCACTGAGAAATTTATTAAGTTATACAGTACTGCCTAAAAATTATAGCTCAAAAGATAATATTCTAACTATGCGTGGTTCCATTAAAGAATGGATCACAACACCAAATGTCGCTTTGTTGTGATAATTATATCCTTTGTATTCAGTCTGCACATTTTTCCATTTTACGTCATCATTGTATAATAATTTAAAAAATAATAATTAATAAAATGACAATTACTTTTCTCAACGTAATATTAACTCAGGTAATTTATAATGATTGGTGTAAGTAAGAGAGTATACTATGTATACAATTAATAAAATTGAAAATAATAGCTTTTTACTGAATGCATATTACGGTACAACAAAAAAATATTATTTTCAATTTTGTCTGTTCTTCTGTCTCTTTGGTCCGGTTATTCTTCGAAACTGTTGGATCAACTTTGACGGGACGTTTATACGGAGCAAGTTAGGCTACTTTTAAAATAGAAAAAAGGATTAAGGTACCGCACCGCATAATTAAAATAAACATGTAATGGTGAATCGGTTCGTAAATGACTTACACTGAGTAAACCATGAGAGATTTATCAAATTAATATAAACTACATAATTGTAGATATTAAAAATATCTACAAAAAAGTCAGTGAGAGTATATATCTGTCTTCTAAAGATCACCCGCAATAAGCATGTTTGTATTGTAAATAGCCGGGAGCGGGGTAGCACACGTGTGCCCGATCAACGGCATTCTATAGTCCATGTGAGCGCAGTTGCGGGCACAGCTAGTTAACATTAAATTCCACAATATTTGAAAATAACTTTTTATCTTCTAACTAGTTTAATCATAGTATCTGCTAAATGAAGTTTTACTTCTAACGCACGTAAGGTTACAAACAATTTTTTTATTATTATTTTCGACTTATTGATAATTTTTATTTGTTTATTAATAAAATGATTGCTATTATTAGTAGTAGAATATATAAGATATATTAAACACAAGTTTAATTATTGAATATTAAACGAAATTAAGGTCCGAAAAAATCTAAGTTACAATTTTATTAGATGCACCTTGAAGTTTTACTTCAGTAATAATCTCTGCATTTTTCGCCATTCAATCATTTGCGTAAAACCTCAAGTTTTTATGTATTTTACGTAGACTAAAGATTTGTTTCCGCTGGCACTGCAACTATATACTGCGAAAGATAGAAACAATAGCTCTTAGAATACGGCGAGTTAATATCGTGGTATGTTAGTGACTTTCGATGTGACAGTGTTGTCGGTATGGCACTGACTCGAGTAGGCTGATCTGGTGTAGTTTTGATTGTTTCATTTTTATACTAAGCCAACGGAATCTAGTTGAAGCGCCAACGGAAACCAACCTTAAATAGAATTAAGGTATAAAAGATGTGTTTTTACTAATTTTACAAAAAATTATAATTTAGCCCTTTGGATTTTTGGCTCGCTTACGTCAAATGCCATCCCCGGGAACAGAGTTATTAGTGATGACAACGCGTGACGGTGACGTAAAGCATAAGGCCGGACTATATAGCAGTGTCGCAACTGTCGTGACTTGCGTGCAAAGATAGAAAAGGATCAACAACACCGTGATTGCGCGATCTCTTTTTTGTGATCTAGACACTTAATAAAATTTCTGACAGCTAGTAGCAATAATTTATATTTATGACTACAGCTATTGGTCACTACATACGTCATCGTAGTCGAAGTCTATAAGTGTATTATTTATACTCGGATTCAGAAAAAGAAGGACATACGAAGAACCTACTTATTTTCTCTCTATAAACTTTATCCCGCTGTGTTACAACGACCACCGAAACAATTTATTTCGTAAAACCACAGGGCAACTGTACAAGTAGATGTGCACAGTTCCATCCTTCTAAAATACGCATACTCATTATTGAAGAATTTTAAGGGTAGAACCCGGAGCTAGGGGAATGAGGGTGCAGTAAATAAAGTTACCCCAAAATGGAACCGAGGAGAAAGGTTGTCGCCCAGTAATTTTCCCCAACTCTCATACAAAAAGAATTTTAAATTAAAACTCTCAGATGGTACTACTACTCATGGTTTTAAAAAAAATGGTTGGTTAGAAAAATTTGTAACCTTATCAAAATTGCCTCTGTTAAACATCTTTATACAGTAACTTTTCCTATTAAATTATGGTAAAATTCAGAAGTTAAGTAAACAAAAGCCAGCCAGTGATTACTTTAAATAATATAAAAATAAATAATGTATCTACTTACACTGAAATTTCGTTGCCATTAATGAAAAATTGCAAGAGTGCTTGTGTAAAATAAAAAAGAGTGTGCAGTAAAAAGTATCTTTAATATAGCATTGACAAGATAAATTGATGCTCTCTAATTTTTTCTTACTTCCATTAAAAATTTAAGTGAAAATGCTACTCAGTTTAGGGGAACAAATTTTACAAAAAGCCTTTTTATTAATAATTGTACGTAACTCGATTATTTTACCTTATTTTATACATTAAAGATAACACAGTAATTAATATAAAAGAGAAATTCTTGTGTAAAATATATATATATATATATTCTTCACACATTAATAATAATATTATCGGCCTCTAAGTGTACCACTGGTGGACAAAGTACAAGTACAAGAAGTATTGGCGATTTCAAACGCCGAGAAATCAACAAACAACTATTCTATATTTTTCCCTTAAATAAGAACATTTCTCAAGTGTGCAGATTTCCTCTCGATGTTTTCCTTCACCGTGAGCTAATAGTGTTACCAATTTTAATTAGCAATTGTACGCGAATTCCGAAGAAGTAGTCGGGGTTATTAATGCAAATCTTATCTTATTAAGTGAGTAATGCTTGTTTATATTTAAATATGTAATTGGTTTCTCGGAAACGGCTCCAACGATTTCGATGATACTTTGAATATAGATAATGTTTTACATTCCAAGTTTACCTAGACAGGTGTTTTTCTTTTTATATGTATAAGACACCAAGCTGCGCTCGGTCACCCAGTACTTGATATTTAAAGTGAGAAGATTTTTTTACAAGCTAATTTCATAAGTAAGAGATAGAAAAGAAAACATTCTATTTTATAACTATGTATGTAAACTCTGAATTTATAATACTGTAAATACCCCGATAAAATAAAAGGGTAAAGTAAATAAATACGTTATAAGTATAAATAAATAGTCTTGATTTATTAGAATCATTCCAATAAATTATTGTTTACCGGAAAGCTGAGGTATAATCCGAAAGTTCTCAGACGAAGGATTAACGATGTCTCGTCTCTTGAAAACGAAAGAGGTACGAAACGATGCCTAAGGGCTTACCTACGCGTGGCGCGTGGCATGAGAAAAAACGTATTGTTCTGGGAAAATAGAAACAATATTTAACCAAATATTTATCAAGGAATCATCTTGTAAGGATGTTGGCGGATAAATCGATTACATCGGATTCGTTCGTTTTACTCTGCCTGAAGTAGAAGTGATATTTCAATATTATATAAAACTTGTTGAATTGTGATTAAATATTTAATTTGCGACATTGAAAATATAAAAAGATTCACCATTTTGAGGAAATCAACATAATGAGTTTGAACGTCATGGTTCTTGTCATGAATTTTGTTTCTTTTTATTAATCCCCACTAACATTATAAATGGGAAAGTAACTCTGTCTGTTTGTTACCTTTTCACTACTAAAGCTTTGAACTGTTCGTAATGAAATTTGGCATAGAGATACCCTGAGACCTGGAGAAAGTCGTAGAAAAAAAACACAAAGAGACGAAGTCGCGGAAAAATGCTAACTATATATAATCTTGCCTATTTTTTTGTTGTTAAAGATAGATATTGTAACATCGCACATTAGAAGATTCGCAATTGACTGTATGGCACGTGACGTCATACGATTGTTCGCGGTACGGTGGCATGACAGAGCGGCGGCGATGTTCCAATAAAGCTCGGGGAGCCGAATAGTGCGGGGCTTACTATTTCTAGCTGCCAGATTATAGCTTAGCCACATTGGTGATCATTTATGTAAAGCATTAAAGCAATGAACAGTTTGTCTAATATTTCTGCATAATTTATTTACAAAGTAAAGATCGACGTGAGTTCGAATCCCTGCAATGAGCCTGAGCTTTCGGTGAAGGAAAATATCGTGATTGTTTGAGCCAATTCGGACACACCGACATCTTCTGATCTGTGTCCTTCCTAATGCCAATTGGCTGACGACGCTGTAGCGTCATACGCATACGACGTCACTGTGGAGGGATACCGCCGCCACCCCTTACCAATATTCGTATTGAGATCGAATCGCTCGAGTGCGTGTGATGATAATGTATTACGTCGAAATACGTTGACCGATTGTCTCGCGGTTGTATGACCGCGCCGCTCCGTGTGTGCATTTTTGTATTAAAACATACCATCCGTTAACGTGGAGAAGAACATTTAGTGAGGTGGAATACGCTTGTATGCAGCGTTGGGCCAGCTGACGTATCTAAGCTCCAGGCTGAATTGGGAGAGGAAGCAGTTTCGGAAGTTCAAGTTTAGTGTATGATATTCTTTCCCATATATTCAATTGGATGTAACAATTGAAATAGTTATCTGTCGTCTATTGCTCACTGAGCTATATTATCGAAGGCCGCACCAGAATAGGAGGCAGGCAACTTAATTTAAAACCGCCTCTCCATGTGGTATGTGAGGGAAGAATAGGGAAGACCGCAAAATTAAATCCTCGCATATACAATAATGAAACAATATCATGGTGGTAGCAGGGCTTTTTGTAATGCCCGTCTGGCTAGCTACAACCCTCAAGTTGTACCCTCACTCACCAACAGGTGTATTCTGGCAGTTGCACTTGAGAGCCAGTCTTTTACTAGGCTTAGCGTGCTACCATCTTGGGCCACATCATCATTTAATATATGGTGAGATTTTAGCTACAACGCTAAATATATAACGATATAAAAAAAAACTGCGCTTGTATTTTTTAGAATGTAACCGAAAAAGATGCCTACCGCAAAGGTTAGAAATAAAATCTTTTTTAAGCTATGTTCTCATTGAGAATTTTTTTTATCAACATAAACAAAGGTATATTATAGAAGTCTAACTAAAGTCTAATTAAAGTGCGTTACAAATGGACCTTCAACGCTACTTAAATTCTTTCACCCAGATGCCGACTTCTTAAGATAAAATTACCTAGAGTTTTGAGAATAATGCTGCGAAGTGAAGATTTCAATGCCTTCAGGCATGTTACTGCGGAACGATGGTTGTTATAATTTTGAATTCTGTATTATATTTTTTCTATACATTTATTTGTGAGCCCCTCGTGGCTCAGTGAATTGTATTTAAAGAAAATTCTCATCAAATTTACTCCCAAGTTTTTTATTAACGTTAAAAATTTTTTTATCACTGCAAGGACTTCTAGATATCTCGGCATACACACGCCGATCTTGAAAATCGATGCGTCGTAAAGACCACCTTGAACACCTCTCTATGCTTTAACTCATGGATGTTGCTCATAAGCAGCAAATAATAATTCAAAAACCCACTAAGATGACGCTAGCGTATCAAAAGAGAAGTGATACTTTTTATTGTTGTAAAACTCTTTGACGCTCTTCGATGAATACTTTTTCATGTATAGAGATGGTACCCCTTACCTCTATTTTCTATGCTCCCAGAAGGCAGAAACACGTATATGTAACGTATAGTTAGAACGAATTTAACGGATATGGAGTTAGTTAGACCGCGACTTATTTGCATGTACGACAACAGCCCAAGCCGAGGTTCGGCCTCTTTGGCACCCTTGAGCTTGTGGCCTCGCGTTCGTGGCTAAGGGCCTTCCGCGCTTCCCCCCATGTCTAGTGAAGCTGTCAAAGCCTCTAATAGCTCCAGGGCTTTTAAGGCTGATAATAAAGTTAAAAGGAAAATAAGGACTGATGGAACACACAACCGATGTCCGCTATACAACGAAGAAGTAATTTCAGTTCAGTCAGGTAAGCGCTAGCATGGAGATTAGGCCTTTAGGCAGCACTGAGCAGTTTACTGAGTGGCCTACCATTATGTCCTAACATGGTAAACGAATCTGACTGGATCGCAACCACCATTTATCAGGTGTAACCCTCACCATGGTGGTACTATTACACGTGTCGCATTCCAGGATCAGCACATATACATATACCCAGTATCCAAGCGGGGTGGTAGAGATCTGTACTACACTGGGTTACGACCACCATGTCTATTACATGGCGATAAGCTTGTCTTGAGGACTTTCTTTTGATTTGTCGCTTTTCTGGATCAGGCAGTGTATTTCGAAATGTCGAGTGCGATAACCACCAATGGATTGCTAATCTGTCGGTAGCCGTTTCTGTTTTTCTATTGTATTGTGCTTACCACCAGGAACAGGTACTTTGAGGTTTGCCTTGCTTCTATAAAAAAGTTGCAAATTATTTTAACGTCTTAATTCCAATAATTAATAAACCGATCAAAGTTTAATAGATGCGACGTATAAACATTGGAAGTGTGGCAGTTAGTGCATCGAATGCCAGTAAGCGGAAATCTCGATTTATACAACTCTGATAAGACCAAGGTGCGTGCACAGGAGGACAGGTGTCCGAGGCTATTTACCGCCCTACTTATTCAAGCACCACCGTGGGCGGGCGTAACTCCATGCTTATGGATCGGGGGGTGAGCGATCAGTTTGTACCGGAGTGTCGACCCGCGCGGACGCTTTACACTCAACGATGCCATTCAAAAACGAGAAGCACATACGTGATCTCTCGCGTTAGAAAAGGACAAAAGAACCCAAGCACCGTTTCAACAGGTCGTTATTGTAACTTCCACTAAATGGTGATACCGTGTAATATTTCTTACAACAGTTGTAGGCACTTTTTATTAAAACATTTTTGAACTTTTATGAGTTTTGTGCGGTCCACGGATTTATTCCTCGAAAGTACTTTGGAAACAAACAATTTAATTTGATCTTGTTATATTTGTTGTGTATGATAAACTTTTTATTGAATGTAAAAGTTCATCGATAAAATCTAATTTGATAGCAAAGCGTTCAAGTGCGTCATCATGAGTCAATTAAATTAATGAAGTAAGTTTATTTTAAGTATTAATTGAAATAACTTGACTTCTTGAAGACTAACTCTACTATAAAATGACATCCTTTTGATATACTACTTTGTTTACAGTACTTTATATGTTTTCAGGGTATAGATAAATTTTGTTTTATATGTAGATTGACTGAGCTAGCCGATTCAGATTTGATACCTTCACTGGTTTTTGGGTATTGATAATTACTAGCATAAAATATTATACCGGTAATAAACGTAATCCAATCGTAATAATAATTCAAATCGAGCTTTAGAACCATTGGAATATAATATTCGTAGGAAGAAATAATTGAAGAGTAAGTGGGAAAAAAAAACTGAAATATAATTAAAAGTTGCCTAGCCCCGAATAAGTACTATGAAAAGGATATCGTATAAGAAATTTATTGGCACTGTCCATTCCAAAGATATACTTTATATAGAAAAACTGTATTGTTTACCGTTTGATTAGACTATGGGATACATTCCATATTCTTTTTTAATTTTAGATATAAGCTTTATGATATCACTTTTGGATACCACTTCGCTTGATTTGGGCTCAAATCCTCCGAAAAGGGTCTGACATTTCGATGAGGGTAGAAATCATGATGAAACCGTAGCATGGTGGTAGGGAATATTCAAATGCTAACTACCAACCTAAATTTGAAAATTTATCGTTGTTGAAAATAGGCGAGTTTCGATGGTTGTACTTGAGAGCCAGTACCTGTTTAGATATAGCACGATATCATTTTATAACACATTGTTATTCAACATTAGATGAGATTGAAATCAAATTTATAAAGTACTAGGTGGTTCTGCGACTTCGTCTGCGTATTATTTGATATACACAGATTGATCTCGGAACATGACAAACCAAAAAAAAATCACTGTTAAGACATAGAAACTTTTCATTTATTATACTTGTAGGATAACACTGGTTAAACTATGACTTTTACAGGGATAAAAAGTACCCTATATGTTAGTCCGGGTCATAGACTATCTGTGTGCCAAATTTCATTGAGATCTGTTCAGCCGTTTTAGCGTGATTGAGAAACAAACACCCAAACATATACACTTTCATATTTATTATATTAGTAGTAATAGTAAGTAGTATTAAAAAAGCCTTTGCGATACTATTGCTTTACGAAAATATTTTTCTTCTATATAACTAAGCCTTTTTTAATACCTTATATAATGTTATATTGAATATTATGCAAATCTAACCTTCCTAATGCTCACCTAATTAGCTACCGCCTTCGAGTTGAACATCTGTTGCCAAAGAATATAGTTGTGGTTTGGCACTTAATTTCAGAATCATTTCCTTTCATTTATGCATCACCATTAATATCATATAGACTATCAGTAAATCAATAGAAATTATTTTGTTTCGATTTCCTTGACTCTTAAATTTAAAAGATTTAATGAAGAAAGAAAACATGGAGCGAAAGGCCACGTTGATTACAAATATTAATATATAAAAACCAAAAGTTATAACTTGTTCCATTACAACTTTTGTCTTCATTTTAATCAGACACGAGACTACATTAGCTTTTCAGATTAATATTAACGCTTCGTGTTATCGTTAACTTATATCGAATGGTGGTGACCTTTTCAAAAATAGATCAAAAGAAATCGACTTTTGTGAAAAAAAACTTAAAGTTTAGTCCTTCTAATTAATAACCACTAACAATATTACTCCATATTGTCAAACTAATCAAGGTAGACTTCTGACTATGAGTTTAGTTGACTATAATGGAAGTCGATACGACAATCTTAACGGTCTTCCTACATTTATTAGTTTTAATGTATTCGATTGGGGAGGTAGGCCAGCTAGCTCCAATTTTATTAACCACCATCCCTGATAATAGGTTTTTATATTTTACCTGTTATTTATTGAATAGAAAATTAAATAGAGAGAGATAAAACCAACGATATTTCTTTTTTAACAGTATTTTTCTGTGTGTAGCCAAAATCTATCCGTAGCACAAATCCGCGTTCTTATATAGAAAAAAATACTATGACGTCATCTAGTGCAATTAGTTAGTGTTTTAGCGTTTTATTTTTTTCATGTAAAGATAACAATATTGGTAGTTTATTGGATTATATTGCATTATTACAATATATATTAAGTGAATCAAAATCTGGTGAAAAAAATATGAAAACTGTCGTTCACTATCTATTGACAATGACTGTCATGGTAGATATTTATTATGGTATTAATAACTGAAGTAGGTGCTATAAATCCACGTTGGAGGTGCAAGCGCCAGCTCTTATAATTAATGGCATTCATAAATTTCAACTTGGAGACAACTCTCCCAAATGATGTAAGTGCCTATAGCAAACATGTAGCTAACGTGAATAGGAAAAAACTTTACTATTTTAAAGACATAATATAAGTTAAATTTATTTTCTTATAAAATTTTAGAACTGCTCAGACTCTAGGACAGAGAGCTGACCAAACAATTTATGAAAATTTATTATTGTGTTTGAGATTTTCACAAATATCCTCCAGACTTCAAATAAAATTGTTATTTAAGAGGAATCGCAGGCAGTATTTTGCTCATACACACGTATTCCCCTGTTTCCTCTATGAATAATGGTACTAGAGCAAATATTTGTATACTGTAAAATCTATATCTACCACTACCATATCCCTTTGTTTTGATTTTTTTTTTTCATAAATTATTTATTATAAAACCAGGAGTCTTTTAAAATGATGAAAATTTACCTTTTTTCATCATTTTCAGACGTCCAGCAATCAAATTTTACAATTACAAAAACAAAAAGAAACATACAGATATATCCAAAATCCTTCTTATATTATTCTTGAAAAAAAAAATTAAAATCTATTCAGTTTTGGAGGAGTAACCATGGGAATACAGAACTATGATATTGTCAATTTTACTTAGGTATAATCAGTCCTAACTGCAGTTGTCACTCTTGTACTCTATTCGGTATTGTTTTGGGCACAGCGTGACAGCAATAGATATTAGAAATACCTATTCTTGTAATGTTTTCGGTCTGAGCCGTTCATCCTCATAACATCATTATTTAGGTAAATATATTTTGTCAAGGACGTATCAATCCATCCCTGCACCTTTACTTGAGCCTGCTTCCCTTCTCCGCTTGTATTACCATTTTTGATTATATCGTCATTTAATATCAGGTGTAATTATGACCAAATGCTAAACTATGACATAATGGAAGCCCTTACGAAAGCTACATCGTCAAAAATTTCTTTTGTCTTCATAAATATCCCTTGAACTTCTCGTCCCCAAACCCTTTCTATATTCTAGACATGTCTTGGTTATCGCTCGTTTGTGAGCATCTTGCAGACCGGCTTACTGTATACTTGACGACCTATTTGACCCATTTCCGACCGTGGCCCATTTTTTGAGGGAGCCGTGATGTCGATGCATCACAGTTTTATGTTCGTAATGTTATTTTAGCGTAACTCCTCTATCAATCAAATTTTTACCTGTCACAGGTTTCAAATAAAATAGACTTTTACGAGTGCCCATTTACCAGTTTTACGGTAAAAATACTATTTGAAGGTTGTTTTTTTTATTAGCACGACAAAGTGACTGAATTGTGCCTTATAATAAGCCTAATACAATCCACGAGCAACTGCGACCACCAAGAGATCTGCATCCATCGCTGGTCATAAATCATACCATTGAAAAGATTTGATAAGTTTGTTCATTAATTAAACTAGAAAAGTGTCTGATCCGACCGACACTAAGAAGAAACAAACATATATATAGATAGGGTTTATAGGATTTTCAAGGCGACAACCGTCGTTGAATTGGCTAAGCTGTGCTATGACCAATCTTGTTTGCACTGATGAATCGAATGTGCTGATAAAATTTATATATTTTACAATATTCATTAAAAAAAGAAAAATATTAACTTTCATCATTTTATAAACAAAACAAAAAAAAAATATATAAAATTCTAAATCAGTGGGAATTGAATCATCGACTACGCGTACTTTACTTATAAACAACAATGCGAACAAGTCTGCTCATCACAATATAATATATTGCGCAAAAAGATCTTTGTTCCTACCGGGTTTTTACGAGCATTCTACCTGTTGACAACTCATTTTTTTTTATATCATCATAAAAATACATTTTGTCTTATTCCATAACATAGACTTCTAATTCAAATTTCTTTAAAATCCGTCTAGCAGATTGAGTGTAATTGATGAAGGAAAATTCAAGCAAACATAGTATTATATCTGTAAGATATATAAACTCTTATGTTATAAACATCAGGTGGCTGTTTACAGTGAATAACAAAAACATGTCGCAATCCGTCTGGACAAAACACCAGGGGGTTATCGCCAATTCGTAGACATAATACATGATTAATTAAGTAACATAGGCATCTTTGACTTATGTACTAATTAAAACTTATTAAGAGAGGCTACAGACTGTATAATTAGGTCGTAGGCGGCTGTGTGTAAATGTATATATAAATTTAAATTCAAAGTGTCAAACTTGTCACAAGTAAAAATAAATATTATTGTAATAAATTAAAATAAGCTTAATATTTCACAGCCTAAAATATATAAATAGTGATTTTTTGTTTTCTTTGAAAGGGATTTAAATACTTTAAACTTAATAATAGAAGTAGTGCTACGCCACCTACGCCGTAGCTCAATGTAGCACTGACCTTTTTATATAAGTTGAAACCTTGCTTATAGCAAAAAAATGTACTGTTTTTATTGATACTTTTATAGGTGTAAAATAGTAATTAGTATAATTTTATAAGTTTTGCTTTTGTTTAAAATATTACGAGATTTCAAGTGACAATTTGACAAAGATAAGTAACACTCTTAGGTAGACTGATTCTTAAATGCAGCTGCCGGATCCTACTCGTTAGGTACTCGCAGAAGCCGGAGCTCATTTTAGTCTTCGAAAACACTTCGTTCTGTGTAATAACATAACATACCATAACGCCTGTATCCCCGAAGGGTTAGCCACAGGAGTACCAATGTACACTCACAGTTCGTCGTGTATGTTTTTTAGATCCCATGTAATAAATAATAGGGGGCGAGCCCATTGACATTAATCGGGCACAAAGCCAAACATCGAGCTGCTACTGAGAATTTCATAGAAAAACTCAATAACACGTTGCTCGACCTGGGAACATAACCCAGGACCTCGATCATAGCAGTCGCGCTTACGACCACTAGGCTAATGAGGCAGTAATGTTGTTTTTAATATACAAGTAAGTTGGCAAACAAGCACAAGACCCGGCAGATGGTAACAGGCTACCGTAGCCGTCGGGTATTTGTAATACCATAGGTATTACTAGCGCGTCCTCAACCATGAACCTCTCTACCCCAAGAAGTTCCGGAACTCATCGCAGGAACACAACACAAGTTTATTTGGCTGCGATCTTCTGTAGGGTTAGAATAAACATTGCTGTCAATGCCTATATCTAATCTAAATATTTATAAGAAGACAGTGACTGCCTGACTGGTCTATCAACATACAGCTAGACCAGTGAACTCATTGGTGTGAAAGGCACACAGATATATATTATGACTTATACATCTTCAAAGAACGGATTTTTTAAAATTCACTCAGTAATGTGGTGTAACTGGGAGACCTTTTCAAAATTTTAACTCGTGTGAAACCGTGGGCACAGCTAGTCTTTTCTAAACCAATGGAAAAAATATACCAATAATTGCAATATACTTTATGATGATAAATTATGTATTTAACAGTATTTTAATCATAATAAATATCAAATGATAATATTTTATCTAATGTAAAAAACATGTTTTGATTAGCAAATCACAACATGCATAAAAATATCATTACTTTTTAAGCTATTTAAAATAAAGAATAGCTCTTAAAATATTATACAACTTTTACCATTATGAAATAAGCTATATATCCGAAGCGTTTCTTAGAAAAATAAATCTTGAAAGCTGTTTAACTTGCATAAGAAAAAGCCATACCATTACGTTCTGAGAACTTGTTGAATACGCTCAGCAAACAAAGATAACGTATGCAAAGTTTATTCATGTCTTACCATAGTCTCGGTGGAGTTGCATAATATAACTGTAAGTAAGTGGGAGTAGGTACTGTATAAGTACACTGTATACCGATTTTAATATATTTTTAATTCACCATGGTACCAACAGCAATAGGTATGTCAAAACTAAAATAAAGATTATTTTTCTGAAATTTATTTTAATTAGCTGACCCATGCGAATATTATGCAAACTATTCTAGAATACTACGAAAATAATGGTGTTATGTTATTTTAAAAGATTGTTAATAGAGGGTGCCTCCGATAATTATGTTGGTTGAATATATTATCAACAGAGGGCATTGCTAATGAAAAAGTTGTTTAATGAATATTTTTACAGAAATATTTGCAACAATAGTGGAGAAAATAGTTTTTAAAATATCGTTTGAGTTATTAATTTTAATTACAAATTAAAGGAAATATGGCATCGCCACAAAAGTTACCTTCCAGAAATAAATACAGAGATATAGGGATTGCTCAACGTTTAAAGTTAGGTTTCTTTACGGAGGATGTTTATCATAATAGGATAAAATGTGTCTAGAATGAGCAAGAAAGAAAAAACTACTGTTTATTAATAAAATAAAACTTAGTTTCTGTTGGGTCTGTAACAGTATTATAAGCAGGTATGGTATATACATAAAAATGAATAGTTCCAAATTGTACTTTTCTTATTCCTACGAAATACACGCACGGAGATGGAATACTTTAACGTTATTTGCATTGAGAAAATGCGCATAATTTGCTATACCAGAGTGTTCTGTTTGTAATTTAAATCCCGCTGTATAAACAAGATAATGCACTGAGGTTCAGTGGCATTCAAAACTTATGAATTTATTATGAAATACATGTAACATAAATTATGATGTTACTATCTATATTTTTATTTATTTTTTGAATTTACTTTTTAACTGGCTTCTTTAAATTGTAAATATTCATTTAAGGGATCTTTCGGCGTAAAACTCAGTTGAGATGACGAAAGGCCTAAGATGGTAGCACGTTAAGCCTAGTGGAAGATTGCCAGAACACATCTATTGGTGCTTGCCGACAGATTTCCAACTTGAGAGTGTTAGCTAGATAGGGTGGCATTTGCAAAAGCCCTACATGTTATGGTTTCATGCAAGGATTCGAACTCACGTCGACAGGCGCCATGTCCATACATGCTACCACTTGCCCATCATTGCTTGCTCTTAGCGGTAGCCTTTGTTTTTGAGCTACATCTTGCCTAAGTTTGACACTATTAAACAAATATACCTACTGTACAAAAGCTATGACGCGTATAGCCAAGTTATTATTATAACTATAATCTACATGCATTTGTATAGTTCAGTGCGTTACGTCACAGTTCAATGGACCAAAGCAACAAGTAACCTACATAATATAAGAACACGCCCGCGTTCGACCGATATAAAATGCCTTCGTAAGTCACAGCGAGGGGCTCTTTGGTTTAACTACATTTCTACAATAATTTATACTTTCTGCTTATTTAGAAATAAAAATAAAATAGTTATCCCATCTTTTACACTTAGTTGAAAGTTTAAAGTTTTTTTATGTAATTGTAATAAATTTTACAATAAACTTCCTAACCACATTATCAATTTGCAAGATAATAACTTCAATAATCTTGTTAAACTGGTTTTATTGTAACGCATTGCAGCATTGACGTCAACGTGTGGACATGTTACATTATAAACATTTATCCTAAACATCAAATGATATTACTAATATTAATAATAAAATCATAAAATACGAATATAATTTAAAATAAGAAATACTAACTTTCTAAAATACAATTGTGTAACTTATGAAAATAGTTTTTGATAAATCGTTAACATGTCACGTGACCATGTCGATGACGACTTACATGAATTTACTCCCTATCCAAACCTTCCTATAGAATTTTCACTACAAAAACAAACGAGTTTCTTTCCAGCTTTTCTTGATTGGTAAGTGGTAAGTTTTCTGAACCGGTCTTGTAGTTTGTTGACAGTCAAGTGAATGTCTTAGGATCTTAATAAAATAAAATATTTTAATTTGATTTTTATATTGATTGCAATAAAGGAATTATTTTATCTGATTTGTATAGTAAAACAAGACAGAATAAAATTAGTTATTTTTAATAGAAAACGGCAAACGTAAAGGATGTGAGCAATGATTGATTTGAGCAAACCGTTTTCATTTGTTAGGTAAACTATTGTATGAAAATGCAATCTCATCTATGTTTTGTAGTTATAACAATTTCATTGTGTAGATACTGTTTTCATCAATATTGTTTCGCCAAATGTACTCTGACAGTTTTCGGTGGAAAGATTGATTGTCTTAGTTTCTGGTAAATTTAAACGATTAAATAATAAAAGGTGGTTAAGTTGAGCCTTGTGAGAACCTATTCCCGGAATTGGACTGAAAATGTACATACTAAGCGTGAATTGTTGCATACAAGTTTCATCAAATGTTAAAATTATTCCTAATTGGCATCTTGGTGACGTATTTCTTATTTATGCATAATATAAAAGAAAGTCGCTATCCGCGTCTGTCTGTATGCTGGTTTACTTCTTCTAAACCACGCATTGGATTTTTATACGGTCTTCACTACCAAGTTTGTATAGTATAGAAAATCAAATGTTTTGTAATCAAGTCCTCAATAAATCAATTTTTGGGCGCTTATATGGCTTTCGTTAACTAAACCTTAAGAGTTACATCAAAATAATGTACCAAAGAATTGCAGTTTTTCAAGAACCCTAAAGAAAAATCCGCAATAACATAATTCTTCCTTCTAAAGTTGACTTGCAGTAACCATTTATTTTTAACTTCAACATAAAATAAAAAATATTAGGTTATGTAGATATTTGCCAAGCTATTTTCCCAATTTAATATTTATATAATACTTTAGTTAACTTGGGCATATTTAATGTATATCAAAATTGTCCTTTATATTCATTGATATTTTATAAGTAGATACCGTATTGACGCTCTTTACATGCCATTGTGAATGGTGAAAATTACCCCCAGTTCACCCTCGACTTGATATCGGCGTGAGCGAGTAGAAACTTTTATCCTTTTTTGACAACAGCGTTTCCGCCTTACGCTGTGATTCCTTATCTCTTTTGTTTCAACATGCTGATAACAAAATTGGTAACATTTTGAAATTGTTTTCAGTGAAAGTATAACACGTCTATTTATAAAACGTCATTGTTTACATTATATACCATTTAAATTAGCTCAACTTAACAACTTAACATTTATACTGATCGTTTCTTTCTCTACTACATTAACTCACTATTTTACGTGTGGGTTACTGTATCAGTATGGTTTCTTTTACTATATTTATAGGTTATTCATGTATATCCATGAGTTTAAGTCATTTTAACAATACTGTAATATTAAATTAAAAATAATATGATTAAATTATATTTATCTCAATATTTGTATTTATTTTATTTCAAAATAAAAATATGATTGAATTTAAATGTTTCACATCAATTTTTGTTTATTTATATATCTAATCCAATATTTTTTATCAATGAAATATAGTTCATACGTAGTTTCGTAGTAGTTGATATTTATAAGTATCTTTTACTTTTTAAATGTTCATCCAGGTATCAACAGAGAATAATGAAAATAACGTTTAAAGGATCAAACAAACTTTATATATTTATAATAGTATATAGTTCTAGAAAAAGTGATTTTTAATATTATTAAAAATTTATATTTTTGACAGTTTTTTTATTCGTAGCACGGCAAAGTAACGGATGGTGAGTACAGTGTGTCTACAATTCGTCGTCAGTCGTACTATCATGCCAGCCTGCTCACATGTCTCTTAACGTAATGTTTGAAGGACTCCACGTTATAGGCATTAATTAGGTAACACACTGGCCGGGAGACCCTTCCAAAATTTCACAGTACGAAAAAAAAAAATTTAATCATAAATTATCAATCTATAGAAGTTACTGTACCAGCTAGTGGGAAAGGATTCAAAATTTTATTCAATAAATAATATAAATAAATATGTTAATAAATAATTCTTTAAAATATCAGTGCAACAAATAACTTACTTATTTTTTTAGATTTAATCGATTAAAACATTAAAATATCTCATGTATTTCTTGTTTCCAGTATCTTCTACCCCAAGCAATACATGTTTTGATGGAGCGATAAACTCTTTACAAACTAGTTACCAAGTTAATTAGTAAAGTTGTCTCAAGTAAAGTTTAGCAATGTTAGCTTCTGTCTATGTAATTCTTGCGTTTATATTAAGAAACAAACAGTTAGAAAATTTATAACAATTACATAATAAAATATGCATTTGCGTTAAAATATATTTTATTTTGTTTTACATCAATAGGAAAATTTACACTTAATAGAAACAGTACTAAAAATAATTCATAAAGAAGGCCAATTACAAGTATTCATAAATATAAATTGTCAAAATAATCAAAAAAACGAAAGAGATTCAGCGACGAAAGGAATCACAAAAATTAATTGAGTAAAAAGCATTCTTTGAATAAACTGTGTCTTAAAGAGGACAATAAGTCAACACAATCATCTAAATAATTAAATTGTTATCACGCCCGGATTAAAAATGAATTCTCGGTGCTGTGCTTAGAAGTGGTACCTACATATAAAAATTAAAGTTTCTTTAATGTACTTGTAGGCACACACAACTGCATTTTTGATAAGAATTTTAGAAAATCTACAAATCAATTAGTTATGTTACTCAAATAAGATAGACCGGCTATTGTACGTCATTTATAATTTGGCAAAATGTGAAAATCATTACATCGTTTTACAAATTCAGTTAAATACTAGGACCTCTTAGGTACCATATTACAAAATTAAAAATGGTAATCAAATACATAATAATAAACATACCTCTACCCAGAAGGCTGGCCTCATTGCCTTATACCATTATTAGAAGTAGGAAGTTTGTTTGTCTGTATTTAAAATTATTATTATTATTAATAACATAAAATATGTTAGTTTTAACGTAGGATGTAGGTTTTTATTATTTCATGGGTGAAATAGTCTTTTTCTCTTATTTTACTTCAAATGAGCCGTGTGGGAGGTCCTGTCGATGTTTTTAAACCTATAAGTATCAGCATAATTTCATAGATTTTTTTATAAAACTAAGGTGGCAAACAAGCTTACGGACCGTTTGATGGCAAGCGGCTACCATAACTTATAGACACTTGTATCACCAACATGTTCACAACTTAGAACCTCTGTCTCCAAAGATATTTAGAAGCCCCACTCACCGCAAGAACGCAACATAAGCTTTTATGCCTGCGATCTTCTATAGGGTCGAAGTATTTCACCATTCGGTCCACTACAAGTTGAGAGAAATCTCCAGTGAAATTTTCTGTGCCCTACCTCTCTTTGATTTGATTTAATATGTGTACGTAACGTAAAATTGTCAAAGGACGTTGTTAATATGTGTACATAGCCTAAAATTGTCAAAGGACATGTGTTAACCTGATTAAAAATTACATTGCTACATTATTAAGTCATCTAACGCTAATAAGTTTCGTCTTATATCCAGTTTAAATGGTTTGAAATAGGAAATACTTACCATAAAAAAGGAAAAAATATATGAAAAATAATGTAAATAAATAAATAAGAACGTATGCAATGGTTGGGAGAAACGGCTTTCTATTGTTTGCCCATCCCTGACGTGGTTATGACGTGAGGATAATTAATGAATGTAGGTGCCTAAAAACTGTCGATATGCTTCGGAATTGAATTAGAATATCGTAAAGTAGATAGTTGGCAATACTAAACTACTTTTAACAACTATATAAGTAACCAAATATTTGTAATGAGCTTCTCGGTTTTATTGGTTAAGTTTTAATATTATGTACTTTTATAATTTTGCCAATGCCAAAAATAAAATTAAATATCGCAGAGGCGACTGCCAACCCTAAAAGTTGGAAAGGAACTCTATGAAAAAAAATTGCTTACGATCTAGTACCTAATAATTAGGTATTATGAGGGTCTGAACTTAATTGAATAATGAGAATATTGCGTGACTCAACTAGATAATTACCGTAATTGTGTAATCTACTAAATACGTTAAGCAATGCCAAAATTATTTTATCCCTAGTTTAATTAACGAACCAATCAAATAGCCAAAATATATTTTAAAAACTGTCAGCTTTTGATAAATAACCAAAACATTAAATTAAGCTTATTATATAACGCTTTGTATACAAAATCCAACTGTTAATTTATATAGATAATTTAATTGACTAAAATAATATATTTTTTTTAGGTAATTTTTAGAAATACATAAAAAAAGATGCTAAGTATGCCCTGCTGCATCTCGCGCACTTGCACTCGGTCCGGCTCGTAAATTCCTTTCGTGACTTTTTACTTTTTGACTATAGAGGTGCCCATCCCAAATGTGAGATAAAAAGCTTCGCTTTAATAAAAACTGTTTATTTAGACTTACCTGCTTTAAAGTTTTTTGATTTCTGCAACTTCAAACTCAAAATGATATTATATTGATCAATTATAAATTATAGAGCAGTACTTTTATAGTGGAAAAGTTGTTACGGATCTTATGTAAAATACTTTTTTTTATCTCGTCTCATTCTTGGCACGTAATGAATGGTATATTATAATGGAAATAATGAGAAAGAACAAACGCATATTTGTTGCAAAAGCAAATATTAAAGACCTATAGCAACATATTATTTTACTTTAGTTCTAAGCTTTTTCCGTATAAATAATAGTCTCTTTAACAATCTAATTTCAAACAATTATGCTAAAGTTATTCATATAACGAAAGGAAAGTTAGGCGGAGCTTAATATTTTATCTTCCTAACATACTGAACAAATTTATTGGTAATTCGAAGTTTTAGCGGAAAATTTTGAATTTAATTTGCTCGGTGTTTGTCGGTTGTATTTAACTTTTGAATTATATTAATAAGTACATGGTAGTGATATACTAGTATTTATTAAGAAACTCTATCCTCTGTGATAAGCATAAAGTTGGTCATACATTCCAAAATAAGTGTGAAAAACCTAAATACGCAAACCTGATTTAACCGGATTACTACAAAGGGTTACTGGCCAGATATATCAAATAAATACGATAAATATTAACCTTCGCAGTTAAGGTACGCAAGCAAAATTGTGCAAGTCTAATCAAGTACAACCAGCAATCTGCAACCATAGATACAATTTCTATGTTTAATTCCAGCAGTAGAATTGCTACAATAGGTCCTTATATTCCAAAATTTATCTATTATACAAGATTTCCATTTATTTGAATAAGTGATTACGTATTTTATTTTAAAAGTATAACAGTTTTTTATTCATATCGCCAACTCACGCTATATTATTGCCATACAGAAGTGTCATTTTATGCCATGTTTACGTTTTGGCAAATTAATGTCACTGTCCCTCCCTGACGGTAAGCAAAATACAATCCTAACGCAACGGCGACTTCCGAGAGACCATAATCCAGCGACGGTCACCGCTATCACTTCAGCCTACAATAATTTAACTGAATATCTATAGGCTTATCGCGAAACGCCACACCACACGCAAAAGCGAGTCACTATGAGGGACTTGACATGCATGGTCGTGACTCAGTCAGGTAAAAGAGTCCTACCACCAAGCTATTGTCGTTTCCCCTAACCTAGCTTTGGAAACCTTACTCACCGCAGGAACACTACACATGGTTTATTTATCAACGATCATCTGTAGGGTAAAGGTATTCCACCAGTCGGGTTGCCCCAAGTAGAGAGAAAATTCCGAAGAAAAGCGCAATGCTTGCTTGACTAGGTGCCTAACTCAGAACACAATTGTATTGATATTTTACACAACAGAATTAAAGAAAAGGATAGAGAAACGATCATAATGTATCAAATATTCGTCCAAGTGGACGTACGTGAAAATTTTTCTTCCAAACACTTACGTACCTACACTTAAACGAAAGTAAAAGATGCTGAAGGACATTTTAGGAAAAATATTCAATATTATAGTACATTTCAAATATTATAATTGAGTATTTAAATAGCAGCTTATATTAACATATTAATCATTATGCTGACAACAGTAATAATATAATATGATCTGTGCTGCAGTCGTCAACATACTACGGGTTCCAAGTACCATAGCTGCTCCTTTAATTACAGCTATAGGAATGTAGGTACGTTTCTTCATTAATAAAACAATTCGCTACTTTCCTTGATATGGGATTTCTAGCTTGCCTAGTTTTAAATAAATTTGACTTCTTAATTTAGAAATTAACGCAAATATGTATTTACGTAATTACTTAATAAATAAACGTAAATAATTACACTGGCCGGTGTATCGCACTTTTCTTTTCCGAACTTGGTTGACACACTGCCGTATTTCTAGATTCACTATATTAAGAATAGTCTGAACGAGATCAAAGCCTAAGTATATTTACGATAACAACGTTACGTATACTATATTTAGAGTATGTACCGTCTCCTTTCGATCCAATCTGCAACGGATACGACAATATGGCGATGGATTAGGCGGGACAGTCTACCTTACGTTTGTGGCTTGGTGGTTTCAGAATAGTTCCTTTGGGGCTCCCGTCCAAATCTCTTATGAGTAAAATGATTTAGCTAAATCTGTTTAAATCAGTTGGTCTTAACGTAAACGCAAATAAACATGATCAAAAGATTCATCACGAAATAACGATAGATCTAGATTTTAAATAGTGTTAAATTATGACAAAGACTACTGATGAAAATGTATAGTTGCTATTATTAAATCTGGTATTGAGTGGGAACAGTGAAGTAACTGTAAAATTAATTATAGGTTTGTTTGCTTCCTCTTTTCGACCTGCCTTTAAGGGCTTTGACAGCTTCACCGCACTTAGTACCGTTTTGTTACGTTTAACTGATGTATAATTTATAAAATCAATCATTTAGAAACCTGAATGTACCTAGCAGGTGTTCGTTTCATTTATATTCGAATAAACGATATTCTTTATTTATTCTCCATATAAACTTTAACCATGCCAAATCTCAGTCTTCCGTGCACGCAATACGCTTAAAATGGTACCGAAAGCTTTTGCTTCACGTATTAATATATAGATAGAAATATATAGTGAATCAAGAATTAATGAATTGAATTAAATGGTACGAATTTAATTGACTGAATTTAATTAATGTTAAATAAATGTACATGTAAACAATTTGATAATTTTTCCCATAATGTTTCCCTTCTATTTATCATTATAGGTTTAGCGTTGTGGCCACAATCTCACCTGGTCTTAAATAACCATGTGGCTCAAGGTGGTAGCGCGCTAAGTCTAATGGCAGATTGGCTCTTAAGTGCAGCTGTCGGAACAAACCTATTTGTGTTTGGCAACCGTATACAATACAAACAATACTTATACATAATAGGTATATGTATTTGTACTCAACAAGTTTTAAATAATTATTTCCAGTTTTGGATATCAGCACGCTTTACTTTCCCTTAAAATAAATATGAAATCGTAACTTCAAGGTTTGTTAGGCTGTCGGTGTGGAAACTCCATTAATTATTTTCTTGTTTTATTTGGAGCGTACCTGAAACTATTAGATCCATTAACTAACGACAAAATGCTTGATGTTATCGAATGAACTCGCCCACCCAGCCGTTGTATACTTACGTATATTGTCATTAAATATTTATATATAAACCGGCTAATGATGCCATTTATCATGTAGGTACTATTTAGGCTTTTTGATTCCAAACATTATTCTTTGAATTTAATAAACAAGGCTTAAGAAATGTTGTCATCAAGTAGTAAATGATGGATACTGATATGATATAAATTTGACCTCGAGCGACGATAGTATGTTGCTCTTGGTGAGATCTTCATATTTGTGCAGTTTGTAGTTGAATCTCCGCTACTGTGGCGTCCTAGTGCCATACGAAGTGGCAATGCGGGCAACCTACTGGGTTCATTTGCTTCTGGTGGGAAGTTGGATGACTTCTAATGATTGTAGTTGCATTGTCGAGATCTATATCAAACCACCACCGCCACTATAAGTCCGCTCCGCTCTACGGTCCGCTTGCTACTGCCACAGTCTTAGGCGCTTATCTCTGTCGTAGGTTCCTAAAACGAAGTCAATACACAACCACTTGAACTCAATAAAATACAGTATTTTTTTTAATATTTTTTTTTAAATTACACTCATAAAAACTGGGTACAAGTACCTAACTGTAAATTATGATATTAATAACGCTAGACAGAATAATTATCAAAATTAATAATGACTTCTATTAACATAATTATCAAATATACGACTAATATAATATTATTTAATAAATATATTGTGTTCTTATTAAATAAAACATTTAGTTAGTAATTGTAATTGTAATTATCGGTATGCACCTGCACATAATTAATAACAATTTTGGAATTAAAAAAGGAAAAGTTCCATAATTCTATAATTATAATAACTCGTTTAAGATTTATATTCATGTAAATTAAACTTACTTTGAAAACCATTTTATTCAATGTTTCAACAAATTTTCGTAATGTAAATCTTTAGGGTTCGTGTAGACGGCGCCGCGGAAGCGCAGCCTCCGCTCCGCCACCGCGCACCCGCCGCATGATTGCTATATTTCATTGCTAGCCATGGAAATTATACATGTAGGAATAATAAACATGTAGATATTAATTTAAAAAAATGTTAGTCTTTGCATATAATAGGTATATATCTAATAATTTGTCGAAAATTTTGATATTCATTCGAAGATAATCATAAAACTTACACTCATCTTTTTGTAGTTATTTGTAAAGTGGATGGAATCCTCCATGTTTTTCTCTTTGCATCAAAATAGGATGAACCCATAAGCGTCTATTTGACTTCTTACTTTTATTTAGCCATTTCTTTACATATAGTATGCAAACACTGCCTCTTTTTTAAGTTAAATTCATCATATTCATTATGCCTACACGTATGATGTTCGTGGCTAGCAATGTATTACTAAAAATGTACAGTGATCGATAAACCAAACGCGGCGGCGCGTCTGCGGTGCCGTCTGCACAAGCCCTTAATGATTGTAGTAAACAGATGCTGAATAAAAAATATTTATATGTATGTTATTTCTTAAACGTGATATTTCCTGGCAATACCATATCCATGGCTCTACTTATATATGTATAATATAATATATTTTTTATAATATAATAAAGTGTAAGAGTTTTTTTGTTTGTTTAAGCACGGTAATCTCTGGAACTACCAGTCGGATTCGAAAAATTATTTTTGTATTTATGATAGACAGATTCACGAGAAATATTATAGGCTTGTAGTATATCTAACATTAGGCTACAACTCTCAGCTAATCTTAAATATTAATTTTGTTAAGTAAGTCGGAAGTGGAAGCCGTCCCGAACCGCTTTATCCGCGTGCGTTGGCGTAATGGTTAATAATACGCAAATAATTAAATGTTTTACAAAAATATTGATAGGTAGTATATCTAAAAAATGTCCGCGATAGCATTAGCCTATCTCTTATATATAAGCCACTATAAAGTATTTTGACAAAAAGTGATTTATAAGCATTATTTTTAGGCATGGCATATTAATTCTTACAAACAAAAGTTACTTCATCAAAAAGACAATTTTATGAAGTTAAACTTTACCCTTTATAGCATGTAATTTGGGAACATAGTTTAGAAGATAATGGAAAATTGAAATAATTTGTACTATATGAGAAGTGAGAATAATGCTACACAGGTGCGTTGGCGGCGTGGTGGTAGTCGGATAAAATTAACACGAGTGAAACCATGAGGCATAGCTAGTTAATTAATATAATAGTTTAAATATAATTTTAAAGCTTATGTTCTCCGCTATTAATGAATATGTTTATGTCACCATCTATTCTCAATATATTTAACCAACATGACAGCTGTTAGATTATTTACATTCTTTAATATGCGAAATTTACGCACGGATCAACTATTACTAAAATAAAGTCTCACCATACTCTTTGACTAACCATACATTGATCTGAAACGGGAATTCAGTTTCGTACGTAAGTATCTTTTATCTATTATTATTATTTTATTATTAGTATAGATAATATTTGTATCTTTTATTATAGAGGCTAATGAGAGAAATGAAAGTAGCAAATAGAATCTTGCTGTGTCCAACGGCAACATAATTTAAAAGACTTTGAGAATAACCTCATTGCGTTGTTGGGATGAAAGTCTGCAACAAACGTTTCAAATGAAAAATACAATCTTGTTATGACATATTTCTGTACCGTCGCCAACAACGGTGTCTCGGAAAATATGAAGAATCATTTCGTTCAACAATTACGTATTGGCTCTATAATTACAAAGCTGGATCTTTGAGATGAAATTGTATGGTCAAATAAAAAAAAAGTAGAAATATAGAAAGTAGCAGTGGGCGATTATGAGATATACAAATGTATTTATTCGATTATAAAGATAACTCGAGGTATCTCGATTATAGCCATTAGTAATTAGTAATGATAGGTTACTAATGTGATAAAATTAGTAGTTATCACGACCGAACGACCTTTTTTTGCTTATTGTTCTATGTGTTCTTGTAAAGAACTTTGTTTACGAATGAGTGACCTTTTTTTTAGCTTTCCACTCTCCATTTTTAATAGGTACCAGTCATCATTTATAATCGCCCACCTGTGGATAATACATCAAAAGCTCGATTATGAATTATCACTCATCATCGAAATATCTTGATTATGTAAATCATTCATTCAAGAGAAAGGTGGTGTAAGGTATCATGAACTCGAATAATGAAAAAAGAAAACTGCATACCTATTTACTTTTTTATAAGTTATGCTACATTTGACATATTTAGTAGAGGGTAAAATTGAGAGATGCACATCCATTATGTGAGGGAAGGGTGACAAGATGAAGTTGGAATGAAATAATTAACTACTTTGTAAATAAATACTATTTTAATCAATGATTAAAGCAATATACATTTGTAAACCGCTAAGTTAACTGATTAAAACTAAAAGCGTGGCGCAACAGAACGAAAATAACTCCGAACATTTTATCCTGCATGCACAATGAATACAATAAAGTTCAATGATAATATTGTGAATTCGTATTATTGGATCTTTTTCAGTTGTGTTAAAATAAACGTTATTTTCGTTTTGTTACGCCAATGAAGCTTAAATGTAACTTCTTACGTGCGTACAGAAGTATGCACATTTTCTTAAATCACTTAGATACTTCAGTGAGAAAACAAAACTATTGATTTGTCTAAATATGTCATAATATATGAGAATACTGAATTTTACGAGTATTGAATGTTTTTACCTACTTAAAAAAAAAACGTTACTCAATTCGAATGTATATTTTTTAAGGATGTTCAGCCATTACTTCTTTGTTTATGGACCGATTTGGATGATTCATTTTCTGTTGGATACCTCAAGGGAAAGTCCCTTTTAATTTCATTGAAATTGGACCGTCAACACTTTCTTTGATATCCAATAAATTTCGCAAATTATGAATATATAATTAAACGTTTCAAATACTACATACCATCATACATAAATGCATACTAGTAACCGCCCGCGACTTCGTACGTTTTAATAACATCTATTATGAAAATGAATAACCTGTTGGGAAAAATTCAAAATCGAATCAGTAGTTCCGGAGATAATCTTTTATAAAAATATTCATAGAACTAAGCTCATTATAATAGTAAATATACTAAACAATAATGCAAGTTATGTATTAAGAAACTAAATATAGATACTAAAGAAAATTGTAATGTCTTACTAGCAGTAAATGAATGAAAGAGCAAAAGTGATTAATGCAGTAATTTTCTATTGTTACAGACTAACATAGGAAACAATTAGTATGTGTTACTTCAGCATTATAGTGATAATATTTGATTTCTTCGTGAAGTGACCACCAGTTGAATATTCGACATGTATTTGCGACGATACCTCAAGCTAATGCTCTTTATGGCCAATCTCTCTGGAATTGTATTGGGTGAGTACTTATGTTCCATGCTTAATAATGGTTATAAACTATGTATAATTATAGAAATAAGCAATAAAGTAAACCTTTAAGTTACAATGTTTACATGTTTATGTTTGACTCGTGTGAATTTTTAGCACATTATAGAATGTAAACGTTATTCATCACAAGTACATATTTAATTTTGGACAAAATTGCCCTTTACATCATTTGATTTCTTAGGGAGGATCTTACGAGATATCATAGGTTTAAAATAACTACGCAGCAAAATAATAATCAAGTACCGCCCGTGCATTTTAGTGAATGATGTGGCAGGCGGGGGCGGCACCTATAAATTGTATTGTAGGTGCCTACGGCAATTGTTATTTGTCTCTGCCTACGTCCCACTCTCTCTAACCCTCTCTTTCTTGTGTGACGCAGACGAAGTTGCACGGGTCAGCTAGTGTTAAATAAACAAGTTGTTAATAGATACCGCCTCCTACTTGTTATTTGAATATAAGTACATAAATGTATTGGCATTCCCAGCAAAAAAGTTTTTCAATCAATTTTTTATCGAAAACTGTAATTTTAATTTATTGGTTTATTTTTCGTCAATAACAGGGCATATTAACTTAAGCTTATGCTTGGGTCATTATTTTTGATAAATATTTAAGAGAGATATGTGGTTGCCGCAAAAAACACATTTGAAAAAGAATATAATTATAGAGATTTATATTTAAACCGTGTCTGAAACGCGACTTACTTTTTGATTGTTCGACGTTTCGTCCTGGCCATACACACCGCGGTTACGAGCCGACTGATTTGTTGTAGTCTCTTCGTTAGTGTTCTCTTCTTGTGACAACTTCATCAACTAATTTTCACTGGAGATGTTCCGACACACTACATTATCTACTGTAATATCACTCGATCACATCCAAGGTTTAAATTTTCTTATAATCGGATTCCATGCCGAAGATAGTTTTATTCCGTCATTCTAATTGAACGTTCTGTGCTTTTCAATTTCAATTGCTTCTCTTACTATCCTAGGATAGTGGCGGTCTGTGGATAGGGCTTTCGTCTCATGTAATTTTATCCAATGACTGAGTAAATTAGGACGAATCTTAGACCCGCATTAAATATATTTTTATCGCAACAGCCAGTAGCCGAAATTGGAACCTTACAATAAAAAATAAGAAATTAATGTATTTATGTACTGTGTATACTGTTGGGTACTCACTTAGTGTTAAGTTACGTATTTTAAATTTTATTTATATTTATTTGTGGAAGAGTGCTAAGTTTCTGCGGGCATTAAATGAATAAATTTAAAAAAATGTTTTTATATTTATAATATATTCTATACTTTATAGCAAAATATAACAAAAATAAAGCCAACTTCAATTATTTTGAAGAGTTCCCTTCTGTATCTTGATAATTGAAGGTCTAATGCATATGAAATTGAAATAAAACTACCCTTGAGGTACCCCCTATCGAACAAAAAAAGAATCATCCAAATTGATTATTAAACAAAGAAGTTATAGCTGAACATTCATAAAACTATATATTTTCGAATTGAGTAACCTTCCCGTCTTAAAAAGTGAAAGAATAGTCTTTTAAAGCACGTTTTTAAACTTTTTACTTTACAACACCAACACAGAGGAAATCAAACTTAATTACTCTCCCAGCAGTGTATACGGCATGGTAATCAGAAATTCGTATCACTTGTGGAAATTCTAAACCGCGCGGCGCCTCTATTCACAACTTCTAAATAAATTATATCATTTCTGTAATTCACTTATTTATATTCCTTTTATTTCAATATGCTTGAACGGGATTTGTATAATGAGTTCAGATATTTTACCCTCGTATTATTATTACTTTCTTTTGAAGTGTAAGATAAATTAGCATCGAAACAAAAGAATCTAGATAACGATGACTGTTTATAAAGGGGATACAAAAATAAATTTAATGGTTATAATTTATATATGAAATAAACGCTTATTAATATACACATTACTGCAAAATAAAGCATATATAAGATCTATCTTTCTCAAAGTAGGCGATAATATCCCAAGTGGGTACGGAAGGTTTTGAGGGGGTCGATAGAAGGTTCTGAGAAAATTAGAGGGCCTCAAAGTAGGCAAGGAGGGCGCTAGCAGACAAAAAAGTGGCAAACAATCATATTTTCCTGATACATATTTTGACAGATCCCCTTATTTTAAAATATAGTTAAATAACTATTCAATAAACTTAATTAAATAACTACACCCTTACTTTAACTTGTTATTCCTACCGTGCTTTGCTTTATTTATCATGACCATGTCATGAAATGTGTCATATTTGAAGTAAAATTTCTAACAAACTTTTGTCAACTCGTTTTTTTGGGGGTGCTAGAAAATGTTTATTCGCAAAATGAGCGATTGGCCAAATAACTTAGAGAATCTGTGTTATCAATAAATAATTTGTTAAAAAGATATATTATTTTTATAAAAAAGAACTCGGTTAAAGTAGAAACCGTTGACTTATATACATTTATGCTAGTTAAATTATTTTATATAAAATATACACATAATTATGTTATGGTTACCAATATTTTACTTATTTTAAATAAGAATATTAGTTTCCTTCTAAGAATAAGGAAGTCTTCGAAGGTAATCATTCCATTAGGAACCCAGCTTGTACCGTCCTATCAGTAAGTCTTATTCTGTATAGCCGGTGGGTTATTTGTTATTGGTATCTCGGGATATAATATAATACTTTCTATGAAATAATTTTGAAAGAAAAACTAAATGGGTTATAGTTAATTTCAAAATAAATTCCCTTCACAAGAAGCAGAAGCAAGCCGATGTGTATTCAACATTACCTATAAATGAGCTTTTTCCACTTAATCGCTTAGAACCATTTGAGAATATAATTCTAATTTCCAACCATCAAGCCTTCAAAAACTATTTTCTTGAGCAATCCAATTTATAATCCAGCCCAGTTCTGTAATCTATACGAGTGTATTCAAAGGAGCCATCAAAGTTTATCGTAAGCTTCAAATTAGTACACTAATTTGTTTTTAACTCTCATAAAACTTTTACGATCTGCCAACTATTTAATACTTGAAGTAACAAATGGCCATCAAAGTTAATATAACTTCTTTCTTCATATTTTATATGAAATATAAAGTATTTAATAAACATTTTTTAGGTTTGTATGTTATTGTTGTACTATTTTTACTTTTAGACTATTTTATTGTTGATGGTTTAATATACAATATCTGAACGATAAATACACCTATCTAGGTAAGCTTGGAATGTAAAACATTATCTAGATACAAAGTTTTATCCAAATTCTTAGAGCCGTTTCCTACAAATCAATTACATATATAATATATACAATAATTGCTCACTTAATACTATTAAATTAGATAAAACAATGAATGACTTATCAGCGTGCAGGCCAAACTAGGGGCTAGCACTTTGAAAATTTGCAAACGGTTTCCTTTTACACTGTAAGCGAAGAAAGTATTTTTGGATATTTAATCCCTAAGGTGTTGAAAAATGGGGTGAAAATTTATATGAAAATCCGTAATTTTTAAAGATTGACCAATGAAAATTGGTATTTAGCAATTCAGTTAGACACGTGGAGTAACGTTTACTTTTTATATTGTATCAAGCTGAAGTGATGCCACTGAGCCTTATTGTAAGCATGATACAGTCCATAATTGATTACTTACTTGATAGATATACATAAAGTGATCTCAGAACGAGACACGACTAAGTGCTATTGTGGGTGTTACACCTGGTATAATATGATGGCCGCGATCCAGTCTGACATAATTGTCGTTTCCTACTAGATAGATAGAAAAATAAAATTAATACATGTCAGCGAAGAATAGAACGCAGTATGCTTAACATTAACAAAATATAGAAGATAAAACACATTCAAATAAGATCTAAAACGAATGCAATAGATGCTCTCAGCCATAGTCAAAAGATGAAGTGGAAATGGGCCAGTCATATAGCACGTTTCGAAGATCGTAGATAGACAAAAACAGTTACGTTATGGAAAGGCCCATTAGGTAAGCGCTATAGAGGAAGACCGTTCACTAGATGGGAAGATGATATTAAAAAAATTGGTGGCCCACAATGGCATAAAATAGCCCTAGACCGAGAAAAATGGAAAGCTTTAGAGGAGGCCTTTACCTGAGAGGGGTTTCAGTAGATTAATAAATTAGTACCTACCTACTTAAAATATTTTATTTTTATTTTTATTAGGATAATTATAATACATACGTAATTAAAAAATTTAATTGCTATGAAAAAACGGTAGATAAAGGTGTTTTTTCTTTATATTGTTTGTAAAACTGGAAATAAAAGGCTTTTTTATTTTACATATTTAATTTATATTTACTATTATACTGCACATATTTATGAAATCGGAATTTTCTCCTCTCATTTGACATGTGACTCGATACGATAACAAAAAAAAAGTTCAGAGACTTCCTTTTGTTACTACAAAATGTAGCTTAAGCCACTTGGAGCATAATAACGAATTGATTGACACCTCTTCATCAAAATCTGATGAGTAGTTTCGACGATAGAATTGAACAACCACAAACATACATAGAGTGTTAAAAACATATTCCTTATTTTTTGTTTCACTATAGTTGGTTAAAAAGATATAACTAATATAAATAATGATATAGCATCAATGAGAAAAACTCGCAATAAAAATACCAACATCAATATAGAACCGGTTGTTTTAACAACTCAATTCTCCGCACAAAGCTAACTACGTTATCGAGAAGTGCAAACAAGACTGTATTGGCGAAGTGTTCCACGTATTCCGTTCAGTAAACTTTTCAGTCATGATGTGTATAGTAATTTATCTTGGAGCTAACTTTGATCAAGCTGTCTCTGTGTTTTATTTAAAACGAACTTCCGTGTACTCGTCTTTAGAAACTGATTAGGATAATTTAAAGAATATCGAAGGATGGGAAAGCAATGATGGCTTGAATGATGAGTTCGAAACCCTGCAATGAGCCTGAAGTAAGACAACTTGATGAAACCTGTTGAAGCAAAGAGGTTTTGATATAAAACTAGTGTAATCTCTTTGCATATCATTGTATGATTTCTCTTTATAAAAATAATGTTTTGAATATTTGTTGACTGAGAATGTCAAGTGAGAAAATATAATATATTGTTTGAGATACAAATTTATTTTCTAACTTATCGTGATTTCATTATCTAATATTGTTACCAATTCCAAAGTTATATTATTTGTTACACAACTACAAATAGTGAAATATAATATTCATACAATTCCTTGCTAAAACTGTGTTTTCTTAGAGACTCTGCTTATAGTGTGAACAAACACACTATATTCTAACATCGGCAATAGTAACAAAACCATACCATACCATTATTTAATGCCCGCCTGGCTAGCTACACCCTCAAATTCAGTCGCTAGTACGTATAAGTGTGTTCCGGCAGCTGCACTTGAGAACCAGTCACCCAACTTGGCTTAGCGTGTTACCATCTTGAGCCACATCGTCACTTAACATCAAGTGAGATATTGGCCAATGGTTAGTATCATATAATTTTAAATTTTAACTGTTTTGAAGAATAGTTCGATGTTTGCTAGCATTTGTATTTACTTATAACAAAAATAATTGTGTTAACAGAAAAAAAAAACAAATTAAGATATTAGTTTTTTTTTTTAATATAAAACTTCTTAACTACCCAACTCAGAAGTATGGTTGAAGTTAATTGCTCGTATAGTTTTTTTTTGTTGAAAACAGTAAGTAAAAATTTATTAATCAATATAGCCCAGGCGCGTAATAACTTTCTTACATTCATTCCATTAACAGCTGTACCTTAAAAGGAACCTAATCTCCTTGACTTCGTGACTCCAGACGACTTTTAATTCGGGATTATGGTTTACGAATGGCGTTATAAAAATTAATCTCTACAATACTGATCATTTTGAAACTGATATAAATATTTCATAACATATTTTGTAGATGTAATTTACATAATTCATAAATAGTGGAATAATTTATCCATCAGTAAAGATATACTAATTCTGTCCTGTTCTGTTATATGAGTTTTTATTTATAAACACCATTTCTTTTGACACACATAACATAATTACGAACATAACTAGATCATGAATATAGAAAAACGAATTTACTGCTTATCTTATTAGCTTCTTCGCTTTCTTAGTTACAGAGATAACTGTTTTATATATACAATAATTACTTGATTATGTTTGCTTCCTGACTTCGTATTTCTGGTACTAACCACATAATAATCCAAACTCAACTGCGATTCTTATTAGGTAATGTAAGATTCTTCTATATATTGTATAACTATAGGTTATATTGGCCATTTAACATGAAATCGAAGTCGAGTTTTCTACTCGAGTGCATAAAAAAAGTTTATTTCACTTAGTTGTATATATTTGTCTTCTTACAAATTACATTAATACTTATGAAGGGCAACTGATGAACAATCCTCAATACATATTCTAAGCTAAATAAACTAACAGATGTATTAATTAAATTCTGAAAGTCTTGTGTGATCGACGTGCTGAGATAACTGTGAACATAGCAATTTGAATTATCTATAAGCTACATTTTACAAGGTGCTTCGCGTAGACAGAAAGATCGTGTAACCGGTTGTAAGATCGCCATAGTGTTATCATTTTATGCAGTTTTCCTTAAAGTTTACCACTGTACGCACGCACGTAACTAAATATTAAATGTCATATCAGCAATAAAACGTTGATTGATTTTATTTTCATTAAAAAAACATAAGAAAACACTCTCAAAATCGACTATTTTGACAACTGTGACACTATTAGTACCAACAATGTTAAAAAAATGGTTACTGTTTTAGAGACAGAAAATTCATAGCTTTTGCTTTTATTTATTTTTTCTGTATATTATACTCTTTCAGTTCTTAGTGAAAGAGTAAGAAATATCCAAAAAACATAAATGTGAAAAGGGGGTCAAGTTCGGTAGATACGATGTTCAGTGTAGTCGTTGTCATCAATAAAACAGGAGAGATGTAACGGGTGCCAACTTCCAAGTTCTATAGCTGTTATTTTAATTATAGCCGTAGGAATGTTCGTTCTTCAAATCATTTACAAAACAATTTGTTACTTTCTTTGATATGGGACTAATAACATAGCAAGTCTTAATAAAATTGTCATTAAATTACAATAGAAAAATTTATGAAGAGAAATTAATGTGAATGTTTATTGACAATTAAAACTTGCCAAGTTCTAAATCTAATATCACAGGGAAACATACAAAATTTTAAGTGTGTGTGTGTCTAGGTCGAATATTTTTTAATTTATGGAGGGGTCAAAAGTAGCACGAAATGGTTCGTGTATATATTACAACACTGGCCGGTGTCGCCCGTTCCGAACTCGGCTGACACACTGCCGTGAGTGTAGATCCAAAGTTCTTTAGTTGTTTGGTACTTCGCATATTCAATTATAATAATTTGCCTTACGATTGCAACACTTGTATTTATAGTCCTATAAGTTCGTGCTCGATCGTCCTATGTTTTAGACGACTTACTTAATTCTATATAATATTGTCACGATTGTGTTTTAACCAAAATATATTACTGGATTTTTTTTTTAATTTTTATATAAATTGCTATCTGTGTCCGAGGCTCCACTAATATAAACTACAGAATGCCGTCGATATTGTGGTGACCTCGCTTCCACCTACGGCGGACGACCGCAGGTTATTTTAAAGATAAAATTGTTAAATTTTTATTTGCGTAGAACCCTAATTCTTTTTCTAAAATAAAAGTAACCTAAGCCATATAAAATCAGCTATATACCAGTGAAAGTCCCGTCAAATTCGGTCTAACCGTTTCAAAGATTTACCGGAACAAACAAACAGACAAAAAAATTTAAATTGTTTTTTTTTAAGAGTACCGTATACACTTTGATATACCTAGGTTGTTCCGAAAACTGGTAGCCACATAATAAATACAATGTCTTTTTTCTTGAAACTATTTAGAATTGATAGCTAATTTCAATACAAATCTCTTTGGTGAAAATCATTGGCCATAAGATTGTAATTATGTCACTTTTTTTGTTTGCAACAATGAACGTCTGGCGGGAAGTTTTTCGTGCTAAGATTTTTATGATTATAAACGAGGTTTACCCTTCAAATCTCACGACAGTTTTACAAGCTGCATTTGGAGAGTCTGCTCCTGTGTTAGCAACAGTTAGTGATTGGTTTCTTTAATTGAAACTTGATCGAGAGAACCTTAACGATGATTCCAGACCCGGCCGATCTCAACTGCAGTAACTCATGAAAATGTCATCAGATTAAAATGGCTATTGCAGGAGAATAGACACATTACACAACGAGATATTTAGGCTGAACTGCAGATTGAATCACGGGCAGTTTCCAACAACTTGTATGAATACCTTAAAGTTAGGAAGCTTGCTTCGCGATGGATACCTCATTATCTTATCGAAGAGTAAAAATCCCTTGGTGTTGATTGGTACAAATTTATGCCAGAAAAGTTCGTAGGAAGAACTTTGCAAAACGTATCCTACATCCTTACAACTGACGAAACATGGATTTACAGCTACGATCCTCTTAAAAAGCAACAATCCACGCAATGGGTGTTTAAGACGAGTTCCCACAAAAGTTGTTCGCGGTCGGAGCGTGAATAAAAAAATAATAGCGGGTTTTTTCAACACAGTGGGACCAATAGCAGTCATTCCGCTAGAAGATCGTAGAACAGTTACTAGTGAATGGTATTGCGAAGTTTGTTTATCTCAAGCTTTCGGGAAGTTTAATAGCCAGCGACCAAGGGGCGGTGTCCGTGACATTATTTTTCACCAAGTTAACACGCCCGCTCACACAGCTGCTAGAACCACGTACTATTTGAATACTTCGGAGATACAGATATTAATTACCCCATCCTCCGTACAGCCCAGATTTATCTCCATGCGATTTTTTTTCATTTCCTAAGGAACAAAAAATATTTCGTAGGCGAAAATTTAACACTGCAGAAGAGAGGCCTTCGAGGAATTTCGGCGTTTATTTTTCCACCACCCACAACATAAATTTTTTGAATTGTTTCAAAAGCTGGTTCACCCTAATGCGTAAGTTATAAATAGCTATAAATAAACTTTATTCATATTCTAACTATTTATCATAACCACTAGCAATTTTTGGAACAGCACACGTACATTTAGTAAAAAGCTGCTATTTTGAAATTACAAACAAATAATTATTTATTGGTATAAATTTCTATTTGAGTTTTGTTTTTAGTTTCAAAAGCGATTTTCAATTAATATCTATAGTAATATACTTTTCTTAATTTCGTATTAAATTAATAATTCATTTGTTTGTTGATTATTGTTGATTGTTACTGTATGTTTAAGAAGTTGTAGATACTTCTTTAGACGTGTTATGTAATACTGATGAGCGAAACTTTTTCGTTGCGCCCGCACACTTTAACAAAAAGTCTACACTTTGAAGTTTTACTTCCTAAACCTCTTATTTTGTTCTTATATGCTAAATCATCCATAAACGTGAGTGAACCCTGAATAAGGTATGGCAAATCATTAAAATTCCTATTCTACGTTTAAATTTACCTAAATTAGTTTATTAACTACCAGATGTGCCCCGCGGTTACATCCGCGTATAATTTAAAATACATCTTAAAAGTAGCCTTTGCATTAATCCAGGTTGTCAGCCATCTACCTCCATACCAAATTTCATCAAAATTGGTCTAGCCGTTTGGTCGTGAAGAAGTAACAAACATACGATCACATTCACAAACTTTCGCCTTTATAATATTAGTAGGATTTACTTATACATAAAATTGATTTGTTTCTTTAATACATTTATTTATATTTGTCATTTATCTAACATCATGTCAATTGTTTATTAGATTAACTTTTTACTATTCATATAACATTTATATTTACGTCAAAATTATTCTTCACAATTATTCTAAATGTTTGTGGCATTAACAAATTCTCTTATTGAGTAGTAAGATTTATTTTTATTTATATGTTTAACATATACGTAGTTTTATTTTAACCCTGCAGTTACCATAACAAGTACTATGTATAAATTTGTGACTGTTTTATGTTGTGTCAATGTATCCTTTTTATGGGTTATTCTACAGTAGAACGAACATTAGGCAACTAAATTCTATAACGTGTATTTGTCACATTTAACATTGGCAAAATTGCCTAGAAAGGCAGAAAGTAAAAATAAAGATTTATTTATTTGATGGGTTTTAAATTTATTTTTTAGTGTATTCACATTTTCTTCTTTTTTTTATAATGCAATACAGGTATGCGCTTGGATTCGATCTTACCTGATGATAAGAAAATATGAGGCTGACGATATATCGCACTTACCTATTAAATGCCTACTCACTCTACGATTGAAGACTCCCAAGTTATATGTGGATTGGAAACCAGACGACGGGAGTGAATTCCACTCCTTTACCGTTCGCATAGTGAACGACGAAGCATAACGCTTCGTGCGAATCAGGGAAATGTCCACGACATAAGGGTTCTACCTCTTTAAGATTATCTAAAATGTGATAAAGATAACCACACTCAGTGTTATATGGGTTACATAACTTCTAATGGGCATACATAAGTACACGCATCTACTTTTTTCTATTTATTTTGTAATCAGTTCACTAAATCATTAAAATAATTATAATCAAAATTGTATTCCAAGCTTTTATAAAGTGTAGATATTCATTAAAAGTGGTTAAGTAAATTGTTATATAGAAAAAGTCTCAGTTCTTACTTACTACTCACAGTAATTTCGTTTTAAGCTCTGAGAAAATTACTTAATGCTCCCAAAAGAAAAGGCAGTGAGTGAATGGTGTTTACGTACACAACTTCTTTTTTTTTTCAAATACTTTCTTAGAGGTAATGAATTACTCCTTAATAATAAAATTTCTAGACGCAGTAAATTGAATTGAGTTAGGTGCTTCAGTTAGTCTGGTCAAATACATTTTATGTTGTATGCTGTTAATATAATTTAATATCCATCATAATTATATTATATACATGTGATAGTACGTTGCTAGCCTAGACGGATTCTATTGAAGTCTATAATATAATAATTTAAAGTTCTATAGTTTGTTTCTTTGTTTGAAAGCGCTAATCTCTGGAACTACCAGTCAAATTAAAAAATATTTTTGCATTTTATAGCCTATTTGTTAAGGAAGGTTTATAAACTATATAACTTCACGCCAGGGTCTAATCCAGGGGGGAAGGGCCAGCCGGGCAAATGGTTAGAGCAGCAAATGAGGGGGACAAAAGGAGCGCGGCGAGCCGCGAATTTTACAAATTTAAATTTTTTAATAAGAAAAAATATTAATTTTATGTCGATTTAGTAGTATATTTCTATTTATTAGTTTAAAGTTACGAAACTTTAATACTTGAAATATGTTTTTTCACATCATCATGTAGTGGGAAAATATGTAATTAACTAGGGGCTAGTTGTTCCTATTATACGGTTATCTGCGTTTAAAATCCCTAGTACGTCATGAATTGGAGTACTAATTAAGCCCGTGATTTATTACTACCCAGCTGTGTGACCTTTGTAGGCTCATCTTGATCAAAGTTGAAAGTAAAACAATCGAAGAGTAATGTTTCGTTTTTCTCTTATCGAGCGAGAAACTACATATCTATAGATAGTACGTTACGTATCGCTAATATTAGGTCCTTACATATGAAATTGGCGTTTCGTTGAACTGGTCACTTTCATCTTAAATATCTGGCGTCTGGTTAGAAATTCCGAATTCAAATTTATTCCAAATTTAAGCTTGTGCATTTGTATTTCGAATTTAGTGATTCATTTTTTTTCGCATCATTTTATTTTTCTTTGATATTATTCTTTTCACAAAATAGAAAATTTAAAAGATCGCCTTATTTAAGAATATAAGTTCCATTGTGGCATCAGCGCTGCAGAATCAGCTCGAAGGATTAATGGTGTGTATGGGAAAGCTACTGTAAAAGAAACCACGGTACGTTTTTGGTTCCAACGTTTTCGTTCTGGAAATTTTGACCTACGAAACAAATCCCGTGGACGGCCGGAGACCCTAGTTGAAAATGAAGAATCAAAGGTGATCGTTTAAGCGGATCGTTCGCAAACCACATCAGAGTTAGCGGCAGACTTCGGTGTGAGTGATAAAAAAAAATTCACTTGAAACAAACAGGAAAAGCGAAAAAATGGTACCGCATGAATTGACTGAAGCAAGCTAACACACACCTATTGAGTTCTCCATTACATTACTCAACCGTCACAATAACGAGGGAATTGTGAATCATATTATTACTTGTGACTAAAAATGAATCCTTTGCGACAATCGGAAACGCTCTTCACAGTGGTTGAACCCAAGAGAACTTGCCAAATCCTGTCCCAAGCGAAAGTCGTCTCAGAAAAAGGTACTTGTGAGTGTTTGGTGGACCAGTGCTGGGCCATATACTACAGCTTCGAAAGATCTGTCCAGACGATAACGGCAGATCTGTATTGTCAACAATTGCAAACCATGATGGAAAAGCTAGCCGTTAAACATCCGAGACTGGTCAATATCTCAAGCCTACTGCTGCTTCAGAACAACGCTAGACTCCATACTTTACGACCGACGGTCGCTAAATTAGGGGAACTGCGCTTGGAATGTCTCCGAAACCCACCATATTCCCCGGATATTGCTCCAAAAGATTACCACTTTAATCGAAATTTGGACAATTTATTGCAAGGAAAATAAATTCAATTTCGATGAGGCTGTCCAAACTGCCTTCAAAGATTTTATTGGTTCTTGCTACCACAATTTTTTTAGCAATGGAATCAATGCACTATCTTTAAAATGGCGAAAGTGTATAGATAATAATGGTACATACATCAATTGATTAAATTTATAATTTCATAATATTTTTTTCATTTTACTTTTACCATATAAAACGCTAATTTCATATGTAAGGACCTAATACTTTCTGAGCTTGTGTGACTCTATCCACCGTACTCTTCTTAGTATCGATATTTAGTAACAACGAAAATCTTATAAGTGGAAAATAATTTATTATTAGACTGGTTAAATACATTATTATAATATATTGTCTGCAAAAGTATTATGATTTTTGAAAGTAATATTATATTAACCTTTGTATAGCCTAATAACTTTGGAATGATAAGTACTCCTTGTATACCAAATTACATTACAATTCTCGAGTTAACATTATATTTATAAATTAAAGTTGACGATTTTAATCCTATTGGTGTATTGATAAAAAGCCTAAAAATACAAATATGAAAGAAAAAATTGTTTATTTATTTAATTTTCTTTTTGGAAGGTTGGAGATGTTTTAAAGAATTCTCACCCGATTCCAATGAAATTTTTATGCACTTGAAGTACGAGCAGGTATTTGTCATTTTTCAATCGACAGGCTAAGTGAATTGTCAATAATATGATAAAAAATTAAGTCATAGGACGAAAATAATTACCGCGAAGCAACCGCGTGGACGAACCGGGTGCTCTAGAAACTTTGAAGGTGCCATTATTATAGAGGTGGTATTTTTTTATTATCCGGAGCGGCAAAATTGCTATAATAGGCCCTGCTTCACCCTACGATTCAAGAGTGAAGGACAGTTGGGAGTTACCAGTGGAGAGTTGGTTGAATAAATTATACCACAATTTAACATTATTTTAACTATTTCACTTTTAAAATATCAGAGATTCGTGTTTGTTTAACTGTATGGTGAAATAAAAAACGTTAAGTGTTAACTTTAAATCTTCGTCAAGTGAAGCATTGTAATAAAATGACTTTTCTTTAACCCAAACCAGTATAGGTATTGTTTTGCAATTTCTTACAATGTATGTTTTGTATCCAAATTTTATGCTCAATAAAATGCCAAATAAGTATTTGCCGGTCATCCATCGCCGAGGAGTGTACCATTACTTTTGTTCCCGTATTAGAACTTTTCCCCGGTTAGGAGAGAGTGATAAAATAACGGGCGATTTATTCCTCTGGACTAGGTAATTTGCAACACCCGGCCAACGATCCCTTGCGGAGACTGGGTGAGATCTTCCCGAGACACTGTATACTTATTTTAGTAAATGGTAAGCAATATCGTGGATTGCGGTTATTTTATTGTATTACAAACTGTTGTTACTAATTGCTTTTGCCTTTTATAAATTTCCTTAAAGATAGAAGTGTCAGAAAGATTTTCAATATTCTGATTGTACCACAGTGAAATATACCTTCATATTTGTTGCAACACTAACGAATTTTCCCATTTATACGTGAATGCCAGTTTTCTTATAGCGTTATAGGTTTAGTGTTGTGGCCACAATCTCACCTGATCGTGATTAATGATGTAGTCCAAGATGGTCAAACGCTAAGCCTAGTGGAAGACAGGCCCTAGAGTGCAGCTGCCGAAACACACCTATTCGAGCTTGGCGACTGATTTTCAACTTGGTAGCTAGCCAGGCAGGCATTACAAAAACCATGCTATGGTTATCACGATGCTTTCCTTCACCGAAAGCTCAGGCTCATGGCAAGGATTCCAATTCACGTCGATCGACGCGTAATCCGTACACGCTACCAACTAAGTCATCATTACTTAGATGGTACCTAAAATATGACATTAATAGCATATTAATTCCATAAAAATTCATGTATTTTTTACATCCCTTAGTTTTTAATAAGGTCTATAAAATTCCGTTTATATAATAACTATCAGTGCCTTACGGCTTCACCCGTGTTAAGTTTATTGGACCAATTTTCCACCGCGCCGACACCAGCGCACCCGTGTAATATATCGTTGGTATCACTTTTCGTACTTGCCTACAGATTGTCAGATTGCTTATCGTTCATGGTTACCTGTTACTTAGCGTATTTTACAAGAAACAAGTTCGGCCATGAATGGAACACTGTTCGCATCTCTGGGATGGATCCGCAAAATACCTTCTCGATACTATGGACAGGTTGCAGAGACGGGCTGTTCGCATTGTTATCTGTATCATGGTGAGTGTACTGAAGAGCCGTTCAATTTAATTCCCTCCTCTCCTTTCCATAAGAGAACCACAAACAAGATTAAGGTAACCTTCATCATGGCCGGAACTAAAAAGTTCCCTATGACTTAAGAATATATTTGTCGTACCGCGAACCTATGGAACCATCTCCCGGCCAATGTGTTCCGTTCCTTCCTTCTTATGACATCGGGTCCTTCGAGCGTAACGTGAAAAGTTATTTATGCAGGCCGGCGTGTCAGCGCCGACCACCGTTGGATTTAGATCTCTCGGTGGTTGCCGTTGTGCTTAGATTGTACTGTGCTTTACCATCAGGTACAGTATCGTCAATGTGCCGAGCTATAATAAAAAAAGCGTAAAGTTTAAACCTTCCTCAATAAATAGGCAATAAAATGCAAATACAAAATAACAATCTCTTGAGCTTTAGAATATTAGTATCGATTTTATTAGAATTAAAATCCGAATTAAGTGTGTCTAATATATATTAGTTAATCCACAGATTTGGCCTTTCGACATTTGACTGATGTACTTGTTTAATCCAAGGAGAGACAATAATCTCTAACTAAAGCCCTGTGATTAATATATAATCAATCATTGACGGACTACGAATGTCCCAACTGTCCGCCCTGCGCCCGTGCTCTTCCAATCATAAGAGTAATGCGAACGTTATTTGACATCGTAAAAATGATATATGACAATAAATCATTGGGCATTTGTAAGGGATACCGATACCGACCTTTGAGTACCGTGACTAGTGGCTATAATCTTATAAATATAAATCTTGTGTGCGTCTGTTAGTGATCGTGTAACTTTTGAAGGACTTGACCGATTGAACTCAGTTATATCGAGAAGATTGTTCACAGTTTTATTAGGATCCGAAAGTGGTGCTGTGGTCGAACCATTAACTACCTAAAAGAGCAGAACAACGTCTACCGATCCAGCTAGTTAAGTCATAAAAATGGTCGCTAAGTGTACATTCAACGTTTCTATTTATCTAAAAGATTCTGGAAATATTAGTATCCGTTTTCACAAATATAATTGTTTCAAGAAACCGGTATTCGACCTCACACGATTTATCTAAGTTGAACGGTAGACTTGGTAATTGGGGATAATGTAATTGGTAACATTAGAGGCATTTAAACAATCCTATCCTTACGTTCTGGTAATTTACCGTCTCAGTAAGTAACAGTAATTAGAGAAGAAGGAATATATAATTAACACATATGTAGATTTCTAATTGTTTACATTACAGTTCATTTTATAATTTAATTGACTACAGAAGCTAGTTTACTGTGCTTCAGAGTTGATACACCAGTACTCACTTATTAGTACGCCAAATAATTTGCTGAACAAATACCGATGGATAACGATAATATTATACGATGCTAAAACTACGATTATATATGCACTTAGGTAATTTTTCGTAACTACACAACAACAACTGTTACAATAACTATCATTTCAATTATCTATCATCAATTTTTACTTTTCAACACATACCTAATATATCTTTCCCACACGTATTTATTTGTACTACGACATAAACCTGTAGATTGTCGTGGTTCTTTTAGATATACAGTCACTACGTATTGGAACGAAATACCACTTCCAATTCATAATCTTACCCCGATATAACATTTCAGCTTAAAAGCAAAATTGACTATCTGTTTTTATTGTGATAAGAATCGCATTAGTCTAAAGTAATAAAATTTCCAATAATGCATTTAGGTTGGTTCACTTAGTTTTTGAAGGGATTTTTTTAAGGGATGCTGTCTGCCTGATATATTGTTGCACCAAAAATCACATTAAGAAATGATGAATAGAAATTTACACAGATAAATACCTACTGCAAGTTTTAATTATTTCAAACTACTATTTTAATTGTTCCAGAAAGTACTTCAGTCCAACGTGAAGTTTTACTAAAAGCCTTTTGCGATATCGGTTCTATCAGAGCCCGCTCTCGATTTCAGCCGCATCGTCGATTCTCTTTAGTGTCTAATACGGGGTGCTCTTAGACTCGTGGCTGGTATTTGTTCAACGTCGTCTAGAATAAGGTTCACTGAAATAAGAAAGAAAAATGAGTAAATAAAAATGAGTGAATTGATTTTTTTACATAGACTAGTTGAATCTTTTTCAAATTAGGTCTTAAAATTATTGATTATTATCCGATTAGAGGGAAAAATTATTACCATATTTTTTAAGGCCTATTAAACCGCGAAACTTTATTTTAAATGTTTACTTTTTGTAAATAAGTGAAAACGCTCTCAGCCATATTAGTCTACAATATTATCTCTGCTGTGATTTCATACGGGTCGAAAACAAACATTTGACATTTAGCAAACGTTCTTCATTGTAAAAGTCCTGATCATTTTTATATCATAAATGTTAATGTTAATAATTAATTTCACTCGCTTAAGATCCGATATTAAATTTGCTTAGAGTACTATGATGTCACAACATGGTCGACAGTGTTTTCAGAGTTCAAAATAAAAAATGAAAATTGTAAATAGATAGCCATCTTACATTTTTAATATCTGAAATCGATAAATAAGTCATACACTGTAGAAAATATTTATTTACTGCGTCAAATAGTGTATTCCAAAAACGTGTTTATTATATTAGTGAAACAATCTATATGTTAAATCACAGTGTACTCGTTACATAAGTGTTAACTAGTTAACTATAATTGAAACCCTCAATATTAAGAAATAAGTATAATAACTATGTGGCGAATTAGTTACGGATATAAGATTTCAGAACTGAATATATTAAGATTATTTCGGATATTAAATAGTTTCGGATAATTTAAATTATGAATATTACATTTTTAAAACAATTGTATTTAGAAGGAAAACAGATATTATTTGAATAATTGTTTGTTGACTATCACTCGACATTGGGTATCATTCGACTCCATCCCTGTCTGAAATTATCCGAAATATTTATTTGGGATATGGTTACGGTTTCAGATATTATTTCGGTTATCCGATAACTAGTTTCATTTACGGTTACGAAGTTCCATAACACCCCTGCTAAAGATACGAGGGATATTTTCTTGGTTTATTCATTTAACAACCTTATCCTTCAGATGAAGACCTTTAATCAGGGTCCATTTTCCTAATTATACTTCTCAACTTTAACAGACTCGGCCCTATTATATAAAAAGACACTGTAAATAGTATAACAGAATCTTTTTAAATTGCAAAATTAAAACACAGTATCACGGAATCGCATTTTGAAATGGTAGTAAAAATTTAATATAATAGTTTCTAAAATAATAGTCCTTTTGAAATACATGCGTATTTCGGAAATGTGATTTTAAAGCTTACCAACTTTAACTGGAACCCTTTTACATTACTAAATGTAATTTAATTTTCTTCTCGGTATATCTACGGCTGCGTAGTAAGCGTAAGTGTACATGTATCAAAATGAAAGCCTTTTTAACAAAAATGGCAGCAAAATCGAATGATATTTTTTCGAAGTCTACTAGTCTAATCTATGTACTAGTTATTTAGTTAGCTTGAAGTAATTTAAAAATATTTTTACATATTCCTTTGTACTTTTTCTTTTTTATGCCTGATGGTAATTACAGTACAATACAACAAGCTAAATAATTAAAAAGGAAACAAAAAATCCAACTGCAACACAAACACTGGACTAAACATTTTTTTTCTATTTTTGCCTTTTATTTGATTCCCGGGCGTTATACTACAATATTATGTAGCCTATGTCATTCCCATAATTAAGACGAATCTAACGACACCTCATACGCTAAAATCCATAAAGCCGTTTAGGCTACAGAGCGTGCCAAAGAAATAGACATACATACATACATTCATTCGCTCTAAAACATAACCCTTCTTTTTCGCAGTCGGGTTAAAACAGCGAAGACCATCGAGAATTCAGCAATACACCGCCGTTCGTCGCTATTATATCGGCCTGCAAACCTTTTGGTAGCTGGATAATCACTGATCCCGAAACGCTATAAACTAAAAGGAAGTCAGTATGAGGGGCTTATCATGGGCGGTGTTCGCGTCCAGTTGTGTACATAATTATAATATATTATATCCTTAGATATCAGCCCATTTTATTATTGGATATACACCTAATGTTGCGTCCTACTATGACGGGTGTTACATCTAGTATGATGGTCGCGATCCTTTCGGATACTGTAATGTATTGACTTCAAGAGGTTGTGTATTGACTTCGTCTCAAGAACCTACGACAGAGATAAGCGCCTACGACTGTCGCATTAATAAGCCGACCGTAGTGCGAAGCGGCCGTATAGTGGTTATAGGTTATTTAATATAGATCTGGAGAATACATACATAAATGTCGTGCCCTGCCACCCCGTATAGTAATTAATGTACCTAACAACTTTTTTCTTCGTATTAGTTTTAGTAAGTCATTTATAGTTTTTGTCCCATTTAGGCTTAATATTTGTTAACGCAGCAATTAAATATATAGGTCGAATTCGTCAAAGATGGGATTATAGATTGTGACATAAAAAAAGGTGATCGATTTCTTCTCTTGAACGGTGTTTCCCGAGTTACACTAGGATCGCATATATCCATAGTAAGATGTTCTTCCTTAACCAATCTTCCAATTCACCAGCTGCGGTGACTTCGATTATGATTAAAGTGGTCTGCATTGCGGGTGTTCGATGAAGGTTATGAAAGAGAGAAGAGAGGTAGGGCACAGAAAAATATCTTTGGAAATTTATCTCTACTTAGGGCAAGTCTGATTGGTGGTTTAGTGGAATACCTCCACCCTACAGAAGATCGCAGTCAAATAATCTTGTGTTGTATTCCTGTGGTGAGTAGAGTTTCAATTGGGGTCGGCAACGAGATAGTGATACCTATGTTATTACAAGCGTCCATAGGCCACGGTAGTCGATTACCATCAGGCGGACCGTATGCTTGTTTTTAACCTTAGTTGTATATCAAAAGAGCATTCACTGACTGTTGACAGGGTAACAAATTGGGGTACGACTTCCAGATGCAGTTTAAAGCGCACATAGACTCTTTTAAGAATCGGCAAAGACGAGAGTCTTCTCTGATCATTAGCAGGGTGGTAATATTGTGTACGACGTCCAATCGCCGTACAGGATGCTCGTAGACTGCTCGTAATGACAAGCAGCTTCCTATGTAATAACGGAAAAGGAGCACTGGGGACTACCGAGTAATAGTAATAATACCATTGAAAAAGTAACAAACCTGAGGATATAATAATAATAACAGTGCTAGCATGTGGTACAAACAACATCGAATATTAGACTGTGCTTAAATTACTTATGCATAATTTAAGAGATCTTTTATAGAAACGGATCTTATATAGAATACCTATTCGCGCAAGAACGATATAGTTAACCTATAACTTGAGTGGTTTTAAGTAAATTATTGCTCATAATTTTGAAAATTAATTCGTACCGACAAAAGTTTGTCCAGAGTTTAAGTGATCTTAAATCTCTCTTTATTTTTCGTGACTTTGAAATGAGAAACTTGTCAAAAGTTTTAAGCGCCCGTCGGTCAGAATGAAAGAGAATTAGTTTTTTAAAGAATAAAATGAGTTTTAAATAACCATATATTTTGTTAATAACCGAATATAAGTATGATTATGTAGCTATGCTGTAGGTACTTGATACGTTATTGGTAAGAATGTGTTTTCTGAATATATAAATTCTTCCAAAATTAATTTTATTCATACCATAGATTTTTATACCTACTTGTTTACGTGTGTTATACAAAAACTAACGATATGATACAAGTGTGCTAAATTAGTGCTTACATTCAAGGCTGGATTGCAGGCCAAACCGTCGGCGTGTACGAAATGAACAACATGCAAGCGTTTCTTACGACGTTTTACAACACACTACCGAGAAAAAGAATAAACTTAAAAAAAAAAAGTAATCACAAAACCTGATTGTGTATAGAAAAAAGACTATTTCTGAAAAACGGCTCGAGGATTTTTTTTCTTGCCAAACAGCCGAATATTAAAATGAAGTATGTAATACTTCAGTTTTTATAACAAAAACTAATATTTTGATGAAATTAAATGTGCATTTATCATGTTATAATTAATTTGTTAAATATTTTATTTTATTTTTGAAATGTTATTTTAAATATATTTATAACTTAATTACATTCATACATACTGGATAGATACCTACTAATAGGTGAATTTAATATACGCGTGATGAAAACACGCTATTGTTTTAACAACGCGTTTTGTTTTTCAATAAGTGACAAAACGTTAAATACTATACGTATTAAAGCATTTTTAAAACTAAATAATTAATTAATTATTACAATTAGAATATATAATTACAATTAGAAGTATTCGATTCGATAAGTATATTTTTTAATATTTATTCTTATACATTTGGTAAATTAGTTGTTATGTATTAATTTTACGAATAGTGAACATAGTGAACAAATATAATAGAGAAGGTGTTTGTAAATGAATTACGTAGCAACGTCTACACATCTTGGTCCGGTGATCATATCAGCAAGTGTTGATAGCTCGCGGTGTCAGAACTTTCCTCTACACAGAGGCGCCGCGCCGCGCCGCGCCGGCACTAAGCGTAATTACATCGCTACAACTATCACTCTCAGACGGCGTTTGAAGTTTTCTTTGAATTTTGCAGCAGGCGTTAGTTTTATTTTCCTTAATGTTAGAACGTATTTAAACTTATTATAACGTTTATCAGATGTATGCTAATATTATCAACTTATAATATAAGAGAACTGGTTGAGATAAATATAACAAAATTATAAAAAATAAAACTATTTCATTTTACAATTTATAAAAGTTTATTGATTCTTATAGAGCCCATCAATCGAGAAATAATATAAGCTTCTCGTGAATAAATTTTCATAAAAATCTGTTTAGCCATTCATTGATTCAAATTGATTTCGGATTTTATTTACTTAAATTCTGGCAATACAAACAGGCAGACAAAAATAAATAGTGTCATAATATTCCTGATCAAGTGTTCTTTATAATATATATCAGGATATTTGGAAAAAAATTACAGAACTACAAATTCATTAATACAGATAATTACATACTATAATGTAAAATATACATAGCGTTTACTTTAAATAAATTCTATACTATTTGGTTGTGGTTGTCACGAAGACTGATCTAGGTACACTGAATTTTCAATTAAGCAGAATGCGACTGCGTAAATACAAATATCGGGAACTGGTTAAACGTGGAGAGTAGTTGTATAGCTCGTTGAATTTTAAAATCTTAATTTATATTATACCACTTTTGGACCTTTAATAATATTATAGATATAATAATAGTACATTATATCTTGAGGGCAGTAAATAAGGAAATACGAACCAGAGTCTATTAGAAGCCCGAAGTTGAAGACTGAGGGTTTTAAAAGTCGATGATCGTAATTCCCGTACCGCCCGTGTAACACAAAACAATTGTCAAATAAATAAAATAATGTAAAAAAAATATAAGTGAACTTATTTATTAAAATATATAGTGACTGTACAGCTATTAATGAATATTACTTCACACTTCGATTATATAAACGTAGAATCTAACGAGCACAAATTCAATGGTTTGATGGTTAGGCAGTGTGGAGATCCTATCACCATCTACCGATATAGCCAAATACTCCAAAAGTAATGAATCCACGTAATTTCAACCTATACATTGTGTATAGTAGAATACTATTTATATTGCACTTAAAAATTATTAAATTAAATTATTATAATTTTAACAACCGGCAAAAGGAATTTCAATGCATTCATAACAGCGACATTGAAAAGAAATGACGTCTTCACTTTTATGAAAAAATTATATATATCGTATACATAGATTTAAGTAAAAGGCAGATGGAGCCTTCAGAACAACAAATTTGGGACATACATTTTGCTCTATATCCTTTAAAACCTGTTATCGACACGTGCGGTCGTGTAAATAATGTTGGCAGGGCAGTTAAAATAAGTTTTACTGTTTTTGTACCACTCTAACAGTGTAGTCGTTGTTTTGTGTTAATCCATCATCCGTCAACAATCATCTCCTTTTTTACTTAAAATAAATAAATAAATAATCTGTTTATTTCAAACACAACAAAATATAATACACTTATCTTAACTCTAAATCTTAAATTATAACAAAATGTTATAGTTAAGAAATTACTACTGACTCTAGATTTACGACGTTATTTTTCTTTAAAAAGTATCGCTTAAGTAATTTAAAATTTGGCATGTATTTTTTTTTTTCAAGCATGTCGACTATCTTTTGGTAATCTATTTAGTGTTATAGGCAAAATGTATCTCCAAACCCTCTCAGCGTACTCGTTGTTACATTTGGGAATATCAAAGTTTGGAAGATATACACGATTATTGTTATCTTATTTATATTCCACTCATAGCTTTTACTGTATTGAGTTACAATTGCTAAATTCACCTTATTGAACACGCGCAGAACTTTACTACAATGAAACAGATTATAATAAATAGCCTTGTATTGGTACTTAATCTTTAATGGAACAATATAATCATAATTTTAAATTTTATATATATCCTTCAGGTATTTTTTATATGTACGTCGGTAGCTAGCCAGTCCATAAATAATTAATCACAGAGATGACATATACAGTAAGGTTAACATATTCTTGTTACATGTTGTGGAATTTTATATGACTTGGCCGTTGTTGCTATAAAGTCAGGTTCAAGAAAATAGAAGTAAGTAATAGTAACAATGTCTCCTACTACATTTTCCACGGTACAAGTCATAAACAATTCATGAACTGTAACAAAAATTTATGAACCTTATGGTCTTGTCATTAATTAAAATGTTTTAGGCTCATATAATTAAGGCACTGTAGATTCTAAAAAATGGAACTTAACGTGTAAAAGATAGGCCACATTTTAGCCAAAATTAGCTACTCGTTTTTTATATCTACCCTACACTTGGCTGTTTAAGAGTTTCACTACTTTTCATAGACACACCATCTCAATCGAGACTTGTCCGATTTTACAGCATGTTTTTCTTGGGATTTCACTTCTTGTTGTAGGTGATTATGAAGTTTCTAAATCAGATACTGGAATTTCATAATATCGATAAGCAGAAAAGGCCTATCATGTTCATTGAGTTTATTGCTCTTAATGTTTGCCCCTAGGCCCTGTTCATATGAACGCACATCAGAGCGTTTCGTCAAAAGCAGGAAATAAGCTTTAAATTTATGTTTGCACAATTAATTATTATAAAGAACTAGCGACTCGCCCCGGCTTCGCACGGGTACAATTGACCTATTAAGTTTTAAAGAAATGTTTAAAAAATTAAAATTTTCTTTAAAAATATTTTTTTGAAATTTTTGATCTCGACAACTACTCTAATTATTGGAACTATAACAATTCCATATCTCAAACTGGAACCAACCATACGCGTTCACAAAATTTCATTGCAATTCGTTGGGTCGTTTTGGAGATTAGCGTAAACAAACATCATTATAACACGAGATATATAAATAATAAAGTGAGTAAACGAGATCGTTGCCAGGAACAAACACCATCTATTTTATTTTCTTTGTATATCGATTAACTTTGATTTTATATTAATGGTACGATATATTATACAGTTTTCTAGGTATTTAATACTTTATAAATTCTTTTAAAACTAATATAATAATTATTTATAAATTAATTATATATAAATTGTTTGCTAACACGCTCTTTAAATTAGAAAGTTAACATATAAACATAGCTTAAGAATCCCCATAAAAATATAATTTACTTTTGATTGGATTCTTCCAGTCTATAACGATGAAGAAAGTTTGAAATTGAACTGGGTTTTTTATTTAGTTATTTTCCTATTAAACTTGCTTAGGGAAGTTCTACACGTAGTTAAAAGTTAAAATAAGTTTTCGTGGAGCGGTAGCATGTAATGTTAATGTAAATAATTCTGATAAGGGCTAATAGTTTAACGTCACGCAATATTCTAATAGAAATACTTCTCAGTCGCTGCTCTGGGTATTTTACGCTTAACTGTATGCGTAATCACAACATCACACACTTGTGGTTCAATCAACTATTTTATCTAAACTTTGCTGTCCCTAACATATTATTATAAATATATGTACTAATTTATAATAGTCATATACAGAAGTAATATCACAATTGTATCTAAGGTTATTAGGCACAACGGAAAACTTGATTGCGTTCACAAAAATCTCTTGTTTCTATGAAATTTCATTTACCCAGAAACTCAGAATATCAGCTTCGTACAAAACCTCCGTACAAGACCTTATTAACTTGTAAACTTTCATTATAAATGAACTTTTACTTGCCACTTGTGGTTAATTGTTATTATGGAACGGCGTGATATAGTTTATTGTGTGTAGTTGAGGCAAGGCATTAGAGCTTTGAACATCGACGTAAAGTTGCCACTTTATCGGTTTTTACCGGATACATTTCGGCGAGTGTGCCTTGGAATTACATAATTGAATTCCTTCATCCCTCTGCCATTATCAAACGACAAGAGACACAGCGAAGACATTTATCATGCGCGCCACTAGAGTGGAACTCTTTGCCTCAGTATTTTATTTCCCGGTAATTACAATCTGGGTGTCTTCAAGCCACGAGTGAGTAGGTACCTGGTGGGTGAGTGTGCTCCATCGTAGACCACATTATCACTTACGATCAGGCGAGGTAGTGGTCAAACGCAAGCCTATTTATAGTAAAAAAGTAAAAAATGTTCCCGGCTATTTTAAAGACAGAAATGCTTATTGTAGGTGTTGCTTAAAAGATAGATGTATACTCTTTCTGACTTTTTTGTAGGTCTTTTTAATGTCTACAATTGTTTAGTACATTAATTTGCTATATCTGTTATGGTTTACTCAGCGTAAACCATTTAAACGCCCGTATTGATTCACAATGACCATTTTTTTTGTGCGGAACCTAATTCTTTTTCTAAAATAAAAGTAGCCTAAGTTACTCCCTATAAATTCAATTATCTACCAGTGATAGTCAAACCGTTTCGGAGATTACCCGGTGTTTGGAATACAAATTTATTAGCCGCATCGTACGATGCCGGGATCGCTGTGATTGGCGAATTGCACGGCAGGGCAATTGTTCTGCGCAGGCGCTGCTTCACCCCGCCCCCCTAACTTCAGCCGACGGCTCTGCTGGCACGTAGGCCAGTCTGCTTCATGATTTGGCCGTGAGCTCGCGTTTTGTTTGTTTTGTACGCGCTACGTCATTCCGGACGTTCAGCTAGCGCTGAGATATATATGATTTACGGTGGTTGAAGATTTTTCATTGTATAACTATGAGTTGGTGCCCCAGGAGGGTTTTTATTAACGAAATTGCTTGAGTGATAGTGTCCTCTGGTATTTCAGGCTGTACATACACTTACACACAGTTCATTCTACACACATACTTCACAATCCGCAATCCACGTCGACGGGACAAGGTCAAAGTCACCCGCTCCTGACGAGGTGAGTCTTTTTTGTTTGTTATTAAAATAATTACTGTGTATTGCCAGCAATAGCTTCGAGAGGGATTGATTCGCGATTGATTGAATTAAGGGCCCAGCACATATTACGCGAACCATCTCGAATACCTGGAACAAACAGACAAACAGACAAAAAAGAAAAAAGGTGTGCGTGCGATTCACACACGATAGAAGTGAAACTTCAGTAAATCGACAAAAACTTCACCTAGTTCCAAAGGGTCGTAAGCGCCAGTAAAAAATGTATGGGAATGTAGCCCTTACCTTACACAGTATATCACTCATATTAGCTTTTGTGTCTCTTACCTGTCGTTTTTTCCGTTGCATCCGGTTTGTAATCACAACGATTCTAAAGAAGTTTTTCACTTCAACATTTTAAAAATGGGTTTTTGTTACAGGTGTCGTCTAAACTTTCCTATGCATTTAGTAAAAAGCTGTTATTTTGACATTACAAACAGACACTCCAATTTTATTAATTGTATAGATTTGCGTTAGTCATAGTTATTAAACAAAAAATATTTAGTGGTGCATTTCACACAACTTAATCAAAGTACTATGTTATATAGAACTTATTTTATTCTTTTTTCAATCTTAAAATAACTTTATTTGAGGAATAATTTTGACGAAAAATGTATGAAATGACTCTCAAAATGTAAAAATATGCGTCAAATAAAGTTATATGTTGATCGAAAATCGGCCCATAATGAAATGATAAGCTATGAGACATTATTCGTAAACAATTTACGAAACACATAATGAAATAGTCGAAATACACTTTTGGACTGTTAGTAACCGCAATTCTGTCCACATGACGCTGGTTGAAATGTGTTAGTGGTTAAATAATTAATTGGAATAATTCATTGCTAAGCTATGCTGATAAAGTATAAATCACTTGCCTTTATTAAACCAGTCTAGTTAGTACTCGCCTGAAGTGCGGTTAGATACAGCCACATCAAAAGAAGCTTACTCTCCGGTGTTACCCAGCGCTTGAGTGAGAAGCTATCATTCTCAAGTTATAATATTTATCTATACCTGCTGTACCCAACGGTTTCAACCGTGTTGAATTTATTACAACAGCTCTCCATAGCACCGCCTTCGATAAACACGTGTAGGCAATCGTTGTTCACACTTTCCGTAATTGGCTAGAGCTTGCAAGATTTCTTGACTTTAATGGTTACTGCTCCACTCTTAAGGTCGAAGCTTAAAGTCATATATAATTTCTCAATATAAACTATAAAATGCAAAAATAACTTTTAAAATTTGACTTGTATCTAGTTCCAGAGATGTAGCGTATTTAAACAAACAATTTCTTTTGCTATATAATATGTGTATAGTAATCCATAATTGGTAAATATATTTTATACGAAAGGTAATAATACTTCAAGCTCTCATAATGCCGTCTGCTCAGATTTCTAAAAGCACAAAGAAAAGCTGAAAGAAGTTTATTATGAACGCCGCACCATGGGTCAAGTTATTACATATTCTGATCAGCGATGTGTGGAAAGATGCCGTCTTTGCTTTTTGTTTGTTTTTCCAAGTTTTAGCATATTAGTGACTGCGCGATTTTAAAGGTGACTTTGGGAATAACTTTTTAAATAATTTATATAAATTTTTGTAATAATTACCTTACCTTTTCCAAATTTTCTGTGCTACTTCTGCGTGAAATGATAAACGGTTATTTCGTCTTTCTGAAACAATTAACTTATAGGTTAATAACTTTAGGGTCTACATCATCTCTCTAATTGTTTCAGCTACTAACATTTCTCTTAGAGATTTTTCTTCTTTTCCACTATTCGTTTTAGATTTAACCTTTTCAGGTTCACAACAACAATTAATGACAAACCTTTTTTGTTGCAGAAGGACGAAGTAACCGTTTATCTTTTTCAGGCGGAAAAGCAACGAAAATTAGGATAAGGTAATTACGATGGATTTCCGCAAAATAACGCCTACATCAATCAAATATAATAATTACATTGGTGGCGCTTTACCTGATGGTAAGCAGACTGCAGAAGAACATCTTCAGCGATCACCGAGGACTCTAAAATCCATAGTAAGTTATCACTCCAGCCTGCTCAAATGTTAGTTCACGGTATGTTTGAAGGATCCCCCCATGTTGTAGGTAGAAGGGTACATACTGACTGGGGGACAGTATCACGGCTTCGCAGTAGATACGGCAAAGATATGACGTAAATTTGGTAACGTATGTATGAAAAAAATATTACATACTATAACTAATACACAAAAGGTAGCTTCGATATCCATTTATTTTCTAAAACAAAGGCAACACGAGTGTTGAAGGTTGTCCAATCGTACTGTAGCGCAATTTACTACTAATTTACACAAAATCCACACGCGACATTTAAGCTGCGTTGTTTATGGTGGAAGTAGCCAGTAGGTAATTCACGAGTTGTAATTACTAGAACGCTGTCAAAGGGATATCGAAGTCTACAATTTTATAAAAGTAGTATCATTTATAACTCATCGTAGATTTTATGTTGTAAATTAACTTTCAAACAAAATATCACGTACTGGAAAATTGTTATGTGCCCAACGGTAATAATACGAAGTGTTATCTCCGCAAGCAAGATTTGACATCCTGAACAGGGTACGACGCGTGATTTTTTCACACCCCGCTAACTTTAACTTCTATTTGAGACTCAAGTTTAACTGTGCATGAAATATTGTTTGAATTTCTTGGACGGCTCCATGCAATATCTTCTTGATACACTGGCCAGGTTATAGCAATGAGCTATCCGCATTGCGAATGTCACACGTCTTTAAGAATTTAGAGCCACTTCAGCTGTGGAGAGAATTTCCTCGCTTAGCGTCTTTTATCTCTAACTCTAGACTGAGCATTTTTGCCGTTATCAGTGCTTCATCGCCAACAAGTCGACGAGCTCGGCACACAATGGTGTGAAGAGCGGGCAACTGATATTTGGCTGATAGCAGTATTCCACACATGACTGTACCTGTGCTTGATATAAGCTAAGAAGCTGGTTCGTTGCTAAATGCCGCCTAAACTTGAAGAAGATTTCCAATTTCTTGGCAGCTGTTCTTGCATTTATCTTTATCGAGTGCCCAAAGTTGAAGGAACTCGAGGTTGTCTACTACCTGAAGGTAAGCACCTCGCAAGAGTTGAGATAAACGGACTCCGTTTAGACGTTTACAATAGATGCACCTATGTTTTTTCACCGCAAGCTTCGAAAACTTTTAAACAATACTGGATTCCAGAGAGAGGCGGAACAAACGTGTCAGGGCAGGAGCCAACTCAGGTGCGAAGTTTTTAAGTACCCTTGTAGGAATGCCATCAGGGCTACTGGATTTATTTACATCTAGATTTAAAAGCACTCTTCGTTCGTCCTAAGTACAGATTAAAATTTCCTGCATTGATAAATGGCGTGAAGGTATTGTGAGCGGAATACTAGAGCCAGCATCCAGATTTTTATTATTGGCAAAATGATTTGCCTTTTCAGCTTCTGAATGAGTCAGCGAACCATCCGGTTTTATCATTGGTAGGAGCAAGGGCCTAAGAAATTTTAGTTAGACCGACTTGGCGAGAGACCAAAAGCTTTGCTCCCTGAGGAATAAGTAGCAAGTTTGCCTCCAACGCGACCGATGTGGTCTAAACGAAACTTTCTTACAGATCTTGACAGCTTTATTGATGGTTTTCTTTTTGCCTTGCAGATCCAGAGATTTTGGGCAGCGTACTCCGGCCCTCACTTGAAAAGCTAATACCTTAGCCCTTCGGTACATTCAGCTTATGTTATTGGTCAATTGATAGACTTTAAGAATTTTCAATAATACTTTTACAAATCGTAAAAATACAACGTATTTTGATGAAATTGTACACGGGAAGTACATGCTCCTCAGCCGATAGGCTATATTAATTGTCAATAATATGAGTAAAAATAAAATTACACGATGAAAATAATTACTTCGTAATAACAAACACGCGCTTTACTGAAACCTCATACTTAATGTAAGATTGTAAGTATATGAAGGGATACGTAGCTGAAGCCAAAATCAGATAAATAAAAACATAGAAGTAACTAAACTCTAAACTGCATTATTACTTTTATTGAAAGCAATAACTTCAGTTATAAGAAAAAATTGTATACCAAGTGATGAGCGGTAAAAATCTTTATAGGGAAGTCTGTTTTATACATACATACATAAAGCATGCCTCTTTCCCAAAGGTAGGTAGAGACTACGTCCTTCCACTTACTACGATCTTGGCATACACCTTTCGCATCTTCAACATTCATCAATATTTTCATGCATGCTCGTCGGCTTAGAGTACTTTTTTCACATCGGAAGAATTCTGTAAACAAAAGCTTCATATTTTTTAAATTAAAACCACGGATATCGGCACTGTGGAACATAATTTATATAAACAAAACAAACAAGAAGCAAAGACGATATATTTTTTTCTCGAGCCGCGCCACGCATCGCTGACCCGAATATGTAATGATTTGACCCGTGAAGTACACAGTGTAATCTTGTTCCGACGCTCCTTTGCGTTTATGAAAATTTGAGTACGTAAGTCAGCTAATATTACTTAATAATATTGTCAAGACTTAAAAATGGATTTAAATAGGGCGATCGTCAAATATTGCTTCTTTCGCGTTTTTACAATAACTCCTCTTTTTACCTTGTGATATAACAGCAACTATTTCTTGGCATATCATGGAGTTTTTCATTGTAGGAGTATTACTGACTACTATAGAATTCAAATAATATTACTTTACAAAGTGTGTCCACTGTACCTCATTCGTGTGGGACGATTATAGATTTTGTTAGACCCACGAGAGTCGTTTACCTAGATCTAGAGTCTCTAGATTTATAGGCCCGACGTAACAACTGGCCTAGACAAAAATATATTGTCGGTCTAAAAGTAATTTAATTTAATTTCCATATTGATATTCGTATATAACTAGCTCTTTAGCCTAGGGGTCCTAAGTGTGACTGCTATGATCGAGGTTCTGGGTGTGAAAGTGTTATTGGGTTTTTCTATGAAATTTTAAGTAACAGCTTGGAGTTTGGCTTTGTGCTCGTTTAATGGCTATAGGCTCGCCCACTATTACATGGGACCTAAAAAACATCCGGCGAACTGTGGGTGTACCAGTACACCTCTGCCTAGCCCATCGGGGATACTGGCGTGACGGTATGTTATTTTACATATTAAAAAAATAGCAAGCGTTTATACAATTTTACTAGGCATCTATTTAATTAATGTCTTAAATATTTTCCTTTGACAAAATAATAAAACAAGTAAAAATTATACTTAAGATCATAAAAAAAGTTAACTCATAAGTACATCGACTGCTGACATCATTGCTGTTTTACTACAAATGCCTCTTCTCGCTTCTTTCCATGGTCCTTTATAGAACAGGCGAAAAAAGCTGTTATACAATCTGGTAATACCCGGCAAAGAGAAGTCACCTGTTAATTTGCAGTAAGCCTGCATATACTGTTTAAAACGTGTGCAGTCGAAACAGAAAAAAAAACAATACATTCTAAAGAAGATAATAAAATGACCACCGACATAAGAATAGAGCCATGTAAAAATAAAGGCATGTGCAAAAATGTGTAAAAAGTGGGTTTGAATGATGGCTTAAGGTATCTTGCAATAGAATGACAAAAACATGTTGTAATAGTAGTAGTTAAGGGTAAAACATAGAACAGTACAAATAAGAATTCCAGTTGTTTCCAATTATTGGCCACACCCTGTCCACGGTCAATGCACAGTGTTACAAAGAGGTGCGGTGCGGTGTAAACAGTTGGATACGTAGTTTAGCTGATATAAAAATCCAAGGTTAGGTTATTGATTACACTAGCTGTGCTCCACGGCTTCACTTGTGTTAGTTTTATCCGACAAACACCGCGCCGCGTCCCTCACGCACCTTTATCATAATTGTTCTCACTCCCGCAAGTACAAATTATTTTAATTTTTCGTTATCGCCTAAACTAGGTAGATATGTGTCTAAATAATATGCTTTAAGGGGTAAACTTAACTTCATAAAATTGTTTTTATGGTGAAGTAACTTTTGTTCGTGAGGATTAATATGTCATGTCCAAAAACAAAACTAATATACTAACTTATAATTTTCACCAAAAAAATCTCAAAATTCCTTGTTGTGGCTTATGTATAAAAGATAGGCATTTGCCATCGCGGGGTTTCTTTAGTTTTCTAATGAGTAATATTTTTTTAGAACATTGTATTCACGTATCATTAACCATTAGGCCAGCACATGCGGATAAAGCAGTTCGAGAGGGCTTCCACTTCCGACTTACTTAACAACAGTCAATATTTGAGTTTAGCTGGGAATTGTGCCTGATGATGAATTGTGTAAAATCCAAAAATGACAACTACCACCGAGAGATCGATAATCCATCGGCAGCCATCGCTGTAAATATCTCCTCATCTTAAGATTAAAGGATCTGATGTCATAAGTATTCCTAGTAAACGACCCTGTTGTCTATATAAAATTTTTCCTTCTACTTTCATCTTTATCTTATCTTCCTACTACTTTCCTACTTAAGCTGATCAACAGGATTGTATTCTAATTATGTTCCGTTACTGACAGGTTATTGTGCTTAAATGCAGTTCCTCTTGTTCCTAAATATTCCAATTTGTGTTGCCATCTGTACTCTTTATACCACAGCAGCGCGGATGACTTAAGATATAAATAGGTGTGGTGAACCTGAAACCCGAACAACCTATTTTATTGTCGAAAGCTCGATAATAGGTTGAATCATTAAATGAATGATAGTTATCTACAAGTGAGTCTGTACATCCAATACAACAAAAATTATAATAGTTAGTAAAGTACTAGTTTAAAAATACTAGTTTTTAGGCTCTTAAAATTTATTATTAGCATTATGAATATTATTATATTTCAAAAGCAACACGGGCTTATGAGGACCTCTTTGAAAATACCACAACTGAGCGAAGGCCGGTGCTTGGTAAACATTTGCTTATACTTTCCGACCCTTCGTGGTTCAAATGTTAACAATACATTAAAAATATTGTTATAACCAATCACCTAAGTGGGTTTGGGAGATTCCTACTCACAATTTCATGCTCAAGGTGAAACGGTTTTCGGTTATTAAGTACGGCCGTTGTGATTATGTATATATACCCTTTCGGATAACTTATTGTAGCTAAGGTGGAAACGGATCGGATAATGTTGAAAGTTTTTGGATCGCTGTAACAATTTAGAAATAAAGGAATATATATCAACTAACCAAAGTTAAAGTTTGCGTAAATAGTTAGTATTTATAATTGTATATTTAATATTTAACTTCGAGTATTATTATAGGTGTAGCAAGTTCCTGAGAGGGGATAATAGATCTGCAAGATTTGTACCTAAATGGTTATTTTCATATTAGTCGAGAATAATAACTATAGTCCAGCCTAAGGTACAGTCCAACGATATGTGATCGTCGAACAGAAATGCCTAGAATATATTCATGAGTAATTTCACACTTCGTCATGATATCTCATGTCATGGCCTGATTCACTAAAAATATTTACATAACTTTTCCTATGAGATAATGTCATAGAAATATATCAACTGATACCTGAAATGAAGCATTACTTGATCCACAGAACAAACCGAAGTACCTTGTATAATAGTGTGATATAATTAGTAATTTGTGATATAGTATCAAGTACTACTTCAAATGGCGAAGAATAATAATTAATAATGTGGATGGATCGTGTCAACAGTGATAAGAGAATAACAAGTAAGGGTGCTGTAATGACGACATATAGAGGAGAGTGGAAAACACATGTTATGTCGTCCCAGCTTAGGGTGGGATAAGATCAAGAAGATATACTTTTTTATTATTATTTATAGGTGCAGTTATTGGAACACATATAAAGGCGACAGATTTTCAACTTCCTAGAGATAGCTAAACCGTTGGCATTAGAAAATGACGAATTAGAATAACGACGAAAGCAACTAAGTAGCTGTATATGTAGTAAAAAATTTTTACGAAAACAAAAAATAAAATAAAAATATATCGACATAGTCAAAGTCCACCTCGTGTTATTTTTGAAAAAAAAACCTATTTATAAAAATCAGTACACTTTTGGGCAAGGAAATAGGGGAATATGAAATTATGATTTCGTCTATTTTACTTAGTATAATATAATCAGTCCGTGATGCAACTGTTTCTTTCGCACTCTATTCAATATTTTTAATACAGTGCGACAGCATTAGATTTCTGTTAAAACTATACTGCAAATGTGTTACTGAACAAGTGTCCTCTTAGTATTTTTTGTATAGTTCAACGGAATTTCAAAATAAAGTAATATACAATAATAATCTTCTTTAACAACCTCTCCAATGAGTTCCCGCAATCAAAGTAAGCTTGTAACCCGGTCATCGAGTTGTAACTTAGTTCTGTTATAATTGTCGCAAACGTTAACCACCTTTAGTTTGGAATTTTGCCTAATTACTCTGCAATTACTTTCGGAATTCGAAATTGAATATTCCGTAAAAGGATTAGGGATTTGTGACTAAACCTTTGAGTTTAATGGAATAATTATAACAAACCTAGAAGCCATTAAATTTGTGTTTATATGAAAGAGAATTTATAGTTTGGAAACCACAAGCTAAACTTTTCAACACGTCGGTGCTGATTTTAATTGAAACAAATTTAACAAAAACAAAAAGAAGATTATACAGTTTTCGAATTACGGTCCTTGGTAACAACATAATGCTGTAGGTATGTTGATAATGAAGATCTTAACCTTAATAACTTATTAAAGCCCTTAGTAGGTAGTTATCATTCCACGAAGTAAAAAATCGATAAGTACCGCATATTTACTGTATTCATGTTCCAACCATTACCTGATGTTTGTCACTTAATAATTGTTAATTATCACTGTCGTACAATGTATACTGATAACATATTTATTTTAATTACGACGATTTTGATTTATAGCTGCGATGCACCTACACATTATATTTGAATTGAACGAATTTAACAAACATCACTACATTCTTTACTAAAGTATATCGTTGTTTGTCTATCTATCCTATCTACTAATATTATAAATGTGAAAGTTTGTATGTTTGGATGTATGTTACTCAATCACGCAACTTTTTAACAATCTCTATATTTTAAGCTAGTAATCAAGCGGAGTGGTAGGAATCTACCTATTATAACGACTTTCTTTTGGAACGTCGCATTTTGAATTCAGGCAACTGTCAAAGAAGCTTGCAATTTGGCATAACAACGGGAACCGATGATGAATTGCTGTTCCCGCAGTAGTCACAGTTGCTTTTAGATTGTACTGTGCCCTCATATGCTAAAATCCATCAAACCGTTTAGGCCACAGAGCGTGCCATAGACATACATTACATACCCTCGAAAAATATATCCTCCTTTTTCGCAGCCGGGTAAAAATGTTATCCCGCATGCTAATAACACGAGCAATGATAATAATGTAAGTTAATTTTACAGAATTTTATTTTAATACTTAATTGTATAAAAATAAATGAACATTATTTTAGTCAAATTCAATGACGTTTTATAAATAGACGCGTTATACTCTCACTAAAAGCAATTTGAAAACTTTACAAAATGTTGTCATCAGCGTGTTGAAACAAAAGAGATAGGAAATAACAGCGTAAGGCGGAAACGCTGTTGTCAAAAAAGGATAAAAGTTTCTTCTTGCTCACGGCGGTATCAAATCGAAAATCAACTGAGGGCAATTGCCCACCATTCACGATGGTATGTAAAGAGCGTCAATTTCGTATTTAATTATATCATTGGTCAAATTAAATCACATTTATGTAACATGACGTGCGCGCAGCTTTCAATTTTGCCCTCTATTAAACGTGCCAAAAGAAGTATAACTTGGAAAAAAATCTATATCTTTCACTTGTACATTGTTTGTTTTTTGCAGGTGTTCATATAAGTACTAGACCTATGTGAACTTGGAACCCGACTTTGCAAAAAAAAAATATTTGATGTTACCATTCGATAGTGCTTCGTTTGTACATATTGCTTCTTGCTAGCTCTATTCCACTTTAAGTAAGGTCTCCTATTTTTTTTTGCGCCAGGACAGTCTGTCCTGAGTTAACGGGTCAGCCATGTCTTTCTCCAATAGGAGTTTCGTCATGTTAGTCCACCACGTAGCCGGAAGTTGTGCTCTACCTACCTTATTTTCAGGTAATTGCAATTCTTTATTCACTAGGTAAATGTTCCTCGTCTTTGCGCATCACGTGACCATACCATCTGAGACGTCTCTCGGTAGTTTCTCTGATATAGAGTAAACTTTGAAACTGCCGCGGATATGCTCGATCCGTACTCTGTCTATTCTCATCAACAGACCACCTCCGCATATTCATCTCGGCAGTGTGCATTTTTCGTACCGTTTTTTTCGCTGACCATTCCGCTCCATAAATCATAACTGGCCTCACTACCGTTCTGTAAATCTTGCCTTTGATTCATTATATATACACCAAATATATTTGGTAGGTACTAGATTTTCGGCATATGAGCATAGTGCGTACTGCCTGGTACATACTACGATAACCTGGTTCCGAAGTTAGTTACATCTTCATCTATAATCACTCTTCGATATTGATAAAAAAAATGGACTAGGGATTTTAAAGTTGCAGGGGACATCGCTACATCTTCAAAGGAACGGATGAGTGCCTTCTGCGCTCGACACAAAATCCAATGAAGCTAAGCTTAAAATTTCAAGTTAACAGCATTATGTAGTCATTTTGAGAAAAAAATACCATAGGCGTGTAAGGAAGACGGAAGCTTATTGAGAAATCCGAAAAAGTCAAGAGTCATTCATTGGTCTTTATTCTATGATAGTAACTTGTATGTTCTATTCAATGACAAAAAGATAAATAGTTTTAAAATTATTATTATATGTAAAAATCGGTTAAATATTGAATGCTTTGTTTAATAACATTCTGTTGATAAAATGAAATAAAATAAACAAGAATTCATCTCCCTCCGACCTTTTAATTTAAAGATAAAAAAAGATTTAAGCTCCTTTAACCCCGTTCTAATTAAAAGTCCGAAAGCGGGGAATAAAATATCATTATAAAGATGTAGCCAATGAAATAACTGTTCATTAACTTGTTTATTGTATAGCAATTAGTACGTCATTAATCTAAAAGTCTAACGCGCAATTTATAAATAGAATCTAGGTACCAGTTTTTTTTTATGAGTAAATAAACTTTTATTTATTTTCTTTTTCCGTATTAGTTGAGAAAACTACTAAAAACTGGTCAAGATGAAATATCAATTTTATTAGTTATTTCCAAGTAAAACCAAGTGCACAATCTTAGTTATAATTTCCTACACTTCAAGATATCTTACAGCTTATATATTTTACTGAAACTTCAGATACTATAATAAAAATAAATATTCTTACTTATTTGAAGTATAAACATTTCTAAGTGAAATCGTGCAAAATTAATGAAAACATGTGTGAAAAGTTAATGACTTAATGAAATTTCGCGATGTAATCAGGTATCCGAATATATTTTCAGAATTAACTTTAAACATGTTAATAGTATATATACCTACATCTTTGATAACACCAATAATATACGTCAATTCTATACTAAGATTAAAATAAATAGTGTGAATTTTTTGATTCTGTGTATATGTGGATTGTAATTAATTTACAGAACCACTGCACTTATTTGAAAAAATATTTTTAATTTTACAGCCTGTTTATTGAGAAAGGTTATAATAGGCTATATAACTTCACGTCACGAAGCTAAAGAGCAGAGCAGAAACCACGAACGTCAATCAATCTGGAAAGCTGTAGGCGAGCACGAGCACGGGAAGTGAGAGAAACAATAGGCTACATGGGTGCGTTGGCGGCGGCGCAGCGTAGTGGAAAGTTGGTTGAATAAATTTCACACGGTTTCCCATGGGGCTCAACTAATGTAAATATAAAGCAATTTCGTAATTAATAAATTAACTTAGTAAAACAAGATTAATTATTAAAAGGGAAAAGAAATAACCCGACTGCAACAAAAAGACAACCAAATTTTTTTTCTATTTTTGCTTTTCATTTGATTCCCAGTATAGCCTATATCTATATATATATATATCACTTCCACAGTTAAGATAAATCTAACTACACCTCGTATGCTAAAAATAACAAGCCGTTTAGGCTACAGAGCATGCCAAAGAAATATACATACATATGCTCGAAAAACATAACCTTCCTTTTTCGCAGTCGGGTAAAAAACATAACCCTCCTTTATTCGCAGTCGGGTAAAAAACATAACCCTCCTTTATTCTTAGTCGGGTAATTAGCAATACAATTTAGAAAATTATCATTAATTTTAACTATGCGAATATTTTCTTTATTTTTAATAGTAGCACGGTAAAGTGACGGCACTATATTTGATGGTAAACACAGTACAATCTAAAAACAACGGCGATTAACGAGATATCACTAATTAATTGAACGCCGGCCGCCACGCCGCTGTCATGCTAGTCTGCAAGCCTATCAGCGGCTAAATATACACTAGCTAAATATATAAATTAAAATATATTTATATCATATATGATCCTGAAACGCGACACGTCATACGTATAATTCCACTATGGCGGATGTTACAACCCATTCATTATCAATACATAGTTTATAGTAAAGTCGCTATCCGCGTCTGTCTGGTTGTTCACTTAATTCTTCTAAACCACGAAACGGATATTTATGTGGTTTTCAATGTCATATAGATAATTTTATACAATATATTTGAATTAAGTTTATGTATTGTAGTACTAGAGAAAAGACCGGGATGGCATATATCTATCTCCTAACATTGACTCACAGTAACCATTTTTATCTTAATTATAATATTTAAAAATAGTAGATTATTTGCGAAACTATTATCTCCAATTCAGTATTAATCTTCATTCAAATAAAAAAATTATTTAACTTGGGCATTTAATGTAGATAATAAAATTAAAATTGTAGAAGATATCAAGGATTCAAATTTACGCGCAACCAAAGAAACAATTTGCAGTGAAACTGTTGACCGGCGTGGCGCAGGCTGTCGCCACCTACGTCGCGGCTTACGTACGGGCTATGAATTACACGTCGCGAGCTAAGCATAATTTTCGTAACTATTATGAACACTAAAGCGATAAACTCTAAATCAATCGAACATGTTTTTTTAAACTTAAAATACCTCACTTTGGTAAATTGCACCCGTGCGAAGTTGAGGCGGGTCGCTAGTGAATAATAATATCTATTCATTTAAATAATAAATATATTAGTTTATTATAACCAAAATAAAATATTGAAATTTATTGGCGATTTTAACTAATAAAACAAAAACTTCTTACCTAAAAATGTTACTAAATAAATGATATCAGTTATCACTTATCACTATCAACATCTACCCTGAGGGCAATAAATTTATACAGTTATTAGTAACAGCCTTATAACACGACAATTACATAGCTTTACCCAAATATTAGGGTAGTATTTTGTTTCGGAACATAACTAGTGCTTGTAAGGTGAACATCAAAATAATGAGCGTTAAGGCTTTTAACATGAAAAATTCCACCTTTAAATTTATTTCTGGGATTATGAAATATAAGAATATAAATTTTTAGACTATTTTATAAACCTAAAAAATATTTGACTTATTTACTATGTTTAACGTCGTTAATAATAATGACAATACTAATTACACTACAATTAAAAAAAAAATTTATTCGGTTTCCAAATTTATGAAAGTAAACACCCTGTACAAAACAATTAGGAATTGTTGCAAAAATCACATTTGAAAGAAAATTAATGATTTAGGGTAGAATAATTTTATAGCATTATTTTGGACTGAGCCCTAAAATATCAATGATAGAATAAACACATAATTATTTATTTGGCCTTTTAACGAACAGGTTAGAATATCATATAATAAAAAATATATTTTTCGAACAAGTAGTCTTCAGCTGCTTATATTTTATGAAAAAGTCGTAAAAATAATTACTTACGCCTGCCTACGACCAGCTGACCCTCTAAGTAGCTGCTCAAATTGTAATTGCACTTACACCATCTTAAATAAATGAAGACTACTCTGCCTACGGCGACCAAATTCATTATGAATCTGAAAATAAAGAGATTTCTAGACCATTTTTAAATCGTACATCATAAGAAACGTTGTATACTTTTACCAGAGCTTAAATTAAAGAATGACGTCATTACTCTGTTAATGTATTATTAACTTCTGAAACCTTCCAATTTGGTTTACCTAATGGCATTCAAACACAGCTAACCAGTAATTTGATCGGTATCAAAATTTTAACGAGGCCATTGAATAATTTTTTTTTTATTGGAAACTTTTGTGTACGTTTTAAGCTCGCACGTATATTAAAGTGTTATCAATAATTAAATATTGTGTTTAGTTTAGGACGATATTTGGTTGTTTGTGAGAGAGTTCCATTTTCTAATCTTGGATCGAGGATAAAGATATGTCCTGAAGTATTTATTTGTAGTTACACAAAGTATTAAATGACGGATAAGATACAACCATTAAAACCTACACTAAATGTTTAAGAATTTTAAAATATATAACTCGAATTGTGAATCTTGGACACTTATAAACCTTTCAGCTCTCGGTGTCATATTGCATTATACAAGTTACACACGATAATAGACCTTATTGAATGCCATCTACGGGAGTCCAGACGTTACCACTAGACGCAATAGGCTAAATCTATGGCAGAATCAATCTACGGCCAAGATAATATTAGGATCTAGTAGAAAACGTCAAGAACATTGGAATGACTCGATGGAGAATGCAATACAGAACGATTGAGAGAAATATACTGAACTGAGCAAAGACATATCAGCAGCTATACCGCCTTGACGATAGTAAACGATATAAAGAATTAATCAGTTCACCACATTCATAAAATGCTGTATTCATATATTTGGTTTAAAAAAAAATTATGTCTGATTGCTGTGTTTAAAAGTCTTTATGTTTTTCTTTTACTAAGGGCGATGTTTCACTGGGCAATCACGGTCGTGCCACCGATCACGCAAGCATGGTGTCTTTGAACTATAATAATAATACACGGAAAGACATCAGAATCGACTCGAGTTTCAAAATGGACGTCAAAGAGTTAACACTTACTTATGCAGTACGTGCGACATAAAACCAAGTTAAATAAAAGCAACCAGCATGATGGAGCCACTAGTTAACGCCAACAAAATTCAAGTGTGGTACCATCCATAAAACTGTGTATATTTTATTGGTAGCGCAAATAGATTGCACCGCCATAACGTTTTCGTGAAATAGAGCTCTAATCTTTTGATAAACCGTAGACAATAGTTACAGCCGAAAATGGAATATCTATCAAGAATTGCAGACATCATGCCAACCTGCAAAGACCTTAGCGAAATTCAACACCACCACCGAAAAGATTTATTACCATTTAGTATTGTTTAAGTTCAATACTATAGGAATGACATATTAATTAACATATCAACGCGTATTCAGACCAATATTAATTTATCTTTGTAGTTAGAAATACAAGGTAATATAGTTTTAATTAACTTATCAGAGGATGATATAGGTTAATTGAATTTATCGACTACTATACCTTTGTCTTTGAAACTGATAATACCCTTAACATTTGTAAGTTCATCGTCGTTTTATTTATTACCTACTATTTTATATCACTCTCAAAATTCTATTCTTATTTTGAGTATATTATAAATTATACCAGCCATAAGTGGTCCATTGTTGGACATAGGTATCATCTCTAGATAAAACATAAGCTTAATTCCCACGCCAGCTTATTGGCAACATTTAGGCAATTTCAAATGCTGATAAATCCACTGATTTTTATTTCACAATAGTAGTTACTAAAAGAAAATATCTGAAGAGTTGGGGTTTCCTCATGGTGATGCCCTTCTCCGATAGCCGATAGTGATACCAGTTAAAAATAGTACATGTACGCAAAACTCAAAAAAATCGTTAATACTAACCGGGGCTCGAAGTTGCGGACATCGAATCAATATTTCAGTTGAGGATGTAACCTTTTCCAAAATGTATACAACGAAATTAATAAAAGTACAGTTATAACCGTGTTATTTTATTACCTCAACTAGGCTTGGCTAACTGCCTCATTAGCTTAGTGGTCCTAAGCGCGACTGCTATGCCCGTGGTTCTGGGTTCGATTCCCAGGTCGAGCAAAGTGTTATTGGGGTTTCTCTATGAAATTCTAACTAGCGGCTCGGAGTTTGGCTTTGTGCTTGATTATTGGTAATAGGCTCGACCTAAAACATAACCGGCTAACTGTGGTTGTACATTAGTACACCTCTACATAACCCTTCGAGGATACAGGCGTGATGGTATATTATGTTACGTCAAAAACGAACTTCACTAATTATTTTGTAATCAAAATATGATAATGGCTAACTTTATTAATACGATAAAGAAAATATTTTATCAACATACGGAAGAAAAATGAAAAAACTATGAATAAATCATACGCTATGTTAACAATCGAATATACCTTCGACATTCTTACTTTTTCTTTAGGTTACAGGATATCATTGAAATAGTTCGATTTAAATATATTTAAACCACTTCTTATATGCATTTAATATTATAGAACCAGGTTAATCAATTCATCTAGTCAGTTATCTAAAGAAAATTTCGACAGTACATACATATTAAAATAGAATAAACAAACCGTTTTATACGGTAAATATATTATTATCAAACATGGTAGCATGAAATATTCTGGTCACATTCATCCAAAACATTTCTAAATAAAATCAATAGTAAATTTAAAATCCATAGTCGTAGCGCACCACTGATAAAACTGAGTTCGAATATTGACTACAAATATAAATAAAAGCGAATATATATAAAAATTGTCCCAGGAAGCAATTTCCGCTTCTGCAACTCGAAGTAAAATCTTTATCTAGTGACCACAGTATAAGTATTTACTCAGAAGTCTTACATAATAACTTACGAAAATAGTATCAAATTATTTTTTGTTTACAATGATATAGCGCTTTCGATAAGATTTGATACTGGTTTTTTTTCTTGCCTAATCGTCTCTTATGGTCTTATGTTTTAATAAAGATAATAATGTATTTGCTGTAAGATAAAAATATTTGTCATATTTTCAAATTACATTGCATGTAAAAATAGAATTATTTTCTTACAATAGTGCGACTTTCTTTTATTTCCAATCTAAGCTATCATATCTGCTCTAAAGCTTTTTGCAGTCTCGCATTCATGCTCTTGCAACATTTTCGTTTTTATCTTAACTGGAGGCACAATAGTGGAACCAAATTTACATTCTATCGGTTTACAGAGCTTTGGCGACGTCCACTTGAACAAACTCGACTTTGAGCAAACAGCTTCTTGCTAAGTTAATATTTTTATAAGAACCCGTCTAAGTGAGTGTCTGCTTGTTTTACTTGGCAGGAAGAAATTCTGGTAACAAAATATTTACAAGACAACTTTCTTAGGAAGAAAATTCTATTCATTTATTAGAGGTAGTAGCTAAACAATATGTCATTAGTGTTCTTGTTTCGATTTCTGCCGTATGATTTTCTTCTGATTTGACATTTACATATAAAATGGAAAAGAAATATTACAGTATCTATTATTTAAAAAAACCTTTTTAATAAAGGGTTACTTATAAATTACATTATTTTTGGTTACAAAACTGTTATTATGCAAAACTTACTTTTCGAAAAAGCTTTACTCGCTTTTTAAAGGATATCAAATCAAATTAAGAAGTTGTTTGTACATAAAAATAATCTTACTATTAGGTATTAGTTAACTACATCCTTACCAATTCAATATCATCATCACATTAATAAATAAAAAACCATTTAATGCCTTCTTATAAATAAAGTTTTTCATACAACATGTTAATTTTGCAGTTGCAACAAAAATAACAATATATCTCTTTGTCTTAACCGAGATAAGAAGAGAACGTTATTTAATTAACAAAGATGTTATACCAAGTCAAAGCTTATGGCAACCTTTGTAGATTTAAACGATTTAAAAACAGGTATTGGAGGTCGTATGTGTTAAAACATTTTTTTCTAGTAACACCGGGGGTTTTAATATGAATTTTGATAATTCTCTGTACTGCCAATTTCAGTTTACCACAGTTTCTTCTATGAATACGAATATGATATGAAAAGTTTGATTGTATTTTAAAGTTATTACAATCAATACCAGACCATGACCTTATGGACCATCGACGCTTTTTTGAAGTATATAATGGCGTAATGTTAGTTATAAGTTCAATTGAATATTAAATGATATTTTATACAAGTCAGAATTTGTAATTTATTATTCAAATTTACCCGTACACTTCATCCTTATTTCATTTTAAACTTAATAGACGGCTTCTACGTACCTTACTAAGTGCTTCTAAATCAATATGCCTCAAAACACTTTCAAACAACTGATAAATTGAACTACTAAAATAAATGACACATCAGTTTAGATTTATACTCGCTTCTATTGGATACAAGCAAACGCAGTCCTAAGTAAACCGGACTGTATCTACTAATTAAGCGTTTCTTCAGACAGCCACAAACTGTCAAGCGAAATTAAATGATGGTCCATTTATAGCCAGCGCACATTTCAAGGTAAATACACTTGGTGTTTTTCTTGCAAATATTTATTTTTCAATACTTAGAATTACATTACAGCTGTCGTTGTTAACAAATTAATTTTCAGAATCGTAATACAAAAGATCCATTGAATAATATTCATTTGAACTCGTACAGTTAAAAATTTAATGTATGGGTATTTTCTCAAATATTATTATTAACGCTTAAACATCCCACTGTTGAAGATAGGTGGTACCCATTGTTCTCTAATACACAAAAAATTGTGCCTCAATTTATCATTAAATCCGTGCATACAGTAAAAACTATGATATGACGATATTTAATTTTTCAACATAGACCGTGCCTTACTTATGCTAACAATTTGACACCTTCAGAAATTAACCTTAAATTCGAATGTCAAATTTTTGTAACATAAAAAGCACAACTGTCTGTAATATATTTCTACATATCAACGCTTATACGCTAAGTATTTCCATAATGAAAACCTCCGAAGTACAAACATCCATAAATAGTGTCCTAATCATTAACATCTGCAAATAATTCGGCATTAGTCTTCAGATAATAAGCTAGCTGACTGGAAAAGTTTCTGACGAGATTTTGATATATATGTCATATTGTGATTTTTACTTTAATTCATAAAATTGCGTTATTTGTAATATTGGTGATATTTTGCATAATCTAATTTAGTTTTTGTGCGCAGGTGAAATGTCGAGAATCATGAATTTTCGGTAACCACAGAGACTCTGGACCGTTTTAACAAGGAAGACACTGTCTTGTTAAATCGTTGTTTGAATTCTGAAGATTAGAAAGGTATTATATTGGAATAATTGTGTTTAAATACACGTTACCATTATATGAGGTTATGCCATTAAATTTTAGAGGGTGTGAGAGGTGTCGAATTACTTCTTTAAAACCGAGACGCCTAAGACAACCTCATCAGCTCGTGCTGCAACCTGCTGAGCCATGTAGGATGAAATGAGACAGCTGAGTGGTATCCTTGTTTTCCCTACTGGGTTGCGACCACCGTGCTTGTCATGTTACGGGATCAGCTTGTGCACATCCATTTAAACTTATGGCTTGACAGTGGTGACCGTCGATGGATTAAGATCTCTCGGTAATCGTCCTTGTGTTTGGATTGTACTGTGCTTACCATAAGGAATAGCACAATATGCCACGCTACCTAAAAAAAAGAAGAAGTAGAAGGTGACTGGAAGTATAATGAGCAAAAGCAAATCTATTAGCAGTTCTGTCACACCTCATCACCCTTATTAGCATTATTTTTACAAATTATGTTCACCTAGTTGACTCATGTAAAGGTGTAATCAGCCCGAGTATTTAAGACGTTATTCTAAATCTCTTACACAAAAAAAAAATATTTATGAAGAAAATAGCCCTAATAATATAATAGTGCTCGTTTTATCAGCCGACGTCACATACTAGTTTGGATATATAAAGGGTTAGAAACAGGAATATTCCTTCATAAAGTGAGTACCTTGTATCCCCGAGAGATCAGACATTTTAAGGCTAATAGCGTAAACTCTCTTGTGATTCATTATTCAAGGTGCAAAGGCTGGAGGATAATCCTAAATATTCTGGTACTAAAGATAAACGATGTAATATAAAAACAGTGATAGATTCAAGCTTAGAGTTTCAGGGCGGCAAAATTGAATATTTAGATTTAAATTTGTGAATGAACAAATTCAGATAAGAATTTACAGATGCTGCTTAATTACTGGTTATAACACCGGCTAATCTTGGAACACGATACGTTTAAGTGTGCCATTATGGTGGGTAAATACACCTGACGTAAGGTGGTCGCAATCCCATCGAACACAATTGCCGATTGAACGAGACGACGCTATCTTCTCAGCTCTTGTGTACCAGGAGGGCGATATAAAGCTCAAGGAAAATTATGCCACATTAAGATGACCTAGGATGGCGCTCGCAGGTTAAAATTTTTGAAAAATAATGTTTTTCTGAACCTACGTCTTTCAGCAGTTTTATAGAATTGGAATCCCCTATATTTCAAAAGAAAGTTATAACAACTACTATAATTGCATAATTTATTTAGTCCCTTATTCTTACACTCATTTTATTTTATATATTATATAATAGTTTTGTAGCGACATCTATCTCGCCACATACGACGCATCCTACAACGCGATATTAAAATTAACCCAACAATTGAAATATACTTATATACAAGAACCCGACAATAACCGTTGGGCAGCTGCCCACCAGATATAACACGTCTGGTCGGAGGGTCCTCTCTCATCCCCCACAGTGGTGACCCCGAGCATGAACGTTAGCGCAATCTTCTTCAGAAATCTACGTCATCGTGACGTCATCATCACTTCCTCAAGCTTTCGAGCAGCGAGTCATACAGCCAGCCAGCATCCACGGCTACTACATCCTGACTACTTGCATGCAGCGGGTGCATTTCTGGTCATCACTCACAGCCTTCTCTCAGCGACCTTAGCACAGCACACTGCACTTGGGCTGGTCAGCAAACAGAGACGCACTTCTCTACTGGTCGACGCAGCAGCCATTTACTACGCAGCACTGAACCACTCCGACTCACTGGAGCATTCGTGCAGCATCACCTCGACTCACTGGGGCATCACCGCAGGCAATTCCGACTCACCGTGAACTATGCGGCATCTGGTTCCGACTTCCTGGAACATTCCACTGGCCCGGCAAGCATCACAAGATGTATGGACGACTCAACCTGCTATAGACCTCCAGTCTCGGAGGGCAGTGATGTAGCGACTTCTATCTCACCACATACGACGCATCCTACATCGCGATATTAAAATTAACCCAATAATTGAAATATATATACAAGAACCCGACAACAACCGTTGGGCAGCAGCCCGCCAGACACAACACCCGTCTGGTCGGAGGATCCTCCCTTTTCTATGGTGGATGAGGAACTTTACATCCTGTTCATCACATACCTTACAGTTTTAATTACTTATGGGCCAAGTCAAGCCTCGTGGCGTGTTTGTAATAATCAAGTACTAACAAGTCTTTATTAAACAACTCGATTTTTGAGGGACGATTATTAATATAATGTGGATGGTCAGCTAAATATATTTAAGAACCTATGCTGTAAAGATATAAATATTAGGAGAACCAAAATTGTATTTTCGTTAATTTAAAAAAGTTTACGAATACATGGCAATTTAGATTTCTTTATATATAAAAGCACTTCAGGTCTTTCATCAAAACTCATTATATGGCGTGGATATGCAATTCGGGAAATCGGAATTTAAGAAAATTCGCATTTTTCGCATTCGCGACGACCGCCCGAGCCGAGGTTCGGCCACTCTGGCACCCTCGTGCGGGTCGTCACAAACTTTCGCGGCTGAGTGCCCTAAGCGCTCGCCCCCAAGTCCGGTGAAACTGTAAAAGCCGCAGCGGGATAGGGCCTCTAAGGCTTTATATCATGAACTTGAATAATTTTCTAAAACTTATTTATTACAGGCAAAAGTTTTAATCTTCAGAAAAATAAATAATCGATTCAAAAATATTACTTTTAAACTTTGCAACTGTCGTCTACCAAATTATTATAAAGTATTTGAAAGAAAGTTGCGTCCTCATATAAAATTCGCTATTTTATTAAACGTCTGTTCAAATACAGGTCTTTTAGAGGTGACTTCAAGCATGTAATTTTGTCAGTCTCATTTATTATGAATCATAAAAAACCTCTGTTTTTTTATGAATATCTTTGCAGAGAAAGGCCAAATAATTTATCTTTGAACTACCTACGTTAACTATCAAACTATTCCATATCACAATAAGTTCAACTACAATAAATCCAATGTAAGTAAGTGCCCTATTAGTAAATTTAGATAAATTGTTAAAGGAATCTATAGTAAAGCCTAAATGCAACCCATATAAAGAATCAAAGAATCATAAACATAAGAAAACGTTTTTTTTATAGTAGTTTAGTAGTAGCTTTGTCTGATACTAAGCCCAGTACAATCCAAAACAGTGATCCTACAGAGTACTACCAAGAGATCAACAATATAACACATGTCGCCGCTGTCATGCTAGCCTGCGTAAAAACAAACTGGAAATGCACCATACTTTTTGTTCCGTGATCTGCTGTAACAATAAAAAAGCGTTATTCGTTAACGCCTTCAATATATTTTCATTAGCATCAACAAATGCCATTCCTAATGAAGAAGTCTTTTAGTATTTTTTTTACGGAAACATTAACTTTAAACTATCTATCCATGTTTCGTCAATAGCGGGGAACATAAGCTTGAAAATAGTGTTGAATATTTTTTTTTTGTTGAGGAATTCATGAAGATATTTTATTGTTAGGGGAAAACATTTTTGAAAAATAATATATGATATTATGATGCATGATGGTCCCGAACCAGTCGAGCTATACAGCCTTCCCACCCCGTATTTTTTTTTAAATGACACAATAAATACTAATAAATCAAAAAAAGTAATTTTATTGCTCAATTCAATTGCTCAATTTGAGTTTATTGCTCAATTCTACATATGCTATAATCATGAAATATCTCACAAATATGTATTTATTTTGCTGTTTACATACTCACAAACGATTTAGAATGACATTTCAAGGTAACAAATACATATAAGGCAATAAAAAGTATAGGACATTAAACTCTCATTACAACTATTTATGGCAAGCTTCAAAGATTCTGTATCTTTTTTGTTGTATTTTTTACTACACGATAATCTATACTAATATTATAAAGCTGAAAAGTTTGTTTGTTTGGTTGAACGCGCTAATCTCAGGAAATACTAATTCGGATGGAAAAATTATTTTAATGTTGGATAGCCCATTTATCAAGGAAGGCTACTAGGCTATATATCATCATGCTATGACGAATAGGAGCGGAGCATCAATGAAACATGTTGCAAAATCGGGGAACTTTATTACTTTTTAGGGCTTTCATTGCGTGCGCTACATAAATTATTAAAGTTACGTAACAATAATGTATGACGGATTTTTTTTCTTTAAAATTTCTATAAAAAAAGGCCGGGATAAAATATATCTGTCTTTTAAGGTTGGCTCAATATAACCTTTTTAATGATAATAAAATAATGCATTATTTGCGAAGGTATTTTTATAAACGTGGTATTAATCCTTATCGAAATAAGTACGTTATTCATCACAAGTATTTAATTTTGAGCGAAACTACCCTAACCCTAACTACGTAAGTGATTTAAATGAATATTTTAGACGATATCACAGTTTTAAAATAACTCGGCAGCAAAATAATTATCAAGTACCGCGGGCGCATTTTTATTATGCAGAATAATGTGGGAGGGGGGCGGCACCTAATAATGCAGTGGCTATGACCTCTCTCTCTCTCTCTCTCTCTTTCTTACATAATGCAGAAGAAGTTGCGCTGGTCAGCTAGTAAATGATATAAAAGAAAATAAAACATCTTAGGATGAACTTGGATAAGACCAAAATAATGTACAATGCACACGTCATCCTTGCACCAATTTAAATTGTCGGTAGCCCGCTCGAAATTGTTCAGGAAAACGTTTGCCTTGGACAAACCCTACAACTTTGAAAAGGAGGCCAACATAAGAATCCACTCCAGTTAGGTCGGGCAGCGTTCAGAAAATTACGCTGGACTGGTTCACAAATTTGAAGTAGCTCAGCGAGCTATTGAAAGAATTATACTCAAAGTTTCTTTATATGATAGAATCAGAAATTTAATCAGACAGAGAATTAGGGTTATCGACATAGCTCTAAGGATTAGTTTTCTGAAGTGATCTGGCAACAAGACCTGACTACAAGAACTAATAATCGATGTAGTAGACGACTTCTAGAGTGGAAACTATGTTTAGAAAAAAAAGGGTAGGATGCCCTTCTGCAAGATGGAGATGGAGCAACAACCTGCGTAAGATAGCTAGAATCTACTGGATGCGAAGGACCGAAAATCGGGTCTAGTGGCAATCCAGTACTTAAATGGATCCATCAGTTTGCCGAGCGACTATATAAAAAAATAGGCTAACGGTGATGATGACAAGCTAATTATTGGTTCGTAAATTTAAGCATCTAATAATAATATCAGCATGTAAATGTCCCAGTGCTGGGTTAAAGGCCTCTTGCCAAGGGAAGATAGGTTTATTCATCACCCCAGCCATGACGTATTGGCAACTTCAAAACACCGAGAAATCAACAGTTCTATATTTTTCCCTAACACGGTGCTACTGCTCTAAGAACATTTCTCAAGCGTTCAGATTTACTCGCGATGTTTTACTTCACAGTCAGCAGATAATGTTACCAATTTGAATTAGTAAGCGTGTGAGAATTCCGAATAAATTGTTGGTACATGCTGAGGTTCGAACCTGAGGATATCGAATCGATATTTCACCTGTCTAAACTACTCGACCTTTTTTAACGTGGACAAAACCTGTCATGGTGTCACAATCGCTAGAGGGAAAGTCTACGTTGCACGATCCGCCACCGAAATAGGATAACACGGGACCGCTAGTAGCATTCTACCGCGTCGCCTCGGTGGCAAGGCCCAATAGGGCCGCCCTCTGGAGGAGACAGTCCGCTTACGCTGAACCAGTGCAATGGGAAGACGGGCCTCAGGATCCATTTCCCCTTGGTTGGACCTGGAAGGGGAATGTGGCGAATAATCGCACCCGCGCCCCCACCCGTTCGTCGTTGTTTTTTTATAAAGGTTTCCTCCTCTGCCGGTTTGTTTATCCCTGACTTTGTTGAATCTAGTTTTGATTTTTAACGTGGTGCTCATCCTCGACAAACGAGGTTGTCTTCCTCGGTGATTATTTAGGGTGGGTTTCTCCAGCTCCGTCTGCTAATTTTTTAACGAGGTTGTCTTCCTCGGTGATTTTTCTAGGTTTACCATTCGACCACCACGACTTTACATAACCACGACTAAGCTAGTAAGGTAGTAGTAAGGAAGCAATGGTGGTCGCCAACTCTGATCAAATGATTAACGTAGATCGTTTCACTACTTAACTGACCTTAAATTTATATTACATTTATGCAAGTATTATAATCAATAGTGGTACAACCTTTGTAAGGTATGGCTGCGGAATCACCATCACTACACGTAATTTTTCCGCAATATATCAGTGTTCGTACTCTTGTGTTTCAATCTTAAGGTTGTGGTTACTAACACGCATTGGCACATGGAGTGTTCCAACTTAAACCTCAGGAGTAACAATTTATTAGTAACTGACCTCAGGAATACGATACCTGTTAATTACATAATAACATTTTTTTAGAGATTTTGCTCTACTTGGAGCAGTCCGACTGGTGGAATACCTCCTGCCTGCAGAAGATTGCAGCCAAATAACTTTGTGTTGTGTTCCTGCGTTACCGCAGGATTTCCAGAGCTTCTTTGGATAGGAGGGTTCAAGGTCTGCAACGTGCCACTAATACGTATGGTATTACAAGCCTTCTTAGGCTACGGTAACCGCTTATGCTTGTTTGCACCTTAGTTGAAAAAAATGGAGCATTGAAGCAATGATGTCTCAGTAGTAGCATATTCGAACACCGCGTCGGTTGACGTGATTTCGAATCCTATAAAAGACCTAAGCTGTCGGTGTAGAAGAACCTCGTGATGAAACCATAGCACTTTCAAGGTGTAAATTTTTCGCCAAGCCACGTAACCGGCAGCTGTAACTGAGAGCCAATCCCCTTACCAGACTTAGCGTGCTACCATCTTCGACCATATTGTAAACTAACATCAGCTATTATGAACAAAGGCTAAAAAAATAAAAGTTCATATCACCAACAATTGTTTTCCTGTACCAGAGCTTATATGCCCGTTTGTCATAACATTCAATTCTCTAAATAGCGAAATAAGTGGACTATTGTGTTGTAATTACATAGCATTTTGTCCCAAACTCGGCCTAACTGTATTAAAAGGGTCAAGTAGATAAAGGTAGTACCATAAATTGCTGGTACGTATTTAGATATTTTAAAAGTAACCTCAACAATAACACTTGTTTTTTTGCGTTTGTTGACAGGAATATATCCCCATTTTTTATAAAGAAATCAAGTAAAGGAAGTTATTGATGAGTTAGCTCTACCAGATCGTATGTTACCAGTTTTGTTCATTTATCAGTTTACCAGTTTTGTTTTGTTTGTTTGGTGTATTTATCTATACAATTAATAAAATTGAAGTGTCTGTTTGTAATGATAAAATAACAGTTTTTTTTTTACTAAATGCATCTGAAAGTATATACGATACTTATAACAAAAGTCCATTTTTAAAATTTTTGTCTGTCTGTTTGTTCCGGGTAATTTCCAAAACGGTTGAAACGATTTGGACGGAACTTTCACTGATAGATAGCTGATGATAAAGGAGTAACTTAGGCTACTTTTATTTTAGAAAAAGAATTAGGGTTCCGCACAAATAAAAAAACTGGTCATGGTGAATAAATTCGAGTGCTTAAAAGGCTTATGCTGAGTAAACCTTAAGAGATATATCAAATTAATATACTACATAATTGTAAGCATTAAAAATACCTATAAAAAAGTCCGGGAGAGTATACATCTATCTTCTAAGGAACACCCACAATAAGAATTTTTGCCTTTAAAACAGCCTGGAGCGGGGGAGCAACATTCGCGCGGGCATTCTGTAGTCCACGTGAGCGAAGCCACGGGCGCAGCTTGTTTAACATAAATACATAAAAAATACAGACGTCAAGATGAAACGCGGTCGACAAGACATTTGAAGAATACGTTTTAACAGAAATATATCAAACTTGTGCTGTGCCCGAACGACAAAACAGAGCACGAGACAGACAATTGCAGCTCGGACTGACTATGCTTATGAAAAATATACGAAATATTCATTTTGCATTTAGCTTTTTCTCATCTAAAATTGGTCCGATTTTAATATTTTCGTTTATTCGGACTAAGCAGCGTTGGCATTTCCTTATTCATACTGAATTGTTCGTGTCTAACTATGTATTTTAACGTGTAGAAAGTTAGCAAACTATTAGAATAATTAATAAAGGTTCCAACTTTTCTAACTCCGTACCCTCTATAGAACGATGTCTTAACCAGTCTCTGCTCACAGTCAAGGATACGCAATTTTTATAAGGGTTTTAAGAGTAGAAATTGACTATCCTTGTTTTAAGGAAGCTTCAGTTTATACTTCATTAATAATATTATACGTAAACTTAAATAATGTATATAATTAACTGTAAACTCAGTTTATTTAATTATAGTAAACTTTACTTATTTAATTGAAGTGTATTAATTATATGGCTTTTATTCAAATCAGAAAGTGTAATTTTATTATGATAATTTGTAAATGCGTTTGCTAGGATAATTTATATAGGACAATTTATTCATATCTTATTCAAGAATTTATACTTGGGTTTGAATCATGGCATACTTTATGCTACATATGAACTAGCTGTGCCTGCAACTTCATCCGCGAGGAATTTCATGCATGATAAACAGCGAAAAAAGAGATAATTAGGTTAACTGAAATTAAAAATCAGCGACTTATTCGTGCTTTGTGAATGTTTCGTATTTCTGTGAGAGTATCACACTCACGGTTAGCAGTCACACTTACCTCACATTCATTCGAAAAATTCTTATTTTATATGATAGCCAGTCTAACGAGAAACAGTATAGGTTATATAACATAAGCTACAGTTTCTAGCTAGCTTTCAATATTGATTATTGTTACGTGAGTCGGAAGTCGAAGCCCTCTCCTGTTTTATCCACGTGCGCTGGCGTTATCGTTATTGATACGAAAATACAATTTTCTACAAAAATATTAGTCCTTAGTATATTTAAAAAAAAGTTAGCAATAGCATATGCCTATCTCTTATACATAAGCCACAATAAGGTATTTCGTGAACAAGATTTGTTGAAAATTAAAAAGTGATTTATAAGGATTATTTTTAGACATGGCATATTAATATCCTCACAAACAGAAGTTACTTCATCATAAAGACAATTTTCTGAAGTTATTTTTTGCTCTTTATAGTATGTTATTTGGAAACATAGTTTAGGAGTTAATAAGAAATTAAAATAATTTTTATTTGCGGGAAGAACAATTATGATAGAAAATACAGGTGCGTTGGCGGCGCAGTGTTTGTCGTATAAAATTAATACGGGTGAAATCGTGGGGCACAGATAGTATAAATATAAACGAGATTTAAAAATAGTTTGCCAAAGAAGTTTCACTTCTGACATGTGTACATTGTACACACGCACTTTTTTTTTCACTACGCACCTGAAGAAGTATAACTTGAAAATCCCTTTGACAATATATCTTCACACTTATTTCGATAATTTTTAGCTCTTTTACATTCGATGCTTCTACAACGGTAAACTACACAAGACGACAGTAGGTACGCTGTAAATCGGAAATTAAGGATTTAGAATTACTATGACAAAATGACGAATATGGATGCGGAAGAACGTAACAAGATGAATTATGAGATTGAACAAAATGTAAATAGACGAACTGAATATTAAATATATAAATATTTTCATGTATTATGGTTAAAAAGTGTAACTGAATAGTAGAGATAAGAAAACAGAATAACATGTGTTAATTATAATATTGACGTTAATAATATATTATAATATATGAAAATGTATTAGAATAAGAATTATTAAACATGGAGAATACTTAGAATTTTAGTAGCCTTGGTAGTTTATTTGGAACAGTATCACCAAATTTACTTATTATGTCACTGCAGTTTATTATTATACTACATCTGTGATAAATCATGTTATTATTTTAGATAAAAATTAAGATCATTTATTGTTCTACGTTTTCGAAGGGATGTAAATTTATTCATCAAAAAGCCATCAAAATGTTAGGATTTATATTTAGAGTCACAAAGCCATTCCATGAAATTCTACCACTTAAATTTCTTTATTTTCTAATGTGAGAAGCTGCTTAGAATATGCGTCATCAATATGTTCACCAGCTTTCATTATACATAATACCAGGATGGAAAATATTCAAAATAAGTTTTTAAAATTTCTTCATTTCAAAAGTAAGAACCATCCCAGTTAGTACAATTATAACTAAAAGCACAATAACATGTTGTCATTAAAATACCATCGAATCATAAACGATATGCGATTTCTATATGATTTAGTTAACTCAATAACAGATTGCCCAGAACTTTTAAGTAAATTATATCTGCGAGTACCCAGTAAGCGTACTAGGAACTCCAGATTGTTGGCAATTTCGACTGTAAAGCATACGTATGCTCAAAATTACGTCCTTTACAGGTGTACTACACAATACAATAAGCTTTTCAATGATATTGTCATTTTCCAACTAAGTCGAATGCAGTTTCTCAAGTCGGTCTCTAAAAGGTTAGTTCAGGAGTAATTACAGGAAACCTAAAACATACTTACAAACATACACACACACACACACACACACACACACACACACACACACACACACACACACACACACACACACACATTACTTAATAAATATCTTTTTAAATAGACTCATACACATATCGTTAGCTATAAGTATAAAATGTAATTTATGTACTACTTCTTAATGGCACTTTAGAATTATATTCTAACAATTTTACAATTTTTAAAATGCGCTGTGAAGTTTTTATATCTTAAATAAATAAACAATTTTAGCCAATGGTCATAAGGAAAAAAAGTTATAGGGACTGAATAAAAAATCAATCAATTCCATTAATGAATACTGCATTCATGATTTAATACCTATTTACAATTAACTGATAATTTTATTAACAAACACAAGCTCATTTACAATTAATAATCAAGTAAATACAGGTATAAATAAATAGGGAAGATTAGCGGCGTGTTGGAAATTTAGTGGAAGATTAAATTAACGGCAAACGTTTACAACACGCGCTTCATGTGACGCCTCGCTGATATATGGTATCATTTGGCTTTCGTAGGCTCGAGAAAGTGATCATCATAAACTTGGCGCCGAGGCACACGAGCCTCGAGATAATTCTCCTAAGAACACACGTGACTTATTACAGCATTTGAAGATATGGCTTTCACACGTGGAAAAAGTGTTTAAGTGCGTTGGCTGCAATTAACTTGCATTTTAACAATTAATCAAGTTGTAATTAAGTAAATTGTCTACAGACTGTGATTTTAAACATATTTTATTTATTTATTGATATATCATACACCTATGTTTCGTTTAAAGCTAGCATAAATGATTAAGTGACAAGAAGACTTTTTATTAATACCTATAGTATTGTTAGGTATTCATGACTACCCTCGTCTGGACGTTGGGGTATATTCATGATCGGATATCCACAACTACCCTAATGCTCGGACCGAGTGAAAGGGTATATAAGGCCCATATGCACGCTGATATTATCCGTCCTATCTAGACATATATTTTCCCCGCGTTCGAACATATATCAAAATTTAATTTCAAATAGTTGCAAACTATTTAGAATAGATTTCTCTACCGTCTTACCGGTGCCCCTCCTAACATGCGAACGGAAGATCTCCATAGAGATATGGATCTTCCGTCGATTCATTTTTACGTCAGATTCCTGTCGCGATCTTACTTCGATACCGCATCGAATCACGTCACCCCGTTAATTAAAGCAGCCGCCTAATCCAACCGCCTCACGGAAAAAATGCCGACCGCGAAACATTTTTACCGACCCCGACGATAAAGGTGAGAAAGCTAACGCGTTCTACTCCACCGTCTCTCCAAACAGAGCATGCCACCGCCCACGCCCGCGTATCCAACATTCTCTCCGCAGAGGACGGGCGGTCAACTCCGCTCCCGCACACCGGCAACTCAAGCCTAGGTCCGTTCCTCGGTGTGAAACCCTTGAGTCAGGCAGCCACCCGCGCGATACAAGTGACACTATATGTGCAACACTTAGCTACCTACATACAAATATTACACAAATATGTACATATACATACGTGCACACCTCACAGGTATATAGGTTCAGTAAGGAACCTTTTTTTTATGCTAGTCAGTGTAGACCATATATATTTCAGATTACTAAATGTATATACACATGTTCATTCCTTCCTCCCAGGAAGAAGGAACATGTATATATGTATATGTTAGTTTAGCTCGAATTTACGGATAGGGAATTAGTCAGATCGCGACTTAATTGCAATCGCGACAACCGCCCAAGCCGAGGTCCGGCCACTTTGGCACCCTTGTGTGCGAGTTGTCCAAAACTTTCGCGGCTGAGTGCCCTAAGCGCTCGCCCCCAAGTTCGGTGAAGCTGTAAAAGCCATCAGCGGCTCTATTTTGAATAGGGCCCCTAATGCTAATAGTATATATAGTCAGTCAGAAAAAACAAGAAAAACAGCACGCTGGTGTAGTGTCATTTGAACCGTCGCGTCGTAACGTGAATACCTCTTGTATCCTGGTATTGCTTGGTGCAACCTACTACGTTGGAATCCAAAAAGAGAGATAGTCTTGCTGGACCTGTCGGATAAGAGAAGAAGTCTGTATAATGGGATCGATGGAACGTACCTACTGTGTCGGAAGTCTGGACCCTGAGATGGCCATTCTCTACGTCCAGTTGCCGATCCGGTTGGACGTCCGAATCAGTTCTAGTTTGGTCAGAGAGGCGAGGTTCGGAGTGGCTATAAGAGAGATGACACTTACGAGACCTGTGATCACCAATGAAGGTAGCGAGGATAGTGATGATGATTTCCAACTTTTCACATTGTTTAGTCGACCGTGAATATTATATTCGTCCTCGAATTTTTTTTTGTTTCTTTGAACGCACTAATCTCCGGAACTGCTTGCAAGATTTGAAAGATTCTTTTTGCATCTTACAGCCTATTTATTTAGAAAGGTTATAGGATATATAACATTCATACTGCAAACCTTAGGATCGGAACAATTACCGTACCAAGTGTAGCAATTACGACACAAAGTGTAAGTAAGAAAGTACGTTAAACGAGAACGAAGTAATCGTGCTGGCGAGCCGTGTGTAGCTGGTTACACAACTACTTTATTTACTTAATTATAATTTACTTTAGTTTTTGTAACATAAAAACAAGTGACATAATTATTAAGTTCAGTGGTAGCGTGTAAGGACGTCGCGTCGATCGCCGTGAGTTCGAATCCCTGCAATGAGTCTGAGTTTTCGGTGAAGGAAAACATCGTGATGAAACCATAGTATGGTGGTAGGGCATTTTCTAATGCCCGCCTGGCTAGCTAAAACCCTTAAGTTGAAAATTAGTCTCCAAGCACCGATAGGTGTGTTTCGACAGCTGCACTTGAGAGCCAGTCCTTCCACTAGGATGAGCATGTTACTATCTTGGTCCACATCATCACTTACCATCAGGTGAGGTTGTAGCCAAACGCTAAACCTGTAAAGAACAAAAAAATAAGAACTATTGTTTTAAAAAAATGCAGAATTTCTTACGAGTACGTTTACCTTAAGATACGTGTCATGTATAATTATTATACCTACATTTTGTGACAATTCCCCCCTCATGTCTAGACAAAACGGACCATACTGCACGTACGGTTGAAAGGTTGTTTATTTATTTACTACCTGTCGTTGGATCTTGTCGTTTAGCTGTTCGTGAGATTTCAACTAAAACTGCAATGAGTGTATTACTTTAAACATAATACGAAAGCGGTTCGTTTATTTTTTAATACATACATAAATCACGCCTATTTCCCAACAGGGTAGGCTGAGACCACGTCTTTCCACCTGCTACGATCCTGGCATACCTGTTTCGCTTCTTCGACATTCATTAATCTTTTCATGCATGCTCGTCGGTTTAGAGTACTCTTGACCTTACCTTTCTTCAGAACGTCTCCGATTTGATCGATAAATGTTCGTCTAGGCCTTCCTCTTCCAACGATTCCTTTCATACTCGCATCATAAATTTGTTTAGTCATTCTTCTTTCATTAATAGTTTTTTAATAAGTTGAAAGAAAATTTCTAGATCAGCCATGTCTTTTCAATACGCCCTGCAACCAAAATCTATGCAGTGAGGATTTTTAGACGGCACTCGATGCAACTACACATGCTTAAAATTGCATGCGTTTTTTTATTTGTCTATTCTTTCAATCTGTTCTTAAATTAACTACCATAAATATGACACCTGGCATCTATAAGTGTCTCAAAAACAAGATAAGTCAGGTGTCCGGGTCCTTAAGCTCAAGATAATTAACCCTTTTTATTACCTTTATATAACTATCTAACTAAATAAAGATTTTAACAATTGAGTACATATATGTTTTGGTTTTTTTTAATTTTGAGCCTGGCCTTTACCACACCTTAAATCTTATAGATGGCTTTTTAGGAAAACTTCTTTGACACCCCTGATTTAGATGGAAAACATAGATCTAATGAACGCCTCGGCGCGGCGAATAAAATCGCTAATTCTAGGTAGTGATGAAATCGGAGCATGTTACTCTTTCGTCTCAGGAAATCAACATGGATTGAAAAGTATTCAAGCTAATATATAATTCTTGTATGAAATCTATTTAAATGAAGCAAAAGCTATCAACCCCTTTTTAAGCGTATTGCGTGCACGGAAGACTGTGAGATTTAGCATGCATAAAGTTTATATGGAGAAGGAGTGGAGAAAGTTTAAATGTATCTAAAATATCTGTTACTAATATATTAAATTAAATAAATTAATACTGCAAATCCTAATCCGATCAGTGCCGTTGAACTTAAACCCCCCAAAATATTGACATTGTCACTCAACGAAAAGCAAGTGATGTAGATAATACTCATTGTTTATGAATATTGTAAATGTCAAACAGAAAATAGTCTATGATCAAAAATTCGCCGGGCGAATTCTGACCTTAAGGCAATCGCTAGTTCTTTTGATTACGTAAAATCGTACATACTGTGTAAAGCGATTTTTAGTAAATTAGCTTTTAAAGAGGCGCATAAAAATCGAGGAAACTTTACATGTGGATTATTTTACCAGAAAAAAGACTGCAATCTTTACATCAATACAACTCCTTCATTAAATTCAAAGAACAGTTATAAAAGTATAATATAAATATAATATATAAAAGTAAATAGTTATAATAGTTATAAAAGGCACTTCATAAAAGTTTTTTAAAATACCGAGAACGTTTTTTATTAAAAATAAAAACACTTTAGCTCTTCAATAAATTTTGTCCTTAAACTTTTTAAGAACATTATACAAAATGTCATTAACTTCTACTGAATGTCTAAAGTTGGATGGAAAAGTTAAAGACAAAATCATGAATGAAAGATGAGCTAATTTTGAACAACCCTATTCTTTTTTTCGGTTTTTCAATAACTGGAATGAATAACTTACGGAAATATTACTTCATTTTTTTTTTAAATTATAAACTAGCCGTCACCCGCTCGCTTCGCAGGAAGTATATTTTACATATATTTTTATAGGACATAGGATGTCCTATTCACGACATAATTGATTTATATGCTAAGTTTCATTAGAATCCGTCCGCCGTTTGAACGTAATTAATGGACAAACATACAATACAAACATAAAACATAAAATTTCACATATATAATATATATTAAACTAGGTGACCCGTACAAATGTTATTTGAACAGATTTTTAATAGATGGCGCCTCCCAGATGTTTATTTGTCATTATGAATTTTAATGATTTAACTCATTTTTAACAAAACTTATTACACTCAATTCTCATACTCATTACAGGCAAAGCCATTCATCAATAGCGGGAAACGTATGCTTCCTTGCTTAAAGCGTAGCCATAAAAATTCCTTGAGAAATAACGCAAATAAATAATTAACAGTATTTGCATTTATTAGTAGCATTTCTAATAGTTAATTGTCTTTCTGCCACTCTCACGCAAAAAATCTGTCTCCAACCCCATAGTGATAAACTCCGCTTTCTGTATTCAAAAGCTGAAACTATCTCAGTGTTACCATCTTCGGCCGCAAAGAGGCTAAGTTTTAAAATACAGCAGCGGAACTTACCGACAGCTGTTGTCTTGGCGACAGATATTTAATTTTTGGAAACGTACCAAAGTAAGTTCTAAAAATAACCTACAACCATATATTTTTCTTCTGTTTATATATCTATAGATACTTACATGTTGTAGCGTATACATCCTCATGGTCTAATGATAACATCTTGAAATATACAAGGGTCTACAAAAGATGGCATAGTAATTTTTGTGATTTAAGGCATTGTATATTAATTAAATCATGAAATTTCCATATTGAAACATAAACAAAATTTTCATTTATAACAAAGTTATCAACAAGCTGAACTCTACCTAAGTAAAGTTCAAGTCAACAAATTGAGAGAGTCACTAAATAGCTCTTGAATTTAAACTGACTTTAAAACAATTACAATATTAGCCATCTATCTATATTGAGAAATCTGTAGTTCTGTCTGTATATGCTTGTTTTTTTTTTTCAAATTTAGTGCTAAATAGCTATTTTATAGGATACAGATCTCGAATGAGACATTTATCTTTTTTCGTCCATCTGTCCGTTTGCATGTCTGAATTTAGCTCAAAACAGCTTGACCAATGTTGATAAAAAATTGACACAGCAAGTATATATTATTCTTCAATTGGTAGGCTATAAAAATATAAGTGTTACTTTTAGAAATGGTAAAAAATCAAAAAACAATTTTATTTTTTTTCATATACCTCATATTTGTGTTCAAAGTTCGTTTTAATGGTTCCGATCCTCCAAGAAACTCCATTGCTAAGCCTACACTATCCATTCTTACCTACAAAGGGCTGTAGCCTTTTCATTGTAATAAGTAGCGCGCTGAAACCTTCACAGAATATATTATAATGGCGGTTTTCTTAACAAACACTAATGAATATAAAAAGTAAAATATAAAGGACCATCACATAAAAAGCGTGTGTTTTGTAACGGGTTTTCTTTCTTTTGTTCTAAAGTAAAAACGGTAAACCATACAACCATCAAACGCGGCCAAGTATGAATCAAGCTCGCAATAATTATCCCGAATAGACTTAGACATTTTTTTTTACAAATACATAAACGAAATATTTCAGTAAATTTCTTATGTAAAATACATCCTCCCTAATTATTTATACCAAAGATAATCCATAGTTAAAAAAAAGGCTAGCACGGAAATATTCAATAAACTTAATTTGTATAAAATTATGAATGAACAATAAGGTTCAACAGCAATTCATTTTATTAAGTTTTACCCTTCCGCGAACAGTTAAATAAGTCGGTATATTAGAGACGTAAAGTTTGAGCTTATTGCATACACAACTTACAACAGAATCAATATGTTTGACAGTTGCGGTCGCCTATAATATGGAACTGTACCAGTGTATAATCAAATTGTCTGTACGAACAAGTAACTATTTCATATCACATAAAATTTAATATGCACACGGATGAATTTAGCGGAACATATAATAAGGCCGAAACACGTAAAAATACAGTTTAATTTTAAAATTCCGGAGTTTATACTTCTTTTCTTATTTAAAATTACACATTTTAAAATTTAAAATTAAAATGAATTTACATTAAGTATGAATTTTATGAAAATGTACATTCTTGAAATTTTAGGGTAGCCGGAACGTTGAGTAAGTTAATTAAGAAACAAATTTTAAATTAAAAAGAAAATATATATTAAATCGTTTGTTACCTCTACGTGTTCTTATTAAAATCTCCACTCACCTAGACATTGCTGAGAATTGTACTATCTATTGCCTCCATTCCTCAACCATGGCGATTTGCAGCTTACACCCATAGACAGGAGTTGGGATTTTAGAATTTATTCTTCCTTTCAGTTGGTCCTATCGAATATCTTCAGATGAGTGCGAAGAGATTCCGTGTGAGAGACCAAATTGGTGCAGCTCTGTTAAAAACGTAGTAAAAGTATTCTAAGATCATTGACTAAAAACCTCCATGCAAAAGGCCTTCTCAAAAAGAATCGTTCGAAGTATTCCTACTTCTATACTTTCAGCTCTTTTGGTCATTTACACTATGTACCGTGCAACCGTACCTTCAAAACGGAATTTGGTTCCTCGAGCCACAATTGCTCCCATTCCTGAAACTAACAAGTTTCACCCTTGACAGATATGTGAAGGGGGAGATCATCTATTGGACTTTGATTTTCCATGATCGCTACTCCATGGTTCTAATATTCATATTATTAAGTTGAAACAGCAAATTGCGGCCGAGCCATTATCTTGGATCAAAGTGAAGTCGTTGCCGATAAATATAACATACGGCACCACATCTTTTTCCTAAAACTTCGCTAACATAATATCTACATTCAGACTCCTTCCATGGAATACTACCAAGTCTGTACTAGTAACCAAACATATCATCCTCAAACATTTATTCATCTACTACCTTATTCCACTGTAGTTTCAAAATTTGTCTGATTGTATCATTCTTTTTTGTGCTCCTTAGATTCTTTACCTTTCATCAAAATGATTTTTAAAAATCTATCCCATTGGTTCGTGTTCTAAAGTAGATGATTCCGTATAAAAGCTAATCTGTTTTTAACATGATAAACTTAAACTTTGGGGAAGAGGGTTTACACATCTTTTAAAAAGATTTGGCGGTCACGAACAAATTAAAACCAGCTTCTTCGTATCGTAGGTTCACTTGCCTTAAACTTGTCTAAGTACATTCGTATTGAAAGAAACACTGCTATCGAATGATTCCCTATGTTTAAGTATATTAATATTTAAAGCAACAGCGAAATCAAATTGTTTCCCGTGTTTAAAGTACATTCATACTAAAAGCAATAACGGAATCAAAATACTTTCCATTGTTAAAGTCCATTTGTAATGACAGCGTATTTGAACAGCTGTAATATGTACAAGAAAATGGTCATAGTACGTATAGACTGTTTCAGCTTATTGCGAACATAAATTACAACCGAGTCAATATGTCTGACAATTTCAGGCGTTTGAGGTTTCATTGGAAGTCATACTGTGTATTGAATATATGGTAAACGTCCATTGGATATATTGAATCACTCCGGTCGATAATACAATGTATTGTGTTTATTTTTAATTTAGTAATTGTTCTCTCATTTGTAAGATTATGTAACCTTCTTCAGCACTTAATAAATTATAACGGTTTTATGTTTTAACGACTGTGACTTTAATTTATTATTACTACATTTTTTATCAACGCTCCTAAATAAAAAACCGTTAATAGTTTAATTAATAAAAGTGCCAACAGGGAAGCTCACGCTAATAACTTAGCCAGGAATATGCGCTAATAAATTAATTAGGTACTTTACGTTAATTCTCTGAATAATGACGACATTGTTTTGATATTTGGAACTTAATAATTATTAAACGATCCGTAGTTACAAAAACTGTGGCCTATATATTGAAATGCGATTAATTTCCTGTGGTATTATTATGTATTTTTTATTACTGTAACGAAATTGTTTAAAACGTATTTAATCTCACATGAAAATATGTTGATTTAACATGTTTTAAGAATGCTCACCAGAAATCAACTCGATTAAGAAAACTTAAAACATTGTTCGAAATATATAAAAAAACTATTAAAACTTGTTTTTTTTTCGTCTTGTAATTATGTTCTACGGTTAAAATTAAATTCATTCTGGTTTTTAAAGGTTATATTTCATTTTATAGAGGTCGCTGACGATTTTTTGTAATTATTAAAGCAGCGTTTACATACGCAAACTTTAGACGTTTAAAAATGTAAAAATAATGCACGAGACATAAAAAAAATACAAACGTAAAGATCATTATTACCACTACAGTTAATTTTTAAATCAAATTTAAGTCAATAATATATTCTTTCTATACAATCGTATGATAAAATTATTTATTCGTATAGAAGAAATTGTACCTGAACATGCAATGTCGCTTCCACTTCTATTTTATAACAGCTGTCCTTCTACACATGTTTTTCTATCTAAAGGAAGTGGTTAGCAATACAATATTAGCAAACTAAATGTGACAACTCAGCCTACCTCTAGTTTACTGACATCAGTTAGAACACGTTTAAAGCACTTTAACTTTATATTACTGGATCTTCGACCTTATTGTTTTACATAAGCTTGTTAACGGAGTTATTTTAGTCCCTGTTGTATTATAAAAATTAAATGTAAATGATCCTAAGAAGATACCAAGACTTCCTATTCAAAGAACCTTTTCTAAAACACATTTCAGAACTTATATCTATTCACCTTTGAATCGCCCTAAAGAATTGTATATCGATGTTAATAAAAATAACGTTCATATTTACGTAATTAATTGCTCTTTCTGGAATTTTCGCTCAAAATTTCATTTTATTTGTAGCGATCTTGATATTTGTAATTTGTTTTTGTTGGTGTTGAGCTGCGGCGTAGTATAATAAGATGTGCATATATGTATAGATACTTCACACAGTCCTTAACTTGTGATGTATTTGTTATTGTAATATTTTGTGAATGTGTCGTTGATGTGACAATAAATAAATAATCTCTGCAGTACTTTTTTTATCGTTTATATGCTTATCGTTAAGGCCACAATCAAACCTACATCAGGTTATGTAAGCGTAAGTGATGATAAGTAGTGACACGCTAAGCCTAGTGGGGAGAAATTGACCCTCAAGTGCAGCTGCCGGAACACACCTATAGATGCTTGACGACAGATTTTCTATTTAAGGGTGGTAGCTAGTCAGGCGGGCAGTGTCGATCGACGCGTAATCCGTTCACGCTGCCACTGTACTATCATTGGTTTTGATTGCAGAACTCTGATAGTTAGTTACGAACTGTAGTGACCACTAAACATCAAGTACACTGCATGCCTGCTTGCTACGTTCCTTTCATAAGGGCACGTAATAACACATTTATTTATGTGATTAATTTATGAATGCTAAAACACTAACTACTATCGATTCGGAAAAAATCCCAGTCATCGAGAAGGACCGGCAAGAAACATTTATTAAAAATTGGAATCACTTCCAACATCACCGTTATTCACGTAAAGATACAACCCTATAGTTCCCTTTCGATTATAAAACTTGCTTTACACGATTCTTAAACTCATTATCCGGAAGTACGGTAATGTGCTTATGAAGTTTATTGTTTAACCTAACACAATTACCTAAAAAACTGTTGTTTGTCTTACAAATCTAAAAGATATGTTGTTTATATTAATTGAATTGGGATATTAATATCTATGTCTTACGAGTTCTCAAAGTCATTTTTGTGGCAATGCCATATCTCTCCTAATTCTTCGTCTAAATTAGTTATTCAAACACCATTTTATAGCTTGTTTCTTGAAATTGACGAAAAATAAACAAATAGTTTAAAATTCGTGTATAATGTATGAGGCGCCATTTAATAACAAACCGTTTAATTAATTATCTTGACAGTTGTCAAAATATACACATTCTACAATATTCGCACACACTAACTAGTTATTAGGTATAATATAACATTTTCTTTAACTGTTTATGGTTGTTCTACAGTTGCTGGTATGGCCGAGGTGTGGGTGGAACTGCGTGGTCCCAGATTTGTGGTTCATCACCACAGCGCTGCGCTCCGCTGCGAGCACAATGTTGACCCTGAATCACTTTATAAGGTAGTTTGGATGGATTGACAACTTCGTTGTAGTATGGTAACCCTTAGCGACTGTATTGCTGTAGAGATTACACGAAACGTGTTAGTCAAAATAATCACGGAGTACCAACAATTAAAATATTTACATGAAAAGGATTACGAGAATTTTGGTCCAGTTTATTGTAATTGAATATGTAATTTTTGGAATTATTTGTTTAAAAATACACTAAAAACCTATTTGGAATTTTAAAAAGGGATCCCAATTTTTGAACACTGGCTTATGCTCTTTTAGGGGCAACGTATACCGGGTAATAAAAACTGCTCATTTATGAGCAATATTGGTCGATTGTGACGAGATTAAATATAAAGCAACTACGGCAACGGTAACAAGCATGAATTTGCAAAAACAGTTTGCTACGACAATATTGAGCGATATGAAGCAACTTCAAGAATCTAGGCAATGCTTTTATCATTCACGAGCAATTTAGTTGAAGGCTATAAACGACCATTTTCTTGCAGCGGCAGCTTTTATTAGTCAAAATCAATTTAAAAAAAGGAATAGACATTTTGGGGTACCTACAAAAGTTTCAAAAACTTTAATCGAATATCCCGAATTGATTTAGAAGGGCGAGCGAGCGGGACTTGGTTAAATCGCAGAATAAATAAGTGCATGCGAGATAGGAAAAACTGTATTATATCTATTAATCCATACCCACTGAATATTTGGCAATTCGTATAGATGAGATTGAGCTATATGGAATACTAGCTGTACTCGCGGCTCCGCGCGTTACCTACAGAATTATTGTCTATCAAGATACAGTATTTTTTTAGATAAGGACCAGGTATCTAAAGAGTTTAAAAAAAATCAAAATCAATTGTAGTTTTTGCGTGTTGCATATACAACGGCAAGCCTAACTTCAATGAAACTTAAATCGTAAATTAATTTTACGATTAATGGTTTATTTTTAGATCTAAATATTATACATAATATGAGTATGCATTATTATTATTATTATTATCATCAAATGAAAGGTAAACTGTGTAAATGAAATAACAATAATATACTATAATAGCACAAATAAGATCGCTGAATCCTGAATATAAATATATGGAATACACACTTTTCGTTTTCGCACACGTAGCTGACTGCCTCACGCCAAACAACAAAATGGTGGCAACTGGTATGTTCATTCATCTAGTCAATATATTTCGTGTGTTGCCGCAGTGAAAATGTAGGAAATATGAAGAGATGATTTTTATTCGAAATTAAAGAAATATGAATAAATAAAATATACAACATTGTCCGATTACTTCGGTTCACTTTTTTTTTTTAATTTACATGGTTTAGGGATCATAAAATGTTGCATTGCACGTAAAGAAAAAAAAATTCAAAAACGTTACATAAAGTTATTTAAGATTTTATTATGCGAAATGTTTTCAGTACTTATAATTAATTATTTGTAGGTATTTATGATAGTCGAAATATGTGTTTTTGGTTATGTAGAATTTTTTCTGGTGTAACAATTAACGTTTCATGGATAGGTCATGCAGCTTTTTATCATGAATATAATATAATTGCACGGTATTTGATGTGGTTGATAATGTGCATCATATTTATAGGAATTTACTTGATCCATAGAAGTAAGTGATTTAAATTCTATGCAGTGAAGCCTTCAAATATATTTATCATAGAAAGACAAGATTAACTTCTAAGATTAAGGAATAATTTTTATTTCTAATTTTTATACTTTTATGATGTGCTCAGCGTCATAATTCCATAAATTTTTGGAAGGACAATACCACAATTAAATATTTTAAAAACTGAAAAGAGAATCAGATTATAGTTATATAGATCAACAATATGTATTTGTAAACATCTGCGAAGATCATAAAATGTTTGAACGAAACTTGTGTTCATTGATGTGAATTAGTAGTAAGTGTTCCCGCCTACTGGCTTGTACGTAATAATTCTTCCAGAACCTTTAACCTTTCATGAAAAATAACCACTCTATCTTATATAGTATCGCTTTCGCCTGAAGTTATCTTTATTTTTCGCCATAAATATTACCAAGCTTTTCGACTAAACCATCTGTATTAACTGTACTGTAACTGTGTAGATGTATCTGTAAAGATTGTTTTTGGCTCAATAAATTCAATCAAATCGAGTTTCTAGGAAATTATCCAAGACAAGTTGAATTTAAGTTATTGTTTATTACAAACATACTTTATTGATTTCAATTTGCATAATTTTCGAATTTTGTCGGAGAACAATGTTTTGCTCGCGATACATAGGTGAAATGTCATGTGTCGACGTCTAAAACGCATCGGCGCGGTACCAAGCTACCCTCTCATTAGTTAAAACGTGAGCCGCCATGCGCCATGACACGAAGTGGTGTAGACACTTATACTTGGTTCATTCTAAGTAGGCTTGCATGACACATGTAACGAAACGATACACGCGAACAATAACACCACTCTGGCTATGACACAGGCACACACACACGTACAAAGAGGTGACGGAGATAATAGGAAACACTGTATGATTTATAATATCTTATTCTCTCGCAAGCTAAATCCTATAGATATATGTGTTTGTCTCTTTTTAGTGTCGCTTTTTCGTTTCATCGAGTTTCAAATCACAACGGTGCTAGGGAAGTTTAACTTCAAAATAGAAGAGTTAAGATGTTAAAAATACAATGTATAAAAACTTAACACCATTAATCGTATTAATTATCAAAGGCATATTTGATGAGAGATCTTCACTAACTGTAAACAATGTGTAGCCCGAAAATAGACTCAACGCATAATCCAAAGCGGATTTATGCCTGAAATGAATGCAAATCGAATATACATGAAAACTACGAACTCGCAGTGCAAATACGTTTGGCCATTGAAATTCAGTTGTTTAGAACGAATATTTTTGTAGCAAAAACATATCGTATACCTTTCGAAATAGTTTTAAATAATACAGTCTAATCGAATCCATATTTACTACATAATATCGTTCAGCAATTATCCTTCGAAAATCCTTTATAAATTAATGTATTTTCGCAAAAACTTATGTACACATGATATTGTAAACGACTGGCATAGTTGTATTACTAGAAGTTAGTGATCCCATGTTTTAGACTTAGAAAGACCAATAAAAGCTTTTTAGGTACCTAATAGTGCTAGACTCTATAATAAAGATCCTTAGTATATGATCGATTGGCCAGACAATATGTTCAAGGACCGTGTTAAGGAGGTTTAAGGTACTGTCAAAAGGTTATTAAAAGGTGGTTCATTATGTAATGCATAAGTATCTTCTTGGGACCTGATTTATGTAAATATGTTTGATTTAGATATTGAATTATATAGATTCTAAAGCACGAGATTCGTTGGAGCTGTACGTAAATGGTTGCTGATTATGCCAAAGTTCTTTTCATGTTAACAAGGAAATTTTGATAGTCCGAGTTCAAAACGAACCCACGCATACACCGTCTACTTATTTTATGGAGAGGTCTTGGAAACAGTCAAAAGCAAACAGGCAGTAACTAGATGAACGGTTATCGTGATATGAAGAACTTCCTAATATTGATTTTAACATTTAGAATACATGAAATACTAAAGTTTCAATATAATATTAAAAATGTATATAATCCTAGATTTATAAGGCAGTAGAGTTTAAAGGTGATGATTGTGGAAATTTTGTTGTCGTAAGGAGGATTGACGTGAGGTAGTGGCCGGTCATAAAAAACTAAACCGAATCTCAGTGCACAACATGTAACAAGAAAACATGTTGTTCCAACCCTACTTAGGTGATATAAAAAAGAATGATATAGATTCGTATTCTTATTTTCAGCCAAATCAGCTTGAAGATTTTTTTGCGTTTGTAGTAGTTTACGGTATAGTATATGTGTAGGTAGTGTTGGTGTACGTCTGTAATTAGAGTGAAATATTCCGGTTTTACTACTCACTGTGTGTATTAACACTACTACAAACCCAAAAACGTGTCCAAGTTGATTGACCTATTATATGTATATTGTAGGGGCATTCAATGTAATTTGGTATAAAACTTTGAAACAGGTGGTGTTTTTCAAGAACGGGCAGCGTATAATGAAGTTCGTCCGGGGCCGAGATCCGCCTTTTGAACTTTACAACGTTACCGGAGCCAACATAAACGTAAGTAGGCAACTCAATTATCATTACATTAAAAACTTCTAACACCTATTGCTGCTTTATATTAAATCGCAACTTCAAAACCAATTTTAAGAGAGCAAATTTTCGTTCAGTATTTTTATCATATGATTTAACACCAGTCGAAACCTATGGATATGTTATTGATATTATAGGTCAGGGAAAAAGTTTCTTCGCATTTTTATATGAAAACTCAAGATAATTTTTTTTCAAAGTTTATTTACATTTATTTACAGTATATATGTGCTGTTTTGTTCGATGACTTTCTGCCATTTTGTAGGTAGAGACATGATCCCGTTGCTGTAAAAACTTTGGGACTTCTGATGAAAAAAAATTGACAAATAGTTTTGGCAGTCCTCTCTTGATGTTAACCTTACAGAACCTAAATAATTCTGAAGAGACCGGAATAGGTAAAAATCTGAAGGTGCAAGGTCAGGGCTATATGGTGGATCCACTAACGCTTCCCAGCCAAACTCTCTTAATTTTAGCTGAGTGGCTAAATATGTGTGTGGTTTAGCGTTATCGTGATGAAAGATCACACTTTTCCTATTGATCAATTCCGGCCGCTTTCTCTCAACTGCTTCTTTTAATCACATCAGTTGTTGGCATTAGAGATGCGAATTGATAGTTTTACCGGGCGGTCAAAGCTCCTAATTAACAATGCCCTTCCAGTCCCAACATACACATAGCATCACCTTATTTCGAATTAGCCCAGGTTTAGCCACAGTCTGTGAAGCCTGGCCGACCTTAGACCACGCCTTTTTTCGCACGTTTTTGTCATACGTGATCCACTTTTCATCGCTAGTTATCAATCTCTTCAAAAAGGGTTCGGTTTCATTACGTGTCAATAATGAGTCGCAAATGAGTACACGGTTCATTAGGTTTCTTCCAGTGACCCCGTGGAGCTTTTTGTTGTAGCCAGCTTACTTGAAATGGGGTTAATCTCCAGTTGTCAATTTCCAGTTCTTCGGCTACATCGTAATTACTGATATGCCGATCTTGCTCCACTTTTTGAAAAATGGCCTCCATTTTATTCGTAACAGGGAGACCGGAGCGAGGTGCATCTTTAACATCAAAATTTCCAGACTGAAAACGTTTCAACCAACTTTGTGCTACTCTTACTGACACTACATTAGGTCCATAAACATCACAAATTTTTTTCGTTGCTTGAGTTGCATTTTTGCCTTTTTTCCAATAATATTTTAAAATGTATCGAATTTCTTCATTAGATTCACTCATTTCTACAGAAAGAAAAACAAATTAAAAATAGCGCAAAACAACTTTATTTTTTATTTTCTATGCAACCTTTTTAATGTTACCAAAACCAGCCAGATATAAATAGTACAGCCAAAGAAATTTTATAACAAGTTTATAGGAATTTTTGGCGGGATCTTAAAGTGACATGTTGTGGTTTTTATTTTTAATTCATTAACTTAGGTTTTTGACCCTATATTATATAATATTGGTTATAGTAATATGGTATGTTATAGTAATATTGGTGGCGCTTTGCATGATATAGTTTGGTTTTTGTGCATAAGTGAGGTGGATTATATATATAAGCTGAAAGCATTTATTCTTAGGTCCCACAAAATCTTCCTAGAAAGTTCTAACAAGAGAGCTTGTTAGGATACTGAATCGTCATATCACATGACACTATAATTCACTCGATAATGGCAGTAATGGTCTTCATTAAAGAGGACCGGTTGCCAAGTTAGGAAGAAGAAGAAGAAGAAGGGTTAGGCAGAGGTATACTATTAGGTAATTTCGTTCATCTAATATCTAAACTGGGCTTTAATTTTATTTGACATAAATGTATTGTTATACTCGTGCATAATATAATGCCGCTAGTTATCAGTAAAATATTTTATTCGTACTCAACAAGACAACAGTTAAACAAACTCACCATTCAAATGTTCTTAGTGGCAGTCGTAGTTCAGAAAAATCGTTTATCCAGTACTCTGTGATTCACTGCTCTATAGATCACTCACTACACTGTACTTAATTACTTACTTACAATTTATAAGGTTTACACTACTCTTTGGTTGCAGTCCTCATATAGATGATGTCTTCATTTTATCGATTTGTTGTCAAAAACAGAACTATCTTCCCTTGGAACATGGCTGGCTTATTTATTCGAAAAAATAAATTTGGTGCGACGTTTCTAGAATATCCTTCATCTCTTTTCACATCATTTCACATCGTTTAAAAAAGAGGAGAAGTGTGTTATTTTTAGCAATTGTTAGTTTGCTTATGTAATCGTACCGATAAGATTTCAATGTGTGCCTGTTCCTTGACGTGTTTTCTTACCCACGAATTTATACTCGATTTTTGTTGTGGATTTTAGACTTTTTCTGATATTTTCACAATAGTCAGTACTTAATTTTTTTTATACAGATCTTAACAGTATTTCGATATGTATCATTTGTAATTAGCAGATTAATATATTAGATGAATTATTAGCAGATTATTATTAGATCTGAGTATTATGAAAAGATGTTAGAAAAGCCTAATTTACACATTCACACAGTTATTTATCTCGCAATCACAAAACTGCGATTGTGTGTTGTAGCGAACACACTGCATCGACGCAATTCAGTTTTCGCTTTCATTTAATTATTTACAAATGAATGTTGTCGCCGTATACAATATGATGTATCATCATTACATTTCTGTTTTTAAGACACCACCCAATGATTTAGAACACAATAATTATAGACCCAGGATAGATGATTGCATCCATACTAACCATTAGTTTCGTGTAGATCATGGGTTCTCAGAATCACTTTGCCGATCGTCCACTTTACAATTTATTTATTTTTTAAATTTCCAACCTAAAACATTTAGGGTGGCTTGCGTAACATGTCATTTAACTCACCGTTATACAATATTAGTTAATTACAGTTAGCCTCTTAAATGGATTTATAATAAACGCATTTAGGGTCATCTTGCACGAGACATACAGTGCGCTGAATTAGTTAAACATAATTAGCGAGTCGATAAAGCAGTCCCGTTTCACATTTTGACGAGTTTCCTAACCCGAAAAGCCCGATAACTTATAGACTTATGCTTATAGTATAATATAATAAAACGTGCATAGTTGGATGTTATTGTTTGTTGTCTGTCAAAATCAATTGAATAACATGAAAATAGTGCAACTATCTACTGTTAGATACGAGTGAGAAATGTGGTAAAAGTGTTGATACCACGCTGACTCTTGATGTCTCTGTTCTCCTATATTCCCATAATTTTTATATATAATTTATATTTTTAAATAGTAATGAGTGACTTAACGTCTTTAGCGGCGCTAAATAGCCATCTTTGGCTATTTAACTTTGACAGATCATGAAACATATTTAGCAACTAATTTTTCTTTGTACAAGACGCTAATTTTGAAAGGGAATAAAAGCGTTCTTATGGGATGACTCTTTCCGACTCAAAGCTCTCCTCTCAAAATTTGTATTGAACGTTTGTCTCTCTTCTACACTCACTGTTAGTTTATCAGCGTGGTTTCTTATATTAACCTTATAGGTAAGTAAGTATAGTAGGTAAATCTTAACTTATAGTATACCATTAAAATATAATTTGGAGTAAAATTTTTAGGAGTACAAATTTATTATCAAAGCAACTGTCCGACCTTGTTACAACGTTCCGTGAACTTTACTCGAAAAGTTTAGGGTTAAATCAGATTATTTAAAGACCGCAAGAAATTAACTTTATGGTAAGTTAATTACTTTTTTCTTTCGACCTTAGAAATACGATCTGAATCTTTCTGAAGACAAATTTCCTAACTTTCTTACAAGTAGAAGTAGGTTGTGAAATGTTGTAAATAGCCGACTTTATCTTCATCGTCATGGCGGACTTCGAGAAACTTTGCTTTAGTAAGAACACTGTTACTATTTTAAATAAAATATCGTATTTCTACCGTAATAGAGGAGGAAAGACAAGATAGCAGACAATGAAAGAAAAAAGAGAAGCGGTTTTTTTTTCCAAACACCAATTTTATCGAAGGCGATATACTAAATTAAATACACTGCTTATGTCAGGCTATAATCGTAGTAATACCAACTACAGATTTAGATTGGTCGCTTAGATCCGAGACAGAACATTTAAAACATTAAACACTTTTTCACAAGACTATGAGGCTAACTAAATAATTCGATTAATTGACATTATTACCCAGAGAAAATAAATAAATAAACTTTTCTATAAAATATTTTTATATTACAAGGTAACTAAAAATATTCAAGTAATACTTCTTTTGGCGCATTTATTAGAGGATAAAATTGAGATCTACGCGTGCTAAGCTAAAACTCTATCCCTCTAATCCCTCTCTAGCAAAAGGAGAGAGAAACACTATACCCTTTCCATTTATTTATTTACTCGATGACAGCTTCTGTGAAAACTTGAACGAGCGTCTTTTTTACATTATATATGCTTTATTTTATAAAAATATGACGTTTAAACACGTACAAGGTTATACCAGAGTCGGAGAAACTGATAGGGATGGAGCTATATCGATAAACGTAACACGATAACAGACCCGATATTTTTTTACAAAATGTAAGAATCTAAACTACCGCCGGATACTTTTGTACAAATTTATTAACTAATATTATATTTCATTACAAGATGTTACACGTATTACTTCTTGATTGATAATGCCAACTTCTTCAAAATTTTCGAAGCTGTTGTAAAATAAGTAGGTATAGGTAAGTACTCGATTATGAAACGAAGTAATTATAACGATAGGTAATATTTATTTAATTATTTTAATCAAAATCTGATGAATCGTCACTGTCGTAATCGTAATAAATATATGCGATCAATATCATTACTTATTTGGTCACAACACTGCAGCTATCAAATTAGAACTGTCATCGAGAAAAAAAATATGGAAATAGTATAGTTGTTATTGCGCGCACCACGTCACGAAAGTGCGAAATGATGAAGTTAGCCCCTGAGGCTAATAATGTATATTCATTTTACTAACTTTATTTTTCTAATTACTATCATCATTACCTACACTTGTATAAAATTTATTTTCATATTTTTTGTGTATAAACAATATTTATATGCTATATAACATGCTAAATTTGTAGTCAAATAAATGAATTTATTATTATTATTTTATAACAATAATTTATATAAATTAAAATTTAAAAATGTATATTAATCAAATTAAATTATCATTGCATCAGCATCTTGTTGGCACGCAGAATAAACAAATTGAGTTACTTTGTTTTGTTACTCCAAAAAAGTATAACTTTAAACGGCAAACATAAATACACACAAGTTTTCTTTTTTGTTTCATAACTTCTGTAGTAAATTTTTTATCCGTAATTTTACTATACATTTATGTTTAATAAAGTTCTTTATACAGAAGTGAACAACCAAAGCACATTAAATACATAAATAAAAGGTTATAATCTGTTGTTATAAAGGTTGTTGTATTGAGTGCAATTGGTATTCACCAACAGACTGTTTTTCAGTTTGGCAATTTTAGACAAACATATATAATATTTTTTTGTATTTTGGAAAAAAAACTTACACACGTAGTTTCCGTATTTTACTATAGTCACCATAAATGCCACCATTCGCCCCTATATCATCAGTTATCTATCAGTGAAAGTCCCTTCAAAGTCGGTCCAACCGTTACGGAGATTACCCGGAACAAACAGACAGACAAAAATTTAAAAAATGGTTGTTTTATTATAGGTATCGTATATACTTTCATATGCATTTAGTAAAAAGCTGTTATTTTGCCATTACAAACAGACACTTCAATTTTATTAATTGCATAGATTGCAATTGCAATTTTATTAATACTATAATAAATTTATGTATGTACAAACAAAAAAATACTTTTTAAAATGTTGTATATATAATGAAAAAACGAAATCCATTTAGCATCACTTTGTTGTCTCTCTGTTTGTCTATACTTTTATCAAAGTTCATTTCTTGAGGTATTAAGTCGAAATTAATATCGAATATTAATCTCCGTACCACTTAGTACATAAAAAAAAACAACAAATTTCTGGAGTCACGTAATAAAGAGCTTTTAAATGACCCTGCATACTAAAAGTCTCACTCACTAGCCGATTGTCAAAACCTACAGGTTAACCTAAACATGTTTTCTGGGAACTTAGTCTTGTTCATTTATTGACCGCGTTCTGATTTTCTAGACATATGGTTTTTTGTAGCATTCCTTATCCAAAAATTATAGTTGTATTAAGTAACCAGCATGCATTAAATTGGAGGTGAAATAGATAAGAGTGATTGGACATATAGGGGCAGGTCATGAGGGACAACGCATGGGGGGAAATGTTATATGGACACTGACAAAGTTCATCAACGCTGTCAGAGGCATCACCGTCCGAAATCTGGTATGTTGTCGTTGAAGGTTGCGTTTCATTCTTCTCGCCAGTGACCAGTTTTTGTTTTGGTGGTTTCTGATTACAAGGTTTCTTTTATTCCAATGATTAAAGACTACCCATTTTAAGTTACAGATAGATAATTGATATTGAAAAGATTTTATAATTAGTATTTATTATATACTTCTCACATATTCTCGTTATCAACATTATTTGGAAGAGTTTTACACCACTACACGCAGTTATTGGTGGAACAAATTGTAGTAAATTTTCGTTTAATTCCGATAAATAATAAATACCCGGCCATAACTGACTTTTGTATGATAATAGTTTGAGCATAATTTTATTGTTACCATAATAATAATAATAACTTTATTTGACCATAACAAGATACAAAAATATGAGGCTTATTTCTAGGAAATACAATAGTTTTATTCTCAATTAATGAAACCTAGCGCCTGAACTAGGCCGAGCCTGTATCTCAAACGCTAGTCTCTTCCCGTGATATATTATTACATAGTAGGTACCTATATATGACATACCTAGTATAACACTGTTGTATCTTATTAACATTATCACAAATCTATAATTTAACACAAGCTTTTCTTATTTCGTAGTTAAATGGTCGTGTGTGAAATTACATCCCATATTTATTTATTTTTACCGCATTGTTTTTACCGGTTAAACTTGATTAATGCTATAAGAACAAAAATAATGATAAAACTATATACATATATTATATCCTTATACTTGACAATCTTTAATTATTTATTTATTTGTAATAATTTGATATTACCTTTAAAAAAGGTAAATAGCAAGCTAAAGGCTCAAGGACTATAAAATCAATAATAATAACAAATTGGAAATAAAGGTACAAACCTTCTCACAATATAAAAGGAGTTAAAGTAACAGAACATGTATTTTACAGTTAATAAAATTGTCGCCTACATCGATTACGATGGAGAAGATGGATTTCACGGCATCTGGCCCCTACGCCTGTGAGATTGCACTTGATTCACCGCTCTATTCGAAAATATCGAAAGTGCATGAAATTACTGTTATTGGTAAGTACTTGTTTTCATTTTGAAATTAATTAGCGATGAATACGGCTCCATAAAAAGTACTAAATACCAAAAATTGCATAATCAATTTTATGGATATTTTCAATGTCTTTTTATTTGAATTTGTCTTTATAAAATACTAAGTTCTATTTGCGACGTCGTTCTCGTTGTATACAAAATGAAACGATTCACGCGCCACCTATTTTAAAATAATGTACCTAGTCATTCAGAAACCTTTGCATACATAGGTGACAAGTAAAGGAACGTAAATTTTGAATCGACTTAAAAAAAAATTATGTTACTCAATGCGAATGTGTTTTTTTTTTTGTGTTTTTAACCATAACTTGTCTAAGTACCTATTTGGATGATTCTTTTTTTGTTGCATAGGGGATACCTCAAGGGTGGTTGTATTTTAATTTCACTGGCTTTGGAACTTCAACTTTGAAGATACATCCAGGAACTCTTCAAAATCATTGAAGTTGTTTTTTTTTTAAATTGTCTCGTTTTACAAGCTTTTATTTAACTTGCCTTGATAGTATGGGTCATCATATCTTCCAACTAAATTTTAAAACGGTAATTCCCAACCGGTTGGGCTGAAATTTTACATACAGTTTTAATTTGAATTCTAAATTCAATATAATGATCCCCCAAAGATGGCGGATTAGCTATTTTTATGTACGCACATGTCATGGGTCTCAAACAAAAGAGTTTGCTGAGAAAAATACAAATAAAATTATTAATAAAAAAATCTTTCCAAAACCAAGCTTTTAAAATATTTCAGTTATACCAAAATGAAAATAATAATTTTATGCTAGGGCTGAACCGATTGTTATTTATATCGTTGAATAAATTATACCTAATATACTGTTACAATGCGCGTGGGGACAATGTTGATATATTTATGGATTCTCATTCGGTTTTCAAGAGTAACATAGTAGGGTTGTTGAGAGATAGCAAAGGACGTGCAAACTTTGATCTTGTGGGTTAATAATGGCGAGTTATTTATTAGTATTTTTGATTATTTATTTTTGTTTCGACATAAATGATTTATATTCTTTTCTTTGACATTTTTTAAATATACATTTGACATTGACGATTAATTACATTACACCTTTTAAATTTGTTATTACTTAATTAATTTGACATATTTCTAATAATTTCGTTTTGCCTCAATTTTCTTTTTTTTTTACCTTTTTTATATCGGTTTCAAATATTTATATCTACAAGTGCATCTTGGGTTAACAATGGCAAGTTACATGGGTCTAGTGTTCTTACTTGTTTAATTTTGTTGAAATTTAATGATTTATATTCTTTTTCTTTGTCATTTTTATATGTATTTGATTTTGAAGATTTTTATTACATATTTTTTTATACTTACCTAGTTAATTAATATAATCTGTAATAATTCTGCGTTATCTGTAAATATTCGAAATTACTATGAATGACTAACTAACTAGTGCATGTTGTGATTACCTTAAAAGGCCTAACACATTCAATCCTTGAAAATGATTTTTTTTTTGTAATTGTGTTTAATGCACATTAGTGATCACACGTGCAGTCTAAATAAATAAAAAAATACATGGAATATTTTTTAAACTTGTAGCATATATCAAAATTGGAAAATGGGGAATTTAAACTAAATACATTTCTTGCGCGATAATAAAATTACCTTTAGGAATAATATTCTTTATAGAGCCCTTGAATAAAATTAGTATTTAATTTTAGTACAAATAAAATAATGATTAAAAAATTTAAAAGTTTATACATGTTTATTATGAATGAATTTATACATTTGAAGTCCGTTTTTAGTAATAAAAAATAACCTTACATCAATAAACGTTAATTAGTGGGTAGCAAAATGACGAATTTATAAAATAACGATGACTATAAAATATTTACCAAACTTCATAGAATAAAAATATATTTTATTTATTCATGAATACAAGCATAAGATACTCGAATAAATAAATTCTGATATGTAACATTTGCATTTAGAGCAATGAAAGATAAAATATAGCTTATGGATATAATATGAAAGATAAACAATGAATATTGACATATATGATATTCTGGGGGGTCTAAGTTCAATGGTACTTGTCGGAATAGTATTCGCAGCATTATTTAATTTAATTTAATGTATTTATAACACAAATTATATATAAGTTTTATAATAGCTTTATCCACTCCTTCTCCTTATAAACTTTAACCATGCCAAATTATATACTTCCTCCATGCGCACAATATATTTTAAAAAAGGAGTGCAAAGTGTTCTCTTCACGTATTAATATATATATTTATTTTAATGAAGTAAGAGAATGTTGATCTTAACATAAAATAATTATTAAAAACCTTTTAGTTTATTTTGAGCTATATAAGTAATAAATATATTATTTAGAATATAGTCAACAATTTGTGTTTACAAAAAAAATTATTAATATTTGACTGTACGGACTTTTAGATTTATTTCTTTCTGAAACAGAACTAGTAATTGTTCACCGTTTCTCTATAATAGTTATTGTAACACCAGCTACAATTTTTCTAAAATGCTCTTCAGACTTAGTCGTTGTAGAATCTTTTATTACAGTACTTAACATTATACGAACATTTGAGTCGATCTCTCGACTTAATGTGATCCACATATTATGATTTTAGGCGTACCATATTGTAAATCCTTTGGTTAATGTAGGCTTTTGTTATGTTAACTTAAAGGAAATACGGAAATACAGAACATATGCAGAATAAGTATTCACAGCAATGTATTGAAGTGACGCTGTGCGCCTCAACGCTCTAATAGAGTAAGAGCGAGATAAAAGTGCAACTGGAACTGATTATACCTAAGATGAAAAACAGACAAAATAATAATTTTGTATTTCCCTGTTTCCTTCAAAACTAGAGAGATAAAACAAAGGAACACGTTTATACGGACTAAACAGAGTTGGAATTTTCTCTTTAGTATTTTCTATTAATGCACGGAAGGTCCGATCCAGGCTATGTTAGATGTAGCCCAATAATAATGGTACAGATGTCGCTAAAAGTTGGTATATCAAAAAAACTGGTACGAAATAGCAAAACTACCAGGGGTTTCGTACTGTCGTCTTCACCTGGAGACCTTGTGGCGACATCTACATAGCGACACATAGTGACATCTATCGAGCCACATAAGACGCATCCAACTATCCTACATTGCGCTATAGAAATTAACTCAATCGTTGAGTATATATACAAGAACCCGACTACAACCGTTGGGCAGCTGCCCGCCAGACATAACACCCGTCTGGTCGGAGGATCCTCCCTTTTCAATAGCTCATCTACAACCTTTTTGTTTTTTAGCTCCTTAATGAATGAAACAACAGGGGTCCTGATCGATAATGAAAAGATGGTTATATTGCGTATCAGGGAAATGTTTACAGGGTACGAGACCCTGAAACCTGACCGATCATACAATAAACCTTTACTAATCATCAGACAACGCACTACCAGTTGCATGAAAATTTTCTTTCTTACATTATGGAGGTTAGAAGTGAGAAGATCCATCTTTTAAGGGGGACAGGTTGAAATAATGTCCAGCTGTACGCAGCAAATTACAATTAAAAACCCCAACAAAATGACTCTAGCCTAGCAAGAGAGAATGATACTTTTTATTTTGATAGTTAGTTGATAGATAGAGAGATAGTTTGATAAATTTTATAGTTTTTACTGTTGTAGAACTTAAAAAAATAAGTGAACAATAATGGGAAAGTTAGTTGAATGAAAGTTATCTATGTGGGTGAAAATTAAAGACTTAGAACTTTTGGATCATACTTTAATATTTACACACTTGCTACCGTGGCGAAATCCTAATTTAATGCTTTTCAACGGACACTTTTTCATACAAAGAAATGGTTCTTCAGGACTCTACCCTACATTTACATAAAATAACTCAGTCCCATACGGAACACCGTATATATGCGTGAATAGCTTAGTATATTACAACGTAAATTAACGGGCAGCTGCGCAGCTACCGTGCCTTGTGCATGTGAGCTCGGACGATTATGCACGGTCACAATGTCGTGCGAAAGCTTCTGTTGTCTGCAATAAATAAAATTATTGGACAATAACCGAACTGTTTATAAGGAAACCGTATAATTATATTAAATATCATTTTTCGGTAAAATTCAGTCGTATTTAACGTGTAAACAATCTAACAGCTATCATGTTATTTAAACAATTTGTTAATATAATATGACACCTTTCATACGTTAGTTGAATATATTTCTTCTGATAACGAAATCATTTTTTCAAGTATCGGGTAACATAAGCTTCGGAAACGTTTGAATCACTGATTTTGATAAAGAATTAAGGGAGATAAGGCGTTGTCACAAAGGTAACACTTTTGAGAAATAATTTAGCATTATGGTCATAATCTCTATGGATGTTAAGTGACGATGTGACCCAATATGGTAACACGCTTAACCTAGTGTGGGGAACTGGCCCTCAAAAGGAGCAGCTTGAGGGTGATAGCTAGTCAGATGGGCATTATTAAATGCCCTACAATAATAGTGTTATTACAGGGTTTCACCACGATGTTTTTCTTCACCAAAGGCTCAGGCTCATTGCACGGATTGGTATTCATGTCGATAGATTGGTTGATCTAAAATGTATCCAAAGGGAAATAATTTTTAAGTAAATTGTTACAGTTCGCCAAAAATACCGTCCGAAGATAAAAATAAAACACAAACAGCAGTCATCCAGCGATCATTTGGAAGCGACCTGTCAGAGCGCCCCTGCGCACCCCGCACCTCACCTCACCTGGTTTATAAATAATATGAAGGTACGCTGCATGAATATTTAATGTCGTAGTTTATTCAGAAATTGTACTACTGTCTTCACATTGAGCACGATTTTCATTACATGAAGAAATTACATCCTTTGTGTGCTGAATGTTATTTCGTAACTAATTTACATTAGTTGTAACAATTGTTTTTTATTCACTTAATGATAAACGAAATATATTACTATACATTATTTTGGCTGTGAGTCGACTTTTATTTTCGTTACTTCCTCGTTAGCCTAGTGGTCGTAAGCGCGACTGCTATAATCGAGGTCCTGGGTTCGATTCCCAGGTAGAGCAAATTGTTATTGGGGTTTTCTATGAAATTCTCAGTAGCAGCTCGGAGTTTGGCTTTGTGCCCGATTAATGGCAATAGGCTCGCCCCCTATTACATGGGACCTAAAAAACATACACGGCGAACTGTGGGTATACGTTAGGACACCTCTGCCTAACCATTCGGGGATACAGGCGTGATGGTATGTAATGTGATTTTATAATAATTGTTTTTGTGATAATTATTGACCTTTGACTTTTCTTTGAACAGGGTGTGTTGCTAGTTGGGTCTAGATAACCTATAGCACTACGGGACTCAATAATAACCCTTCCCATGATTCGATAACTGCTTGTCAATACGTTGAAAAATTCGTTATATTACGCTGTCACTGCCCAACCTTAAATCGTGTCCGGCGGACATAAAATTCAAAGTATTCGTACCGTGCATTTGTAACCTATTATATTATGTATACATAGGTTCGAGGTTTCCATATAATGACCTATTAATTTGCAATTTAACTAAGTTTGTAGGAATTCTACCGTTCTAAGTATAAAAGCTTTGATTGCGGTCAGATATTCAGCCACGCAAGCTTATCAAAAAAATGATAAATACTACTGGTTGCATCCAGGAACTAATTAGCAAAAATTCTTTCATTTTAATGTCTTTATTAAAGATTTTCTTTTGTTGATATTCATAATAGCAGTTGATGTGGAAGTCCACGTATATTGATACTCAATCTACGCCTGAATTAGCAGCAGCTTTCGACGTTAGTGTCAAAACAATATTGGTCTATTTGCGTCAAATTGGCAAGGTAAAAAACCTTGACAAATGGATGCCTCACGAACTCAATGATCGCCAGCGCGAAGTACGCGTCGAGACGTGCCTTGCACTGCTCAACAGACACACAAATGAAGGAATTTTGAACCGCATTGTTACCTGCGATGAAAAATGGATTCTGTTTGATAACCGCAAGCGCTCAGCAAGTTGGTTGGATCCTGGTTCAGCACCTAAACAATGCCCTAAACGAAAACTTACCCCTAGAAAAGTGATGGTCTCTGTTTGGTGGTCTAGCGCCGGTGTGATTCATCGCAGCTTCTTACCAAAGGGGGTGAGCATTACTGCAGATGTGTACTGTGAAGAACTGAACACAATGATGGAGAAGCTGGCACATCTCCAACCAGCATTGGTCAATCGCTCGTCTCCGCTGCTCCTGCACGACAACGCGCGACCTCATACTGCACAGCAGACGGTCTCCAAGTTGCAAGAACTGGGGTGGGAAGTTCTCCGTCATCCGCCCTACTCACCAGACCTTGCGCCTACAGACTACTACTTTTTCCAGAATTTGGATAACTCCTTGGCGGGAAAAAAAATCAATACCCGAGAGGCAGTACAAAATGCCTTTGAAGAATTTGTTGCCTCCCGTCCAGCTGATTTCTTTAAGAAGGGCATCAATAAACTGCCACTGCGCTGGCAAAGATGCATTGATTGCATGGGTGATCACTTCGATTAATACAAATAAAAAATACATGAAAAAAATTCGTTTAAATTTTTTCATACAAAACGGAAATTTCATAGGTAAAGACTAATATATATAGGTACATATATACAAGAATTACTCACTTAATAGCATTAGGTAGTATGTTCTTCAATAAGACGTGCTGGTAGATGATGCCGGCCCTTGTAACATGAAGTTATATTAACATACCATCACGCCTATATCCCCGAAGGGTTGGGCAGAGGTGTAGTAATGTACATCCACACTTCGCCGGGTATGTTCTTAGGTCCCATGTAATAGGGGGCGAGCTTATTGCCATTAATTGAGCACGAAACCAAACTCCGAGCAGTTACTGAGAATTTCATAGAAAAACCCATTAACACTTTGCTCGACCTGGGAATCTAACCCACGACTTCGAGCTTAGTAGTCGCCCTTACGATCACTAAGGAGTCTAATGAGACAGTTCTGTGGCAATATCATATTTCTTTAATTTTTCATCAAAACTAATGATACAAATGATTCCACGCTATTAGCGAATAGACAAATAATCTAAAATTAATGTTTTCGTTATAATAATTCATCATCTATTAGCAATTTGTTTAACTACTCGTAAAATGATAGCTCTTAGTTAGATTGTTTATTTTCTACTAGCTGTATCCCACGGTTTCACCGATGTTAATTTTATCTGTCATACACCGCGCCGCCAACGCAACCGTGTAGCCTAACATAAATGTTCTCTCTAACCCGTAAGTACAAATTAATTTAATTTTTCATTATCTCCTACACTATGTGTCCTAATTATATGCTAAAAAAGGGCAAAATTTTTACTTCATGAAAATATATTTATGATTAAAGATTAATATGCCATGCAAATTCATTTTAATCTTCAACAAAAACAATCGCAAAATACCTTATTGTGGCTTATGTATAAGAGATAAGTATATGCTTTCGTGGTTTTTTTTTTTAGATATACAAGCACTAATATTTTAGTAGAACATTGCACTTACGGTAACGCCAGCACACGCGGATAAAGCAATTTGGGAGGGCTACCACTTCCGACTTACTTAACAAACGTGAATCTGGCTATCATATACAGAAAAGAATTTTTGTAATCCGAGTGGTAGTTTCAGAGATTAGCATGTTTAAACAAACAAACAAAAAACTATTCCGCTTTTATTTATTATTAGTATTAGTATGGATAATGTGTACCTTATTCGAAAGGGTCAGCTAATATTGTTTAACAATAGAAACTTTTTATTTTAATTTGACGAATTCTTCTTTATTTGCGATATATAATATACAGGTAGACGAGCGTCTGACTATACCTCATGGGACAGTGAATGTACATCGTCACCACCACGGCATGCCGCTCGCGATTACCAACTCCTCGCTCCGATTCCCCCTAACCAATCTGCAGCTGTTCCCGAACCAGACAGTTGATGTTACCTGCCTCGGCACCATACCCACCTACGCGAGTGTTGAAGAAGGTTTCGCAGACGTCCAAAATCAAACCGTTACTGGTATGTATGGCTTACATTTAATTACAAAACACTTAAATAATTGCTTAGTAACGATGGTTGAAGTTGGTAGTATACGGTGAACGTAGCAAAGACTCAAAGACAACAAAATGTTTATTTCAAAGGCAGTCCGAAAAACGGACAATAAGCTTTGTGTCAGCCTAGAGGTAGCAAACCTTTTTTGTTGTGGTTCAATAATTAAGTTCAAAGTTCGTATCAATGTCGAAAATAAAATAAAATTAGTGAACATTTTTATTTATTATAATACATATGTACACGTAAATGATGTTTCGATTATTTATTTTCTATGTCCTGTTTTCATACAGAAAGTCGATGAAGGAGAAAGAAAACGTGTTTAGTGCATCTCTAAGATCAATTTACATTTAATTAAATTCAATCAATCAGTTTTACTGTAGCTATCTGATGATGAACACGTAAAACAGTCATTTATATAATACAAAATTAAAACAATAAAAAAAGAAATGTATGGAGAGCGATATGTATCGTTTTTTATCGACACAAACATAATATAGCATGTGTCATTGTCCGTTTTCCGCCTCTAACAATAATAACCATCTATAAAAGCTCGGCTACAAAGCTATCGATCGAAGTAACAGGATACCGAATTTGGAATCATTAGACATGTGAAATTCGTTAAAATCTCATCATCAACTAAAAAATAGTTTATGATCTGCAAATGACTAAACGATGTTTTAAATCATAGTTAAAACACAAATGATCAAGAAATCTTTCGAATAAAAATAAATCAAAATTGGTTCATCAGTTTGGAAGTTACGCTGCTACAGACAGACACACTGACTAAAAGATCGTAGGACTCTATATTAAAAGTTTTAATTTTATTTGTAATTTACAACATATATTTTTAAATATTCGATGAGCGTAATAAGTTATTTAAGATTTAATTTATTCGGAATACCTACTTTTAGCACCCATTGATATGAACAGAGACTGACATCATGGCCAGAATTAATTTTATAAAGTGTAATTGTAATATTTCTTAAAAACCAATAAATCTATAATATGAGAAACACGAGCAAGTATACAAAACATTATTTTTCTATTGGGTAAATAATTGAAATCATATTGATACAAAACATATTTAGATAATAAAGAACTTAATCTAACAATTAATCCCCACCATGACCAACTTTGTAAATAATCTAATTATTATTAAATGCCATACTCTAAAACAATCTGAGTAGAATAATCGTAGACTTTAGAAGTTCTCCCAACTTTAGTTTTTAAACCTATGTAATGTTAGTATAAAAATTGTACTTTGTTCTAGTGAAAGTGGTCCGTCTTGAGCCAGCGCCTACTCAACTACCTGTGAAAATTGTTAGTTCTGAGCTCAACACATCCAGTCGTTGTGAGACACCAAGTATACTAGTTTTGTTAATTATATGTGTGCGCCATTATTCGTTCTAAGCAGACGGTTTGTTATAAACAGGGTTTTAATGAGTTACCTACTTTTCTAAGAATTACTTACGAGCAGTTTCGAAAAAAACTCTTTGCTTTTTGTGCTCATTTTATCGTGTAATTTTCGAAATTACAAATTTACAAAGACTCAAACTTCTGAAAACATTTTCAAGGAGCTTGAAAATCAATGTTTAAATAATGATAATTTTGTTAATGTAAAGGATAATACGTCTAGTATTACAAATTGGTTTTGTAAACAGAATGATTCGATTTTAAATAAAGGTAATTGAAATCCGAATACAATAGACATTTTAAGCGGGTTCCTTTATAATAAAAGCCTGAGGTCGGGGTTACATTAATAATATAAGTCGTGAACGTGAAAATTATTTACTTTAATAGGTCGACCCGTAGTAACCTGCCAAAAGTTTATTATTCGGGTACAGAAACTAAGCTTTACTATAAAAACTAATATGATAATATCGTTTTTTGGAAATTTTATAAGTGTTTCTTTTTTATTTTAACACGTAGGTACATATATTTATACATGAATGAATACATATTTACATGTGTATGTACCTTGAGCGAAAATATTGATATCACGATCTTTAAAAAAATACTCATCTTTTTTCATTCAGAAAATATCTTTTTAAGATATTTAGGATAAAATTTAGTTTTATTACCATATGGCTGTACGACCGGGTTGGGACCACCATACATATGGTATAAACCTCGTCATAATGATTCGTTTAAGCTAGTCGGGTTTCTCATTTATCGGGGACCGCCAGTGTTTTTGGACTGTACTGTGTTTACCATCAAACATAGGTATATCAGACAACTAAGCCGTGTACTAAAGTAATTAGACGTCAAATTCTCCATACAAAAGATGTCATCTACGTTGACACTTCTTTTTTTAAATCGATATATCAACATTTTCACGTGTTTTCAATTGGTTAAAACTTCATTTTAAGTTTGTGAAACGTGTAACGATGTACCATTAACCCATTTTTAGTTAAAGGACATTGAAGATTGTAAAACCTTTATGTTCAGCAAATAATCTTATCTACATAATTATTGTAAAATATAAGTTTGGATTTCAAAGACAAGTAATTTTAGTACATTTCATTATTATGTAATTATATAATAAAAGACAAATACAATGTTCCAATTTTGTGAAACTTTTAATCGTAATAATGAAAACGCTTTTTGGCTTATCTTTTACACAGTAACAATTTACTTAAGTATGCGCAATGATGAGACTGAAATTAGAAAGTTAGAGAAATAAAACACCCGAACCTTCTAAATGCTAGAAGTCCCACGAATATCCATTAGTAGATTATAACTGAGGATGGCAGTGAAGCAAACAAAATCTTTGCACTTACTTGATGTAATGAAAAATGTAAATATGGTATACAATTAAGTGTAAAGAAGATAAAAGCATTTAACATCATTGGTAACGAAAAATAAAAACACAGGTAATTTAAATTAACAATTAAAATTCACTCACTCACTTCGGCAAAGTACCCTTCAAGATCTGTTAGAATATAATCAATTATTGTCTTTTGCAATAAATATTTGCATTTTCCTTTAACGCCTGTTAATTTCAGAAATGTTTATAGATCACTGACCCCCATTGTTCTTTGATTACAGCCTACTCACCACTGAGTATAATAGTACAGTCATTTGGAAGAATATTTCTCCATAAATAATGTTTCCTCCTATTTTTCCATAAATAAGACTAATATTTCAGTTTAGTTCAGAATCCAATTTTTTATCGCCCATAGGTTACGTTCTGGAACATGGCCCCGAATTAATTTAGCTGTCCGATGAAAAAAAACTACATTCATCTAAATGAAAAAAATGCGATAAAGTTGAAAATATGCATCAAGTATAAATGGAACGAGTTCGGAAAAAAAAAAGTGGAAGGTCTTGTACAGCGCGGCGCCTTGTTCTCAATGTGTGGCATCAGGGTTCCTTCTATGATATATTGTCAAAACCTGTCCGTGTTGACGCTCTTTAAGTATAAAACTTGATTGCTAGTTGCTTCAAATAAATAACGAGATAACAATTAGGCGGACGTAACCCTACGGGTTATAAAGGCAAAAATTTTTTTTGCCATAATTAATTAAATCTCAGAACATTGTGTGTGGTGAATTTAATGCCAAACCAACTAAAATGATCCCCGCTGTCTCTTTCGTGCAATTTAAAATCACAGCGGACTTAAATGAAATTGATAAATAAAATTTTAAAATGTAAAATGCTATTCTTAAATTAAATTATCAAAATATTCGAATAAACCTACTAAATAATTTAAAAAATCTACATAATTTCATTCGTTTTTAATTTTTGTTTGTTTTAACTAATTATAGTTTTTATAGTTGTTTATAAACAAATATTTTACTAATATTGTTATATAAGAATACAAAAAGAAAAGCTATAATTAATAGCCAAAAATAAATTATGTAAACATATTAATAATGCCAATATGTCAATGCATTGCTGAGTTAACATATATATATTCAACATATATAGAACAACAATTTCTCGATAAAATGCTTATTTAGAATAAATTATAAAATTATATACATTTTGTGAGTTCTAAAAGAATACAAAAATAAATAAGAAAGCACAATCACGACAAAAGAAAATTTACTTTAACTATAATGATATATTTTTTCATTCATAAAACCAACTTTTTATGTGTTTTGAATATTTACAACTAATAAATACCTTTATTTGAGTACCAAAAACAATTTAAACTTATGCGGCATCTTCTCAAAGAATGGGGAAATAACTAAAAAAATATTTTCTCAATAATCATGATAAATACTTTAGTATCGTTGTAGCTTATGGGAGAGAAAAAGCTGTTTTGCTAGGTATCTTTTTTTATGATCCGAGTTTACGATGTATTGCTATACAATATTATATTATCCTTGACTTTTATGTGTAGCAGGAGTATTGTGCGAGGGTTCTATTCTTTTGATCAAAAAAATATATATGTATTAGGAGCAATTGTGTAACAAAACATATCATGTTTAGGAGTGAGGATCTATTTGTAAATAATGTTTAAATGCTAACAACTTGAAGAGGCTTCAAAACGGAATGTTTTATTTAATCAATGTATAATTAATATAATAGTAACATGTCTTAAGTGTTACTGTAAACTGTACAGGCATATTAGATAGACAAAAAACATGTTTTTCGTTGTATTTCGATGTGTGTATGTAGCGGCAAAAGCTTAATGCATAATATAGGTAGATATATAAAATGATGTATCGTGTCATAGTTTGTAAGAATTGGATAAAATGTTATAGAAATTTAATTATTAATATTTTTTGTTTAAAAACTAGTTTATATGTATTATTATATATACCTAGTTATACATAATATAAATTAATGAAGTCAAAAATGCTGAAATACATACGTTCTATAATAATATTTATCTAAAACTAAACATTTTTTATGGAAAAATTGTTTGTTGCATTTGTTTTAGAAGGTTTTATAGTTTTAATACATGTTATTAGGTATGTTTTTCGTAAAATGTGTCTGATTAATAAACAATATAAAGGCTACACAAAATATAACTGTTGAATCTACATTTTATTGAGAAGTTTCGATATCAAACTAATTTTTGTAGTACAGCTTCTTTAAGAATATTTATTTGAAAGACGAGAATCGCAATATGAACTGTTTAGATTCCCGGTTTTCATATCACTCTGGTAGGCGTAACTTAATTGTGAAGAAAAAATTAACACGGGTTGGGATAGTAAATGTTTTTGGACATCTTGTTATATACACTACCTACCTAATTTAATTTAAAATACTAATTTAAAGAATGTTGTTTGCGGACAGAATGGAATATAAATAACGATTATTTTTTTGAAAACAAAAAAATCAAAAAGTCGACGGAAAATCCATTGCGACTAATTTAATTTTTTTTTTTATTACTGATAATTCCAGTTTCATTGGAAAGTAATGTCTTTCTTTGACTTCCATTATTCCATGATAAGGTGTATTCCAGTATAAAGTAATCTAAACGCAGCGAAATAGAATCAGGGCTAACTTTTGTTAACAACTTTCCTTTAAAGCTTGTACCTAAGCTTCAAAGTGCACGACGTTGTACTATTTGTATTCCTCGGTTGTAGCTAAGGTAATAAAACCTACTTTGTTTTCATCGTGTGAATTTAGCAACTATAGTCAGCCAGGCTTTAAGTCACATTGTTTATTTTCTATTGCTTCCAATTCTACGTTAATACTTAATACAATTATCGTAAATTAAAAATACAGCTTCTTAAATAATTTGTATGTATGTATTATTATGGGTAAATTCACGTATCCATTTACTATTACTGATTTAGTTTGTCAAAGAGGAAAAAAAAAAATTGATAATACTAATTGATACATTTTTACAAATATGGATGTGGAAAAAAATCATTTACCTACTAAAAATAAAAGTTGACAAATTTAATTTATTTCCGTAAAACAATGGCTAAGTTGTGGGTTGGCTCTGGGTTGTAATTGTTCCTTAAGGTCAATCGAACAGGGCTTTTGGAATACCACAGAATTGGTCAGAACCAATCTGTTTTTCCGCAGCTCCGGCTCTTGCAAGTTCGTCCGCAGACTCGTTGCCTGGAACTCCTGCATGCCCCGGGACCCATCGCAGAAGTAACAATTACAATGAATTGGAAATTATAAATAAATTATTGCAATTCAATTTGATGTTAGTTTAATTGATAATTTTATTGTAAAGATATTCAAACATAATGGATATGACAAAAGTTGCATCACATCGATACCTACACTGTTTAAAGTTTTAATGAAATAGAAAGCATTTTCCAGAACATAAAATTTATGAAATTGGGAATTAATTTGAATTAACAGCATTGATTAAAGTGAGGTTATGTGCACAAACAATTATTGTTTCGAAATGTTTTTTGTTTTCGTGACATGCCAGTCATATCGTTCTGAAATCAATTTTTTTTTTAATTTGTCAACATTATAGATTATTCCGTCAAAATGTTACTCACTGCCAAGGTAAGTCGAGATCCATATAAAAATAAAGTAATAAAAACAAGAACCTTCATATTTTTCATATACGTAGGGTTGTTACCCGTATTATTTAATTGTACTATTATATACTGGTAAGAAACAAAATCCCAAAGGGAAACTTTGCTAAGGCAAAATAAGTTTTAAAAAGATTTATAGTTTTTTTTCGATTATTTATGAAAATTCGAAGTTTTCACAAATTTCTCAAAATATATTTAGTGATAGTGATTTTCCATCTAAAAAGGTAGCAACCCTGAGTTCACTACAATAATATCTACTAGATACGGCAACAAACGTGATAGATATCGAAATATCAACTGTATTCTATATATATATGTATATATATATCGACGATGTAATTCATGCAGGCTATCGATGTCTTCCTTATTGCTATACACTCTTTTATAAACTTTAAGTATATTATTATAGTAAGTTAGATTTTATATTGTTAGTTAATTAATTATTACGTAAATCGATGTGTAATTTATAAAACTATTGGAGTCGTTTATTGTTTTATTTGCGTGCTGTATTGCTTACGTGTGGTCGCTTTGACAGTGGAATTCAACAGTCAATTATTTATGATTAATTAATTCAAACACGTTGATTATTTAATTTAACACGTTGGCTGCCCCTCTCCCTAATTACTTATTTCCCATAACTACACAAGAGCAAAGAAAGCGATACCAGAAATCGCTAAATAAAATTCAGATTAAAGTTTCATTATTAGGTTTTCCTTCGCCGAAAACTCGTTCTTATTTTAGGAAAACAAACTAAACATCGATCTAATCTCAACTTACAATTTAAAATCAATTTTAATTTTCGCGTAATATTTTTGTTAGTTTATTACGAATTCATTTTTCCATTCAAAATTAAAACCTACTTAATTATATATAATATTTACGTTTTATTTTAATATAAAAGATGAAAACGGGTAAAGAATTTTCATTGTATATTAACCGCCATTATCAAAAAATTCAAACTTTTTTCACTCCTTAGTCAGCCAACGTATTAAATAACAATTTATTACTTATATAGATGATGTAATTCGTAGATTAAAACGTGTTAACATTCGTAGGCTAAGAAGTAACATTAGATTTTTTATTTATTTAAGATTTAGAAAAAATGTGGTCGGCGTTTAGTCCATACGATTACCACCGTATTCCTTTGTTTTATTCCCGAATAATGGCTGTGGATTGTAGAGCAAATTCTTTTACACTATTACAATTTTTATAATATACCCCTATCATGTTCTTATGTTTTGATTTTTTCCATAAATTAATTTTTATAAAAAATATAATAAATACATTTTAAAACATGTTTTTATTCGATATTTCAGTAATTTTAAAGGCTTGTAACGCGCAACAAGTTTATTTAGATTAGAATCCACATTCTCCCTTTTTTGTTTGCATCACAAACTTTTAAAATTATTAAAATATTGTTTATAAGATTGTTATTAAAAAGTTTTTTATTAATCTTTTTTTCTTATTCTTCTCAGCAAACTCTTCTAATTGATATACCCATATCATGAGAGTGCATAAAATATAACTGGTATCTTTGGGAGTCCGCTATAATGGATTAAGAATAACTTCATTTAACTAACCATGTATTGTCATCCAAATTAAACGTGTATGAAAAATTTTAGCTCAATCGGTTGGGGATATATGTTATAAAATTTAGTACCTACCAAGATTTGACCCATACTAACAAGACAAGTTTAAAAAAGCTTATAAGACTAGGAGCCTTCTAAAATTGCCTATTTAAACCGCCTTAACCAAAAAATTTAATAAAAACATATGTATAGCCAAAATATTCCTATTCTCTCCTTATTAAAAAAAAAAAATCAGTCCAATTTTAGAGAAGGAAACAAGGGAATACGAAATAATGATGTAATAATTAGTTCTAGCTGCAGACTTCTCTCTCGCGGTCTATTCGATCAATCGAGTACAGTGCGCGACAGCAATGGGTTTCTGTTATAGGGGTTATTTCACGTTACGATCTACCGAAACCGATTCTCGGGGGTCGGTATTGGCTCGATTCCGCAGCCTTAACCCCCGGGCCCAAAATCGGATACGATCAACCTGCCGTGTAATAACCGCTTATAACGTAATCTTGAAATGTCTTGCCGGCCGCGTTTCAAAATTAGTAAAATTTAGTCTCATTTGACTACCCATGTTTATGATTTAAAAAAACATCTACATAGGTTGTCTGATTGTAGTTAATATTAATTATTGTATATTAATTAATGTTTACAATATAAGGCATGTCTCAATGTAAACAGTCTGTTGTGCTGAATTTGTATGAGAATATCTAAATATTTACAAAATGAAATTTTATCTCTTTATAATATAAATGTATTACACGTTTAATTTACAAATAAGTGTTTGTTTTTATTCACAAAAACTGTGATATTATAACCAATGAACCCGCTTTACGGAAACAAATTAATTTTATACAACAAATAACAGTGATAACAAAAAATTTATGATAATATCGATTTACAATTATTCTTAGACGTGTAAGAAAACCCACGTAGCTCTTAAAATATACGCCTTTTCACCGCTGGTGATTTATCAAAAAAAAATTTTTTTAAGTAAGCTACAGATAAGGCCTATAGAACTAGTCATAAAATGTGACCATTTATTTTTTACTGGATTGACTGGAATCGAACCCGTAACTTTCGTGGTGTTAATAAAAGGACCCGATAAGTAAACAAGTTATCTGAACTTTAACGTTATCTACATTGTATCCGTAGATGTCGATTGAAATATTATGCTCAAGGTTTGGTTCAGTGTTAAAATATTTAGTACCTTAATAGATAATTTAAAACAAAACAAAATTGACATACTTTAAACTTATACCATCAGAAGGCACTTGTGAACGTTAAAACACTACCACCGGTTTGGAAAACAACCCAGTCATCGAAAAGACCCGGCAAGAAACACGATCAACCCCATAAGTTTACGTAGGTATTTAGCAAGATAACAGCAATAGTAGAAATTGCTTAATATTTGCTTTGAATATGCAACTATTAACGCAACAACTACGCTATGTAGTTGAGTACGTTAATATCGGAATGGTCGCTGTTGGAGAGCACTGATTGACTGATGCTGCCCGGGAAAACGCTACGTTACCTTGTTCCGTAGTTAAATATTCCTGAAATACATACTTATTTAATTATTTTTTATTATAGATTTAGTGTAGTGGCCACAATCTTACCTGATCTAAAATGACGATGTGGCCCAAGAATACCACGCTAAGCCTTGTGGAAGACCGGTTCTCAAGTGCAGCTGCCGAAACATGGCTATTGGTGTTTAATGACAGATTTTCAATTTGAAGGTGGTAGCTAGCAAGGCGGACATTAGAAAAAGTCTTCCCACCATGCTATGGTTTCATCTTGATATTTTCCTTCACCGAACGTTGCTCATTGCAGGAATTCGAACTTACGTCGATAGGCTCGTAGTCCGTACAAGCTCCAACCTGAGCCATTATTACTTATATTATTTCTTATTTAATTGCATAAGTAATTTTGTTGCATTTTGGGATTAAAAATTAATTACTTTCGGATTTATTACTTAACTTTTGTTACAAGACCTTCCTTCGTGCCAAATTTCAGGACTATAAGTCTGCGGTAAGTTACCTATGTATTTGAAGAATTGACCACTGAGTGTGACTTTTAGACATTTATTATGAATGGCTGTATTTATTTGTTATGGTAACCAATAAACTTGATTTTACAGCAATTTGAGGTCATCGTTCTTAAATTACTCGAAATGAATTTAAACGGTATACCTTAAGCCCTTTTCGGGACAAAAAAAAAACTTCATATTAGTGTGTTCATAATAAATTCACACTAGATTAGAAATTACTTATTTTCTGTTTTTTCCCTTAACTTTTATAACGGAACTCCCCTTCTTAGTAAATTTCAAGACTGTTGGCCTGCGGGTAGCGTAGTATTTGCGGGGTAGTTAACACCCGATGACGTTCATGTGCCGCTTGGGTGCACTTAATAATACTACAAAGGTGGCAAACAAACGTACGGCCCACCTGATGGTAAGCGGCTATCGTAGCCTATGGGCGCTTTAGGTATGACTATTATCGCGTTCTTGACCTTTACCCCCCTTTCTACGCCCTGGAACCCGCTGGAACACAACACAAGATTATTTAATCGCGATCAACTGCAGGGTGGAAATCTCCAAAGAAATTTCTCTGTACCCTACCTCTCTTATTAGTACTAATTAGCGGGGTGGTACTATAATTGACAACAAGACGTCTCCAGGTATCCGAAGCGCACGAAATCTGCTTCTAATTACAAACAGCCTCCTATTCAGCCAATGAAAACGAGCGATAAACAGCCGCTGAAGTAAATTGGTCGATATAGAAAAAAGTGCCAAGTTTGTGGCAACAACTTAATATGTACCAGCCATATGTTTGGTACATAATCTGAATTTTGCCAAATTAAAGCTGATATTTAGCCATTTCTGATAGATATTTATGTAATTAAGGGGCTGGGTTTTTTTTTCTCTGTATAAATAACAAATAAATGTTCAAAGGTTATAATAATATTATTTTTCATTATTATGCAGAGTGGAAGAAAATAGTAGACATCACTATATACACGTAATGATCCATCTTATGATAAATTTATGACAGCAATACCTCATTGTCCTTTAATCCATTCTCCGGTTAGTTAGTAGGCTTCAGAACTTTATTTTAGAATCTAACACTATTACCTAAACAAATTTTTATTGGGCTTTAGCATAAAACATGGGATGGCTAACTTCTGTTTTTTTTTTTTCTTTATGCCAGTCCTTTACAAGATCTAGTATAACTAAGTTTTTGTGAACGTACATTAAATTTTCAAGCATGTATTATGAGGACAAAGGTAAGATATAAATTAAATTCAGGAAACTTGTATCGAGAGGTGTAATATTAAATAACTCATCTACTGTTCATCGTAATAAAATACCGTAAAACTATGGAATATATTTCTAACACAGTACAGAAGTTCATGAGCAATGTAAATAAAATACAATCAAAATTTTAATCAAAGCAATAAAATGTTAACAATCACGTTAACATTATCTTTCGGGTTTTAAAAACGCTTTCTCCAAACGGCGACTTTTTATTTTTAGTACCTACTTACGGTTACAATGAAAAGTTTTGTTTTCCTTTAATGTCAATTTCTATAACGTAAAATTTATCAATGTCTTGTCAATACATTTTTCCATAATTGTAATATACAGTAACTTTTTAATATATCTAAAAAGAAATTATATTCTGCATACTGCGCTAAATGCTCTTCTGTTTTTTTCGTTGACATATTCCGTGAAGACACTTATCATTCTTGCCTTTTACTTCGCTAATATGTAGCATAAAACTAATGATGAAGAAGTTATATACAAGAAAGGATAATCAACAAACCCAGAGGGGGCGATTTAAATAGCAATAAAAACAAATAAATCCTTGAACAAGTCGAAGTCAAACACGAAAGTTCTTCATCGCGTCGTTAACTTGGCCGACCTTCATTGGAGATCGTCCCAGCAGATTCCAACTGATATAAACACTCGTATTTTGTTACGGGATTTACTCTCCGCAGGCCTGCCCGGTGGATCAGTCAAGCGTACTGGAAGAGCAAATTGCGCCCTTCGTTTTTATACCTCGGCTCATCTTCAAGAAAATTTTGTTATGTAACCCAATTGAGAATTGTTTCTATGTTTACTCGGTACGTGTTTGGGTGTTGAGTTACGTGTTCGAATGCCCAGAAAAATCATAAACAAGTAATTTGTTTTATTTATCTTTTACGTGGAAAAAGAGGATAGGTAAGAAAAAAATATTTTTCACACATTTTTAAACCTATTAGTATATAGATAAATATAGACGTACCCTAAAAGAGAGATCTAGACCTCATTCATGTACGCAGGTTTACAAGATACTAATTCGCAAAATAATATAATTTTTTTTAGCACGATGATGACAAACAATCATTCTGTCCGTCTGTTCACCGCTTACTACACCAAAGGATCATATGCGCGTTTCCGACCTTTTAAAAAACTGTTCATTTCTCTCTTTGAAAACCTCATACTGTAGTTCCGTGAGAAAAACTAAGTTGGAATATTTTATAGATATTAGCGTTCGATTAAAATTCCATTCGATGTTAAGTGACAAAAAGTAAATGTGGCAAAATCGTAGCAAGCTAAGCCTAAGGGAACCAGATCTTAAGTGCAGGCACCTATAAAAAATAAGTGCTAGGCAACAAAGATGCCCTACTTTCACGCTATGGTTCCATCACAGTAGCTTTCTTTATTGAATGACCCATTGTAGAGTTCGAACTTACATCAATCTACATGGTGTCAGGACGCGCTACAATTGAGCTATCGTCCCATTAAAATGAATACAAAATGAAGTAAATAGTATTTACAAACAATGTGAATAATATACAATTTCTGTTTTATTTTTGCTATTGTTTCTTCGATAACAGAGGGTAGGTAATTCTTTTGTCCGTAATAGTTCACTACCTAATTCTCTTGGTACTTACAATTTATTTTACCAAAATGCGTAAACAAATCAATGTTCGAGAAGAGAAAATAACTCACAAAGCTTTAGTTATTTCACCTACTGTTTACCCTTTTAGCTAGAAACACAAACAACCTTATTAAAATTCAAAGTGTAGTTGTTACGCCAGAATAAATGGTAGGTAAGGAAATTAAGGGCGATTCCTCTGGGTCATCGAGATAGGCCTGTTTTTATCCGGTCCAATGCGAATGTAACAAACGCTGTTCAGTGGTAATAGCCGAATTATGAACTTGTTTACACTCACAAGGGTGTGCTTTAAACGTTTAGGCAAGCGGCCAAAATGAAAGCAACAAGTCGCTTATTCATTAAAAAAACAATTTTAGCTATTAAATAGACACAGAGATTTCCCTTTGTTTAAAATGTTACGGTTAAAACTTTGTTACGTAATTTATTTGACGATAATCACATAATTACAAAATTAAACTTTCAGTTTCAGTTCAAATTTACTGTCTCCTTTTTCCCCTTTTATGTTAATGAAAATGGTGAAAATTATCATTATTTTCGCTACAAAAATGGTTTATTTTAGACGAAAAATTAACAAGTAATTGTAACTAAATTAGACAATTTTAAAGAAAGTTTGGACATTGAGTGATAATGATTAACAAATGGTTGAACTCACATTAGACAATTTTAAGGAACACTTGGACATTTAGTGATAATTGTTATAAAGTATCAGAAAAGTAATAGTCGTGGTAATTGAGCAATTATTTTTAACTAGGTAACAAGGCCTAATAAGGCAATAAAAAAGCGTCCATTGCTGTTTAAATATTTTTAAAATACATATTAAAAAAATTATCAGTCACCTAAAATTGATTATAATAATGCAATTAAGTAGTACATACATGCAGTCCACTTTATGTGAAGTGGCCACTACAGCATATAACCAACGTTAAAGAGGACCGCAGTCCTAACTGTGTCCAATCAATATTATAATTGTTTTCTCTAATTTTAAGAATGGAGTTGGAGCGCCTCGTGTACGAGTACTATGTTGCCAACCACATCCTTCGAACGTTCGAAAAAAGTTCGCTATGTCATATCTTTACCATGCTGTAAATCTGTGGAACGGTCTTCCGTCCAATGTGTTATGTTATAGACATTAAATATTGAGCATTACATTTTGAGCATCAAATTTTGAGCAAGCCGGTATGACAGCGACGACTGGCGATGGCTTGTAGATCCCTCGGTGGTTGCCGACATTGCTGGATTGCAATGTGCTCACCATCAGGTCACCATGCTGTACTATTAAATAAAAAACGAAAGTGTATCACGAGAGCACAGTTAAACTTTGTACAAATACTATCACAAACAAGCTAATAAGAGAAACAAAAAACCCGACTGCAACAAAAACACAACAAACAATATATTTTTTCTATTTTTGCTTTTTATTTGAATCCCAGACGTCGTACTTAAATACTATATAGCCTTTGTCACTTGCACAATTAAGGAGAATCTAACGACACCTAAATCAATCCACCAACCCGTTTGGGCTACAGAGCATGCCAAAGAAATAAACATACGAACTACATACGCTCGAAAAACATAGCCCTCCTTTTTCGCAGTCGGGTAATAATGCATACTATCAAACAACTATTAAAATAATATAATGATAATTCATAACAATGCTAATGTTAGATAGCTCTTGAAATAAAATAGCTTTTCATCTATACCCATGTTATAAAGAGGATAGATTTGATTTTTGGTTTAATTACTCTGGTAATAATTGAGCTTCTATCCAATTACCAAATTATTCTCATTTAGCTTACATGCAACGTATGAATGAATCAATGACTGATTCCAAAACGTAAAAAGAATTAGTTATCACTGTTATGGGCTTTTTATGAGCAGGGAAGGATAAGTTGTTATGACAATCTTTATGGAAGTCGATGCCCAATAGTGGACGTCCTTCAGGTGAAATGATGATTATTATGATGGAATAATTTGTTTTAAACCATCGAAAAAATAAGAGTTTAATTTTACCTATGTAATAATAAAATTACGTGCCTAGATTTATTTGAGGTTTAAAATTTTTAGATTAATTTATGTTCAAACGCCAACAATAATTTTCTTATCGTGTTTCATTTATGGGTTCTTTAAGCAACACGAAAAGCTTATCTTAGAACTAAATATATTGTGATCATAAATTTAAATGGTTCTTTTAATAGTTTCAACGCACTTTAACTAAAGCAAAGTTAGGTAATTTAAATTGAAAATTTATTTGTCTTGTAACTTTATATTTTACTAGCTATGCTAGTGACTATCCGCACGTTTATTACGCAATAATTTCTTCGTCTCGTATTTTTATATTCACTGAAATAGAAATGACATATTGTTCCCTTGTACAAACCTTCATCAAAACCCGTTGAGAATAAATAAGGATTTCATTTATATATTTTTTATGAAATTTAAAAGCATTATTGATATTTTTTGTAAACTATCAACCGTAAAACAACAATTTCTCATGAGTACAAAATCTATAGGTATATAAAATAAATAAAAGTCAGAGTCTATTTTTGTCTGTCTGTCCTTTTGTAGGTCTGGATCAAACAACAGATTTATTCAAATAGAAGATTAAGAATAATTTTCTTAAAACTTCAGACACATAATAAAACCTTTACTTGTAATTGTAACTTTCTAGTCTTATTAATTACAATATTAGATACTTTAATACATTTTTTGTCATTTTCTACCTTCCTAAACGCTTTCTGTGTCCTTAACAACGGGTTTTGTGATTAATATTTTTTGAACAAACGACTATCTAACGATATGTACAAATAAAAATTCGCAAATTAGAAAAACAATTGTGGAGGGCTAACTTTTATGAACCATAGAGTTTCCTTACAACGACAAAGTTAGGTACTTTCGTTTTTTTTTTTTTTTTTTCAACAAGATCAAAAGAGATTTCATAGTTAGTATTTATTGTGATAAAAAAAAAAAACGGAATAAAATCTTCCTTAGCAAATTGTATATGAAAATTTATCTTTATTAAGTTTTTTTATAATAATTTGAATACCTTTCATTAATTACGAATATTACGTAGGTACAGATAAAATTGAAATAGTCCACATGAAAAAAATTACATTATTTAAAAAAAACAATACCATTACTATTAATACTTACCACCAAACACATACAATGAAAAGCCCGTAATAATGATTCGATTATGCCCGTCGTTTTACAGTATTAGCAGGTTTCTATTTACCTAGGTTAGTATAAGGCTGCCTGTCCACTAGCCAGTTTCTATTTACCTAGGCCAGTAAAAGGCTGCCTGTTCAATGAAGCGTCACTAGATTTTATGCATTTCTATTAGTGGAAACTTACACAGCTCAGCTCCGCTCTGTTCCGCTTTAGTGGACAGGCAATCGACGGCGCGGCGGCGACTGACGAAGATTCGTCGATCTCCCGATCTTTGCTATGTTTTTTTGATTTTACTCTGCTTACCATGAGTCATAGTTGCCACATTGCCACATCGCCTAAACTGTAGATAACTTTTCTTATTTATAGAGCAAAACTCGTACACTGAAGAATCTAGTTACGTGACGCTAACCCTGTTCATCGTTTCATTCATTTTGTGTATAATCATTCTCATCCAGTTGAAAATCTGTCTTACGTGCTATATCTCTAATGGCTTCTCCGCATTATCTTCGTCTGTTATGTAGTATGATGAGCAGTGGCCGTTGAAAAATGTATATGGAACAAACTTTATCGTTGAAATTTAATACAATATGTTTCACTTTATGTATCAAGTTTCCAGCCCATGGTATTTTGGCATCATCTCGATCGATTACGAATGCCAGCATCTTTAAAAAAAAAAAAAAAATTCATACTACAAAGTTAGCAAACAAGCATACGGCCCGCCTGATGGTAAGTAGATACCGTAGCCTATGGACCATTGGTATCACTAGAGCGTTTCCGACCTTGATCCCCCGTACCCCAAGAATCTCTGGAAACCCTACTCACCACAAGAACACAACCAAGGTCATTTGGCTTCGATCTTCTTTAGGATAGATGTATTCCATCAGTCGGTATTGTATTATTATTAATTATTCTGTCATTTATTGATATATAATTTAGGATACGATTTCATTGACGTCTGTTAAGTGAATCCGGGTCTGTATAATGAAATAAAAATTAAAAACAAATTATTAGGTATTGTATTAATATATTTCCATTTATAAACTCAACTAGCCACCCTTTGGACTTACGTGTTTATCATTTCACGTGAAGCGTTCAAACAAGACGGAATCGTGTTGTGACTGCACCTTAGGCCACACGTTATGTCACGGTTGGATTCATTTCCTCTCGACTCGATGTATTTACATCTACGCCTCTATATACACACTCCTTTGAGAATATATTCTGAAACTCGTCGGCTACAATCTTCTATTCAATAACAAGTGCAGTGCAAAGTGGAAACTACTAAAGATTGGCTATCAACTCTATTTTATGATTAAAAAAAACTATTGTAGCACGGTCATATATGCTTGGCAGTAAGTACAGTATAATTGAAAAACAATAGCGACCGATTGTTTCTTATTTTAATTTTGTATGTACCACATTATAAACACTTATTTGTGGCTCACTCTGTAAGTTCAAAATACTAGTTGTGATTATTTATATGACTGCCGAATATAATTAACACAATATCGTGAAATACATTCGTGTTTTAGATGTTATTTAGCGGTGTACCTATTTGTCCGTAATTAATTTTTACGTTTTCTACGCGGCAAGTGACAATTGCGTGTAACTCGTACTTTATTACGACATTAGTATTATATTTAATATTTTATTTAATTCACAAAAACTAGCTATTTTAGTTAACTTGAATATCATCGAATGTTAGTAAAAAAAGCCGGACCGTGTTTAGTAACCTTGCAATGCTTTTCTATATTATTAAGAAAATAAGAAAAAAGTAAAAATAAGAAGTTGGAACTTCTACTCGCTTGATTAAGTACAACACTCAAATTGAAATCTGTTATCGATAATATTTGTTTGATTTCGAAAAGCAGGCACTTTTATAACTTAATCTGTTACATCAATATTTAATTTCAGATGTGTTAATTGTATCACATACAAATAATTTCAAGTAAGATTTTATTTATATTTTAATAATTATTACAATGTAGCCTGCTATTATGGATAATGCCTGGGTAATTAAATTCTTACTGAAATTGCTAACAACACTATATCTAAGATTACGTTGATTGCGTTCACTTAAGGTAGTTTGTAGTGGTTAGAAGTAAGGTTAAGGGTAAGTAACGTTTTTTTATTATTTTCAATTTAATTTTTATTAGTTTTAACTACATATATCACTCCACAAGCTCATAATATGGTTTACTGCTTTTTAATCTTCTCACCGTGCCCGTACTATCGAGGATCAGGATGGCCTCGACATTGACCTGGTGTTGAAGCCGATGTCCAAGGGTGTCTGCAATTTTTCGCAGGTATAACTTTTGTGACGACATCTATATTATTTCATAAATTAAAAAATGAAATGAAATGTTATACATCTTCAAAACATAAACACTGTAAATATTCTAACGGACTTTAACATGATTCGTTTAGTAACAACTTAAATGACACAAGTATGAACGATGCCTTGCTCTATTAAAATACAGATAAAATATGTTTTCACAACTCAGGAAGACTTAAAATAATCTCGGCTTATGTTGATTTACAAGTGAAGTTCGGAGGATTTATTAAAACAGGCCGCATGACTTCGGAATCTCGAACTTTTTAATAACGCTCAAATGTTTTGTAATCCACTGAATCAGATGTCGGCATTCGAGAATTCTATATTTTATGTCAATCATATGAAATGAAATTGATAAGAAAATATACTTAGGATTCTGTTCACGGCTAACTTTTGTATCTTTATTCCTTAAAGGTGTTATTTTTGGCAAAACCATATCTCCCATATTTATTCATCAAAATTAACGGTGTGAATGTGAATTGTGTGCTACCACCATATACCAGGTGTAACACACACCAGTGGCACGCTAAGGCATCTCGCATTTTGGGATCAACTGGTGAATATCCAGTAAGAAAGCGGGGTGGTAGGGATCTGCACTCAACTAAGTGACAACCACCATGCACATGGTTATAAGCCCATCACAGTGGTTCTTTTTTGGATTGTCCAGTATATATCCTGCTACCGCAAGCCTTATATAACAGCGGCGATCGATGATGGATTGTTATCTCTCGATGGCCATCGTTTGGATTTTACTGAGCTTAGCATCAGGTATAGTACAGTCACTTTAAAAAGTTCAAACACAGAATTCGATCCTTCCCCCCCCCCCCTCCCCCGCTGTTTTAACTAAAAAACGCAATGTATTTTCTAAGAATTAATTACATTATTTCTCTAAAATACTGATAATCATACATATAACACAATTTATCGTGCTTTTGAGTTGAATTATTTTTGAATAATTTAATAGGAGATCCGTAGACAAACTAAGGTAACCGACATAGCCAAAAGGATTAGCAAGTTGAAGTGGCAGTGGGCGGGGCACATAGTTCGGAGAACTGACGGCCGTTGGGGCAGGAAGGTTCTCGAGTGGAGACCACGCACCGGAAAGCGCAGTGTAGGACGGCCCCCCACTTGATGGAAAGACGACATAATAAAGGTCGCTGGGAGTCCGGTGAAGCTGTAAAAGCCGCAGCGGCTCTGTTTTAGGATAGGGCCCCTAAGGCTAACAGTGTAGTCAGTTCTAAAAAAAAAAAATTATCATTATCTTTAAATCTATACCTACATAAAATGGTCACGTTTGTAAATCTATTTTGAGTCACAAAGTAAGTGAGTAAGTTGTGATCACAGCTCTGTTTTCGTGGACTACAGTGTTACTCAATGTTGTTGTGGTAGGTTAGTAGATACCTATCAAGTCTTATGGCGGTCGGCTTACGCTTCCTAGGACTCTGCGCTCGGGTTCCTCGCACCCCTTAAATCACAGGGTAAAGAAGGCCCTGAATATTCATGTAGACACTTGTGAAAGAATAATGATATAATTTTGTACTTATGTTTTATACAGCTTTAGCTTGTTTTTTTAGTTAGTTTAATTTTTAATTGTATAGCGCTTAAGTAGCTTATACTGAGTGCATGCTGTGTTTGCCTATCAATAATTAGTAATTTTAGCACATTAATTAAATAGCATAAAATATTGTACAACTGTTGGCAAACCTAATAAAGGAAAAAAAACACATACCTAATTATTTCAATATCCTGTAGTAGAGGAGACTTCGTAAAATGTAAAATAAGCTATTACATATAACGGCTCGGTAATACGTTATTTAATTTTCAATTACTATTTATTTCATCGCTTATATTCAATTAATTCTGACCGGTGTTTATTAATTATTTCAAAGTCGAGTAGCGGGCACTACGGGTAGCGGAAAATGAAATGTAAATTTTATTAAATTGTTCCCGTGGTCCTTGTTTACAGTACAATCCATTCGTAATTGTAACTCCACCGAGAAATGTGGAACCGTCGCGGAAACAACGTCATCCCAACCCCTAACCTGACCTAATTGTCAAGAGAAATTACACGCTGGTAATATGATGTTGAATTAAAAGTTATACGTGGTCAAATGTTTAGATAAATACAATGTCGGTTCATTGTTTCCTTACTTGCCATTCCAATAATGTTTGGATCGTTTGATTATGTATGTATAAGCGTTTAATATTGTCGGTTCATTGTTTCCAGACTCGCATTTCCAGTAATGTTTGGATCGTTTGATTATGTATGAGCGTTTAATATTGTCGGTTCATTGTTTCTTGATTCGCAATTCCAATAATTTTTGAACCGTTTGATTATTATGAGCGTTTAATATTGTCGGTTCATGGTTTCCTGACACGCATTTCCAATAATGTTTGGATCGTTTGATTATGTATGAGCGTTTAATATTGTCGGTTCATTGTTTCTTGATTCGCAATTCCAATAATTTTTGAACCGTTTGATTATTATGAGCGTTTAATATTGTCGGTTCATGGTTTCCTGACACGCATTTCCAATAATGTTTGGATCGTTTGATTATGTATGAGCGTTTAATATTGTCGGTTCATTGTTTCTTGATTCGCAATTCCAATAATTTTTGAACCGTTTGATTATGTATGAGCGTTTAATATTGTCGGTACATTGTTTCCTGGTTCGCAATTCCAACAATGTTTGGATCGTTTGATTATGTATTAGCGTTTAATATTATCAGTTCATTGTTTCCTGGTTCACAATTCTAACAATGTCTGGATCGTTTGATTGTCTATTAGCATTTAATTTACACTATTTTCACAATTTTACATCTGAATTGGGTCTGAGCCCAAGATTGGGTGTAAGAGTATGGCCTCCATTAAGGAAAATAAAGCAGAGCGCAAATGTTTAAACAAACAGATCACCTTAAACCTACTCCTTACCTCAAACTAATTTTTTGTGTACCAAGTAACTGCGCTGTGCCGGCACAATTTTCACAATACAGAAACAAAAGCGAACATCGAGAGATCAGTAATCAACGCAACAAACCAAAAGAGAGCCACTGTGGTGAGATTATCACTATGTACATGGTGATCGCGAACCAGTTGGGTACAGGTCCTTACCGACCCGCTTGATTATAATAATAATTATTATTAACATCATTTATTGCCAAAAACAAGTTACAAATGAATATAATTACGTACACAATTTGGCAATAGAACAGACTCAGCTGATGCTATGTGACGCGGACACCACACAGTGCTGGTTTTCAGTCTGCCCCACATTCATAAACAGTCAATATGCGCAATCAGCAGCTCAACTCGGATCGTCACATGGTAGGTATTACAATTTTATTAATTTAAAGAAAAGTTAAAGTCAAATAGTATAAAAATAATAATAATAAGAAAATGTCAGTATTTAAATTAATGCCTATAATATTATTGTAAATTAATCATCAGTAAAGAAAGTAATACATTAATAACCTAAACATAATAAATAAATTAATTAAAATTAATTAATTGATACCGGCTAATTCGGGAACGTGATGCGTCAAAGCGTACTACGATAGTGGTTATTTCATCTGCTGTATAGTGGTCGTGATCTAGTCGGGCATAATTATTTACGAACTGCCTTGTAAGTCTTTTTAAATATAAAAAGAATAACTGACTGACTGACTGATACAACGCACAGCCCAAATTACTGGGGTTAGGACTTTTAAAATTTGCATGCGGGTTTCTTTTACATTGTATGTGAGCATTAAGAATGGATTTTTTGGAAATTCACACCCTAAAGTGGTGAAAAAAGGGATGATAGTTTGTATAAATTTCAGATTGATTTTTGAAGATAGATCTTTGAAAATTGGTGAAAAATGGTAAAAATTTGTATTTAGCAATGTCGAAAGTTGATAAACGTCTAACGATTGGTTCGGTGGCATTCCAAAAAAAGTGGTACATAGAACCATATAATTGGACATAATTCAAATACGATGCGCGAAAAACGCTAGTATTAGATATACGATTTAAAATCAACAGGATTGTAACGCTGTGAATACTGTGATAAATCCAAAAATATTTTGGTCTTCGGTAAGTTCCGTTGTTGTTACAGCCAAATCATTTTCGTTGTGATCATTATTGTGTCTCCTATTACGGAGTTAACAGTTTATTGTGCTTTAGTCGTATTTCCAATCCAATTCGTTGAACTATCAAAAAACTCAAATGATCATCAAACTCATTTACCCATTTGGCCAGTGGAAGTAAAATTATAAGGACAAACAAACCATTTGATACTTTATAGGTATTATGACATTTAAGTTTGCCTCATTTTCTTGGATTAAGGTGGCAGTATCTATAATATTTCCCTATTTTCCTCGACACTGTGTTATTTTAATAAGGTTTTGTAGTTATTTGTTTATTAGCTTGACATCTCTTTTTAACAGATTCTAAGCCTTACAGAGAAGTTTTTTTTTATATATATTCACCACAATGTGGCATTTGAGCCTGATGTTTTTTTTAATTCTTTATATGTTTAGCCTTTCGCCGCAATCTCACCTGATCATATGGTCCAAGATAGTAACACGTTAAACATAGTGGAAGGTCTAAATCTCAAGTGCCGTTACTGGAATACAACTATATAGGTGTTTGGCGATAGATTATTAACTAAAGGCAGGTAGCTAACCAGGCGGGTATTAGAAAAAGCCCTACCACTATGCTATGGTTTCATCATGATGTTTTCCTTCACTGAAAGCTGAGGCTCATTGGAGGGTTTCGAAATCACGTGGATAGATGCGATTTCCTTCTAACAATAACACTAAACTATAATTGCTCCATAAATGATACCTAGTTCAAAGAAACAATTTTTTATAGTATCATGACTAAGCGGCTACTGTTGCTGGTGATAAGCACAATGCAATCCAAAAGCAGTTCACCGAGAGCTGACCTATATAAATAGAAACTGGATTCCCGAAACACGACGCACATAATCAAATCAATAAGGGTTTTTTTTTCTCATATGCATGGTGGTCGCATCTCAGTGGGCATTACAGCCCCACCACCACACTATTGTCATTTCTTCTTTCATTACTCATCTGGGCATTCTCAAAACTACATGTATGCATCCCAACACTAGCCGGAACGCATCCCATCACTAGTGATACTCTGTCTCGCTCTGACTTGCGATGGCGTCGGTGTAGATTTAGCTGTGTTAATTTCAATGTCTAGACAATAAAACCATATTAATTAATTTACCGTTTTATTGGGACACGACAACAATTACGGCAGCGTTACTTGATAGTCAGTCCCCTTACCTAGGATTAGCATGTTACCACTATTGATGTCATCGTCACTTTACATTTCATTAGGATTAATTGTGGTAAACCTAAAACACAATAAAAAGGGTGTAAAGAACCTGATGAGTAAGGCCTCTACCCTAAATTCTTATATTCAACTGTACAAACTTAATTGTCAGCAACTTGAAAAGCTATAGAATTTAAGTCGCTATTACAATCTCTTTCCATTACTCTATTTCTATTATCGTGTATATTTTCCATAACTTTAAGTATACCATTATATTTTGATCTCTTATTTCATGTTCGGTGACATTAACAAGCAATCATCATCAGTCTATCTAATTGTCATTCATCATCAATCATTTCACGGGGTACAGTCGCAGAAAATAATTATATAAAATCGCAGACATTTTGCGCGACTGTATCATACCATTTGCGTATGCCTATCATGGCTTCATATCAATATGAACCCAAAATTTTGTAATTAACAAAGACATTTGTGAATCAAGCAAAAAAAACAATACAAAAACGAGCTTATACTCGTAAATTGTCATCGGTATTCGCAGTTTGAATAATATTTATTATTGATATGATATAATATGAAAAATAGCAGACCGAATTAACGTAATAACAAATATTTTAACTAAGTAAGATAATCAATTCACTAGTACAAATGTTCCCCTTGTCCTCTTTCGTAATAAACGCTTTATTTTAAATGTTTTTACGAGAATCTTTTAAGTTAATAGCTTTGGCCCAATTGTCCCTCGTAATTTAATTTCGGATGTTTAAATAGATGGTGGGCAATTTTGCGGGGCGTTTCATAGTTAAAGCTACATTTCAGTTTGGAAAATGTATTTGTACGTCGTAAGAATTGAGTTATTCGAACCAATGTATTTTGTCAGTATTCCGGCTTTGCGTTTTTCATCCAGAAAAATTGGCGTATGCCGCACAAATATACTACCTAAAAATTTATTTATTAAACAGAAAGACATATTTTTAGACAAATAATTTATACATATTATAAAACTCAATTCCTCTCTGTCTTTTTGTCCGTTTATGTTCTTTTCATGCGATAACTACTTATCAGATTTACATGATTTTTATTTTTATTCGTAGCTGTGTTATCTGACCAAGTTATAGGGAATACTTTTTTTGACGATAATGGTGATTTACGCTCAGTAAACCATACGAGATATATCATCTGTCTATCTGCTAAGGATCATCCACAATAAGCATTTTTATCTTTAAAGTAGGCCATGCATGGCGGGTGGTAATGGGGTGTAGTTGTAGTCTATGCGAGCGGAGTCGCGGGCACAACTAGTTAGTTAAAATAAGCAAATTTAGATAATTATAACATACCATTTCAACATAAATTCTTAAAGCAGTATTTTAAAATTGGACATTAATCAACAAGTGACAAACGTGTCGAATATTATTTTCTTACTGGGAAATAAATTCAAAAAAAGGTGCATTAAGGCGCAAAATCTACAGTTATACAGCCATAGTCGCATAAAATAAAACATTGGCCTTTAGTTGTAGATTTAATAATAATTTTAATATTAATGCTTATTATCAAATAGTTGAATTTTTTTTTACAAATATCATATTTAATTGAGAGAATAGAACATTACAACACCATAAAACATTTCTGTAGATCTGGGGCCGAATTTCAATCGTCAAATAACTTTACCTCACGAATGATTTTATAGTTTTCACAGATAATGTATGGAAAATCTGTCAAAATTTAAAAATAATTCCTCAAATAAAGTTATCTGTTGATTGACACATCGGCCCTTAGAAAAAGAAGTCGCTGAAAATCTAAGTTCTAAACCTTTGACTTATGTTTAAAAGGTTTATCAATCTAATATATCAACATCCAATTGGATTAGACATATCCTAGACGAAGCTTTATCCAACAAGTGAAAGATAAAGTGGTAGTCGTGTCATATGAAGGGATCAAAAAATTAGGGGATAGGAGACAGTGGCAATTGCTCCACCGACAAGAGTTAAGCTATTAAATTAAAGAAAGAAGAAGATACATCCATAGTTAGTCATCATTATTTTGTAATATAACCCTTATCAATATTATGGGACAATGAAGTGGAAAAAATATCACACGTGACAAAAAAAAGCTACAAACATGAAACCTTGATGTAAATTAAATAACTTTTCTACCTTCGTTATGATTGAGTTTACCTTGGTATTTTGATGTAATAAACTGTGGGAATAAGGGTGAGTGATAATCACACCCACGGAAGCCGCCCTTCGCCTAATCTCCAGTAGAACGATGTAATTTCCGACGTAGAATCTTTATACTCCTCAATATGCATGTGAAAAATATTACAGGTAAGTCGTTTATTTAACATGACTGATGTTTATTTGAAACAATTATTCTTTACCTTTAAATATTACTGTTTTTTTACTAGAAACACGTTTTCGCACTTTTGGCTAACTTAAATAGTATTTTACTGTAATATTGAAAACTTCTGCAGTCCTGTTAGTTTTGTTATGGGGTTTTTAAGTAATGTTGGCTCAGTTGGTAGCATGTACCACGGACTCCGCGTCGATAGTCGTGAGTTCGAATCCCTGCAATGAGCCTGAGCTTTCGGTGAAGGAAAACATCGTGATGAAACTATAGCATCGTAGTAGGGTGTTTTCTAATATCCGCCATGCTAGCTAGCTACCACCCTAAAGTCGAAAATCTTTCCAATCAAATTGTTAGAGACTTGTGCATAAATGTAGGCACCAATTATTTATTTTTATTATACGCGCCCTACTATGTTCGTTATTTTATACCTGTTTCATAACCATAACTGGTATTAAATCTGGGCACTAATCTGCATCGGTTTACATTGTGAACATCGTATGAATCTGTCGCTTAATGTGATGGGATTCAACCAATAGCAGAGCATTGTTAAGCGCTCATACGTTCCCGTCCAATCACAACGTCTTCGTGGCGCCGTTGTGAATGGCGTCTGAGTGAGAAAGTGTCGAGCTTCGCCGGCGTATGCAACTGCGTGCGATTCGAGGGGATTACGGGAAATACATAATTACAAAATACAAACAATCAGACGTCGTGCGATTCTTGAGTTACCATTACATAGTGCAACGGGCAAACCTGCGTGCGTTACGTACTCCAACTCATCACACCACATCCAGGACGTTCCCATCGGCTGGACGAACGAGCGTACGTGGCTAAAGGTAAGAATTCCTGTCATAGGGGCGACAGATTCTTAAGCGCTAACAGCTTTCAAATCAAATCCGGTGGCTGTTTCCCAATGTGCGTGTTGGTCCGCACACAATACCTTTTAGTCCTTTTAAACAACTTAGTAGGTGAATTAAAAAAAAAAAAAAAAAAAAATCTTGTTATAATTTTCCATGTAACGTCAGGTGATATTGTTAGGAAAGGCTTATCTGAAATGCGTTAAAAACATCCACAGAAATAAATCAATCATGCCTACAACAATATGAATAAAGTTTAAAAGTAATAAACTGTCACCGATAGATTAATGATTGGTTTCCGCTGGCGCTTCAACTAGATACTGCGCTACCTACAAACAATAGCTTCTAGAATACGGCTCCTTATACCATTTCCATTTCTTTATTTTCTCGATGACAGCTCCTGTGAAAACTTGAACGAGCGTCTTTTTTAAATTATGTATGCATTATTTTATAAATATGTGACATTTACACACGTACAAGGTTATACTAGAGTCGGAGAACCTGATAGGGATGGAGCTATATCGATAAACGTAACACGATAACAGACCCGATATTTTTTACAAAATGTAAGAAACTAAACTACTGCCAGATACTTTTTTACAAATTTATTAACTAATATTATAATTCATTACAAGATGTTACACGTATTATTTCTTGATTGATAATGCCAACTTCTTAAAAATTTTCGAAGCTGTTGTAAAATAAGTAGGTATATGTAGGTACTCGACAATGAAACGAAATAATTATAACGACAGGTAATATTTATTTATTTATTTTAATTAAAATCTGATGAATCGTCTCTGTCACTCGACTCGATGAAATATATGCGATCGATATCATTACTTATTTGGTCACAACACTACAACTACAAATTAGAACTGTCATCGAGAAAATAAAGAAATGGAAATAGTATAATATCGTAGTGTGTAGTGATTCTTTGAAATTAGGCTTGTCAATGTGACAGTATTATCGGTATGCCACTGACACAAGTACGCCGATTTGACGAAGTTTTAATTACCGCATTTTTATAGTACGGTATCTAGTTGGAGCGGCGCGAAAACCAATCATTAATCTATGCTGTCACTTTAGATTTAATATAATACAGGAATGACTGTCACAGAAAACAAACATTATAATAGCGGCACACTATGATGGCCATTTTGACACATTACAATAATGACGTGAAGTGTATGTTCGGCCATATTGACGAAATCTACAACAAAAGGCGTAAACAAAGTCCAAATTAACGAGCAAGGATAAAGAGTACTGCAGTGTCATTGATCCAAAATCAAAAGCCAGGTGAAATCATATTACAATCTCAATGAACTCACAGTTTGTTCTGGTAGTAGCAACGTCAAGTCGAAACAGTTTTGTTTTGCATTGAGCATTGACGAAAGATTACCAGAGATAGTAGTTTTGCTGGCAAGCGATCCTATCTGTGACGATATTATAGGATTTCTTCTTTTTTAATTCGAATTTTGAAAAACATGAAAGCCAAACTGTGTGGTAAATAAGTACACTAAAAATTATAATCTATTAAGAATTCTGTCAAATGTCAAAAATACCATAATATATATAGTTTAGAAATCAGTGTAATAAATAAATTTTGTGTCGTAAAATTATAATAATTATATTGTTATTATACCAGTAACGAGTATACTCTCGATACTTTTGGTTCGATACCGTGTCCCTACTTGTATTACTCGATGTTCTTTTTCTTCTTGTTATGGCGCCACAAAAGCACTTGCTAGTGTCAATGTTTTTGAACCATCATAAAATTTTCCAATGTCAAAAATGGGGCTTTCAGTATCAATATTTTTAAGCCTTCGTAAAATTTTCCAGCGTCATTGTTTTCAAACCTTCGTAGTAATATGTTTTTTATACAAAGTGGCGTCTAACAATATATATGGTGGCTGCCTTGTTAGAACAATTTAGGGAGTTTTTGTGAGATCTCAAAATGCATGCTTTCCGCTTTATATCTATAATCCACTTCCTTGGATAAATTTTATGAATTACGGCACGTCACTATTGAAAAAAAAAGAACAGCAATTTGCTCCTATAAACGTAGTTATTAATTTATACGAAACTTCATGAACGGACAATAATCCTTCACCTCAAATCTGGGTCGCTATTAATTTTGATCTATCTTTAATGCCATCTTGAAATGCATTATTGGGTAAAAAAAGGATTATAAAACTTGTTAAAAATAAAGTTAATCATCATTATACTCTTCACAGTCGAAAAACGTCCACTGCTGGGCATAAGCGTCAATGATCGCGATGACCGTTCCAGCGATGCTTCCTTCCGCTTCCTTCACCCGGTCATCGATCCATTTTACAAGTCTGTCCACGCTGAAAGACGGACGGACAGCTTCTTTCGAGTGTTTTCCTGTAACGAAGCTGCGATCACTAATCCGCCTGCCAATAATGGCGATTACGGAAAATCTCTATTATGAAATTCATTCAAAAACGAAATAAAACTTGAAGTTCCTTTCGCTATATATTATGTGATGGCCAGACTTGTACGCACTGATGTATGTACAGTACGAGTGGTCGATGGGTTCGAGTCCCAAAACTGGGCTAATTCCACGACTCAACGGTCATGGTCTTGAAAATTCTGTACCTATATGTATGTGTATGAATCTTTTTAATGTCGGTCGGGTCACACACATTTCCAGCTATAGAATTTCGTTCTAAAAATAACAGAAAATAATTTTACATAACGTGAAACTTTTAAATAACAGCTGATAAAAATAATACCAGTTACATGCAAATAATACTCGGTACATATAAAACATTTTATAATATAACAAGGAACTGTCTACAAAATTAATATAACGTAAGATTATGGAACTCTATGTGATCATTATTTATAAAGGTACACCCACTCATGTCACCTAACGGCTTCTATAATATTAGAGGTACCCACGAAGGGCTGTAATTAGTCGCGAGATGTCTACATTATCATGACTAATAACTGTGTCGAGACTCGGGACGCCATACTTAGTAGTTGTTTTCCTTCTTTATAAATAAGTAGATATTTACCGTAATTATTCACGAATTTAGTATACATTTACATACATACATTATTCATTGTTGTATTTTCATTATTTATAATTATTTATATTATTACATTTCAGTTTAACTTTGGCTATTGATTGACCTGACAGTTAGATGATTATTTTTGTAACTAGTAGCGACATCTAACGGTGAAATACAGTACTAATGGTGTCATCGGCGTCTGAAATCAACAATATATAGTTGCCTCATATAGTACTAATCTCGTGGCTTCTCCCGGGAATAGACCTTTGCCAAATAGCGAAATATTAATATTAGTGGATAAATTCAAGCGTTTCACACTAAAATGACACAGGCTAGACAGAGTCTAACCAATGAGAAAAGCTACATTTCCTCAAAGGTTGTTTTATTCATCCGTCTTTGTTTTTTTAGTACATAGTTAAGGTATTCAGTCAGGTTTGTGTAGTTGCTAAACAAAATAAATCTCTTAGTCTAGATGTCTCGAAACAATAAAATCATGCAAATCCATCCAAAGTAAGATACTTATAAGGCTTTACATATACAAATATGGGTGAAGAGCTTAACTATGCTAAAAAAAAAACGAAAACGGAATAGTTCTCGAGTTATAAAAGTACTAACGAACACACAGAGGGAGACGTTAAATTTTATTACCTGTAGGGGTAGGTTAAACCTTGTTATGTAAATCAACGCCTACGTAGATAATATGTATATTTTACGTTATATAAATAATGTTTATATTAGATCATGTTATAAAAATATCACAAAGAAAAAAGAAAACTGACATCCTGATAGGTTGTTACTTACAGCTATAACATCTCTTCAATACTTGTCATTTCTTAACCAATATAATTATACCTAATATCAGATCATTACGTGAGGACATTGTTAGATTACCGTGTTCAGAAAACTGTATCGAAAATATCAAAGGAACAATTATTCTTCATATTTTTGTTACAATATTATGAGATATTTCATAGAGTAGAAAACATATTATGATGTCTGTATATTTCTTATTTTTCTAAGTTACTACGTTTCTAATTTAACCATAATATAAATTAGAAATTATTTTAAAATTTTAATGTCATAAGCTCATTACATAATAAAAATTTAAAAAAATATGTGTGCAATTTACACGTGGTAGAAGTGAAATCTTCACATCTAGGTTTTTTTTTAATTCAGAACATAATCAAATACACACTAATTTAAAGTTTATGAAAATGTACATACAGGTACTCACAATCATTATTCATAATATATTTTCAATTAATGCACATTTGAAATATCTATGGTAAACTAACACAATATCAATCAGTAACAGAATGTCATAAGTGTTATCTAAAAAGTTTTTGTTTCGTGCCTTTAAGATGAGGTAATAAAATTCATTATTGCGTGGCAACAAACCTCTTTTGTACCATTTTATCATTGCCTAAAACTTTCTTATCTCAGTTTCTCCCACGTTAAATCTTATGAATTTATGTGTCTGTCTCTTATTACTGTCGCTTTCGCTTTTTCTTTTCATCGACTTTCAAATCACAACGATGCTAAAGAAGTTTTCACTTCAATAATAACATTTTACGTTGAGAGGAAACGCGTTCGGCTAGTCATTTTAAGAATACGTTTCAACAGAAATGTATCGCTGTCGCGTTGTGCACGAATAACAGAATAAAACGCGAGAGAGACAACAGCAACTCAAACTGATAACACCCATGTAGAAAAGACGAAATCATAATTTCATAACCCCCTTTTTTCTCCTCTAAAACTGAATCTAATATTTTTTCGACATTCTTCTTTTGTTTTTCGTTTATATTCCTCAAATTTCTTTGCTGGATATCTGATAACGTTAGATACAGTATAACCGGTTTTTTTTTTGTAATTTTAGAAGGTTCTTAGTACTTATAATATAATATAATATATGAAAAAACTAAAACATTGGAACATGGCGGTGGTAGATATATATTGTATCATATAAAATAATTATCTTTCTATTGCCATTATCCAGGGATAAAACGGGGAATACATTTCCATGGACTTCCAAGTCCGAATCTCATGTGTAACTGTCGGAATATCTACAGATTCATGAAGATATATTTTCAACTTAAGGATAGTTAATAGCCAGTTGAGCATTACAAAATTTCTTACCACCATATTATTGTTTCATTGCCATATTTTCTTAACTCATTGGAATCAATTGGAATATAAAATTTATCAGACATGTAAAAATAATTGTTCCTCTATTAATAAACATACAGATAGACATTTGACTAGAAATATTTAAGATTTATTGAGATAATATAACTTGTTTTTTTATGTTCTTTGTCCCAGTGGTCGTAAGTGCGACTGCTATGATCGAGGTCCTGGGTTCGAGTCCCAGGTCGAGCAAAGTGTTATTGCTATGAAATTCTCAGTAGCAGCTCGAAGTTTGGTTTCATGCCCGATTAATGGCAATAGGCTCGCCTCCTATTACACGGGACCTAAAAACATACACGGCGAACTGTGGGTGTACATTAGTACCCCTCTGCCTAACCCTTCGGGGATACAGGCATGATGATATGTTATGTCATATCAAAGAACATATTCTTTGTTGGTAAGCGCATCACTTGGAAAAGGCTGGACCAATTTGGGTAATTCATTTTTCTATGTTTGTAATATTATCTGGTACAAAGATGCCATGGTACGTTTGTATTGCCATAGGTATCACGAGAACATTGCCGACCTTGCCCCTTCTCCAAGGAGCTCTGGAAACCTTACTCACTATATTGTTTTAGATGTTTTCTCCCTAGCATGCGGGGTAGGAATTTGGATAGGTATGTTGCCGGCCACTCACCTCGGGCGTGCTGATGTTGATTTTCGTGGCTTCTACGCACTGTTGAAGCACTATGGAACCCCGGGGTTTGTGATGTCGGAGCTTAACTATTATTTGATTTATTCTTTTAATTTGCGACGGAGACGCAATAGTTTTATGCGCTCTGTTAGGCGACACGTTTTGTCTTTTCTGTTTTTTCAACTGTCACTCGTCGCACGTGAGTTTTTGGTCTTGTTTGTAGATGGCGCTAATTGTGGCCGAGGTAGGAAAAGTTATGAAGTAATATATACATGCTCTAACACGGCGGGTCTGACCGGTTGTTGCAATTAATGTTGACGTTGGCGTGTCGACGCTCTGGTCCAACGTTGGGGGTATGGAGCAGAGTTCGTTTTTTTTAATAGACAGACTGTATCATTTTAGAGTTTCATGTTAAAACATGGATAGATTAGAAGCGTTTGGTAGGGATCGCAACCACCACACACATAGTAATAAAATAAAGATATTCACGGACACGGGTACAGGTACAGTCCAGTCAGTCATTCAATCACCTCTATGGGTATTGCATATTCAAAGACAGTCAGTCGTACTTAAGAAGTAAACTCCAGTCGTGCGTCGGACCTAAGACACACACACACACGCAACTTTTATTTTTAAATATTATTCACTAAGATATTATACATCTACCAGGCATCCTGTGATGACCAACATTTTTGTAATCTTTGCATATTTTATTACTAATATTATGAAAAAGAAGAATTTGTATATTTATTCTTTAAGTTTATGTGGCTAGGTTACTTTTTTAGTACCATGGGTACCACTAGCGCGTTGCTGACCTTGAACCCCTCTACCCCAAAAAGCTTGAAAAACCCTACTCACCGGAGGAACACAACTGCCCGGATTGTCCCAAGTAGAGAGAAATATCCAAAAAAACGTTATCTGTGCCTTACCTACTTGTACATCCGCACTCGAATAAATGTACAAAGGGAGAAAATTTCGAGCATTCTGTAAATAAACGGAATGAATTGAAATGGTTTTCGCGGGGAAAATCGACATTTCTGCAGATTGTGTTTACGTTGACATACAAATTATGTACTTGTTTACACCGATGCATTTTTGTTGAGGAGTTAATCATGCATGAGAATAAAATACACTGAGTACATGTCATAATAACACAGTATTTATAAGTTAATTTGATTATTAATTGAATTTAAAAAGTACTTTAGTCATTACTAAAACTATAGTGTGTGTGCGAGGAGTTAATTTTGCGGTCTTCCGTTGGTTCCCTCACATACCACATGGAGCGGCGGTTTTAAATAAAGTTGCCTGCCTCCTAGTCTGGTGCGGCCTTCGATAATATAGCTCAGTGAGCAATGAAGCAATGAACGACAGACAACTATTTAAATTGTTACATCCAATTGAATATATGGGAAGGAATATCATCCACTAACCTTGAACTTCCGAAACTGCTTCCTCTCCCAATCCAGCCTGGAGTTTATATACGTCAGCAATCCCAACGCTATACACAAGCGTATTCCACCTCGCTAAATGTTCTTCACCACGTTAATGGATGGTATGTTTTAATACAAAAATGCACACACGGAGCGGCGCGGTCATACAACTGCGAGACGATCGATCGGTCAACGTATTGCCACTTAATAATGTCGACACACCCACTCGAGCGATCCGATCTTAATAATGTTGGTAAGGGGTGGCGGCGGTGTCTCTCTAACAGTGACGTCGTATGACGCTACAGCGTCGTCAGCCAATTGGCATTAGGAAGGACACAGATCAGAAGATGTCGGTGTGTCTGATTTCATTCTGACCACATAATCAAGAAAATGAACTAATTGAAATAATTGGCTCAAACATATAGTATACATATATATACTATTACATCGTTTTATATTGTCAGATATTTTATACATAATATATAGTTTTTGGCGGGATCATGTGGCAGTTTTCATTTCTTAAGGACTTTTAATCTATAGTATGTAATATTGGAGTTATATAGCGTAAATACGCGAGGAAACGGCATTTATGAACAGTTTTTATTAGTCGACATGTTACCTGAGACCTTCATTATATTTATTTGGCATCAGGTGCATGCGTGCATAAACAAATAAAAAAGAAATTACGCATATCCACCCTTTGAATCGTGAGTTAAGGTCTTAAGTTCATATAAAAATCCAATAGAAAAAGAACGTTCTGTTATTCCTTCATTTGAAAATTTTCCGGGAAAATTTTCCAATTTTTCTTACTATAAAAGCCTAATTTCGTATTATTAGATTACTTGATCCGATTTTATTTGTCATTATTGACACTACCCAGGCATTATAAATAGCACCTTCTGCAATTACTTGACTCACGACATATTACAGTAGTAATAAAGCGTATCACACAATTCTTTGCAGGCTTACGTATCTATTTTCCCCAGATTCTCAGATTCTGTATCTGGCACTCTAAGTGGATTTGATAACTTATTGTGATAAGGCACAGGCGCTTTATCGGCATATTGCAGTTGGGATTTGAAATTGGATTTGCGTTCACTCGATGTGTATAATATTATGTATTGACGGTCTTTGTGAAGTGTCCTGGGGACTATAACAGTCGAAACTTTAAACTATCAACGGGAAGGTCGTTTAAATCCCGAGAGGCAACAAAATTATGTTTGGTTCGATTGAGATTTATCGATTTCTACATTGTTATTTATGTATGTTCATGTTTATTTCTATTTAATTATAAATAATCTTAAAAACCACAATGTAATCCGTGCATAATTCCTGATGAGATTTGTTGAAAAGCAGACAAACCTATTATTTTGAACATATTACTAAAGATTATCATTAGTTTATTTGGTTCTCAAATGGTCTACGAAAATGTACTACGCATAATAGTAGTGTTTTTATCGATAGAATTTTTTTAAACTGTAGTTAAAAATTACTAAAAAAACCTATATTCATAATCAGAATAATAAAAATGTTATTGTTCTTTGTGCATTCTTCACCGATTGTTTTGAAATTTTGACACAATTTTGCATTCAAATACACACGTGTTTTTTCAGTAGGTGGCTACTTTCACATCGTTGCCCGAGCTGGTCATCAGATCACTCATTGTGCATGTACAGGGGCATGACGGACATTTGAGCAAATGAGCAAATGAGCAAATGTGGCATGGACTGCACTTGGCCACCACACTGGCACTGCGTCTCACTTTCTTTAACTGAATATTAATTCTTATATAAAAAAAACTCTTTATTTCAATTCGGCGAGCAATACCTTACTAAAAAGAATTAGGTTATTTATCCTTTTTTTTAATGTGTTTCATAATTATTCCAGTTCAACAATATAGGTATCGTCGTCACCAATATAGTTCATATAACAAACAGAGACAAAGAGATACATCGTTACCCTATAATATAATATAATTATACCTTCGGTAAGATAAAGGCATAACTGCAGGTTTTATAATTTTCCATGATAGACATTTTGTTTTAAAAATATTGCTCTGAAATAATTATCGTTCTTTGCGTGAAATATGCTTTACACTTTTTAGAAGTGTCTTTATTCCTCCAGATAAAAGGATATTTTTAAAGAACTCATTTTACTTATTTTAATAATTGAGCTCTTGTTTCACAGGTGTCAATCGTGCCCTTTTCTTACCGAAGGTGTCAATTGTGCACTTGTTTTACCGAAGATGCGAATTATTCCTTAGTAATATGGTAATTTACCATCTTATCTGCCTTACCGAGTAAAGCATATTACCTAAGGCTCACACGGGTAAAAAAAATTACAATACGTCAAAGAATAATCATTTACTACGTCTGCAAAACGAATATCCACACTAATATTATAAATGCAATAGTTCTGTCTGTCCGTCCGTTTGGTACCTTTTTACGAGTAGACCTTTGAGCCGAATAGCAATAAAAAAAGTAGAGGTAGCGTGGGAATAAAATCGTGGAAAGCCCATTACATTAACTCTTTTGATTTGTCTCGTTTCGGGAACAGCTGGTGTTTATCTAAATTTTGAACCTCGCTAGCTAGCTGTCGAGAAGCTTGTAAGCCGGCATTACAAGTTGCAACCAAGACCGGCGGTGGATTGCCGATGTTGTTCTTGGATTTTGCTAAGTTTTGACCAAGACCGGCGGTGGATTGCCGATGTTGTTCTTGGATTTTGCTAAGTTGCGATCAAGACTGGCGGTGGATTGCCGATGTTGTTCTTGGATTTTGCTAAGTTGCGACCAAGACTGGCGGTGGATTAACGATGTTCTTCTTGGATTTTGCTATGCTTATAAACAGTCACAGACTCGTCACTTTATTATTAGTAAAACAAAAACACGCAGAAGAAGTCGCCGAAAGAAGCTAACTTACCTACATCATATAATATATTACCTCTATACATCGTAGTTCCTGCAAGTAATAACTAATACATTTTCAATAAATTATCAAACACAAGTGTAAGGAATTATTTAAAACGGTTGCATGACTGAATGTTATCTTGCGGCAACTAAAATAATTTCACAAGTCTGAAGCCGTAAACAGGGTTTACGATTGGGTCAGCATATAAATAACGCAGTGAAGTGATGTTTGGTTGGAAGGGATCGAATAACTTATGTTACAGGTCTACATTACATATATTTCTATAAAAATAAAGAGCAATACGTACCGGTTAGCAGAAAAATAATATCTTCGGTATTGATTCAACTTTTTTTTATATACTACTATAGGTTGCAAACAAGCATACGGCCCGTCTGATGGTAAGCGGCTACCGTAACCTATGAACGCTTACCACGCTTACTATACGTATTATTATTGCGTTGTCGACCCCAAGGAGCTCTGGAAACCCTACACTGCAGGAACACAACACAAGTTTATTAGGCTGATGTCTTCTGTAGGGTGGATGTATTCCACTAGTCGGGCTACCCCAAGTAGAGAGAAATATCCTAAGATTTTCTTTGTGCTCTACCACTCTCTCCCCCCCCCCTCCCCCTTCGCCCTCAACATGGAACTCTGGAAGCCGTAACCGCCGCTACTATCCCTACCCTACTATCTAATAGATTAATATCTAATAGGTAATCGATATTTATACTGAACTAAAACTTCTTTCGGCCATTAATAGGATTTTAATATTAATGAGCGAAATTCGGTTTTTTTAATAAATTAAATACCTACATTTATTTGTGATGGGTGTAAGTATTACTATATTTATATTGTCAATAAATGTCACTAAACTCTAAAATAACTTATTATACATACTTATTATAACTTAATACAGTATACACAAAAATTAATTCTCTGTTATTATTTTTGGCATGTTAAAATTATTTTATTTGTGCATAAATTAATAATATTATTTATTTTATTATTAGTGTTGAAGTATATATAACAAAAAATAAAAAGACTATATACAGACTTTATTGAAGAAATTTCCTTACGAAAAATATAAACAAATAAAACACGCATAAAAATATTTTTGTTAAAAATCAATAAATTGCCTATTACGTACATACTAGATGGATGCCGAAAATACATATTAATCAACCTTTATTTAATAAGTTTTCAGCTATACACGTAGCCAGAAAAGACCGGTAAAAATCTACAAATTATTAAGGCTAATCCTATTGAAATCCTGATTGATACGGAACAGAACCTTTATGGATGGTTTTATGCCGTTCAAGTTAACTAGATTATAGATTATTGTATTAAATTCAAACACAATGACCCACGAACAGAGACTAAATGATAATTCAATCACGTTTGATTTGACGAGGACAAATACGAGTAATGATCAATAAACTAAATTCTATAGTAATGCATACCTTGATTAATTGAAAGTTATTAACAGGAAATTTCATCAAATAACCAATTGTAGGCAGATATACATTGGATATTTTTGGTTAAAATATTTTGTGCAAAAGTGATATCCACTTCACTTCTACAATTAAGATCACATAATATAATAAGCCCTATATCTAGCGATAGAGACAATTTACAATTTAACATATAAACCAAAATATACGGCAAAATTTAAATATTATAACAAGTTTCTTGTGTGCTTAACCGAAACTTTAAGCAAAAGGTAAAATTATATTTAATAAAAATATTATTATAAAAGGCCTTATAAAATTAATTCCTACGCATATTTATATTTACATAATATTTAGATTTAAATAATAATAATAACAAGCAATCGCCCTGAGCTCGAAATTTGACCAGCGACTTTTGATCATACACTATTTTTTGCTTGACATTTGTAGTATTCATCACTCGAAACAATGAGTATTATTACTACATCACTTTTTGTCACTTTTCGTTGATTGACAATGTCTATATTTTGGGAGGTCTAAGTTCAATGGCACTGATCGAGTTAGGATTCACAGTATTAATTTATTTTATTTAATATATTAGTAACAGATATTATAGATAAATTTTAGCTTCCTGCACTCCTTCTCAATATAAACTTTAACTATGCCAAATCTCACAGTCTTCCGTGTACGCAATACGGTAAAAAGGGTTAGAAAGCTTTTGCTTCACGTATTAAATAGATTCACGTATTTGATATAGATTTGAACAAAGTATATTACATACTTATAACATAGTAGCAACTACCCGCAACTTCGTTTGCTTTAATTACATTATACAAAAATAGAATTCTGTTCTTTGGTAAGCATATCAATTGAATACGGCTGGCCCAATTTAGCTATTTTTTTACATAATATAGTCTAAATAGGGTCTAAATAAGGAAAATAAATTTTTGGTAAAAGTTTTCCGGAAAATTAGAGAACTTTGGAGAGACCAAAATTGATTTTCTATTAGATTTTTATGTACTTCATGTACTCAACTCACAATTAGAACGATGGTTATTTTATGGTTCTAGAAAATTTTCCAGAAAGAAAATGGGTTAGTGACGCTGTGGTCAAGATTTTGACTACTGGAAAAGACAAAACAACGTCAAAATTTAATAAGAATAAAATATATCTTATGACACTCGGGTATAATTTAACTTTATACTAATAAACGAATTTTTAGTTAATCGAATACTGTACCGAGTATCGGATCAGTAAATCCAGAGATTTCTCCTACAAACATACAAACTTTAACTATTTCTAGGTAAATAGTGGAATAGATTTACAAACTATCTACTGATATAGCGACACACATAATGTCTAATCAAAGTAAAATTTTGTTCGTACAAAGAAAGTTCAGGGGAATCCATTTGGGGGATTAGGTTACCAAATCGAGGGGCCTTTTGCCATTTTTCTCTACACTAATTTCCTCTATCAATTTCGCTTTTTTTAAAGGATTCTTGTGTAGGCTCGCCGTTAATTATTAGCAATTTGCGCCCGAGACTTTAAAAATAAGTAAAGGAATTGTGTGCCATGTAGTCCTGACACCGTTCAATAAATATACAACTCAACTTTTTTTTATCAAGTAGGAAACATGCTTGGTCCTCCTTATGTTAAGTGGCCTCTGCAGCTTGTGAAAACCACCGCAGACCAAAGACCAATCATGAATCAAAAAATTACAGACTAAGAAGGCACTACTTATTAACGTTACTATTGGTTTGGAAAACATTCTAGTGAAGGACAAGATACAACAAGAAACCCGATCGTGTATATTAATATTTATAAGTGTGTAATTATTGTTTTAATAATTAATTTCGACAATGGCCTTTGCACTTGCGAAAACGTAATTAGGGAGCAGAGTGATCACTTTTGCTTTGCAACATAAATAGGCAGTCTGAATAAAGTCAACCATACCCTGATACTGTCACTGTGGTATAATTCGGATTACATTTCTTTTTAGTACCTACATTATGACTAATACATAGGTAATGCGAATATTCGATTATGAAGTCGATACATAGCTATTTCTATTACGGCTTTGTACTTTCGAAATACGTAATCAGGGAGCTGAGTGGTCCCTTCTGCTTTGCGATAGAAATAGGCACAAAGTAAAAGTCAACCAGACTGAGACTTTTGCTATTGTATTTATTAGCAAGCGAGCATGAAGATTACTACAATAGTTTTTGATAGATATATAGATAATTAAAGCTCTCAGTACTCAACATCGTTATTTGTTTGTAATGCAGTGTTCACTATTGTCAGTAAAAATGTGATACGCTTTTACCATCATTGATAACACTAATGAAATATTTAATAAAAATAAATCAAGTTTACCGAAATTCTGCGAACAAATTAATACATTCTCCACATTGAGGCAGCGCTCTTGAGATTTTTTTCCATCTGAGCACTCGCGTATGTCGCATTACACTTCCTATCATACGCATTTCAGTAACTACGTTGAAAACATCGTCAGTTTAAGTATAAAACACATTACGTTATTTTCCACCCAATAGATTCTTTTTTTTTTTGTATCAATTTGATACATGTAAAATGAAAAACATACCGAAAACATAATTTAAAAATGCATTGCATCGTCATCGAATTTACATAAGTATACCAAATTTTACATAATAACATAGCAAGTTAAATGAAAGCTTGTAAAAACAGATAATGTACAATATATCTATAATAAGCGTGCGAGTTCAATGCAGAGCTAAGGAATTCGATAGTGCTGTGATGTTTTAGAATTATTGTTGTCCATAATGACAATGTTGATAAATTAAACGCTGTTCAATATTTCAGACGTTTTTATCAAATATATCATACTGAAATCAAACTGAAAGAATTAGTTATTGAAATTTGATCATAATCACATTAATTTTTCGCCATTTCCCTTGCTCGAAGATGAAAACAAAAATTACACGGGGTCCCATCTTGTAATCAAGTAACGTGATCTGTAAGCAAAATCAAAAAATTATAATTACTTATCAAAAATATCACTAAGTAAAGGCGCATGAGGTGAGGTGTGCGGACGGCGGGGGGAGATGCTCCCGCTCCTCACCTCAGGCCCCGAATGCATTAAACTCGCGCACTTTTAACACACATTGTTCGCGTTGCCTTTATTACATAAATAAATACGTAAGTGAGATAAGTTGTAACTCTGTAAGTTGGTGAAACTTACCTTGTATGACGGTATACGACCTGGGTATCATTCCAACATTTCCAACTTTGTAGCGATATCCGAGGTAACTGTAGAAATAAACATAAAATGATCCCGGATGAAAGTAGTTATTTGAATGCACAGTAGATATCAACTTTTCTCACCGATTTAATGAAATGGTGATAAATATAGCAACGACATGGATCATCGAAAGATTGCGATCCAGCGACGATTGCCCCAGCAAAAGTTTCTTCCTCCGTCTCCGTTTATTTGAATTTCAACAATCGATTGTTCGATAGTCCTCATGACTACCGATTGATTGAAGTTTAATCGATTATTTACAACACTATCTTCTATTTATATGAACTTCATCCTTTCTCATGACAAGCCCCTACCACGCGAACCTACTACTTTTAACAAACTTGTGATATTTTCATACTTCCTCTGATATACTTATTCTACTTCTTAATTTATTTTATTCTACAGTTCTGCAGACTTCCGCACTTTTTTTATGATGAACACTTTTAAGAAATTTTTTATTGTTATTTTTATTACGTGCTTAATATTTTTTTAGCATTTATAACTTTTTTTTTCTATTTTGTTTTCATTAATTTCCTAATACTTATTCTTCTATTATTATGTAGAACTAGTATAGACATCCTTGTTACAAATACCAAAAACGAGTACATAAAACAGATATATAATTTCGAAAATGGTAAATATTAAATAACAAATTTACATAAAGGGCGAACTGATAACACGAGGTAGAAGTAAATTTTGACAGTTAGCAACAAGTCAGTGATCCATAACGAGAATTTAGGTAGGGTCGAGGGCTCGAGGGTGAAGCAGTGACACTAACGTTGACTCCTCCTGAAAATGTAATTATTGTATGTTCAATTTAAAAACTGCGACTTTATTCTAATTTGGTTAATAAATCGAAATAAAATACCTCTTTAATTATTCTAATTCAAGACCTTTCTGTAAGTAATATATTTTGAAATACTCACTTGAATTTCTGAAGTCTTTTATATTGTAAAAAATATATTACGCACTGTAAAAAGTACGAGAAAACCCCTTCAAAACACTTAGCCGTCAAGAGTGAATCACACGACAATTGTCTCATTTTTATATCACGTCAAAATACTTAGATTTTAAGAATTTAATTAATCTTGAACATTAAAGTTATATAAAATAATATTAAAAAAAAATCTTTTAGAAATACAAAACTAGAAGTTTATTGAGCCTTAAACAACATAATTTCCATTAAGAATTTAACGCTAGAAGCGAGATAATCATAACAACAATTCCGCAACTATAATAACAACAGCCGGTCCGACAGACAATGTTCTGTCCTTTCCAATAGATAATAACTCGATCACAGTGCCCTCTACCCCAATTTTTTCCTTGATAACTTTTCCAAGAGCATAACGTACCTACATACAAAAATAACAATTACACATATCTATAGTTTGAATCGTGAGTTATATAGGTCCCAAGCCAGGTTGCCTTTCTACAAGCTTTAACACTAATAGAAAACAAAAAAATGTATGCCCGCAAATATTGGAAATACTGAAAATAGCTGAAACTTTATGAAAATTAGATTTATATTTTGATGATAAAATAACACACGAAATTAATTTTCTCAAGTTATATAACGACATTTTTTATAGGTGACAACCTTGCCAAAGTTGTTTATTTTTAAGGTTCCGTTGGCAGAAAAATAGCCCCAGCTTAGCCTATGTTGTCCGTTTTACTTTTAATGGACTATCTTTTTGATGTAATTGCAGTCAAAGAATAGGTATCAAAATTTCGATTCGATCAGACTTTTGAAAGATGCTCACATCCATTTATCAACAAGAAAAAAGCTGATAATCTTCAAAAGGCTGAACAGATTTTTTTCAATAATAGCTAAGAATACTCTCGATCAAGTCGCCTTTCCAAGGAAAAAAACCCTAGATCAAAATCGAACCAGCCGTTTGAGAGCTACGATATCACAGTGAGAAACACAGATATGAGGATATGCAGATACACATGTTAAAATTTATCACCGCTCTTTTTACATTGAGGGCTAAAAATATTATGTGGTGGAATGAACCCGTCGGTGCATGAGCCCGACTCACACTTGGCCGATTTTTATATAATAAAACTTTCTTATATTCTGACGACCTGTCCTTTTAATGCGACACTATTTGGTAGGAGGTGCCTTCAGACAGCCCCGGGATATAATACAATGTTATTAAAGACCTTTTCAACCTTATTTCTTTGTGTTTGCCTCGGGCCAAATGTTTTGAGTGATAAAAAGCTGGGAAATTTTGGAGTTGAAGATAATTGTGAGCCGGGTTGCTAGAGACAATTGAATAAATAATCCAACAAGCTTTGTCTATACATGTTTCAAATATTTTATAAGAATGTATTGCCTAAATAGCTTTTTTTTACACTATACATAATAATTATAAAAAGTCTCTTGGGTATAAGGTATCTTGAACAAACATTGTACTTTTTTTTCTTATAAATATACTTCACAATCTTCCCTACTGATAAAGGCCGATTAGTCAATACACTAAACATTCAGAACTAAGAACAGGAACTCGGTTTTAAGTACAGGAACATAACTATGAGAGTTTATCCTTAAACGTTGAGCAATTTTGATTCTCTTTACATTTTTTAATAGTTCTAGGTGAAAGTGACGAGTGTCATCACTGAGGACAGGATAATCCAAAAACAACGGCGACCATTGACGGCAATCCATCAGCGGTTCTCGCTGTCATGCCGCTCTGCATAATAGACTACTTGACTCATATCAAATTTGGCGCAATAAATAAATAGTTCTTATAGTATTTGACTTAATAAACCAATATTTGTCGATTTCAGATATTAAAAGTGTAAGATGGATCAATTTACAAATTGTGTTTTATATTATTTTCAACTCTGAAAACGTTACCTGCCATATTATGTCGTCATAGGACTCTAAGCAAATTTATGTGGGATTTTATACGTGTAAAATTCGCTACGTAGTATATGCTATGACATTGACGTTTATGGCACCTATGACATAAAAAGTATCGAGATTTAAAAAATGATAAACCTTTGCTAAATGTCAAATGTTGGTTTTCGAACCGTATGATGTGTCACAGCAGAGATAATATATAAACTAATATTGCTGTTAACGTTTCACCTGTTTATGGAAAATATACTTTTAATATAAAGTTTTGCGGTTTTCTAGGTCCTACAGAAATATGGTAATATATTCTTTTCTTCTAATCGGACAATAATATAAGGCCTACTTTAGAAAAGAGTCAACTAATCAATTATGTATTAACTTTTCACGTTAAGTAACCGATCTCGTAAAAAGAAAAGAACAAACTGGTAAGAAGACTGTTCCACAGATTTAAGATATAATGTTTGATATAAAGGTATCTATATATACCTGTATATATATCTGTATATATATATATATATATATAATAATGAGAATTTTGTAGTTCGTGACTATATACTACTATCTATCGATCTATTGAGTCACTGCGTGTGCGTTCTGCTGTGGAATTAGATTGATCAACTCTTCAGATACTCATCATGATGCAGATGGTAGAAAAAGCTCAGTAAGGCAATATTTCGCAGCTGTTCAGGAACTGATTTAGGTCCGCCTTTTAAATTAAGGAAATTAAGATCACTACGGTATTTTTGGTAGTTTAGTTTAGGTACTAAATTAGGTAAATAAGCCCACAAAAATACTTAAGTTTTAAAACGTGATGACGAGATAAAGAAAGAGAGAAAGAGAGAGATAATAGAAGATATTATAGAATAAAATATGGGCTTAATGGCAATAAAAATATTCCCTACCTAGATTTTTTATCATTACTACTCGCCTCAGATTTGCATTTGATTTCATTACTTTTCAAAACTTTTTGCAAGTCCCAGCACAAAGGGCATTCGGCGTTGTAGCCGATTGCCTTTGATGGTAATCCACGAAACGAAGTAACAAACTTAATTTACATTCGAAATAGAAACGTAAAAATTGACAATAGTACTTTTTGTTACAAAGATGTTGAATAAACTGAAAACAGAACGCGGTAATAAAATGATCATAAAGTTTTATGAATCATCTCTATATATTATTTCTCAAAGAAGTTTTTTTTTTTGTGGCAATGATTCAAACATCATTTTAAATTTTACATTCCTCGCTGTTGTTGAAAAGTAGGCAGGTACTTTAAAATTAAAGTTTCCGATAAAACAATAATTTATTTTAAAAACTCTTTAATTAGGAATGGCATATATTGATGGCATTTCTAATGAAAATAATTATATTCAACTAAAATATACTCAAGGCGCCATCTATTAATCGTGTGTTTATTAGATCCTTACATATGAAATTGGCGTTTTGTTGAACTGACCACTTTAATCTCAAATATCTTCGTTGGCGTTTGGTTAGGAATTTTATATACAAATTTAGGCTTGTATTATTTTTGTTTGGAATTTAGTGACTCATTTGTTTTAGAACCATTTGATTTTTCTTTGACTTCGTTCTTTTCACAAAATGGAAAACTTAAAATGACGCGTTATTTACGAATATGAGTTCAACTGTGGCATCAGCGCTGAAGAAACAGCTCAAAAGATTAATGAAGTGTATGGAGAAGCTACTGTAAAATAAAGCACTGTATGTTTTTGGTTCAACGTTTTCGTTCTGGAAATTTTGATCTACAAAACAAACCTCGTGGATGACCGGACAACCTAATTGATAATGAAGAGCTAAAGGTGATCGTGGAAGCAGATCCATCACAAACCACGTAAGAGTTATCAGCAGGCTTCGGTGTGCGTGATAAAAAAAATTAATTCACTTGATACAAATTGGAAAGGTGAAAAAACTCGAGATATGAGTATTGCATGAATTGACTGAAGCACACCAACAAACACGCACTGAGTACTACGATACATTACTCAACCGTTACAATAACGGGGGAACTTTGAGCGTATTATTACAACAATAAAAAGATCCTTTACGACAATCGGAAAAGCTGTAAATAGTGGTTGAACCCAGGAGAACCGGCGAAATGCTGCCACAAGAGAAAGTAGACACAGTAAAAGGTACTGGTGAGTGTTTGGTGGACCAGTGCTGGTTTCATTCTCTACAGCTTCTTAAGAGATGACCAGATAAGAACGGAAGATCCATATTGTCAACAATTACAAACCATGATGGAAAAGCTAGTCGTTAAACAACTGAGACTGGTCAATCTCTCTAGCCCACTGCTGCTTCAGGACAACGCTAGTGAGTAATTATGGGGTTACTTCACGAGAAATGGTCGCTAAATTAAAGGAACTATAGTTGGAATGTCTCCGACACCCACCATGCTTCCTGAATCTTGCTCCAACAGATTGTCACTTTTTTCGGAATTTGGACAATTTCTTGCAAGTCTGTCCAAAGCGCTTTCAAAGATTTTATTGATTCTCGCTTCCACAATTTTTTCAGCAATGGCATCAATAAACTACGTATAAAATGGCGAAATTGCATAGATAATTTCATATGTAGGGACCTATTATTACATGATGTGCAAAACTTTCGCATGGTTCAACTAGTTTGTATAATGTGAAACTCGGTTAAATTAGTACACACGACTTGTTACTAAATAATTGGTAAATTTCAAAATAATAAATTGGACATTACAAAGAACATAACAAAAGTTATTAAAACAAATATTGATATTACACCTATATATTTTCTTTAAATAGATAAATTTTTGAGCTCATGTTGTGCATAAAAATTTGTTGCTTATTTTCTGTTATCCGCGATAAGAATATTATCCATGCGTTTTTTAGTAAGGAAACAACTCATATCCGTATTTTTTTATTCGATTTTAAATCCCAGCTCTGATAATGTAAAAATAAATTCTGAAACACTGAGATATCGTAAAAATCTTTATATGACCCAGACTGACAAAACCTCATAAGCACATGAGAAAGTGAGACTAACCATATCCAAATATGAAACCTAAGCTTTAAGCACACTATATTCAGAAATAAAATATTTCTCACAAAACAAAACACAAGAAATGTAATGGAAGAAAACATTTTCATTATTCTATTTCAGTTTGTACAGTTATAGTGCACTACGCAACTTCTTAATAGCAAACGTCTCTTCGTAAATGAGTAGACCGGTACGCAACAGTAACGTCGCTTCTTTAGCAAATGAAAAAAGTGTTTGTAAAGTGAAAGGCACTCCTTCAATAAAACTACTAAAGCGTGGTCCGCTTCATCGAGATTTATTAACATCTTACAACCTTAATAAAACATAGATATTGTTACAACCGTGGTTATTAAAAATGCCGATGTTTGACGTGAAGAAGATTTATTTCAATTTCACACAGTTACGAATTACACGAACTCAAATAACTTATTTATTTCACTGTGGTTTCGCTTCTTTTATCGCTCGTTGTTATCGCTTTGTAATTCAAAACTGAACTGCCTCGGCGCCCCGCCCGAGTCACTTAAATACCTATAGTAAACTATCGCAGAAAAATCGTGAATCGTCGCTAACTTTCTTGATGTTTCGTTTTTATGCCTACTCGATGACGTAATCGAGGCGATAAGCCCTATACATGTGTGTGTAAACTGCGACATTTACACAAACATGCGCCGTGGTTGTTTACGACGCGAACATTATTTCGAAGTCCTGAAAAGTTTGTAGTTGCTTCGAGATATTTCAGGAACAAGATTTTTTCTATCTTTTTAATCGGGTTGTAGTAACAGGTCGTAACAGTATAAATTATTCCCACATCGAGAAAATGTTGAACTGAAAAGAACGCGGCGACTCGTGCGCACGACCACTATCCGACCGAGGAAAACCGCGCACGTTTACGCGCACTTCAAAGATCGGTTAGAGCCCGTATATTAGAACTCAGAAGTCACAGATGGGACGCCCTCGTCGAAGGGCTAAGGCCGTCGCATCTGGCTTACTGGAAATTAGCTCACAGCCTCAAAATAGAGGCTTCTTATGTTATGCCCCCCCTCGAGAGGGGTCCCGGTATACCGCTCGCCTTCGATAGCAGCGACAAGGCGGAGTGCCTCGCCACTTGTTTGGAGAGCCAGTGCTCTCCGAACAGTGTCGATGCAAATACCGACCGGGTCGAGGGTATCGATGGATGCGTGCGGGAGCTGGATAAGCTCCCCGCGACAGACTCCCTGTCCCCAGTCACGTCTGAGGAGGTTCTTTCCATTATAAAAAGCCTTAAGCTTAGAAAAGCACCAGGTCCCGACGGGATCAGGAATGAAGTACTTAGACTTCTTCCCGATCGCCTCATAGCTCTTTTGGTCTGCATCTTCAATGTAGCCATAGCCCACTGCCATTTTCCAGCCCCCTGGAAAAAGGCCATAGTCATAGGTATCCGTAAGCCCGGCAAGAGCGCGTCGCTTCCCGACAGCTATCGCCCGATCAGTCTCCTAAATACTTTAGGGAAAATGTACGAGCGGATCCTTCTGAACCGTCTCAAGTCAGTAATAGAGGAGAAAGACCTCTATCCGCCTGAGCAATTCGGTTTCCGTGCTAGATATTCTTGCACTCATCAAGTGCACCGCCTCACGGAGCACGTTGCATTTAATTTTGCTGAATTATATAAACCCCGCCGTACACTTGCGGTCTTTTTCGACGTTGCCAAGGCCTTCGATAAGGTCTGGCACGAGGGATTGATCTACAAGTTGTATCACTTTGAAGTCCCCGATAGGCTAATTAAAATAATTCGCGACTATCTAACAGATCGCACCTTTCGCTATAGAGTGGAAGGTGAATTGTCCACGCCCCGTCCAATACGCTCAGGCGTTCCCCAAGGTTCGATCCTGGCTCCTAGCCTATTTAACCTGTACGTCAGTGACCTACCTCGACTCCCGGAGGTCGAGGTAGGGCTATACGCTGACGATACAGTCTTATATGCCTCAGATAGGAATAGATCCCACCTCAGACACAAAGTCCAACGCTCCGTGACCACTCTCGGGAAGTGGTTTAACGAGTGGCGTATAGCCGTTAATCCCTCGAAGAGCGCCGCGATGCTCTTCGATGCGGATTCGTCACAGATACCGTGGAAGCTTAAACCTGTTAAGCTCTACGATAATCCGATTCCGTATATAAGAGAGACCAAATATCTAGGGGTAACCCTAGATAGTAGGCTCTCTTTTAGACCCCACATCCGTAAGGTTAGGAACAGGGCCGCGTGGGTCCTGGGCCGGTTGCATCCTCTGTTGTGTTCGGTGAGTAAAATGTCCACGCGACATAAGCTCACGCTCTACAAGACGTGTATTCGACCAATTTTGACATACAGTTGCGCCGTGTTCGCACATATGTCCGAGTCGAGTTTCAAACGGTTACAATCGATACAGAATAGGTTCCTCTATCGTCTCACCGGGGCCCCGTGGTATGTTCGAAGCGTAGATCTCCATAGAGATATGGAGCTTCCTTCGATACATGCCTACGTTAAACAGCTCTCCCGTTCGTATTTCGACACCGCGTCGAACCACGCGAATCCGTTAATAAAAACAGCCGCCACTTATGTTCCGGCACCCACGGACATCCGGTGCAAACGCCGGCCGCGCAATATTTTTATTGATCCCGACGATCACATCGAAAATTCGAATAAATATTACACATCCGTCTCTCCAAACAGAGCGTGCCAGCGCCCACGCCCGCGTAACCACCGTTCTCTCCGCAGAGGGCGGGCGGTCAATTTCGCTCCAGCACACCCGTCACGTCCACCCTCTCTAGCGGTAACCCAAGCCTAGGTCCGTTCCTCGGTGTGAAACCCTTGGGGCAGGCAACCGCCCGCGCGATACAAGTGACACTGTACGTGCATCACTTAGCTACCTACATACAACACTACACACGTATGAACATACACACGTGCACACCACACAGGTACATAGGTTCTGTGAGGGACCTTTTTTTTTCTTTTTTACGCTAGTTAGTTAGCGCTAGTTAGTGTAGAAACATTCCGATTATTGAATACACATACGCACGGTTTCTTCCTTCCTCCCAGGAGGAAGGGAACGTGCCTATGTGTATATTTAGTTAGCTCGAATCGTAGGTGTAGGGATTCGAATAGATCGCGACCTATTTGCGAACGCGACGACCGCCCGAGCCGAGGTCCGGCCACTTTGGCACCCTCGTGCGAGTCGTCCACAATACTTTCGCGGCTGAGTGCCCTCTGCGCTCGCCCCCAAGTCCGGTGAAGCTGTAAAAGCCGCAGCGGCTTTAGGGCCCCTAAGGCTAACAGTGTAGTCAGTTCTAAAAAAAAAAAAAAAAAAAAATGTTGGAGTTAATCACATTTCGAGCTCCTAGTATAATATTTCTAAATATCGCTTAGTTAAATAAGATACAGGATCCAAAACCTCTAGCTAAGTTATGGCACGATAAAAATTCTTTTAGGTATAATTAGTCCAAAGACTACACATATTTTCTAGTATACTACCATGTATTTTATCTTCATATAATATGTATCTATTTATTTCTACTATTAGTATCTTGTCAGCCTTAGATTGAACATCACTATAAAAAAATTTGTAACCACTTAGAGATTGTTTAAAACCATGTATCAACCTGCGACAAGAATAAAAAAGTTAAACCCTAGCTGAAAAATTAAATTTTACATCAAATTAAGAATAAGAAAATACAGAATTAGGAATATTAATAAAATATAGGTCTAAAGCAAAAAATTAAGATTTTTGGTAAGCTGTAATTTATCGAAAAAATATTATTTATACCTACTCTTTTCGCTACAAACAGAGTAAAAACCAATTTGGGAAAATTTTCTTTTTGATGCACCTTAATTAAATTTTCACGCATTTATTACTAAAGCTAGTCACAACTTTTATTGAAAACCAGATCATGAAACAATATTTTTCAGCAACAAAAACAAAACAGCTATGTAAGAAAGTTTTATTTTTTTCGTTTTTTGCTCTTTGCCAAAAGTATGTAATTTGGACTTAAGCGTTTTGTAGCGGAAAGAGTTGATATATTAGGTAAACGAAACAAGCAGTCGATAGGGATACCGCCAATAGTACTCTAATATTCGGAATAAGAGTACAAATACAATACGGAATATTTCCAAACGCCGTTGTTACTCGTTCGGTGTCTAGACAGTGAGTGAGCGCCGAGCAGTGAGCTGTTGCTCTCCGCTCCCCCACCACCGCTCACATCAACAGTATAGATATTATATTTACTACGAATATATTACAAGTGCAACTATAAAATAAAATAAATAATATACCTACATAATATACAAAATTATTTTTCTTTGTATGTTTGTTTGTCCCCTATACGTTCCTAAACTGTTCATTCTTTTGGAATGAAATTTTGGTGTTTTTTTTTTTGCGCACACTTGCAAAGGTCCTTTATTAGTAGGTACAGCCAGTTTACAAAAGATGGCGCACGGGTAGCGAGCAAACGTTAGTAAGGCATAAAAATATTGTAGGCATTTTCTCCAAAACCGCTACATCATACACCGCACCACCAAAGTGTCGCATAACTCATCCGGCTTTGGAAAAATAACAGACAATACGTGCACTTACAATAAGTACGCAATGCACTTACACACTTACTCATAAGCTGACACACACATTTGTAAAAAAAAAGTATAATTCAACTCTAAACGTGAAGAAACAGATGCTTCATTTACAAAAACCATTTCTTAGTAAATGTTTGCGTCCCTTGAACAACAACTGTAGGAAATTTAAAGATTATGAACACAGCAATTTGAACTATTTGTGGATTTAAGCAACCAATTGACAGATTCTTTCAGGGCAATTTTTTGCTTTATTTCTCAGTCCTATGCACGAAATGAATTTTAATTATTTTAAGAAATTATATATTTGAAAAGCTATATTATTTGTATCTACTATAAAAGTAAAAAATAATCACATAATACTTTTTATCATACATGACTGTCTCATAAGCCTAGTGGCCCTGAGCGCGACTGCTATGCTCAAAGTCCTGGGTTCGATTCGCAGGTCGAGCAAAGTATTAATGGGTTTTTCTATGAAGTTCTCATTAACAGCTCGGAGTTTGTCTTTGTGCTCGATTAATGGCATTAGGCGCGCTTACACGAGACCTAAACATACTCGGCTAACTATGGGTGTAGATTAGTACACCTCTGCCCTAACCCTTCGGGGATACAGGCGTGATGTATGCTATACTTTTAGTATTAATATTTAAAAAATACATTGTAGGTATATTTCAAGTTTTATTATAAAGGAGGTTAAATGAAAGCTGCCTTTTATTTTCTTACATTGCACTTTTTTACTGCTTTCCTACAGTAAAGCGTAATAATATGTAACCTGGATCTTTCGTCGGGTTCAGTCCTGTTAATTACATTCAAAACACTGAAAAATATAGTTACATACACTTATTTGTTGACACGACTTCTGCGCCTCCTATTGCACGTTTATGGCACTACATCAGAAACTTTCACGCAAGTTGTAACTGAATCAATTGGGCGATGCGCGAACGCATGAAGCACTAACACACAAACAAAGAGAGGCAGAGCTCAGAAAAATTTCTTTCGAGATTTCTCTCTACTTGAAGCTACGCAGCTAAATAATTTTGTATTGTGTTCCTACGGTGGGTAGGGTTTCCAGAGCCCCTCGGGGTACGTCGTCCAAGGTCGACAACGTGGTAATGATTACCTACGGTAATTCAAGCGTCCATAAGCTACGGTAGCCGTTAACCGCTTACCGTAATAAAAATTATACGTTATTCTTCAGCGAGAAGTAAACAACAGCAACGTTCCTACGTCAAAGGAAGAAAAGACAATAAGATATAACGTCTAAACTTATCCGATATCATTTAAGCACTCAGAGCGGTCTGTGTAGGTATGAGGTCGATTTTATTGGCTTAACTTCTAAAGCATCGTTTCTCAACCTAGGGATCGCGTTCAGATATACGGTGGGTCGAAATGTGGTCAAATAAATAAGAATGAATGAAACATCCTTACATTAAGGTATGGTTATTATCGATTCGTTTTTGTTTTATCTAAATACCAGCTGTGCCCGTGGCTCCGCTTGCTAGGATTACAGAATTATTTTATATGAAAATATCGTGATAATTGCTTTTTGTTGAAGGAGCAAGTATGTAAGTAGTAAAACAAAAAAAAAATCAATATCTATCGATTAGTTTTTACGTGATGCGTCTACAACTTCCATATTATGATCTAATGAAACCATAGTAATACATATTTTTAGTTTTTACATAAATTAATTATTATAAGAACTAGGATGCTTTTAATATTACCTAGTTAAACCGCCATTATCAGAAATCCTGCAAACAAATTTGACGAATTTGATAAATAAATTTGCATAATCATTCTTTTTATTTTCAATTAAAATCGGTCTATTTTTGAATAAGGAAACAGAGGAATCCGGAATAATTAATGGTTTTATTTATTTTACATAGGTATACCTAATCATTCCGAGATGAAGTTTCTCTCTCGCGCTATAGAGCATAGGCAGTCATTCGGGTACAGCGCGACAGCAATAGATTTCTGTTAAAACATGTTCTTGAATTGAAAGATTGATGTAAAACTTAGGAAACACCAAATTAAGTTATTGTAGTGTGGATGGAAATCGATTTCAGTTAACTTTATACGGCTATCCAGCTGGTCGCTATACTAAAAAAGTTGAGAAACAATGTTCTACAGTAAAGGGGAATCGGATTAGCATTTTATTTATTCTGAATCCGGTGGTCTGCAACACTGCGTCCGTTTAGCCTTTACGATCCAATTTTACATTTCCATCCAACGAACTGGCCGCTCTCGGATGTATTACACGAGCAGCCGTCATGCCATGAACTACCTATAACTTACGACCTATAGTGGCTACATTATTCAAAGTATTTAAATGCATGCATCCGCGAAAAATGTGAACATTACTAAGTAAAAGTAATTAGGCAATAGCCATCGAGCATATTTACTTTTGATATCATACCATGTCTATGGCTCTGGGAAACAAACTGCGAGGGACTACAAATACTACGAATTCTGCATTTTGGAGAGCGCCCAGAGCAGAGAAGTAAGACATGTGTGAGCCTTTCAATTGGGCGACCTTTTTTAGTGTTATCTGTAAAATAGAAGGTATGGATATCGCACCTATTAGTTATTTTTGGGGCGGCAAAGCTTATCCCAACAAAATCTAACTGTGAAAAAGGAGCCAAGTTTTATCGAAACGACGTGTGGAGTAGTTGATGTCAACGATAAAGGATCTGAGATCTAACGGGAGCTAAGTTCCATAGCATTTCCAGTAATCATAGCTGTAGGAATGTACCTACTTTCTTTAACATGGGATTTCTAACTTGACAAGTTTTTATTTCACGTTTCTGAGTCACCTAGAAGTTTATGATGAGTGAGTCAGTGATAAAAATGTTACCTTTCTAACCCTAATAACTCAACAACTAATTAATTAAAGGAGAAAATACGTAGTTTATTCATGAAATTTTGGATTTTATATCTTCACGGGAAGTTAATTAAACATACAAATTTTCAAGTGTGTAGGATTAATAGTTTTTGACATATCGCACCTTCCTTTATGACAATGGCATGCATAGCTGCACTTTTTGTAATTTTTCTTGATAAACATTTGTTAAATTAAATACACACTGGCCGGTGTGTTCGCCCTTTTTTCTAACATGGCTGACATTACCGTGTGTCTATACCTAGGGTGCCAAATATAATACGCTACTAGAAATAGTACATTGCTCGTGTTTGATCTGAAGGATCATAACATACAATGATAAAAATCCAATTATAGTCACTAACATCGATTTATTATACTCAGACACCTAAAAGTTTTATGCTATGGTATTAATAGGCTGGCCATGTCTGTTGTGACTGTCAACGGGATATTGTCTATCGTTTCACACTTGCTTTTGAACTTTATCGTAACTAAAATATGGTTCATTTTGCTAAGCTACATGTCTTAATATCAGTTTCAATCATTTTAAAATATGATTATACGTTTGTTTTATGTATCGATTCTCTAAATATACAACTATGATCGCTGTTGGTAAATGTATGGAATTTGAACGTATTTTAAAATTAGTCAATTTCACACCAAACTGATCTATTAGTGTGGTAGTTATCAAGTCGAAACTATGTGACAGGGCATTCAGACTGTCTACAACCGAAATAGATTTATCACAAAATGGTGACGTAATTGCTATCTATGAACAAACTCTATTTGACTGACCTAACAAGAAGTTTTTGTTTAAATTATGTCGATCGGGCACACATTCGAATCGTGCTACTCCCCGCTCCCGTTTATGTTAAGGACTAAAATGCTTATTGTGGATGATCCTTAGAAGATAGATATATGCATTCGTTAACTTTTTTGTAGGTTTTTTTAAGTTCTTAAATTATGCATTTACATTAATTTGCTATATATCTTATTGTTATCTCAGCGTAAGCCATTGAAGTATCCCAAAATAGGAGTTTTTACCGAATTGATTTTAATTTACGCGGAATTCCAATTCTTTTTCTAAAATAAAAGTAGCCTAAGTTACTCCATAAAACATTAGCAATCTGCCAGTGAAATTCCCGTAAAAACCAGCCCGTTTCGTAGACTACCCGGAACAAACAGACAAACAGACAGACATAAAATTTAAAAGTTGTTTTTTTGTTAAAAGTACCGTATATACTTTCATATGCATTTAATATATATTAATATAATATAAATTTCCAGAATTTAGTATCATAACTTTGCCTTCCCAATACATCTTGGAAAATATAATGTATGTTCGGAAAAATTAAGATAATTTTGCACTTGTAACTAACACGCACAATTTCAATACTAGAAATAATTATAAAATAGTCATTCCGTCTTTTAGACTAAGTAAAACAAAAGTTTTTTAGGTTATTGTGTTAGGTTCTATAATAAACTTCCTAAGCACATTACCGATTTGCCGGATAATAAGTTCAAGAATCATGTTAATCAGGTTTTATTGTAGAAGGGGTATTATAGGGTGACTGATTACGTGAATGATGGTGATGTCTGGATGTGATTCCCTCTCTGTACATCTACTGAAAATGATAATAACTGTATATAATTAAAAACTGTAAAACCAATTAAAAAAAAAAGTAATAAATAAGATATTGATAAACCCGATCGAGTTTCTTGTCGGTTCTTCTCGATGACTGGAATGTTTTCCGAACCGGTGGTAGTGTTTTGATATTCTTATGTGCCTTCTTGGGCCCTAAGTTGAATAAAAGGTATTTTGATTTTGATTTTGATTTTGAATAAAAAGCTGTTATTTAGACATTACAAACAAACACTTAAATTTTATTTATTAGTATTATAGATTCATATGTAATTGTTCCTCGTAAACGACTCGAATGATTTGGATACAATTTTGTATTTAGTTTCATGTGTTAGTTTTCATGTTTGATGTGATTGAAGCAATGATGGCTCAGTTGGTAGCGTGTACGGAGCCCTCGTCGATCGCCGAGCCCGAGCTTTCGGTGACGGAAAACGTCGTGATGGAACTATAGCTTTTTCTAATACCCGCCTTGCTGGCTACCGCCCTCAAGTTGAAAGGTGTGTTTCAGCAGCTGCACCTGAGAGCCAGTCTTCCACTAGACTTAGCGTGTCACTATCTTGGGCCACATCGTCAATTAAGATCAGGTAAGATTGTGGCCACATCGCTAAACCTATAACGATAACAAAAGTGTTTTACATTCCAAGATTACCTAGATAGGTGTTTTTTTAAGATGCTCAACAAAGCTCGGTTAGACTCTAGTCTAATCAAATAAATCAGAAATTCTTGTATTTATATTTATGTATTTGGTTTCTAGCGTCACCGAGCTATGCTCGGTCACCTAGGTCTTTATATTTTATATAAGTACTATAAATGCATTAAAGTCAATCACAATTTCATTGGACTCCTTAAAGTAATTAAAGTACTAGCGCGAAAGTATTTTCGTGTCCCATTAACATTTTTTCAACACTTATCATTTTATAGCCATCTACTTGGTAATCTTGGAAATTAGGCTAATGGGGTGCCCGTATCGGATTCCATTTTCATTAATTACCAATTATCTACTAACGAAGCAGGTAAGAAAATTACGGTCGCCTTAACTTTGCTTAGACGGTACCTACTTAGAATTACTGTAAACCTACTTTTACTAAGTGAAATAATAAAAAGTGTATAAACTACTTAGTACTAACTTAAATGTTGTGGTGTAGTAGATTTTAAAATAGCAAAGATTGACATAAGAAGTAAACCAATAAAAATTGTCTTAAAGCCTACAAAACATACATTTGAAAATTTAATGTAAAGTACAAATCGGTAACTCACAAAGAGAAAGAGCACAAGGCTAGTGTTAGAAGTAGATAGGAACACGCGACCATTTTCGTATGTGCTATCGGCCTAACGTAAATCGACTAAAATAAATACTGCTTATATATTGCAATATTAAAGATTTTAAAATGAAATGTATTGTGTGTTAGACGCTTTTGTGGTTATATTTTGTACAGTACCTGCATATTAACTCGTATCATAAAGAAAACATATAAAATAATACATTCCACATGTAACTACAATGTTTAGCTGCTTAAATACATCGTTTTAGAACGGTCACAAAAATTGAATACAAACATTTATCAAAAAAAGTTAGAAAAAGTTATCATATTGATTCATTTCTATGGTATTGATCTCTGATACTTATTTAATGGCTTCAATGCGAGCGAAGCCGCGGGTAAAAGCTAGTAATAAATAAAATAAAATCTGTGGACTACTATATTTCAGGACGTACTTATATAGTGTTTCCTGGTAGCATCGCTTACAGCGTATGCAATTAAGTGGCTGTTTATTATAAATGACCAGCTTTCTGACTGCAATATCAGTGCCCTAATTAATATAAGCTTGATTTATGTTTGCAGCCGAGGCACGTAGCGCTTCAAATTGTGTATTGTTTTTCATAAATTTTATTTCATATTTTGAGTTTTAGCTAGCCTTTTTGACTTTTTTTTGTGTACTAACTTAGTCATAGAGGCCGTAAGGTCTATTTCCGATATATACAATTGATTTTCTGTCAGTTTGTTTTCTGGGCTTTTAAGATTATAGTCGAGACTTTAATCATTATGAAAGGCAAATTAGTATACAGTAAGTAGTGTATGTAGTAGAAGAAATAGATGAAGAACTTATCTTATTTACATTGTGGTGAATCTCAAAATTAGTATTGACCATAAGAATCGGCTTACGCGCCGAACTGTTACACTACGACTAGACGTCTCGCTAAAGTGGTGATGCCGTTCTTTTAAACGAAACAATATTAAACAAAAAAATAATATTATTCTAAAATTGTATGGAGCTATACTTTTTCATTCTCAGTATAATAATCAAATAATAAAGATTAGGTCGAAACGACGTGATTCGGTGGTCAAGTTGGGTCATAGAGAACATGTTTTATCAACATTTTCATCCGCCGTATCAACGAATTCTCAAGTCACCTGTATATTTTCTACACTAAAACCCGTTAACACTCAACAAGTCAATAAGTTGCAGTGCATTTTCCTACGGAAGCAAACAAGTTGAAGACATTCTGAAGTCATCGCTATCCAAAACAACGAAACGAACTTCGGTTCAAAATTTATTTTCTTGTAAATATTTTAGAATACCATTATTATTTATATGAACCGTAGTAACTTCATTAATCGTAACAATTATTTTACCTAATATTTTCATACGTTTTGTGTGTGTTTTTGCATAATCTTTTTATCGTAAACTACGTTGATAAGCCAGTCCATGGCAGCCATATCATACCACTCCATCAAATTGTTTCGAAGTTAGCGATTAAATTGCCACAATTTTAAACTGAAAAATACCTTTGGTTTGCGCTTATTGAGGCACAATTCGACATATTTAGTATAACAGTAGGCGTTAAAACATTTAATCATATTTTAAGATGTAGCCCAAATGCTAAGCCTAGCTAAGCTAACAAAACTGGCTCACAAGTGCAGCTGCCGAAACATACGTATTGGTGCTTGGCGACAGATTTTCATCGTGATGCTGGTAGCTAGCCAGGTGAACATTAGAAAAAGCCTTACCAACATGCTATGGTTTCATCACGATGTTTTCCTTCAACGAAAGCCTAAGCTCATTGCAGGGATTCGAACTCAGGTCAATCGACGCGATATTCGTACACGCTACCACTGAGACTTTATTACTTCAAATAGCCCCAATAGCGTCGGCCGGGTAAGATTTATTATACCCAAGCATAAGAAATATCTATTAAGCGAATATTTACAATAAATACTACCTACTAAAAATTCCACAGCTGCGCACCGTCTTAGCTTTCACGGCACGCCAAATAAATATAAATACACAAATTATGTTTATTTTTCTTTAAAACCTATTATATAATCACGTTGGTACCTAATACATATAATACTATAACAGCAAGTATCTATAATGTTTGTTCGTGACATGAGATTCGTTGATCACGATATTATTTATTACCCATCGTATTTATACACTCTCGAAATAGCTCTGTCACCCCCAAACACCATACATCGTGGATCCACGCCCACTCATTCTTGGCTCTAAATAATTAAACGTTATTTCCGTCTACCTCCGAAGCTACGAAAGATGCCTACGCATAAAGGCAATTGTACCACGATGAAAAGTTACATCATAATTATTTTACGTACCTATTTCTTTTGATTTTTTGTCAAAGTAGATACATATACCAGGGCGTAGTACCAAACAACGCTTATTCAGTTCACGACACACTTATAGTCTTAGTAATTTAGGTTAGTAACTAGTCTAAATATTATGTTTATATTAACAGTACTCAGTTTCAGAAATGAAAACAATTTTTTACCTTAATCTTACAATCTGAAGCGAATTTCGTTATGTATTTATGTTATCTTGTTGCTCTAGAATAACTGGCTTTGGAAATAAAGCACCTATCTAGTTAAACTTTTGTAGTAAAATATTATATAAATACGAAGTTTCATCCAAATCTTTAGATCCGTTTCCGAGAAACCAATTACGTATTCAGTACATGTAAATATACATTTATCATACAAGAATTGCTAGGTAACTATAATTATATTCAATTAGGTACTCATTACGGCGCACACTTTACCAACACCTGACATATTCTGTTGCCCTGTTTGGCAATTGATACATCACCGAACAACAGTTGTTTATGCATAAGTTGCCTTCAATAGTTTGGAAATCTGTACAAAGCGACCTCTAGGAGGTGCCTCGGCTTGAACTATTAACGAGGTACCTAGCTATATTTTTTTTTTTTAGATCTGACTACACTATTATCCTTAGGGGCCCTGAAGCCGCTGCGGCTTTTACAGCTTCATTGGACTTGGGGGCGAGCGCAGAGGGCACTCAGCCGCGAAAGATGATTCGCACGAGGGTGCCAAAGTGGCCGGACCTCGGCTCGGGCGGTCGTCGCGAATGCAAATAAGTCGGGATTTAATCGAAACCATACACCTACGATTCGAGCTAACTAATATATACTCATAGGCACGTTCCCTTCCTCCTGGTAGGAAGGAAGGAACCATGCATATGTGAATTTATTGATCGGAAATATTTTCTACACTACTAGCGCAAAAAAAGAAAAAAAAAGGTCCCTCCCTCACAGAACCTGTGTACCTGTGTGGCGTGCATGTGTGTGTGTGTACATACGTGTGTAATGTTGTATGTGGGTAGCTAAGTGTTGCACGTATAGTGTCACTTGTATCGCGCGGCCGGTTGCCTGACCCAAGGGCTTCACGCCGAGGAAACGGACCTACCTAGCTATATTTTTCGTAGCGAAATAGTTCTTTTCGTAACGGGTTCCCGGCCATGGTGCCAGGGTCGATTCAGTTGTTGCTGCGGTAACTTTGTGAGTTTGTAATGCGATGTATTGCTTCTATAATTGATCATTGTCGTCTTACATTTAATTTTTGAACAATATAGTTTGACAACCCAAAGCCTTCGTAACCTGCTAAACAACAAACAACGAAGTTACAGTGTGGTAGGGCAATCATTCCCACCTGATCTTGTGGGTTGCTATGAATTCTAGAAGTGTACTTAGTATTGGATAAAAATAATTTAACTGTATCCTATGCACTATAGGCAGGTATCAATAACAATAATCATTCAAGTGAGTGAGTGGTGAATTAATTTTTTACAGAACTCGTAAAAAAGTGGATGGTTCATTTTTAAACAGATACAGGTGCAGGTCATAAGGCCACCGGACCATTATTGGTCTACGTCTTGTCAACACGCAGGAAAACGATTTTACGAAATATGTAAAAAATATTAGGTCCTTACATATGAAATTAGCGTTTTGTCTTACTGACCAATTTGATCTGAAATATCTCCTCTTTGGTTAAGAATTCCAAATTCAAATTTATAAATTAATTTAGCTGGTACATTTGAGTTTTGAAAACAGTCACTCATTTGTTTTTTCCTCGTTATTTTTTTCTTTGGCGTCGCTTATTACCGCACAATGGAAAACATGAAATATCGGTATATTTATGAGTACGAGTTCTACTGTGGCACCAGTGCTGCAGAAACAGCTCGCATGATTAATGATGTGTACGGCGCTGGTATCGCAAAAGAAATCAGGGTACGTTTTCGTTCTGGAAATTTCGACTTTCAGAACCAACCTCGTGGACGGCCGGAGACCAAAGTGGAAAATGAAGAATTAAAGGCTATTGTGGAAGCGGATCCATCATAAAGCACTTCAGAGATAGCTGCATGTTTCGGAGTAAGTGTTAAAACTGTATTAATCCACTTGAAGCAAATCGGGAAAGTAAAAAAAATTGAACGATGGATACCGCATGAATTGAGGGAATCCAACTTGCAAACACGCGTCGACTGCTGTTTTACTTTGCTCAACCGACACAATAATGAAGGGATTTGAAATCGAATCGTCACTTGTGATGAAACGTGGATACTTTACGATAATCGGAAGTGCTCTTCGCAATAGCTGAACCCTGGAGACTCAGCCAAATCCTGCCCTAAACGAAAATTGACTCAGAAAAAGTTACTTGTGAGTGTTTAGTGGACTTGCGCCGGTGTCGTTCACTACAGCTTTTTAAAATCTGACCAAACGATTACGGCAGATATCTATTGACAGCAACTGTAAACTATGAAGGAAGAACTAGCTGCTAAACAACCGAGATTGGTCAATCGCTCTAGGCCTCTGCTGCTTCACGACAACGCAAGACCATACACTGCACAACGAACAACCACTAAGTTAGATGAGCTACAATTGGAATGTTTGCGACATCCACCGTACTCCCTGGACCTTGCTCTAACAGATTACCATTTTTTCCTAAATTTGGACAACTCCTTACAAGGAAAAAATTTCAACTCCGATGCGGCAGTCCAAACCGCCTTCAAAGAGTTTATTGATTCGCGCCTTCATGGTTTTTTTTAGTAAAGGGATCAATGAATTACCTATGAGATGGCAAAAGTACATAGATAACAACGGTGCATACTTCGATTAATGAAATATATTTTACAAAAAAAAATAAACTTTATATTCCTCGTGTACAAAACGCCAATTTCATATGTAAGGACCTAATATATAAAGTACATAATTTCAGTGACTTCAGTAGGTATATATCAACCCCCGAACTCTGTAATTTCAGTTACTCCGTCTGTGAACACCCTGATATTTTATTTAATAATTATATCCATACTCATATAAATATTTAAATATATAACTTCAAAGTTTTTGCTTAATTTCCCAGGTGTCATTAAAAAACTTATAGAACTCACATAATTTCATAAATGATTAAATTTATGAGACAGATATGTCCATCTGTCATGTTTGCATGTAAACAGGAGAACCATATGGTTCTATATGGTTGGTATATAGATATATAATAAATATGAAAAAATGTCCGTCGAAAAGCATCAAATGAGGGTGGCGCCACTGTAGCAAGTGGGTAATTTTTTTCCTGTTGTTCTTTTTTTTAAAGTTTACAACAGTAACAAGCAAAATTATTAAACAGGAAACAAAAACCCCGATGCAAGAAAAACACTTGACAATTTTTTTTTCTATTTTTCTTTTTATTTTATTCCCGGGCGTCGTACATATATATTATACAGCCTATGTTACTCCCACAATTAAAAAGAATCTAACGACACCTCATATGCTAAAATCCATCAAGCTAGTTAGTCTGCAGAGCGTGCTTGCATGATTCAACTCGTTCTAGTTACATCGCACACACAAATAATGTATACATACATAAATCTTATTTTAATATAAATTTACGCTCGAAAAACATAACTCTCCTTTTTCGCAGTCGAATATAAACTATAAAATTACGAAAAAGTATCATTCCCGTTTGCTACACTAGCGCCATTTTGGTGGATCTTGAATGTAAATTGCCGCTTACAGCTGAACACTTTTTCAACTTGCCCTTTTTAAAAGATAGTTCCCTCTTCTACCCTCCTTGTAAAATGAACACACAACCTGCCAAAGTTTCTCCAAAGCTCTCATGTAGAAATAATAAATGTATAAATAATTAGTAATAGCGACATCTACCAAGCAAGGCACTAACTGCTATTTAAAATACTTATAGTTACTTGCCTCTTAGTTTTAATAATAACGTAAAGATGGCGGTTTTATGTTATAAAAATCATAGAATAAACATGGATTTAATTTTAATACATTCTATGATAATAATATAATATCTACCTATTGATTATTCCATAATACACCGCGCATATTTATCTCATGCATACATAACACAAGATTAACGATAATTTAAATACTTGCCATAATAATTTTTATAATAATTATAAAAATTACTAATGTACCTACCTAATAATTAATGTACCTACCTACTTACGATAATTTTTCTTCTTTCCGGTTTGTATGCACGTTGCAAGTTTATTTCACTTGTGAAGATAAATGACAACAATCAAACTTAAGGAATAAATTTAGCTATATAACTACGTTTAAAATATAATAAAGTTAACAAAACATAAATAATAATAATAATAAAAAACAGTGCTAATAATAATTGGGAAAAATTTAAAATTCAAAGAATTTGATTGACAAGTATAGGTATATTCTATGGCAGACACTCTATATTTTCGTTGAGGATCAACCTTATTGTACATGTTTAAAAATAGAACACGTAAATTTAATGGTTTAAATTTAAAACATTGACAGCTGGTATAATAGAGAAAGTATCTCTTATTAAAAATAATTTCTAAATCTCTTTATGAGATTCTCATAATTAAATCATTAACCGTGGATTTCGTTTGTTACATACCTACTTTCTTTCGGTATCCGATGCAATTTTGTTAGAAAATGAATTCTTGTAACAGTATAGGGCGTTAAGACACATGCAACGCTTGGATACTGAACAATGTAGGTACATACCAATAATTAACTTTGTTATAATATCCTTTGCCATCTCGTCTTTTTATATGAAAAATTAAATCCTCCGTAGTTTTGGAACGTTGAACAATACAGGATAAAACCAAAATAGCTCTACCCGTTCGTGGTAATAATAAACGAGGAAATTGCTGTAAATAGAGAGTGGAAAAAAACTCCTTACTTGTCTTGCTTTTTTGGGGTTACGTGACGCATTTCGGGATAAACCGCTGTATATCCAGTAATCAAGCGGGGTGATAGGGTAGCACTTGGTGATATGTCCTTCATTGTGTCTCCTGTTTGGTTTGTTTCCAGTCTTTCAGTTCCAGTCCAACAGGCCTGCAGTCCAGCATAAAACGATGAATAGCGATGTATTTCTGATCACTCGGTGGTGACCGTTGCTTTTGCATCATACTCTACTGATTGTACTTACCATCAGTTAATGTGCTGCCACCTTGCGGTGCCTCTAAAAAAGTGAAAATGTTTACGATAGTAAGATTTTTTTTATAGTAGCACGGCAAATTTATGGTACTTACTGTCCCTGATGGTAAGAACAATAAAATCCAAACACAACGGCAACCATTGAGAGATCGTAATCAATTGACGGTCACCGTTGTCATGCCGGCCTGCAACAATTTAACTTGATATGCACAGGCTGATCCCGAAACGCGACACGCAAAAGCGAGTCACTATGACGCACTTTTCACCATAGTAATGGTGGTCGGGACCCAATCAGATAAAAGAGCCTTACCACCTCGCTATCGCCACTTCTTTATTCGTTGCACAGCAGGGTGCACCAAGTGCAGGTGAGTTTGGCTTGGGCGTCTCAGTTTTAAAGATGTAATTCGAACCCCTTACACCGCAAAACTGTAAGTATCTAAAGAAATACGGTTGAAGATGGTAAACTGCGAAGGAAAGTTACTGCCGAGTGCAACAGAATTTTTTTAGCGTGGAGAGACCACCCGTTATGGGTATACACTCGCTCGGGGAGCGAACTAGTGTTTCCGATTAACCATGCCCAGATAGCACCTGCACCAGTCGGAACATCAATGAGCCCTTGTCTCTCTTACACCATCTTTTGAGGACCGGGCGGATGACATCTATGGTATAACGGCCATAGCACGCATCCGCCAGGTCTACGCCCATTCTCCACTATAGTTCAGCCTCCGCCTGCCATCTCGTCTGTATGGGCCGGAGGGTTCCAGATCTCGTTTTTCGCCGCCGTAATTTGATACAAGGAGCCGGCCGTGTGCAACAACTGGGTCAACCGAATAGATTCGAATGATGGTACAATGGTAGCGTGTTCTAACTCCGCGTCGATCGACGTGAGTTCGAATCCCTGCTATTGGCCTGATCTTTTAGTGAAGGAGAACATCGTAATGAAACAATAACTTGGTGATAGTGAATTTTCTATTGCTCGCCTAGCTAGCTACCAAGTTCAAATTTTTTTCGCCGAGCACATATAGGTGTGTTCCGGCAACTGCACTTGAGAGCCAGTCTAGCTACTAAGATTAGCATGTTACCGTCTTGAGCAAGATGGTCGCTTAACATAAGGTAAGATTGTGGTCAAAAGCTAAACTTATGAAGAGTAAAAAATAGGTAGCTAGGAAAAAAATTAACTTGAAGATGGTAGCTAGCCTGGAACTAACATCATGTTTCGTCACGGTGTTTCAGACGGTTCAGACGTTTCGAGAAACTGAAGGACTCCATATAAACCTGCATTTCTGAAACGGTTATGCAATCCTATTACGCCTTAAAATCTAAACTACCATCGATGTTGGGTAAAACGAACTGCGTAGTTTGCATCAGGGCGCACGCGTGGACCTATCGATCCCCCGAATCAAGTCCCAGGGCTCATTTCCCCCCTGATAACGGTTCGGTGAGTACACGTATCGCAACAGTATTATCAAAGTATTTATTTTTTTCTTAAATATTGGAGAAAAGGTGCCTGCATGTACTTGGCGGTGGCATTAATTATTATAATCGCAAGTTTGGTCAGGCTGCACGTAAGTTCAACATTTTCAATAAATATTTATTGCATTTTTTATTTCATTTTATTTTATCTTTTACGCTTAAAATTTCAAACAAAATCAATTGATTTCTCAACTTTCATTGGCTACTGTTTTTAAACTTTTTTTGCTCTTTTTTGAAACTATTTATGTTTTACATTTTATACCAATTTCTATGACAACTTTCGCTTGAAAGTGATATAAAGCGCGACGGTAAAACATTCAAATAGTTCTATAAATAAATACGATACAATAAATCAAAATATCATATTAAAAATTCAATATTCGAATTTATTAACTGTTCAGAATTTATATTTATATCGGTATTCTGAATAATTACTGATTTATTACTTGAAACAAAAATATCATAATATACCTACCCCTTACCCATATCTCATATTATTTTCTCAATATTTGCCACGTCATACTGAGCAACAGGTCAGAGACTGCGCACTAACTCGGGAAAAGTCGCCGCCATTTTCCGGCACCATCCCATCTTAAACACTAAATTTTCTATGATTTATCATGGGTACAAGAACTTTGCGTGATTATATGTTAACATATTAAAATGATAGATATTTCTGTATACCTAACTACGATAACAAAACATTTAAACTACTTTATATATTTTACTGTGTTAAAAAAATATATTGCGCTATTAATCAGAAACTACTATATCGTTAAAAAATAACTAGATAATTTTTATCGAGAAACACCGCATTGTCAGAAGGAAGTTTGTAATTTTTCTTAAATCCTTTGATAGATTTTGTTGGTAAAAATATTATTTTCGTTTTTTTTTTTTTCAATATAAATCTGGTTATTTCTTTTAATACTAAAACTTGAAAAGTATTGAAAACAAAAACATTTTTAAGTAAAGAAATATAAAAGAAAATGCACGATACAAAGTTTTCTTTGTTTCGAAGCTCATACGTGGTTGATTTCCGATGGTATAGTTACTAGCCAGTGAGAGAAGCTTGTATTGATTTCACCCAGTCGTCTAGGGCTCAGTTCCTAAATATAGCATCCAATAAATCTGGTACCTGAAGTCTGAACATGCGCTGTCACAACCTTAATATTGATATGCGCAATTCACTGTATAGCAGCCATGAAAACCCCAGGGAAATACTGCGCAGAAATTTCCAGACCTACCCATTCCATTATGCATCCCCGCGGGATGCACTTCATACGTAGTTGCACTTTCATCGGAATAACATTCAGTCCATTCATTTTACAGTATTCATAATGATTTGACAGTGTATTTTGTTTTTTAATTTAAATATTTTACATCCCAGAAGCCTCTCTTAAGCTACGATGTCCAGAAGATATTAAGCAGGTAGTAACTACAATTTATTTTAAATTAAAAAAAAAATACCGCGATATGAAAACCAGAAATAAATAGTTAATGTTAACAGCTTTCTCAAAATGCTTTACACTTTAAACATTTTTTTTTGTCAATGACTTAAGTAAAATTAAGTGAAAAAAAATATCATTCCCTTTTATTGTTAATGTGACACGGGATAATTATTAACATTACATTAAAAGAAAAATGTTAACATATTTTTTGATTCACGTTTTTTGTTTGGGTGTCTGGAAACTGGAATCACTTGTTGCGCCACGTCCGCGCCGCCATTTGCATGAATGACCTTTACCTTCGATGCAAATGGCGGAACACACTTTCGTAGATTGTTGTGAGGTGCAAGTAAGATAAAGAAAATAAGTGGAAGTGTAGTAAAACATAGTGTTCATGTAAAGTGTTTTGATGAGAATTGTAGTGAGGTGAACATAAAAAATATGTACAATGTGATGTTTATTTATATTTAAAATAAAGTGAATTAAATTTAAAATAAACTTATCTTTACGAATGTGCATAGTGTAGTATATAATATTGAAGTGAATTAAGTTAAATGTAAGATATTGACTAGATAATATAAAATATATAGGTTAAGATTAATGATGTACGCTTAATTAATTGGCTAGTTAAATAAGAAATTAAATTATTATAATATTTTGTTGTCATGTAAATGTACGTTTCTAAATAAAGAAATAAAAATTGTGTGTCATGTATTTTATAACGTTTGAGACAAAAGGTTACATTACATTAAATAAATTACATTACAATAAACATTCATCAAAGAATTTTTTCGTTTTCCCTTTTTAATAGTGTTTTGTACGATGTTAGTAGCACAAAGAAAAGTAAAAAGTTTTAAATATAATTATAAGCAAATAGCTTTTCCTGCGAGTTTTCTGCGGTTTTTTTACTACGGCCTACCTACATCTATGCCAAATATCATTGCGATTAGTTCAGATATTTGGTAGTGAAAAGGTAAGCAGATAGACAGAATTACTTTCGCATTTATAATATTAGTATGAATTAGCTTAATGAAATTGGGATTTTACATTTTTCTGAAATTTATACGTCTCAATATATTTTGTACTTTTTTTAACTATATAATCTTGTTTATGTTTATTAATGGATGTACTTAAAGAGAGTCACTTCACACGTAGAGATCTACACTATATTAACCGTTCAATAATAAAACTGGCTTTACATGATTCTTGAACTCATTGTCCCGCAAACCGGTAATGTGTTTAGAAAGCTTATTACACAAATATATTTTATTTGTCTTACTGTCTAGAAGATAATCAAAGTGAAAAGACTTATTTAAAACTAAGTGACCTGGCAGACGTTCTGCCCTTTCCAACAATAACTCAACCACAGCGTCACCTATCACAAATTTCTTTTTACTGAAAACATTTCAAGGGTCGTAACGAACAAAACAAAATAAGAAGCTCGCATATTCATTCTTGAATCGCGATTTATGGTTTTAAGTTCATACAAAAATATGATAGAAAAAAGAATGTTCAGATTTCCATGAATTTGAAGTTTTTACCAATTTTTGTTTTCATAATAATCTAATACGGAATATTATTAACAACTTTAAAACAAAAAATATATTGTCAAAACAGTCCAGCTTTTCTAAAATGTTGCGCTTTTCATTTTTATGAAGTTTATAGATATAATATGTTTATTTGAATAAGTAAATTAAAAATAAAGACTGTTAGATTATCGAAGATATCTATCGTTGGTTGTAGGTCATACAAAACACTAAAATAGTAATGATTAACCTTCCCGGATCCCGGAGTTGAGCGGGTCTGCGCCCAAACGTGCGCTTTGTGACAGTAATACTAATAAGATCAGATATCTTGTTATCGTAAATAACGATCATGCGTGCATTATTTAAGCGATTATATTCACGCTTATGTACTGTTGGGATAAGGTAGAAACGTTATACATACAAAAATATTGTTTTTTTTTTCCTAACTATTTGGCCTCTTAATACAAAACACGGACGATTCAAATTTTGTATTTTTTATATACTAAAAGTTCACTAAATACACAGATTCGTGTGTATATGGGTATCGTCGCCCATAAACAACTGCAACACAAAGGGTATATTACTGTTATGTTGGCGACTTTGGAGAGCGTATTTCAGTACCTTTTTAATGAGCCCCATCTCATAGCACCGAAGAAAAACCGTGCTGAATAACCTATTCCACAACTTTAGCTTACACGACAAGAAAGTTCTAGAGAACCTTGTTAGTGTTCTGGCGATTTGGTTGAGGCTTAGTTTGTGGGGCTGATCAACCAGCCAGTTACCAAAACTATCCACTGAACTATACGTTTCTGTATTGTGTCCATTTTGCCAAACCTCAACAATTCCGTTTGTTTTGTAAAGATACTGATACATTCATTAAATCTTGCAGGTATGTAAAGTAGTGGTGCTAGGTAATAGGTAGTTCTAGAATATTCCGCGCAGCCATGTCCTAGACTTTTCATGTCAGTTATTTAGCAAACTGCGCAAATCGATTTCCGAGTTAAAATTTGCGCCGTTGCAACTACGAAGGTTGCAACGGCGCATGTCCAGACTTCAGGCAACATATATTGGACGCTATTTATAGAATCTGAGACCTGGATGTCCGGGTAAAATCAATACTATGATGACGCGTTTGTCATCACGCGGCTTATACAATATTTCTTAGATATTTATATAATGCACAAGTGATAATTTACCTACAATTATTTGTGTAATCTTAGATACGATGTGGCCGATTATATTAACTACATGCCAAGTTTGAAAATTAGATTGGTTTTCAAATGCGGCTATGATTTTCAATTGAATTTCTTCTGGTGGGCGTTAGTTACTGATAGAAAACTCAGGACAGAAGAGAGGTCGGGTACAGAAATTTTACTCGTGGCAGCTTGACTGCTGAAATACTGGAGGTATTCCCCTACAGAAGAACCAAGCCAAATCCTTCTGCGGTGATTAGGGATTACAGATCATCTTGGGGAACGGTGATTCAAGGTGGGCTACCATAGGCTACGTACGGTAACCGGTTACCATCAGGCACGCCGTACGCTTGCTTGCCATCTTAGTTTTATAAATAAAGTATTTCTTAAACTTCTACAATTTAATTTTATTTTAGAACTTTAATCGTTAAGCGTATTCCAGCCCTATCATGACTTTTACCTACCTACTAAACGTTCTTGACTTTTAAACTAAAATAAACATATCTAAAAACTTAATTAGCAAGAGAACTTAAAAGAGTTACAAGACATCCTGGAAGCATCTGTTGTCGGTTTTGCCAGCACTCTGTTATATACACACTTGGGTACTGTAATTTTACAATTGAAATTCGTAAATGGCTTAACATTCACATATTGATATAGGTATGTTAGTAGTTTCATTGTTATTAATATTAAAGCTGTGAATCTTGTTTCAACAAATAAATAACTTTTGAAACTATAGAAAAGTGTAGGTACTATACATCGCTTTTTAGGACCTGTTAGAATTAAGTATATTTTACTCAACAATATAGTATATAATTAAGAATTGAAAACTAAATAAATCCCATGGTAATTAACTATAAAATAAATAACGAGATAATCTTAAAACATAATTATTATCGTTATCTGAACCGGTCGCAGCAAAGTACCTACTGCGAAATATAATAATCATAGGACGCAAAGCTTTGACGAGATAATCAAAGATGCGTGGTAACCGAGATGGCGACCGGTGGCATATCGGACCATCTCCATCGTTTTGTTGCGTTTCGATGATACGGACCGGACGTACTAGGAAAATGCTTGAAGCCTTTGGGCCCAGTTACAATTTGTTATCTAAAATCGGATCTTCAGAGACAAACGTCTTAGCATACCATGGATTCACCATGCGGTTGCCGAGTCCATCGTGTAGCAGACACAGGGAACACGAGCATCCCCCGGGACTTGCGACCCGGCTGTAGGTTTAAGGGGCCCCCGTATGATGCACATCAGCGCTCACCTTGACAGCCCGCGATACCCTCCCTGCCAAGCCTGATTTGGTAAGAGCCTGTTAATGCTACTTTAGACACCCGTTCTAAAATAGATCTTACTGCAATTCTCGAGAGGCCTCGGCCTTTTATCAAATTATAAAGCGATTTCGCTGAAATACCTCTCGCTCCCACTTCCACCGCATACAAGTTAACCGCATAGCCGTTTTTGGTTAGCTCATTACATAGATCGTAATATTTATTCATTTATATTGCGTGGTCTTCAGGTATATTAGTTTCCCACGGTACAGTAAGCTCTACGAGTACTATACGCTTGATTTCTCGAGAATAAAGAAATATGTCCGATCTGGATGACGAAAGACTTAGGGTGGTATTTGGAAATTTCTCTATATTTGTGGCAGCCCAACTGGTGAAGTACCTCTAAACAAAATTGCAGCCAAATAACCGTTCTCCTTGAGAAAAGGGGAGTCTAGAAGAGAGGGAGGGCGCAGAGAAATCACTTAGGGACATTTTTCACCACTTGAGGCAGCGCGACTGGTAAAATATTTCACTCTACAGCCAAATAACCTTATGTTTTATTCCTTCGATGAGTCCTTACTTTAGAGCCCCTCAAGAGCTCCTTGGGGAATGAGGGTTTAAGGTCTGCAACGCATTGATGATACCTCTGATGTTACAAGCGTCCATAGACTATGATAACCGCTTACCATGAAGCAAGCCATACAATTGTTCGGCACTTTAGTTACAAAAAATTACTCACAGCGTAAACCTAATTTATCTCAGTAGGTATATGCTGTCATTTAATTAAATTTATATAAAATAGATAGAAACGGTATCTAAGTAAATTAAATTCAGGACACAAAGCTAAATCCAAACTACGTACCTGGACATCGATATAAAATTAGAATTATTTTATAGTACAGTGGCGCCCCCACATACTTCGAACTGGTAATATTCCTGCAGTGATGTACCAAACGGATGCGGCCTACGCCAATTTATCGATTAAATTACAACATTGATAAACATTGATACTGAGATAACGCCACCTGTCAGTTTGTTTAAATATTTTTACTCGGTTATGTGGGTGCTAGATCTTAAAATGATAAGGATTTATTGGACTTAAATAGATACAATGCGAGTTTATAACATAATAATGTTTTTTATATGAGTAAATCCTTTGTTAACTTGTTTTATGTTGAATTTTATAGTTGATTAGCCGTGCACGCGGCTTCACACGCATTTACTACAACAATTATTTTCAATTTTATATTGATAATTTACCCTATCAATTACAATTAAATTATATATACTTACTTCCCGTAATCGAAATTTCATCAAAATCGATTAAGAGTATTTTTTAAATTTTTGTTTACCATTTGTCTTTTAAATTTCACGTTCGGATTTTTTTTAAATACTCGGTTTAACTCACAGATAGGCAGATTTTTTTTCATATCATATTCGTAATTAGTTGCTCGTATAATAGAACATTAAAGAGACCAAAATATAATTATTAACAAATTTTGGTGACTTCTGTTATCAAACATGATCAACTTGCTCACAACTTAAGTTACTGAACTATGTTGTTTATAACATTGCTTCACTGTTGGACATTATTTAACATATCGTTTCGCTGTCATATTTTGCAATCTAGTTTGTTCAGATAAGTGAGAAGAATTTACCCTAAATAGGGAAAAATGATTTCTCAATAAAGAGAGCAAGATAACTTTGGGTACCTTAACCCTTTTGTTCCCGACGTCACAAAAATGTACGTAAAATTTTCATTTATGCCATCACCGGGAGCCAATTTATAAATTAGCGAAGTTACAAAATATATTTAAAGAAATCATTGGTATAATTTTTTTTATATCACATTTAAAATTATACACATAAAGGGTATTGACACAAGAACTCTACGTGACAACTTTGTGTTTTAAAGCATGTGTGTCATACGTTATAGTAGGTGCATTGGTACATCCGCCTACAAGGTAACAGGGCCTGTCTTCGAGTATTTGCCGACGATAACAGCATATACGACCTAATCACACATTTAATAATAATAATAACGTTTATTTTCAAATAACTAATCCTAGATTTATAAAAGTTGATTAACAGCCGTTTTCAATAATCTTTCTAACCACTGGTATTGTTACTGATGATAGAAAGATATATAATTTGGTAAGCTTTTGCATTTCAGTAACGTATCTTCAGCAGCAAAAACAGTGGTTAGATAGATTTATTGAAAACGGTCGTAAGGCAACTTTTAACACACTTCTCAATTATGGAAGTTACCAGGGCCTCATAAAAATTGTCGTTGATCTTCACACTAGGCTCAAAGACCTATCTTGTAGATACCTGTATCAGAGAGTTTTGACTCACGTTTAACAGGTTCATCAAATATTCAGCGAAAAGTGTAAATCTTGCGTACCTACGTAATTTGTGAGTATGTTTGTATATGTGTGTGAGAGAGAGAATGTATGTATGTATTATGTATTACGGGTATGAGTGTTTGCTTATGTGTGAATGGGTGTTTTATTAATTACTTCTTCTATATAGTTCTTCTGTATTAAGATATGATAAAATTTGTTACTTTCCCTAATATTACGGTATTTGTTTAAATAATAGATTTATTGCTCACTATTAAAAATCGATAGTAGAACTTAAACTATATTACTAAGCTACTTACATTATTTTAAAAGGAAGCTACACAATTTGTGTAATTGCGACAAATGGCACGAATGAACTTTTTTCGCCTCCGTCTCTCGGTCACATATATGTTTAATACGGTATTAAAAAAATATCGATAGCTGATCGATTAATTGTTAGTTTTTATAATACAGTCGATGATACTAACGGAGTTAAACAAAACATTTAAAAAAAAACAACTTCAATGATTTTGAGGAGTTCTCTGGTGTATCTTCGAAGTTGAAGGTCCCATGCCAATTAAATTAAGACGGGACTATCCTAGAAGTATCCCCTTTCCAACGAAAAAATAATCATCTAAATCGGTTCATATAAAAAGAAGTTACGGATGAACATCCATAAAAAACAGAATTATATACATTCGAATTGAAAACCTCTCCCCCTTTTTTTTTAAAGTCGGTTAAAAACCAACACATGACAGATCAAGATCTCGCTAAAAACCAACACATGACAGATCAATCTTGTAATTACCCAATAAACGAAAATATAATGATAAACCCCACAATAAATATTTTAAAGCATTTTCTATTGCTCGACTGGCTATCAAACTTAATTCGAAAATATGTCGAAATAAATACTAAACTTGTCGACTAACAACTTGTCAGTCAATCCAATTTTTACACTTGCACTTTGGTACTATGGTGCCGTCTAATCACCACATAAGATAAAATTGTGTACAATTATTTTTTTAAAAATGTATGTAAAACATTTCGTAATATTGAATATTTAATATTGTTGTTGGTGAAAATGTTAATGAATTGATAAGTGATGACCCTAGTTGAAAGGTATAGGCGGCGTGGGTCGGTCGGACGCCCGATATACCGTGTCCGCCCACAGGTCTCGGAGACTGCGGTGCGGCACGCGGCGGCCGGTCAGGTGCCACTGCGCCGCGGCCGGTTCCAATTTCCAATTTATAGACCTACCTCATATACTACTAATTAAAATTGTCATTATAACTATAGTGGATTACAAATAATTTATATGCATCTAAGCTTTTTTATTCTTTATACTGACTAATATTCTAAAAGACTTTTTGTATTTTATATTCTCAGTGATAAATTATTCTACCTTTCTTTTACAAAAAAATTTTTGAGTTAAATTGCTAAAGAAAGAAAGAAATCATTTATTTATAAACAACAAGAAACATTACAGACACACACACTTATTAATATTAGTTAGTATATCGGTGATGGTTCTCTCCATTCCATATATTTCTATAAACTTTGAAATATCCGACCAACTATTCAAAAAGAATTCTCACATCGCGTCGCGATCTCTTGCGAGATCGATCGTGGCGCTCAATCTCACCCAGTCTATAGTTCCTAGGCTATTCATAACAGTTCAAAACCACAATTCAAACGTTCTATACAAGGTCATTTTTCGTATTATTTTACTATATAATAATATAACAGGCATTAACAAAATCTTTAAAAATACCACGTAAAAATAACTTCTATGGTAGGCGTACAATATCTTACACAACACCTGACATTATTAATAAAATACCATTGGACGTTAGGGATTCAATAAATAATAAAAACATGAAATACAAATTTCAAGATTATTTATATTTCTATTGTATAAATATAGTAAATTATAATCTTTTAACAGAACGTTAGGTTTAATACTATACATATGTATATTAAGAACAGCAACGCGTTGAACAAAACCTCAGGCCATGGCATGCTAAGACAAACCCCAGAGATTTTATAGGATGCCTATAACAATAACTTTTATGTAAATTTATTTGTGAAATAAATAAATAAAATAATAAATATAATAAAAGTAAAAATCGGCAATTAAAAATCTTTTTTTTTTACCAAATATTTATTAAAGATACTTCTTACATTATTAATTAATACCGTAATTAAAATTCAAGCGATATATTTTTAACAATCGCCCTTAGCCATATGTTTATCTTAATACATATTCTATTAAAAATGTAATCGAGTAAAACACTTCTACGTTAACTACTCTATGGCAGTAGAAAGCTGAATGAACGTTAGTGAATGGATAGCACGCTTAGTCCTAAGAGCCTAGGCCATGTCTGGATCATGTTTATCTAACAGCGGGGCTTCGGAACCGGTACTTTATCTTACACTCAACCAGAATGCATTCAACAGACCTACACACTAAAGGACAAAGCATTTTGTAGGTACCTCTGTATAAAACGGAATATCTACGTGTGGAATGTATTCTTTGCATACAATAAGGTTTTACTATGTTCTTAAAATACTTTGTTTATAAGCTTTCACTTTCTTTTTCCGTGTTTACAACTGAGGAGTGAAATGGGAGGACTTAAATAAACATAGGTATACATTCATACATACGTAAATCATGCGTCTCTGCCAAAGGGGTAGGCAGAGACCACGTCCTTCCACATGCTAAGATCCTGGCATACATCTTTCGCTTCATCACAATTTATAATTCTTTTCACACACTCTCGTCAGTTTAGAGTACTCTTGACATGAATGTACTCATGTGTACTATTGCGGGATGTGGCAGAAAAAGCATGAAAGTAGAATAAATGCAGTAGAAATTGAGTAACAGAAATGCTTAAATGGTTTGGGCATGTTGAGGGGATGAATGAAAGAAGAAAGACTAAACAAATTTATAAGGCGAGTGTGAAAGGGAACGTTAGAAGAAGAAGGCCTAGACGAACGTTCCTCAATCAAATCGGGAACGTCCTGAAGAAAGGTCAGGTCAAGAATATATGTAAGGTAAATCTTTATTAATGAATTAAAGTTTATATTAATCCTTAAAGATGTTATGAAAAGTTTTTTAATCCTTTATAGGTCTAGCGTATAATCAGAATCTCACTTAACGTTATGTGACGATGTAGCATGAAATACTAACACGCTATACTTCGAGGAGGACTGACTTTCAAGTGTGGCTCCTACCTATAAGCGATTAGCGTCTGATTTTCAACTTGAGGATGGTAGACAACCACATGAGCGTTGAATAATGCTCCACCGTGCTATGGTAACTCCTCGAAGCTACTTCAATCAACGCTATGTCCAAACACTTTATCACTGAGCTGAAGGCTAAACAAAACAATACGATTTTATAACTAGAAATATTTTTATTAAGTTGAAAGTTAGCATAAGTAGTGCTATACACTAATACTTGTACACAAAACACTAACTGAAATGTAAATATAATTATTATCTACAAGTTACATATTCCCTTACCAAGTTTTAAACTGTAAGCATCTTTGGGAATGGTTAACTTCTAAGTTTGAAATAAAGTGAATTTTGAATTAGGTAATTACTAAAACGAAAAGAGTATACATGTTTAAAATAAAATATAATAGGTTAGCAACTGCGAGGATTCCAAATTGAATTACGTGACAAAAAAAAAATCAATAAAAATAATATAAATTAATAATGAATTAATTAAATCATTCATGAAACATAATGTGGATATGATCAAAAGACGCCGGCGGCCAAAATATTTTGATACAATCTCGATCGCCCCGCCCACACGTGGCCACACAATGGGACTGGGCTTGTTTTTCACAAAACAAAAACATGTAACAATGATGTTATGTCATGTTTGATATGATTGATGTTTAGTCCTTGTTGCCAGTCGCAAATTTTCTATAGAAGATTTTTTATTTTATTAAAATGATTAATTGAAATTCGATGATCGAAATTTTACCTATCGACAATGAACTTTAAAATAAAATACGATTGTTTATTATACAATTGGCGCCACCATACATTGGTCTGGCAGACAGTTGTAAGAATAAATCTGGTGGTGCTAGGGTTATGAAAATGTAAATGTTGGAACAAAGTTCCTTATCGCACGTTTGATGTATGAGAGCTACACGGGAAAAACAGTCCGACCTGACCGACACTTGTGCTATAGTACCTCACTATCTCTCATCTACTTGCCATCTCATTAATTATTACAATGATTAATAATAAAATGTTTATTTCCATAATTCTATAAACAAAAAATTAATTATTTTTTTTAAATACAATTTGATTACTATTACTTCATTATGCTTGATATTTAGTAACACATAATATATAGCGAAAGGATTGTTGTTCCTACCGAGTGTCCTGCGACACCTCTCTTTTTTTGGGCATAATAGTTTATCATGTATAAATAGTGATCTATAAATTTTAAATCATTTAAAAATGTACTAATTTTAGGCATAATATTTAGTGGATTCTAGAATCCAATCAATCTTCTATTCAAATGTTTGAAGACTCATGTACATCATTTGAATATTTGTTTTGTAAAACTATTACAATGCACATGACAGTTCTATGTAACGGAAATGACCGTTAAAACGATAGGATCCATCGACAGTGATCGAAATTCGAATTACGTTGAAAACAACTGGTACCTATCTGAATATATACCAGCGGATCCCCCAACTGCTTTTTATAGTATAAACCAATAATTTTAGAAATTATAATTAAAAATATTAAAATTAAGTGATACATTAAATGCATGGTACGTTTTTTATTCCAGATACGAAATGGTTCTACACGAAGTGCTAATTATGGCGATAAGCATCGCCGGAGCCATGAGCTTTATCCCCCATGGTTCTATTGGGGAAAGGGTAAGCATGAATACCAAAAACCATTACCCAGTGAACACATGACCTATATTTGACACCACTCCTACATCATAATATGTGTAAAGTTTATGTAAATATGACACTTATATTGTAAAATATTTACCATACTGATTTATTATGTTTTTCTGTTACTTATTATATTTATAATATATTTACTCTTATAATTATATTTATTACACAAATTTCATATACTTGTGAACTGTGTTAGAAAATTTAATTAAGATTCAAAAAATGCTATGAAGTTCGTATATACTTCCGGAAATGGTCTTCCTAAACAGAACATAGCAAATGCTCCAATATGGTTAATGGTCCAATATTAGAGCAAATTACTTTTATACATTGCCACCATTAACAAAATGTACCTAAATAATTCAATATCATTAACAGCTGAATAAAATAATGTTTTCCTATACAAACCCTAATTACCAACTTTTTGAGTAACTATAGAACATAATGTTAGATAAATATTATGTAAATAAAAATACAGTGCTAAAGACTCACAAAACTCATATTTCGGAATATCTCGTTCGTAGTTATTTGTGAAATGAGACACTAGACAGTCATTAACTTTTAAAAGAGATACTAATATGCACTTTGCTTTCTAATTGGTCATTCTTTCTATAAAAGCGATTACACAGAACATTTAATTTTGCGTTTATTCCAAATAAAAGATATAAAACTCCGTTTTTTTTTTCGCACATAAAAATTGTAAGAGTATCTTTTGTGTGTTTTTTTTTAAATATATTATTACGGTTCAGTGTCGGCTCGCGAGGTCAACTAAATAAATTGTAGGGGAGAATGATTATTAATTATTTACTAAAGGTGTATTATGGAACTTCATAACTGTTATCGAAGCTATCGGCTATACGAATAAAATTATATTCGAAACTTTAAATGTAATCAATTTATTAATTATTTCGAATAGTGACTAAACTAGAACTTAACTAAATAAATATATTTAGAATTTAACTAAAATAAAGTAAAATGTTGTTCACCTACAAATTTTTAAATAATACCTGTTTTAATTCTAAATTATACATTTAAATTTTCTAAATATATTTGTAAAATGTAATATCCTTAACTGAAATTATCCGAAACTATTGGATATCAGAAATAATTTCATCGCCGTATCTGTAGCCGAAACCGGCTAAAATACTTCGAAAACCATATCCGTAACATCCTTGTTTTATTGCCATGCATCATTGAGGAAGGTAGGGCACAGAGAAATTTCTTTGGAGATTTGGAGTTTCCAGACCTCCTTGGGGTAGGGGGTTCAAAATCGGCAACGCACTAATGATACTTAAGCGTCCATCGGTTATGGTAGCCTCTTACCATCAAGCGAGCCATATGCTTGATTGTCAAGTTTGTTTAAATGACTTAATTGTTTATAAAAAAAGGAAAGAAAAGAGGACAGCGACATCAACACGACAAAAAAAAATTTGAGTGTGAGTTCACTCTCTTTGTATACATTTCGAGTACATTAGAAATAGATGAAGGATAGGGAAACTATTTAGAAAAACATTCTATCTCATTCTCTTACAGCCAAAAACGTTTAAATACATTTATAACTATCTCTTTTTCGTTACACATCTTCGTTTCATAAAATCCAATTTACACCGTCCCAATAGAAGTTTCACTTTAATATTTTTTCTATTTTTGTTTTTTATTTAAATCCCAGATGTCGTACTTAAATGTTATATAGCCTATGTTACCCACGCAATTATAAGAAATCTAACGACATCTCGTATGCTAAAATCCATTAAGCTAGACTACAGAGCGTGCCAAAGAAATAGACACAAATATAAAACATACATACGCTCAAAAAACATACCTTTTTTCGCAGTCGGGTAAAAATGAACGTGACTAAAAATTTAGGGAACGCGGTAGCCCTGTTTATGAAAAACTACGTCAATCGCTTCATTTTTACCCCAAGACTCTGTTTATTTTTCCACATCAATGTTACATCTGTCGATACAATCCAATAAAGTAATATCGCATAATCGCAAACACATCCGACGGTTAGATAGCCCGCGATTTATGAAGATATTTCGTTCCTAATGGTTCTTTGAGTGTGTAAGTGGGTCGCACAGCTGGCGCTCTTTACAAAACGTCTTACCGCGTATACTTTGTGAAGGACTCTCAGCTCTTAAACAAATTGTTATTTACAAACGCACCGTCGATTATTATATTGGAGCGCCGTTATCAACGTTTCTGATATTTTTCGTAAACTGACTGACGTGACGTCACTGAATTAACGAGAGACCTCAATCAAGTCAATGTTAAATTTTGGATTTCTAAATATCTTCTATATATTCTAAAGACAAGTAGGCCCCAGATAAATTTAATTGGAGATTTATCTCTACTTGGAGCAGGCCGACTGGTGTAATACCTCCCCTCCACCCTACGGAAAGCCTACGGCCTACGGCTAGGCTTTTAAACTCATAATCGACCTGCAATTGCCTATTTCACGGCCTTTGCAATACTGTGCTATTTTAATTATAATTAAGGCCCTAAAAGAATGCTTATGAATGATATTACACTACTACTGGTTCGAAAATCTTCCTAGTCATCGAGCAGAACCGGCCAGAAACTCGATCGCATTTGTAAGAACAAAAAGAAAACCATTTTATTGATTTTGAGGAATTCCTTGGTGTATCTTCGAAGTCGCAGTTCGAATATTAATGACATTAAAATAAGACCTACTTTTTGATACCCCCTTTCTAACGAAAAAAGAATCAACGAAATCGGTTCCTTCATAAACAAAGAACTTATGGCTGAACATCCTTAAAAAAATACATTCGAACTGAGAATCTCCTCCTTTTTTGCAGTCGGGTAAAATTTTAATTAAAATTCACATCTTGGGCCACATCGTCACTTTCAGGTGAGATTGTGGTCAAAATTAAATAAAAACATATGCTGCACACTTCAAACTTCAGAAAACATAAAAATATTCACTTAAAGGATAAATGTGGACAATACACCACGCTGGCTATGAATTCTTTTCCCAAGGCTTCGTAATACGCAGGCACACGTACAAATAGGAGACCGATATAATAGAAAACACTATAAAATGTGTTCTACCTTATTCTCTCCTAGGTATATGTGTTTGTATTTTATTTAGCGTCGCTTTTTCATTTCATCACGTTTCAAATCATAGTGGTATCAAAGAAGTTATCACTTCAAAATAAAATAAGAACGAGAAATTAAACTGAAGCCCTCTTTTCAGGATCATGTTTTAACAGAAGCTTTGCTTCGTGAAGTTGTCGAGCGTATGGGCAAAGAGTTCAACGACGCAGCCTCGACTTACTTGGAGTTTCCGTCGATCGACCGGAGCGACCGGAGCGACCGAATCGACCGGATCGACCGGCTCGACCGGCACCTGTCGTTGATGGCCCGCGCCAACAAGGACCTGGAGAACGAGCAGCTCGACTACGATTCCCTGATCGATGGCAACCCGAACCCCAGCTTGCGCGACCAAGAGTATTTGCAGCACAGGTTATTTAAGACCTATATCAATATCATTAAAACCTTCAACGAATTTATAGGAACTTATAGGTATATCTATAATCTATACTAATATTATATAGCGCAAGACACTGTTTTTTATTTGTTCGCGAGAATTTCCCTGTAATATTTGAAAAAATATTTTTGCATTTTATAATCTACTATCGAACCTCCCCAGTTTCGCACCAGTGCAATTTACAAAGTGGTGTATTGTATGTTTAAAAAGGCATGATTTAGAGTTTATATCTTTAGTATTGATAGTTCATAACTTTAAAGTTACGAAAAGTGTGCTTAGCTCGCGATACGTAATTTATCATAGGTGCTGAGTGCCTGCCAACCGTATCGCTGCCACTGATTTCTTTGGTTGCCAAAGCTGGGTTTCATGCCAGCCTGAAAGCCTTTTGGCAACTGAATATGTAGGTCACTGAAACGGATGTGTATGGTGATAGAGAGCTAATTACTACCCCCCCCCCCCCCCCTATTATTGAATATATAACTTGACGCTACAACCACCATGAACGTCAAAGAATCTAAATGAGAACAACGATAGGGTACACAGGAGCGTTGGCATCGGCACGGTGGAGAGTTGCTCGAATAAGTTTAACACGGCTGAAACTGTGGGACACAGCTAGATAAATAATATACAAATAATTATAATAGTACAAATTGTATACAGTTCATTGTGGGGCCATCAGTACGTGACCGGTGGAGCTGGCGAGGGTGAACAGCGACTGCAACCATCAGGAATGGTGCCCAATAGGCAGATGGTGAAGACAGATGCGGTACTACCTGCCTATTGCAACCCACCGAACCCATGTCCCGTAGGCTACACAGGTATCTATAAAACTAACATATTCAATAATTAATTTTTGTGAGTAAAAAGGAAAATAAGTAAGTATAAGAAATTGTAAAGATTATAAAACTAGCACTAATAGTTAGCAATTAGCATTATAATAAAATTAAAATGAATCAAATGATTTACAGTAATAAGAAATACTGTTTATTTTAGTGTATTGTACAGTATAATGACGTATGAGGTGCAATATGTGCTACCTCTTCCCCGCTAGCATCTGTCGCCATACAGGAGGTTCGCGCACAAACTTGTCGGACTATAAATACTTATGTATGCACGTAAGAAGTTACACAAGTTGGAGTAATAAAAAACAAAATTTAAGCATCGCGTGCCTACATGTAGTCAATCAATGATATAATCAATCTATGATTATAAGGTTAATTGATTTTTAATGACTTTGATGATTTAATGAAAATTTAAAGGTGTAATTATAAATAAACATTATTTTAATTTTGTGTAAAAATAATTGTAGGTGCTGTGTATTATTTATTTTATTATTATTTTATTTTAATCTGATACACCGATAAATTAGTAACACAGCTTAAAAAAAAAACTAAAAGGCGTAATGTATTTACATTAATAGTAATAATGGTTAATTTCACCATGTCGAACTTTCGTCATATGACGGGTGCAGGCAGCTCTTAATTTTATCCTTTTCAATATATGAAATTATAACTATTGCAGGTAAATTTTCCCATATGATCAAGAAAATCAAAATCGTTTACGAAATTTTATTTAAAATTAAAACGGGTAAAGTCTTAAACACGACAAACCAATAGAAGAAAGTTACTGCGAAGATGTTATTTTAGTAACTATGTGTATGGTGGTCGTGACTCCTACTACTCCACTTGATTGCTGGATATACACTGAGTGATCCCGAAACACGAAAAACCAATAAAAAGTTACTGTGAAGATGTTTATTTTATTACTATGTGTATAGTGGTCGCGATCACTAACAACCGCTTTTAATCTATCCATGTTTAACATGAAACTTTGAAAAGATCCAGTCTATCTATTAAAAAAAAACTAACATGGGACCAAAGCGTCGCTACGCCAACAACCGGTCTCACCCACCACATATGTTTCACATCAAAAGAAATCAGTCGGATATGTTAAATTTTGGAAAGACCCGTCCAAATATTTATTTCATTTCACTCTAGTAATGACGCAGTAGGTACTTACAATGATCGATCCATCTCTTAGACTTTGAATAATGAAAAAAGGGGTAGAACAAATAAATCAGATTCGCAAGCATTTCTGATAATCCAAAACAATGTACTTTATCGTTTAAACAATATGTTTTATTTATTTATATTATCCAAAATTGCATATGCAAAATTTATCATCTGTAGCAATTCAGGTAACATATGAATGATATTTTTTTATATGAATATATATAATAATCTATACAATTAATAAAATTGAAGTATCTGTTTATAATGTAAAAATAACAGCGTTTTACTAAATGCATATCAAAGTATATATAATACCGGTACCTATAACATATAATTAAAACCTATATTTTTTTGTCTGTCTGTCTCTTTGTTAAAGATAATCTACAAAACGGTTGAACCGATTTTGACAGGACTTTCACCAGCAGGTAGCTGATCTTATAAGGAGGCTACTAGGAGAACTTAGGCTACTTTTATTTTAGAAAAAAAAAATTGTACTTCACGCAAAAATAAACTGGTCAGGGTGAATCTATTCGGACGCTTAAATAGCTTACGCTAAGTAAACCATATGCGATATATCAAATTAATGTACTACGTGATTGTAGACATTAAAAAGCCCTACGAAAAAGTTAGCGAGAGTATATATCTATCTTCTAAGGAACACCCGCTGTTCTATCCTTCATCAAGGGCTAACGGATTTGCATTTATGTGCAGTGGATGATTTTGCATTCGCACCCTCGATGGAGTGAAGAGTGACCAAAACACTAGCCTGCGTTTCGCAGGGTTGATAAATTTATACTACAAACTATCAAGTTATAATAATACAAATATTCTCACTACACTCGGCGTCTACTCTGACGGGTGAAGCTCCACAAGTACAAGTTATGGTCAAGGGATAGGAAGAAAGTCGAGTCAAGGTCATCGTCCTACAGCTTCTCGCACCAATACGTTTCGTGTCGAGTTTACAAATTTATACAATATCACAATATAACAAATGGCAGCAATAAGGGTATCTCTGGTACCATGGCCCAAACACTGTTCAAACAAAAATAATTACAAGAAGTTTTATCAAAGTTATCAAACGTGGTGCACGCTTAAGTCAAACGGGCACAATGACCTACAAGATAATCACAAGTGGCCGCAATAGGAGGAATATCTCATACCGTGGCCCAAAGACGCGCGTATTTAAATCTACTATAATCAACTGATAATAATTAACAAGATAATTTACAAATTATATCGCGAGCCTGGTAAAAAACATAACCTCTCAAACAAATTAAGCCGGCGCGACGAATAACGTAAGTAAGTGACAACGTTGAGCGCGAAAGTTGCCAGAGGCAAAAAATCATAGACAGCTTATGTTGTCAAACCTCGGTTCTTTTAAATAACCGGGAGCGGGGGTAGCAATATTCGCGCATACCCACGGCCGTTCGACGGCATTCTTAGTCCTCGTGAGCGAAGCCGCTTGCACAGCTAGTTTTTATAATAATCAATTGAAAGTAATAAATAAATGTACCATTCCTTACTCAACTACGGTGAAAAATCTTGGTATCATCTTCGATACTAAATTATGCTGGGCAGACCAAGTCAAGGAAGTTAGTAGAAAATTTTATGCTTCTCTTCATTCTCTCATGCGTTTGAAAAACTTTCTTCCTGTTAATACTAAGATTTCCCTAGTGAATACTCTTCTTCTACCACTTCTGGATTATGCAGACGTTGCTTACTTGGACCTCTCAGAAGATCTCTTAAATAAATTTGATCGTCTACTCAATAACTGTATCCGTTTCATCTTCCGTCTTCGGAAGTTTGATCATGTTTCTGAATACCGAGCCAGGTTGAAATGGCTACCTATTCGGCAACGTAGGAATATAAGAATACTTTGTCTTCTTTTCTCCGTACTTAATAATCCCAAATCCCCTAAATAATTAAAAACACTATTTCAATCTCTCGCGGATACGCATAATAGACAGCTAAGGTCTTCTGATTCTTTAATTCTCAGTATACCAAGTCATCATACTAATTTCCGCGACCAATCCTTCGCCGTTACAGCAGCACGACTGTGGATTTCGCTTCCTGTCAATATCCAACTGGCCAACTCTCGAAATTCCTTCAAGTATTCGCTACATAGGTTTTACTTGGAGCAATTGAATATTGGCTAGGTTTTTTCTCTTTTTTTTACTTAACATTATGCACACCTTGCATATACCTTACCCTTGCTCCCTTGGATGACTGGCAGAGAATGCTTTTTAGCATTAAGTCCTCCATTTGTACTTTTTTTTTTGTGCAATAAAGAATATACAATAAGTAATAATATAATATAAGTATAATAATAATAATAAAGTACAAGTGAGTTAAAAGACCAAAACTTTATTCGAGAGTCGCGTTGGAAACGATAATTATTATTATGTCCGTTTGCATCGCGACCACCAAGTGTAAACCCGCCATAATAGTACGTTTAGAGACGTCGCGTCACAAGATCACACGATAATTAACCAGTAAACAAGCGAGGTGGTAGAGATCGGTACTGAGTGGATTGCGATCTCCGTGCACATGGTTATATATCCTTCACAGTAAATCTCTTTTGGTTTGTCAGAATTTGGGATCACCCGGTACATTTCTATCTTTATTATTTTAGCCAACAGTTTTACAGTATTTCTAAAGCTATGATAAAATTCACGAATATATGCTAAAAGTACTAACATGCTGAGTGCAAGCTAGTAATATAATAAACTTTATGACATAAATACTAATTTATTTTTTTATTCTTCATAGGTTTAGCGTTTTAGCCACTATCTCAACTATGTTTTATGTCGATGTGGCTCTAGATGGTAACACGCAAAACCTAGTGGAGGACTGGCTATCAAGTGCAGCCGCCGGAACACAACTATAGGAGCTTGACGGCAGATTTTCAACTTGAGGGTGGTAGCTAGCCAGGCGGGCATTTCAAAATACCCCGCCACCATGCTATAATTTCATAATGATGTTTTCCTTCACCGAAAGCTCAGGTCCATTGGAGAGATTCGAACTCACGTCGATCACTGACCCATCAATAGCTTCAATTGCTAAAGTACAAATAATATACAGATCTTGAATTTACAGAAGAACAAGGATGTATCAGCGAGTTTGAGAACACCGCAGCATTCAGTCGGGAATACCAGCTGTCCCAGCGTTGCATGTGTGATGGAGAACACATGTTCAGCTGCCCACCTGACTCCTCATCAAACATGGACTTGCCCTTCGCTGAGCACCATAAAAACCTAGTCGCCAAGAAATACAAACCTGACGTAAGCAAAAACAAATATAAATATTGAAAAAAATCCACAAAAATGATCCTTATAAAATCTATACAATTTATTACAACTAATTTTTTATCCACTGAACTAGCTGTAGACACAACAAACAATAAGCTTTAAGATTGTAGAACCTTTGTTGCTTGTTTGTTGTTGATGTATTTCCACCTAAAACTTGTCATATGCAACACATACTAAATACAATAGCTGTTCAGAATTTCTCACAGGATCTAAATCTGCATGTGGTGGTTATAATTTTAATTAATAAACTTACATAATTTAGCTGTACATTACCTTTGTAGTATTTGTGGCGTTTTATTTGATATAGTTTGATTATTTTGCACAAGTGGATTATAAGTAATTACTAAAAATAAGCATTATAAGTTTCCTCAAAAACTCTCTGGATAAATTTAACGAGGGAGCCACCAACTTGTTAGAGAGGTATTAGAAGATTTAAGAAATAGTTTGAAATCAGCCTAGAAGGACATGCTTCCATTGGCCTTAAAAAAATATATATTATGAACTCAGATAGGACTGAAGAATAAAATCAATAGAAATGATCAAGATGATATCATTATCATACAAATTCTTTTAGAATATCCATAAGTTTAAAAGTAATTTAAATATCAACCATAAATTTCTATACATCGTCATTATAATTTCTGGTAATACGGTTTTGGTAACGTCAGATTATTTATTTGGTGTAAGAAATATTTAAAAAGGATTTTCCTTCCTAGGTCGATAATCCTTACCTGATGGGCGAACGCCTGCCGATTGCTGCTAAGAAAGGCTTCAACGTTGATGTTTATTAAACATCTTTCTTTAGTAAGTGTATTAATAAGTGTCTATTTTATATTGGAGTGTCGGCTTATATACTTTAAGTTTCAGCTAACACTTCGATAGGTGGAATATGTAAAATTATGTTACAACCTCATTTAAAAAATTATCTGTAATGGAAAATTTTAAACTGATAAATAACAGGAGGCCTAAAGAGAAAGAAGAAGTACATACATTAAAATACTGTAGAAAAAAACTGTCTAGACACAATAATTTTATACCCAACATAATGTCAATGAGTTTATCATCAAAATTCATGGGAATCTAAAATACATGGGAATCTCAAATACATGGGAATCTCAAATATTTAATGCCAAAAGACAATTACCTACTTCAATTTAATTACCCTTTCTTTAAGCTGTGAAAAAATTTAATGATACCTATATTATTACTATAGAAACAATAGCAGCACCCAGTAATTAATGTTATAAATATTGCCATAAAATTAAAACCATTTTAAAGAGCAGATAATATTTTTTTAAAGTATTCAATGTGGTTCACAAACTGGAAGGCAGGCCAGGGGAGGCGACAACATTTTTAATATCAAATTATTATCCGTATCATAATATTTACAAATAAATAAATACTTCGTGTCGTAAACCAACGGAACAATACAAATGCAATTTTTAGTACATTTTGTAAAAGCGGCATTAATTTTTAAAACGTATCTATATTACATTTAATATTGTATATAAAAAGATCGAGAAGCGCCAAAAATGATTCCTTTAGAGAAGTGTAGTCACAAAGGTTGAAAGCTCCTGGAAAACATATAAAAATACTATAGTTATATTTCAGAAAGCTTCGGAACAGGCCTCTGAAGTGGTTCATTCAAACACATTTTCTGTACTAAAATGTACTTTGTTTATAAGTAAAATTAAATGATATATAGTTGTATTTTAATCGTTCGTGGATAATAGGACCACGTGCATGGATAATAAATAAATATTAAGCATAATATTTAGGATAAAAAAATTTTAATATTTTTTTTGTATTTAAAGATTCTATTAATATATTTGTTTACTAGATAGCTTCTTATGCAAATAAAACAAAATTATACTTCCTCCGGGTTTACAATAATAATCCATAATGTGTTTTATATCAAAAAGGATTTCTTCTTTCGATTTTATTACCGTCTGCCTTGTTTTTCGCACACGCGCAACATGCTTGCAACAATTTACCAAAGCGGTTGGACCTGGGCATGGGCTATTGCCGCGATTGCAAAGAAGTCAATTCTGAGTGATTTCCTATCCATGGAAATTTGAGCTAAACTAACATATACATAATTATACATGTCTCTCTGCCTCCTGGGTGGAAGGAAGGAATATGTGTATATGTATTTAGTATTCTGTCAAAAATGGTCTACACTAACGAACTAAAAAAGGAAAGAAAAGGTCTCTTACAGAACCTATGTACTTGTGTTGTGTGCACGTATCTATGAACATAGTGTGTAACGTCTGTGGGTAGCTAGTGGTTGCAAGTGCAGTGTCGCATCTATCGCGCGAGCTGCTGCAAGACTCAAGGGCTCCACTCCGAGGGAACAGACCTAGACTTGAGTTGCCGCAAGAGAGGGAGGACATGACGGCTGTAACGCCTTAAGGGCCCTAGAGTTATTAAAGGCTTTGACACCTTCGCCGTGCTTGTAGGCGAGCGCGGAAAGCACTCAGCCGCAAACCGAGGCAACAAGCTCAAGGGTGCCAAAGTGGCCGCTCAAAAATGGTCAATATCATGTTGGAATATGGTAAGATCATATACGCAACTAGTTTACAGCAATTTGAGCGAAAACTTTGAACACTGAATATCATTACATAGATGAGTTAATTTATTCTTGAAAGCACTATAGACGAAATATCGGCAAGGTGTTCCTATACATTGTCATAAAGTGTTAACAGGTGCCCCCTTAGTAGGTTCGTATTTTGTAATAGCAAAGCATTAGCAAAATCGCTAAATATTTAGTTCGAAATCGCAAATTCGTATTCTATAACATCTACATGTACAAAACACATTCTGATTTTGCCATTAGCAAATATTTAACGTTTTCTGCTATTGTAAAAACGTATTATAATGGGGCAACTGGTAAACGTTAAGGCTAAACCTAAAGAATATCGTTACCTACATTATATAGTTTAGTTTATTTCTTTCATCGTAACTTGGAATCTTAATTTATTATGTCGACGACTTACATTTTAAGTCCTTGGGAGAAAGTAAGTACAATCTTTCTTTCATACAATCTTCAACAACAATATGGATATTAAGATTTTATTTAAATTTTATCTATCGTACCCATACTGTACTAGTTTAAATTTTTAATTCCTTCTTCAAATTAAAAATAAAATGATTCATCACAAACTATTGTATTATTATTATCTTTTAATTGTTTTCTTTCTAACAGTCTGTTAAATAAAATATTTTCATAAGAGTCTATCTACTACATATTAGTATTTTAAAGCTTTAGTTTCAAAATCAATATTAAATTCAGCAAAGGATTAAATTTAGTTTATGTTATTAATGTTTTTTTTTTTTTTTTACTTATTTTATTCTAATTTCACCTTAATTAATTTCCAACGTATTTACTACGTTTTAGTAATCGGTCAAGTTTGCAACTAAATAAGTAATTATAACTATGTAACTTAGATATTATTGTAATACTTAACTAATATTAAAAACTACATAAAACAGGCATTGTTACATATAAAATTAGAATTATAATAATAACCTATTATGGGAAAGCAAGCATATAGATTAATATTTATCTTGCTATCCAAAGTATCTTTGTTTTATTTTAGCGATAAACAGGTTTAGTGACTTATACAAGGCGAAACATTTTAAGGAAATAAGAATAATTTTAATCATTATGTTAATTTTATAATAACAAGTAACAAGTGTATTATTTATTGAAGGTATTTGCATTAATTATATTGAGAAGTACAAAAAAAAACTGATAAAATTTCCAATGAATTCTTAAATCACAAAATAGTGCTTAGAATATAGTGAAAATGAAGAAGTAAAGTGGCCTTAATCAAGCAGCGCATTATCACTTAATTACGATCGTGAAAAAAATTATATTTAAAAAAGCCTGCAGTCAAAATCCGAGACGTGAAAGAGATGAGAATATGGCACTGAATGTTAAAATCTAAAAACATCTATCACCAAAATAGAACTGGACAAACACCCCTCTAGTGATGACTAAACATCGATTGATCCATAGTCAATTTTAGTATCGAATAATCGATTGTGTATTTCTAAAAAAAACTACATAATATGCATTGGCGTAGCCAACTGATTTTCCATGGGGTGCAGCCAGCCAGCTGACCAGCTTCTGTAAGCCAATTTCTTTTTTCTCAAGTTGAAAAGATAAACTGCGTTATATTCCTTCCATATTGTCGATTTTTCTAGGGTGGGCAATACCCACCCTCTTAACTACGCACATGATAATATGGGATTGCATTTTGTGATTGCAATAAAGATTTCTACGGATATCGAGTTACCAAATTACCCTAGGGTGCGGAACACGCGAATGACCTTTTTTTCGTATGCGTCGCTCGGGCGGTTGGATATTACTTTCAGTATTAAGAAGCAATCGATAAGCTATCGATTACTCGATAGTTTAATACAAAACAATCGATGTTTTATCAACACCATACTCCATCTGGCTTGTCGATAAGTCTTACATTCAAGATTACCAGAAAATTAAAAAAAATATTTTACTACATTGAACTGTACTTAGTACAAAGTTATATTACTATTATTGTCCTTTATATTAGAATACTTCTGAGATATCTGACTCGTATATATAGGTAATTATCATATTAAGTAATAAATTTAAACAATAAAGTAACTGGGAAAATTAATTTATTTTAATATTTCTTCGTAAAGTTACTGCTTATTTAGGTTTACGCCAAATTATATTTTTTATGTAAATAAAGTGCAATCTTGAATGTAGCATGTAATTAATATACTTTGTGCCATATAAATTATCTGGTAGTTAAATTTCTTTCCATATCAACGAGTTAAATTACGTTTTATCAATTTGTAAGTATTCAAAATTAAATGATTATTATAATCAAAGCTTGGCTGTGGAGATACTTTATATGTTTAATTAATCATATTATTTCGAATAAGTTAATTTAAAATTATGTTTATATTAAATACCGGTCGAAATATCAATTTTAATTTAAATTATTTATTCACTATTCGCGCAGCTGTGAATTAGTTTGTAATTTAAGTATAATTATAATAAATATTTTAAATAATTCTGGTCTGCAGTATTTGAATATTGCTTAGTTATGTTAATTTCTGGGTATTCAGATACATTATAAACAATTTCAGTTCAGTTCAGTAGTACTTACAACTCACTATCGTAAAAAAATAAATGATTTTATCATCGAGGTATTATGTACTACATACTCAAAATCAAAATCAAGATTATCTTTTAATCAATTTAAGCCCTAAGAAGGTAATTATGAATGTCAAAACGCTACCACCGGCTCAGAAAACATCCCAGCCATCGTGAAGAACCGACAAGAAACTCGATCGGGTTTATCAACATCTTATTATCTTTTTTTTTTTATTGGTTTTACAGTATTTAATTATACACAGTTATTATCATTTTCAGTAGATGTACAGAGAGAAAATCACATCCAGACATCACCATCATTCAAGTAATCAGCCACCCTATAATACCCCTTCTACAATAAAACCTGATTAACATGATTCTTGAATTTATTATCCGGCAAATCGGTAATGTGCTTAGGAAGTTTATTATAGAACCTAACACACTTACCTAAAAACTTGTATTTGTTTTACTAAGTCTAAAAGACGCAATGACTATTTTATATTTATTTCTAGTATTGAAATTGTGCGTGTTAGTTACAAGTTCAAAATTATCTTCATTTTTCCGAACATACATTATATTTTCCAAGATGTATTGGGAAGGCAAAGTTAAAATACTAATACTAAATACTAAAAAATACAAATACTAAATTCTTGAAATTTATTCCTCAATGATTCGCGTGGTCCCATATCATAACTTGCTCGACCTGCCCGTTTTCCTAATACAAATATGATATCTACCTCAGCTGCTGAACCCCACAGTAAAATACCATAGGACATTAAACCGTGGAAGTAAGCGAAGTAGACCAGCCTAGCAGTAGCAATATCAGTTAACTGGCGAATCTTACGCACTGCTACGGCTTAATTTCTCTGCCAAGGTTTTAATGTGAGGACCCCATAGTAATTTTGCATCAAGTGTGATGCCTAAGAATACAGTATTATCAACCATGCCTACTACGTTCTCTTCTATCTTAATATTACCTTAAACGCGTTTTACATTGGGTAAGGCAAATCTGATACATTTTGTTTTGTTTGTATTTAACAATAGATTATTTAAAGCCATCTATTCTGATATCTTAAATAAAGTATAATTTATATTCCTGACCTCTAAATCTTTTCATTTCACTTGAAATATAAGTGAAGTATCGTCTGCAAAAACAACAATGTTAGCACAGTTCTTAACTGTTAAGGGTAGATCATTTATATATACTAAAAACAAAAACGGTCCCAATATCGAACGCTGTGGGACACCGATTTTAGCCAAGGATCCCCAAGAGGTTGCCCCATTTACACTTACTTTGAGACAGCGATCTGTTAAATATGATTCTAGTAAGTCGAGAGAAGGTCCACACACACCATAATGTTCCATCTTAAGTATGAGCGTAGTGTGATCAACGCAGTCGAAAGCTTTTGAAAGATCACAGAATACACCGATTGCATCCTGCAACTTCTCCCATGCCTCAAATATGTGACTTAATAGCGTTGCACCAGCGTCAATCGTAGATTTTGATTTCGTGAAAGCAAACTGCCGACCATCCAATATTTTATGATTATTAAAGTACTCAACTAATTGCTTTAGCATAATTTTCTCAAAAATCTTACTAATCGAAGGAAGCACAGTAATTGGTCTATAATTTCCAATATTACTCCTACAGCCTGATTTAAACAATGAAACTATTTTACTTATTCCCATTATCAATACACTGATTAAATATATGAGCCAGATATGGTGAAATATTAACAATTATATCAAAATATAACATTGTATGCAATTTTTTCAAACAAATACACTAATACACCTCTTAATTAAACGCGAGATTTTTTTTTTTAATTTATTATGCTTTCTTCGAAACTTAATATATTGCAGACCAGATTGTTTAGTTGGCTCTATTTAAACTACTAGTTTTAAGAAAAATAAAAACGAAAATTACTTGTAATCAATAAAATAATTACGAAAAATGGGCATTTAATAAATGTAAAATATCTATAATGTACTAAATTATTTTAGTTGTAAGGAAAAAAATAAAAAAACCCAAAAAAAACTTTTGGCCTGCCTATAACATACGAGGAGGTGTAATTCCTAATTAGGGATTGAATAGATTTTAAATATTTAGTAAGCAAAATATTACATTTATTGTAAAATAGTAAGTTGTAATTGTAAAATAGTAAGTTCCAACAGCCACAAAAACTCTCCATCCTGACCCCAAAAGGGTTAGGTGTGATATGATAAACTACTTGTAATAATTATAGTTTTACGAAATATAATTTAATAAAATTAACATTTGCAAAAGTAAAATGTAAAGCTTTTAGGTTAGAGAAGAAAAAACGAAAAAAATCCAAAAAAAATCAGTTATCAAGAAGATATACGTGTATGTAGCATATAATAATGTATGTATACTTAGTCAGTTTATTTATTTAAATGTTAGATTACTGCAAAATCTTAGCGCAAAACCATTGTGACCAGATTCATCCTTATATTTTAGTTCAAAAGTGTTATTGTACATTTAAAGGTACAATAGACCGTAGCGTATGTGGCCGGCTTAAGACGTCTAAATTAATTTAAAATTCAAGTCAACTTAAACACCACAAAGTAACACCACAAATCGAAAATTTTACACTTCAAAGGAACAGAAATATACAAACAAAATCTAATAAAATTAGAATGAAGACCTTTATTTCATAACACAATATGAATACTCATCCACCACAAAGGGATTACATCTGTGGTAGGAATAACTCTTCAAATCTCGTAAATATACAAATATTTAATCATAATTATTGATTAATTTTCTTACCTAATCTTATTATAATTTTATGTTTTTCGTTCATATCATTATAATAATCATGTAAAATTGTGTAGTCCTGCTAAAGTATCTCCAATGAATTTTAATAAATTAGAAGAAAAAATTCAGTAAAAGATCTGAAAGACTTACATTGAATTAACAAATGCAACAAAATTCATCAAATATATGAGTTAGTATATTTTCACATTCTTCTTCAAATCTCTTCTCTCTAAGCCATATGTCGCGACAGGTTGTGACCATAAAGGATGGCAAAAGTGACAGAGGCCATCCACCGATAGCCAGGATGCAAGTTATTCATAATACAAGAGTGGAGGAAAGTATCAGGAGGGCTGACTCCAATTAGAGAACAAGAAAGGGGATTGATTCATCTATATTACTTCATGATCTTTTATTAATTTATTTCACGGTGAATCTGATCACATTGGATATTAAAATATATAGTTTAATCCCAAATTAATTGGGTGCCGATGCTTCGAATTTAAGATTTTAATCAACGTACACCTTAGAGTACCTATTAAATTAAGATAAAAACTATATGGGGAATAGATTATTATAGAGGCTATTATTTAAGCTTTTACTGACACTTCAACTTTGTATTATTTATGAACAGGAAAGCTTCATTTTATAATCAAAGTGACACTTTATTACGTTGCATAACTCTATGATTATGTATTTACATTAGTGTGCATATATATTTTTATTCAAGCGTTGGTCTAACTGGCTCGTAGGTAATAATCAACTTAATTTAAAATCCTAAACCAGGATTATCTAAATATACTTAATATTTTAACTAGAAATTAATTAGTTGTAAGTAAATAGATATTAGTTTAATTAAGCATGTTTCAACAAAGCTAAAATGGCGACGATTCTACTATGTTAAGAAGAGAAATAGAATATGACGGCTAGACAGACAGCGGGGTGGCAATGACAAATTCTTGCCAGAATTCAATTCGACTATTCGTCTCGGCACATCGCATTTCTGAATCAACTAATGTATCCATAGATTGGTTTTCATAGTATCTTATAGTAACTAGTAAATAAATACCACTGACGAGACATAAATGAGGTTTGAGACCAGAAATGGAAGTACAGTGGACTGTATAAGTAAATAGGCTAGGAATGTTGATGTGTGAATTTTATCATAGAATTTGGAAGCGGCTATTGAAAGTACGGCTTTCAACCTGTACTTATCAGATTTTTTAAATAGTAATACGGCAAAATGTCTGCACTTTGTCTGATAGTAAACACAGTACAATTCAAAAATAGTGGCAACCATCGAGAAATCAATAAGCCATCGCCATTAGCTACTATCATACCGTCCGCAACCTGACTAAATATAAACTGGATATACACGGACTGACTTCGAAACGCGACGCGCATAAGAAAATCACATTGACGCGCTTTTTACCATGTGCATGGTGGTCGCGAGCCAGTCAGGCTGTAGAAGCCTACCACCACTCTATCACCGTTTCTGGTTTTGGTTGGTTTCGAGTTTGGTTTAGGTGTCTCAGTTCTCAAGACGTTATTCGTCACCCCTTACATCCGAAAATCGGACTAGAAATAGAATTAATTAAAAATAAGGAAAACAAAAAAAAACAACCAGTAAACAAACTACCAATGCCTTACTGTTTAATATTAAACACAATCTATCTCAATACACCACTATACAACCCAGTTAGCCTACGCTTGAAGTTCCATAATACAATACTTTTATAATTATCCAGTCATAGATGTAGTAGTTGACGCAGATTTATTAAAGTTGTAATTAATTCAAGTTGTAAAGTGTTGCTTTTATTTATTCATTACGTAAGGTTAAGGTTTTTGAACAAAACTTTATACTAAGCAAGACATAAATTGGTTTAACATCTGATTAATGGCATTTTTAAGTTTTACTATTTTTGGTCATAAAATTACGACGAGAAATTAATTGATGAAATGAAAAAAATTAATTAAAATATTATTTTATTTTAATTACTTATTCGTTTGTCTACTGCATATCGCTATATAAATTTAGTCTTTTTTCTATTCTTCGACAATTTTTTTTAAAGAGGTTATTTATGCATTAATTTTGTTTATAATTTTGTATATTTATTACACTGTAATTTAAGTTATTGAATATAATAATATGTATACTGTCATGAAATTATATTTTTTAAGTCTAATTTACAATATTTGTAATGAATTAAAAATTTGCGTTTTATCAATAGAGACATAAAATTCGTATGGGTTTTTAAATTAAAAAAATTGTTAATTACCCTTCCGTTACATAAGTAGGACTTTGAAATCATGGGAATATTTGTCGATTACTTTCATAAATCAAAAAACAAAGTTATTGAAACATAAAAATTCATATCATGCATATCTCAAAACGTTGACTTTGAAAATGCTATTAAAGATTTTGTTCATAGATATGAGCCTTGTATCGTATCTTGGACCTACTATTTTAAGAAACGAAACATAAGCCTATTTAATATTGCGTACCCAGTGACGAATGAACGTCTTCCTTAGTATTTAAATAACAAATAATTAGTTTCGAGACAAACAAATATCGCATAGAATTGTAATTTAATTTAATTTTAATAATGCTAGTGATAATAAATATGTAAATTATATTGTACACGCAACAATCACACATACCTAACTAGATTAGTGTAAGTTAAACGCTGTCAGCGTCATAATGTTCGATAGTATTAATATGTAGATACATACATAGTATATAAGAATAATAATAGTTTTCAATCAAACGACAAATATATATAAGTTCTTATATTTTCTCTAGCAACTAACTTATTTCTGAAGCTTTAAACTTTAAACATAGATTATTCGCCAATCACAATGACTTATATTTATGATTATTGTAAAAACCATTAGAATGTGTAAAAATATTTAATATTGGCGGTAATTTTTATTTATCAAATATTCCTTCGAGTTTCTTCATTTTTTTGTGAATTCAGTTCAGACTCTGAAAATAGTTAAAAACTTCTGAAATACATCACAGAAATAGATCTATATGAATTAGATATATACGAATAAAAGCCAAACATTGGATATCTTGTCAACAATTGGTACGATTATCTGAATAATTGCTCTAAGAATACGTGTCTAATACAAAAACAACTAATTAAATCAAATTTTTGAGAAAGCCTTGCCTTAAGACCTTAGGCTTATTGATATAAGCTCCAAATCACATAAAAAAGAAAACAATTATAACGTATAATAGGTATTTAACATATTCATGCCAAATCTGAAGTTAGCATCTCCAACGCATATAGCATATCAGTGGCTTTAAATCTTGACAACAAATAATAAAACCGAATTCAATGATTTTGAGGGTTTCCCTGGTATATCCTCGAATTCGAAGGTCCAATACCCATGAAATTAAAATGGGATCACCCTCGAGGTAGCTCTTTCCAATGAAAAAAGAATAATAGAAAACCGTTCATAAACAAAGAAGTTATGTCTAAAATTCATTTAAAATTACAATCCAATTGAAAACCTCCTTCTCCTTTGAAGTCGATTAATAAAATACAACAATTCAAAATGGAATGCTATCTACGAATGTACTTAATACAAAGGGATCTTGGTGGAAACATCATGAAGAAGTAATACAAACCAGTTTATAAGACTAGATATTTTCGTAAATATTTATTTCCCCGCTTGATAAAGCAGTGGTCATATAATAATTTTGAGTGAACACCCGTTCTTTCCTTTGATTGATTACTAAAATAAACGGAATCGTTTACTTCCATCAAACGTGAAGAATTTAATTTTTATTCACAGTAGTTATTCTAAGAAAACGTAGTTAGCCTCAAATAAACTGAATTATCATATAATTTACCTGTATGTATTATGAGTGTCCACATCATGATCATCATTTCAACCGAAATGCGTCCTCTGCTGGACTCTCCCAAAATCTCCCTCAGGTAATCTCCCCCAAAAATAACCACAACGTCCGGTCCTACGCTTCTCGCATCCAATAGCTTCCCGCAACCCTCGCCAGGTTATCGATCCACCTTATTGTGGGTCTGCCCACATTGCGTCTTCTGGTATGTGGTCGCCATTCGAGAACTCTTTGGCCCCATTGGTCAGTCTAATTATTCTTAGAGCTATGTTGGTGACTTTGGTTCTTCTGTGGATCTGCTCATTTCTGATTCGATCGTGCAGAAAAACTCCGACAATAGTCCTTTTTGTGACCCTGAGCTTTCTTATGAGGTCCATAAATACAATTGTGAACTGAAAATCATCTGAAAAATTGGAGAAATTCACCGAAGAAATGTTCATTACAAAATATCTGATAAATTCAAAAATTTCAAAACATTGTAGAAACTATGATACATTATACATTCGGCATACATTCATCGTATTATACTTCATGTCTTAAGAAATTATAATAAGTCTTATTGGTACTATTGAGAAAAAAAAATTGTTCCTGATTACCTCAAAACATATTCATAAGAAGTATCCTGTTCTTATAACCGATGGCTTCTGCCGCTGTACTTAATCTAGTATAAGTTACTTAAGCTATAACCGTAATAGGTAAGGACTAGTATATAATATAGTTAAGATAGTGATAAGGAAAATTGGTACTTGATACCAAATCTGCGATGAATCACTCTAGTCAAACGAGTAGCTTGTAAATATGTTAGTTTATTAATTTTAAGGAACAGAGGACTATAACTTTTAACTGGAACTGTTTGGTTTTTTTATATGATACTAGCAATTATACTAAAGAAATATAAAGGATCACCTCAAATATTACCTCATTAACCGTTTAAATAATCAATCTAAATCCATACGATACTCAATCAAACAGTTCCAGGGAAAGATTTGTAAATAAAAGCATATATTTTCAAATATATTTTTGTAAGTAAAAAATTCGTTAAAAATAAATACAAAAAAATCGTTTTGCGAAAACAAAAACTGATACGCTGAAATCTATCCCACTTACATCAATTTAACAATATAAAAGCGTAAAGCATACTCGATAGTATGGACTAATAAGAATTGGATAGACGTTGTGCGTGGTCAAAAGGGATGAGTGATATTTTTATATTTAAAAATAATACTGATATTATATAATCAAGAACTATTATTACACACACAAAAATCTATAAATAAACAAATAAGCATACAAAATCACTGTAAGTATTAATATATATATATATATGTTTTTAATTCAAACGAAAGATTGCTTGCCAGAGGCCTCCCCCAAAAATCACCACAACAACCGATACTTCGCTGCTCGCGTCCCACGGGGTCCCTCAAACTACACCAGACCATCGGTCCACCTTGTGGCGACTCTCCTCACGCTGCGCCTTCAGATATGTCGTGGTCGCCACTCGAGAACTCTTCGGCCCCATTGGCCATCTAGTCTACAAGCAATGTGCCCGTCCACCGCCTCTTAAGTCTAACAATGCTGAGGATTATATAGGTCACTTTAATCCTTCTGCGGATCTACTCATTTCTGTTCACGCAGATAAACGCCGTTTATAACCTTCTCTGTTGCCCTTTACCATACTCCATTTCTCATTATCATAAGTCATCCTTAAGTCATAAGTCAATGAATATCGTCTCGGCATACTATGGTATGTAATATACTGAATGAGTAGAAGCTATGAAGCTTTCCGAATGCACTGCATAACCGAGTTGGATGGGACGATTGACCTGTTTTCTTGAAGCTGGACCTAAATAAAATTTATTGCATAAATGTTTTAAATAAGTATTTCCAATTATAAAATATATTTATCTATATATCTGGAAACATAAATATTAAGTAATATTTACATACTTATTTTATATTTTACTACTTCATTATTTTAGTACATTTTATATCAATTCTCATATTACACAATGTAATATAAATTAATAACTTAGAAGGGTTTGGAAGGTATTCGAAGGGTACAAATTCTTATCTAGCTTTCATGTGGCTTTCACAAACCAATATGTACGCCAGCATTTTGATGATGACTGAATGACTCTGACGGTGCCGGACAACCTGACTGTGGCAGCCGATATATTAAGCAACCAGTTTTAATAACCAGTCGACTGCCAGTCGAGTGATATCGACGAAAAAAATGTTATAATTGTTCACCTTTGGTCTCTTAAGAAATGCAAAGCAAAGAGAAGATAAGGGATTCATCTTCTTCCTAGCATTATATTTGTCACACCACGATCACTGTATTCTTCTGATGATATATCCCAAATTGCATTTCGGTTTTCGATTTAATGTATAAATTTCTCCGTATGGAAACTCTTTGCGAATTCCGTTTCGGATCACAATACGTCTGGCTGCACTGAAAAGTGAGCGGAAGCTGAAGGCAGTCACACACCAATTCGCTGCCGTGCAATCATGCGCGTTCTGATGGCTGCCACAGGCAGGAATTTTCGGCTACCTAGTGCGTGGATTTCAATGAACCATAATATGTCAGATTGGCTACCGCAGCCAGTGCCTAAAAACCTAATCTACTTCAATTTTTTGATAATTTTTTATCATAATATTTCGTCATTCCTATTAAAACATTTATAGTTAATTTTCGCATTCTATCATTGTAATGCAAATATAATGAAATTGTAGAGTTTTGAGTTGTACCAAAACTGTCATTACCAGAGCAATTTTTTTCAAATAACTTCAATATAATATCAGTATTATTTTCAAATGAAATAAAACCAAGTTACCTCTTTTTAAAATACAATAAATTGATAGTGTTAATGGTAAACATAATAATGATTTTCTAGTGTTGATTGGACTTTTGAAAATCATCAGTTACCTTCAAATAAGTTAAGGAAATTTATCGCTCCAATAAGAAAGTACAAAGGAATTTTTATTCATTCAAAAATACGGTATCCATCACAATATTTGACATACTAACAAGAATTTTTAACGATTTCCATATTCGAGGTATTTGTTTTATATTCTCACTTTTAAAGGCAGGATTTTCGGCGGGGTGACCGTCGACCTAATTTATCGGTATTTAATTTACAAGATTATTTATTTATTTGGCGTCAAAATGAATATAATTTATTCTACCTCTTTAATCAATTATATAAAATACATATTTATATTCAAAATAATACATTAATTCCAAATAATTTTGTTATCATGGCGTTTCAAACACTTTACATTGGGGTCGGTTGCGGGTCTTGGGAGATGTAAAGTGTTTGGAACGCCGAGATAATGAAATTGAAATTTGGAAAAATCTGCTTATTTATCGAACCTTTACTAAAAATATGGATGATTTTAAGAGAGTTCAATCAATCTTTGGTGCTTTAAATACAGTTAAAAAATGCATTAGTACAAAAGTAATTTAATACAAGACTAATAAATTATTCTGTGGGAATTTCTTTGCTAGTATGTATAAAAACTTATGTTTATATATAATATATATATATATATATATATATTAATTAGTAATATTAAATTAAATTTAGCTTAATTGTTTATTCTGATAAAAATTAAAAACAATTTTCTTTTCTTAAAAAAACAGTAGTTTTCTAATTAGATCATTAAATTATCTGAATTTGAATTTACAAAAAATACATTATTTGAATTAATTTCATTATTTAAATCATATAGTGCAACGATTACGTTTTACTATGTATGATATATATTTAGTATTGCAATGCTTGTAAATATAGTATGTCTATTTTGAGAGTAGGAATATAATGTTATTGATATTGGAAAGGTATAAAAAAGAGCCATTTACAAAATTTAATATATTTAATCTTACAAACCTACATAAATAATTGATCTTAAATTGTTAATTCTCTCTCTCGCTCTTTTCAGCTTCTTTTTGTATGAAATATACGAATAGTCATAGAGTTATTATTTTATGCGAATAGTAATTAGAAAACTAATTAACGCCCGCCCACGATATTTCCAGTGATTTTCGTCTGAATCCACGTTATTCTGGTCAGTGGTTGAACAACATGAATCTACTATTGCCCCATACAAAAATAAAGATCTTATAAATCTATGCGCGATTTTATTCGCTTCAGTAGCAATATATAAGGATGGTTTAATGCAAAGATGGCCCAATGGTAGCATGTTCGGACACCGCATCTACCAACGTAAGTTCGGATCACTACAGTGAGCATGTGCTTTAAGTGAAGGAAAACATCGCGGAAAAACAATAATATGGAGGTAGAGTATTTTCCAATATCCGCCTGGTTAAGTTGAAAACCTCTCATCAAGCACCTACAAGTGTGTTACGACATCTCCACTTGAAAGCCAGCCTCTCTATTAGGCTTAGTGTGTTACCATCATGGGCCTCATCGTCAATGAATATCATATTATGACCAAACGCTAAAGAATATAAAAAAGCACTTCGTGGATCCGTGGCCTTGTGTGATAATTTTAAAAGTATAGTAGCAAGTTTTGCGAAAGGTAATAAACATGATTGCGGATCGTGAATAATAATATATATTGCAGCTTTCGTAAAAAAAAAAAAGATTTTAGTTTTTGACTTCTATGATATTCTACGATACAACACCAATTAATAAATGAAATAATTTAAACCTTTCAAAGTTTTTAATCAGTTGTTGATGAAATCTTTTTAATCATTTTTGAGAATTAAATGTTTTGTAATATTTGATTTTATTCACCCTACTTACTTGATTAGCATCTACCGATGACGACTGTATTAAATGGATCATGTAATAATTTGTATAATGTCTCTTAACAAAGCAAAAATATTTTCAAATATTAAAAATACATCAATTACATTTAAAAGCGCACACAATATAACCTCGAACTATATAAAATAGTTGTTGGTTTAGTTTCAAAATACCGTTGAAACTCACTGTCTTGGGTGAAATCTTTTTAGTAACTCTAAATGAAATAATTAACAGGCTAAGTTATTGGTAAAAAGGAAATAAAAACCCCAACAGCAAAAAATACACGACTAAAATTATATTTTTCCATTATTGCTTTTTATTTGATACCCAGATGTCGTAGTTAAATATTATATAATAGCCTATGTCACTCCCATAATTAAGACGAATCAAACGACACCTCGTATACCTACTAAGATCCTTATAGCCGTTTAGGCTACAGAGCGTGTCAACGGAATATACATGTCTATATACATCAACGAAAAACATAATCCTGCTATTTCACAGTCGGATAAAAATTCATCGTTTTATTTATTACCTGTGTAAAAAAACGACGTTTGCCTTTCCAGTATTAATAATCCTTAAATATAGTACACTGTATATTAGAACGATAAAATGTCTCGAAATAATTAAGAAAGGAAGTAAATGTTAGTTTGCAGATTCAATATTATAAGGTATTATGTAAAATATGTAATTAATCTTAAATAATTGTAAATATTATGTAGCTACATACAAACTATGATTAGGCTAAAAGGCAGTGAAATGATTAATTAGAATTATTTCTCTAAGAAATGCAGTTTTCCTTGTATTCACTTGAATGCTCTGCATAAGATACATACCGTAGTCAGCTATAGTTAGATAAGATATGTGTATGTATGTATGTTTATTCGGGCAAAAATCCAAATTTTACTTAAGTTAAAATTTTTAAAGTACTACTTTTACGTTGACATATTTCTGGGAAGTTTGTAAACTTTGTTAGTGATTTTGTCTGATGTTTGACATGTAGATATGATTTTGAAACGAAGTGCATCATTTTTTTTATTTCAATTGTCCAAAATGAAAGATTAGCACATAAGATAATAATATTCATTGAAGTATTGGCTACCGTCTTGTTAAGCTGTATTTGGACACTAATATCATATAATATAGTAATATCAATAATTCAAATTTTACTAATTCAAATTAATGCTATAATTTAATTTCAAAGTGCCGATAAATTCGTAAATATTTACTATTTTATGGATTATGGATGATATTTCATATTAATACCATTAACAAATTCATTTTGAAGATAATTGTAATTTTATTTTTATTTCGCTTCATTAAATTTTTTATATGACTGAAAATGAAATAAATCTTATTATTTCAAAGGTTGCTAAGATTTTATTTTGTATTTTTTAAATTATTATTTTTTTATTATTAACGAGCTGGATTTAGATCTTAAATATTATTTATAATTTTATTATTTAAGTTAAATTAGGTAGCGAAAAGTTAAGTATGTATAGTTGTTATGGAGACATTATAGTGTAGTGTAACTAATGATCACACTATTTTCTGATTTCGAAATGTAATTTTTATGAAGATGTTTAAAACATTTGCTTTTATTTAATATTTTTTAATATTAAATTAAATATATTAATAATATTAATACAATAACTTAATTTACATATATTTATATAATAATACACAATGAGAAAACTTCAACAACATAGACTATTATATATATATATATATATATATATATATATATATATGATTATTCGCAATAAAAGACGTCACTATGATAATAAAATTAATTAATTTAAATGTTCGTAAAATGGGCATAAAACATCTATCAATATGTATGGTACAAGAAATATCCGTATTGTAGGTACATATTCGTGACTATTAAAAATAATTCCAATTTGCGAATTGGTATTATCCTTCCTTATTACTATACTAGCTGTGCCCGCGGCAACGCTCGTGTGAACTATAAAAAAATGTTTTCACGGAATAAAAATCCAGGATATAAACTAAGTCGATTATGAGGCGCATATGTTAATAACTACCATTTTTGTTTATAAATTAGTTGTGGTGACATTTCTTAAATTGACGAGTTCATACGAGGTCATGATGACCGTGCGGTTTTGATACTTCAACTGTATTTTCTTAATTGCTATTTTTGACGCTTAGGTTATAATACTGAACATGTTCTCGGATATAAATACAATTACCCATTCAATTTATGCAAACGCTTCAATTTCACCCTGTTTATATACCAAACAAAAAGCAAAAGTCTCTGTCTGCTTGTTAGTTCGTTATTATGCTGATAACTCGAAAACCACTGACCCGATATACATGATTCTTTTTTAAATTAAGACATTTTTCACTGGCCAGATTTTACTACATATTTTGCTACATTGGGTTATGAAAAAGTTTCACCAGCACGTTCTATTGCAATATGATTTTACTTAAAATAATAATTATAATAAAATAATAAAACGCAGTGAATAACTGTTCAGAATAGAAATGATTAAAAAAATTGCCGTACCATAAATCTATTTCACTTATAAAATCTCAATGACCGCTTTTATGCTCCAAGAGTCCTTGTAATAGTTTCTTGTTGAGTTAATAGGACACGAAAATTATTATGTTCGACTGGATAGCGACCACTATACACTAGGTGAAACACCTGCCGTAGTGGAACGATTATGCTTATCGCGTTCCTGGATCAGCTGGTGTAAATCCAGCTACCGAGAGGTTTGTAAGCTGGTATGACAACGACGACTGTCGAAAAATTACCGATCTCATGGTAGTCACCTTTATTTTTGGATTGCATGATGCCTACCATCAGGCACTGGACCGTCATTTTGCTGTGATATTATTAAAAAAACATATTACATTCAACTTTTTATTAAAACAATACATCACACGAGTTACTAATAACGCAAGAGTAGTGCTGCGGACACATCTAGTACATAATAAGTGTTTGATAGTTTTCTATTCCTTCTACGATTGGACGACTTTAATACTTTATACTTACTGATTATTCATGTGTGTTTGATAAAAAATGGTGCATTTTAAATTGATTGTACATTGTCTATCTTTATTCCAGCATAATTAAGAAAATATTTAGAAAAACTTATTATCTGACTTTTTTTGACATTAGTAACATGGCTGGTTTTACGTCATCAATTATCAACTTAAATCATTTAGTGTGCATTATACATCCGTTGTGTATCTATTAATCGATTTTCATTAACACTCTCGGACTATCGATAATCTAGTTTAAGCTATCGATATTTCAAATTTTCTATATTTTGAATGAACGTACACACTATTTGTCTAACTTCAACAATTCACAAGAGATCACACGAATGAGTTTTTATTTTCGCCTATGTCGCTCGTTTAATTAAATGATAAATACAGTACTAAGAAACAATTGATAGTTAATCAAATAATCGATAGTTTGTTCAATAAACAATCGATATTATCGGATTAAAAAAAAAAACAATATTTATGAACACTACAATCATGGTCGTCAGGAGTACCAATTAATTTTGACTCGCATCATGACTGCGGTCTGTTTAGGTTGGTTATATATATTTATAGGCCGCAGTGATCACTTAAAATCAGATGGTCTGCATGCTTGTATGCTATTTCATAACAAACAAAAAATCAATTATATTATTCATATTAATCAATATTATTGTTTAATAAAAACTAAAAAAGATTAACACGTCGTTATCATGCTCTAGTCGATAGCGATCTATGTTACACTACACTTTAATTAGAATATTCGACATGCATAGGTAGATTTGATATATAAGTTGATATAACAGTAACAGTACTTATTGCTTTAATATTTAATATAATTTATAAATTATTATTTTTTTTTAAATTATTTAATGTGGTATGGATGAGGAAGGTGTTTGAAATTACACAATTAATAAAAGTAATTTAAAGTGTAAATATTCTTTATCATAATTATATAATATATTCACCGTTAATCATATGATTATATATCAATAGTAGTCTTGAAGACATTATTTAAAATAATTAAGAATAAGCTTCGTTAGATTGAAAAGTCAGCAGACCAAAGAATACAGTAGTTGCGAGGGTTGAACGAAAAAAGTATAACTCTTATGACATATAATTGAAAATTACGTTATACAATTATTATTATTATACACAGCCCTATTTACCTAAATATAAAAATCAAAATGTTGTTTTATTGACAAATATTGGGAACAATTTAGTGTGTCCCGTAGTGTGTGAATGCCAGTGTTTGTTGTTAAATTTGTTATTTATCATAAATTATTGTATTTATTTTGTATATTTAGTAGGTAACTCTTCAAAACATATCCATAAGGTATTCGGTATGTCACTTCCTAACCTTAGCAGTGACACATTGAGCGTAATAGGTCTGGTGATGATGGAACCTATCGTACTTGAAGATGTGTCATATTTCTCTGTCCATAAATAATTTTCTTTGTGTGCCAAATTGGTTACGTGCCTTTTTAATAATCCTTAATGATAATTTTTAGAGGTTTCGCACGTAAACGAAAGGAAAACATGTGTATGGATGAACTTAATTTGTAGTCGTTTATTAAGCCCTTAAATTATTTTCCATATTAACGCGTGTAATTAGGTATAGAACTCTGTATTTTCTTTGAAATATTGGGGGTTAAAGTAAGAAATTGGCGATTTTTAATTTTGACTTTTTAAAAATATAGACAATATGATGTTTTTTTATTTAAATCAGATATTCATTTATTTTCCCACCTTGCAATTTTTCTATGATACCGCTGTTTCTGTGACCATGTAAAAATCGAAATTTGTATTATTTTCGAATACGAATTCCATCGTGGCTACAACTTAGCAAAGACGACACGCAACATCAACGACGTGTATGAATTAGGTACCAAGTGAACGCACAATATGTTTTTTGTTTAATCGCTTCAGTTTAAGAATTTTTGATCTCAACAATGAGTCCCATGGCCAACGCAAACGCAAACGAAAGTCTATAGCAATTAATCGATAGTCGTAATGGCAGCAGAATCATTTCAAACCACATTGGAGTTAGCAGCAGCCTTCAACGTAAATGATAAAACGATACTGTTTTATTTACATCAAATTGGAAAGATAGAATGCTAGGAAAATTGGTACCGTATGATAAGTCACTTAACAACAACAACAAAATCGCAAATTTGGGGATTCTGAATCAGATTGTCACATTTTATAAAAAGTGGATTTTGTATGATAATCGAAAATGTCCGACGCACTGGATGGACGCAAGAGAGGCAGCCAAATCATGTCCTAAACGCAATATGGTGGACTTGTACCGGTATTGTTCATTACAACATCTAGACACCTGACACGGCAATTACTGAAGAAATGTACTGTGAACAATCGCAAATGATGATGAACAAACTGACTGTCAAACAACCAATAGTTTTTCATTCTTCTACTCCACTAGTTCTTGACGACAACGCTCACACAATGGACCATCTCAAAACTACAGGAGTTGTGACTGGAAGCTCTCCGTTGCCCACCATACTCACCAATCCTAGATCCAACTGATTTCATTTTTTTCTGAATTTGGGTTTTTTGAACAGGGGGAAAATTTCTAATCCGATGAAGTGGTTAAAAGGTCTTTTAAAGAGTTATTATAGTCTAGTAAAGACTGATTGAGGAATCGATATTTTGCTGCGGGTTTCGCCATTATTATTCTGCGTGGTAAACATCTGTTGTTATTATGCTTATGCTTAGTGTGCTTTATCGGATCTGAGGATCCACTTTTTGTCACGTCACAATTCAAAGTCAAATCATGAGGCACCTATTTTTCAACTTTTTTTAATTTTACCAATTCTCTGCAAATATGTCAACATTGTTGGTATGCTACGTCAAATCATGCCGCAAATTCTTTGGTAATTTCACACGAATCAGCTCCAACCATCACCTTCAATTCATCGTTATTTACCTTAGAGGCTGGTCTTCCTTGTGATTTATTCTTCAGGTCGAATTTTCTACGATGAAAATGGATAAACAAATAACGCACGGTGCGTTTGTTACCTGTATCCTCTCCGAACACAGTATTGACATTACAAGCCCTTTCTGCTGCATTAGTCCCACGTCGTAAGTCGTATTCGAATATTACTCTGATTTTTGCAGTATGTATCTTCATTTTAGTAAAAACAACTGAAAGTCGAACATCAAATATCATATCTTTTTTAATTTAAAATGTTATAGTATTCTTATGAATAAAGTTTCACTCTAAAATTTGAAACTATGCAGGTTTAACTTTTATTCAAAGTGGCCAGTGCGTTAAAAGGACAATTTCATATTTAAACCTCTATTATTTCTAAATAATATATATACTTAGGTCCTTCGAAATCGATAAAATAAGAGCTGTACTTTTTGATATGTATCTCTTTCATCCCTCGTTTTAATGTAATGTTATTCTATGATTTAGGTACTTCAGTGTAATGTATTTTATTAAGATTTAGTTGTAGTATTTAATACGCTTATATGTAAACTTTAAATGACAAACGAAAAAATGTAAATATATTAACATTTTCTTAAATTGCAAATTAATTATTTAAGCTACGTTTAAAAAACCAGATCGACCTTTAACAATCCATTGCTAGACATAGGCGTCTCCTAAGGATTGCCATCGGATCCTATCTTCAGCTTTCTACGCCTGGTCACATCCAGCAACCTGCCGCAAGTCGTCGCTTTATCTGGTTTGAGGGCGTCCTGCACTACGTTTGTCAAGACGTGATCTCATTCAAAAACTCTTATACTCCAACAGCTGTCGATTCGATATTCGATTCGATTCGATGAAACAAAATAAAGGCTCGTTTCTATATTTAACATATATATTATTGTAACAATTTTAACATTTTCAATAACAAACGAAATTATTTAGCTTTATTAATTAGTCTTATTACAGCTATGTTTGACGATTACAAAATTATTACAAAGTACAAACTAGAAAAAGTAACGTTGGCAGAAATGTGCAAATGGAGAAACGTGGAAATAAGGAAATGTGGATAGACATGAAAAGTAAAAGAAGACGGCTAAGAACGGTCCCAAAATTGCATTTGGCAATGAGAACAATTGAATTTTGCACGCTTAGTTATACTGACTTCGAAACAATGTCACAAATATGTACACCTTACGTATACGAGTCGGCATATTCGCTGCGTTTGAAACTTTTTTGTCAGAAGTAAGCGCTTTGTTATTACTTTCGCATAAATGTGACACAACACGATCGATGTTATTACTAATTAATTTAAGAGTTACATACGGGAATGATACAACGAACACATCATGGTTTTCCTATATATACACAAGATGAAATTCTATTTGAAGAAATCGATAGACTCTGGCGAACGATTCGTAAATACCGTTGATAAATACTCATTAGAATTTTTAAGATAAGCTGTAAAAACAGCAAGACTCGAACGTTACAACTTTGTCTACCGTCTACTTCAAAATAGCAGGAGAATATACTATATAAAGGATCTGAAGAACTTAGGTCTACTTGTGTAACTGAAAATTTATAAAAAATATTTTAGGAAGTCGTTTAATACAATGTATACTATAATAGAATGGTTATTATAAAAATAATACTTAGAATTAAAATTGTAATGCGCTTACTTTCTGGCACCTCGAATATCTAAGAAATCGTGTTAACTAAGCTGATAACTTTAGAATGGAACCGGAGGACGCATATCTGGAGGTGTGTACATGGTTGGTGTTTTTTTTAAATAAGAAATTTCTTTTTTAACATCTTTGAAAATTGAGTTGTGAATGTGTGTTGTTGGCAGTAAGTTCGAAAGTGAAAATCATCGGATGCCCTTAAGAATTAATCAATAAAACAACAAATTAAAGAAATCGATTTCAATAAGTGCATAGTTATTATAAAAATTAATTTTACGTGTAAAAATATATTTAAATTTTTCATGAAATTTATTTCACTTCAGTGCAAAATGTCATCTATATTAGAATCACAATTATTATTTATAAAAAAATAGCCATATTTGCTGTGCTGTTTGGGTACCTTATTAAAATTAATATAAATATGGCCATATAATATTTACACCTCGATCGACGACTCAAAATAACTTGTATATATTAAATACTGACAATATAATATAAATAATAGGAATTGTATATTTGTGTATTTATTACAGATTATTTCTACCCATAATTAGTAAAAGCGGACGCATAATTACATAATAAGTACTTACATGGAGTTAGATTACTAAATACGGAGTAATGCCATATTTAAAAATAATGTAGTTAATATTTAAGATATAAACATTATCTTTAATTACTATGCTTAATATATTATGTAGTATTTTAAGTATAAGCAATATTAGCATAAACTTATATATTGTATCTAATTCCAGTCTATTCAATTCCAATAGTATATTTTCTTTAACCTATTTCGGTTTTGTATTTATATTAAGAAAAATAATTTTGTTCATATTTAATTTTATAATGTGGTATACATATATGTGTTATATATTTATTTATACATTAATAGTTTATATTAAACCTTTTAAGAAAGTCATTGTAAAATATGTTTTATTCAACTTTGATTGGGACTTCTAATGGCTAATGTTTTAAAATATAATTATGATAAGTTATTAAACTTCGTAAGTCTATAAAAAGGAAAACAACGGCGTAAAATTAAAAAAATTGTATATATTAGATCTTAATTATTATTTTTTTGAGTAACGAACCATTTTAGAGGCAAAATCCTTGGATTGTTTCACGAAAAATACAAATTTTCATGTTTTAAGCTAATATTGAAACGGAATAATTAGGCAAATGGTTTAAACATTCGTTATTATAAAGAAAACAATATTTAAATACTACTTGGAGTGAAACATTTGAAATGACGACGGATATGTAAGTTAATAAATGGTATATTATATATTTATTGTTGGGTACTGAAAGAAACAATTTCTCGGTCGGATCGTATTTCAATCTCCTTATATCAAAAATGTAATTTATAATCAACTATAATCAAAATGTAAGTAAAAGCTTTAAAACAGCTCTAAAAAAATATCGGGACGCCCGAGGTTAGCTAAAAAACTCATATCTGGGTGAATTTGGAACGTCAAACATTATCTAAATACAAAATTTCATTCAAATAATTTCAGTCGTTTTCGAAAATCCAGTTACGTTTATATAAGAATTGCTCACTTAATTAGATGTATATTTTTTTACTTTACACTAAACAATTTACAATTCGCCTCACAGAATTGAAATAAATAAGACATTAAAAAAAAAAAAGAGAACCAACTTCAATGATTTTGAGGAGTTCCCTGGTGTATCATCGAAGTCGAAGTTCCAATGCCAATGAAATGAAAATAAGGCCACCACCCTTGAGGTATCCCCTTTCAACCAAAAAATCATTATCTAATCGGTTTATAAACAAAGAAGTTATCCCGGAACTGCCGTAAAGAAAATTGAGAACCACCTCCTTTTTTGAAGAAAACAACAACAAACAAAATTATAAAAAACATTTCAAATGAGGTTGTTACGTAATTAATAGAGGTAAGTATATACATATATATATGTCATATGTATCAAAATGCACGATTATTAATGATCATCATTTTATAACAGCGTACATTGATTCTGTCATAAAATGATTATAATGTGATCATTAGCAAGTACATAGTACTTTTCTTGGAATAGTAGTAGCGAAGTATTATTATTAGGTAATAATATGAATATTTAATACTTTCATTATATAAATGTCATTCAATACTGTATTTCATCAACGTTTTAAAATACATGTTTAATTCATTTTATTAATTCATTACTATTGTTATTAGCAGTCTTTTTTACATTTATAATTTAACTAAATATGTATTGTAATAATTTATGAACGCAAAATACTTGTTTTTTAAATATTTATACGTCTATGGCCATGTAAAAAACATAAAGAATTTAATATAACAAAATTAATTGTCCGATTTTAAATAGAAATTATCTTTATTTTATACTGTAAAAGATAAAGAATATGTATTACATACTTATCAGGGGGGTATTCAGTCAAAACCGGTGGAAGGATTTACAGTGCAAAGTCCGCCTGGGTGGTTACCACCGTCTTCCATATTAGCTTCAAAAGCAATACTTGTATTGTGTTTTGAAAGGGAGGATAACCAGAAGTAAACTGGGCACAAGAGGTATCAGATCTAAGGCCTCAAAATTTCGCATAGTTACAGGCAAAATATTTTTTTCCACATAAGCGATCTCGATCTCTCATTACAAATAGATGTTTGTAGATTATCTTCCAAATATATTCAAATTTAACGCTATTTACCTACCCCGTAAGATTAATATAGGTATGGTTTTCTTATTACCTTTACCATATAAGTTATGAAAACCTATGATAAGAACTCGGCATTAACAACCTTATATATTTTCATATAAGTAAATATGATTTATAATTCAAAAACATTATTAAATATAGTATAATATAATAGTCACTCAATCTATTGTTATTAATTTGTATTTTTATTTTTTACATTACGCGTATTGTATGCTCTCTCACGCAGCGAAACAGAATGGTCTTAAAATGGTTATAACTTTATTATAAATATTTAGCATTTTTATTAGCAGTGAAAAAATAAGTGCATCCAAAAAACAAATTGCACAAACGACATGTATTTTCAATTTTAAGTTTTTACAAGCAGCATGATTTAATGTGTCTATATGTATATTACAATTGTATTATATAATTCAATAACTTCTCATATTTATAAAATTATAGAACCATGCGATGTATTATCATTCTGATAAGTACTAAAATCAAAAAACAGATACATCAATTTTATATTATGTTATCAACTTATCACCATATATTTTGTTATGCTATATTACCTTATGTATATATTTATTAATAATTGAATTTTTGTAATCAACTATATCAAGAATTTTTAAAATATTCAGACCATCCATCACGGGTCAATATGAATTTAGAGCCTAGACCTGTAAGTGAATCTATATTATCACTCTTCAGAATATAATTATATCGTTTTGATATTAATTTCGATTTGTAATAATAAATGTTAATAAAATATCTTATAAATATTCCGATGAAATCGGAAAAATATCTTTTTGAAATTTCATCATTCGTACTCTTGTGTATGAGAAATAGTTAAGCCATTTCAGATAAATGTTTCAACTTTCATAAATACAGACAATCTCGATGTACTTGGAGTATCATTTACCTACCCTGTGTACCGTACCTAGTTATTAAAAAAATGTTATCATATCATAATAACAAATAATATTGTGTGACTTAGTTGGTGGCGAGCTCTGACGTCGATTCGATCCTACTATAGACCTCCAAGAGAATCCAGCTTAAATGGGCTTCATTCGATCAATAAGATGATATTGTCAAATCTGCTGTCAACATGCTTAAAGATTCGTCTTTATAACCAATCTGTCTTATTTGCCATGATATATGGTGCAGAGACATGGACGCTCACATTTGAGGCTGTTCACATACAACAAGTGGCACAGAGAGTCATGGAGTACGCCATGTTCGTCATGTGGCAAATGTTGAAATCCGACGTCGCATTGTGTTCTGCGACGTTGGAAAGACAACCATAGAACTGAAACGTAACAGGCGGTGTGACGGCAGGTAGACACCAGCTCGTTGGATTCAAAACATTGTAAAAATCAGGGATTAAAGCTAAATAAGATCACTTTAGAACTAGAATGAGTGGAGTACAAGAAGAAAGGTTTATGCTTAGCAGAGGGTTATTACTGGCTGAAAATGATTGTGGTGGTATATAGCCTAAGGTGGTAAACACTCTAAGCTTAGCAAGTGGAAGCAATTGACGTGAGTTCGGATCCCTGTAAGGCTCTATCTACCCCCCTCAAGTTGAAAATCTGTCGCCAAGTGCCAATAGGTGTTCCGGCAGCTGCACTTGAGAGCCAGTCTTCCACTAGGTTTAGCGTGCTACCATCTTGGCCCACATCGCCATTTAAAATCAGGTGAGATTGCGGCTACAACGCGAAACCTATAGCGATAAAAAAAATTACAAAATGCCCTAGTGCCATGGTATGTTTTCATCATGTTTTCTTTCACCGAAAGCTCAAGTTCATTGTACGAGTTGTACTTGTGTCTAAAGACACGGTGTGTCAACATGTTACCATAGAGCAGTTACGCATTATCTTTTTATAGCTTCACTTAACAATTAATAGCTACTGCGTTCAAGCTGAAAATCTTTATCTAGGTGCCTGTCGATTTATTTCGGAAGCTGCACCGAGAGTCAATTTCGTTTCAGGGTTTAGCTTGTTATTCCATTGGTCTTGTTATCTATCGCTTAACATCAGCTGATATTATAGCCAAGCGTTAACCTATAAAGATTTAGAATTGGGTTTTCTATTTAAAATGAACGAATTGGTATAATGTTAAAGTTATGTCGCCAAAATCAAATCGCTGTTTCGGTAGCAGCATTAAAGAGTCAGATTTATTTCTAGGCTTAGCGATACTAGATTCACTCTCATCAGGTGAGGTTATAGTCCAATGTTAAACCTACAAAGACTTCAAAAGGCAATTTTTAATAAAAAATAAAACAACTTCGATAATTTTGTAGAGTTCCCTGGTGTATCTTTGAAGATAATCTATCCAACAAAAAAAGAGTCATCCAAATCGGTGCATAAATAAAGAAGTTATGAATAAACATCCATAAAAAAAATATAGATACGAATTAAGTATCTTCCGTCTTTTTTTGTATAAATAATGTTTTTTTTTGTAATATATATATATATATATATATATATATATATTAAATATAGTATGTATATTATATATAATCTAATCTTTTATAGGTACCTAATTGTTTGACATCGATCTTACCTGCTGGTAAGTGAATATAACACCAAAGTTGATCATGCTTACGTATGAAGACTTCCAAGTTATAGGAGGGTGGTAACACAGACGCCGTGAGTGAATTCCACTCCTTAGCTGTTAACATATTAAATGACAAAGCGAATCGGGAGAATGTCCACTATTTCCGATGTCTAGTTGTCGAGTCGTAGATCGGGTTAGGCGGAATTGGATCGTGCAATTCCTATCGAAATTCTCCAAAAAATTATTTGTAAAAGTATATTAAAAAATAGATCAATGTGACATGTTCTTTACACAGAAGCCTTAGCTTGGTGGCAGTGAAATCATCGACGTGGATACCGAACTATATATATAGATGCAATATTACCACTGTCCCACAAAACCTCTCGACTAAAGTTATGGTAAATTGAAATAAAACCTTTTGGCAGCATTTTGGAGAATATTTTTTATCGTCTTCTTTCATGTACAAAGTACGTGAACTATTATTTGTAATCCTATACAAATCCACCTTTGTATCATCATCGATTGGTATTGGATCTAGAAACCCAATACTTAATAATGCCAGTACCTATCTTAAATTACTGTGCTTGTCATAAGGCACTTTGACGTGCTACTAAAAGAAAGAAATTATCGGGCCTTGCAGTAATCGAATCTTGGGGCATAAATATGCTATAAACACATTTAAATAAATTTATACTCCTAACTTAATACTGAATATAACAGCAAACAACAAATAGATACATTTGTCTAAACATAAATTACTATATAGTACACGGGATGGACATAAAAAAATAAAAGAAAATTCAAACAAAAACAAGTTTATTTATGTTTTCTTTAATTGCATTTCACATCAGGAATTCATTGAATGATAGCTAAAAAAGTTTACATGAAGCTATTTTTTTGTATCGACGGAGAATTATGTGATCCTATTATTGCTTTCCGTTGCAAAAATATGTTGTACATGTTAACATGTAAACATGTTAAGTTATTCTAACCATGTTAATTCAGGGGTATAAAAGTGAAGACACCACTGCACTCTTTGTGATTTATTCATAAAATTTCATCGAAATAAATATTATTTTTTTTGGAATTCATTACCTTGGGCAGCGGCGTGTTCGCTTTTATATACCTCAATTTAATCAGCAGCTAGCTATACGGTTAATGTCAATGCTCCAATACACTTTCACGTAACATTGAAAATTTATAGAACGAGACACTAAAAACAATGGCAAGAATTTTCCATTACTCCCACTGAAATATTTTTACTTTTGCAATAATATTTTTATACAATATTATTGTAAAAGCTCTAAGTTTTTTTTAGAAAATTATGAGTTTACATAATAACTATTATTTATTCGCTTGTTACACATAATAAACAAATATTTTTAAGATATATTATCGTATTAAAATAGTTTAAAGAAAACGTTGTTTCGAAATCGAACATTCATAAGTTTTAATTTATAATTTTTTACACCCGCTTCGAACTTTTAATACGGTAACGTATAAGATTTGAGTCAGTACTTTAGTAGTAAATAGTCATGTCGGATTAATAAGATAAATCTAAAGATATTTTTCATTTTATGTCTTGATCTACTTTATAACTACTTACAGTTTCATCGAAATTTGGAATTTGTACACATATTCTAACCACTTGAAATATAGACAGACAATGAAAATATAACAATTTATTATATAAAATAATAGAAATTCGTTTTACTGAGAGCAAACAGAGATCAAAATTTCTAACTAAATAATTCAACTCCGCTGAACTGATTTGATTTTATAACTCAACTAACTGTATGCTCGAAACAACACAATATAAGTACAATTATCATAAATTTAGACAAAAACTACTAACTACCGACTTATAAGCGTATTCTGTTATAGCTACAAAAAGATTATTCACTATGAGATAGAATAAATATAAAATAGGTACATCTATTATGTATTCTATTTAGATCTAATTTACTGCGAAACAATTATTAAATTGATTAATAAATTTATTATTTGTCACAATATTCTCATACATAAAACTACAGCTAATATCACACGTCACTGAAACAGAAAAGCCGAATAAGCTTAAACGTTCAGAATAAAACAATAATTCAAAAGACAGACATATTTGTACCAAATCAATCTTAATAGAATGGAAGGCCGCCACTATTACTAATACAGTTTAGTTTCGCTACGAACAATTAAAGCTTTGCTCGACGACTTGCAATTGAAGCCGGTCCATTACAAAGTAATACTACATAGGCATCTAATCTGTGCATCATATTACGTCAGCTCGATTGACGTATTAGAACACGCCATCTGAATATTATGTTTAATTCGAACAGTTTGAACGCAGCGGTTGTATTTAATAACACGGTAACATATCATAAAGTAACTCATCGATGCGTCTCACCGTTTTACCTTCTTTTGATCTCTACTATTTTCTTCGGGTGCGTTCAGCGCGCACGCATCATATGACGGTCCAACCGCCTCTAGAAGTGGAGGGCACGTCACTCGATTTTATCAGTTTACACCCACAGATATACACTTGCACTGTTTGATTTTCTGCAAACGCTTACGTCTAAACGGGGGATTTTGTCCCGGACACCGGAGCGTCACAGTTACCCACGTGAAGTTTTTCGGCCTGCAAAACGAACAGGACTTGAACGCTGGCTGCGGCCTGTCGTTGTTGTCGCGTCGGCGAGGACCTTTCGGTATGTAAAACGAATTGCACTGTCCGTAACAGAATTTATTAATAACAGTCGTGGGCAAGCAGCCTGGTTCGCGTATCTTTTGAACTAAAGGTTCCGTTTTGCACCAATCCTCCTTCAAGTATTCCTTCTTAGTTACCAGGAGAGCGTTCTTGGACGATTTCAAAATTTTCCGAAATTCTACACCGGGCGGCAGTTCGGTAATATCTTCCTGATCGGGTATTGATACAACCGAACCAGCTTCTGAACTACCGTCCCCTAGTTCGTTTCTTTGGTCGTAGGTGGTTGACGGCGCCGTCGCTTGCTCGTTTCGCCTTCGCTCAGCCAAAAACCTCTCTACTTGTTTCGTATCTATGATGTCCAAGATCGAATCGGTTGGCGTAAATGGCTTTCTACCGCTGACGCCAGCGCCGGCACAAAATCCGCAAGTCGTCAAAAGTGCCGCAGTGGCCAACCAAACGTGGGATTTCACGAGATTCTCCATCTGAAAATAATAAAATAAATTTACAATTTATATTGAAATAATGCTAGTAATTAGGCTTCGTCGGAGCGGATGTCGTAGGCTAAACTCACGTTGTATTGCGAGATTGACGAGAACATATTATCGTGGGCAGTGCGTCGGTGTCGGTCTGCGAACGCGCTGTGTGCGTGTGCGCCGCTCGCCGGAACAGTAATGAGCGAGATCGCGGCTCAATGGACCACCGCTCAATGAACGAGATGACTCACACACCGCGCCTCCCTCATAGAACCGTAATTATATACCCGACAGAGCCGACAAACGTTAGCACGTGTTTCAACAATAGCTACGACCCGGTTGTGAGGTTTGGCAGTCATAAAAGGCCATTTGTTTCCGAACAAAAGTGTAAACAAGGCTAAAATTGAGATAAGATTTTATTCAAACAGATTCGATTTTGTAATCTACAACAAAGAGCAACAGTGATTATTAAAATAAAATAATGAATTAAAGTCTATTTTGTTACGAGAACTGTAAAACATTAAATTTATTGTCTACGTAATTAAGACATACCTGTATCATATTATGGTCATATATTTGACATCTTTATTACGACTCATAATAAGTAAGTAATAGAGAAAATAGACAATGATTCTGTTAGAAGTAATAATGGTTTTATAGTTTATAATACATGTTTCCAAGAGACATTAAGTAAATTGTTAATACGTCAAGATACAAATTAAAACAAAAAACATTATAACATCGCTAACGCTAAACATTCATATTAACGAAAAACTCACGTACGCGGAGAGTTTTGTTTTGTTTAGGCATGATTAAACAGCACGTCCGTATGTCTACTCTTTGATGACACTCGAAGGCGGAGAAATTTTCTCACCTATCGATCGGCGGCGCCAAGCCGAACCGTCTTCGTTTCGAGCACGCACCGAGGCGCCAGTGCAGATGGTGTGGACCCACGGATAGGGTTACCAACTACTGTAATAGCATCAATAAATCGTGAATTAAAAAAAAATGTGTGTACTTATGTACACACGTTAGAAACTATACTTCTTTAGTGTAACAAAACAAAAAACAATTTCAAACTTTTTATCCCGCGTGCCAAAACGTAACAAATTAAAGTAATGTTTTTTAAACATTTAAATTAATTATATACAATATAAAAAAGCTTTTAAAATGAATTTACACATTAAGCGCTCGGAACTCTCAAGTTTACCCTCTAATAAACGCTCTAAAAAAGTGATTATAACTTTAAAAAAAAAACTTTTTTTTGTCCACCAATTTTGACATAATTTATCCTCACTCATACATAAAGAAAAGTGCAAATAAAACCGAACATGTTACGCATCTGCTATGTAAATATGGATGGCACTCGTCACATGCAAAATTCCATCATACAATAAATATTGTTATATAAATTTTAAGAAATTAATATTATACGGAAAATGTTTAAACATGTCAAAACTTTTAGACAGCCTTACAAAGTTCGCGTTCGTGATTTCAGTTTCATCAACACACGACCAAGTTAAATAACATTTGTTCCGATCTTTGTATACAAATTGAGAAAAAGCTAAAGTATATAAAGAAATAATAGAATATTCGCTAATATACAGCCAATTTCCGTAGTGGTTATTGCCGCACACTGCTAAGTGCAAAAACAGGATTATAGGGTTATAACCTAGATGTATTATCATATAGGTGTAACACATAAGTTAAGACAAATTTATATCATACTTATCAGAAACATGTACGTAAAATTTTTAGATTAACATTCGCACAGATAAAGTTTTTTAACCGATGATAATTTACATTCATAAGTGCCTTCCAACAGCCTAAACTGAGTAAAGATTTGACTGTTCTTACCTTTTTCACTCTGTTATAAGTAAGCACTTCATTTTACTTAAGTTATGCGATTTTGTCAACGAATATAGCAATGTCTAGAAATAGGACTGGCTCCGCGACACCGCGTCGATCGACGTGAGCTCGAATCTCTGCAATGAGCCTGACCTTATTGGAAGGAAAACATCGCGATGAAAACATAGCATGGTGGCAGGGTATTTACTAATGCCCGTCTGGCTAAATACTAAGTTAAAAAATCTTTCGCTAAGTACTTATACATGTGTTCCGGCAGCTGGACATGAGAGCTAATTTCCCCACTAGGCTTAGCGTGTCATCATCTTGAGAATCGTCAATTATCATCAGGTGAGCTTGTAACAAAAAATCTAAATCCTAAAATGATAAAAAAAAAATTAGCAGATGAGTAGGTACAAGGAAAATTTGTAACAAAAGCTACGTTTTCATCCTACAACGAACCTCAGGCTTATAGGGTTAGAACACAAACCGTTGTTGCGATCTTCAAGAACTTACCATTCATCCGTAAGAAATATTATTATCAACTTATATCTTACTAGCATCCGCCTGCGACTTTGTTTTGAATATAAAATATAATTTAAAAAAAACTATATCACTGAGGGTAGCTGCCTATTAGTAATTTATTTATTTTTATTTATTTTAAAAGTTTTAACTAAAAATTACAACTTAAATTTTAACAATGGCCCCAAACTAGACATAGATTTATAATATTCCTTAGTAGACAATATTCTGGTAATTTTGGATAGCTGGTAACCCTGATTAACAATCTTCCGCCCATTTTGCTTCCCACAACACCCGTAGACTAACTCTATACTATAAAGCATCCGGGACCTTCCGCGAAATGTAGGCGCTGTGTGGGTGCCTACAATTCCTTTTTAACAATATATTTACTTAGAACCATCGTTTACATTGTCCAAGACTGTGAAGCTGGAAGCCGCTAGACAGAATACATTCGTAGTATATACACATCAAAGGATCATTAAAAACATTACTGTCCTCTGTGAAGAAAATACAACATAACACGGTTTCTTATACATTGCAAGTTAAAGGAATTCACTTTTCAAAGTAAATTTAAAAAATATATATTATCGGCACTGAAAAGGCTTTTACACTTACGTGCTTATGACAAACTTTACACGTTAGTTAATAAGACTAATTAAAACTTTACAAAATGCTTTATAGAATACTTTCTCACTTAATAAATATTAGCGTCTTGCATGAATTCCTGTCCCATTATAATATTTACGTGGCTACCCGTGCGCAATAAGTTGAGATTTGGGGGCGGTGACGCCACAGACGCATGGTTGTACTGTGCACAAAAAATATCACAACAAGTTTCCACCCGCGACTTCATCTCTGTTATTTTTTTTCTGCTTTCGAAACTCCCTTTGCCATACAGGTTCTTTTTACTGCCTGATCAACAGGTAAACACAACTATTTTTCCGTTTTTCAATTTCAAAAAAGTCCAACACTTTTAACACGAGATTTCTCTCTCCACTATGTAAAGTTTTACCCTTTATTATAACAATAAACTTAACACAAAAAATAACAATAAAATATAGCAGTAGTAACTCTAATAACTATTAACGAAACAGTATCAAATAAGGTTATGAAATCGAAGCGCGACGTCGTTGCGTGGAGTAAGCCAGTACGAGACTAAGAGGTTAAAAAAATGGCGTTGCCTACAGTACAAAACTTGAGCTTGAGGGGAAGTTACAGGGCTAGCGGGCGGAGGGTTGCATTCCAGGCGAGTCTCAACTTATCGCGCATGGGTTGTAATAACTTAACGTACACTTCTGTAAATAAATTTAAACATGGCTTGAAACCAACCAGACACTTAAAGTTTGGTATGAAATCGGAAAATGTGTAAAATTGATAAATAATCTATAACTTGACCAAATTAAATATACAATATTTGAAGATCTCTTAACTACTTAAGATTGTATATGAATGCTGTATGAATGTATGGTGTTATATGTGTATGTATGTTGTGTTATGTATGAATGCAGCATAAGTAATAATAACTGCTATATAGATACTTATAATACTTTTTATTTGTTTATTTTACCAAGAAACCAAGCAATCTGACCACCTTAGATCCTGTACTCGTATATTATGTTGTCTTTTATAAGCTTGCGAATCTGTAGAACATTTAATATCAACGTTAGTTTCACTTAAATTCAATTACAATCAATAAAATACATATATATATATATATATATATATATATATATATATATATATATATATATATATATATTGTTCTAAAAAGGTTAAGTTTGATTTATAACATAGTAATCATCATAACTCAACTTAACGAGATGTAGGAGTGACGTAAGAATAAATAATAATTTTAATTTAATTAGTCTCCATTCTCACAAACAAGGAAAACCAGCTTACTCATTACACATAAATAACAACGCTTCATTATACGACTCGTCTAGAAAATACTTAGCGTATTTTACCATCAAAAATACAATATGCAAGATAAACAGAAAAAGTATAATTGTATTTGTAAAGATAGCTTAAGCTTCTCTCAAAACATCACACTTCTATACCTATTCTTAACCTCTTATTATTATATTCCTATCGTACTATTATATTACCATATCCTATTATTATTATTATTCCTCAAAATGTGATGAACAAAACAACATCTGCTATTAAAATTTTTTTAAAACCTTACTTGTGTTATTGATACTCAATTTTCAAAATTATTTATATGCTATTTTATAGTTAACGCTACGTGGATATCAAAATATGAACTATCACTTACGAAGTTCTATAAATCGCAAGTGCACTATCTGATTTCGTTAATCTATATCGCTGGCCTAAGTATTTACGCAAGGTAATTATTATAACTTCCTCGTTAGCCTAGTGGTCGTAAGCGCGACTGCTATGAGCGAGGTCCTGGGTTCGAATCCCAGGTAGAGCAAAGTGTTATTGGGATTTTCCTATGAAATTCTCAGTAGCAGCTCGGAGTTTGGTTTCGTGCCCGATTAATTGGCAATAGGCTCGCCCACTATTACATGGGACCTAAAAAACATACTCGACGAACTGTGGGTGTACATTAGTACACCTCTGCCTAACCCTTCGGGGAATACAGGCGTGATGGTATATTTATTATAAATTCGTTCATCTCAACGTCAGATAAAACCTTTCTACAAATTAGTGGGGTGCGTTCGATTCAGTACTTTAAGAAGTAATTATACCTAATAAATGTAATAAATAATATTTTTCATTATATTATTACTTTCACAATGTAAATTGAAAATTTAAATAACCCTCGACACTAAAATAGGTAATCTATTCATTGAGACCATTGCAATGAGCCCAAACACGATATCTTGATCAGACCCGTGGAACATGCTCACATCCATTTATCAACTAGAAATTAGCTGATAATCTTGAAACGGCTGAACAGATTTTCTTGAATCATAGGTGAATCAATTCAAGTCACCTATTAAACAAAAAAAACTAAATCAAAATTGGTTCAACCGTTTGAGAGCGTTAAGCTAAAACACCCCATGCAATTTACAAAGTAGTTTTAAAAAAGCATGAATTGCTTTAGTATTGATAGTTTAGTATCCATAGTTACGAAATATGTGCTTAGCTCGCGACACGCATTTTATCGTATGTGCAGAGTGCTGGCGAACTGTTTCGCTGCAAGTGATTTCCTTGGTTGTGAGTAATTTAGAATTTATTTATTTATTCTGGCTCAACAACAGAAAACAAATTACTTATGCATAAAATATAGATTAATAGAAATAAATTAGGGCACAAAATTTTACAAATATTATAGTATCTAATAATTGAAGAAAGGTAAGGTCAAGAGTACTCTAAACCGACGAGCATGCATGAAAAGATTAATGAATGTCGAAGAAGCGAAAGAAGTATGCCAGGATCGTAGCAGGTGGAAGGACGTGGTCTCTGCCTACCCCGTTGGGAAATAGGCCTGATTTATGTATGTATGTATAATTAAAAAACAATAATAAACAATGGAGGTTTCTTAATACAAAACAATTCAATTCATTATATTATAAAAACTACATAATGTTCTTGCGTACAAATATTATTTTTATATCAAAGCAAGTCAAATCAAATCTATTACCTTCAATCCGTAATACAATCTGTAATACCTCTACGATATTCATTCAAATTATACAATGTAAAAGACAATTTTCGCAATTCTACATTTGCAAAAAACCTAATATGTTTATTATTATGTTGAAGATAAAAATGATTACTGTGAGTCAATCTTCGAAGATATAGAGATATGCCATCGCGAACTTTTCTCTAGTTTCATTGAAAAACTACAACTTTTATTACAATATTTTAATATATATCTTAATGTTTAGCCAGCGTAAGCCATGTAAGCGCCCGGAAATCGATTTATTGACTACTTGATTAAAAAAGGTAGAATTTTCTCTACTATAAAAAAAATTTAATTGGAATGTATTGTTTATATTAAAAAAAATCTCTAAATGATAGTAAAAATCGTATAAATATCCTATGTGGTGTTTAGAAGATATAAGCGAAATTACAAACAGACGCAGATAACGACTTTCATTTATACTATGTATACTAATAACTAGCAACAAGAATTTTCAGTTTCTTTAAAAACTCCCTAGACTCGATCTAAAGAGAGAAGCATCATCTTGTCAAACATTGACACAGGCAAGTGCTTCTACGGCGCCAAAACAAGAAAAAGAGCCCAGTGGTGCACACCCAGACGCTACATGGAAGAGTGTGTACTACAGTTCTACAATGACCTTTGCTTTCGGTGGAAGAAAACATCTTTAAACAAAACAGAGAGGGGAGTACTTCTTCTTCGTATCTTGGCAACTAGTCTTCTTTATTGAAGACCATTACTGCCATTATCGAGTAAACATAGAGTGTCCAGTCCTATGATGATTTCTAAGGAGTTTTTGAGATGAGATACCATTGGAATTCATAGGACATGTATTACAATAACCAAGCCTTATTATGTAAAATGCCACCTGTTTTACACAATATAGGGTCAAACAACACAAGTATATGAGATCCCGCCAAAAAACCTCATCGATAAAGGGGAGATCATTCAAAATTAACAAAGCGGTAAACTACGTTGTACTTGCATAATATATATTACGTATATTCATAAATACATTAATGAGTAAGTCGGCGTTTCCCTCTTTAATTTCTTATATAAGTTATGGGGTTTTTTCCTTAACAATTTTAAAGCTATTTATGTTCATATAAATCGAACATACGTAAACCTTTCAAAACCAGATTAGTCCCCGAGAATTGTCAATAACGAAATTACAATCTTGATGTAAATGACAATATAATTACTAAATTTACAATTAATATAATTCGTTCAAAATTTCATATGAAATTTTTTTTAAACAATTTTTTTTTTCTTTTTAATATAACATTTTACCAAAAATTTGGTACATACTTCAATGAGCTTTTATATATAATCAAGGTGGTAAAGAAACTTGATAGTAAGCGACTACCATAGCCTGTGGATGCTAATAATACCAGAGGTTTCACTAGTGCATTGCCAACCTTGAACTCTCCTTCCCCAAATAGCTCTCAAGATCCTACACTCCTGACCGCAGGAACCTAACACAAGGTTTTTCGGCCGCGATCTTCTTCAGAGTGGAGGTATGTCGTCACCCAGCGGGATGCCCCAAGTAAAGAGAAATGTACAAAGAGATTTCTGTGCTCTCTACCTTTCTTAGCTTTGCTCACGATTGGATATAGAGTTATTTTTGTGTTGATTATTTAATACATATTTCTATTATATATAACTGTAAGTACTTCGTATTTATTTCAGCGTGTTGATTGTAGGTATAAATACTAAAATATGTGAAATTTGATAAAGTATTTTGGGGCGTGAAAGTAAGGATTTATATATTTTATCAGAAGACAGCATGTTCTATCACTTCGGGGTCACCAGTTTGGGGTATTCAATAAAACCAAATCACAGTAAGGGCCAGAATATTTGCTTCACAAAATATGTTCTATTCCAAGAACCATGTAGAAACACGCTTTGATTTATTTCATCTCTTTAGTTTTTCATTGCACTAAAAACTCACTAAAGAGACGTTCTACGTGAGCTGTTCCAAAATTGTTAGTGAATTAATGAAAAATAGCTGGAAAATAAATAAGGTTTATTTATAGTTTTTCAAAATAATACCCTCTAAACCCAAATCACTTATGCATACGGGTGAACCAGCTTTCGAAACATTTAAAAAATGTATATTTGCGGGTGGTCGAAAAATAAACGCCGAAATTCTCGGACGGCTTCTTCTGTACCTAGTGTTAAATTTCACTACACGACGACTTTTTTTATAATGGGAAATAAAAAAAAATAGCATAGTGATAGATCTGGACTGTACGGAGGTTGGGGTAACATTTGTACCCCCGAAGTATTCAAATAGTTCATGATTCCTGTAGCTGTGTGTTATCTTGGATGAAAAAGAATGCTACAGATACCGCTCCTTGGGCGCTCGCTATTTAAGTCCCCAAAAGCTTGAGGCAGACAAAATTTGCAATACCATTCGCTAGTAACTATTCTAAGATCTTTTAGCAAAATTACTGCGTCGTAAAAAAACCGGTATCATTTTTGTTATTGACGCTCCGATCGCGAGCAGCTTTTATTGGCAACTCATCTTCTTCAAACACCCATTGCGTGAATTGTTGCTTCCTGGAAGAATCGTATCTGTAGATCCAAGTTGCTTCAGTTGTAAGGATTTAGGATACGTTTTGCGAAGTTCTTCCTTCAAACTTTCTAGTATAAATTTGCACCAATCAGCATGATGGGATTTTTGTTCTTTGGTGAGAGAATGGAGCATCTATCGCGAAGCAAGCTTCCTAATTTTAAAGTGTTCATGCAAGATGGAGGAAACTACCCGTGATCCAATCCTCAGTCCAGCCTGAATCCCTCGATGTATAATGTGTCTATTCTCCCTCAATAGCCGCTCTACCCTGATGACATTTTCATGAGTTACTGCAGTTGAGATCGACCGCGTCTGAGGTCATCGATAAGGTTCTCTCAAACACGTTGAAATTCACGAAACTAAGTAACTGTTGCTAACGCAGGAGCAGACTCCCCAAATGCAGCTTGTAAATTTTCGTGAGATTCCTCACCCTCATTATCCTAAATATAAATCATAAAAAATCATAGCACGAAAAGCTTCCTGCGAGATATCTATTGTTGCGAACAAAAGAAGAGTGACATTTAATCTTTAAAAATATTTTAAAAAAATAACTACACATAGGTGGTCAATGATTTTCACCAAAGAGATTTGTATCGAAATTAGCTATCAACTCGAAATAGTTTCAAGAAAAAAGATATTGTAATTATTCTGTTGCTAACAATTTTCAGAACAACCTAAGTATAGAGGATAGTAGAATCAACTATTTAAACCACAAATTTATTTAAAAAATACAATTTCAGGGTAATAAGGTAATCAAGTAAGATATTATCAATGGTTAAAATATTTTTTCTCACATTGGTCAATAATTCTTGGTCGAAAGAATATAAGTGGCGCTCCGTACTTAAAATTGTACATAGAAAACCAAATCAATAGCTAAGAATTTACGATAAAAGGAAGTCGTTTTTGAATCCGCGTTTTGTCTACGCAAGGGGCGCTTAACAAACTATTATTGCAGAGGAATTTCATTCAACCCGGCATTCATTCAAGTCGTTTTGTTCACGTAGGGCCGTGGAAAAAAAGTCTCGTAATAACCGAAGATCCTTAGCGACAAGCCGTCTCGCCCATGCTGTGTAAATGGTGTTGTATTTTTTAAATTTTACATCACAATTAAGATAATATTGTGTTTACTTTTACATAAATATTTGGTCCATAAGCTGTTGCTACGTCTAACTAACTACATAAAATATTGAAATCAGAAAAACTTATTTTTTGCCAAAAAAAAAAATTATATGGCCTTAATTTTCACTATAAAAAGGGCCCAGGAATTATAAGTCCAGGTTATAAATGAAAAAGATCCTCGAGTTTCACAAAAATGCTTGACAATCAAAATTATTCCGCGTTCTGTCCGGCCTCAATGCTAGAATCATACGAGATAATCATTACTAACAGAGCTTCATAATACCTTATCATATTAAATTAGCTGTGCCCCATGGTTTCACCTGTGTTAAATTTAATTAACCAACGATCCCTGGCCTGTCGTTTTTCTACCTTTCTGTACCTAACTTGCCTAGAGTTTCCCAGATTGTTCGGTAACAAATCTTATTACCTTCCTCAATAAAGAGACTATAAAAAACGAGAATAATTTTTGACATTTGACTGGTAATTTCAACGATTAATGCATGCAAACAAACAAACATAACATAAGTAAAAAAAACGTGTGCGTCTCGGCGACAGAAGTGATAACTTAAACTAATCCAAGTTGAACTATTTAATATTGAAATTGTTTAACTTGAGAAAAGCTTTGGATAATACTTAAACTTTATGTATATTCATTGTATTTTAATTTTATATAGTGTATTGTTATGTATAGTAATTAAATTTTATTGATTATAAGTTATAACATATAGTTTATCCTTAGTTACAATTCTTGAATATGTACATTAGAACACTGAGTAGAGAAGGGAAGTCAGACAGAGTGACGCCGTAACGCGTTACGTTACGAAGCGGTTTACCCTCCCATAAGAAGTTATCACTTCAACAAACTATTGTTCTTTATAATATTAATATATATAACAATATAAATGTCTGGCTGACCGAGCTAGGCTCTGTTTTTTACAAAAAAAATACTTGTATGGATAAATTTAAAAGATAAAACATTAACTAAATATAAAATTTAATCCAAATTGATGGAGCCGTTATATTGTAATATAGATATGATGTAATGGAATAATATAATATATATATATATAATTATGAAAAAAAACAACGCCGGAATATTAAGATGTTTTATATAGATGCACGATTATTATTTACCTATAAACTCCACATAAAAAGCGAATTTAATGCCTAAAACAAATTTCTAATAATAAAAAAATGGGGACATCGCTTCGGTGTTTATTTACTTAGACGTAGATAACGAGGCGTATAATCTTCACCAGTTATAGGATTAACAGGCACTGTGAACAGTTATTTCGTCTTAACGGTGTGCGTATAACGAAATATTGGCAGGCAATTTCAATTGTTTTCATATCAAATTTACCGTTGAATATAAATTTGTGTGAGAATTTTGCATGAATTCAATAAACCTTGAATCATTTTATGAATTTAATTTTATAAATACTAGTTGTGCCTCGCTGCTCTGCATGCTTTTATTACTTAGTACTTATATTACAGACCATTCAAATGGCCCATCAACTGAGGCATGTTATATACTTCTCGTATACGAAATTTTATAAAATTATGGAGTACTAACAATCTTTATCATTGTTTTTTTTTTTTTTCGATTTCTAAAAGTGTTATTGACAATTCTTTAAAGCATATTAATTGAACAATATCCCAAACTTTCAGCCTACAAATTTTCATAGAAATCGGTCAATCCGTTTTTGAATTAAATCCGGTTAAAAGAGAGAGACAGACAGCCAAAGAAATTATTAATAATAAACGTCTATCAGGATTGGGGATATAGATTATATATAGCTAATATAGATTATTGTAAATAATGTTTGAACGATTTTTCGTTATAAAGTTGTATGAAGTGAAAAATACATTGAGCATGATATTCTATGTAGCTTTTTATAGTAGTATACTATATAATAAATATCCTATATTTCTAAAAAAAATATATAGTAGTAGACACTACTTATATAACTACAACTATTATTATTAAACAATTTTTATTGGATAAAAAAAATTTGGAAAAATTAATTATTCCAAAATGTTTAAGTGTAAAACGGAACGCAGGTCGCAGCATTTATTTATTTCTGAACTAGACTTGGTATGTAAGCATTATTAAATATTCTCATGACAATATTTAACAAAAAAGAAAACCAAATTTTCTGTTGTATCTTCATAGTTGAAGGTCAGAAAAAGAAAAAAAATCAGCCATATGGCTAAATATACATTTAAAAAAAAACATTCCAATTGATAAACTCCTTCTTTTTTGGAAGTCGGTTAAAAAATAAAATATTTCTTTGACACCGACTATATTTTTCAGGTAATAACTTTGAAAACACTTCATTTAATATAGTAAAATTAGTCACCCTAGTAGTGTCCTTGATGGTAATACAATCCAAATACAACTACGACTACCGAGAGATCGACAATCCATTGCTGGCGATCGCTTTCATCGCTCAGCAGTTGGATATATAATTATAAACTGACTGATCACGAAACGACATAGGCCAAAATATAATATACACAATATAAATATAGTATAGGTTTTTTTTTAAACTGAAACAAACTTTATTAGTTTCATGATAAAGAGCATTAAACAAACCTACAAAACAGAACATTAAAAAAAATACAAAAACATAAAATGAACCCCCTGTATACAAAAGACTTACTGTGATGTAAAAAATGTGACAAAAGTGTCAGGCAAACTATGCCGACTTACTTCTGAGAAGAATGTAAGGAGTATGTCACCTTAATTGTGAATTAGACGCTCTGTTCCAAAGGCTTAGAGTTAAAATTAGATTTATTACTGTCAGTAGTCAGATTTAGTTAATAGATCACTGTTTTTTTTTTTCAATAAGGTTTTTATTACTGCCATATATAATTTAAATATAGTATTTTACATTATTTTATTACTCTTTTATACCACTTTCTTATTATTTTAACAATAAATTTAAGTAAATCACTGTGCCTATTTGCGTAAAGGTTGTGAAATTCAGTTTTGAAAATTCAACGATGTGGATTTCTTCTACTTGCACTTTGAAATCCGGTAATGTACTGCTGAGATGTACAATCTATGATGAGATAAAGAGTGGATTTATCCTTTACATTTACAAGTGCCTTACGCATGAAGAAACATACGTAATAAGTAAGTCGTTGTTATATTAATTGGATTATAATCTATATAGTAATGTTATTGACACTGCAATCATTTTTATGTACAAATAGAAAAAAGGATCTCATTTATAAGCACACTTTTATATTCACGTTATTATGTAAAAAAACGTCTTAATATCACGAGTGTTTCCACAAAAAAATCTGCAGATCTCATAGCAAATACTTAGGTATTTAGTTGCGTCCTTCAGAAATCAACTCTGCGACATATAAATCAACGCAAAACGACGACATTTGTTATTCTGTCATCCTTGCGAAATATACCTGAATAACAACTATTTTCGTAAGCAAATTATTATTTACAACGCATAAAAAGATCAAATCAAATAACTCTGTAAGCCGACTCTTTACGAACGTAAATGAAGCGACGTTTGCATAACAAGGAACCGTTTAATAAACGCATTCGTCATTTCAAATGTGAAACGCGACTATAAGGCGCCGGGATGCATTGTTGCCATCTATATCAAATAAGTTTAATCGTCTCCCATCGCTTTGATCGGTAGAACAGCACGGCGGCGGAGCGGCGCCAGGATTATGTGACCAAAAAAAAAACTGGCGCACAGAAAAAGGTGAACTTCATACCAGGTACATTTAATACGAGCAGACGTATAAATCAAACCGAAGGCTTTAACAACTTATGACATAAAATCCTTTATTATTCACACAGTAAAAAATAAAAAATAAAAAAAAACACACGCTGTTAAGACCAACGAACGACCGGGCCGCGAGACGAATAACTTTATAGGATTAAAAACACTTTTAGTTTCCTTTTGAATTGAACAATTAGAGACGGACGTGATAGAAATGACAAAAAATATCTTAAATATATTTTTGGGGGCTTATTAAAGGATCCGCATAACAGTGGAGACTTAAAATATTTCTTCTTGGAAACTGAATTGGTTAACGCGCGAATATAATTTATATTTTTGGGTCTGCAGCTTGCTTTGTTGATTAATACAATGATACTTAATTGGAAAATAAACAAATCTGAATTCAATGACTAATCATTAAACTATGCGTTCTGTATAAAAAGTTCCCTGGTTTTAAAGTTTACCTTATATTTGTACCATTTTCAGTAATAAATACAGATTCAGGAATGTATTCTACTAATAATGTATTCCAATACTGTAGTATTAGGTACCAAAATGTTCAATGAAATAATTTTAAATAGGTTAACAGTAATCGTTTATAAAAAGAGTAATTTACCGTCATCACTGATCTTTTACTTTACTGTATAAATCTCGTATTTAATATTCTCTTAATTTTACCCGTAGATATTAAATTCGTTCGAGCAACTCTACACACCACCGCTTCCAATGCATCCGTGTAACGTATAATAATTGTTCTTACTTTCCATACTAGCCTTACTGCTTGAAGTTCATTCTTACTGTTTCAGTTCTTAGAATTAAAGCGTGAAGTTATGTAGTTTAAAACCTTATATAATCATATAGGCTATAAAATTATTCAAATCTGTTTGGGAATGTCAGAGGTTAGGGCGTTCAAACAAACAATATCTTGAGCTTTGTAATATTACTAGCAGAGCATGATATAACGCTATTGGTTAACGCGGTGCGCGCCAGTAAAGCTCCCAGTCGGCATGATTTTTCCGAATTCTTCAACAATCATCGTTATATTTCAGCCAATTTACACAAAATCTTAAAAACCTAAACGTTCCTCACGAATCACTCCGTTTATTGATGAAAACCATATAAAAATCCTTTCGGTGGTTTTTAAGTTTATCGCATTCAGACAGACAGGCAGACACTGTAAGGCTTTGTTTTATAATATAGTAATAAGTGTATAGGAATTAATCATTCATTTTTATTTTGATTATTTGCTTGCTAATATAATTTATTTGTTAGCCATAAGTAACAGTTCACCCAATAAGGCAATTTTTAATAACTAAAAAAAAAAACAAGTTTTTGAGGAGTTGCCTAGCGTATCATGGAAGTCGAAGGTCCAATGCCAATTAAATAAAAATTAGAATAAATAACTGCATTTTAATTATCGTCTGTACCTAAGTAAATCATAAACGCTCAATAGCACAGGCTCAAAGCAAATCGCAAAAAGTTATTATTCGCGTTCGGATCATAAGGAATTTGATACGGGTAAACGCGTCTTCCATTGTCTAGACTCGGAGCAATTTGTATAAATATAAAAAAGTTAATAAGCACCTACTGGCTATTCACATAAAATACACTTAATCTTTAGTGACGTGTGAATTCGGCTTCAATTGAAGAACTTGTGATGAAATTGCCGAATTGAATGTGTAATACGCGTATAAGTGTGTAAGTTATAGTTTGTGTATGTTTCAAAAAAATCAATTATAATTTCGAACAGTGGCATAGGTACGGTGAGGGCTAAGCAGAATACCACCTGTTTGGGAACGACACTCGACAGTGGATAAAATGAAAAACATATATCATCACAATGCTTTTCGAGTGTTGCAAATGTTTGCAAACAGGAGTTTCTAGGTTGTTTGTTTACGATAATAAAATAAGTGAGTAAATGTAGAAAACCCGAATAAAAAAAACTTCAAAGAAAATATAAATTTTGTAAGGCGTAACAAAAAAAAACTCCAAACTTTTAATTCCGCGTGTCACAACATTATAAAGATAACTAATAGATAATATTGTAAAATATTTTTCCGACTTGTACCTTTTTAATTGTCTAAAAATGATTTATTAGCACTGTTTAAATAAACATTATTACACTATGTACATGGTAAAAAAAATCCGAATACATGGGCCCAGAACGGAGTAAGGCAAATTATGAAATTTGTTTTCAAAGCAATATTTATACATTATTAATTACCTAACTTATAATTATTTATTTATTTATACATAAAACTAATTTATTATAACATATTAAATTGTGCACATATTTATAGTGCACTTCCGTCACATGATGCGCGCGCAGTTATCATTTTATCCTCTACGAAACGTGCCAAAATATGTATAATTTTTTTATATCACGACGGTGGAAAAATAAACGTGCGGTCCGTAATACCGGAAGCATCACATGCGCACTGCCGACCCTTTAAAACCTGTTCACTCCTCTCTTGAAGAACCCTACATTATACCACAGCGAGGAGCACATTTTACATCTCCACTACTCCTCTGAAATCAGACATTCCGCGACTATTTAGGATGAGTATGAATCCTATAAAGTAGTTATTTTAGTAGCTGGCGGACAGTAAAAACACAGTTTTAGGAATAAAATGTAATTGCAAAATTCAGTACTATCATAGGAACAAAAAGATACATTATCAAAAGAGATTCAACAACAAGGGATTATTCTTGGTTCATAAATTGTAATCAATTAGTAGCGATTCAAAACTTCACACTATTGTTTCAAACAAAAACATCACTTAGTGAACATTGATAAACTCGTTGGAATCAGATACACCTGTGATCAAACAATATAGTGAATTTATTTTTATACCAGCAACTGTTGACGCTACATGCATGTGAAGGAATACGTAGTAAGCTTTAAGATTGTTATTAGTAATTATATAGAAGTTGTGATTTCTCAGTTTCTAGAGCAGGAAACGTGATATCATTATATCGGTATATGTCGCGTATCAGAAATTTCGAATAATGCGTACACATTAAATTTTTTTTTTTTTTTTTTAATTTTCTTATTACCTTAATTTTATTTAGGTACTTTTATTACCAAGGATAAGTTAGTCTCATCATAAAAATTATAACAACTATTTAACAATAAGAACTATAGGCCGATATAACTATAACTATAAGTCGACACCAAGTTCACGGAAGAAGACTTAATTAATTAACAAAAAAGAAAACCAACTCCAATGACTTTGAGGAGTTCTCTGGTGTATCTTCGAAGGCGAAGGTCCAATGCCAATGAAATTAAAATGAGACCACCCTTGAGGGACCCCTTTCCAACGAAAAAAGAATTATCTAAATCTGTCCATAAACAAAGAAGTTACGCCTGAACATTCATAAAAAAATATCCATATACATTCGAGTTGAGTATTCCTCCTTTTCTAAAATCAGTCAAAAGAAAACTTAAAAAAAACTACCCAATAAACTAGAAGCGTCCAAAATAACGTCAACCAATCTGATAAGCTGCAAGCAACCACAGAAAGTGAGAACATAGGTAACCTACACGAATGCGTCAGCGGCGCGGCGCGAAGGCTCACTGGAGATTTTTTCGAATAAATTTAATATAGGTGAAACCGTGGGGTTTTTATAAATAACGGAAAAATTTCGCGAAAATACCAAAATTTCATATTAACTTATTACGAAACGGAATGTCGACATCGCCTCAAAACCAAAACCATCAAAATATCGCCTAAACATTACTAAAATCAATTACAAGTGACGCAAACTATCAAAGTCGAACTATGGTAAAACCATACATGCGGGGAGTGACGTGAACCATAAGATTGATTATTGTACCGCCAGTAAGTCATACGTCATTAATTTAAATAGGAGTTTGACATACACAATTAACGGACGACCAAATATAACTTACACTTACATGCACTGGATCAGTATTAGTCGGTTTATCCAACATGAAACCTCGCGAATCACTAAAGAACAAATTCCAGGAAATTTATATCTTTACTTTACCCTCCCAATACATGCTTGATAACTTAATTTATATTTGTAAATATACTGTACCTTTATGTATAACGTCATAGTTTTAATTTTCTGTGGAATGGCAATTATTAATCTACCATATTGGTTTTATTAAATAAATCCAGCATTTGTCCGTTACTAGTTTTTAAAGGTGCGCATAAGTTATGCGAAATCGTGCAGTAGATATGCCTGCATTTGCGGCCTACGTTTCAATATTGATTTATATTGTTAATTACAATTTAGGTCAGCTGGTTTACATTTCGATTCTATAAAACATTATTGATGTATTAATTTTATTCGCGAATTATACAATAAATAACACTATAATATCTTACTTTCAATGAATATTAAAATGAACGCAACGTTGTATACGAACATTATAAAATGTTAAGTGAATTCAAATAGATATTTTTCAAAGATTCCCACGGTTTGAATTTTATTTCAGCATTCATTTAGCTTGTGACGCACTCGGTAGTAGAGTCTCTTTCTTGTCGAGGGTTCTGAATTGATTCTTAGTGTAGTGTTTTACTGTTCTATATACAGAGATTTTCTATCAATTAATCAATACATAATTAAACAATCAATAATCAGAACTTAGCTATCGATAATACAAATAAGAAATGTGTACAATATGTTTTACTGCAAGAAACCCCAAAAGAGTTCACGCGATAATCTTTTTTCGCCTCGGTCGCTCGCTCGCCTAGATGTTAAATATGGAACAATTTTTTTTACAAAATAATCACTACTATCGAATATTCTAACAATCGATATTTAATAAACACTAGTAGAGTTTTGATTTGGGACGATAAAACATTTACTTTTCTAAATACGGGTGAAGCAATGACGCACATTATAGTGTGCTTAGACATCGTAGCATCGGATCCTACAATAAGTTTGAGCTTACGGTCAAAGAAAACATCGTAATGAAACTATACTATAATGTTAGGTAGGCTTTTGCCAGCTCTTATCTGTCCAACGACAATCTCTAATAATCTTAATCCTTTATAAAATGAAATAGCTAGGTACTTAAAAATTTTAGAATACCTATACTGTCAATCGTAGACTATAATAAAATAAACGAGAGAAAAATTGAAATTTGAATGAATGAATGAATTTATTTAAGCATTTTATATAAATAAATCGTGCGCGACCAAGTTTTTTTTTTATTTAGCTGACTTTCGGTGACGATTCTTAAAACAAATTCAGTGAACATATTTTCACGTGAGAAGTAAAAAGAATGGTTTTTGAGCCACTATAATTACTATAATATACTATAATTATATTACAAGATTATTTAGATTACACAGTTCTCTAATTAGAACAAATATCAGCGCAACTGAGATTGAAAGCTGTTTCACATCTTAACGTTTTGAATATGACGAGGCAAAGCGTTGCACAGTCGTGGCTATAATCTTGAAGAAAGTTGAATAGAGTGTGTCTGTGGCTGTGTGGAAGATCGCGATCGCAGGTTTTTAGGGAGTACGATACGTTCTTGAAGACTATAAGGTGATTATCGATTATATGAGATACTATTCAGAAATTTTAAAACATGTGATCGAACACTTAGTCCCTGCAAATGCTAATGGAGCTAAGACATATTTTCTTACTTCTCTTATACCCTTGTTTTTCAGCTTAACGCTCAGCTTAGCTTAACTAACTGCGAATTCAATAAAGCACACTTCTTAGTACAATATTCCACATTGGTGATTGTACTGTATGATGCTAAAATTACCGAGACTCGTATTGGAAGTGACTCTGGAACAGGCCCCACACAGAATAAGTCCGATCTGAAAAATATGATATCCAATACAAAATTGCTTACATCCTGTATGAGTTATGAATTATGGTGGAATTGTTAAAAATGCCGAAACAGGTGTCTCATAGTGTGGAAGAGTATTAAAATATACCGAGTTTGAAACAAATCTAACTAATGAAGTATTATTTTTTCATACAAACACCCACTTAGGAGTTGAGTTTCAAGAAATCCCTTCCTTAAAGATAATTAATTAAATTTATATCCTTAGTCGTTTGTTAAGTCAATTGGACCAAAAGTAACAAAGTTGTAATACATCGTAATCTTAAAATTATATAGCATATCTAAAAAAGTAATGTAAACTAAACTTAACTCCGAGATCATTTAAGATAAACGTAATAATAACATCATAGATAACATTTACTTTGCACACATTTAATAATACATATTAAATATTTACCCGACTTACAATTATTATTACCGGAGGTACTATTCCGAGATGCGGCTCCTCGTAACATCTACATAATTGGCGCCGGCCGCCGTTTCTAAAACATTAACTCATAATATACAGCCCGCTGTTATTTTACACCTGTAATTTGTCGTGTTCACTCGGGCATTACGTCTGTTGTTATTATCAAACTAGATATGTCTCACGGTTTCACCCGTATTAAATTTATTCGATCAAATCTCCATCGCGTTGCGCCGCCTACGCACCCCTGTAGCCTATATTCGGTGTCACATTCCGTACGTGTCTACAGATCGCTTAACATTGATGATCACTACTCCTTTCATTAGCGTTTTAGCGTGAAGGTACATACCTATAACTTTCATCAATACATGGGCTATATAATTCAAAAAGAACTTTCAAAACTGACTGGTAGTTACAGAGACAAACAAACAATCAATATCTTGTGTTTTAAAACAACAATAAATATAGATGACAAAAGACAAACACACCTCAGCTATCCCACGCAATGTTATGAGCCGTAACAGGTAACTAAGTGCGGCGAGGTTATGATGCGTCGTGGCACTTACATTTAAAATTCCGATGATACGTATAAAAATATATCAAAGATCAACGTCAAAGGATATACGGGAAAATTAACAAATATGTATACATACAGTATATATGTATTGAAATAAGACTTTTCTAAGTTTATCGAGCCACTTCAGCCGCGGAGGAACATTGTCTCGCTGAACGAGTTTTACCGTCTGTATCATGGTGAGTATTTCAAAGAGCTGTTCAAGGTAATTTCCGCTTCTCTCTTTCATAACAGTGCCACACGCGCTGGACTCCAGAGCAACAGTTTACGGTAACCTCCATCTTGGTACGAACAAGGAAGTTTTCACGTCTTATCTTTGTACTGCGAAGCTGTGAAACTGTCTCTCGGCTAGTGAGTTCCCTCCTTCCTACAACATGGATCCTTCAAACATAACGTGAAGAGACATTTGCTCATGCCAGCATGACAGCGTCGACTGACATCGGATTGTAGATACCACGGTAGTCGCCGTTGTTATTGGATTGCACTGTGGTCACCATAAGGTATAGAGTATTCACATTACCGTGCTACGATATAAAAAAGGGAACTGAACAGAAAACATCTAAATGAAATCGTAATTTTATATTTATATATAAATAAATAAAAATGAAAATCAAATAATCAGATAGTTATATATAAAATAAAATATCAATATTATTTAGATATTTTATTTTTATGGATTTATTTATAAAAGAATATATTTTAACGCTGTATTTTATGTTTCAATTTAGTTTTACAGTAGTGTCAAATTCTCTTAAATTCACCAATGTTCACGAATAACATATAAAGTTAGCTTATGAAGCCACATTGATACACAACGCACTTTAAGTAGTCAGTGTGTACAGTAGAGAGAGAAGTGTTCAGTATAAATAATAGGTCTTTACCTATGAAATTGCCGTTCTGCAGTACTGGCCATTTCAAATCAAAACAATTTTTGTTTGGCTAAGAATTCTAATTTCAAATTAATTTTATTTTTAAAAACATGGAATTCTTTTTCCAAATGTAGTCATTTGTTTATTGATTAGTGTTACATTTTTATAGCATTTCAATTTTTTTTGTCATCATGGATACGTTATAAATTCGAGTAATTATGGAATATGAGTACCGTCGTGGCAGCAACGCGGCACAAGCGGCACGCAATATCAACGACGATTACGGAGCTAACACTACAAACCAACGCACCACCTGTTATTGGTTTGCTCGCTTCCGTTCTGGGAATTTCGACCTGAAAAATGAACTTCGCGGACGTCCGAAGACTTTGGTCGACAATGACGAATTAAAGGCGATTGTGGAAACTGATGATACACAATCTACGGCTGAATTAGCAGCAGCTTTCGACGTTAGCGTCAAAACAATATTGGCCCATTTGCATCAAATTGGCAAGGTAAAAAGCTTGACAAATGGGTGCCCCACGAACTCAATGATCGCCAGCGCGAAGTACGCGTCGAGACGTGCCTTGCACTGCTCAACAGACACACAAATGAAGGAATTTTGAACCGCATTGTTACCTGCGATGAAAAATGGAGTCTGTTTGATAACCGCAAGCGCTCAAGCGCGCAAGGCTAACAGTGTAGTCAGTTCAAAAAAAATAAAATAAAAAATAAAGATTACTCGCCAAGATGTTGCAGAGAGCGGACGCGTCGCCAAATATAATTTTTTTTTTATATTGTTTCAACGTACAGTGTCTGTCAAATAACTTTTTTAATTTTTAAATATTTTAGATGTCTATTTCAATTTGAAAAACCGTTTTACTGTGTGATACATTTATTTATAGTTTACTTTTAAACATATTGTATATAAAGAAACTGATAAACATTGGAACGCGAACTTCTTTTGTTATTTCACTTCATTACTCGACATAATTTTTTAACGACTTTTTTAGATGTTCCTACCTTTACGTCTTCATTTTGATCGCAGCCTTGCGTAAACCTACGTCACATGATGTCGCACATTTTTCGTTCAGTGTGACGCAATTTAAGTGTAAAATTCCGGAGTCAAAATCAAAAATACTTTATTCGATTTAGGCCCTGAGAAGGCACTTATGGACGTTAAAGTACTACTACTGATTCAGAAAACATCCTAGCCATCGGGAAGACCCGACTCCTTCATTTGGTTTATTTACTTTGCAAATAATATTATTAAGTACATTTATATAATATATAATATGGTCCCTGAACTTATTATCCGACAAATCAGTGAGGTGCTTTGGTACCTTATTGTGGAACCCAACACTTTAAAACACTTTTATTGATCTTACTCTAAAACATGGGATAACTAATGTGTGTATTATTTAAGTTTTTGTGAACATACATTTCTAGGAATACTCTTGTAAGTAGTAAGTAACACATTTATTAGAGTTAAAAGTATTTAAATTTATACTTAATGAAAGAGAAATTAGATACCGACGATACTTTTACACTGATATGCGGTAAGTAATACTTATACTTACCACGTATGCGTACACAAGCAACTGAATCAGCGCTTTAACTTAGCATAACAAATAACAGACACGTGACATTCTTAGCTAAACTACGCATATTGAATACATCCATCTACACACATATAGAGATGTAAAGAAAATAGTGGTCGAGGGTGTGAAAAAATATTTTAGCATTAGATGCATCAGCGGGACCTCTTACCTAATAAAGCTTATCTACAGTACTTAAACGTGGAAAATATTAAAATTACCTTAGACTAACGTTTCAACTGGTATGAAAATCAGTGTTTTTGTTGATTTGAAATGTGAAAATTTGCGAATTTCATGTTTTTCTTCATATTATACTAAAAAGGTGTCAAACAAGCGTACGGTCTGCCTGGTGCTAAGCGGCTACCGTTGCCTATGGACGCTTGTAATAATATCTACCATAGCTACATAACTAGCGCGTTAACTACCTTGAACCCAGTGGTTAACCCAGAGTTAAGGAGCTTTGGAAACCCTACTCACCGCAGGAACACAAGACAAGGCAATTTGGCTGCGATCTTCTGTAGGGCGGTTGTATTTCACCAGTCGGACTGCCCAAAGTAGAAAGAAATCTCCAAAGAAATTTCTTTCTGTCCTTCCTCTCTTATAAGAAATTAAATACTAGTCTATGAATTCAATTAATGACCTATAAACGTATTCACAGATAGAAAGATATTGCGTTTTATTATGATACTAGATGTGCCCTACGGTTTCTTTCATCCATCTTAAATTTTGACGACCAACTCCACACACACAAATTCTGTATTACACTGTAGACTATATCATTCCATATTGTTATATAATGAAAATTAACCGCAAGTAACGAGTAAAAGTTCATTTATAATGAAACAGTAATATAATTATTATAATATAGTTTATAATGTAGTCTTCGGAAAGAAATATTTTGTATATGTTTTATAAGCTGAGTTACCGAAAAAAAAAAAAAAAAAAAAAAAAAAATTAGAATGTAATCAAGTTTCTCCATTGTGTTTTTGATACAATAATGACATTACTTTTATAAATGCCTATTACATAAATTATTATAATATCTCAGGGAAGCAAAGTGTTAGTATAATAAATAGTTGATTGACCCTTCTGTCAATGAGATAAATCGGGTAAATATTAAATCACACAATATTATTAAAAATTTTAACTGTTTATAAAATGTAACTTTTGTAGGAATAAAATTCATATAAGAATGATGTTAGCGACGCATAGGGCTAGGCGTGATGATTTAGGAAATAACATGGACATAACAATTTGTTGTAGGTATAAGTTGCTATATTTAAGGAATAAGCATTTACGTATGAACAATCGTTGATGTACTCTGTTTTTGTTAAAGAAATAATGTGTAGGTATTTAAATATAGTAAATACGTAGTAATAAAGCTTATAATTTCGTAAGAATAGCATAGAAACGTACTGAACTTATATTTCATTGATAATCTTTGTTTTAAACCAGTTATATGTAATGTTTGTGATTTTATATGAATAGTTAGTCTTATATGTGAATTATATCGTACTCGTAATGTTTATAATTCATACATAACGTGTTTATAGGCCGTTTTGTATTGTAATGTTTAAAGTTAAATATTTACGAAGTTTACTCTTCCTAATGTTATATTGCGTGTATTTAGGTAAATATTAATATTCTTAATAGATTTCAATAGGTTTCGTAACATTCCAATAAGAATCTTATGAGATATTAGCTAATTACGTGGAATTGTATGTAATAATAATAATAGAATAGTCGCAACGCGCCACGCCGCAAGCCGTGTTACTAGGAAATATTAAAGTAGGAGGGGAATAGACGCCATCGTTCCGTCCCACTCCAACACCGGTATAAATATGGGGCTGTTGCGGCCAACCGGGCCGATTGAACCGGCTGAACCGTCACAGAGTGTCAAACGCCATTCAAGAAAAGAAGACTCAAGACCCTGAAGACTTGCAAGAAGCTCTGTGTCAAAACACCGAAGCACTGGATAGTGTTAAGAATTATAGTAAGCGGCCATTGTGAAGATTGAATACAGCGACTTGATTTTGGTGTTCGTGTGTATTATCCTTAAGAAATCTTCCACCCGCCAGCGACCCAGTCCACTTAGTTCTCCGTAGATACGCCAGCGCAACGCCTACGTGTAGGCACCTCACTGCGTGTGTGCCGTTCTGTTTCGCTCTCTTCACGCCTGGTAGGTTCGGGTGTGAACAGAGTTGGTCAGAAGTAATGAGTTGGGCTTGCGTACACTGTTTTGCAGCTCGCTGCTTACCGTAGTACGTATTCGCCGTCTTTGTGGTACCGAGTCCGAGGGTTAATCGGGCGTCGCGCCGCGCCGCGCTGCACTCTCGTTTGTGCACCTGCCCGCTCGGTACTGTTATCGTCACGCGTAGCTAATTATCGTTAGGAGCGTACCGTTGCGCCCGTTTCAAATGAAATTCATCAATCCAGTTTGAAGTTTCATCAACTATATGTTACTTGCGATTGCGTCTCCAATGTAAACGCTTTCCGGGCAAAAGGAGATTTACGAGAGTAATGACTACAAACAACATTCAGATGTATAGAACAAAAGCTTCGTTAGCTAAATATTTACATAGAATTTATTAACAACGCTCTTATGCGGCCAGCGGAGCGGCGCGGTGCGGCGCGGCGCGGCGGGCGACGAGCAATTCCGCCATACAATTTACTATCCATCACAGAGACGTATGGACTCGCACTAAAACACGGTTAGCTGATAATCGAATAAACATTGTGTGACTCATACATCCGAATCGATGTATTGATGTCGGTGTGCTTCCAATATGAGTTTCTGCGTTTCCGTTATCACGGATCTTTTCCTTCTTTAACCGACTTCAGAAAAGGAAAAGGTTCTCAATTCGAACGTATATGAGTATACATTTTTTTATGGATGTTCAGCCAATAACTTCTTTGTTTGAATTGGATGATTATTTTTTCGTTGGAAAGGGAATACCTCAAGGCTGTTCCCATATTAATTTAATAAGCAATGGACCTTCGGCTTCGAAGAGACACCAGGGAACGCCAGGGAATATTATCAAACAACTATTTCAAAACTAGGTAAAAACATTACATTTAACAAAAGTTTAGATTTGGGGTATAAAAAGGTGTTAATTTATTACGGTAAGCATTTTTCTAGTGATAACTATAAATCTATAAATGATATAAGGTAAATTTTAAAAACCATTATGGGCGCCTGCCTCTACCGCCTATAATAAGGTAATTGGATAGTTGTCCTAGGAGGATATATGCCCAGTTATTTACACTGAGTCTTGTAAATATAATAGGATTATAAAGAAAGCAAAGCTGGCGTACTGTAAATGTAAGAGCGCTAACTAACTTCACTGTTTAGAAAGTGTTTTTGGTTATCAAAAAAAAATCGATGATCTTGCCCACAAATAATACGACATGTAACTTTTCATTTTATACTGTAAGTTAGTTTTATATTTTATTTTTAATTGTAACTCTCACTTTGGAGAGTGTGCACAGGAGTTGCACGATTTACTTTCGCCCAATCCGTTCCACCATAGGACAACTAGACGCCGTGAAGAATTCCACCCTTATGTCGTGGAAATTGCCCTGATTCGCACGAAGCGCTATGCTTCGTCGTTCATTATGCGAACGGCAAAGGAGTGGAATTCACTCCCGTCGTCTGTTTTCCCATCCACCTATAACTTGGGAGTCTTCAAGCGAAGACTGAATAGGCATTTAATAAGTAAGCGCGATACATCGTCGGCCTCATCTTTACTTTCCATCAGGTAAGATTGAGGACAAGCGCATTCCTGAATTGCATAAAAAAAGTTCAATATCAGTCATAAGTAAAGGTTTTACAATTTTGTTTATAGTAGTATTAAAAAGGATAAAAAAGAGGCATCTGTACCTACGGAAAAGGATAGATGCCTCGTTTTTTGTGAGTGTTGATGCAATTAAGTTGATACTACTCTGTCCTAAAAGTATCTGACCTGTACCTGTAACTTCGATGGAATCCTTCGAAGTAGTCTTCCTTCGACTGAACAAAACGCTCCCATCAGTCCTTACACATCCTGACATAGTTCTGGTAATCAGTTTTCGGAATGGCCATGAGTGTACGCGTCGCATTTTTTTCAACCGTCTCTCTGTCGTCAAACCTTCAGAAAGGTCATTCGAACGTTTTAGTGCGCAGTTATGGATACAAGTCGAATACTTTTGGGGCACGTCTTGTATATCCCACATGGTTAACCTTAAGCTTGCATGAGTTTTAAACAGTTACACTAACAAAATGCCTATTTTAAAAATATCGAAGTTTATTCGAGTGCTGAATGAACACTTAATAGCTTCATTAGGTGAAATGTCAAAAAATGTTTTCATATTTTTTTCAGAACGTACCTAAAGTAAAACATTTTAAAAAAACGAATCGTCCATAACCGTACATTGGACTCGGTCGTCAGACGGACGTCATAATGCGTGCAGCAAAATTTGGCAGGAGTGCGGCTGTTATCAGAACACGCCTGCACGATTTATAAGCGAGTATATCGCTTTCCGAACACACCCCGTTAACGACTGCCGTGCCGGGGAATAATAATAACAACGGGACAACGCGAATGTAATTTTGCATCTTGTATCAGGTACTAGTACCTACTAATAGCGATTTCTGGCAACGTTTGCGTAAATTTTATTGATAGGACTCGTACGCAAGGGTGTTGGAACATCGTTTTGTTAAATTGACCCATTATGGAATAGGTAAATGTCGCGTTAAAAAAGCCGCGTCCATTCATCCAGGTCCACCACTTTTAATTTAGACAGTTTTTTAACGATTTTGCTTAAACGCCGTAATCTAGTATTGTTCGTTATATAACACATGTTATAATAAGCCATTATAACATGCTGTAAGTACCTCATAAAAACAAGAAATTTATCGAACTTTCTTCGAAAACGGATTCTTAGTAAAAATTTCAGTTATATGATGTGTTTATTAATTTTTGTTATTCATATTACATACCTAAACATTACATAATCATTTCATAAAATTTAGCAACTTCCTGATTTCATTTCATTTAATTATTTTTAAAATAATTCTCCATATGAAGTTAATATAGATTACAATTTTATTATTTTATATTTTTGTAAATGTAGTGGGCGCACTCATCTTAGAATTCAATCCTATGTCGATCGATGCAACGTCTGAATAAGCTACCATTAACCTATAACCGCTTTATGGCGGTGTTTACCAAAAGATTTTTTTTTATTGAAGAACATTTCCTCGGCTAAAAGTAAAGGAGTAACATCGTCAAAAATCTTGTGTTATGGAAAAAATGGGGTATATACCAGCCTGGACAAATATAGATACTGCTGCTTTTTCCTAAAGGAAGACATGGACTTGATCATCACTTTAGTCGATTTAGCATGTATTGCCGATTTCAAAAACCGAGTTTCCCACAATACTATATGAATATTTCTCAAACGTTCACGTTACCTCACCATGTCCAAGTCGCGGTGAACAAGTGGTTTAGACCGGTGGAATATTGATTCGATGTCCGCAGGTTCGATCCCAGCATGTACCTAAGAACTAACAATTTTTTTTTTAGAATTCGCTTATGTTTACTAATTTGAATTGGTAACACTAACTGCAACCGATGAAGAAAACATATTAATTCGATACTGTTTAAAGGAAATCCCCAGATCCTTCAATCTCGTACATAGGTATTATAAGTATCAAGTTATTATCTCAACGAATTTCTAAGAACTTAAAGAATAATTTACGAGCCCATTAAATTCAATTCACAGTGGAAACATACTAGAGTAAATTCAATTTATGTGCAAAACTTTACTAACCGTTTTCCTCAAGATACAAATTTAAGCGAAGTATTTAAGAAGAAGTACGACTGGGCCCGTATTATAATTTTAATTTCTTTTTTTCTTTCGTGCCAACTTTCTTTTTACCCGACTGCGAAAAAGGAGAGGTATGTTTTTCGCGCATATATATGTATGTCCGTTTCTTTGGCACGCTCTGTAGCCAAAACGGCTTGATGGATTTTAGCGCACAAGGTGTCGTTAGATTCGTCTTAATTGTGGGAATGACATAAGCTATATAATATTGAAGTACGACGTCCGGGAATTAAATAAAAAGAAAAAACAGAAAAAAAAATTACTGATGTGTTTTTGTTGCAGCCGGGTTTTTTGTTTCCTGTTTAATAATTTAGCTTGCTATCATGTCAGCTGTGACAGTTGCCATCGTGCCGAGACGGTTCGTTTTTGGAACCACCAGTATAGTGTGTATTAGAAGCCTTTACACTTTACAGTTGAAATACGAAGTTTCACGTCAAAGAAAATTGTAAGGAAAAAATTGGGGAAGTGACCGATCTTGTGACTTCGGATATCATATAAATATGAATACATACAAAAAAAAATCTTTTTAACTATAATTTAACAAGTATTTATCACAATAATTATCTAATCGATCAAACGAATCGATTACGACACATCTGTCATTCGACTTGATGGCTGAATGGAGCGGTGCGTTTGTTGCGGACACACGTTTTTGTGGAATGAAGTCATAACTTTTAATACCGTCCTTGTTGAGACTTGTACATCTTAATAACTATAAGTTATATTATAACACACGAAAATTAATTGATATCACTTTGAGTTGTACAATTTATGCCTTCCGTATGACTTAATACACAATTATTAAATAACTATGTGTAGTTTCTCGCATCAGAATCCTCGAGTTGAGAGAATGTTTAAAATTTAAATTAATTATTTTATAAAATTTGTCTATTAAAAGCCAAAACCATAACAAATCCGGATTTATTTAATTACTCTACCGGAAATTTTTTTTTTTCTGTGGGTCACGTGACTGGAAACGTCTTACAGAAAATGTGACGTCATCGTTCAATGAATATACACAATTGAGTATTATCTTATGATAACTGTGACTCAAAAATTATTACTAAGCATTAAAATAGTGGCTTTAAAATTATACGTGCTGAAGAAATTTCATAACTTTTATTTTTACAATCTGTACTATTAGGCATAAGGACCCTAGAATCTCAGACGGGTTTTACAGCTTCACCTTGGCTTGGGGGCGAGCGCTAAAGGCACTCAGCCGCGAAAGCCTGACAACATGCTCAAGAGTTCCAAAGAGGCCGAACCTCGGCTTGGGCTTTTGCCGTAGTTGCGATTAAGTCTCGTGAACTGGCTAATTCCCTATCCGTAGAAATTCAAGCTAAAATACCATATACAACAACCTTATACCTGCTTCCTGCTTCCTGGGAGGAAGGAATATTTGTCTAAATTTAAGAAATATAAAAAAGGACCCTGGCTGAACCTATGTACCTGTGTGGTGTGCATGAGTGTGGGGTGCAGTGTAATTGTGTCGCGCGAACGCTAGAATGATTCTACTAGGCTTGAGTTGCCGCAGGAAAGGATGGACGTTAGACTTTGTTTCCCCCACATTCTTTTTCGGCAACTTACCGGTTTTCTGAAGAAGGTTGGATTGGGTTGGGGGAACGACTTGGTTATTGACCCGGACTTGGTACCCCTTTTTACTGTTTTTTTTTTTTTTTTTTTTTTCTAGTATTTGGTTAGTGGTTAGAGTTTTATTTTGCTGGCATAGGGTGGAGATTTGCTCCCTCTATTGGACTGCGCCCTTAAATCTGGCTGATCTACCGCCACATGATGCCCAGGGGATAAAAGTGCTGTGTATCTGGACGACATTGTTGTTGCTCAGAGGCAAATCTCACACACGGAGATGTCAAAGAATTCTGCGGCGCGCAAGCGTGCTGCGGGGGAGGAGGCAATCCTATCTGATCCGGAGATCACGATTGCGGAGGCTCCTAAGGTTGCTAGGACCCGGAGGGGCAAAGATCGAGGTAGATCGAGCTCTTCGTCCTCCAGACGCTCGATTGTGGGAGAAGCGGACGGGTCCTATGACCGTGCGCTTGGGAGAAGTGCCTTTTTGAAGGATATGGATGATGGAGGGGATACTGATGTGGAGGATTTATCCATCCTTGACGTCCACCAGCTGGATGAGGGCAGGATGAGGACTCTTGCGGAGAAGTGAGTGGCCGACATCTTGGAGGTGTGCAAGAAGTCGGGGAACCTAAAGGGGACATGCGTGAAAACGCTCAAGGGCGCGGCCAGGTCCCTCCGTGAGATAGTAGATGTGCTGCTTGTGCGCACGACATCGGAGGAAACTGCGCGCCTCAGTAGAGAGACGACATTCCTCCGCCGTCAGGTGGACGACCTTAGAGCCGAAGTGCTGGCATGGAGGAAAGAGGCAAATGCCAAAAAGGCTATGCCCCCATCTCCTCCGCCGCCGCCTCCTCCACCGCCCCAGAACCTCCTGCGGCTGAGTGGAAGCAGGCTTTGGCGGAAGCTGTTGCTGAGTTGAGGAGTATTTGGGGGCAGGTCTTGGATGCACGATTTGCCAACATAGAGGACAGGCTTCTCCCAGCGCCAGTAATTCGTCCACCACTGGCGGCGGACAAGAGACCTGCAGGCTCTGCAGCGTCTGGACTTACCAACGCTGGAACCTTTGGGCCTGGGTTATCATCAAGGCCCAGGTCTGCCACGCCTTCGTCAAACCGGAGGGCACGGCAGCTCGGTGAGTCAGGGGCGATTACTGCTGCAACTGACCCGCAGCCGCTCGGCATGGAGCGGGCACCACTCCCAGCCTCGACTATCACGCAGGCCTTGACTGGGGCTGAGGCAGCGTAGACAACTGTTGTCCGGCGTCGGCCGAAAAAGGCTGGCGCTGCTACGGTGGTAGTTGCGAAGGCGTGCGCTCCTACGCCACAGAAGGGGACCGGGGACAAGCCTAAGGCCAAGCTCCCCTCGTCTCCTAAGTCGGCTGCAGTGGTAGTCACATTGCAGCCTGAGGCGCTGAGGAAGGGGATGACTTATAGGGCGGCCCTGATCAAAGCAAGGGAGTGTATTGATCTGCCGGAGCTGGGGATCCTGAAATTGACAACTCGGGAATCCGCTACGGGCTCCCGAGTTATCAAGATCCCAGGCGTTCTAGGTGGGGAACGGGTGGACGCTCTTGCCGTCAAGCTGAAGAGTGCCCTAGAAGATGTGGCTACGGTGACTAGGCCCACAAAAAAGGTGGACCTGAGGTTGGTCGGTCTCGACGATACCGTAGAGAGAGAAAGAGAGAAGAAGTTATTGCGATCGCGGCGAGGAAGGGTGGGTGTGAGCCAGCCGAAATAAGGGCTGGCGAAATGCGCCCATATGGGAGGAGTGCATATGCGATGCATATGACCCTTCCCCTCGCCGCGGCCAAAGTGTTAGTCGAGGCTGGCCGCCTACTTGTCGGGTGGAGCTCTGCACAAGTGCAGGTGATGGAGGACAAGCCCATGAGTTGTTATAAATGCATGGGCTTGGCCCACACACGCGCAGTATGCCCATCGGACGCGGAGAGGGGTGGGCTCTGCTTCCGGTGTGGGGAAGCAGGGCACTTGGCGATGGACTGTAGGGCCAATGTTCTACGTTGTGCAGTGTGCGCTGATGGGGGGAGGCCTTCAACGCATCAGATGGGGGGAAGGGAGTGCAGGCCCCTCCCATCAAGAGGGGAGTGCAACGTATGGCCGCACACGAAGTGGGTGGCTCTAGGCCTGAGGTAGCTGTTATGGACTCTTAATGGAGTACACCCATGGCAGCTACCTCCAGGGGAATTTAAACCACTCCGCCACTGCACAGGATCTCCTTGTTCAGTCAGTGGCAGAGTGGAATATCAATGTTGCGGTTGCCGCGGAGCCATACCACGTTCCAGCCCAAAGCAAATGGGCTGGGGACCTGGATGGCTCCATGGCAGTGTATAGTCCGGAAATACCCCTCTCTATCAAAGAGAGGGGGCGGGGTTCGTGGGGGTCGCCTGGGGAGGGTACGCCATTATAGGAGTGTACTTCTCCCCTAACCGGGCCCTGATGGAGTTCGAGGCCTTTCTCGACTCACTGGGGCTGGCGGTGAGGCGGCTAGCGCCGCTCCCCATCATCCTACTTGGCGACCTAAATGCTAAGTCGGAAGCGTGGGGGGCGGTGGCCACGAACCCTCGAGGTACGGCCGTTGAGGAGTGGGCAGTCCAGGTTGGGCTGTCCCTCCTCAACAGGGGGACGACGCACACGGGCGTGCGACATAATGGGGGGTCGGTGGTGGACCTATCGTTCGCCACTCCGTCCGTCGCACGCCGTGTGCGAGGATGGAGGGTACTGGAGGAGGTGGAGACCTTGTCTGATCATAGATATATTAGATTTGAGGTCTCCACCTCTTCAGGAGAGCTGGCGTCCAGCCCTCGTAGTGGGGCAACATTTCCCCGCTGGGCGCTTGGCCGCCTTGACCGGGAGAGAGCGGAAGAGGCGGCCATCGTCCAGAGCTGGCTGGCACCAGCTTTGAGGACCGAAGATGTCGACGCGATCGCGGGCCGTTTCCGTAAGGCCCTTACGGCGGTCTGCGACGCGTCGATGCCGCGGAGCAAAAACCGCCCGCAAGGCAGGCGGGCGGTGTATTGGTGGACCCCGGAGATTGCCGATCTCCGGGTGGCCTGCTCCGCGGCGCGGCGGCAAATTCGGATAGAGGGGGAGGAGGCCCGGCTGCTTGGCCACTACAGGGAGGCTAGGAAGTCCCTGCAGGTGGCCATCAGCCGGGCAAAGGATGATCAGTGGGAGGAGCTCCTCAGGGCCCTGGACAGGGACCCGTGGGGGCGCCCGTACCGGGTAGCCCGGAAGAAGTTCCGGGGGCAGGCGCCCCCTTTAACGGAGTCTCTGGACTCAGAGGTCCTAGCGAGGGTCGTGGACACGCTGCTGCCCGACCCTCCGGAGCACCTCCCGCCTCCCATGTCAGATGGGAGCGCTGTTGCGGAGGAGCTGTTACCACCCCCCCCCCCCCCCCGTCACTGAGGAGGAGATGGGGTCGGTGGTGGAGCGCCTCCGCAACAAGCGGAGGGCGCCAGGCCCGGACGGAGTTCCGGGCCGGGTGTTAGGTGTGGCGCTGAAACACATGGGGGTAGAGCTTCGGGAGCTGTTCAACCGATGTTTGTCGGTTGGACGGTTCCCGAAGCTCTGGAAGATGGGGCGGCTCTGCCTTCTGGGGAAGGAGGGTCGCCCCCCGGACTGCCCGTCCTCGTACCGGCCCCTTGTGCTGCTGGACGACACGGGGAAGATGCTGGAGCGCATTCTGGCATCTCGTGTCGTCCGGCACATGGCGGAAGTTGGGCCGGTACTTTCGGACCGGCAGTTTGGTTTCCGGAGAGGGCGTTCAACGCTGGACGCCCTCTCCACCCTGAAGGAGTGGTCCGCGGAGGCGGCCGAGGGGGGAGGTAGGTTGTTGGCGGTGTCGATTGACATCGCCAACGCCTTCAACAGTCTGCCGCACGGTGTTATACGGGAGGCGCTCCGGTTTTTCGGAGTGCCCTCGTACCTGCGGCGGCTGTTGGGGGACTACCTCCAGGGCAGGGAGGTCGCCTTCGTGGACGGGAGGGGCAATGTGGTTCGGCGGCACGTGGGGTGCGGTGTTCCACAGGGGTCGGTGTTGGGGCCGCTCCTGTGGAACATGGGCTACGACTGGGTGCTCCGCGTAGCGCTCCCTTCGGGGATCCGCGTGCTATGCTACGCGGACGACACCCTAGTCGTGGCCCAGGGGGGGACTTTTGAAGAGGTGGCGCGCCTGGCCACAGAGGGCACTGCCCTCGTGGTCGGGCGCATAAAGGCGTTGGGCCTCAGGGTGGCGGCCGAGAAGACCGAGGCCATACTCTTTCATGGGCCTCGGTGTGGGCCGCCTCCTGGGGCCCACATAAATGTGGACGGACGTTGGCGGTTCGAGTCCCACTTTAAGGGACTCGAACCGCGAATAGTGGGAGCGGCGGCGGCTCTCAGCCGGCTTCTTCCGAACTCGGGGGGGGGCCGGGCGCGAGCTGTCGCCGCTTGTTTGCCGGAGTGGTGAGGAGCATGGCCGTCTACGGGGCACCGATCTGGTCGGATTCCCTTGGCGCCACGAACAGACGCGTGTTGCGTGCTACGCAGCGTGTCGTGGCGCTAAGGGTCATCCGCGGGTACCGGTCGGTGTCCGCGGGGGCGGCCATGGTTCTTGCCGGCTCCCCGCCGTGGGAGCTGGAGGCGGAGGTGCTCGCCGCCGTGTATGAATTCACGGCGGCGAGAAGAGGGTTAGGGGAGCCTCCGGCTCCCACTGAGGTGGAGCGGGTCCGGCGGGAGGCCCGGGAAGTGGTATTCAAGAGGTGGGAGGAGGACCTGGCGGACACGCGCTATGGGCGTTATACTATAGACGCCGTCCGTCCGGTCCTCCGGGAGTGGTGTGCCAGGGAGCGTGGCTCCCTGAGCTTTAGGCTTGTGCAGGTACTATCCGGACATGGTTGTTTCGGGTGGTACCTGCACAAGATAGCACGGAGGGAGCCGAACACTACGTGCCACGAGTGCGGGGCTGCAGAAGACACGGCGCAGCACACTCTGTCTGAGTGTGCTGCGTGGGTGGAGCAGCGCCGCACTCTGGCCGTAGCTGTTGGAGGAGATCTCTCGCTGCCGAGCGTGGTTAAAGCCATGGTCGGCAGCGAGACCACATGGACGGAGATGGCCTCCTTCTGCGAGGAGGTCATCTTGCAGAAGGAGGTTGCGGAGAGGGTTCGCGAGGGGGATCCCCTGAGCGGCCCTCTCCGCCAAAGACGAGGGGGTGGCCGGAGGAGGCGGTTTAACCGTCAACTCCCGCCACCCTAGCCGAACCAGAGGAGACGGGACGGGGGGGGGGGCCCGTTCTCCTCATTGCACTGGTTCGGCAGGCGGAGGAGACGGCTATCGTGTATCATAGCTGTCTCCTAATTAGGCCGGGGCCCGGTTAGCCGGGCCGGCCGCCGGGGCGGCGTGGCTGAATGCTAACGCCGTGCCCACGTCGCCCCAGTATGGCGGCGGATGGTACACCGCGGAGTTTTTTAGTGAGTAGGAGTCTCACATAACCACTCGTCCCCCCATCCGAGTGTGTACCCATGACGGGTTTACTACTCCGCGTTAAAAAAAAAAAAAAAAAAAAGGAAAGGATGGACGTGGTAGGTGTGCGGGAGCGAAGTTAAACTATTAGTTATAGTATTATTATATATTATTATTATAAAATTATAATTATTAGTTATATTATTATAAGTTAAATTTCATTACTAAAATTTTAGTAGTCATCTTTTCTCATAGGTCTTAGTTTGACGAACTGATTGACGTTACACTGAATGATAACGTCATGCCACGTCTTAGCGACATGCTTTTATTTAAATTAAAAATATAAATATATTACTTTTAAATGTGTAATAATGAATAGATATTAATTAAATATATCGTGTTTAAAACAATTTTCCATAAACTTTTTTTCACAAAAATAAAACTTACTCCAAAATACTACTTACTCTGAAAAAATGCACTAAAAAGTATAAAATAATTACGTTATTTATTTAGTTTTATTTACTTAAAAATATCCTTTTTTAAGTAAAATTGATATTCTTACCAACTGTTCGTCTGCCACATATTTTAATAGGACAATAATATACAATTATTCTTATTTTTGGAGTCGGTACCAGCTAAGTTTAACAATCATGTAGTGAATACATAGCGTGAGTATACATTTAATTAAATTCAATTTAAAGTTGATTGCAACTAAGCATGTATTTTATAGTTGTGTCCTATACATAAATTTTCAATGCGCTTATATGTTGTAAGTTGTATTCTCTAATACTATTCGATTGTGTTTGCTTGATGCTTAGAATCATCACCTTAAGGTATTTAGATTTGTTTTACACGGGATCTGTGTTCATCAATAGACTTTCGAGTTGTTGCTTTAAGTTTATTTTCTTTATTTCTTGTAAATAGGTTTATTTGTAATGAAGGTGTCGCTTTAGGCAGTTGTGTTTATTTGCAAATTGGATTAATTGGATATTATTACATTATCGAAATTTTAAACATATTTTGTCAATTTTAGGAAGTTTCCTACCGAGTTTCCTACACCGATACCAAAAAGAAGAATAATTGTATATTATCGTCCTAATAAAATATGTGGCAAACGAATAATTCATAAGAATATCAAATTGAGTAAAAAAGGATATTTTTAAGTAAACAAATAACATAATTATTTTATACTTTTTAGGGCATTTTTCAAGTATGTAGTATATTGGAGTGGGTTTTGTTTTTGTGAAATTTTTATTTTTATTTTTAGTGAGTCTTGCATTCTATAGGTAACTGGTTTCTTGAAAATGAATATGGGTAGATCTTCTAAACGCGCTGCATATAATGGCAGCAAAATATCTAAAAACGTAATTCCTAAAGACGTCAATAAATCTGGTGCTTTTCTATCGTTGATAAAAATGGGCGTAAAATCCCGAGTGATGTTAAGATTTCCGACCCTGAAGGACCCACGGAGCTATAGGCATAATAAAAAAAATATTAACCGGTCTTAAGAGGAGGTCAACTGGAGGGTGAGGAGCTACCGGAAACCGTGTACGTAAAATATGATGGCGAAACAATTGGTCTCAGGTTAAAAGATAGTAACTGGTGCCTCAAAGCTTGGAAGGCTCAATGTTGCCAGATTTGGACGCCAACAAATTAACACATCGACCGCACAACGATAGATAGTTAACGGAAGTAACGGAATTATAAAATCTGTCTTCTGACAATCAAGGATACACACAATACACGACTCGAATATAAGAATATTAACATTAAAATCACATGAAGGTAGAGTGCATCTCATAACAATTCCATTAAACCCAAACACGGCAAGGTTACATTGTTTTATTATGGAGTTCCAGTGCCTTTTTTATACAACAAAGGTGACAAACAAGCATACAGCCCGCCTTATGGTAAGCGGATACCGTAGCCTATGGATGCATGTAGGTATTACTAACGTGTTGCCGACCTTGAACTCCCTACCCCAAAAAGCTCTGGAAACCCAACTGACGGCAGGAACACAGCACTAGGTTATTTGGCTGCGATCTACTGTACGGTATTCCACTAGTCGGACTGTTCCAAGTAGAGACAAATCTCCAAAGAAATATCTCTATGCCCTACCTCTATCTACCTTTTTTTATACCAAGATTGAAGCAAACAATCATGCTGTCCGCCTAATGGCAAGCGGTCACCGCAGCCTATGGACGCTTACACACATGCATCACATGCACGTTGCCGGCTCTTTGAAAATCTATTTACCCTCTATTTGAAAAACTCCATACTCTAGTCCCCTGGGTAAACTGATGCACTAAGGAGCTTATTCCACAAAAGGAGCGTTCGCGTTAAAATATTCCTCTGAAACCGGACTGTCAGCGACCATTTAGAATCCAAAGTGTGAAGATGAACTCCCTACCGTTGTTGAACGGTGCGTTGGTGGAAAGTAGCCGCCGGTACCATACCGAACAGTTTCTCGGAACACAACCCATTACACAAACGGTAGAACATGCAAAAGGAGGCAAGGGTGAAAATTCCACTTTCGTGCTGTTTGTTATTAAAGAGTTCCGTTGTGTCTTCGCAGTTCAAGTTAGAACAGAACATCCTTAGTTAGGTACACCTAGTCTTGGATTATGATAAATCTACCAATATACCAATCACCATACATTTCCCGTTCGATTTTGAAGAGTTTTCAGGTGTATCTTCGAAATCCAAGGTCCAATGCCAATGAAATTCCCCACCTGGAAATACCCCCTTTCCAACAAAAAAATAATATTTTAAATCTGTTTATAAATGACGAAGTTATGTCGTAACAAACATTTAAAAAAAAAATACAACCGAATTGATAACCTCCTTATTTTTTTTAAGTCAGTTAAAAAGTTGCCTACTCCCGAATTTGATATACTTATTGTTCTTAACATCAATTTAAAATGAACAATTACTAGAGATGATACATCATTTTTATTAATAGTAATGCACTTTATTTTCTGCTGACTATCAACTAAAAAAAGTGTAACACTCGCGCGTGCGAAGTGACTCTTCATCCTAAATAAACTCATGCTACCGTGTCTATAGAAATTTCTAGGTATACGCACACTATACATAGTTTATACGCATTTTACAGATAAAGTGAAAATTATACTTCTGCATTTAGAATAGCCATCCATCCTCAAAAAGTAGTTCTGCAAAGGTCAATGTCTGCACAATGAGTTATACTTATATCAACAAATGAAGTTTACATGGGATATTTATTAAATTATTTTCATATGAATTATTGATAGTAAATTAATAGTTTTAAAATCAGAAGGTCTTTTCAAAAAGTAAGTTATCTACCCTGGTTTTATCTTAAAGAAACTCAAACTACCATGTCTAGAGAAAATACTACGTATACAAGTTACACATAGTATATTCTCCCACATATTCCTTTCAACTACTGGTTGAAATCGCAAAAGAAGAATTTAATCCTGGTCGATTTGACCCACTGCGCCTAAATTATTGTCGCTTCAAATGAAAAATATCATATTTAATATCTTATATGTTACTATGGAAATTAATACATATCATATTCGGCATTTGAACTATCAGTTTTGTTTAAAATTCGTTATGTAATGTATCACACTAGGTGCATAGATTGCATACTAATTAGTCACAAAATGAAAGGTTTTTAAGGACCAACATCGTGTTTTTTTATTCTCGGACTCTTTACATAAGAAGGGTACCTTAATATTTCATATATTAAAACTGTCCCATATACATATATACAAATTAACCCAAAAAATAATCATAAAATTCGACAGTGTAATATCTGAAAAAATCTCACATGTTTATACATTAGGGAATCAGAGAACCTTCCTCTGTTAAGTCCGTTAATAATCCCCTTAATGTCACCTACGAACAAACAGTAGAATATTCAAGATACTTTGTTAATCAGCAGCCTAAAAATTGGTATATATCTAGCACACCAGTATATACATATAGACACGAATACACAAACAATTAAATAACACTAATATTATTTTAAAAAAAGCTTCTTTAAACCCAGCTGTTATTCAATATTTCGGTTATATATATTCTTCCTAGTAAACCCTTTCATGTGATACCCATGTCATGGGGGTGCGTAAAAGATAACCGGTTAAGCATATTTGGGAGTCCGCTATATTAGACTTAAAATGATGTCACTTATCCCACCATGCATTGTCATTCAAACTAAACGTGTATGCAAAATTTCAGCTCAATCAGTTTAGGATAACTGTTATAAAATTCAGTTGCATAATTTGACTGACTTTAACCAGGCAACGCAAATAAAAGCTTGTAAGTAATGATAGTTCCAAGAGTTCCGGCTTCGTTAAGGGCTCGTTATTGCGAAAATTATTTTGCAAATGGAAATCGTCATACAAACTATAATAATTCATTTTCGATTTAATATATTTTATAAATAACAAAATAATGAATGTTATAAATGTAATGGATATAATTAAAATATAATGAAACGAATGATCTAAATGATGTTGATTCTGATAACATCAGAAAATGTAAATAAAGCAATTGAATTATAATAATAAATACTAATGAAATTATCGCAGTATAAAATCATCAAATAAATTACCCATTTACTTGTCATTGCCAGTCGATGACGGATTCGTGGAGACATGACAACGCGAACACTCCTTAAATACCAATAAGTCCCAGCGGTAGCACCTGACAGAATGCAATGATTATATTAACGCTTGATCCGCGTTATCGGGAACCACCTCGTGAGTGTCTGTTTTTAGTTAGCAACCTATACTTGAATGACAAATGTAAATTATATTAATAACTAGCTATGACCCATGGTTTGAACTGTGTTAAATAAATTAAACAACACTCCATAGTACCGCTGCGCTGCGCCGCGCCAACAAGGCTCCCGTGGATGCTACACCGTTGTTCTTACATCTCGTACTTTTTTACAGCTTGCAAGATTCCTTGACGTTTATGGTTACTGTTTCTCCTCTTTAGTATCGTAGCGTAAACTTATATAGCCGATAATCTTTCTCAGTAAATAAGCTATAAAATACAAATGGTTATTTTTCAAATTTGACTTGTAGTTCCAGGATTAACGCGTTCAAAAAAGAACCAAAAAACTCATTTACTTTTTTAATATAAAATAGTATAAATAATTATTGTATTCCTTAACATTATTAAGGCAGTTATATTAATTTATTCTAATATATAATAATAATTATATATTAATATTTTAAAAAATTTTGTTTGTTTGTCACCTATTCGTCCCAAAACCGATTGCAATGAAAGTTAGACGAGATGTTGTGCATCCGTGAAGGTTTTACATTAGTACAATAAGCTTGCAATAAGTGGCGTTTGAGTTGTTTCATTACGAAGACAACGGGAACGAAGTCTCGAACAAAAGCTAGTAATATCATAAAAACAAAAAGGAATATAAATATTTTATATACTTCTATAAAAAATATCATATAATTAATACGGTATCCAATGTTCAAAACATCAAAACAGAATTACCTTCTTGATACTGGAAAATAAATATTTTGTTCTAATATTAATAAAAACCAAAATTTCAAACAAGACGTCTATGAAAAATTTATTTACGCAACATGGAACAAGAAAGACAGGAAAAATACTGAAGATAAGAAAGTACATCGTTATCCGTGACAGATAACGTAGCCTTGTCCAAACTTTTCAAATCCTTGACCGTACCTACCCAGTGACCATTTTAGCTAGTGACATCATCATATTGTTTTTACCATCAATGACGGCATATTAACACGTGTACCTAATTTAAAGGAGAGCATATTTTTTGCTATCATTTTTTCTTCGCTAATTCGATCAGCGGGAGGGGGCAAAAAGTTTAATTGCCAAATGTTATTACGTTCTATAAATTCGATATTGTCAAAAGCCTTTATTACGGTTTGAGAGGTGACGTAAACGAGGATTTAAAAAGGCACCATTGTATTACATTGAATCATGTAAAGTGAGTTTTACTTTGAAAGGTATCATTTATTATACGGTCGATCATTTCATGAATGATAATGATCCTTGAATCTTGATCTTTATAAATATATTATCACGCATTTATTTAAATTTTTTATGAGGTTTCGAATATGGCTCCCGATAACAATATGCATTTTATTGGTAGGTAAAAAATAGTAAAAATAAGTTGTGCGGTCGGGGGAACAAAGTTACTAAAAAATAAAATACTATACTATAAAAAACAATAAAATACTCTGCTCTGGAAAATCTACTCACCGCAGGAATACAAGACTAAGTTATTTGGCTAAGATCTTCTGTAGGGTTTTATGGTATTCCAGAAGTCGGAATGCCCCAATTAGAGAGAAAACTTCTTCTCTGTGCTCTATCTTTTTGAAACTTTTTATGAACCACGCTTTGGAATCTGTCGCATGAAACTTTCGAAAAATGTATGTACTATTCCTACCACTTCTGTAGAAAGTGAAGTTTCGACGTTAAACAAAGATAAAACGTTTACGCGTAAAACAAACGCAACATCACCGAATGAAAAATGATTAATTAATCCCATCTCTGACTTTTACAAAAACTAATAAATATTTCGGTCGTAAAAAGACAAGCAAGGGCTGCGGTCACCCAAATCGGTGCCCCATAGACGGCCATGCTCCTGACGACCCCCGCATACAAACGGCGGCATCTCGAGCCTGGCCCTCCCGAATTCGGGAGGAGCCTGCCAAGTGCCGCCGCAGCCCTAACTATACGCGGTCCGAGTCCCTTAAAATGGGACTCGAACCGCCATCTTCCATCCAAGGTGAGACCCAGATATTTCATCTGGGCCCCAACCCGGACCCTAACCCTTTCTATGTCTAGGACGGCCCCAGGGGGCGGTCTGCACCGAGGCCCTGGAAATAACAGGGCCTCGGTTTTCTCGAGGGCCACCCTGAGGCCCAACATCCTTATGCGCCTGACCACAAGGGCTACTCACTCCGTGGCCAAGCTCTCTACTTCCCTCCAGTTCCGCCCCTGGGCCACTACTAGGGTGTCATCCGCGTAATACTAGGTAGCTCAGCCGATGCAAATTTTCTTCAAAAATAAAGTGGTAGGTAACACATTTTCTCCATTCAACATCCATTAAAAATTTTCACGAGCCGCCTGTGCTTATGACTGCGGTTTTAGATTAATTATAAACAGCTTTAGAGTGCAGTGATCACTAAAAATTTGGTGGACTGCACGCATGTTGCTACTGTCAGTTTGTTTAATATCATTAAAAAAAAACTTTAATGCCAATATGACGAACAGTCACTTTCCATCAACGTTCGTTATTTATGGGTCGCCGTTGTTGAAGTGAAAACTTCTATAGGGAGGTTTAGACAGGGAGTAAATTCATGTAAGTAGTCATCGACATGGTCACGTGACGTGTTAACGATAAACGGAGTCTTTGTAGCAATATATATAACTTAGAAATGAAATTTTAAAAAATTTGGATATCCAAAAATAACAACTGTTTATTTATAGTTTTTAGTTTTCACTTTTGTCTTTTTTTCTTAGACTAAATTTATCTTACCATCAGATAACATGAAGAAATTTTGCTTGGATAAAAAAACGAGTCAATTACGTCACAGATTAGAACAAAAGTTTCATGGCATATTATTTAAATGAAGCTTACACTGTACGTCAATGCAGCGAGCCAACGTGACGGTCGGCGCGTTGCCGATTTTCATTCCAAACACGGATCTAGAATACAAATATACAACAATATTGTATAAATTATTTATTTATATACTCTACTAGAGAAATAATATATTAAACACATTTTCTACTACGTAGAGGATGACTTTTTACTACCGATAGATTTCAACGCATTAAAAAAAGAAATTTGTTAGTTGCGAAAATGTTGACATTTCTTTCTGAGTGGTAGGACGCGATAATTGCGTTCAACTGGATCGCAACCACCATACATCAAGTTGTAAAACCCACCATAGCGACACGCTTCCAGGATCAACCGATGTAAAGTAATATATAAAGCTTATCCTCCCAGAACCCAAATTTGAAATATACAAGAACAGTCCTTATCACAGAGCCATTACCGTGTACAATAAAATTCCAGACCATATTAGGGAAGAATATCTGATGAATAAATCTTTCTACACGATAACAATTTATGAATGGATGACAAAACTTAAAGAATAATTTTGGCATTAATATACATATATAATATAAACAGTAATAAGTTATGTAATAAACATTTGACATGATGATTAAAGAGATAAATGACCATATAATTAAATGTATGAATATGACACAAAATAATTTTATGTATAAATAAATAAATACCTAGTAAGTTAGGTAAATAAAAATGTATGTTTGAAAAACAAATGTAATAATTTTCCATACCCTATTCAGGGTCCATGTAAACGGATAATTTACCATATAAGAACAAATGCACATACATGATGCAAATGGATAAATAAATAAACAATTTATTTAAGTGAACTGAAAAAAATTGTAAACATAACCTGCTCTTTATAGGAACGATTAGTGTTAAGTTATAAGTATAGAAGGTTTGTAGGCGGCGGGTTCAAGCACGTATCTCATCTGTATATCTATGATATGTCGCAATGTAGGCTGAGCTTCGATTAATAATAATTACAACAACTTAGTCCATCAATTAAAATTAATTAAACATGACATAAAATTAATACTGGACATTATTGGTCTGCTGGTACAGTATTCAAACAGAATTACGATAAAACACATTAATGACGGTTAACTTAAAATACTTTTAATAATACTTGGTTTTTATACTACAATAGCACTTTTCCCGCGGCTTCGTTCGCGTCATAGTTGAGTTATGTCACATCTTTTTTTTTTTTACTTTCTAACTGAATATCTAGATACTAATTTAATAGATATATTTTAAAAAATGACAAATTTTCATACAAACTATCATCCCCTTCTTCGCCACCTTAGGGGTTGAATTTCCGAAATTACTCCCTTAGTGCTTATCTACAGTGTAAAAGGAGCCCGCATGTAAATTTATTTTCACGGTTCTAAACCCAGTAATTTGGGCTGTGCGTTGATGTCAATCAGTTATTTAGTTATCCTTTTATATTAGACTAGCTGTGCCCCACGGCTTCACCCGTGTTAATTTTATATGAGAAACATCGCCAACGCACCCGTGTAGGCAATTTTTATACATGTAAAACTATCGACATTTTTATGAGAAACATTTTTTTTATTATTATTATTTAGTCTATATTACTCGCTGATACTGTAGCTTCATATTAGTGAAAGAAGTTTTTAAATCGGTCCAGTAGTTTTTGAGTTTCTCCATTATAAACAAAAAATCAAATCTTTCCTCTTTATATGAAACATTTACACTTGCAGCGTCTCTAGCGGAAACAACCTGTTACTAAAATTGGCAGTATGGAAAACAAAAAGTTAGATCGTATTTTAAAAGTCTCAAAAGTCGTTCTAAGCCTCTAAGATACAAATTAGTCCACGTCGAGTGCAAAACTTTCAAGCCTACGAATAAACGCTTGTTCAGCATAAATATTACCGTAACGTCGACACATTTCAAACAGTTTAAATTGAAGTCACGCGCTCATTTGAAAGATGTTAAATTCGTTTATATGAATAATAAATAAATCAGAGAGAAATAGACTTAAAATTAATATACTGTTTCGGTAAATCGATCATAGAATATATAAGTAACGGAACAGACAGTTGTATGCTTTTGGTATTAGATTTTATCCTGCTTTGATTTTTACATTATTTGTGTAGGATTTTTTATATATTATTTAGTTTATAGTACTAGTATTTTGATTGCCCTAATATTTAAATTTCCCTGTAATTACTTGTTGCAAGCAAAAGTAAGCCTAATTGTTTACAAAAAAAATATATATTTCAACAGCTATAAATTGAATCATCGATGGCTCAGTTGGTAACGTGTATGGACTCCGCGTCAATCGACGTGAGTTCGAATCCCTGCAATGAGCCCGAGCTTTCGGTGAAGTAAAACATCACGATGATGAAACCATAGCGTGGTGGGTAGGGTTTATTTCTAATACCCGCCTTGCCTAGCTGCTATCTTCGAGTTGAAAATCCATCCATCATCTAGACTTAGCGTGCTTCCATCTTAGGCCACATCGTCACTTAAGAATCAGGTGAGGTTGCAGTCAAAACGTTAAACCTGTAACGATAAATAAAATATATTTTTACACAATTACAATAAATAAAAGCCAGTAAAATGAACTAACTTATTATCATTGATGGCTTTTACTTTACCATGTCGAACTTCAATCAGAAGATTAATTTTAACCACACTAGTTAACCACAGTTCTCAATTTTAAACTCTACTAAACACGGTAAAGGTAGTTATAACTTCAAATATTTTATCTCAGATTCACTATTGACTACAGGCAATCTTCATACATATGACAAGTTAGACTCTCGAAATACGCGACGTAAATGGAATCGTCGTGTAATAAACACTATTTTTCGTACGTATCCATACAAACCCCCAAAGGTTATGTTCTACTTAGACTTTTAACTGCATTTATTATGTAATTGTTTTATTACTCACAGCAAGTTTTTAAAATACCTATTTATGAATTTTTTTTTAGTAATTATTGGTTTAATATTTGTCATTTTATCATAATGGAAAAAATGTGAGTAACGAATTAACCCTTAAACTTTTAGAATGCTCATGTTCAAGAAATTCCAGACGTAAATCGAAAAATGTGACATTTGTTTGAGGAATAGTATAAAAATGTTGTTTGACGTAACTCACGGATTGCCTAACTTGGAGAAATTCATTGATTTCTCCACACACACTTTCGTCGACAATTTGGAAAGTAATATTCAACTTGTTGTTTTATATTCGGGTACCTTTTTTACATTCACTAATTGCATTTTAATTTAATGGGGTTCAAAATAGACAAAAAAGCATAACAACAGTCAAGTGACTCTATTAATTCTTCGAATTAACATGAAAAAGTCCATCGTTTTAATAAAATTACAGCCATTTTACTAAGACATGACCGGACTTTATTATACGAAATAATTACCAACTTAATAATTAATGCCAATAATAATACTAAGTAACATTAGGAAAACATATCCGTTCCTTAAAGCTGGTATACAAAAAATTAATCAGCTAATATGAATGAACTTCTCAACAAACATCGAACATGCCGTAAAGGTGGATAAATTTACGTATGATCTCATTGGCTTTATCTGGGCCGGTTATCTATTCATGACAATGACTGGGTGGACTCACGACGAGACGTTATCAGATAATCATTAAAATCCAATCAAAATCTGTCATCCTGTCCCGGTTCAGCGTCAATGCGTCCGTTGAATTGGCGACGTCACAATCATCGGGTTACAGATATAAAGCGCGTAAAATGATTTGTTGAAAAGTAGGTATACTCCACGGTCTTACCAGTATTAAATTTATTCGATCGACTTTTTACCGCGCTGCAGCCGTCGCGGCTATAAATCTATACAAATATTAAAAAGCTGAAGAGTTTGTTTGTTAGTTTGGTTGAACGCGCTAATTTCAGGAACTATTGGTTCGAATGGAAAAATCTTTTCAGTGTTGGATTTACCATTTATTTAGGAAGACTATAGTCTATATAATATCACGCTACGGTCAATAGGAGCGGAGCATTAATGAAAAATGTTGCAAGAACGGGAAAAATTTATTCCTTTAGAGAGCTACCATTATGTGAAGCAGACGAAGTTGCGCGGGTCTGCAAGTAGGCTTTAAAACGATTTTTTCAAATCTGACTGTTTATTCCAGAGTCATATATTATTAATAGGTGTGCGCCGGCGGAAACCAATCTAATCTTTGTTCATAGTATTGACGTTTGTTATAATGTGCACACATATCGTAAAAATACACTCCCATAATTTTTAAAAGAACTTGAAGAAGTATAATTTAAAAAAAGTTTAGTTTAAAAAACAAAAAAAAAAGGTAGTGAAATAAAATATCACAAAAATTCAAAATTGTATGAAACAAAACTATACAAAAGCAATCCTATCATACATTTCAATCAACAATTATATAACTTTTATCCTATTTTCTATGACTAAAGTTCTAAACTCATGACGTCACTATTATCATAAAAATATAGTTACCTAGACAAGCACATAAAGTTGTGTCATAGTGATAATAGGGATGCCATGTGCTCTTAGTATACGATCAAATATAAATGTAAAAGTATTTTTTAAACTTAGTATGTTTGTTTGACAAACTAAAAAATCTATGGGTTGTTTTTATTACCACACCCCGTCCATAATGTTTTAGTGTCCATGCTTCTCAGCTAAAACCACGAAATTATCTATATATAAAACCGTCCTTATTTGTGACTGTGTGGCCTCGACACCCACACAAACATAAAAAGGTCTTCTCCTGGTGACAGGAAGGAAACTTCTACAACAAACCATGGGCCATGTAAAGAAAAACGATGAGACAATGCCAAGATTGCAGAGTTGGTAACCGAGCCCAACATCATCGGCGAAACAAAATCTGATAGAATTTGACTGGTTCTATCACCTACTGAGAATTAGGAAGATCGAACAGTCAAAAGAGCATACTTAGGGCAACTAACTAGCCAAGTATGTCTAGCCTGTCACTGTAGAAGGATCTGCGTCAGTGTAATTCATACCCTGATTCAGATGCCAAGACCCTTTTTAGACCATCGAGTCAAAATAGAGAGTAGTCGTAGTATTAGTTAATATTTTTATAAAAGATAAGATAAGCCAATGTCTTATCATTTGACAGGCCTTATAGCGCATTGCTAGTAAGCACTACATTGAGCCGAGAGGTCGCGCATTCGATGCCCGCCCATGACTGACATTTATGTGTTGAGCATTATTGTCAGTTGTATGTCTGGGTGTGAAGTACTTATTAGAATGAACCGTGTGAGAAATTGTGCCCCTCATATTTATTGGTTTCTCAAGTATCAATTTTCACATAAAACTTTACTTAAGGTTAAAATTTGTTTATAAAAAGGACTAAAAAAGAAATATTCAAATATTTTTTTTCATAATTACCGTGATAAATAATGTAAATACGAACAAGTTTTTGTTTTTAAAGTTTAAACGTTAACAATAATAAACTATCCAAACAGCAAACATTCGCAAACAAAATTTTAAAAATGAAAAATATGATTTACGTAGTTTATGTACCTACCTAATCTCAGCTATACGAAGAACCGTATTGAGAAAACTGTATTTAACATATTTGTAATTATTACACAAAATGTTCATTGTTTTAAAACATCCTATCCGTTTTCTCATAATCTATAAAATGATAAATAACGAGAAGCCATTCCAGTTCATACGACATCTGTGGCACGGTCCACCGCGCCGCGCCCGCGCCGTGTCCAGAGAGGTGCGCACGCGCCGTCAATATAACGCCTTATAACAAATTACTACACACCAAAGTACGTGACATTCACAATATTTTATCAAATCCCTTTGACAATACACATAAATATTAGGTTTGAACCATTTACATTAAACATGCTAAACATGCCGTGTTAGAACTAGGTACAGGGGGTAATTAATCATAAGGCGCTAGTACAAGTGTTTTCAGAAATTGTAAAAATTACCTAGCCTGTGCCAGCGAATTCGGTTATGTAAAAATTATGTTACACTCCACGGCAACCACTTGTCAAGTCTGGATTAAAAGTAGAGAGTATTTTTTGTTATTTGTTATTTTATTAGCATTTAGGAAAAACATAATAACATAATTATAATATATCGCCTAGAAGCCTAAATCTTTCTTCGGGTTAAGTATTTTCAGTATTAATAGTACTATATTTATTTCAACTAATCGTACATTCAAATTGCTTCAGTAGTTTTGATACCTAAAAACTAGAATCGACCCTCGGGCTACCAATTTTAAAATGGTAGTACTAATTTAGAAATCTCTGCGTTCAAGAGAAACAAAATAAAATTAATATATAAATTATCATAACATTGCTCATTTATCGAAACGACTCAAGTGCCACCTATTGTACGATGATTGTAATATGACAGAAATTAAAAAACAGTATCTATATAAATAAAAATCAAAGTTTGTATGTTTCGTCCTTTAAGCTTTGCGAAACCATTGATCAGATTGTGATGAAGCTTTGATAGGGTGTGCTGGGAACGCCCCGCGAGGGTCTCTGGCCAAAATAATAAATATATAATATTGGAAAGTGCAGAACGCCAGTACAACGTCTGCCGTGCCAGCTAGTAATATATAAAAATAAATGTTTCTTTGTTTGTACCCTAGGCATTACTAAACCATTAGCCTGATTACGATAAAACTTTAGTAAATTACTCTCCGTACGTCTGCAAATGTTTCTATATTTGTACAATCAATTTATAACAGACGGCGTACAAGTAGTATCATTTTTAAAACAATAAGTTGGGCAAATGCTAGTGAACAATGAAAAACAATGTAATAAATACTTAAGTTCAGGAAATATTTAGATAATGCAACTTCAATAATTAGTATATTTAGAATATTGATTATAAGTAGACTTCTATGAAATGATATAAAAAGTTGGATATCGTCAAGTCACTGTGAGATGGTATTACACCACCAATATCAATACCACAATCGTGATCGCTTACTGCTAAACGTTATTAGACATACAGTAGTTAATTATTGTCATAACCGTAAACAATCAAGCTGAAAAATATTACGATATAATACTACAGCATAATGAGCAATTCATTATACACACAAAGTAGGTATTTATTTTATGTTTGCAATTAATTAATCCACGTAGGTAGGTCTCATAGTTATATAAAATTAATTCTACCAGCCTGTGAATATCCAGTTACCGGCAGCGATTTCGATCACCGACATAATAAATAATTCTATATTTTCCTCCTAGCTGTGCCCCACGGTTTTGTGTTAATTTTCTTTCCTGTGATGTTTTATTTCCTTTTGTTGTAACTGCCTCATTAGCCTAGTGGCCCTAAGTGCGACTGCTGTCCTCAAGGTTCGATTCCCAGGTCCAGCAGTGTTATTAGGTTTTTCTATGAAAACCCAGTAGCAGCACGGAGTTTAGTTTTATTATGTCCCGATTAATGGCAATAGGCTCGTCCTATCACATGGGACCTAAAAACTTACCCGGCGAACTGCGGATGAACATTAGTACACCTCTGCCTAACACTTCGGGGATACAGGCATGATGGTATGTTATGTTTTTGGGAGCAAAGCAAGCGTGGTCGACAAGTGTCAAGCGCGTGGACATGGCACATTAATATTATAATTTAGTTATAAGTGCTATAAATCATAATAAACGTTACTTAATCATCGTGTACTATTTTTATTTGGTCGCGTTAGTCATAATAATTATGTCACGCGGACAGTAAGCGGGCGCTTTTGATCGCTCTATCAAGGATTGCCAGAATAATTGCATTAAATTACTGTTTAATTTATATTAGCGGTCGCCCAATGGTCGAAATTCGACCAGCGACTTTTTAATCCTAGACTATTTTCTGTTTGACATTTGCAGTATAAACCTAAATAATTTTCATTGAGTGACAACAACATTTTTCAGTGAGTGACAATGTCAATATTTTGGGGGGTCAAAGTTCAATGGCACTTGTCGTGTTAGGATTCGCAGTATTATTTAATTTAATTTAATATATTAGTTGATATCTCTTGAAATTTTAGATAAATTTTAGCTTTCTGCACTCCTTTTCCATATAAACTTTAACCATGCCAAATCTCACAGACTTCACTGCACGCAAAACACTAAAAAAAGTGTCCGAAGTTTTCTTCTCACGTATTAATATAATGATGATAAACTTGACGGACGACCATGAAAGTTGCATTTATTCATGAAGAAAATTTTATATTATCCCTGAACACAATAGCTGGTGCTGTGGTTGAGTTATGAACTACTTAAAAGGGAAGAACAACGACTGCTGGTCCAGTTAGTATATTATAAATTTGAAAGTACATTTGTTTGAATGTGTGTCAATAAATCACTCTGAAACGGCTGAACGGATTCCAATTAAATTCAGGATAAAAGCCAACTATATGGTGAAATGGGGTATATAATACTCTATAAACCGATATGAAAAATAGTTAAAATGTTACTAAAGCTTAATTTAAATAGAATATGTTTTTTTTTGTCGTTCAATTGTTAAACGCCAAGTTTGTCATGAAATTTTCTTTGAAAAAATTTGTAAATAGCATGGTACCTATATATGTATATACCATGGTATATCATATTACCTATACTACAAATACTAATTACATGGTACCTATATATACTCATATTTGATTTAGATACGATAGAATAAGGATTACCATTTTTTATTGCCTTGCAATAACGCTGCCCACAGTTTCATAAGAGTTAATTATTTAATAATGTTATTGTATTAGTAAAAATCATACAACAATAAAAGTCGAAAATTAATTTGTTTTTTTTTCTTCTGAAAATTAATTCATTTTATCTGCGAATTACTTGAAACGCCATACACTCAACTTTGCACATAATACCTTTAACCTTAGTTTTCTTATTATTTTCAACATACGAAGTGTTTAAAACGATTTTCCAAAAGTTGTCTACTCCCGGTTGAGTATCGACGCAAATGCAATAGATTTCTGTAAAAGTCCTGTACATGGTAACACCATTCTGGCTGTATAAATCTGATAACATCATATTACGTCATTCTATATCCACTGTCGAGATCTTGTTACTATTGTCTCTATGACGACCTCATCGCGTTTTGATAACAAAAAACAATGATAAAAAATTAGATACTTATCAATCAATGATTCAACAGTTACTTGAGGTGTAACAAAGTTTTTTGATGCCATCAAATATCAGTTGGTAACAAGTGATGTGTAGGTTTAAAAAATACTACTAACATTATACATTGCTTCAGACTAGAATTAAAAATGGCATATCATTTATATACCTACCTACCAATTTTTTCTTCTTCTTCTTCAGTTTCTTTTTACCCGTCACCATAAACCATAAATGAAATACCTATCTTATTGTATATTTATATCAAAGAGAGATGAGGAAAGATTAGAAGCATTCGAAATGCAGTGCTGGAGAATGACGGAGAGAAATAGTTGGATGGAAAGAAAAACGAATGAAGAGATAATAAACATGGTAAAGGAGAGGAGATTATTAAAAATAGCCTATTAAAATAGGCGTCGTGTTGTATTACGATGTCAAGAGAAAGCTAGAGTGTAGGGAGAGCTGGAGGTTGCTCCACCGATAGGAACACCACTGCTCTTAAATTTTATAATGATTGTATATTTGAAGTTCTTTCTGATGTAATCTAGTAAGAATCTAAGTAGTAACGGTTTTTTTATCATCAAGTTAATTATATATGTAAATTGTTTATATCTATGTAATCAAAGTAATGCTACATCAAGTTTAGATCATAATATAATCATAACAAATTAGTGTTATATAACTATGTTTGCCCAAAGTTAAATAAAACTTTGGTTTAATTTGTTTGCTAATCAATCAATTCTATTTACCCTGAACGCATAAAGTGCTCTTTCTAATTCCCCGGACACTTATTAAAAACCCCGTCCGGACGCTCCCCGGAACCTTTTGTAAAGTAGGACGAGTCGGGAAATCCCGGACAGATGGCAGCCCTAGCTTTGCGGTAGAGCTAATAATCTATAAAAATGATGAAGGTATGTGGACATTTCTATCTATTCTATGAAAAGAAATCTCAATCTCATCTCAAAGCGTAGAGGTAATTCTGAATGAAGATTTTTATCAGTGCTTTTTAAAAGGAACGAAAAAAGAATATACAATGTATAAAGTCATTTTAAACTTATTTTCTAACAATATTTGTTAGTCAGGATAAATGTAGGTCAAACACAAAACAATCAATTAAAAGAAAATAAATAAAGATAAAAATAAACATGATTTTCATGTATTTTTCTTACCCACTTATTTCAACATGTTTTCCTCTCCCATTGTTCTCTATCAGCTGTCATATCAGTATACACACCATTTATACGAATATCATTCTTCACACACCATCTATACCTTCATACTTAATATTCCTTTAGTTATATGACTTTCCTTCCACCTCATGACATTTCCATACCACGCTAGCGTATAACCTACATATTTTCAACAATTTCATTAATATAAAACTAACTGGTCTAACGTAAGGATTCTTCTTCTTCCTCTTCCTAACTTGGTAACCGGTCCTCTTTAATGAAGACCATTACTGCCATTATCGAGTGAATTATATTGTCATGTGTTATGACGATTCAGTTCAGATTCAGCTTATATTTATAATCCACCTCCCTTATGCACAAAAACCAAACTATGTCACGCAAAACGCTACCAATATTACATCATATAGGGTCAAAAACCTATGTAAATGAATTAAAAATAAAAACCACAACATGTCACTTCAAGATCCCGCCAAAAACTTCAACGTAAGGATTACCACAATGCGTCACAAAGCCTGTCACTGGATAAGCATCCTTGTACTTGAACGAGAAAATAATATTATTATAACATCAATGACTTAATATTATTCAATACAATGGTAAAATACGTAGTTTTACCCATGATTAAAATAATTTTATAAGGAAGGAAAACATAATTAATCACCTCAACAGCATAAATACGTAAGTTAAAATCGCTTTGTTCTGACTCACAGACCTTATACTTCAAAGATGGAGAAAGGAATCTATTAAAAGAATTATGTTTGATCATAAACGCATACTAGCGTCATATATTCCTAAGTAACTTTCTGTTCTATTTTCTATTTACATATAATGTAGTGTAGTAACACCATAGTTGAGGCTAGCTTCAGTATTAGTAGTTTTGATTTCCAAATATGACGAAAGAAAAGATGTTCGTAAAAACTTTGACAGACCAAATTTAGGTTACTCAATTCGAATGTAATTTTTTTTTAATTAATATTCAGCCATATCTTCTTTGTTTATGAACTAATTTAGATGATTCTGTTTTGTTTGTTGGATAGGGGATACATAGAGTTACATTCATACATACGTAGGAATAGAGATAGGTGTCCCATTTTAATTTTATTGGCATTGGACCTTCAACTTCGAAAATAACTCTTCCAAAATTATTGAAGCTGGTTTTCTTTTTTGTTAAAAATTCTTTTGTATATTTTTGTTGTTTGTATATTTATCAATATGTTTTAGTTCATCTACTACAAACTCTAGCTCTACCTAATCTTATGTTTGGGTTGGAATCAAATGACTGTATGAGACTATGGGATATTGAACTGGTATAGCATTGATGATCAATATTCATCTATTTTGAGCTTGAAAACATCGATATTACATTTCCTAAAACATCGAACATCGATGTTTCAACATTTTTCCATCAACGCTAGACCTAGACCCCGAAACAAATTATTTAATATTTTTCGAATAAAATGTACTTTTCGCTGCGGGTGTTGTTACGCCGTATTGGGATAAGGTCTGTTAATGAGTAATTGCCTTTATTAGCAGTTTCAATGAATCCACTTTCCAAAACCAGTTTAAGCAAAAGTCAAAAATACTGGTTGGAAAAAAACTAGGAATACGAAAAATAACAAATAAACTTTGTCTAAAGGATTATTTAGCCATGTTTTGGAAACAATAATACAATCTATCTCAAACTATATTTATTAAATTTAGGCTCTAATGACGTGTTAAAACGCTATCACCGATTTGGAAACATCCCAGTCATCGAAAAGAGCCGGAAAGAAACTCGGTCCACAATTATTTTTTTAACCATACGAGTGTTGTTTATAGTTTGCTCATTATAATAATTTTTAGTATATGTACAAAGAGGGAGTTACTTCAAGACATCCCTATCATGTAAATAACTCAGAACAAATGAGAGTAATTATTATCTTTATTGAAATGAGAGTGCAATAGTTGAAAGTTTATTGGTACTGGCGCCGACGAGGGTATAACTTGTTACAACTTTATTAACACGGTGATGCTATCCAATAAAAAACACATGTAAGTGGCATGATGAATACATACTGTCTAGTATCAAAACTAATTTGTTTGTTTAAAAATTTAAATTGTGACAGTGTCGCTGATGTAGTGATTTTCTCTTTTCTTCTTTAATTTAAGAGCTCAGCTTTTGTCGGTGGATCAGTTACCACTGTTCCCTATCCTCTGCCATTCTTTTTACCGCTTGATATGACAAGAGTCCCACTTTATCCTTCACTTGTTGGAAAAATTTCGTCTAGGTCTTCATCGTCCTCGTTTCCCTTCCATTTTTCCTTTTGAAATTGTTTAAAGAACTTGTCGTTCCGTATCGTGTGTCCAATCATCTTTCCTCTTCTTTTATCTATGTTTCTCAACAATTTCCTTTCCTCGTCAACCATTCTTAACACTTCCTCATTTGTAATCATTTCTGTCCTCCTCCAACACTACATCTCAAATGCAGCCAACCTTTTTCTGCCCCCTTTTCTTTGCATACTTTTTGTTATCGCCTCATAGCAACTTAAAACACTACAGTAGTAATTGAAGTCTGAATAATAGTTATTTAATATTAACTACACCTGGTCGAATTTTTTTCTGAATAGTTGCACTACAAATTTGTCACTGATGGTAAGCACAACGGAAACAAGAGTAACTTTTTCTGTTTTGTAACACGCTTTTTTCCGTGATAAGCACAGTATATCCATAACAAGTTAATAGGGTGATAGGTAGCCACCGTAAAAAAAAAAATTAGTTAGTACATTGTAACAACACTGAAACATCATTTGTTCTTTTTGTCAATTCGAGTGTAAAATGTGGTTGGCGGCCTTGCCGGGCTGTGATTGGCTCCCGCGCACGCGTCCACGCCACCGCGCCGCTCTTCGATTGGTGCGAAGACCGTGGAACAAGATCAATTAAAAGAAAAAAATATATTAAGACATTCATGTCCGGCGGCGGCTTGACGTGCTCCGACCTACTCCTTATAAAAAATATATTACTCTAATTAGTTGTGTGGTGAAAATCTCTTGTGGACATCTATGCGATTGTGACAATAGAAACCCTGTGGATTAATTCTCGTACCGAGGTCCCTAGTCGGATCCGACACCTCACCAAGCGGTAGAACGCGCTTCAACAACACGAGCGTGGGGCCATCATCGCCAAGTGCAGGTACGTCGCCACATATTCCTCGATACATAGGGCATTATCTCATTCCCGCCTGGCTATCTACCACACTCAAGTTGAAAATCTGTTGCCATTCACCAAGCACTTATAAATGTTGTGTGTGTGTGTGTGTGTATTCCAAAACTAGTTCCCCACTAGGTAACATCAGGTGAAATTATGGCCAATCAAAAATATCCAAAACCAACTGCGACCATCGAGCGATCGGCATTCCATCGGTGGTCGTCGCTGTCATGCCAACCTACCTGTCTTCAATAAAAACTTATACAACCAAAATATTTTTTATAATGTAGCAAATAATATGCAAACCGAGGAGATCCTAGGTTTTTTGTGTGCGATAATAAAACAAGTCAGTAAATTTAGAGAAAATACTTATATGAATATTGTTACGACCTAATACAACCCGATTAAAAAGATAGAAAAATCCTGTTCCCGAAATATCTCGAAGCAACTACAATCTTCTCAGGACTTCGAAATAATGTTCGTGTCGTAAAAAACCGCGGCGCATGTTTGTGTAAACATCGCAGTTTACACACACATGTATAAGGCTTGTCGCCTCAATTACGTCTTCGAGTAGGCATTGAAAGTAAACATCAAGAAAAGTCGCGACTCCTCACGATGTTTCTGCGGTCGTTTAGTGTAGGTATATAAAGCGACACAGACGCGGCGCCGAGCAGTTCAGTTCAGTTTTGAATTATAAAGCGGTAACAACGAGCGATAAAAGGAAGCGAAACCGCATTGAAATAAATAACTGTGTTGTGAGTTCGTGTAATTTGTAACTGTGTGGAATTCGAATAAAACTTCTTCACGTCAATCAACGGCATTTTTAATACCCACGGTTGTAATAATATATATAAAATAATTAAATAGGGAACATAAAAAACTGACTAAAAATATAGTTTTCTATTTTGCTTTTTATTTGATTGCCAGACGTAGTATATAGCCTATGTCACTCTCACAAATAAGGCGAATCTAACGACACCTCATACGATAAAATCCATCCAGCCGTTTAGACTAAAGAGCGTGCCAAAGAAATTGACCTATACATACGTTTACGCTCGAAAAACATAAGCCTCCTTTTAACAGTCACGTCGGATAAAGTGAATGAAAGGACTGACTGACCGAGATATCAAAGCACAGCCCAAACCAAAGAGTACTTTTGTATATTGGCCAAAACTACAGAGCCTAGGACCGTCAAAATATGTATGCTAGTTCCTTTTACACTATAGGTGAACAAACAAACAGAATTTTTGAAAAAGCGAAAAGGGGAATGAAAGTTTCTATGAAAATCCGTCATTTTTTAAGATAGATATATAAAAATTGGTATTGTGCTAGTATCACACTATAATTCAACAGTGTTGGTTAATCCGACTAAAATATAGAACTATAAATAATGTCATACAATTTTATTAAATTGAACAACAATAAATTGACAAATAGGTAGTTATATTATCCCTAAGTTTTATAGACTGCTAGGAACGTGTCAATATAATATTATATTATTATTATAAAAGTTAATAAAGTGAATATAGAGTTATCCCTAAACTGTTGACCCCAATGTGATGGCAGTTTGGGATAACTTTATAAAAATATTATAAAATTATATTTGCATGTTCCTAGTCTTCTTCGTCTTCTTCTTGTTTTGGTATCGCAAAAAGCATTTGCCAGTGTCATTGTTTTTAAGTAGGGGTGTTCTGACAAGACGGTGGCTCCTTTGTCAGAACTATCTAGGAAGTTTTGTGACATCTCAAAATGCATGATTTCCACTTTATGATTATAATAATCCAATTCACATATGCACAACAACGAAACTACATAGCGGAAAATGCCGCCAATATTACTTAATATAGGGTAAAAAAACTTAATTTAATGAATTAAACATATAAGCACAACATGTCATTTAAAGATCCCGCCAAAAAATCATGATAGGTACTGCAAAAAACCTAAAGTCAATTCCTATGACATATTATATTCTTTTCCATTCGCGCGAAAAAAGTATACGTAATTTAAAAGGTCGATAAATATAAAAAAGTTCATGTTGAATAGACTTCCTACAGACTATTTTCATTGCAATTAAATGTTATATTTCTACTAATTAATGCAAACAAAGTCGCGGGCGGTTGCCATATTACATACATTCATGCAATAATTGACCTTTACATTATTGAATCAGTACCTACCAAAGTTAAGGTACAGCTAAGCGTACACGCGAAAACATGTTTCGACTGCTCATTTTACTTTCAAAACTATAAAAGGAATATTTACACTCACCTTGAAATGCGTATTTATAAAGCACTCATTATCACCACACGGATAGGTCAATGGTTCGTTTACAGCACATAATATCATTCATAACACTTGAAAGTAAAATGTTGCAGTTTTCGACGCATCTAAAACGAGACGCGCGCGCTCCCCTCGGCTCTACCGGCGTCTTTGGCAAATGCCTTCCCGAATTTCAGAATCCAAAACTGGGACTGTATTTACACACATATTTTCTCTAAGATTATACTGAAGTGGGTAACAACAAATCCGGCAGCGAAATTGATCGCTAGTGAGGAAACGTCCGTCAAGAATTATTAGAACTAATTAATAACAAATTTAATTAGTTACGGTTAGGGCATAGGTTGTCTTCAATGATTTAATAAACGTACTAAATGGTGTATAATTCATGATTTTCATCTAAGTATAGTGAAGTAAACGCTTTCTCAACAAGCGTCGTCGCATCGCACACGACTGTCGTCCCCAAACCGAAGATTGTATAACTTGATGTGTAATACCTATTTATTAGATTTAAATAATAATAATAACTAGCAATCGCACTAAGCTCGAAATTCGACCAGCAACTTTTTGATTATGGACTATTTTCTGTTTGACATTTGCAGTATTCATGAACCTAAACAATGAGTATTATCTATATTACTTTTCGTTGAGTGACAATGTCAATATTTTGGGGAGTCTAAGTTCAATGGTACTGGTCTGGTTAGAATTTGCAGTATTAATTTATTTTAACTAATATATTAGTAACTGATATTATAGAAAAATTTTAGCTTTCTGCAATTTTTCTCCATATAAATTTTAACCATGCCAAATCTCACAGTCTTCCGTGCACGCAATACGCTTAAAAAGTGGTAGAAATCTTTTGCTTCACGTATTAACATATAAATTATGACGCTACTATTTTAAGTTTTATGCTTTTAAAATATTAGAACAAAAACAAATAATAACACAAAGTCGAATGCATAACTATTAAGTTAATACTAATGCAAAGATTATAATTACATAGCCACCTGTGATATTATCAGAACCGTAACTAATAAATAACATTTATCTTTTACAACGATCGATAATTATGTTTTCGTCATGTAGCTGGTAAACGTTAAAACCTATTTTTCCCTATCATGCACTTTATATTGATTCACAATTCGCTTTATTACTCTGTAACGTGAATTGATTTATTTATAATATCGATATAACCTTCAAATGAAATATCGTTTTAAATTACTAGGTACTGGTATAAAGTAAATATATAGAGGTTTGTATCAAAAGGATTGTTTGAGACTATTATAACTTTTCCCATACGAAATTATTAGTGGTAGGGTTGTTTTGCCCGACTGCCCAAAAGCTCGTCATTGTAATTCGCATTTGCGAGTCGTGTTTCCGAATCATAACATCATAACATACCATCACGCCTGTATTCCCCGAAGGGTTGGACAGAGGTGTACGTCAGTACACCCACAGTTCGCCGAGTATGTTTTTAGGTCCCGTGTAATAGGGGGCGAGTTTATTGCCATTGATAGGGCACAAAACCAAATTCCGAGCTGCTACTGAGAATTTTATAGAAAACCCCAATAACTTTGTTCGACTTAGGAATCGAAACTAGGACCTCGAGCATAGCAGTCGCGCTTACGACCACTAGGCTAATGAGGCAATGTATATCTAGTTTCTCTTTACGCAGGTCAGTATAATAACGGCGACCGGAGATGTATTGTCGATCTCTCCGTGTGGTAGCCACTGTTTACAGATATTACTGTATATAGTAAACACTGCTCACCATACTCAGATACAGTACCACCAGTTTGCCGTATAATGTGCTTGAATTACTATATTGCTGTATAAATAAAAACAAACTTAAGTCTCCTTACAACGAATACATAATTTAAAGAAATCCAAAGAATAGTAAACTGGGGGTTTTTGGCGGGATCTTGAAGTGACATGTTATGGTTTTTATTTTTAATTCATTTACTTAGGTTTTTGACCCTGTATTATGTAATATTGGTGGTGATTTGCGTGATATAGTTTGGTTTTTGTGCTTAATTGAAGTGGATTATAAATATAAGCTGAAAGCATTAATTTTGAGGTACCACAAAATAAACAAGGGAGCCACCATCTTGTTATGATACTGAATCGTCATATCACATGACACTATAATTCACTCGATAATGGCAGTAATGGTCTTCATTAAAGAGGACCGGTTGCCAAGTTAGGACGAAGAAGAAGAGTAGTAACCTCTTTGGAAATTAAATAAATTCTCTCTACTTGGAGAAGGCCAAATAGTGAAATACTTCCACCCTAGAGAAAATCGCAGCAAAGTAACCTTGTGTTCTGTTCCTGCGGTAAGTACAGTTTGCAAAACGCCTTGGGAAAGGAGGTTTAAGGTATGCAACGCGCTAGTGATCCCTCCGGTGCGGTGTCACAAGCGTCCATAGGAACGTGTGTACGTTTGCTAAAATATTGCAATAAATCCGTGGTGAAATTAAGGGACAACAGTTTACGGATACGATAACCCACATTCCAAGCTAAATCTGTCTCACATTCTGAACATACTGTAGCAGTAATAAAATAACTAACTGTTAAATAGAAGTACATTTCCAGGTTTATTATAAATAGGGCAACCGCGGCAAGGTTATTTAAATTCAAATAGAGATGTACATACATAGTAGACATAGGAAACGTTTATACCTAAATATGTCGTGTCTTTGGCGACGCAACAAGAATTTACATTTAAGAAATAAGCTTTCAAAAGGTAGGCAGTTCTACTGTATTTTCTTAAACATAAACATTTAATATGATTCAGTAGAAAAATTATAAACAAATATTGTATGCAAAACTTTTTAAAACTTTCAGCAGAAATTATGATTCGAATAAAACATATAAGTGATTTCAGAATTTCGTCGTATCTATCTATACAATGAAAATAAAATTGAAGTGTCTGTTTGTAATGTCAAAATAACCAATTTGTACTAAATTCATATGAAAGTATATACGATACTTATAACACCAAGTTTTGAAATTTTTGTCTGTCTGTCTGTTTGTTCTGGGTAACCTCCGAAACGGTTGGACCGATTTTAACTGGACTTTATAAGGAGTCATTTAGACTACTTTTGTTATAGAAAAAGAATTAGGGCTCCGCGCAAATTAAAAAAAAAAATGTCATGGTGAATCAATTAGGGCGCTTAAATAGCTTACTCGGAGTAAACTATAAGAGATATATCAAACTATTATACTACCCTATTTTTAGACATTACAAAAAAGTCAGTCTAATTTCTAAAGATCACCCAAAATAAGCATTTAACCGGGAGCGGGAGTAGCATGATTCACGGGTATGCCCGATCGACGGCATTCTGTAGTAGCAAAGCATTACACATTAAGATTCTGCCCATTTCTTTAAAAATAGCAAAGACGTTTTACTTCAACTGCTCGTAATGGTTACAAGCACATTTATTTGTTACTTATTATTTTTATTTTATTTAAAATACATAGTATACTTTATTATAAAACAAAGTTCCCAGCGGCGTCTGTCTGTCTGTCTGAACGCGATAAACTCAAAAACTACCGAACGGATTTTCATACAGTTTTCATCAATGGACGGGGTGATTCATCAGCAAGGTTTACGTTATAATCCATTAAAGGTTTTGTGTAAGTAGACTGAAGTATGACGATGATTCTTGAATATGTCAGAAAAAAGGTGCCGCGGCGTAAACCAATAGAGATATATATTATACTCTGTTACCCGTGCGAATCCAGGGCGGATTGCTAGTTGTTAATAAAATAATTATTAATATTGAACTATACATATATACATAGAAAGCAATTTGACTTTAGATTTTACTAAACGTTATTTCCGCCGAAAAAACCTAAGTTACAATTAGGTCGCACCGAAAGAAATTTCACTTCATAAGAATCAAACTATACAATGTATAGACGGAGCATCACACAATATACCAAACATTCCATCTCTTCCTTCCTCACTTTCACCGTATGAGCTATTAATTTTCATAACAGTAAGTGGTAACCCTAAATACTATTAAACGGCTATTTTAAATCGGTCACGTGGCGTCTTACGATGTAGTAAACTCAGCTTTATCGTGTAAGTGATGATATTAGCTGTCTAGTCTATACAAGCGTGAACGGCCGCGGCCGGGCGTCAAGGCGCCGTCGAAGAACGCCAACCGGCGCCTACACCACGTATTATGTAACCAATTAATTCCATGCACATACGTTTTTTTTTGTTAGTTTAAACATTTTAACTGCTATTGTGATTTAATGTTGATTTAATAGTATAATAAAGTGCCGTTTGATTTCTGCGAATTTCGTATAATGGGGCTTATGTATTAAAATTAACTCCGAGTTACCTGTAAATGTGTTCTTTTATTTTATTTCGATTGTTAGGTAATGCAAATTGAAAACTATAAATTATTTTTTTATATTATATAGGTATCCTTTTTTTCTTGATTAATACGTGGAATTGCAGTGTTCAATTTAAATATACCTATTTATATTATCTATAATATTATTACAAAGCTCAAGACATTGTTCGTTTATTTGTTTGAACGCACACACTAATCTCTAGAAATACTCAAAAGTCAAATTTCAAAAAAAAAATCCTTGTAAAGCCTACATATTGAGGAAGGTTATAGTCTATATAACATAACGCTAAGATGTTAAAGAGCGGAGCAGTAACCAATAACCATGCAATAAGTAATGATGGCTCAGTGGTGGCGTGTACGGACAACACGTCGATCGACGTGAATTCGAATCCCTGCAATTAGCCTGAGCATTTGGTGAAAGAAAACATTACTGTAACTTCCAGATTTACCTACCACAACCTCACAATGTATACGACCGCTCAGTAGCATGGTCGGTTTGACATTGTCGTAGGCGCTTGAGACGAAGACACTACCCCGTAAAGTCAATACACTACTATCGCGATGAATCCATAGCATGGTGTTTGGTATTTTCTAATGCCCGCCTGGCGAGCTACCTGCCTATAGGTGTGTTCCGGCAGCTGTACTTGAGAGCTATTTTACCAGATCACTTAACTTTTGGTGATATTGTAACCTTCAAGCTATTCCCTATAAACGATAGAAAAAATCCAGCAAGATATAGGCAATTCCGGAAAGTGGGAACAACGGTCATAGGCTACACTGGTGTATTTTTTTGTTTATTTCACAAATCTAGTTACTGTTATAAGTTCTATCATCGCAACCCTTAAATAATAAACTAGAATTTGAAAATTGGAACCTACTAGATGTGAAACTAACATGCGCTATAAGCGAGAGTTATAAAAATTAAACTTTAAAGTACAAACCATGTAACAAACTACTTAAAGTATTTATAAAAATAATATAAAGTACCTACATTCAGAATATACATTTTTTAAATTGAGGCAACATTACAACCTCACTAGAGAGTTAGTCGTATAAGCTTAACACGGGTGAAACCGTGGAGCACATCTTGTTTAAAATGGAATGCAACAAAGTTTTAATGCATCAAAAATAAATCATTTTTTTTTTTATAGCAAGCAAGATTCATTGTGTTGATGGACTCGGATATTCCCATATGAACCCTGAAGGCAATTACAATTTTTTTTATCACACGATTACATTATTACTAATTATTTTGTTTTTTATTTATTTGTCATTAGCCTATTGGCGTAGTCATTAAAACATTTTTATCAACAATAAATTACTTTTTTATTGTTGAGATACGTCGCTTCGACTTATCTCTTTTCAAGTTGCATCAAACAACAGTTTTACTTAATTTCCCACAAAAACGTTTTTTTTTTTCGATATAGTATTATACCATAGACGAATTCTCTAGGTTCGCACTTGACCTACCTACCAAAAACCTAACCTTTTATTCATGAAAAATAATTTAGGTATTATAATATTATTGTTCTTGAAGTATTTTTTGAAACGAAGTTCCTTAATTACTTAATAGAAGTTAATTGCACTTCGGGCGGTGCCGCTCAGGGTGGTCTCGCGAAATAGGCGCGCGTTCAGTAAACAGTTATTTTGTATGGTACATATAAATTAATTTTACATCGCTGTGTTCCTTATGAAATGAAATAACTGATGTATCAAGAATGTAATGTTTTATATTATTTATTACTAACTTCGTTCCTGACTGAGTTCCCCATTCGCACAACCTTTATATTAATTATTTCGATTATAAGTAACGTATGGATACTTTTATTCCCTAGGTATTCGCTTACCGTTAGTTACATGTCTGCTGTATACAGAAATTTTGTACATGCAAATTTTATATGCCAAGAAAACGCAATTTTAACCAAATACTTTATCGGTTAGTTAATCAGAAACGCGTCGATGTGCCGAGTGGAACGGTCGTTCGCACGGTACTCTCTCTATTTCTGCCCTGACCGCAAAACATCATCTTCGGTTCGCGTCGCAACGTCGCACCAGGACCACGCCATAAGGGACCAAGAATTTACTTGAAAAGACTAGCTATGCCCTACGGTTTCACCCGTATTGAATATAGCTTACCAACTCTACAACGCGCACCCACTAACGTGTAGTCCCGTTTATTCTATCGTTGTTGCTGGTCCGGTCTTTAGGATCGTAGCGTAAAGCTTTTTAAGATCGTTATCGGTTTAGCTTTGCGGCCACAATCTCACCTGATCTTAAGTAACGATGTGGTCCAAGATGTTAGCAGGCTAAGCCTAGTGAAAGACTGGCTCTAAAGTGCAGCTGCCGGAACACACTTGTTGGAGTTTGGCGACTGGTTTTCAATTTGAGGATGGTAGATAGCCAGGCGGGCATTATAAAAGGCCTTACCACCATGCTATGGTTTCATCACGATGTTTTCCTTCACTGAAAGCACAGGTTCATTGCAGAGATTTGAATCATAGCCTATATAGCCTATAACATTGTTCAAATCTGACTGTTAGTTCCAGAGGTTAGCGCGTTCGAACAAAAAATCCTTTAAGCTTTTTAATATCACTAGCAAACACGACCACGCGTTGCTGTGCCGTTTTGGAGTCCATAAGGAACATTAATCCGATAGCTACCAAACTCAACAGGATCACCCACTGGGCTAATATGAAGATTGTCTGAAATTTCATTAAAATCGCTCCAGTCGATTTGGAGTCCATAGGAATCATACATACAATTTTTAAACTTAAGAAGAAGATAGTATAGGCGATATATATATATATGTATGTATATTTAAATACCTACTTTAATATAGTTTTAGAGCATTTTTGACTTTGTAGTGATGGCTCAATGGTAAATGCTTGGATACAGCATCAATCGATATTAGTTCAAATCCTGCAATGTTCCGGAGCTTTCGGTGACATCATACACTGTCAATAAACCATAGGTTTCAATCAAATCAAATCAAAATATACTTTATTCAATTTAGGTCCCAAGAAGGTACTTATGAATGTCAAAACACTACCACCTGTTCGGAAAACATCCCAGCCATCGATAAAAACCGACAAGAAACTCGATCGGATTTATCAATATCATATCATCTTTTTTTATTGTTTGGAATGTTTTGTTTGTTTTAATTTAATATATAGTACCTACCTATAGATCGGTAATAGGTTAAATAAGACGAGACCAAAACGGAATACACTAGTGTGCACTGTAGGTACATAACATTGTTTTGTTGATTTTTTTGTTATGCAAGATACATCCAGTTACAGTTCACCAAATACAATCAAATACGTTTATTAAACATTACATTACAATTTAAAACCTTAGATTTTGCAAAAATAAGCGGAATTTATTTTCATAACAATTTACATAGGCCGATACAGGCCGACAGCACAAACAAAAATGGTCTTGTATACCTGTCGCGTTCGTGACGTGGTATTAGATGAGGCTGGCCTTTGTAACATTAAGAAGACGAGAAAAATTTGGCACAATACTTCCTTAGCTTAGGTCCTTAGTTATCTTAAAGGTGCCGCGAAGGTTTAATCTTCCTCTGAGTCTGAGACACATTGGCTCATCGTGCCTATGCCCTATGCAACGTACAATCCAAAAACGGCGACGGCCACTGAGAAGTCGGCAATTCATCAATTCATCGACGGTCGACTGGCAGATCCTGAAACACAACAAACCAAAACAGAGTCACTCTGTCGGTTTTATCACGATTACCGTGCCACTAAGGCGGGTGTTACACTTGGTGTAAGGTGATGGACACAATTTTTATATCCTACCACCCAGCAAAACAGTGAAATTTATGAATGTGCTTGAATACGTGAAATAGAATTTATTTTTAGAGTTTACTCCCTGAGACTTAATTTTCATATATAGTCCGTGGTAAGTAAATTAGATTGGGAGCAAAATCAAGTGTTAACAAAATGTGAAGTCCATGTTCTCGCATCTTATAATGCATAGTATATGCGTATACTCAACTTAATTGTATACGGAATTAATAATATATGTATGTATTATATTAATAATTTAACTTTGTATATTGTATATATTTAAATGTTAAATAATAAACTTCAGTCGCGTGTCAGAGCTGTCACGCATCATTTTTTTTTTAATATGTATTAAAATACATTACCGTTTATAATTTCTTATTGGTGCTCTATGGCATAGCAGCGTGCATATTGAATACGTCTGAGGGAACCGCATAAAATGTATTGCGGTACGCAAAGTGACGTACATTCCCGCATACAACACAATAAGCGCATTTCACTGCCTTCACGTAGCTTGGCTGTAAACGTGTGCAAAACACTGTACTAAAGAGTAATGACATATCACATCATATTACAGGAAATGTAACATTAAACTATGATGTCACATGTTATGTTCCATTACACGTCACAATCCGTCTCAGTTATTGTTCCACTGTGTTTATAAATAAAAAATAAAGATATTTAGTCATAATTTTCCTTTTTTTTGAGTGTTTAAATTTGCTTCCACAATGGAAGGCAATTCAAAAATCTGATGTTAACAAAAGTGTACAGTTTTGCATTGAAGCTGGGATATCTATCATCAATAAACAAAATTTATTTATACCACTCTATAGTTAAAGGATCAAAGAGTTCTTGAGGTAGTGTGAGGGCTGTGACATATCGTAAGCAGGGGAAGAGACGCGCCGCCCGCCATTTTGAAGTCGTTCCGCCGCGTCACATAATTTTTACAGCTAAAAAATTATATGTAAAATGTAACGTTATAGTTTTAATCGATAGCTCTCATCAAGATTAATCGAATTCATATACAAAATTTTAGTATGGAATAGTCATGATGAATATATATGGTGTTAAAGTAAAAATTTAGACAACTTAACACAATGTCGGCCTTTACTCGTCAAAAACGAAATTAAAATATGGAAATCGTATATATACGGTTGGGAAGGGCTTCTCTATAATACATTTCATCTCAGACCCATAAAACAACATAATTTATATAGGTACGATAGAGTGAAGCGTGTTTGGCGTTGGCGTTGTTGTGTACCTTCGAAATATGCAATGCCAATAAACAAAAAACATGCCAATCGTCAAAAAATTAAAATGGGATAAACATTTGAGGTATATACATTTCATCAGAAAAAAAACATAATTAAATGGTACATAAAAAACGTTATTGCTGCGACCTTCAAAAATCCAATCCAATAAAATTAAAATGATAACCTTTGCTTCCTTTCCAAAGAAAAAAGATCCAGTCGAATGATTCATAAAAAAAAAGTTATTGCCGAACAGCCATAAAAAAATACAATCGAATTGTATCTCCTTTTTAGTATTAAAAGCATCATGCAACGTTTCACCGACACAGCCACAAGCCGACTTTTGTTATTTTGTATGGATTAACGTTTGGCCATAATCTCATAAGACGTTAAGAGATAAAGTGTCCCAAGATGGTAAGCACGCTAATTGGGGACTGGCGTTCAAGTGCAGGCGCCGAAATACACCTATAGGTGTTAGGCACGGTTGTAGACCATTTTGTAATGCCCGCCTTATTGGTTACCATCCTCAAATTGAAATTCTGTCTCCAAGCACCAGATTTTCTTGATTCATAGCTAAGACCATTCTGGATCAAGTCACCTTTTAAACAAAACAAAAACTAGATCAAAATCAGTTCATCCATTTGCGAGCTACGATGAATACTATTTATATGATATAACTTATTAACATGTATAAACAAAATCTTGACATAGTGTTGCAGCTCAGCTGATATCTTTCCAACTCCTCACAACTTTATAGCAGAGGTATTGTGTTTGGGCTCAGTGGAATGGTCTCAATGAATAAGCAGTATGTATCTGGGGTTTTGTATATTTCAAAAATTTACCTTGTTAGAACTTTAATGAAATATTTACAACGAACATACCAATAAATAATTTATTATGTGTGGGTACATGAAACATGCTGCCAGGCAAGTGACGCCGGTGGCAAATATTAACACAGTTGTAAATCATTTCGCAAGATTTTAAAAACAATGGTTAAGAGATGACAAAAATATTCCAGGAGGCGGTTTACAGGAATAATAAAGAGGTCGCTTGGTAATGGATGTGTCTGATAATTTGCAATCCGTCACCTACGCACCATAAGTTATTTGTTATGTTAAACAAAATTATAAGGCTGATTTTGAAAAGGCCATATCATGTTACGTAGCAGTTAACATATTTATTTTGGAATTATTATAGCTTAAAGGGCAATATAATAGACAATAAAACTATTTTACTGATAAAAATATACATAACTAGCAGTGCACCGCGGTTTCACCTGTGTTAATTTTATACGACAAACACCACAACGCCAACGCACCCGTGTAGCCTATGGCTATCGTAATTGTTGTTCCCGCAAGTACAAATTATTTAATTTTTCATTATATCCTAAACTACGTGTCCAAATAACATCCTATGAAGAGTAAAATTTAACTTCATAAAATTGTTTTCATGATGAAGTTCGTAAGGACCACACCATGTCTAAAAATAAAGCTCATAAATCAGTTTTTAATTTTTTACAATTGTTTGTCACAAAATAGCTTGCCATGGTTTGTGTATAAGAGATAGCCTTACGCTATCCCAGACTTTTTTTAGATATACTAAGGACTAATATTTTTTTTAAATATTGTATTTACTTATCATTCATTAACTATTACGGCAGTGCAGGCGGATAAAGGATCGGGAACACTTCCACTTCCGACTTACTAAACAAAAATATATATTTAAGGCTTGCAAAGAGTTTTAGCCTAATGTTAGATAGCCTATACTATTCCTCTTGAATCTGGCTATCATATACAAAAATAATTATTCGAATCCAATTGGTTGTTCCAGAGTTCAGCGTGTTTAAACAAACAAACAAAGAAAAAACTCTTCCGCTTTATTATATTATAATAAATACTAATTATTATATTATAATAATATAGTATAGAAGTATAGATATGTATTTACATACATGAATAATAAAAAACTTCATAAAATGTCAATGGATACAGAGTAGGAACATGACTTCTGAAGGTGCAGTTCACCAAATTATTTTTGAATAATGAATGGACGTATTTAATAAGATTTTTAGGGCGTCCATACTGCATAATCTATGCTAAAACGCTTATATTCGCCTAATATCCACCTTTTGTATTCATACCATTCTATATAAAAAACAAGTTAATAATAAGTCCGAATAAGGTTTTTAGGATAAAAAAATTTGAAAATTTTCCCAAAAATTGGGAAATTCTGAAAAAGTGAAATTGCTTTTTTATTTGATTTTTTATGAACACGACAGTATAACTCACGTTTAAAAAGATTAATAATATGCGTTTTTTTTTATTCGTTACAGTTGTGGAAAGTTTTTTGGGAAAAAAATCTGGATAGATGAGTCATTACTTAAATTATTGACTACCAATGCAGAACAATGTCTAGTGGGCTGACTATTTATATAGAACTTAACTGTAATTATTACTTGATTGATTTTACTAGTCTAATGGATGTCTAATTACATCGTTAAAGCTGAGACGCCCAAGCCAACCTCACCTGTACTTGTTCACCCGGCTGTGCAGTAAACGAGGAAATGGCGATACCGGGGTGGTAGGACTGTTCTACCTGACTGTGTCGTGACCACCATCCATGTGGCGTAAAATCCGTCATAGTGATTCGCTTTTGCGTGTCACGGTCCGAGATCAACCTGTGCATATGCAGTTAAATTATTTCAATATGACAGCTGCGACCGTCGGTGGACGACGATCTCTCAATTGTCGCCGTTGTCCTAGGGGATAGTAGCGTCAATTTGCCGTGCTACTTACTATAAAAAAAGAACTTTACTTTTTTGTATTGATCTTTGTGCATTTTGAAAACCTCATGTGAAAACTATGCTATATATAGTCTGCGAGTATAAAAATTATGCTTTGGAGACAAATGAAACGGCCAGGATTTTTTTAACGCACCTATCAATCGTGTAATCCTGTGTAATTAAAACCATGAGAAAATCCCAAATGCACATACAGACTTATTTGTTTTTTTTTTTTTTTTTTAACTATATTTTAGGACAAAGTTTCACACTCGGCCATTTCATTCCATACTAAGCAAAGCTTGTATTGTGGTAACTAAACAGCCGATATACAGGCATATATAGATATTTAACACGCAGACACACAACTAATAAAAACAACTGATAAAAGTCAGTCATATGCGGAGAACCAACCCACGACCTCTCGGCTCATTAGTAGGGATTACTACCCACTGCGCCACGAAGCCTGTAGATCCTATCGACTTATTGTTAACAATTAAAGTAGTAATTGCACTGAATAAATAGTAAACAAGTACGACGCCATTTTTATGTTTATTTGACGTTCCATAAAATAGATTCGTCGATATGCTGATTATATCTTAATAACATAAATTCATTTGAGGAAAGAATTCAAACATCACGCGAACTAACATTCAGACAAAAGCTTGTTATAATATAAATTGTAAATAATCTACAATGACAATGTACACACGGCCTAATAGAGTTGGGGCGATGCAATTACAACTTGTAAAATTATGGAGTCGTTTACTCGCTTTGTACTATACTCATCGGAATATCAACAATGAGCTCATACGTTGTGAGGTTTAGTGACGAGCCTAGTCGGCTATTTTTCTTACTCGAGTATTTTCGTAATTATGAAAAAGAATATTATTTAATCCTCGAGAACTAATCCAAGTACATTATTACACATATTAACATACACAAATATACAGGTACCTACTAGCAGTGCTAAATGGGGCAACCTCTTCGAGATCATTAGCTAGAATAAACGTTCTTCAGGGTTCGATTTTAGGACCAATTTTATTTCTCGTTTAAACAAATAACCCTATCTGTAGTGGTTGAAAGCAGTACTGACATGGTTTTAATTGCAGACGACACTTTACTTATATTCACAATGAAAATAATAGATTGAGAGGCTACGCAAATAAATAATACTTTAATTAACATTTCAGAATAATTTGCTCTTAATAATTTACTGCTAAATGCAAACAAAATCAAATGTATGATATTTGCCTTACCCAATGTTCGGCGTGTTGATAGTAGAATCTATATAGAAGGGAATTTAGTATGCTTAGTTGATAACACTGTCTTCTTGGGTATAGTGCTCGATTCAAAATTACAATGGGGTCCGTACAATATAACTTTGGCGGGAAGATTAAGATCTGCTGCATACACAGTACGCAAGATTCGCCTGTTAATAGATTTCGCTACTGCTAGGTTATAGTCTACTTCGCTTACTTCCATAGCTTAATGCCTTAAGGTATTTTACAGTGGAGTTCAGCACCTGAGGTAATTACCATATTTATATTACAAAAGCGGAAAATTCGAGGAATCTACAATATGATACGTCACAAATCACTAAAGATCAATTTTCAGGAATTTATTACCTTAACGTTATCCTCCCAATATATCCTTGATACCTTAATGTATATTCCTAAAAACTTTCACATGCTAAATTTTGTCAGAGATCAGCACACATTTAATATTAAAAATATACATAAATTACTCGTAGCGTGTTTTAGACTTAATAAGACTAATAAAAGTTGTTAGGTAATATTGTTAGGTTCTCCGAAGCAAATTACGGATTTCCCTGATAATAAGTTCAAGGACCATGTCAAGCAAGTTTTAATGTCAAAAGGTTATTTATAGGGTGGATCATTAATGTGAATGATAGTGATGGCTGGAAGTGACTTCCTCTTTGTGCATCCACTAAATTATTATTAATATGACAATAAACTGTAAATGTTTTTGTTACAGTTGAAAAAATTTCAATAAAAAAACGTAAACCCGATCGAGTTTCTTACCGGGCTCTTCTCGTTGGCTGGGATGTTTTTCGAACCGATAGTAGTATTCTGACGTTCAAGCGAGTATTGTCAGGGGCTAAATTGAATAAAATATTTATTGATTTTATTGTAACGCAGTTACTTATCGTGGGATGAGAGCTAAACTAAAATAACAAAAAGCTAAAATATATCAACACCATTTTAACAAAAACGAAAGCCAACTTCAATGTTTTTGAAGAGTTCCCTGGTGTATCTTCGAAGTTGAAGGTTCAATGCCGATGAAATTTAAATGGGACCAGTAGGTATTCCTTATCAAACAAAAAAACAAACAAATCGATTCATAAACAAAGAAGTTATGGCTGAACATCCATATAAAAAAAATACATTCGAATTGAGTATCTTGCGTGTCTTTGAAGACGGTTAAAAAATCCTAAATCGGCGGGACTCGAACTATCCACTCGTACAGTACATACAACAGTGCGTACTAGTGTTGTCAATATATACTAATATTATAAAGCTGAAGAGTTTGTTTGTTTGATTGAACGCGTTACTCTCAGGAACTACTGGTTCAAATAGAAAAATGTTTTAATGTTGGATAGCGAATTTATCGAGGAAGGCTATAGGCTATATAACATCACGCTAAGACCAATAGGAGCGGAGCATCAATACCAAATATTGCAAAAAAGGGGAAATGTATTCCTTTTGAGAGCTTCCACTGCGTGCGCTGCGTGAATGGTTAAAGTTATGCAACAATCATGTGTGACAAAGTTATGCAACAATCATGTGTGACGAAATTATTTCTCTTAAAAAGTGTTAAAAAAAATCCGGAAAAGCATGCGGCTAACTTTTAAAGTTTACTCAATATAACTTTTTTTATGGTAATAAAATTTGTTCTAAAATAATGAATTATTTGCGAAGGTGTTTTTATATACATGGTATTAATCCTGAACAAAATTGAACAAAATTACCCTTTACAGTAATTGGTTTAAATGAATATCTTAGGAGATAACTCGGCAGAAAAATAATGATTAAGTATCGCGAGCGCATTTTTATTATACAGAATAATGTGGGAGGCGGGCATTACCTATAACACAGTGCCTACGACACACTCTCTTTAACCCTTTCTCTATCTCTCTTATATGACGCAGACGAAGTTGCACGGATCAGCTAGTACATAATATATAGCGAAAGGAACTTCTACTACCGGGAGTCCCACGACACGTTTAGAGTTTTTTTTCACTCGCCTTTAATTTCTTCAAGTCTTGTCGGGCAGCCAACCCGGGTTCAGCCGCCTGCACTATATTAAGTCGATCTAGCTTAGTGTACTCTCTTATCTACACTTTATAATATTGTAACTGCTCTAGTCCTTAGGGTCGTAGCGTGATGTTAGAAAGCCTATAACTTTCCTCAATAAACAGTCTATGCAAAACATTAAAATCTGACTGGTAATTCCAAAATAACACCATCACTAAGAGATACATTTTTTAACAATTTCCAGTGCCACATTACTCGAGTAAGTAGGTATTAATAAATAGTCAACTAACTCGAATATAATCTTGATTTGACAATCTTACCCGGCACATCACTAGCGAAGTGTCACCGGCAAATGACAGCTCATAAACCCATTATCTCGGTACTCGCTTTTATTGACTCGAAACTTCAATGTTAATTACTTAAATATAAAAACATAATCGTAAATATGGAAGCTGTCACATTAGCATAAGTCTCGTCGGAGTAGTTCTGACGTCAAATCGATCCAAATTTGCTTTTAATATTGACATTAATATAGGTACTTTGAAAAGCTGAGTAATAGAGTAAATAAGAATCTATGCCACTTAAGTACATCGAATTTCTCCTGACATAAGTAGGGCGTGAAGTACCCGTATATGACGAATAAAATTATTTAGGTTGCAACGTTGACGACTAAAATGGTAGTACGTCCGGAAACCGATTCGAAGAATGTGGATTCAAATCAATGAATCGGGTTTCGGTGAAGTGTTTCCAATTATTTTTTTTAATTATATAGTGTACTAACTGTGTGTCTACGATTACTAATGTATTATTAATGATTCTTATAGCCTCTCAATTATAGAGTGACTTATGCTTCCCGTCTACAAAATTTTGTTAAATCCTTATTTTACGATTTCTTAAAGTAATATTAACAATAATTGTTATAGCCCATCATTCATGGAATACCTTTTACTTCACGTGTACAAAATTTCATCAAAATCAGTCAAGAATTACCAACGAAAATATATTTATTGGAAATATTTTTTTTACAATTTCTAAAAGTAATAATGAAATTTCTTATACCCTATCTATTTTTCATTCCAAATTTCATAAGAATCGGTCAAGCCATTTTTGAGTTTAAACCGTACACACAAAAAGACAAACAGACAAAAAGATACAAACAAAAAAAAAAAATAATTGGAATATTCGTGATCAGTAACTATCCTTCATATAGTATGTCTATCGCGAAATTTTGGAAAAATATTAAAAGTACAGACAGAACTACATATTTAGTAATATAGATAAATAGGTGCACAGCAAGACGGGGCGCGGCACTCAGGAACAGTATGTTGCTATCCAGTCAATAATGCGGGTCAATAGTAAAGTAGTTTAAAGCAATGATCGATCGATCGGTAGTGAGTTCGAAGCCCTGCAATGAACCTGAGCTTTCGGTAAAGCGACACGATACTCTGACTTATACTAAACTAGGGACCCTACCTTCGCAAGGGTACAATTTACAAAGTGGTGTATTTTATGTTTAAAAAGCCTGATTTCGAGTTTATCGTTTTAATATTCACAGTTCATAACTTCATAACTGCCTCATTAGCCTAGAGGTCCTAAACGCGACTGCTATGTTCGAGGTCCTAGGTTCGATTCTCAGGTCGAGCAAAGTGTTATTGGGATTTTTTAAGAAATTCTCACAGTAACTTGGAGTTTTGCTTCGTATCCGATTAATGGCAATAGGTTCACTTCCTATTACATGTAACCTACAACATACCCTGCGAACTGTGAGTGTACACATCTGCCTAACACTTCGGGGCTAACTTCATAGTTACGAATAGCGTGCTTAGCTCGCATCGCGCAATTTATCATAGGTTTTTTAGGTAGGATTTCTTTGGTCGCGAATAATTTTGTAATTCGTGACATCTTCTACGGCATTGATTTAAATGGAAAACTCTAAAGGACACTCTTAATCTACATTAAATGCTCAACTTAACTAACAAACTTACCTGGGTAAACATTAATAAAGATTAATACTGAATTATTATGTTGAAGATAAAAATGGTTACTGTGAGTCAACCTTAGGAAATGGACATACGCGGACTCTTCTCTAGGCTTTTTGAAGAATTACAATTCTTTATAATTTTATTTGGATGTATATCATTAGATTTCGCCTGCGTAAGGCATGTAAGCGCCCGAAAAATGATTTTTTGACGACTTGATTATACAAATAATTGAGTTTTTATACATAAACTTAATTGGAATATATTTTATAAATAAACCGTCCGTAAAAAAATCTCTAAATGTTAGTGTAAAATACGTTTGTACTGTAAAATTAATAATTATATCTTTTATGAGTTAGTTTAACTAATATTATATGAAGACAAAAGGAACGGCCTTCTACTAGATAAGGCAGAGTGTTTGCTTTTCCTGCATCATAACTTGTCATTGCTAAAGTACCAAGTTTTTTTGGTTGATTGTTTATACTGCCTGATTCATACTAATAAAGACTGATTATTTAATTAAATATACTCGTTTTAATTACATGACTTATCTGACAGTGACTAATGTACACTAATATTGTAAAAAGAAAGAAAGTATTGAGCTCTTTTCGAGTACCTACGTACCTCGGCAGTTAAACCGAGTTATTCTGCCAATAACAAGTACTAAAAAATGCCCGAATATGCTGAGAACCGGCTAAAAAACGAGTACTCGGTGCATCTCTAGTTATAACTATGCGCACGGTGGTCGCTACTCAACCGGATACAGACCCCTAGCACCCCCTTTATTACTGGATATTTACCTGCTGGTTCCGGAACACGGCACGTCTACGCGTGAAAATATGGCGGGTTTTACACTCGGTGTACGGTGGTACTCACCTAGCCTGAAACAATGATTGTCGTGTCCTTCCACCCAGCCAAGCCAGCGAAGTACATCAAAACGAGAATTCAAAAAATGAATCCTAAAAACATATAAACATATCTCTCTATTAAAAAATCTGTAGTTATGTCTGTATAGATAAATACTGATCACGAATATGCCATTAAAGATATGTTTGTCTGTCTGACGTTTGTATGGCCGCTCAAAAACGGCTTGACCGATTCTTGTGAAATTTTGTACACGGGATGATTATGTCATTAGTCAATTGACAGGGTATAAGAAATATCAATATTATTTTTAAAAATCGTAAAAAAAAAAACTATTTTCGTTAATTATTGACCGATTTTGAAGAAATTTTGTACTTGAGAAAAATTCAAAAGTTCATTAAATTCCAACCGATTTTGAAGAAATTTTCTACGCGCGAAGTATAAGTAAATACCTATATAATTAATTGGCTATAAGAATTGTCGATATTACTTCTAGAAATACAAAAAAAAAGAAGTTAAAAAAATGTAATCTTCACCAATTGTCAACCGATTCTGACCAAATTTTGTAGATGGGAAGTATACTTACATCATACCATAATTATTGATTGAGAGGCTATAAGAATCGTTAATAATGCATTAGAAATCGAAAAATATAATAATTTTCAACCCATTTTGATGCAAATTGTACACGGAAAATATATGACACTCGTCATTTGATAGGGCATGCACATCGCTAGCCTATATTAACAAATCTCTAGTCACATTTGTACAATATGTAATATTTTATCCAAATTAAAACAAACATGCCATAAAAAAAAATTGCCTGTCTATTTGTATGTCCTGATTTAAATATAAAACGGCTTGAACGATTCTCGATACGATTTTGTACACGGGATGTTTATGGTATTGGTCAATTTATAAGCTATAAAAATATTCAAAAATTTCCAATCTATACTACTAAATACTTACTGTAATTCAGTAACCAGAGCTCAAAAAGGATTGACCACTAACAGGAGACAAATTAACTTTATAAAAGAAGGTTCAACAGTAAATGCTAAAAGTAAGCCCTTCTCAATCCTAGGTTCTGCACCTGATTGAACTATTTTAGTGGACACATGAAAAACAGTATAAAATCCCAGAGGATGTAGGTGTTTCGTCATCCAGGCCAGACATATTTCTTTATTATCGAGAAATCAAGCGTATAGTACTTGTAGAGCTTAGTGTACCGTGGGAAACTAATATACCTAAAGAACACACAATAACAATGAATAAATATTACGATCTATGTAACCAGTTAACCAAGAACGGCTATGCGGTTAACTTATATGCGGTGGAAGTGGGAGCGAGAGGTATTCCAGCGAAATCTCTCTATAACTTGCTAAAAGACCTCGGCCTGTCGAGAACTGCAGTAAGTTCTATTTTAGAACGGGTATCTAAAGCAGCATTAACAGGCTCTTACCAAATCTGGCTTGGAAGGGAGGGTATCGTGGGCAGTCAATGTGAGCGCTGATGTGCATCATAAGGGGGCCCCTTAAACCTACAACTGGGTTGCAAGTCCCGGGGAAACTCGTATTCCCTCTGTAAGCCACACGAAGGACCCGGCACCCGCACGGTGAATCCATAGAATGCTAAGATGTTTGTCTCACTAATCGATTTTATAAGACCCCGTCCGGACGCTTTTCAAACTAGGATAAATCTGGGGAAGCTCAATTGGATAGCAGCCCTAGTCTTGAAAGATGAAAAAAAATTAAATATTAACGATGGAGATAAATAACTAATAAAAATTGCCAAGTGCATGTCGAGTCACGCGCAATGTAGGGTTCCGTAGTTGCCCGCCACAATATGCTGACTTAGAAGAGGGCTTGAAGTAGTTTTCAAGGTAATTTATACGACATTACTTTTCCAAGTACGATTTATAAGTTGGTCGACTTTTAAGGCTTACTTAGCTCTGATAGCTTTTCTTTTAATATCGTTATATATACTACTGCCGCGGTGAATTTTGTTCATATCCAAAAACAACCATTTAGCTGGTGGAGGGGTACGCTTGGCCTTAAGAAAAGTAGCAGTTTAAATCTTAATATTTCGCAAATGAATTTAATGGATCCCTGTATGGAAAAATGGTTTTCACACACTAGAGATATCTTATTTTAACGACCACAACCCACACCATGTGATAAACGAGAAATACAACTCATAATTTCATATGTAGGTATACTCAATTACAGATTTCTACTACTAAGAATCTCTGAGGTATGATGCCGCGGAAAGACTGACTGATATGGCGAAACTATAAGGGTCCCTTGTTGACTTCGGAACCCAAAAAAGGCTAAAGAATCTTTTATATACACAGAAAGTGTGTTAAAAATTAGCATATACAAGACAGTTAATATTAAAATATTTGAATGGAATCAAAGCACTTTATACATTATCACGAAGGTGATAATAACTGACAATGGACAGTTTCATAAAACTTATCCATCGTAACTTTGCAAAGTATTTTGCAAATGAAAGTATTTTTAAATTGTTCTACGCTTGATTTTCCATTATCGGTAACTGTAAAATTTTTGAACGTTACAAACATTTTTATCTCTAAATACATAAATAAATACCTAACACTTTCACTATGAAAGCATTATTGAAGCTATAATGGTTGTAGCGTGTATAGGTACCACGTCAATCGACATGTGTTTGAATACTAAAAAAAGCATCGCGACGATACTATAGCATGGTGGTAGAGCATTTTGTAATACCCGCCTGGTTAGCTGCCACGCCTACCATCTTAAAGTTGAAAATCTGTTGTCAAGCACCTATATATAATATAATGTAGGTATTGGTATTATTATTATGTATGTAAGATACTCGTCAATATATTAGGTGCTTACATATGAAATTGGCGTTTTGTCGAACTGGCCACTTGGCGTTTGATTAGGAATTCCAAATTCAAATTTATTTCAAATTTAGGCTTGTATTACGAATTCGGTTTTCGCACGATTTGATTTTTCCTTGACATCGTTCTTTTCACAAAACGGAAAACTTAAAATAACGCGTTAATTATGAATATGAGTTCCACCGTGGCATCAGCGCTGCAGAAACAGCTCTAAGGATTAATTATATGTATGGGGAAGCTACTGTAAAAGGAAACACGTTACGTTTTTTAATCCAACGTGTTCGTTCTGGAAATTATGACCTACAAAACAAACTCCGTGGAGAGTCGGAAATCCTAATTGATAATGAAGAATTATAGGTGATCGTGGATGCGGATCCATTGCAAACCACGTTAAAGTTAGCGGCAGGCTTCGGTGTGAGTGAAAAAAACAATTTTAATTTACTTGAATCAACTTGGAAAAATAAAAAAGCTCGAGAAATGGGTATTGCATGAATTGACTCATGCACACCAACAAACACGCATTGAGTGCTGCGTTACATTACTCAAACGTCTCAATAACGAGGGAATTTTGAATTGTATTTTTACTTGTGACAAAAAATGGATCCTTTACGACAATCGAAATCTTTCATCACAGTGATTGAACCCAGGAGAACCGGCCAAATCCTGTCCCAGCGTAAGTTGGCTCAAAAAAAGGTAGTGGTGGGTGTTTGGTGACAAGTGCTGGTGTCATACAATACAGCTTCTTAAAATCGGGCCCGACGATAACGGCAGGTCTGTATTGTCAACATTTACAAACCATGATGGAAAAGCTAGCCGTTAAACAACCGAGACTGGTCAATCTCTCTAGCCCACTACTGCTTCAGGACAACATTGGACCCCGTACTTCACGACATACGGTTGCTGAATTAAAGGATCTGCGGTTGAAATGTCTCCGACACCCACCATACTCCCCGGACCTTGCTCCAACAGATTACCACTTTTTTTGGATTTTGGAAAATTTCATGCAAGGAAAAAAATACAATTCCAATGAGGCTGTCCAAAACCGTCTTCAATAATTTAATTGATTCTCACTCCCACAATGTTATCAGCAATGTAATGACTAAACTACTTATAAAATGGCAAAAGTGCATAGATAATAATGGCACATACTTCGGTTGATTAAATTAAACTTAAATGTACGTTTTACTTTTTCCATATAAAACGCTAATCCATACTAATATTATAAATGCGAAAGTAACTCTGTCTGTCTGTTACGTTTTCACGCCTAGACCCTCTTTGATGAATTTTGGTATACAGATAGATTGGACCTTAGGAAAGGACATAGGGTACTTAAAACTTTAAGGGTAGAATATAGAGATGAAAGTTTCTATGAACAAAATATGGGAACACCAAATGCGCATGCGCGATAATGAAGGAATGACATCGGCTGCTATACCAAGCAGTTTGTTGATTGTCAATCTGGTTTGTTGATATATTGACATTGTTATACTTAATAAGAAATGTATTATATTTCTAATAATTACCTATTAAATGATAGTCCAGTGTTCTTTTTAAGATTAGCTTAAGTGTATATAAACTTTTTAACTACGTAGTACGGCATAATTACTGTTTTATTTGACGAGCGCTTTCAATCGCGGCTCGCGGAAGTGTATATATTCTAAGCGATATACCTATTGTAAATTATCTGGATTATACAGTTTTGCTAAAAGTGAATCATTTAATTGCGTTATTCCACATATGGTGAAAATAATACTTGGGTGAAAGTTTGTTTGAAGAACCCGTCATATCTCGTATTAGGCATATTCATATTTATGCTTTTGGTAAGAAAGAAATAAAAATAATTATTTGATGAAAATTGTACACGGGAAATACACGCCATTCCTCAATTGATACGGCATATGAATTGTCAATAATATGGCTAAAAATAAAGTTACGGGATGTAAATAGCTACTGCGTAAAAACTATAAGCACGTGCGGAGCCGCGGGCACACCGCTAGTTTCATTTATAATGACTTATTATATATTATGTACTACGTTAGATACTGATGTATATTGAACTACGACTGTCATCCATGGATTAGTGAAGCTTTTAAAATTTTTTTTTTTTTAAATATAAATAAGGAGTCTGCTAACATAAATAGCGACTAACGAAATGCCGTTTACCGTTTATCTTTATGATATTACAATAATGATTACTCGCGGCATTGTTCCCGGATACGTCGGTATGCCGACGTGACACTCAGTGACAGTACGGCGTCAAGACGCGTCGCGACGACGCAGGTGAGACTAGGGTTGCCACCTATTGTAAATTATAACGTAATATCGTACAGTATTAAAAAAGGTTTTCCATATACATATTTAAATTAAAATTGAGAAAAAATAGATAACAAATTATTAAAAAGGAAACAAACAACCTCACTGCAACAAAAACACTTGACAAATAAAATATATTTTGCTAATTATTGCTTTTTATTTGATTCCCAGAGGGAGTACTTAAATATTATATAGCCTATGTCACTCCCACAATTAAGACGAATCTAACGACACATCCAACAAATCCATCAAGCCGTTTAGACAGAGCGTGCCAAAGAATTAGCTGAATTAATTATAGAACAGAATGTATATACATTGCTACGCTCGAAAAACATAACCCTTCTTTTTTGCAGTCAGGTAAAAGACTGTGTTACTAGTTAAACTGTCACTCTAAACGCAGAAATAAATATAAAAAATAAAATAAAAAACAGATAAAATCTTTCTTAAGGTAAAATTCCAAGTGTGATTAATTTGTTTGAAAAAATTAAATGTGTTTGTATTATACACTCGAACTGTAGGTTTCCTTCTTTCTTGAAAATATTAAATCCATTTTTTATCAATCTATACACTAATATTATGAAGCTAAAAATACTGATATTTAATCTATTTGCTTGAACGCGCTTGTCACTGGGACTACCAATATGATTTGAATTTATTTATGCATTTTATGAGCTATTTGAGGGAGGATATAGGCTATATAACTTCACGCTACGACTCTAAACACTGTAGAAATAACCGTGAACGTCAAGCATTTTGGCAATCTGTAGGGTACCGGAAGTAATCCATCGATACGCTACACAAGCGTGTTGCGACGGGATAGAAAACCGGTCGAATAAATTTAACACGGTTGAATCCTTGGGGCAAAGCTAGTTTAAGACAAGATGACAACCCTATACGAGTCGGCGCCGATGGGCGTCGTGTCGCGACAGTACGACGCGCCTCTTGTCGACAAGTCGGCTACTTGCAAACGGCTGTGTTAGCTAGTTTTGTATTGCGAGTTATCACGTACTTCAATTTTTTTTTTACCCGACTGCGAAAAGGAATAGTTATTCGTTATGTTTTTCGAGCGTATTTATGTATATTTGTATTTAGCACGCTCTGTAAGCTAAACAACTTGATGGATTTTAGCATAGGAGGTGTCGTTTGATTTGTCTTAATTGTGGGAATGACGTAGGCTATATAATATATGAAATAAAATAAAAGGCAAAAATAGAAAATGTTTTTTTTTTATTAATTAATTTTGTTGCAGTAGTTTTTGATGTTTCCTTTTTATTGACAGTGTGAAAAATTTTAATAATATATTACAAAATCTGATTCTGTTATCAGGTGTTATTATGATTATATTACAGTACAAAGATACAAACGTAAACATACAGTAGGCTTGTTACAGCTTTACCTGTATTTTTTTTTCATAGTAAAGTATATAATTTGCAATAAGCGTAAAATACGTAAATCTCTGCCACATATCTTCTAGGTATTACACAGACCAAGGTTTCTCGGTTTTTAGATTGATATAATTTGAGCTTGAACTACCATCAAAAAAATATCAAAAACAATTAAAATATCACAAATAATAAAACAACAAAAATGGCGTTGAACAGGACATATGCTCCGACAAAGTTTAGTAAGATGGACAAAATACATTGTAGAGTGGTATCCAAGAGATGGGAAGAGGAAAAAAGGAAGACCGCAAATTAGATGGGCAGACGATTTAAAAAAGATAGCAGGAGGAACGTGGATGAGGGCTGCTAAACAAAGGAAGTTGTGGGAACCGCTGGAAGAGGCCTATGTCGTAGGACAAGCTGAATCGGTTGTCGATGAAATTAATATAAATTAAGAATATGTATTAGTTAAAGTTTCAGTAATAAAATGCTATTATTACTATTATAATTTTAGCTAAAGCTCGGTATTTTTTTATTATTTCTTATCTTTATGACCGACAAGTATACTGGTTATTATTGATGATTATTATTATTTATAAATAAAAAATATACAACTAAGGTGGCAAACAAGAATACAGCCCGCATGTTGGTAAGCGGCTACCGTAGCGTATGGAGGCTTGTAATTAGATATAACAAGCGCCTTGCCGACCTTGAACCACCCTAACTCAAGGAGCTCTGGAAGCCTCACCCACCGCAGGAACACAGAACACGGTTATTTGGCTGCGATCTTCTGCAGGGTGGAGGTATTCCACCAGTCGGGCTGCTCCAAGTATAGAGAACTCTCCAAATAAATTTCTGTGCCCTAATTCTCATCACTGAGTAACTAAATCACTTTACTGAATACCTGATTCATATTTATTTCTCTATAATTGGTTGTGTCCGTGGCTCCGCTAGAGTGTATGACAGAAGAAAGCGTAATTCTTATGAAATTTGTAGTTTCTTAAAACTTTAATAACTTTTTATCGAACGAAGATTCGTGATAAGTTTTCTTTTTGATAAGGACCAAGTATCTAAGGAGTAAAACAAAACCAATTAGGTCAAAATGTATACATATGTGAAATGGATAACAAATAATAAACAAAAACATGCATACTACGTTGCCGAAGTACTGCCTGGATAGTTCTAACAAGAGAGACAACATTGGAGCGATGTTTGAAGATTAGAAAAAAAGTTATACTTTTTTGGCGTATCAAAATAAAAATTTGCTCTAAAAATTTTATTCAGCCATTAATGATAATAATATGAATTTATTTTACTGTAGAAAAATTAACCATTATGTTAAGTAATCAAAATAAAGTTTATTTATATAATAAAATGTGAAATATTGTAGTGTGATGGTTTCTTCTACTTGCCTTGAGAACCATAGATAACAGAAGAGGAAAGATAATTGGACACTTGATTGTCAATCTGGTTTGTTGATATATTGACATTGTTATACTTAATAAGAAATGTATTATATTTCTAATAATTACCTATTAAATGATAGTCCAGTGTTCTTTTTAAGATTAGCTTAAGTGTATATAAACTTTTTAACTACGTAGTACGGCATAATTACTGTTTTATTTGACGAGCGCTTTCAATCGCGGCTCGCGGAAGTGTATATATTCTAAGCGATATACCTATTGTAAATTATCTGGATTATACAGTTTTGCTAAAAGTGAATCATTTAATTGCGTTATTCCACATATGGTGAAAATAATACTTGGGTGAAAGTTTGTTTGAAGAACCCGTCATATCTCGTATTAGGCATATTCATATTTATGCTTTTGGTAAGAAAGAAATAAAAATAATTATTTGATGAAAATTGTACACGGGAAATACACGTCATTCCTCAATTGATACGGCATATGAATTGTCAATAATATGGCTAAAAATAAAGTTACGGGATGTAAATAGCTACTGCGTAAAAACTATAAGCACGTGCGGAGCCGCGGGCACACCGCTAGTTTCATTTATAATGACTTATTTTATATATTATGTACTACGTTAGATACTGATGTATATTGAACTACGACTGTCATCCATGGATTAGTGAAGCTTTTAAAATGTTTTTTAAAAAATATAAATAAGGAGTCTGCTAACATAAATAGCGACTAACGAAATGCCGTTTACCGTTTATCTTTATGATATTACAATAATGATTACTCGCGGCATTGTTCCCGGATACGTCGGTATGCCGACGTGACACTCAGTGACAGTACGGCGTCAAGACGCGTCGCGACGACGCAGGTGAGACTAGGGTTGCCACCTATTGTAAATTATAACGTAATATCGTACAGTATTATAATAGGTTTTCCATATACATATTTAAATTAAAATTGAGAAAAAATAAATAACGAATTATTAAAAAGGAAACAAACAACCTGACTGCAACAAAAGCACTTGACAAATAAAATATATTTTGCTATTTATTGTTTTTTATTTGATTCCCAGAGGTCGTACTTAAATATTATATAGCCTATGTCACTCCCACAATTAAGACGAATCTAACGACACATCCAACAAATCCATCAAGCCGTTTAGACTATAGAGCGTGCCAAAGAATTAGCTGAATTAATTATAGAATCGAATGTACATATATACAGTGCTACGCTCGAAAAACATAACGCTTCTTTTTTGCAGTCAGGTAAAAGACTGTGTTACTAGTTAAACTGTCATTCTAAACGCAGAAATAAAAAAAAATAAAAAACAGATAAAATCTTTCTTAAGGTAAAATTCCAAGTGTGATTAATTTGTTTGAAAAAATTAAATGTGTTTGTATTATACACTCGAACTGTAGGTTTCCTTCTTTCTTGAAAATATTAAATCCATTTTTTATCAATCTATACACTAATATTATGAAGCTAAAAACACTGATATTTAATCTGTTTGTTTGAACGCGCTTGTCACTGGGACTACCAATAAGATTTGAATTCATTTATGCATTTTATAAGCTATTTGAGGGAGGATATAGGCTATATAACTTCACGCTACGACTCGTAAACACTTTAGAAATAACCGTGAACGTCAAGCAATTTGGCAATCTGTAGGCAAGTACGGGAAGTAATCCATCGATACGCTACACAAGCGTGTTGCGACGGGATAGAAAACCGGTCGAATAAATTTAACACGGTTGAATCCTTGGGGCACAGCTAGTTTAAGACAAGATGACAACCCTATACGAGTCGGCGCCGATGGGCGTCGTGTCGCGACAGAACGACGCGCCTCTTGTCGACAAGTCGGCTACTTGCAAACGGCTGTGTTAGCTAGTTTTGTATTGCGAGTTATCACGTACTTCAATTATTTTTTTTACCCGACTGCGAAAAGGAATAGTTATTCGTTATGTTTTTCGAGCGTATTTATGTATATTTGTATTTAGCACGCTCTGTAAGCTAAACAACTTGATGGATTTTAGCATAAGAGGTGTCGTTTGATTTGTCTTAATTGTGGGAATGACGTAGGCTATATAATATATGAAATAAAATAAAAGGCAAAAATAGAAAATGTTTTTTTTTTTTATTAATTAATTTTGTTGCAGTAGTTTTTGGTGTTTCCTTTTTATTGACAGTGTGAAAAATTTTAATAACATATTACAAAATCTGATTCTGTTATCAGGTGTTATTATGATTATATTACAGTACAAAGATACAAACGTAAACATACAGTAGGCTTGTTACAGCTTTACCTGTATTTTTTTTTTCATAGTAAAGTATATAATTTGCAATAAGCGTAAAATACGTAAATCTCTGCCACATATCTTCTAGGTATTACACAGACCAAGGTTTCTCGGTTTTTAGATTGATATAATTTGAGCTTGAACTACCATCAAAAAAATATCAAAAACAATTAAAATATCACAAATAATAAAACAACAAAAATGGCGTTGAACAGGACATATGCTCCGACAAAGTTTAGTAAGATGGACAAAATACATTGTAGAGTGGTATCCAAGAGATGGGAAGAGGAAAAAAGGAAGACCGCAAATTAGATGGGCAGACGATTTAAAAAAGATAGCAGGAGGAACGTGGATGAGGGCTGCTAAACAAAGGAAGTTGTGGGAACCGCTGGAAGAGGCCTATGTCGTAGGACAAGCTGAATCGGTTGTCGATGAAATTAATATAAATTAAGAATATGTGTTAGTTAAAGTTTCAGTAATAAAATGCTATTATTACTATTATAATTTTAGCTAAAGCTCGGTATTTTTTTTATTATTTCTTATCTTTATGACCGACAAGTATACTAGTTATTATTGATGATTATTATTATTTATAAATAAAAAATATACAACTAAGGTGGCAAACAAGAATACAGCCCGCATGTTGGTAAGCGGCTACCGTAGCGTATGGAGGCTTGTAATTAGATATAACAAGAGCCTTGCCGACCTTGAACCACCCTAACTCAAGGAGCTCTGGAAGCCTCACCCACCGCAGGAACACAGAAGAAGGTTATTTGGCTGCGATCTTCTGCAGGGTGGAGGTATTCCACCAGTCGGGCTGCTCCAAGTATAGAGAACTCTCCAAATAAATTTCTGTGCCCTAATTCTCATCACTGAGTAACTAAATCACTTTACTGAATACCTGATTCATATTTATTTCTCTATAATTGGTTGTGTCCGTGGCTCCGCTAGAGTGTATGACAGAAGAAAGCGTAATTCTTATGAAATTTGTAGTTTCTTAAAACTTTAATAACTTTTTATCGAACGAAGATTCGTGATAAGTTTTCTTTTTGATAAGGACCAAGTATCTAAGGAGTAAAACAAAACCAATTAGGTCAAAATGTATACATATGTGAAATGGATAACAAATAATAAACAAAAACATGCATACTACGTTGCCGAAGTACTGCCTGGATAGTTCTAACAAGAGAGACAACGTTGGAGCGATGTTTGAAGATTAGAAAAAAAGTTATACTTTTTTGGCGTATCAAAATAAAAATTCGCTCTAAAAATTTTATTCAGCCATCAATGATAATAATATGAATTTATTTTACTGTAGAAAAACAACCATTATGTTAAGTAATCAAAATAAAGTTTATTTATATAATAAAATGTGAAATATTGTAGTGTGATGGTTTCTTCTACTTGCCTTGAGAACCATAGATAACAGAAGAGGAAAGATAATTGGACACTTGATACGGCACGACAAGTTCTTCAAAACAATTTTGGAAGGAAAAATTGAAGGAATGCGAGGAAGAGGAAGACAAGTGAAGGATATAGTAGGAGTCGTCTCCATATGAAGAGGTCAAAAACGTACAGGATAGAGAACAGTGGCAACTGATACACCAACAAAAGCTGAACTCTTAAATTAGAGAAATTTTTTTTGACACAATAGAAAAGAGTCCGTAAAATAAATTCACAATATAATCGAGGATGGTTAACTGCATCACATTGCACATGATGCAGCACTCAATTTTACCCTCCGCTAAACAAGCCAAAACAAGTATAACTTTAAAAATAACAAAAGACAAAGATATTAACCATAATAATTTATTACAAAATTAAAGCTCCAAATATTGGAAATGCTTCACTATTTTTATTCAACCTATACCTAAATCTATTCAATAATCCGCTCGCGACCACAACACCGCTACTACGACGTTCAGACACGAACGTCGTTTCAGTTCGTTCAAACACTCTACGGCTAGTTACGAGAGTTCTACAATTCCTTATTATCATTTGCATGCATAAGTCACTTTTAAATTTGGTCGGTTTGAACACCAACTCCCTGGGTATGGAATTCAGTTTGTTGGTTGCAGGCACCATCCTGAGGTTCGGCCTTCGCATTACCGGCCTCAGAGGCAAGTATTCCTCATCTGACGACTTTTCAGCGGCCGTGTTGTCGCTTTTCACCGCATCTGTAATTATTTCATCATTTTACCCATGTTCTAATTGCGATAATTGTTTATATTTTACACTGTACTTTCGAGTGAATTTTATTTGGATTTTAATATAATAACCGGATATTGTATCCCTTTAAACTATTTCTCAAATCATATTTTGATTATTTTTTATTATTATTATATATTAATGACTCAACCATAATTTTTATACATAAGTTCCCCACTATTGAAAAATCATTGAGGTATTATGTTCTACGTACTAGAGACGACGCCTCAACCAGATTGTTTGAAACACACGTTCGAGTGCATACACTCGCACTCACAGTCTGTTCCAGGCACTTGTTGCAATTACACGTTTCAGTGCTAAATTTTATTTCATAAATATGCTTTCACGTGCGCTGAGATACTGTTTAAACAACTCGAGACTCAAATGTAAAAGTCAAAGAGTGACATTTTATCAGTTGTATTAATGCGCGCTTGCCCCGCGCCTCGCGGTTTCAAGTGAAGCAAAATTTTTGTTCATGATAGCTGCTTTAGTACATAGTGCGAATTACCTTAATGCGAAAAATAGACAAATAGTTTAAAATATTAATGTTTTGAGTTTAAAAAAGAACATTCAAGTAACATGTATTAGGCGCCATCTATTAACAACCTGTTTAACTAACATGACAGCTGTTCGATTGTTTACATTCTATAATTTGCGAAATATTCTCACTGTTCAGCTAGTTGTTGTAATATAACTAAAAATAGTAAAATACTATTAATATACCTGTGAATGGGAAGAGAGTCCGTCGCGGAGTGATCGAATCTCCCAGCATTTCGTATAGCGTGTAATCAGTAATAACATAATCCTCGAGGTATGTCGTAGGTTCAGATCTTAATAAACACGTTGATGCGTCCTGAGTAAAACAGTCTAAATTACATGATCTCTCATGATACAAAACTGTGGAAGTTACGTGAAAGCCGTTTTTTAAAACGAACAAAAAGACAACAAACAAATATCGTGAGGATACACAAATCGGCCGCTAAAAGAATGAACAGACCATCGTTTTAGCGACACAAAATTCCGGCCAATGACGTCATTTGCGGTTACCATTTTTTCCCAGAAGAATAAAGTTTTTTTTAAATTTAAAAGATAAAATACTGTTCATTTTTCTAAAACACTATTTATTTTCCATCTCCAACCTTAATATACTTTATTTCTTATACAAAGAGTAGACAACCGTAAATATGAGTAGCTCCAGTCTATACTAATTTAATAAAGCGGAAAAGTTATTTTGTTTGTTTAAACTCGATAATCTCTGGAACTACCAGTCGGATTCGAAAAATGCTTTTTGTATATGATAGCCAAATTCTCGAGGAATGGCATAGGCTATTTAAGATTAGGCTACAACTTTCAGATAGCCCTAAATATTGATTTTTATTACGTAAGTCGGAAGTCGAGGCCCTCCCGAACTGTTTTAACAGCGTGCGCTGGCGTAATCGTTATGATACAGAAATACAATGTTCTACAATAATATTGATCCTTAGTATATCTAAAAAAAACTCAGCAATAACATATGCCTATCTCTTATACATAAGCCACAATTAGGTATTTTATGACAAGATTTGTCGAAAATTAGAAAGTGGTATATAAGCATTATTTTTAGACATTGCAATTATTCCTTACAAACAATAGTTACTTTATCACAAAGACAATTTTATGAAGTTAAATTTTGCTCTTTAGAGTATGCTATTCGGACACATCGTTTAGGACATAATGAAAAACTAATAGTATATTACGCATTAGTATATTCTCCTTCGGGACGAAAAGTTTAGGACATATAACCACGCAGCGTTACTAGGTTGTCACCCGAGCCGAAGATGAGGGTGACAAGTACGCGGGTGCGCGATGTTGCTACTTTTCTCACCTAGGTGCGTAGACAATCGGGTACTTTTCTCCTTCGCGTGACGAAAAGTTTGATATAAACACGCAGTTACTAGGTTCATCCCGGAGATAAAGTAAAGTACGCGCATGCGCACATTTGCCATCTCACCGGGAGAGAATCGGGTACTTTTCTCCCGCGTGACAGGGACTAAAAGTGAACTTTTCATCCCGGAGGAGAAAAAATAATTTGTACTTGCGGGAAGAACAATTAACATAGACTGACACGCATCGTTGGCGGCACAGCTAGCACTTTGTCGGATAAAATTAACATAGGTGAAATCGTGGGGCACAGCTAGCACTTTTATATTACTGGTGAAAAATGGCGACCCCAAATAACGTGCAGTATAAGCCGCAAAACAGTTATCTATTGTGACTGACGTCAAGAACGAATTCTCTCAGCGGCCGAAATATACTTAATTAGTTAGTATACTTACAAAAGCAGTAAATACATTATTTTACAAAAACTAAATAATACAAAATAACATGGACGTACATATGGTGTTTTTAGTTGGTCGCTAATTTCGATAATATTCGCCGAATATACACCTTTTATACAGGGTTATTGGTAATTCGACGTATTCCCTTTAGGAGGTGATAAGGGTGACTATTTGTGATAATTTTAACCCCCATATGCATTATGCAAAAGTGAACCATTTTTGAGTTATCATGTTTTTTAGCTTTTCCAGCAACAAAAATTTATTTAAAAAAAAGTATAAATTTAAATCTCTTTTTTTTTAATTTATAAAAACGATTAAACACTGGCTATTTATCATTATTAAAACAAAAATGTGAGACAAAAACTATATTATTTTAATATTTTTTTCCACGAAAATGCCTTAAAAACAAAACAAAACGTAATAATAAACTTGGCTTGCTGATTATTTTAAAAACATAACCGTTTTCTTAGCTCTCCAACAATGCATAACAACTAGGAACTTATTTCAAAGAAACTCAAAAAAAATGATCACAAAGGAATGTAATAAAAAAAAATTTCTTACTTTAATAAGTCTAAAACATGTTTAAATTCTACGAAGTAGTTAATGTAACATTTCGTCATTTGTTATAAACTACGTAACTGCGGCGCACTCGGGACTATTGTATACCGAAGTTTACCGAGCTTTCAAAGTACGTCGCACAGTGAGCTGAAATCGGAGCCTCCCTTTCATAGGATTTTAGAAAAATTAAATATGTTATTTCATAGTTTTAAGTATACAGTTTTGTCAAAACAGTCATATCATTGTATAATTTAGCAATTTCAAGCTTTATTTTTACCTTCTACACCATATAATATGGACTTGTAAATTACAAATGTATGAAAATGGATTTTCTTTTCGTCATAACTTTTTTGTGTTTTGAGTTGTAAAGCTGAAACTTATACATATCGTTACTGGGGTGGTAACGAACCCTTAGGACCTTTCACCTTGACCCCGGGCGTCCCCGTTCAACAGATATTTGTTGATGAAAATTTCATACTTTGATGACATTGTATTGAGGTGAAATCATCAATCTGTAGGTTTATTTTCGACCTGAATGTTACAGGTATCGATTAATAAAGTTACCCCGGATATACCCTACCGCTTCGTTTTCAAAAATACGATTCAGAATTAGTTTTAAAAATTCAATATACCTATTTTTCTTTATTGAAAGTTGTACATTACCTATAAATTGGGACTATCTACTTAAATTAACACCAATTATCATTAATAAATTACTGTAGCGACATCTCTCGCCACAACTGACGCATCAACGCATCGATACAACTACGTAGCGACACATAGCGACATCTATCGAGCCACATAGGACGCATCTTACTATCCTACATTGCGCTATAGAAATTCACTCTATCGTTGAGTATGTATACAAGAACCCGACTACAACAGTCGGGGCAGCTGCCCGCCAGACATAGCACCCGTCTGGCCGGAGGATCCTCCCTTTTCTATGGCGGATGAGGAACTATACTCTCTGTACCTCACCTCCGCTAAATTACCAATTTAGCAATTTCAAGCTTTATTTTTACCTTATATACCAAATAATATTGACTTGTAAATTTTATATGTATGAAAATGAACTTGCCTTTCTTCATAACTTTTTTTGTTTTGCAATCATAAAGCTGAAACTTATACGTATCGTTATCGAGGTGGTAACGAACCCTTAGGCCCTTTGACATTGAGCCCAGGCATCCCCGTTCAAAAGATATGAATTAATTGTTGAAAAGGGAATTGCTGCATTCTAGCCAACTGCTGTCAATGATACAAATGTGAAATACAGACTTCATATGACCATGATACATGGTAAGATAACTTCATATCTATCACATACCTCAACAACAGTATGTGATATTTGTAAAGCGAAGCCGAAAGATATGAATGCCATCGACTTGATATCGCGAAGAACTCATTCTGAGGATATTTTTAAGTATGGCCTATCTTCCCTCCACTCCTGGATTAAATGCTTAGAATGCGTATTGCACATTGCGTATCGCCTAGATTTCAAAAAATGGCAAGCCAAAGGAGACGATTTAAAGCAACTAGTAGATAACAAGAAAAAGATTATTCAAGAGAAGTTTCGAGATGAAATGGGACTGCTTGTAGATGTAGTTAAACAAGGTGCGGGAACGACCAATGATGGGAACACCGCAAGAAGGTTTTTTGCAAATCCTCAAGTAACTGCAAGGATCACTGATGTTGATGAAGAACTCATCAGGAGATTTGCGGTGATTCTTCAGGTAGACTCATGTAGAAAGTTTGTTGATGTGGAAAAGTTCCGGCAATATTGTTCTAAAACAGCTCATAAATATGTCGAGTTATATCAGTGGTATTATATGCCTTCTAGCGTGCACAAATTACTCATGCATGATGCAGACATAATTGAGCATAATAACTTTATCCCAATTGGCAAACTTTCTGAAGAGGCTTCTGAAGCACGCAATAAAGATTTTAAAAATTTTAAGTATTCCACTCGAGAAAAATTAGTAGAATTGCAACAAATGAGGATATTATCCATAGTTTGTTAATAATTTCTGACCCATACCTGTCCAGCATCAGACCTAAGATAAGTCAACTTAGCCATAAACCGCTATCAGATGAAGCTAAATTGTTATTGGTAAATTCTACATCAGATAAAGAAAATATAGAGTTTGTAGATGTAAGAAATTTGTGTGACTCTGAGTAATGTATGAATGTAATTAAGTAGGTATCATCGGAACTATATGTATATCATAATTTATAAAATCATAATTTTGTTATAAAATATTTTTATATATGTATTTGGAATTTACATTTACATCATCTATTTAGAGGTACTGTTGAAATCGATAAGTTAAAATGAATATAAGATCTCATGTTATTTACACTGCTTTCAATTAGAATCCTAATCTAGCCCCAGAAATAACTGTTTAATCTTTTATGACAAACATCAATATCAACGAAACAAATAAACTAATTACTCTAATTAGCAAAATCAAGATATTTTGGTACAAATGTGAAACAAAAACAATCAAGAATAGTAGCAGGTAATGATAATTGGTGTTAATTTAAGTTTATAGTGCAAATTTATAGGTAATGTACAACTTTTAATAAAGAAAAATCGGTATATTGAAATTTTAAAACGAATTCTGAATCGTATTTTTGAAAACGAAGCGGTAGGGTAAATCAGGGGTAACTTTATTAATCGATACCTGTAGCATTCAGGTCGAAAATAAACCTACAGATTGATGATTTCACCTCAATACAATGTCATCAAAGTATGAAATTTTCATCAACAAATATCTGTTGAACGGGGACGCCCGGGGTCAAGGTGAAAGGTCCTAAGGGTTCGTTACCACCCCAGTAACGATATGTATAAGTTTCAGCTTTACAACTCAAAACACAAAAAAGTTATGACGAAAAGAAAATCCATTTTCATACATTTGAAATTTACAAGTCCATATTATATGGTGTAGAAGTTAAAAATAAAGCTATAAATTGGTAAATTATACAATGACATGACTGTTTTGACAAAACTGTATACTTAAAACTATGAAATAACTATTTAATTTTTCTAAAATCCTATGAAAGGTGGGCTCTGATTTCAGTCCAATGTGCGTCGTTTCGGTCGTTTGTATGAAGACGCTATACTGTTTACTTTAGTGTACTGTGACTGCGCGCCTACGTCACGCGATTGGACGCATTTCCCTTCCTCGCTACACAACCCGCCTTCGTTATTGTCTGTCGACTATTTCATTCAATCCATAAGTCAGTAATAGCTTAATTAGTTCTACACTTACGAGTATTGCTTCCCTTAGCTGTGAATGCGTATGTCCCGAACTAACTCGTGGTTTGTGTATGCACTCGTCCAAATGATCCAGATGGTCTCCAAGGCACTCGACCAAGGCTCTTCTACCTAACGCCGTGATGCATTTAATCATGGGCGCTGTCAAACGCTCCTTTGGGCCTTGTGATAAGTAATCGAATAATATACCCTTACCTATAAATTAAGTAAATATAAATTTGGTAAAATGTTTTTTTTTAAACTTAAAAACAAGAATAAATTCTTTAGCTGACTAAAGTGTGATTTTTTATTCAGAAGGAGAAAATGACATTTCATGTGTTGCTGCTTAATTAGATTTTTATAATAGTGATGTCCACCAATCCCATGTAATAGTAAAACCATACAAGATATTGTTAATTTATTCCTATTGTTAAGTTTTTCTTTAAAAAAAAAAACATATAGAATGCTTCAAAGATGAAGGCCCAATAAGATAGATAAAATCGCGACTATCATGTGCCAACCGATGCGTTAGTAAGTTCGTTTATAGTTTTTGTTAGTAATTTGCCATACGCACATTTTATAAAATGTGTGAAGTATTAAAGTTCAGTGAAATAAAAGAAAATAGCTTTTCACGCAACTTACCTATTGTGATGAATGATGGCCACGTTCGTATGATTTTAGTCAATATTGCAACCATTTTTTCCGCCAGCGATCCATTTCCCAATATATTTGACACCATCACGGGAAAAAGCCTTTGGAACTGTAATGAAAACATGCGAATTGTACAATTACACACAGGATTAACATTTTTTTACGGTTTTCAATGATTAAATTTTGTGCTAACGTCATTATATTTTATTTCATTGTCTCCGTCAATCACAGAAAAGAAAAGCGTTCACTTGTAGTAGTGTAGTGCGTCCACCGCATCTTTTGCATTCGAATAAACGATTCGAGTGTTTAACACTATCTAATTTCAAAGAAAACACATTTTCATAGTATATGGATTGCCATGATTGACAAAATTAACAAAAACTACATGAAAATTAAATAAGTTTCAGAAAGATTTTTGTGGAGTATCATGGTGGTAGAGCGGTTTAGACCGACATATTATCGATTCGATGTCAGTAGATCCGAGTCCCGGGGCGTATACCTAAGATTTTTTCAGAATTGAAGTACATATACTAATTTGAATTTGGCAACACTATCAGTTGAAGGTGAAGGAAAAAAACGTAAGGATACAACTATTTAAACAACAATGTTCTTGTAGTAGCACTGTATGTTGAAGAAATATTGAACTGTGGATTTATAAGTGTTGATTAAACCTACATGCCTGCTAACCGAGCCTTTTCTCAGGCAAAGGCCGTTTTATCCAGCAATGGGCACTATGAAGGCTGGTATTATTATTTATTCTAAGTTTTTTAAATCTATGGAATAGTTAAGAAGTTCTAAACCGCAAATTTTTTCTAGTTTCTTAAAGAATTATTGAAACAGAGACTCTTCAAAACTTAGAACTTCTTCTTTTGATTAATTTTCTTGCTAAGGAAAGCTTTAGTGGGATGATGATAAAATATTAGGTCTTTACCTATGAAATTTCCGTTTTGTATGAAAAAATTTAAACGAATTTTTTTCATGTATTTTTTATTTGTATTAATTGAAGTAATCACCCATGCAATCAATGCATCTTTACCAGCGCAGTGGCAGTTTATTGATGCCCTTCTTAAAGAAATCAGCTGGACGGGAGGCAACAAATTCTTCAAAGGCATTTTGTACTGCCTCTCGGGTATTGAATTTTTTTCCCGCCAAGGAGTTATCCAAATTCTGGAAAAAGTAGTAGTCTGTAGGCGCAAGGTCTGGTGAGTAGGGCGGATGACGGAGAACTTCCAACCTCAGTTCTTGCAACTTGGAGACCGTCTGCTGTGCAGTATGAGGTCGCGCGTTGTCGTGCAGGAGCAGCGGAGACGAGCGATTGACCAATGCTGGTTGGAGATGTGCCAGCTTCTCCATCATTGTGTTCAGTTCTTCACAGTACACATCTGCAGTAATGCTCACCCCCTTTGGTAAGAAGCTGCGATGAATCACACCGGCGCTAGACCACCAAACAGAGACCATCACTTTTCTAGGGGTAAGTTTTCGTTTAGGGCATTGTTTAGGTGCTGAACCAGGATCCAACCAACTTGCTGAGCGCTTGCGGTTATCAAACAGAATCCATTTTTCATCGAAGGTAACAATGCGGTTCAAAATTCCTTCATTTGTGTGTCTGTTGATCAGTGCAAGGCACGTCTCGACGCGTACTTCGCGCTGGCGATCATTGAGTTCGTGAGGCATCCATTTGTCAAGGTTTTTTACCTTGCCAATTTGACGCAAATAGACCAATATTGTTTTGACGCTAACGTCGAAATCTGCTGCTAATTCAGCCGTAGATTGTCTATCATCAGCTTCCACAATCGCCTTTAATTCGTCATTGTCGACCAAAGTCTTCGGACGACCGCGAGGTTCATTTTTCAGGTCGAAATTCCCAGAACGGAAGCGAGCAAACCAATAACAGGTGGTGCGTTGGTTTGTAGTGTTAGCTCCGTAAACGTCGTTGATGTTGCGTGCCGCTTGTGCCGCGTTGCTGCCACGACGGTACTCATATTCCATAATTACTCGAATTTTTAACGTATCCATGATGGCAAAAAAGATTGAAATGCGATGAAAATGTAACACTAATCCATAAACAAATGACTACTTTTGGAAAAAGAATTCCATGTTTTTAAAATAAATTAATTTGAAATTAGAATTCTTAGCCAAACAAAAATTATTTTGATTTGAAATGGCCAGTACTGCAGAACGGCAATTTCATAGGTAAAGACCTATTATAAAAAAAGCGATTTTTTATTTATTTATTTGGGTCATGATAATTCAAAATTGTATTTACCTGCTGCTGTATGTTAGTATCCAAGCTGCAAGGGTTAGAGCAGAGAGCGTCGACCATATCCAATACATTTGACTGCAACGGCTTTTTTGCAGGAACATTGAGAGCATTCAGATTTTCATCATTAAGCACCAATACTGCCAGATTGAAGAGATTCGGAAATATAGGGCCTATTCTTGTGTTCGTCATGAGATCTTCCACAGCTATTTCCTTGGGCTTCTTTCTTAAGTTTAAAATTGCTTTAAAATAAAATATGATTTTCAAAAATATAGTAAAATATTATTTCATGTACTCTTTGATCATATTGGACTTATGGACTTACGGACTTATTTAAAATATAACTAACTGACCTGTGCGAACATTTCGCAAATAATATAATTTAAACAATCTAACAGCTATCATGTCAGTTAAACTGATTGTTAATAGATGGCATTCCCAATGAAAAAGTTTTATTAGTCAATTATTAACGATAACATAATATTGTAAACTATTTATATGTTTCGTCAATAACGGGGAACATGAAATTTAAAATTTTCATGAAGAATTAACGAATATGGCGATGCCAGGAAAAATACCTTTAAGAGATAATATATATAATATAGATATACCAAATAAAATAAAAAATCCAATCCAGTATATATCCAACTGCTGGGCAAAGACTTCTTCCCGAAGGTAAGCATGGGATTTATCAGCACCGCAAACCCACTACGTATTACAAATTGCAAATGCCAAGAAATCTAGTTTTATACCTTTAGTTTAGTTTTTTAGTATAACCTACCTTGATGTTTTCCTTCACCGTAAGCTAATAGTTTTACAAAATCCGCGAATTCCGACAGCTTCCTTTGTATATGTCAAGCCTCGAACCTACAAATATCGAATCGATATTCCGGAGACTCTAAATTTACAAAGATGGTACACGCACCAGGTTTCAGGGTCTTATACCATGTATTCAGGTAAACATCATACCAATAACGCAACAATACCAAATTTCAATATTAACCAAGGCAATCATTCTGTGCAGGATAACAGAAAAAATAGCACGAACGCCGCAGCAGGCGTGGCCTGCCACAAGACCGAGATCGCGTCACGATTGCGAGAGAAATGCACTATATGTTCAGTTTTTGTCATATTGATAGCTTTTATATGTTTTGTTTTTAAGTTAACATTAAATCATTAAGATACCAGTTACTTTTAACATATAAATATAGTTTTGTATAACTAATAGTGATAGAAATAAGCTAGATAAAAAAAGGTACTAAGTCAGTCGTTTTCAAGAAGTACATAGTTATAAAAGTGAATATTGTAGAATCAAATAGTACTCAATAAAAGTGAATCGAAGTATTTTACTTGGCAATCCAGCAATTGCAAAATGCGGAAATAACGAAAATAACAGTTTCGTCGTCTGACCGGAATAATCGTCTGGTCTCGCACACATCCCGTGTACATCTCATAAGAATCGGTCAAGCCGTTATTGGGTTAAATCCGGAAATACAAACAGAAAAATAAATTAAGGGCATATTCATTATCGGTATCGTTCATATAGTATGCCTATCGGGAAATTTGGACGATAAATTACCTATACAGACAGAAATACAGATTTATTAACACGTTAAACCTCATGTCGGTCACGGTAAGCCGGTGGCAGTTTAGCCGAGAGGGCCAAGGTAAAAACATCAAATTTGCTATAATTTCGATTAATTTTTTTTTGCTCCAAATGAATAGGAAAGGTTAGAAAAGATTAATTTGAAAATATTAAAAAAGTGCCTTTATTTTGATAATATACGACGATCAGTCACCAGAGACCACCATGGCTTCCGCGGAAATAAATTCGTTTTTCATGAAAATTTTATAAATTTCAATTTTGCCCTTTAGAGCATGTCATTTGGACATATAGTTTAGGAGAATGAAAAATTAAAATAATTTGTACTTGCGGGAAGTGAGAACAACACCCGTGTTTTTATCCGACAAACACCGCTCAGCCAACGCACCCATGTAGTCATCATAATAACAACCATTTAATAATACAAACATACCTAATGCCAGCCTAACCATGTCACCACTGAAATCGAAACTCGTTACGCTCGTCAAATAGACTCCAAATTTTTGTTGTGGTTATAAACATAATAAAAACACGTAAAATCGTAAAAATAATATCATAATATATATAATACAAGGTGTCCAGAAAGGGTATCGGGTATTTGTTTTCGCGCCATATTCAAATCGGGGCGTCTAAAGGGTGCGGGGAGGGGTTCGTGGCGTCCGCCATTTTGTGGAGTTTTAGTCACGATGGAACAGTACTCGGGGACGCATCGCGCATTATGCGTACGACCGTATTATCGTAATGGTGATTCAATAGTGACTGCTCAACGTCTCTATCGTGCGGAATATCGTACACGCCACGCGCCAAGTGACGATAGCATTAGGAAATGGATCAGGATATTCGAGAATACAGGTGCGACAGTTAAAATTCAAAACTCTGGTCGTCCTCGTTCAGTTCGCGATGAAGAAACAATTGAAGAAGTTGAGGCGTCGGTTCGTCAAAATCCGTCTTTATCCATCCGAAAGCGAAGCCAAGCGTTGAACTTCAAAAAATCGTCTTTACATTCGATTTTAAAGAAAGACTTACATCTAAAAGCCTATAAAATACAATTGGTTCAAGAATTGAAGGATACGGACTATGCTAATCGACTGAATTTTGCGAACGAAATGCTGCAGCGATTTAACAACTTTAACAACATACTGTTCAGTGACGAAGCAAATTTTCACCTGGAATGGTCATGTTATATAAGCAGAATTGTCGACAAATAGTACTCAATAAAAGTTGAATTAAAAGTGAATCGAAGTATTTTACTCGGCAATCCAGCAATTGCAAAATGCGGAAATAACGAAAATATCAGTTTCATCGTCTGGTCTCGCACACATCCCGTGTACATTTCATAAGAATCGGTCAAGCCGTTTTTGGTTTAAATCCGGACATACAAACAGAAAAAAAAATGAAGGGCATATTCATTATCGGTATCGTTCATATTGTATGCGTATCGGGAAATTTGGACGATAAATTACCTGTACAGACAGAAGTACAGATTTATTAACACGTTAAACCTCATGTCGGTCACGGTAAGCCGGTGGCAGTTTAGCCCAGAGGGCCAAGGTAAAAATGTCAAATTTGCTATAATTTCGATTAATTTTATTTTGCTCCAAATGATTAGAAAAGGTTAGAAAAGATTAATTAGAAGATATTTAAAAAGTGCCTTTATTTTGATAATATACGACGATCAGTCACCAGAGACCACCATGGCCTCCGCGGAAAGAAATTCGTTTTTCATGGATACTAAAAAGTAGGTTTATAAAATTTCAATTTTGCCCTTTACGAGCATGTAACCATTTGAGACATATACATTTAGGTAGATAATGAAAAATTAAATAATTTGCTACTTGCGGGAACGTGTACGAACCAACACCCGTGTTTTATCCGACTAAACACCGCTCAGCCAACGCACCCGTGTAGTCATCATTGATAAAAAACATCTTAATAATACAAATATACCTAATGACCGCCTAATTCATGTCTACCACTGAAACACGAAACTCGTTTACGCTCGTCATACATAGACTCCAAATTTTTGTTGTGGTTATAAACATAATACAAATACACGTAAAATTGTAAAAATAATATCATAACATAAATAATAGAATCACCTCTTTGACTAAAAATCGGGCAGAAGTTCGTAGTTTTTGATTCAGATCGTCATATTTTTCTAAGTTATTATGATGTTTAAAAACCAAGCCTATCGCATTAGTCTACAGGGCCATGCCGGCCACGTTGTTTAAGAATTAACCTTATAGTTGTGTTCTACGGCGTAGAAGAGACGTTTGAAATATCACCCTGCGCGCGGTCACCGGTGACCACCATGGCCTGAATGGAAAAGTACAAAAATATGCTCGGCGTTTAACGTAACGTAAAGAGGTGATTTTCGATTATTAATGTTATGATATTATTTTTACGTTTTTACGTGTTTTTATTATGTTATACCCACAACAAAGATTTGGAGTCTATTTAACGAGCGTAACGAATTTCGGTTTCAGTGGTGACATGGTTAGGCTGTCCTTAGGTATGTTTGTATTATTAAATGTTTGTTTTACTACTACTAATTTGAGCATCGTTGCTCCGATATTCATGACTAGCTGTGCCCCACGGTTTCACCCGTGTTTTTATCCGACAAACACCACTCAGCCAACGCACCCGTGTTTTCTATCATAATTATTGTTCTCACTTCCCACAAGCACAAATTATTTCAATTTTTCATTCTCCTATACTATATTTCCAAATGACATGCTCTAAAGGGCAAAATTGAAATTCATAAAATTTTCATGAAAAACGAATTTCTTTTTGCGGAGGCCATGGTGGTCACTGGTGACTGATCGTCGTATATTATCATAATAAAGGCACTTTTTTAATATTTTCAAATTAATCTATGGATTTTGATAGCTTTTCTATCATTTGGAGTAAAAAAAAAATCGAAATTATAGCAAATTTGATGTTTTTACCTTGGCTCTCTGGGCTAAACTGCTGCCGGCTAACCGTGACCGGCACGGCGTGGCGTTTAACGTGTTAATATTATATTTCTAAGTCTCCTGATGGTATATTCAATTACCCAATATATTTGTTGAGATAAAATTACATTAAACATAAAACCGAACACTGTTTCTGAAAAGAACAATTTTTTTGTTCTTTATTGGTCCGAAGTGTGGCGCCACTTCCATTGTCGTCGTACCTATATTTAAGTCTTGTTTTTTTGTCACATAATTGTAACTACATACAGTATTTCAATAAACTTTAAAATTACAATCGAGGTATAATTTCTACAATATTGACAAAATAAACTCACCTCTTGCAACTTTCGTATAATAATTCTGTAAACTAGCGCTTATATTATTGGTATTGTTTAAGTTTGTGTCATCTGTGATCCATTCTACACATAGTGTGGGCGTCGTTGTGTACGAGTAGGTCTGTGTCGCTAAGGCATATTCTGTCATATTCAATAAAGTTTCCTGTGAACAAAGTTTCAATATAAATTATCTGGTACATGCCTATCGTTTTGGTAAACAAGTTTCTTCAACAACAAAGTGGGTTCAACATGTTGATAAATAAAATTATAATATGTCCTTAAGGCTGCGTATCCACCAGGAGGTGTGCGAGGAAAAAGTCCATTTAAGAGTACTTCATTTTCCTAACCTCGCTTACCTCAATTCTAGTGGAAAATGGCTAACGGAGCTAGTTATTTGTACAGATAAAAAAGCGAGTGGTGAATTCTCATACATCCACACAACAACTAACACATGCACACGCATCTATAAAATTAATAAAATTGAAGTGTCTGTTTGTAATGTCAAAATAACAGTTTTTAATAAATGTATATTATGAAAATATATACGATACCTATAACAAAAAGCCCATTTTTTAACTTTTGTCTGTCTGTTTGTTCCGGGTAATCTCCGAAACCGTTGGACCGATTTTGGCGGGACTTTCACTGATAGATATGATGATATAGGGAGTAACTTGGACTACTTTTATTTTAGAAAAAAAATTAGGGTTCCTTACAAATAAAAAAACTGGTCATGAATCAATTTTGGCGCTTAAATGGCTTATGCTGAGTTAACCATAAGATATATAGCAAATTAATGTACTACATAATTGTAGGCATTAAAAAGACCTACAACAAAGTTTGCGACAGTATACGTCTATCTTCTAAGGAACACCCACAATAAGCATTTTTGTCTTTAAAATAGCCGGGAGCGGAGGAATAAGATTCGCGCGGGGATTCTGTAGTCCACGTGAGCAAAGCCACGGGCACATGTAGTACATATATATACATGGACACTTGCAAACGGACGCACCCATACATTACAGACTTGAGGCACCGTTTGTTTAAAATGTTTAAATAATTAAATATATATCTGTATATTATGTAGAATATATTTATATTTGCAATATCTCTTATGGTTTACTCAGCGTAAGCCATTTAAGCGCCCGTATTGATTCACCATGACCAGTTTTTTTTATTTTATCTGTGCGGAACCCTAATTCTTTTTACCTAAAGTAAAAGTAGCCTAAGTTACTCCTTATAACATCAGCTATTTATGAGTGAAAGTCCCCCAAAATCGGTTCAACCGTTTCGAAGATTACCCAGAACAAACAGACAGACAAAAATGTAATATTTTTTTGTTTAAGTATCGTATATACTCTCAAATGCATTTACTAAAAAACTGTTGTTTTGACATTACAAACAGACACTTCAATTTTATTTTATTGTATAGATCAGTTGATATATCAATAAATCAAATATTTTCATGGTTTTTTTTTATTGATAAGAGATGGCGCTGTCACGATTTTGTACTGGGTATCGTTTGATTTTTTACATCGTGTTTATGGGTTTGTTTTTATACACGAATTGCAATTTTATTTATTTGTATAGATTATTATTATCTTAGTACTTCTTTCTTTTTTTTGTATCATCGTATCTTGTCAATAATAGGAAGGACAAACATGAATACTATTTTATAGATAAACCAACTTCCAAGATACAGGGAACCCTAGTTTGGCGGTCAGGAGCTCAAAAAAGTGTTATGTTTTAAATATATTTTTGTGTTTCTAAGTGACAAGTGTACAAATAAGATGTGATGATTGTTATTCGAGGTACGCGAGCGAGGAATGTGTGCAAGAGAAGTGTGCAAAAGTGTTCTAGGAACTAGAACTACTGAACTACCAATCAACGCAAGCATTTTACAGAGTTTTGATGTGAAATGGTCTGATAGTTTCATCACACCTCACCGCCTAATTACCTTGTTCATCTCTGGTCGACATGTAGCCTTAAATGTAACAAGCTTCATAAGGATTAATTTGAAAACTTCTCTCTACTCGGGGCAGTCCGACTGGTGGAATACCTTCACCCTAGAATAGATCGCAGCCAAATAACTTTGTGTTGTGTTCCTGCGGTGAGAAGAGTTTCCAGAGTTCCTTGGGGTAGGGGTGGGTGGGCAGCGCGCTAGTGATACCTGTGGCATTTGACAGGCGGTATGCTTGTTTGCCACCATTGTAGTATAAAAAAGACTAGAAATTAGATTATAGATAAATATTATAAGATGGTAGGACACAAAACCGTTGTTCGAGTGGATCACGACCACTGTACATCAGATGTACTACCCGCCATAATGCGCTTAGGTGTGTCGTAGTCCGGGATCACACGGTATATAATCAAGCGTAGGGTATCGACTTTTTTTATCGCTATAGGTTTATCTTTACGGCCAAAATCTCATCTGATCTTGAAGTAACGATGTGGCTCAAGATGGCAGCACACTTAGCCTAGTGGAAGTGGAAGTGCTCTCAAGTGCAGCTGCCGGAACACACCTATTGACATTTGACGACAGATTCTCAACTTGAGGGCGGTAGCTAGCCTTATCATCATGCTATGGTTTCATCACAATTTTTTCCTTCACCGAAAGCTCAGGCTCATTGCAGGGATTCGTACTCACGTCGATCGACGCGATCTCAGTACACGCTACCATTAACCCATCATGACTTCAACGCGACTACCATGCATATGGTGATAATTCCATTACAGTTTTCTTTTAGTTTGCCGCATTTCGGGATCAGCCAATGTATGTCCAGTCGCCAAGAGAGGTTTACAGGCCGACATGATAGTGACTTTAGTGACTTTGCAAAGTTACAATTAAAAAAAATTACATACTAAGTCTTTATATTTATAATGAATACTCATTTCTGTAATTATATAAATCTCATATATGGAGTAGCATGCAAAAATCTTATGATATAACCATTTTAATTTTTCCTGAATATTAAACAAAAACAAAGAAATAACTTACAACTTGACAACATAATTTCTCATCACTAAATGACGTGTATTGAGGACCACAGGCTCCAACCACTGGACTAGTATCAGCTAAAGTGAGAACAGTGTTCACATCCCAGGTCTCTACACGAGTCTTTTTTTGCATCTCACTGTGTAGGGCTAAAGTCTGAAAAATAACATACAAAAATTCCACAACTGTCATATTACACTGTAATATGACTATAACAGTTGAAAGTAGAGATATAATGAAACCGATACTGATATGATATATTGGGATCGCCAATTATTTATCAACCAATATCTAACAAACTGAAAAGCACACAAAGTAACTAAATTGCCCTTTCATCGCAGGCGAGAGAGGCACGTGGTGCTATTGGAGTCATTGCCATTTTTACTTAGCATTTCATGCCTATTTTTTATTAATTCTCAATCAAACATTTATTTATCATTAAAAATGATTATTGCCAGTTTTGTACATAATATAGAAAGATAAAATTACGTAAAAACACTATCCTCCATTAGGCGGGTAAAAACGTATAGGAATACGTACATACGTACATGAATACATACGTACGTATAGCCTGAATCGTGTCAGTGGATCCTCGCAATTGTTGGAGGAGTCCAAGGTACATGAGTGCATCGTATTTGCTTCAACTCTATCGAGTTTTTGAACATCTAGCAATTTGGGTTTGTGTGGGACTCTACAAAAGGCTATACTGAAATTAATGACTGGTCAGCAGTACAGTGGAACATAAGTAAAAATTTAAAATATGACAAATTACTAACATTAATAGTCTGCCTTAGTTTATAGCTGACATCTTCGGCTAAGTTTGTCGCCGCCTCCGCGTTCAACTCGGCCCCAACTTGTTCAGCCATACACAGAACAGATTCTGAACCAATCCCAGCATATCTGCCTTGCGATGTACTTCCATCCTAAATCCAATTCTGAGATTAAAATTTATTAATCATAATAATACATCATTATATAAATACATAAAATATACCCTAGATCAATGGTTCCTAAATTTCAAAAGCTATGTGGAACACAATACTTAATGGCAAAAACTGACACAAATACAATAACATTTGAACTTGCATGTAATGTAATAGAAGTTACATTCATTCTAAAAAATTATATCCATACTATAATCCATATATTCTACTGTCTAAAGAAAAAATACCATATTAAGTAAAAAAAATTATAAGTAGGTATACTCAATTGATCCCTGTTGTCACAGGATATCAAGTAATGGTAATATTGAAAAAATTAAATTTTATTTCAAACTTACCTATAGTGTACCTATCTAGTTTATTGGTGACTGGGTTTGGATAATTAAAGTGCTTTTAGTGAAAATAGTTTTAAAATTTTATTCAGAACCATCATGTATGATCAATAATACATCCAATGGATCAATAATCCACAGCATGGAATTCTTGTTTCAAGTGATAAATAATTAATTGATGTATTTCTTATAATAGTAATTTAAATCATAACAAAGTTTACCCAATCACTTTTATGAATGAATTCTTTTATTTGGGCTGGATTTAGAATCATTTGGCAACAGTTGGGGGTAGAAAGGGGTTGAGTTTGATAGAGATTAGATCCCTATTATAACAGTACCACTCTCATTAGAAGGTAATTCTTAATTTTCGAGAAAATAAATAAAAATGATTCTAACCTCAAAACCTAAAAATGTTAGTTGCAAATATAAATACTGTGAAATAAAGAGCAAAATTATGATTTGGTATTTTTAATCTGTCATCCTACTAACATTTCACAAAAATAAATTCCTGAAACCAAACACAAACACCTACATAGACTGAACTGCTTTTGTATTGTATGGTATCTCAGGTGAACTAAACAAAACAGTAAAAAACAATTATAATGAAGAAATTTTTCAAAATTTATTGTTTTTTTATAATGGTGTTCTACTAATATAGCTAATACCATGCACTTTTTTGTAAATATTTTGATGGTTCCAATAAATATAAAGAAGTGAAAAATGAAGTCTACACTAATTTTCTTATATAAATAAAAAATAATATAAATTATATTATTAAAATAAAAGGGATACCATAGTTTTACCTAAGGTTTAGCTATTCAAAAGTACATAGGTGGGGATGAGTGACTGAAGGGAGCTCAGTGCATGTTAGGATCCTTGCAACTATAAATCTTATCAATTATTATTGTTATTCTAAGTTCAACTTCCAAACTTTCAAAGACATTGATACTTTGACCACCTATAACTCTGGCCAGGGCATTACTTTTCCATGGGAATGTTATCAGAAGATAGGGAGTTGCTTCCCTCCCTGTACCTTCTCCATGCAAAACCAATACAAAATGTTGAAATTTCGAATTTGACCTTGAAACATTGACCACCAATAACTCAGGCCAGAAAAAATACCTTGTAATGGAAGTAGTGTCAGAGGATTAGAGGCAGCCCCCTCTTCCCCTTCCCCAGAACCTCCCGTTCCCATCCGCATGCCAAACAATTCTACATTTTTAACCATTTATTTTGTATTGTATTTATGTAAAAATTTTAAACTTTAAATTTTTGTAGGATATGTTAAGGCCAAAACTTAATGTTCTATTTGTTAAGAACAAACATTCTTTGTTGTTGTTTATAATTTGTATTTGTTTGAACATTGTAAAATAGATAACTGTTTGTTTGGAAGAACAACACTTAACGAATTTTATTAAATTGCAATATATCACGAACATAAAATGTTACTGATATATATTTACCTTTTCTGATAACGGCGGGGTATCACACTGACTAGAACCACCAGATTCCGAAGCTAAGGACTTGTTTTTATCACGTTCTCGAATACTAATACTATTGTACTTTTTCGTGTGATTTTTACTGTTTGACGAAGTGCTAGACATTTTGGTGGTTTATGTTAAGATTTATAACATGATTGTTAAATGTGTATATTAAAATATGAAAAATCCATTTAACTTTGTCAGTTCACATTCCAATATAATAAAAACAAAGCTATAAATAATTACATTTTACAATAATCGCTATGCATATGTTACAGTTTTTTGCATTTGACACAATTGACAAGTTGACATAACAACAACTGTCAAGCACTACTGCCAGCAGGGTCTCCAGATTGCATTATCGAAATTTCCCCATGACGGCCAAAATAATCCCCCAAAATGATACTATTTAACAACTTTTCCCCAAAAAACATAAACCTGCCTATTCCTTTAAATTTTTGTTTTTTTTAGTATAGGTGCTTAAGAGGCAGGGACTTATGTTCAGAACGATAAAAGTACCATATTCCTTAAGCAAAAAATTTTACTACTTTTTTTCAATTTGTAAATAAAAACGTTTTCTGACCAGATAAACAATAAAATATGGCTATATGAGAGTCACTTTTGCTTTCTTCGTGTGTTTATCTCTATTTTATTGATTTTCTATTAGTAGGATAGTAACTTTAGATTTGTATAACGGAGTTATTAAGCGGCTTAGTAAATAACAAAAGTATAACTATTTATAATAATTTAACTAATTTATACAGTACATATCTAATATGAAATACAAATTTTCTCTACCATAAAATTATAGAAACACATGCAATGTAACATTTTTTTTACCCGACCGCGAAATAGGAGGGTTGTATTTTTCCAACATATGTAAGTATGTCTATTTCTTTGGCACGCTCTGTAACCTAAACGGCTTGAGTGGTTTTATCATATGAAGTGTCGTTAGATTCGTATTAATTATGGGAATGACAAAGGCAGAGATTGTTATCGTAAATTCGGAAAAATCTTAATTCGCATGGTAATTCGAGTGTGAGAAACGTGAAGAGCTCTCTCTCTTTCAGACCTAAAGGTTCTAAAGGTTATCTACATAATTCTTGCTTATTCGCAAATTACAGTAACCCCGGCCGACTACAATAATAAAGGATAGCTGACAGTAGAATAATAGTGTCTTCAATAATTTGTTATACATTGCATAGAAATAATGCATTACATTACTCGTTGCTGTAATAATTGCCAGCTTTGAACTAGGAACGCTAAAAGAAAGGGCATTTCAATAGAAAGAGAGAAAGTACATCATCCAACAGAGACAGTACAGTCGATTTGTCAAGCTACTATTAAAAAAACATTAAATATTTTCAAAAACGAGTATGTGAAGTTTGAATTAAAGATTAAGCATTAGCAGAAGCAAAGTTTAAAACCGTACGTGTACGTATCGTACATTTACGATTATTGCATGTCCTCGTACGATAGCAAATTATAAGAAAATACGATAATTTGAACAATATATAAATTCAAAAAATAGGTCCTGTGGAGCAGATGTTGGTGAAGTAGGTACTATAGTTTTGGTCCAATACAGAGAAATACGATAACTTCGAAGTTGATGGTACGATAATCGGAACGCTTTAGTTTTTGAAACTTGAGTAGAAATAGTAGTTATTAGTACAGCTATGCAGATAAAGTTCTTCCCAAATTTCCCCGGTGCTAAAATTTTCTTCCCTAAAAAATTACCTTATTTCATTTCCCCAAAATTTCCCCAGCGACATATAAAAATATATAATGCAATACAAATGCAGTCTTAGATTCACGGAGCAGCTGTAGCTGGAGGCGAGGTAGAATCTTGTTCTAGTGATCGAGTTCTATAATAGAATGACGACGACTCATTTTTTTTTTCTGACTACACTGTTAGCCTTAGGGGCCCTGAAGCCGCTGCGGCTTTTACAGCTTCATCGAACTTGGGGGCGAACGCAGAAGGCACTCAACCGCGAAAGTTGTTTGCACGACTCGCACGAGGGTGCCAAAGAGGCCGGACCTCGGCTCGGACGGTCGTCGCGCATGCTAATAAGGTCGCGATCTAACTTAATCCATACTCCTACAATTCAAGCTAACTAATATATACTCATAGGCACATGTGAACATACTACATGTGAAGTGAACATACTTCCTCCTAGGGGGAAGGAAGGAAACATGTGTATGTGTGTTTAGTGATTTGAAAGTTAGTTTAATTAAGTTTAGCTACACTAACTAGCGCAAAAAAAGAAAAAAAAGGTCCCTTACGGAACCCTTGTTCCTGTATGGTGTGCACGTGAGTATGTTCATACGTGTGTAATGTTGTGTGTGGGTAGCTAAGTGTTGCACGTATAGTGTCACTTGTACCGCGCGGGCGGATGCCTGACCCAAGGGCTTCACACCGAGGAACGGACCTAGGCTTGGGTTACCGCTGGAGAGGGTGGACGTGGGGGGTGTTACGGGAGCGAAATTGACCGTCCGTACTCTGCGGAGAGAACGGTGGTTACGCGGGCGTGGGCGCTGACACGCTCTGTTTAGAGAGACGGATGAATAATACATATTTGCTTTTTCGACGCGATCGTCCGGGTCGGTGAAAATGTTACGCGGCTGGCGTTTATGCAGGGGGGCAATGGGGTCCGCGACATATGTAGCAGCCGCTTTAATTAACGGATTTACAATTTTGGAAAAGCTGTAAAAGCCGCAGCGGCTTCAGGACCCCCAAGGCTAACAGTGTATTCAGATCTAAAAAAAAAATCAACGGATTCGCGTGATTCGACACGGTGTCGAAATACGAACGAAAACGACGACTCACTAATCGGCTCGCCTTATATACAATTTTTACATAATAGTTCCTGTCTTACCTCCAAAATACCCTTATTTATTTTTATATACCTTTATTTACATTACATTTTAGAAACCGTTAAACCCCCGTTTTTTCTCTTAACATTTCTATATTCTATAAAGTCGTGCGCCATGAATTAGTTGTGAGCACAGGCCTGCGGGGTTGTTTAGCACAGCGACTTTCTGGCATAACTTGCCTATTCTTATATCTAGAAAATAAAAAACACTAAATAAACATATTTATTACAAGCAATGACATTTGAAACTTAAACAGGATAGCTTATACTAAAAAGATCCTAAGGGTACATGACAAAACTTAATATCTACATTCACCTTAGTTTTATGGTATTTCTACAATTTCTTGAGTCGCACGCCACGTACTATGTGCGATTACCCCCGTTTGCTTTGGTCGTGTACAGCACGGTTTTGGAATTAAAACATCAAGTATTTTAATAATTTTTCGAAAGAAGAGAGAAAAAAGAGAAAGATTCCGATTTCGATCGCTGGTGTGGACAGACGTGTCTGTTAACTCTCTCTGTCGCTCTTGTAATTTATTTCATTTCTGTTTGAACTTGTTTACTACTTGTTTGCTCTGATCGACGGACCAGGTCCTAGGCCAAGCCGGTTCAGAACACACAGTTTTAAACTTGTTTTTTAAGCTTTCTCTATATCATATCGCGATGTTTAGTTGGAAGGTGTTATTATTGTGTGGCGGGTATTTCGGTACTCGTCTCGTTCGCACGTTTCGTGTAGCACTTCGGTGCACACGAAAGACCGTACTTTTCAGTACGACAACAAACGCGCTTTTCAGCTCGTATCTGTGTTAAACGCACAAATCCGCACTTAGTGATCGCTTGTCGGATGCCTAGCGGTGTTAACGAAGACAAGTGGGACAGTGGCCCGACCGCTCATCATTTACCTCTTTCTGGTAGGTAGGTAGGTATTTCATGTAAGATTCCTAATTTAACTAATTTTTTTTACATTTTATTAGGCGTATATTTTTTTACTTATAATCTGAGATAGATAATGTAAACTGAATATAATGTCGCTACCTAATAATAATTTCACGGATCCGACGGGGTTTTCAATACATATTGTATATTCAAGGATTGCTCACTTAATATAATAAAAGATAATGCATATACTAAATAAATTAAATAATACAGTGATCATAAGCCAACCTACCTATTTATTTATTAATGAAATTACCTCAATATATAGCAGATCTGGCTCAGTACATCACGGCCTACGATTCCAAACTTTATATATCATAACGACTGCACGGTTAATGTACAATTAGGATATAAATTGCTCGTCAAAATTCTGTAAAACTACACGATTCCGGATCGCTGCAGAAATTACAGTTTATTTAGCTTATATAACGTTTATCCAGTGACCCTAATAAATTAATACCAAATTAAAATTATAGGTCCAATGCTTTTAGATAATCAAAGGGTCAATGGTACTGTCATCGCGTATGGCATATACGGAAATCGCGTCGGTCGGCGTAAGTTCGAATCCCTGCAATGAACCGTGTACTTGAGAACCAGTTCTCCCACCAGGCTTAGCGTGTTATTACCATTTTGGGCAAAATCATCATAATAAGCATCGGGCATGATTTTGGCCAAAAACAAAATCTGTAAAAAATTAAACAAAATAAGAAATTAATAAACACACTGAACCGATTCAAATTTTTTAATTAAAACGTAAATAGTTTCATAAAAAAAGTCATAAAATAAAACATCAAATTTCATAAAACGTAAAAATTTAATACATTTCAAAATATATTTTCTCTTGCTTTTTTCTAGATGATAAAATAAATCTATTATTAATAACATTTAAGATTTTTTATATCATTATGATTAACGCTTAAATTCAAGTATTATCTCTATCTTCTTTATTCTATGATCTCAACTATTCTATAAATGCAAAATATACTTATGCAATGTGGAGTAGCTGATAGTATCTATTATTTTAAATTATAACTGATAAGTTATTGTAATAAAACGTTTACACACAAACACAGATAAACAAACAGTAGAAACAACTAACTACTTAGATATCTAAAAAGTAACATACCTAAGTTCCTACTTATACACGTAAAAACGGGAATAAATTGATATTTGGAACCTTTTGATATTTAATGAGAAAAAAAATCAAAGTTACTTTTAAGGTAGAGATGAATCAATTTTATCTTCCTGCTCGCGAATCATCGAAGTCACTAATTCATTGTCATACATTTCTTTTTTCAAGTTGTCTACTTTCTCAAATGTATTATTCTCAAAGAAAAGTTCAATTTCTTGTAATGTCCTACCTTTAGTTTCTGGTAAACGAAACCACATATAAATAAGCGAACCAACCGCAAAAACAATGTTTAGCAAAAATACGCCATGATAGTCCAATGCACTGACCATATCCAAGGCAAACTTTAAATTCAAGAAAACAGCAAGTGTCCCTACAATTCCGAGAAGGAATATGTAGTAGCCTTTTAGTTCTAAAGGATACATTTCTGCTACCAAACTATCTAATACAGGATAAGGTCCAACATTTATAGTGATGAAGTACAAACCAAGTAATATACATTTGGTCCATGCAAAACTTATAACAATTGTAAATTTAAAATATATGCAAGCAGTCAATACCGCCAACAATATAATCGATATAGCACTAGTTGAGAACAACAAAGTTCTCATTTTTATTCTGCTTATTAAAAAACAAGAAATGCATGTACCTAATAAAAAGAATCCGTCGACGACTAATGTAAAATACAGTACATCATTACTGTCTGTTAAATCTTGAAGCATTGTAATGGCAAGTGTTATGAAGAAATATTTTCCAGCGGCCGTTTTATACACAATGCTGGCTAAGCTTAAAATAAACAAATTCCAAAAAGAGTTTTTGGTAAATAATATTAAATATTTAGACAAAACACTTTTAAAATTTTGATCCTCTTTGCGATTATTAGCTTGTTTTAATTTTTCAACATCTATTAGTAGGCTTAATTCTGCATCTGCACTTTCAGAGTACCCGTGGAGTGCTCTAAAAGCGGCTTCTGACTCTTCGAATCTTCCTTTAGAAACCAACCATGAAGGGCTTTCTACCCAAAAATAGGGAAGAATACAGGATATTGCGGTAGGAATAATTGATAATAATGCGACTGTTCTCCAATGGAAGACGATACATAAGATATGAGTTAAACTTGTACCAAAGGTGAATGCAACAGAGATGACAATATACAAACAAATAGGCCGTTTGTTTGAAGTTGTATATTCACCTGTTGCTATAAATAATATTACGATAATACCTCCAGAGAAAATACCGACTAAGGCCCTTGAAATAATGAAAACTGATGCACTGTTGCCGTAATACATTATGACCCAGGACAATATTATTGGCATAGTTAATATCGTAATAGCCTTTCCACGACCATACTTGGTACTGATGAAAGCTGCCAAACCCAATCCGATTACAGTTGCTGCAACACTAGTTGACGCTGCAAAGAAACAAATATTAAAATCAATGTTAAGTAAAACTCATTAATACAATAATCTTTATAGTTTTGTTATTACTTGTTTGCATTTTCGTTTTAATTTTATTACTATTAAACATATTTTTGAGTTAAACCTTAAATTTACGTTTTATAGGATAGCTGATTATTACCCGACTACGAAAAAGAAGGGTTATGTTTGAAGAGGGAATACATACATAATGTATGTTTATTTCTTTGGCACGCTCTATAGCGTAAACGGTGTTCCATTCGTCTTGATTGTGGAAGTAACTTGCTATATAATATTTAAGTACGGCGTCTGGGAATTAAATAAAAAGCAAAAATAGTAAATGGCTTTTTTAGTCGTGTTTTTTGTTGCAGTCGGGTTTTTTGTTTCCTTTTTAATAATTATTATTTAGCTTATTTTGATTGTGTTGGTCCAGGTTGTACCGTTAATGTTCAGGTGACCGGAGGTATTTCAAGCCAGGATAGCAAGATAGTATTCAGTGTCCTATCCTTACTTACTATCCTGGCTCAACACAATGCTAGTTAATACCTATATACACGTTGTCATCTTGTACATACCCTTTATATAGCTATCGCTGTTAAATTAAAATGCTACTTCATACAAAGTGGAAAGAACTAATATCAATTAACACATTAACCGGAAGACGATTTCAGAAGGGCTAGGTCATACCGCTCCGCTATCGCTACTGCTCTTAGGCCTCTACCTATTTTCCTAGCTAAATAATCTGCAGCCAAGCCGATTTAAACGCTCAATAATCGGATTTTGGGGTCATATATAGGTAACCTTTCAAGAACACATCTGGTAAATTCGATTTAACACTTTAGAATAATTTATCTTGGTATTGTGAAATTAATTTCTATAGAGGTTGTTTGGTCTATTGTAAATGTTTTATTATTGTATACTTGTTATTGAATATTTCAGTAACATTTACCAATATTACTTTAATTAATTTTATTACTCATGTTAATTTTTAAAAACCCATTTGTTATAACACTTAGTTAAATTTTAAAAAGTATTTATTCTCGTGACAGGATGTTTTCGCTCTTCCTATTACAAATTTATCTAATCACAATAATAATATATTTTGTACTGATTATTTTACACTTTTACGCTTTCATGTGCGGGACGCTATATGAAAAACTGTTTATCCCTATCAGTAATATACCTACGCGTCGGGTATACTACGTATCTAGGATTATAATTATATATTACTGTTTAATGTTTTATATGTAATATTGTTGGAGTAACTAATAAATAAAATACCTACATTTGTATTAAATATTGCATCTTGAACTATCGAATTACTTTAAAAGCTATGAAAAATTAAATTCTTCCATCATACGATATACCTATAAAATGAATAAGCAAGAAATTAAATTTGAACTACATATTTGTAAAATAAAAATCAATTAGCGCTAAGGAACCGAATTCCTTAAACTGCCATAAAGACTTAGGTGTCTCTTAAACGTTGCATTAGAAAGACCAATAAAAGTTTTTTAGGTAAAAGTTTTTTTTAGTTTTTCAAGATCCCGAAGCACATTACTAATTAGTTAGATAATAAGTTCAAGGACTATTAAGCAGATTTACTGTCAATAGGTTATTATAGAGTGGATTATTACGTGAATGATAAGTAGATTAAGTAGTGATGTATGGAAGTGACTCTCACTCTGTACTGTCAATAAATTATTAATAGTAGCGGTTGCCCAATGATCGAAATTCGACCAGCGATTTTTTAATCATAGACTATTTTCTGTTTGACATTTTCAGTATGAACCTAAACAATGAATACATAATATATCACTCGCTGTCACTTTTCATTGAGTGACAATGTCAATATTTTGGGGTGTCTAAGTTCAATGGCACTGGTCGGGTTAGGATTCGCAGTATTAATCCTTTCAGTTAATTTAATATATTACTAACAGATATTATAGATAAATTTTAGCTTTCTGTACTCCTTTTCCTAAACTTTAACCATGCCAAATCTCACAGACTTCCGTGCACGCAATACACTTAAAAAGATGTCTGAAGTTTCTTCTCACGTATTAATATAACGATGATGAATACATATTACCTGTAAATATTGTACAGTTAAAAAAGAAAAGATAAACGCGATCGAGTTTCTTCTTCTCGGTGACTAAGATGTTTTCTAAACTGGTAGTAGTGTTTCGACGTTCATAGGTGCGTTCTTGTTGGCTAAATTCAATAAAGTACCTAATTTTTCAATTTAGATTTTATAAGTAGACAGTCAATACATTTTATGAAATTATACTCAAAGACAAAGACAATATAAATATTATCGAGTCCAGATAACTTAATTTTTCATATCTAAGTAATAACCTTGTCTCTGGTAATACTATAAATAAATGATGCCAAAATATTAATTTCTTTTTACATTGCATCAGTATTAAATAAATACAAACCAATCCATGAGATGACTTCTTTACTGAGAGTCACATCGCTATCATTTGACTGTAAGGCCGCTACCATACCTGATACTTGTCCTATGACCATTCCTTCATTTATACTACATATTACTAAGCCGCTGTATACAAGAACCTGTAATTAGAAAAAAAAAATTAACATGGTTAATCTATAAACCGGTTCCGACTAGAAATAGTACATTATGGTACAAGTGTGTAATGTTGGTGATTACCGCTGAGGCGTCATTGAGACCCGAGCCGTTAGGTGAGGGTCTTAAGAGAGCCGAGGACGGTAATCACCAATACACACGTGTATCATACGACGTTTTTCAACACACTTGTGAAGAAAATAATAATAAAATTTTTATTTTTTTTCGCTATGGCGGGAAAAATTAATCAGTTTGCGCGCGCATCTAACAATGGCGATCGGCCATAGACTAAAGGAATGAGGTTTCTTTTTTTTTGGCTTTCCGCAGATAGCGTTTTAGCCACGTATAAAATGGGGAATTTAAAGTTTTCTTTATTACAGAGAAAACAAAAGTTATATTTGAGTGAAAGTTTTATTTATTAAACACGTACAAGTTGAAATTATCTATTTAAATACGAAGTTGTATGAAATGAGCTAGCAATAGGTACATTAATTTATTTGTTCTATTGATCATTATCTGTTTTGTATCGAAACGTTTTTAAGAACAAAGCAACTCGACCAATAAAATAAAAAAAACTCTATAACTCACTTGTGAATAATAGCAATTAAAAAGTCACAGTTTGATTACAGGTGTCATTATGTGCCTAATTGCGGTGATATTAGAACCACTTTATGAGCAAGTGTGTTGAAAAAGTATTTATATGTTAAAAGCATTACCGTAGAATGGGGTGAATATAACTCGCGGGGTTGTCTCTAGTCGGTTAATGTTTTTTCAACACACTTGCTCATAAAGTGGCTCTAATATCACCGCAATTAGGCACATAATGACACCTGTAATCAAACTGTGACTTTTTCATTGCTATTATTCACAAGTGAGTTATAGAGTTTTTTTTTTATTTTATTGGTCGAGTTGCTTTGTTCTTAAAAAAGTTTCGATACCTATTGCTTGCTCATTTCATACAACTTCGTATTTAAATAGATAATTTCAACTTATACGTGTTTAATAAATAAAACTTTCACTCAAATATAACTTTTGTTTTCTCTGTATTATAGAAAACTTTTAAATTCCCCATTTTATACGTGGCTAAAACGCTATCTGCGGAAAGCAAAAAAAAAGAAACCTCATTCCTTTAGTCTATGGCCGATCGCCATTGTTAGATGCGCGCAAACTAATTAATTTTTCCCGCCATAGCGAAAAAAAATTCACAACTCGTTGTCACTATTGAAATTTTAGTTATTTATTAATTAAAAGGTCTACAAGTACTGGTTATGAAGAAAATGATTTATGTTGTACACCGCCCGATATAAGATGTGAAGCCCTTAACATTATGCAAAGTTTACTACCTGAAAACTCCAAGGAAAAATGATTTTTTATTATTATTTTCTTCACAAGTGTGTTGAAAAACGTCGTATGATACACGTGTGTATTGGTGATTACCGTCCTCGGCTTTCTTAAGACCCTCACCTAACGGCTCGGGTCTCAATAGCGCCTCAGCGGTAATCACCAACATTACACACTTGTACCATAATGTACTATTAAGTCCTACTATTCAGCAACAGCTATACTATACAGCAACATTTTTCCTTTAAGTTTGCAAGTAACCAGGCGTGTAGCAACCGCCGTATCAGCCATATCAAAGATACTGGGTCCCTGGTTTCAGAGGCCCCGAACGTGTGTAAGCAAAACTTCATAAAATGTTATCCACAATCTCAATTAAACTCTTAGGCTGTACTTCTCGAGAAAAAAAATCATATCTTATTAAAAAATATCATCTATGGATTCATTCTCATAAGTACATGATCATGAACCCATACAGCCGCACGCCGAGTTTGGGCAGTAGATGCTAGTACAAGTGTCGAGCCAAGAGCTTTTCAAGGAGCTTCCCCAACACGGGCAACTGGCCTATAGGGCAGTAAGACTTTGGGTTGGTATAGTCCTCCCTTCCCGGCTTCCGAAGTATGCACAGAGTTGCTGTCTTCCAGGCTTGAAGGAAGTGGCCCAGTTCCAGGCAAGTGCCACAAGTGTTGGCAATTGCCTGAAACAGACCCACTCCCCCGCCCAAGAGAGCATGTGAATAAATATCGGCGGTTAATCGATCTCCCTGGTAGCATTCCACGGCTCCCGCCGATAAAGCCCGGAGCTGATCAGGGAAGAACTCTTCAGCCTCAGCCCTCACGGCCCTCTTGCCTCCAACCCAGCATCTCCGTGCCGCTGACTTGGCATCTACATTGTCTGCAGGGAAGGACGCAGATGCGAGAAAATTGTCAGAATCCTAAGGGTTCAACATTGTCTAGCCCGGATCCGCCAATAATACCTATCTTTGCTCAGTTCTTCTTAGGACCCTGTAGATGTGGTCCCACGGGCAAATCTCCTTTCAACTCTTAGTTTGAGCAATCGCTACCCTTCTCTTGAAATCTTCAAGTGCATCAAGATAATCGACGACAACGTAAGCCCTACTACGTCTTAGGGTGGCGCAACTGATCCTTTTCCTGCTCGCAACCTCCTTTTAGAGGGTGCCAAAGTCCTTCAACCACCGAAGAGGGCGAGTCACTCACTTCACCCCATATACGGCTCGATGGGCTCATTTGGCTCCAAGTAGACAAAGACTACCCTCAGCGATAGGTTACCCGCTTGCAGGATAACGTTGGCGATATTGTTATCGATAATCTGAGGAACGACGATTACCTTAACTTTATCCCCATAGATTATTACCGCCGCCTTTGGGAATTAACTATAAATAATAACTTATAATCGACATATTATACTCGTAACTATTTTAATTGAATGCAAGCGTTTTTATTTATTTTCTACATTTAAGCCCCCATTAATTTTGATATAGGGCCCGTCTAAGGCAAGCTACGCCACTGCAAGTAAGTAAGTACAGTCAAAATCTGTTATAACGACATCGAAGGGACTGCTCATATTCAGTCGTAACAACCGGTGATGTTTTTTTTTTTTTTTTTCTCTCTTATTTGGTTAGCCAACAGTTGTACATTATTTCTTTAATTAATGTGTATCGTGCAAGTACAAACAAATCGATAGGGAATTATTGGAAAAATATATTTATTCAACTATGTACATTTTGTTTATTAAACATAAGTACAATGCATATTATTTTTCTGTGAGCATAAAATCTGTAATTTTGGTCTGTTTGGAACACTTATGTTGTGCATAGATATTTTGTAATTCACGTTGGATTTTAATTAACGTATCGTCATAATTGCTGTGGATATGGAACTGTTCATTAAAAAGAACAATCTTTGTTAATACGCTAACAGCATTGATACCATCATTCAAAGTTGGTACAGTAAATTGTTCTTCAGAGTCTTCCTGTTCGTCATCTTCCTCTTGAACATATCGTACAATATCATCTTTCGTAGCTCGTGCGCAAATTGCAATAGAGTAATCTACATCAGTGAACTCTGCTGCTTCAGGTCGTAAATTTTGGGCTAATTGAGCAAGAAAGAGAAATATTGTCCTCTCCATCATCATCAGTCACATCATCTGAGGTTATTGTTAAGAGGTCTTTAAAACCAGCATGTTTAAAGCAGTTAGCTATAGTGTTTTGTGAAACATTTTTCCATGCTTCTGATATCATCAAGATGGCATCAAGAACCGTAAAGCGTTTTTTGGTCTCTACTGTCAAGGTTTTGTATTAACTTAAACACTTGCAGTCTTCTATAGTGAAATTTTAAACACCTTATTATACCTTGGTCCATTGGTTGCAATACAGATGTAACATTTGGTGGTAAGAACACAAGTTTAATGCATTTTAGATTAGTAACAGCCGGATGAGCAGGAGAGTTATCAAACAAAAGTAGAACTTTCTGTTTGTTTCCTTTCAATTCAGCGTCCCAGTTACTTAACCATCTTTCAAAAATGTCCGATGTCATCCATGACTTCACATTGTTTTCATACGTTACCGGCAGTGAGTGTATGTTTTTAAAGCATCTTGGTTTCTTAGATTTGCCAATAACTAAAAGCTTTCTTTTACAGGATCCTGTCATATTTGCTGCAACCATTATCGTTAATCTTTTCTTATACATTTTTCCTCCCGAACAATTCTCTCCTTTGAACTTTAAAGTCTTGTCTGGTTTCAAATTGTAAAAAAGTCCACTTTCGTCTGCGTTAAAAACTTCATCTGGTCCGTAGCCTTCGAATAATGTTGGCCACTTTTGCGTTATCCATTCTTCTACAGTATCCTTATCAACACTAGCAGCTTCACCACTCATTTTCCCGCCGACAATACCGTGCCGAGCCCGGAAACGTTGAATCCAACTAGACAAGCAAACAAAATCTTCGCCAAAACGTTGAGCAAAATCGTTAGCTTTTTGTTGAAGAATCGGTCCGTTTATTGGCACATTATTAGCCCTTTGATATTTAAACCACTTTAACAAAGCTTCCTCAATATTCGTATGCTGCGTTGTTCTGGCTCGTTTCATGTTCAAAAAATTATTGTCATAAAGCGTTTGAATTTTTTCTCGCTCTTTCCAAATGGTTGAAATTGTCGAGTGTGATACACCTTTGCTAAGTCTTTGTTTGAAATTCCGCTGTCTAGCTTGGATATAATACGCGATTTTTCTTCAATATTAATTTGTTTTCTTTTTCTTTGCGACATTTTGAAAGTTTCACGAATAACTCCACTAAGTTTTGGTGCGTCTTGTGTATAGATAAGTAACAAACTAACTGAAGAGATATGACGAAGAGGGCTTTGACTCTACTGCATGCACGTGTTTTGTTTCTAAGAATTAGAAAAGACCCTACACTAAACTAAATTCTATTGTTTTCTTTCCTGATTTTAATAGCCATTGAAGACAAATGTGGATACCTATTCAAATTGTTTACAATACAGCTTAGCCGGTCGTTCTAACAGATCTAATTCTCCGAAATATTAGTTAAATGTGGTCGTTTTATGAGGTATGTCGTTATTAGAAATATCGTATAAAGTAATGTTAAATAAGGCGGTCATATAGCATTCAGCCGGGACCTTTGTTCTAGGTTATTATAACCGGCATGTTGTTCTAAACGATGTCGCAGTAAACGGTTTTGACGTAGTTAAAGTTATTCAAACACAAAGAAATGAGCAGTTAAACTACTTGTGATCATAGATGTGATTTTAGGCTCTTTAAAACTTTCTTTAAACAATCAGTTAGATGGTGATTTCTTTTCGTAAACATGGTTATTTGGATAGATCAGTCCCTCGAATATCTTCTATACAATTAATAAAATTGAAGTGTTTGTTTGTAACATGCCAAAATAACAGCTTTTTACAATGCATATGAAAGTATATACGATACCCATAAATTTTTAAAAATTTTGTCTATCTGTCTGCCTGTTTGTTTCGGGTAATCTCCGAAACGTTTGGTTACTGATTTTAACACGATTTACACGGGTAGTTAGTTGATTTTATAGGGAGTACTTAGGCTAATTTTATTTTAGAAAAAGAATTAGGTTTCCGCACAAATTAAAATAAAATTGGTCAGGGTGAATCAATTCGGGCGCTTAAATGGCTTACGCTCAGTAAACTATAAGAGATACAGTGTAAACTCTTTATAACGAAACTCAAGGGACTGAGCATTTTTTGTCGTTATAGAGAGTTATCGTTATATGGAGTGAACTAAAAAAAAACAACCAAATTAACAAGAATTTTTAATATGTATGTCTTAGATAATAAATGCTCATAAATTATTGTTTACACATATAGTCTGATAACTTTGTCTGACGGTTTTTGCTATGCCAGTACTTGTTTTGTATTATTTTATGTATTCTATTCATAACTAATCTAACACTAATCGCTTTCCGTTTACTGGCCATGTTAACAGTTTCAAAGTAGGTTTACGACTGATAATACGATAGGTACCCAGTATGCTTGGTCGAAGACCATCACTTCCGAGAAAACAATGCGTCATACTGTAATTGTTCAAGGCAATTAAGGATAACAAAAGCTAGACCGACCTCGGATGTTTTGGAGCTTCAAAGTCTTATGTTACCTTATAACATAACATAAACAATACTACCGATAATAAATATTTACTGTCTAAAAATATGAACACATTTCTTCGTAATAGAGAATGGCGTATCGCTATAAAGAGTGTTTCAATATGTGGGTTTTAACGCAAACTAACCAAGTTGGGCTCACTTCGACGTTATAGGGAGTTTATCGTTATAAAGGATAACGTTATAAAGAGTTTATACTGTATATCAAATTAATGTACCATATAATTTTATATACTAAAAAGACCTACAAAAATGTCAGCGAGAGTACATAAATAATAACAATTCAGCCTGTCCGTCATCATTAGGAGTTGGCCACATTGGATTTAGAATGACGTCACTTAGCTAACCATATTTTATTGTCATTCCAACTAAACATGTATGCAATATTTCAGCGGAATCCGTTGAGGATAACCGTTTTAAAATTCAGTTGTAAGATTTAGATTTTATCCATACTAACAAGGCAAGATAAATAAAAGTTTTGCAATACAGTTAACTAGGTACTTCATAAAAGTAAAAAATAAGTATTGATAGGATATGTTCCCAGAGTCAACCTCGAGTACAGCGTATCATGAAAAAATATAATAAATGGAGCTAATATCTTCAGCAGCAATTGCAGGGTGGTAGGGGCAATAATTTTGATATCCGACTGGATCGTGACAATTATATTGTCACCTAGCAGGTATATCCGCTATAGTGGCATAGGTATATCCCGTGGTGGGTCTCGTGTTCCGGGTGCAACCGGTAAATCCAACAGTCAATCACACATAGTGATAAGCCCGTCAAGGTGACTCTCGTTTGATTTGTCACGTTTCGGGATCACCCAGAGTTTACGCAGCGGCCGAGAACATTGTATGCAGGCACGACAGCGACTATCGGAGACTAACAATACTTTTCTTCAAACTTTTGTAGGTTTCTAACCAACGTCAACCGAAGCGGTATAGATAATAAATTGTACCGTGAGTCATTAACACTTTCCTTGCATTCGATTTTACTTTATCGTCGCCAAAGTGCTTGTTTGTTCACATTCATACATAAACATACCAACATTACTCAATATAAAGTCGATTTTTTTTTGCTATATTTTGAAAATAAAACATTATTTTAAAGATTCTTTTAACATATAATAATATAGTATATTACATAGGTAATGATATGGTATGGTAGTAATCATGTAATATTTTTTTTATTCTACAAAGTTGGCGAACAAGCATACGGCCCGCCTGATGGTAAGTGGCTACCGCAGCCTATGGACGCTTGTAATACCATAGGTATTACTAACGCGTTGCCGATCTTGAACCTCCCAACTCTAAGGAGCTTTGAAAACCCTACTCACCACAATATCACAACACAAGGTTATTTGGTTGCTAGCTTCTGTAGAGTGGAGGTGTTTCAGCAGTCGAACTGACCCAAGTAGAGAGAAATCTCAAAAGAAATTTAGCTTCATAACAGGGGCCCGAATTCGACTCAATAACCCATGAGAAATATTCATGGCACTCATACACATTATATTAGACGGACTAACATGGCTGATAGATTAGCACATAAATAGTACACGTTACAGAATAACTACAACAAACATAGGCCCTGTCCCCTAATTTGGTTTTACGAAAATGCAGACCGATAGCAGAAATTGCTTAATAATCACTTTCAAAATTGCAAATTCGTATTATGTACTAAACATTATTGGAGTCGCATTATTAAGTACATTACATTAGGGTAGTTGACTTCTCTAAGAGTAATCTAGGCAACGTAACATTATACTTATCCATAGGAGCTAAGCAGTAACAATAAACAGTAAATAGCCTTTTTTTAATCCTGATAAAATAAGTAGTTCCCGTGGAAAATCACAATCACATAATTGAGGATACCTACATAAATGAGGAATCAAACGAAAACATTGTGTTCTCTAAGTTTCTACTATCTAACAAAAATAAAAACTACACACAGTAACAGTAACTAGGATTCTAACAAAAAAAATTAAAGAATTAAGTAATACTAGTGATATCGTAATTATTTAAAATTTTACTCACTTGTCTAAATATGCGAGAACACTGCATTTTAATAAACAAGTAACAAAAACCTTAAGAAAATTATTACATAAATTGTTTTAACAATAAATTAATTAGTTAATACACCGATGCGAACAGTAACAGCAAACTTATGTGAATGCTTCACTTATTATGGCTGATATCAAAGTGTTTTGAGGTAAGTACACACAGAATTTCGATTTATAATCAGAAACACAAGCGACTTTAAGTAATGAGAATAATAATTATCAGTTGCGTGTCTGAGTATTAAGTATGTAATACTTAGGCGACCGAGCTACGCTCGGTGTCTTACAGCAAAGAAAGGCAAAACACCTATTTAGGTAAACTTGGAATGTAAAACATTATTTATATGAAAGTTTAACATTTGCAGCTAATTTTGTTTATAAGTTCTTCCTTTATACATAAAGTAGGTTTTACGGTGATACAAATTGAAACTCATTTTACATGAATTTACCCTTACTTAAATCTCTTTGAATATTAATAGCAAAAGTGACCAAGAGCGAGACGTGTATGCGCGTAGAACTCCGTAGCATTTTAGTACTATGCTATAGTCCAATGGTCAAAGCAGTGGCGTAGCTAGCATAGGTGGCACCCGGGGCGGATTTTATAGGTGTCACCCCAAAACTCAATCGAAATTGTTAAAATAAAAAAAGAAATAATCATTTACGTTTTATTACAATACGAGTAGGGAGCCAGGGGCTTGTATTAACGGGGGTATGTATTAACAAGCCAATTGCCGCTAAAGTATATACGAACAAATGACATACATGCGGTTATTGGCGTCAGTGAATGGTCACAAACACGTTGCGACCTGTCGGTAGTCCGCCGCATGCTGCAGAACAAAGTTGTGTGCAAGGCGTCATTTTTGTCAGGTAAATAAACATTTTTAAGTCAACAGTTTTTTGATTTGTTGCATGATTGTATACGTATCCGAGACTGATTTTTTTTCAAATGGTAACATATTTCATCTTCTAATATATTTTGTTTACATTTATCCACATTGTCAATGTACTTTTCTTAGAAATATAAATTTGTAAAAAATTTACCTCCGGGGCAAGTGTTAACAAAACATACGGGGTAAGTATTAACATGTTAATACAGAAAGAAGGTTGAAAGAATTTGGCTGATACCTCAGAAAAACAGGCCTTAGAAGAGGAAGCTAATTTAAAAGAGATAAAGAAAAAGAAAATAACTAAATTAAATGTAACTAATAAGACTCATATTGAAAGAAAAGTTAAGAATAAAGGTAAGGGTAAGAAAACAAATTCACAAGAAAACAAGGCCAAAAAGAAAATTTTACAAGAAGATAGCAAAAGTGAAGAAAAAGAAGAAGAATCGTTTTGCTTGATCTGTGGCGGATCCTACTGTATGATAATTCTGAAGGAGACTGATATAAATGTAGATCTTGTAATCAATGGGCCCATGGAACTTGTATTAAGGGAAACAAATTATCTTTTATATGTTTAAATTGTAACTCCGATCATGATTACGAGAAGTAAGGCTGAGTTAACATATATTTTAAGAATTATAAATTTTAAGCAAACATTTAAACACTTATTATTTATTATAAGTAAATATTTTTTATTACAGAAGATATTGAAATAATGTGATTGTCTATTGGAAACTAAAAACTTGCTAACTTTTGTTTTATTATTAAGGAGTGATATTATATTGTTTACTTGATTATTTTTAATAACAATAATATAACTTAAAAAAGACTGATTATATATTACCTCAAGAAACTTGAGATAATTAAAACCATAGATGTAAATTATACTACATCTATGATTAAATCTTAAATATAACACACCTTCTTTTATTTTTTACTCATATCTATTAAATACCATCATAATCATATCGAAACTGTAATGTTAATACTTACCTCAAGGTAGTTAAAACTTACCCCAAAAATGGGGCAAATATTAACAAGTGCATTTTTTTATTAAAGTTATGTTTGTGTAGAAAGTACAAAGGATATGTGATTTTTTTTAAATCAAAAATCATAAACAGATGGTTGGCAATTCATAACGTTTAAAAAATATATCTCTAAATACTTTAACTTCCGTTAAATTAATAAAAAAGTAAATTATGTTAATACATGCCCCTGGCTCCCCTACCTATTACAAATATTTGAATATTATGTGAAACAAATTACTTTGTAAAAATTAAAATTTCTTCCTTCTAGCTTTGACACTAGCGAACTCCGAAATCACGTCTTCAAAATTTATATTTTGTGTTGCTTCATGTTCTATCGTTAAAATACCAAGATTGTTTAATCTGGTTTTAGTCATTGTAGACCGCTGGTAATTTTTAATTAATTTTAATTTGCTGAAACTTCTCTCACATGAAGCAATTGATGCACATATTGATATAAATAACTTTAGTGCGACCGTTAGATTCGGAAGAGATTCTGTAAAATCCCATTCCACAATAAAATTCAAAAAGCCCAGTGTAATCCAATTAGAGACAGTAATATTAGCCGCTTTTAAATGTCTTCTCAATCTTGGTATTTCTAAAAGGAGTTCTGTTTCTGATACTTCATCGTAAAGGTTAGTAAATTTTGATATAGCAAATTTTTACTGTTCAGTGTTTGCCGAAAGCAACCTCAAACAATGAAGCTACGTCTTTAATGGACTTTACTCTTGTTTCGAGTTCAATATTGAATCTGTCCAAGATATTCTAACATGTCCTTTTGAAGTTCCGCTCTAAGTGTATGGTCCAGCATCGGTGGACGATGCTAACTCACCGGGCATGCGTTTCTTGCGACGAATTCATCGTTCCATCGAAATGTTGTATTTTTTCGATTTTTGTTCAGCAAAATCTATTGCCTTTTCTGCTAGATGCAACCGTTTCTCTCCAATGAATAGACGAAGTTCTTCCAGTTTTATGATTATTTCATCAACACATAAACCTTTACTTTGTAATGCAATCCGGCATTGTTCACTTCCCTTAACACATCATTCCAAAAGAAATGAGAAATTGCACACAGCAGGCATAAGATTTTGTGCAGCACCTCTAGTTTCTAAATTTACGTCTTGGTCACATAGTTCCTTAATTGCAGATATTACCCCATTAAAATTTTCAGCCAATACTTTTACTGCACCATAATGAGCACTCCAGCGCGTTGTCGAAGGTCTTTTAACAGATGCTTTGTTGTGATTGAGGAGCACTTCCCAACGGCTTGTGGAAGTTGAAAAAAAGTTAAATATTGTTTCCACTGCTCCGAAAAATGTAACACAAGTCACATTTTGTGCCAACTGTTAGGACAACCGTCTGTGGGTCCTTTTTAAAAAAAAAGACAAAGTTCACACACACACTTTTATTGTTCACATGAAACACAGCAGGTATATTGACACGACAAGAGACGACTGGCTTTGATTAAAAATGGATAATGACTGCTACTTATTATAATAAACGTGCATTTATATAGAAACAAAATATGCTGACTTATAGTTTTATGTGAATATTATAAGTTCATAACATCTCCTCCCTTTTGACGGAGGTTATCCTTTAAGATAAACGAAGGACAATACAAACAATTTAAGGTTGTCCTGAAAATTACTAATTTTCAAAATTAAAATTATTTTATAATGTTCATTAACACTTTCATAGTAAGTAAAAACAAAAATAAAGAAATAGAATTACTACTAGCTTAATATAGTAAAAGTTACATAAAAACTTATTTAAAATATAGGTAAACACAAAACACAGTAACAGAAATTAATAAATCATATTTATAATTTATATAGAGACAGTAATTTTGTTAATAGTTCCTTGTTTCTAGTTGATCTTTCATCTGTTTTACTATAACTAGTTAGAAGAAGTGGTAAAGATTTTGTTGACTTATAGTCTTCATCTGATGACGAAATGTTAGTCATCTCTAAAGAGTTTGAAAATTTAGGCTTGTGCCTGATTGATTTCTTATTGTTGCATTGATTGAAGATTTGAATGCAACAACCTTGGCTTTTTGACCTATGGTTTTTAAAACATATACACATTTTGTAACAAACATATAATAATGAAAAAACAATTAGAATATACGTGAAAGTAGAATAGTATGTTCCATATTTAATAAAATGTGATTCTTTTTCAAGTTGGTTTATCTCGTTTGCGAGATTATCCATATGATGAGTAGCGAACTTTAAAGAAACTAAATTGATTTTCGATAGTGAAATCGGAGAGAGATATGGTAACGTATTATTAAAAATATCTTTCTTGCAACAGTCATCATTTGTTATATCAAAATTAATATTATCTAAATTAGACTTTATAATAAACGAATAAGAGCTACTTGGCAACAACTGGATTGTTTTAGAGTAACCGTTACAATTATCGGTAAGTTTGACAACTCCTGTGCCGACAATGGAATGATCAGTTACATCGTCGTCACATTTGATAGTAATTTTATTTGTGTCTGACTGAACATAGATCCATTTATTATTAAGAAGTTTTTGCCATATAAGAATTTAGCATTACATTCTTCTGTATGTAGAAGGTAAAGACAGTATTACTTCCGTTAATAACTTCGATTCACAATTAGGATTACTTATGCTAGAAAATATAGAAGTAAGTTCACAAATAGAATAATTAATATTTATAGTTTTACAAACATCTAAGTTGTCCAACATGGTATAATGCATTCGATTATCGCTTAGAGCTATATAAGAATTAGTAGGCTGAATTAACGCGAATGTGTTGATATGTGATTCGTGTTATCAGTGGAACTTGTAGAATAAAAACAATCTTATTATTATAGAAATAGGTTTAGACACGTCGATTAAAGAATGAATATTATTTATGCTTAATTGTACTGGAAAATCTAGTCGTTTATTTATTTGATTAGCGTGTTTAGACAATTCATTAAAAAGGTTTGATGGACTTATTATACTAGGATGTAAAACATTGACCTTAGAAAATAAAATTGCATTTAGCGTAGTATCTAATAAATTAGAAATAACTAACAAAGAACTTTCAATTAAATTAAGTAAAGAATTAATTTTAGAAATATAATTAAATAAATTATCATTATTAGAGATTTGAGAAATTGTGTTATTTATGTTGTTAATTTGAGAATTGAGTTTTAATTCATTTTGGTTGAGTTTATAAATAGATGAATTAAAATTATTTATCGTCGATTTGATAACGTGAATATTATCTTTCATTAAATGAAATATTTCTATTTCACTTTTTCGACATGACTCAATTGCTGCATCGTATTCTCGTGCATCATCGGCATTTAAAGTGCCGAAAAAAAATTTCAAAATTTCACCACCGAACTCCAAGGATCTTCTGACCTTGGTTGGTGATTGAGATGCAATAATATGGGAAAGGGATTGTAACTTAATATAGTTAAATTGAACTAGGACTTCCGTAGAGCTAAAAATGTCTTTACATTCACTAAAATCTGTAGACTGAATTTTGTTACAAAGATTTTGAGTTTTGTACAATAGTTTTTCGATATTATTCAAATACGGTTCTAGAGAAATAATGTCTATATGAGTAATAACCTTCCAATTATCGTTATAAAAGCTAATATGCGTAATTGGTTTAAAGTATATTCCTGGGTTATGAATAATTGGAGTAATCTTGTAATCAGCGTTACTTCCATAGCAAAATATTCTGAAATAAAATATAAAATAATGTTAAGATTTAAATTTTAGATTTAAAGATTAGATATGATTAAGAAGATGTAGCAGCAAGTAGAGTGACGTTGTGCTTATTGTGCACTTTAATAATTTTATAGGGGCCTTTCCATATAGGCGATAGAGCCTTTCTTAATCTGTGATGGTGTTTAAGATACACCATATCACCTGTTTTATAACTTACATCTCGGGAACTAGTATCATAATAACTTTTCGATCTTTCTTTACTGTTAATAATATTTTGAATAGCCTTTTCTCGACTAAAACGCATTCTGTATTGTAGAGTGCCTATGTATTCATGATAAGTTGTGCTATTACAAGTTTCATATAAGGAATTTGGTATAGTGGGTTTATAACCATAAAATAATTCGTAAGGTGTAAAGTTAGTAGTACTGTGTCGAGTAGTATTGTAAGCTAAGATTGCAGTAAACAAATAACAATGCCAATCGTTTTGATTTTCATTGACAAATGATTTTAGGTATTCCTTCAAGGATACATGTGACCGTTCAAGGGCACCATTTGTTTGTGGATGATGTGGAGTAGAAAAAAGTCACTTAATTTTTAAGATTTGTATCAGTTGTTTAAATAATTCTGAGGTAAAACAAGTACCGAGATCTGTTAAAATAGTTTTAGGGAAACCGAAAGGAGACATAAAATGAACGAGGTTTCTGGCTATCTCCTCACTAGTAGCTGAAGTCATCGGATAAGCGCTAGAAAATTTAGTAAGATCATCTTGAAGTGTTAAGATGAATTTAAAATTTTGGAAACCCGCGTCGGGTAAAGGACCTACGATATCTAGAGATAATCGCTCAAACGGTTTAGTAGATGTAGAAGTTATTTCCATCGGGGCTTTATTTGATTTCCTCAATGGTTTGTTAATTTGACAGAGTTTACATTTCTTTACATAGTTCTCGATATCTGAACGCATGCCTTTCCAGTAGTAGGCAGCTTTAATTCTCGAATACATTCGTTTTGATCCTGGGTGACCAGCGATAGTAGAATCGTGATTTTCTTTTAATATTTTTGGAATTTCGACAGGAGTAGGGTATATTAGTTGATTTTTATAAATATAATTTTTAATTTTAGTGTTATGAAAGACGTAGGAAATCATATTGTATATTTTAGTATAAGCCAATTTCGTAAAAGAATCAGAGAAATCGGGTAAAGCGAGTTCCGAAATAACGGTGTGATCATTTAAGATTTTATCTCTTAATTTTATTAATAAATTATAGACGTTTTCATATTTTGTATCCTCATAATGATGGACTTTAGTATATAAAAACAAAATTAGTTTGTTTTTATCGTTTATGCATTGAATAGTAAAAGGTTCACGTTCGGAATTTAACAACTCAGCGGAATTATCGAGTTGTGATAATATTTCTTTGCAATGCGGTATAGATGAGTCAAAGTCTAAAGAGACAGGACACACGATTGTTTTCATGTTTGATAAGTGTAATGGTTGAGTCCGTTCTTCGATAATTGTATTTGAATCTGGAAGTTTATTTGTGAATTGATCTTTGAAATAATTTTCGTAACTAGAATTGTTTAATTGTGAATGAGTTAAAGTGTTTACAGGATTACGGGATAAAGCATCCGCATTAGCATTAATTCGACCTGGCTTATAAATAATTTCATAGTCGTATTCTTCTAGTTTTAATCGCCAGCGAAGTAAACGTCCACCTGGATCTTTAGCATTATATAACCATGTGAGGGGACGGTGATCTGTAACTATTTTGAAATGGTAGCCGTAAAGATATGGTCGAAACGTGTTTACACCAAAAATAATAGCAAGAAGTTCTATTTTCTCGTGGAATAGTTACCTTCTTGTCGATTTAAAGTACGGGATGCATAAGCGATAGGCTTATCTTTGCCAATTTCGCCTTGTGATAAAATTGCGCCGACAGCATAATTAGAAGCATCCGTAGTAACAATAAAAGGTTTAGAGAAATCAGGATATTGTAATGAAGGAGTCGAAATTAATTTTTGTTTAAGAGTGTTGAAAGCTTGCTCTTGTTCATGAGACCAATAAAAATTAACATCCTTTTTTAATGAAGAGGTAATAGGCTTTGTTATTTGAGAAAAGTTCTCAATGAAACGACGATAATAACCTGTTAATCCGAGAAAAAACTTTATGTCTTTGGGAGTTTTAGGTGTGGAAAAATGAGAAATAGCCTTGACCTTGTCAGGGTTAGGCGAAACACCTTTGTCGGTAATGACGTGCCCAAGATAAGCAACTTCTCGTCGCAGAAACTCACATTCATCGGGCTGTAACTTTAAATTTGCCTCTCTGAGTCTAGAAAATATAAGTTCAAGTTTCTGAAAATTCGTTTCAAGGTCATGGGAATACAGGATACAGTCATCTAGATAAACATAACACTGTAGACCTTGTAAACCTGAAAGGACTGAATTCATCATCCTTTGAAATGTGGCGGGGAAGCATTATTTAAGCCAAACGGCATTCTCGTAAATTCGAAATGCCCTGAAATATTATTAGTTGCGACACTGAAACCTGTTTTTTCAGCGTCTTTAGGATTTAAACATAACTGGTGGAAAGTAGAGGCCAAATCTAGCGTAGTAAAATATTTTGCGTGGCCTAATTGATCTAAGATATCGTTTATTAAAGGAATAGGATAAACTTCGGTAACTGTGACATCATTTAAACGACGGTAATCTATAACGATACGCCATTTTTGTTTGCCGGAAGCATCTAGCTTCTTTGGGACTACCCAGACGGGGGCACTCCATGGAGAAATTGAAGGGCGAATAATATTTTGATCAAGCATTTTCGTGATTTGTTTTTCAACTTCGTCCTTATGTACCTCAGGAAAGCGATAGGATTTTACATGTATGGGGTGGCATCCCCAGTATTGATAAAGTGTTGGATTATATCCGTATGTGTTAAAACTTCACCTTCTAGATGGAACACATCGGTATATTTTGAAATACAATGTATTAAGGCTTTCTTTTCCTGTGGATTTAAATGAGAACATCTAATTTGATCAAGAACTTTTTTAGATCTATCATAATCAAAAGAATTTAATTGATGAATACGTTCAGTTTCAATATCGTTATAATTTGAAGCCGGGAATTCAAACGGAGTCAGTTGAACATGATAGTTATTAACTTCGACTGCTGACTCAGTCGTATTTAAAATTGAAACATTTACTCTGTTATTGGATTTCAAACAAACAATACAATTAGCTAAAAATACGCCTTCACAAAATTTTTGATCTAATACTAAGGCTTCTTTTTGTCCGATAATATCTGACGGGTTGAAAACTCGACATTCAATAATCATTTCTGACCGCGGAGGTAGAACGTATGATGGTTTACTAAAATGAATAGGAATAATGTGACCTTGTAGGCTAAGTGAATTCGTAGAATATTGTACATCGATTTTGAAATACTGAATGAGGTCGCTACCTATAATGCCATCGTAATTTAAATTAATTGTATCGTTAATTGCGTGAAATTTGTAGTCGAATATTATACTATCGACTCGAAATTGATGAAAACAGTGTCAATTAAAAAGCAAAGGGGCTTCTTATTAAAATTAGTTTTTAAAAATACATGAGGTAATTATATTTTATTATTAACACTATTTATAGTGTAGGGTTCCTCACGCGAACAATCTCTAGAAAAAGAACACGAGATGAGAGATTCATTTTAGGAGTAAGACCGTGGGTTTAATTTAGACTGAGCCGTATTATCGACCTGTGCAACCGTGAATTGACCACAAGAGCGATGAACTTGTTGGGGCTTCAGTGAACACTCGTTTTGTTGAGGAAGTTTCTCAACATATTTATTGTTACGATTATATGTCATCCGTGTTTGGAAATACTTAGTAACACGGGATTTATTGCTATAAACAGAAGTGTTCGTGTCATTATGTTTATTACAAGGTTCCGGTAGACACGTAACCGAAACCGTTTTTAGTTTAAATTATTACTTTCATTATCTGCCTGACAAATATGCACATTAGAATTATTATTACCCGTTGAGTTCGGTGCATGTGAAATGGGAATGGGAATTGAATTACGCTGATAGTTGTTATTATTGTTTCGAAACTTGAGTTTGCGACACTCGTTTATCAAATGACCGTGGTTTTTGCAATAAACCGCATATTTTGTTCGGATTAAAGTTAGACTTGTTATGATTATTAGTAAAAGGTTTTTGATAATTATTGTTACGATAATTATTATTATTTCGCTTATTTAATTCTTTACATATTTTTTTAAATTTTTTACAATAATATCTATATAAATTACAATATTAAAATAAAAAATACAAAAAAACAGTTGATCCCCAGTAGCGAGGTGAAGACCCATGCTACCGGTGGCTAGGGCTCCAGAGAGAGGAACCTCCTCACAATTCGTGCCGTGTCCAGAAGAACTGCCTTCTGTATCTTACCCTTGATCCAACAGCCAAGCGAGAGCTTCCTAAGATGGTGGTCGAAACTTTTCGCTATTAGACCATTTACTGATACGACTATCGGGACAATTATTGTTGATTCCACATCCCACATGGCGGTAATCTCGTAAGCCAAGTCCAAGTACTTTGAAAGTTTATCTTTCTCAGCTTTCACGAGGTTCTCATCATGGAGTATGGTTACATCAACAAGAATTGACCGACGTATGGACCTATCCAACAACACGATGTCAGGTTTATTGGCTACAATAGTCCTGTCTGTGATGATAGACCGATCCGAGTAAAGCACAACATGACCGTTATCGAGAACTGGTGTTGGTGCGTATTTATAATAAGGCACCTCAAAACTTACAAGGCCGTATTTAAGAGCAAGTTGCTGGTGTATAATTCTAGCTACTTGATTATGTCTGTGCAAGTATTCGCCGTTAGCAAGATGAGAACAACCGGAAACTACATGCCTGAGTGATTCTCCTGGGCCGTGGCATGCCCGACAAATGTCAATCGTACCACCCTTCATAATGTATTTCCGGTAGTTATTCGTCTTGATAACTTCGTCCATAATTGCACAGATAAAACCTTCGGTTTCCCCAAAGAGATCACCAAAACGTAGCCAGGTTACTGACGCAAGTAAGTCTACATCAGGCCCATTTAGAGCCCGATAGAACCGTCCGTGAAGCTCCTTGCTCTTCCATACATCCTTGCGGTCTTGGGTGTTGATTACTATTGGTTTACACCAGTTCTCGTTTCCTAAGGAAAGCGGTGTGAGCCTTTTGTCAACTGCTATGATATCGCGATGCATAACATCCTCGATGTGGAGAAAATGCTCCCTGAGATTGCACACCTCACGGTTGTGTAGGTTTTTGACATTTAGAAAGCCACGGCCCCCACACTTCCGTGGGATGTACAATCTCATCACCGATGATCGCGGGTGATGCATGCGATATGCCGTTAGTAACTTTCGGACCCGCACATCCAGGGCATTTAACTCAGTCTGTGTCCACCTTAGTATGCCGAAGTAGTACATGAGCAAGGGCATAACCCAACCATTGAAGGCACGAACCTTGTTACCACCTGACAAAAGACTATTAAGTACTTTTCTCAAGCGACCAAAGAAACGTTCCACCACTGATTGTTTAATGTCCCCGTCAGCAATACCCAATGACTCCGACATACCAAGATATTTATAGGTTTCGACCTCGGAGAGAGACCTGAGGGAAATTGATTCTGAAATTTGTAAACTACTAGAGTTTACAACCCTACCCCGTTCCACATGAATAACCGCGCATTTGTCAACACCAAACTCCATACTAATGGAGTTACTGAAATTCTCAGTCAATTTTACTAACTTCATCAAGTCTGGTTTCTTTTGTGCAAATAATTTTAGGTCATCCATGTACAGTAGATGAGAAATGGTTTTACTCCCTCTACGAAGTCGATAGCCTAGCCCTGAACCTTCTAGCACAGTACTAAGTGGATTCAATGCTAAGCAAAACCATAAAGGACTCAGACTGTCACCCTGAAAAATCCCTCGCTTTATCCTTATCAAGTCCAACGATCCAGAAGAACTCCTATCTCCTGGATGCCGAAGGACTGTGGTCCACTGCCCCATGCATGAGCTAAGAAAGGTGTATAGAGTTGTATTAACTTTATACAACTCCAGCACCCGTCTCAACCATGAATGTGGCACCGAATCATATGCCTTCTTATAGTCAATCCAGGCGGCAAAAAGATTCCTTCTGTTTCGGCGGACCTGTTGATTAACGGTCATGTCTATGAGGAGAAGCTCCTTAGTACCACGAGATCCAGTCCTGCATCCATTCTGAGTGGTGGCCAAAATATTGTATGCATCAATGTGCTCTGATATTTTTGATGCCAGAATGGATATAAGGAGCTTATAGATAGTGGGTAAGCACGTAATGGGTCGATAACTTTTAGCTTCCATGGTACTACCGGTCTTATGGAGCAGAAAGGTGACTCCAGTGGTCAAGAAAACTGGTAGAGATCCACGTTCAAGGGCATCTTGAAACTGAGTGGCCAAGAGAGGATGTGAGTGTCGGAACCACTTTAACCAAAAAATGTGCAATCCATCAGGTCCCGGAGTTTTCCAATTACAAGTCCGTCGGATCGCGCAACTAATGTCCGAGAGGCTAATTGTTACAGCTCCTATGTCTCCGATCGATTCACATGCGCGATTGACAACATTTATCCATTCATGCTCAATGTGATTAACGGGAATTGACCAAATACTTTTCCAGAATGTGGACATTGCATCTGCATCTGGTAGCTGTCCATCAGCCACATGATCAGTGGGTCTCTCCCAAGCTCTATATACCTTCCTTTGCTCGCTTTTGAAAATGCGATTCCAATGAAACCTATCCACTCGTTCCCTGTAACGTCGAATACGGTTTGCCCATGCATAAACTTTCTGTTTCAGGTGGTCTATGCGCTCCGTCACCCAATTTATATATTCCTGGGGCCTAATATTGGTCCCAACAAAAGCCTGGTTCACAAAGCGCATGACCCTTGGGCGGTTATTGCCAGATTTGAAACAGATTAGCTTGCCAATGAGGGTCCTAGCTGTGCTAATACGCCTTTCAATCCTCAATTGCCATGCGGGTACATTGCTAGCAGGACATGCAATGCGATCGTTGTCTAAAAATTTTACACGAGCCATACGGCATGCTGCGATGGCCGCACAATAAAGAATTGAATGCGTATCAACAAGATCTTGGCTATTTCGTAAATACGGATCTAACAAACTATCTAGGGCTCCCACTATCGCTATATTACGTTTATTAATAGGCAAGCGAGGTAGACGTGGTCTACAGGTAATAGAAACGGATCGGAATTCTGAAATCGCATCATCCAAAGCCGTCCTCAATTGCTCATTTTCCTGGGTACTTACAGTTATATCCTCACATACGTTGGGGTTAGTAATATTATCTAACTGCTCCATCATCAAATGAGTATTTGACAATATAGCACCCTGTGATATTGTCTGATGTACATTCGACAACGTGACAGTCCGTATTGATACCAAATTTGAATCCGACAACTCAACAGGTGTAGTCTGTTTTGTTCTGTCCATCGTCTGTATACGTTCCCGGCGTAGTCGCTCAAGCGCAGGCTCATCCAACAAATGTAAGCGTTGGATAGCTCGCACTTGATCGGAAAGTCGTTGAGTAGTGATGGTTAGCGTCGGTTCCAGAGTCTGAAACAGAGACAGCATCCGGTCACGATACGCAGTGAGGTTAGTTCCCCCCTCTGTCACCCCGTAGTACGCACGCATGACGTTCTCGTTTATTGTTCGAGTCCATCTCATGCGACGCATTAAACCACCGGCAGCGGGGACCTGTCGTGGAGCGGAGTGCCCCGAAGATTCCAAGCAGGCCGGCAGTGGTGGCCGCCCTCTACGTCGCGCAGGTCTCGGTAGCGACGGTAGCGGCGGCGTCCCGTTCTCATCTCTCATCACACAAGTGTTCGAAGGAATTTCATACACCTCCGACGACGACGTGGAGATCGGCGAGGCGGGCAGTGATGGTAATTAATGGTAATTTTATCAGTCATATTAGGTGATGTTTCCTCTATAGGATTTTCGACTGCTGAATCGGAATTTTCGTCTACTTTTACTCTGTTTCTTTATTATTATGATTATTATAATTGTTATTTGGTGAGCTGGAATTAAAATTCACGTGGTAAAATTTAGAGTTTGTATCCTTTTTATTTTTGAAACAATCGGAAGCGCTATGTCCGCTTTTATTACATGTTGAACAGTTCTTATTAACGCGTGATGATAATTTCGTTAAATTATATAATTTTTCCTTTTTAATTTTTCCTTGAATTATGTAAAATAATGTAATAATATTAATTAATTTCAAGATTGAAATGTAGAGAAATATGCTGAATAATTATTAGAATAATAAAGTTACAGTTGTATAATTATTATTAAATGGTGTAAAAATATATTAATAATAATTTTTTAAAAAGGTTAACTCGTAAAGAAAAACTCTAAGAAAATTATTTAAATTGAAGATGTCGTTTTCGACAAATAAACATTAAATGTTCCGAATAAAGAATACTTTTGAATATTCTGAAAATATCAATTATGTATGTTTTACAAAAGATTTAAATTATAGAATCCTCGAATTTATGGACACAATTCACACAAAAAAAAAATCACTCACAATATAATCACAGCTTTCACGAACGGTGCGTCCGCGGTTCGGCGCCGTCTACACGAGCCCTAAAAGTATGTAATAAGTGTAATTTGATTGATATTACAAAGATACGCATTGATTACAGATCCTCCTTTTGTTCTGAAGTTGGTTAAAATAATTATAATCATCAAATTACATATTCACAAAAATATAATTAGTGACATAGAAATCAAATCTTAACCATGGAGAAACTGGTTGTTGCGCGTTACGCGGTAACACTGAATGCCGCCATTTAATATTTCTGGTTCATTTTATTTAACGTTGAAACTATAACGTTATTTAATCATTACTGATAGTACTTATGTGATCCCATCTTTATTATTTATTGTAGAATAGTCTTTAAATAGTTTAATTACGTATACTGTCATTATCTTTAGACTAGATAATAAAATACGCTGCTTGTCAACATCACAGTGTTGTCGGAATGACACTGACTCTAGTACACCAATTTCGGCGTGATTTTTTTATCCTATTTGTTATAGTACGCCGACGACATATAATTGTAGCACGAGCTACAGCTAATAATTAATCTATCGGTTTAGGATTAATAAGAAAAAATACTTTTTTTAACGATCTTTAACTTTTTCACACCTAAATAATTAAATCAAATAGGTACATAGATTAATTATTGGTCCTCGTGCCGCTTCGATTAAATATCGTCAGCTTACTATAAAAATGCGACAATCAAAACTACGCCGATTTCGGCAATTACGACAATATTGTCGCCTTGACAAGTTCTAAGAGCTATTGCTTGTAGGTAGCGCGATATCTAGTTGTAGCATCCACGCCAGCGGAAACCAATCATTAATATATGATTATATACTCTCTTATTCATAATATGAATAAAAACGAACTAACAGTATTTAATGTACGAGTATAATAACTTAAATTATTACCGTAAATACAACAATTTTACTTAAAATTAGAAACTAAATTCTTTGTATTTCAGCGTACGAGAATACAGTAATAATGTTTTTGCATATTTACTACGGTCTGTCGTTAAGACAAGGATGAATCAGTTTTGCGTTCCTGTTAGTGTTTCAATGTAAGTAATTCAGTAGTATTGTTCAAATGTATTATTCTCAAAGTAAAATTCTATTTCTTGTAAAGTCCTACCTTTAGTTTCTGGTAAACGAAACCACATATAAAGAAACGAGCCAATCGCGAGAAAAGTGTTTAATAAAAATACACCATGATAGTCCAACACTCTGATCATATCGATTGCTAACTTTAAGCTTAAAAACATCCGTGCTGTACCTACAATACCGAATAAGAACGTATAATACCCCTTCAGTTCTAAAGGAAATACTTCTCCAATGAAACTATCTAATACAGGATAAGGCCCTGCATTGATAGTGATCAAGTACAAAGCAAGTAATATACAATTCATCTATGTAAAATTTATAATATGTTCTAGATTAAAATACAAGCAACAAGACAATGCTAATAATAACAGATTTGATAATACACCCGTGTAAAATAACAAAGTTCTCATTTTAATTTTGGTTATTATTAACAAACATGATATACATGTGCCCAACAAGAAGAATCCGTCAACAACTAACGAATACAATAATATATCACCGCTGTCTGATATTAGATCTTGGAGCATTGTTAAGGCATGTGTACAGAAAAAAGAACGTCCAGCAGCCGTTCTATACATAACAGAAGCAATGCTTAAAAAACATAAACCCTCCTCCCAGGAGGAGAGGAACATGCATATGAGTATATGTTAGTTAGCTCGAATTTGTAGGAGTAGGAAATTAGCTAGATCGCGACCTATTCGCATTCGCGACGACCGCCCGAGCCGAGGTTCTAGCTAGCGAGGTTCGTGCTAGTCGTCGAAAACTTTCACGGCTGAGTGCCCTAAGCGCTCGCCCCCAAGTTCGGTGAAGCTGTAATAGCCGCAGCGGCTTCAGGGCCCTAAAGCTAACAGTATATTCAGGTAAAAAAAAAAGTGTCGCCCGTTGCAAACTTAGCTGACACACTCCTAGACAAAGAAATAAAATTAATCTGAGCCTACTTGAATTACTAAAATTTATTTTAAAATCTTATAATGATATAATAGTGGTAATTATGTTCTCAAACCAAATACCTAATTTGTTTAAATTATAATTATATAATTTATTTAAAAAAATAACAAGTTAATTAGGTATTTGATATATGGATAATTATTGAATTATCCATAAATACTCTGAATATTTGTCACAATTTTCATAACCCGTAAACCCTGTAAGAGAAGCTTTTGTAAAGTAAAACTAAAAAAAGAAACATTTTTTTATCTTATGTTTTTAAATATGTACATAGTAAGGTACCTATATTTTTTCTAGCTTGAAATATTTTTTATACAATACAAAACGGGTTAATATATTACTCAACCTATCGTATTTAATTCAATTGAGCACAAACTGTTCAAACATTTAATCAAAACAGAAGTTGCATACTATGTACATATAGTAAAGTACCTACACACACATGTATATTAAAAACATTTTGTAAAGGGAGAGAGGTACTTTGAATATTCCTCTCATATTACAGCTAACTAAGTCGGGAGCTGTGAAGGATTGGAAAAAAGTGTAGAAATATAGGCGAAACTTTTTACATTTATAACATTTTTCCAGAAGCACCGAATTCTTAAAGTCGGTATATTCGTGCGGAATATCTACCAGTATTTATAATACTACCAGCTTATAAGTGTACCACGTCTAGGAAAAGACCTTTCCTCAAGGGAATTCATCAAAACGCGACGTACAGATAATTTCAAACGCCACAAAATCTTTGAATTTATATTTTCAAATATAATAAATTAAAGGATACATTTTATTGGAGAAATGGGAACACGCTAAGCCTATTGACGGAAATAGTTCTCGAGTGCAGCTGTCGTAGTTGCTTCGGTTACTCTGGGTGTTGACGATTTGCTGGATGATTTTGCACAACACTAAAGTTACGGCAATTGGACGGTAAGTGTTGAGATTCGACCGGTCCCCTTTCTTGGGAATCTGTTGCACATTAGTCTCTCTCCAAGCTCGAGGCGCGATACCACAGAAGTAGGATAGCCGGTAAAGGCGCATTAATACTAGATACCAGTAAGCTGCACATTTTTGAGAACTACCGCTGGGTTGCCGTCATGATCATTAGCCTTTCAAATTCCTCCATACTTGACTACGAACTCTGCTATAGAAAACTGCTTCTGCGTTTCGACTGTCGCCCTGCTGATATAATCGAACAGCCAGCTTGGCTCTTAATCCTCGTTATGGGATAGGTAGAGGCATACATAGATACGGATTTGAGTAGGTCCACGTGTATCCAAAGGACGGAGAAGAAAGTTGAAAATTTTCTTCAAGCATGTAGCTGGGATAGTGTAAGTAAGACGTATCAGCCGGATGGAGAATCTGAGTCTCCATTAAGAATAGCATTGCTGGTTGAACCATCCCAAGATGATGGTGGATGGGTATTTAAGTTAGAGTGAAGTCCACGGATGTTAGTGAACACCACCGTAAGAGTTGACATATCCACTTTTTTAAATAGTTTTAGCAAGGAATCGGAGGTTGAAAAAATTTTAGGGTTGTAAACTGGATTCGAATATTACTATTTAGTTTGAAATTCGAATTGAAGTAATTAGTGAATTCGTCGTATTAAGTTTTCAATATTCAGTTCGAATCCTGAATAATCAATTCCGATTTCGTATACAAAAATTTATAGAAAACTCATGAATTATTTAAATTTTGAATTAAATAATTAAAAAATTACAAATTATTGGAAATTTTCACGTTATTCAAAGAACTTAAAAATGTAATAATTTGTCATTTTCGAAATATGTATTCTCAAAACATGAATAAGTCGATTTGACGAGTGATTGGACTGATTCGAACATATTCCGATGAATTATTCGCAAACTCCTAAAAATTATAATAAAAGATCTTCAAAAGTAAAGTCCTTTTGGATACAATACAGTGCAATTAAAACTCGCGCGAATGTACGGCTTGAACGCGAAGCAGTGATCTTTCGAGCTGTGATATTTTGTGCACATCAGAGTTCAAGGTATTTATCGAATATTAAAATTCTGGTATTTGAAAATGGTTATTATTGGAGTATTCGATTGCAAGGCTTAGTGGTCAGACTGCTAACATGGATTCAATATTATGGCTCGCCTCTAAAATTAATTGGGAAACCTTAGCTTAGTGCGACAAAGTAACAATTACTTCGGTGTCTGAACTAATATTAAACTAAAACAGTAAACTTATTAAACAATTTTATTAAACTCAAATATCTCTATTTAATCATACAATTAAAAAATGCACTATACACTAATTTGTTTTGTTCATTACAGAAATGTTCGGAATAGATTTCTAGAAATTATTTTTTAAGATTGTAATAATAAACTATTATTAATTACTTGGTTGAATGATATACCTACATTTAAAACTCAACATGTACTCGCCAAATCAGAGGACTCATAATATGTTTGTTCTTCACCAAGATGTAAGGTATCAACATTAACAAAAGAGCCATCCTTAAAATACAATTCGATCTCTTGCAAAGTCCTACCTTTTGTTTCTGGCAGATACCACCAGAAATACAGCAGACAGATTAGTGAAAGAGTGGCATTAAATAGAAAGACTCCATGATATCCAATCAAACTGAACATGGTAAAAGCTATTTTCGTTGACATAAATAATAAAAATCCACTTAATATACCAAAAACAAACATGCAATATGTTTTCAAATCTAATGGGTAAATTTCACCAAACAAAGATTCTAGAACTGGGTGTGGGCCCGCACTAACAGTTGTTAAATACATTGCTAATAGCAACACTTTTATCCACAAAATATATGAACCTTTCTCTGGTACAAAATATAAACAGGCGCATAAAGCTAATAAAAGTCCTGCTGCTACAATACCAGAAGAAAACAACAAAGATCTGATTTGCATTTTACGTACTAAATAGCAAGACATAAAAGAACCAAAAACTAAAAACGCATCAGTGGTAAGGGTTATAAATAGAATATCAGAATTACCAACAATATCATGTAATATTGTAAGTATGAATGTGCAAATCATAATTATGCCTAGTGACAATCTGTAAACCGTCAAAAAAATACATAAAAGGGCTATTTTCCTAAAATATTTCTTCCTTATAGTACTGATGAAATGTTTGATGATAAACGTTTTTGACGTTGACCTTTTGCTAATTTTCTGTTTACACTTTTCAACTTTTATGAGCAATTCTAGTTCACTTTCGTGAATGGTGTCAGATCCGTGTAGAGCTTTGAAAGCAGCTCTGCACTCTTCGAATCTCCCCTTTGATGCTAGCCAGGAAGGACTTTCTACAGAAAAGAGTGGTAATATTGCTGATAAACTCGATGGTATTATGCCTAACAGCGCAACTGTCCGCCAATGAAACAATACGCCTAGGATGTGGGCCAAAGCCACACCCACAGTGGTTCCTACATAAATACCACATAAGTAAAAGGCTCTGACATTAGATAAAGTATACTCAGCCATAGACAATATACACATTGATACAACTCCACCGAAGAACACACCGATGATAAGTCTTGAAACCATAAAAACGATCATCTTTTCTGCATAGTACATCACAATCCAGTTAATTATAATTGGTGTTGACAGTAAAGAAATAGCTTTTCTTCTGCCGACTTTTTCCGAGACGACAGCTGCGACAGCAAAACCACAGACACATGTCGCGTGAATCGTCGATGCTGAAAAAAACACAATTTCTATACATCTTTTCAAGCCACGAGAATTGTTGATATTTGAATCTACAGAGTACAGTTGTATATTTGGAAACGAATACCTATTTTACCTACTTATAATATTTTGCCTGTAATTTTATCCATCCTTTGATGTCTTATTGTCCCTTGTGTTATTAACATCTTGAGCCTTTGAATACACACCGACCAACAAGAGTAAGGGTGCGTACTGTGTTATTATTGTATTGACTTGATATTGCAATGTATTTTAAATATGATTATTTAGTGTAAATATTATAATATAATAATTATACCTATCGGAATGTAAGGAATTATTAAATAATCATTCGAAGCTACTTATATATATATGATACAATTGAGCGATTAACTTCCACGCGATATATTCTTTAGCACAACGAATGATGAATTGGCTATATCGAGCCTTCCTTTCTCCCAGGAAGCAGGGACATGTATTTATGTATACGTTAGTTTAGCTCGAATTCTTATGGATAGGGAATTAGTCAGATCGCGACTTGTTTGCAATCGCGGCAACTGCCCAAGTTGAGGTTCGGCCACTTTGACACTCGCCCCCAAGCCACGGTAAAACTGTAAAAGCCATCAGCGGCTATAGTTTTAGGGTCCTTCATGCTAACAGTGTAGTCAGTTCTAAAAAAAAGTGAAACTAGGGAAAATTGTCCTGGAATAGAAGAAAAGTAAATCGCTTTCCCTTCTCCGATTTTAATTGGCAGTTAAAAAGACAGAGTGGGAGGATTGCTTGTATCATCTCTCGAAAAAAATCTCGCTTTACGCTTATCGTCACTGTAAGTACTTGACTGTACTTTCAAGTATTGAAAACATATTGGAACACGTAGCAAATTAACTATTATATACAGCTATAGTAAGATAATCAATGAGTTATATAGGTAACACTTATTGCCCTTTTACCTCCGGGTATCTAAGATTTATGTTATTACTAATAAGCCGCGACCACAAAGCTTACTAGTATGTAATTCGATGGTCCTAATTTATCCAATAGACTAGAACTTAGCTGTTGTGCTCTAATATTGTATTTCAATAGAGCCCTAATTACTGTCAAATAGACAAAAATTAACTCTTAAATCTTATTATATTAAGTGAGCAATTCTTGTATATATTTATGTAATTTGTCTTTTGGAAACGGCTCCAACGATTTCGATGAATGTTTGCATTTAGACAATGTTTTACATTCTAAGTTTACCTAAATAGGTGTTTTTCTTTTTCTTCTATAACACCGAGCATAGCTCGGTCGCCCAGCTATTTAATACTAATTTACCTATCCAAGAAATTTCATTATCATTTAGTGGGACATCACTGTTTTCACTTTGTTGAGCCATCACCATGGCTGACATTTGACCAAGTATATATCCATCAGAAACAGCTGCGAAGAATAGCGCAGCCAATATGAGACCCTGTAAAAGTAGATTATATAAAATTGGCAAATCTCGTTACATATACTGGAACGCACAAGCGGTATCGAACCTTCAAGTCTGCAGAGACTTTGCAACCTTATGCATGTTCTAGCGTTTATATAATGGGTTGTGCTCCCAGGAATTGTTCGACATGATGCCAATAGTTACCTTTCATAACCGCATCGCTCACTATCGGCAGAGAGTTCATCCTCACACCTTGGAACCTAAATGGCCGCGTATGGATGTAAAATGAACCCCCTGCTGACGTTTTCCCAAGGGACTACAATATGGGATTCTTCAAAAGGGGAGTGAATATGTTTTTTTTCTCCTCCGGGATGAAAAGTTCACTTTTAGTCCCTGTTACGCAGGACAAAATACCCGATTCTCTCCCCGTGAGATGGCAAATGTGCGCATGCGCGTACTTTACTTTATCTCCAGGTAACCTAGCAACTGCGTGTTTATACCTAGCAATGCGTGTTTATATATAAAGAGTACATATATCAACTTTCCCGGTTAAGAAAAAAATTGTAAACGCACCTAGGGAGAAAAGTAGGACATCCCCACCCGCGATTGTCACCCTCGGCTTCGGCTCGGGTGACAACCATTCGCGCGGGCGTGAATGTCCTACTTTTATCCCTCGGTGCGTAATATACTACACATATCAAAAAAGTCTAAGCAACATGCGTGATATTACAAATTTTTCCATTTATATTAATTAATTTCTAAATATTTACTCAAACAAAGTGCGTAGGTAAGTAAACTTTTTTGTTATTGATGACATACAGGCTGGTTGTAAAAAAAAATTGATTATGTTTTGTTTTTTCATAAAATTCAAATGACTGCGAATTTGTTTGAATTTAAGTGCGTTTTAATTGCTACGTTTAGTCTTGATTTTATAATTTTACCAACCATTTAAATAAAGTTAGCGACAAAATTGAATTGTTAGATATTCTTTACGTCATGAAGCGACGTCATTTGATGACAGATAAAATGCAAAGAGCTGTAGGGATGTTGCAAGCGGGAAGTAATCAATCTCCGGTATCTCGACATTTTCGCATTCATAGAAGTGTTATTTGTCGTCTTTGGCAGCGCTACAAAAATACAGGAGAACCCGCTGAACAGCATCCAGGCCGTAAAAGGAGTACAACCACTCGGCAAGACCGGTACATACAACTGACTGCAAGACGCCAGCCGATGTCAAGTGGTGTTGATGTAAGTCCTCAAACTGTGTGAAATCGACTGCATGAGTACGGCCTACGAGCTCGACGCCCAATCAGGTGCCCCCCGATACGTCACGGGAATCGCGCTCGTCGATATGAATGGTGTAGAGAATGCATAACATGGACCCAGGAACAATGGGATAAAATTATATTTTCCGATGAGTCGCGATTCGGGTTTAAGCCTGATACAAGAAGGGTGCGAGTGTATCGTCGGCCCGGAAATACTGAAAGGCTCAGGTGCATTCAGGAAGTTCATCCATCGTTTTTGTAAATGGAAACATGAATGCTGAAAATCACATTGAGGATATTCTCAGACCTTATGTCTACCCATTTGAACAAACCTTTGGCTCCGATTTTAGGTTAATGCATGACAATGCGCGTTCACATACAGCTCGGCGAACCAGTGAATACTTTGCAACGGAGAACATCCGGGTATTGCCCTGGCCTGCACAATCGCCAGATCTCAACCCCATCGAGCACGCATGGGACATGCTCCAGAGACGTGTTTTGAAGGACTTGGACGGAGCGACAACAACCCAACAGCTGAAGGATTTGCTAAAATTCCATTGGGAGCGAATACCGCAAGATGACATAAACAGTCTCATTAATTCAATGAATAATCGTTGCCGACAAGTTCTGAATAGCAGAGGAGCCCATACTTTGTATTAAATTGTTCTATTCTTTCACAATAAATACATTTTCTTTAGAAATTTCATTTTGTAAGAAAAAAGTTTCGTTTCTTATGTATCTTAGTTTCTACAGTGTATTCGAATATTGTTCATTTCTGTTATTAAAAGAACTTATAAAGACAACAGCTGTTATTTTTACATCATAGAACCCTAAAGATATTATTTAAAAAATAATATACAAAGTTATAATGTGAAGAACCATCCTAAAATTTAAATTAGTACATGTTGCTTAGACTTTTTTGATGAGTGTATTATAGCGTTGGTATCGCATGTGATATGTGATGCTTCTGCGGTTACCATCAGGCGGGCGGTATGTTTGTTTGCCACTATCGTGGTATAAAAAAGACGAATAATCATTCATTTTTATACTTGACTAGCTGACCCGCGCGACTTCGTCTGCGTCAGATAAGAGAGAGAGTGAGGGAGAGAAGGGTTAGAGAGAATGGGTCGTAGGCACTGTATTATAGGTTTCGCCCGCCTCCCACTTTATTCTGCTTATTAAAAATGCGCTCGCGATACTTGATCATTATTATGCTGCAGAGTTATTTTAAAACTGTGATATCTTCTAAGATATTCATTTGAAATTATTTACTGTACAGGGCAATTTTGTTGAAAATTAAATACTTGTGATGAATAACGTATTTATTTCGATAAGGATTCCTTCGCAAATAATTCATTATTTTAGAACAAATTTTATTACCATAAAAAAGGTTATAATGAGTAAACCTTAAAAGATAGCCATATGCTGTCGTGGAATTTTTTTTTTTTAGAAAATTTTACCCGTTCTTGCAACGTTTTCCATTGATTCTCCGCTCCTATTGGTCGTAGCGTGATGTTATATAGCCTATAGCCTTCCGCGATAAATAGGGTATCCGACACTAAAACATTTTTTCCATTCGAATCAGTAGTTCCTGAGATTAGCGCGTTCAACCAAACAAAGAAACTTTTCAGGTTTATAATATTAGTGTAGATACTACGTTTCAAAATATTATTTTACTTGACTAGCGTAATAATATAAGCAATAGAGATATCTTTTGGAACGGATCGGGATATCCTTGTACGGAACTCGAAACAGCTGTTCTAGAAACGATTTTCTAAAATCTATCAATTACTGTAATAGACACCTAAAATTTAAATTTAAAAAAATACACTCATCATAAAATATAATCGGTAGGTACTTTTCTGATTCGGAGGAATGTTCAAAATCACACTCTCTCACTCGAGATCTCTAATAAATACAGAAGAACTCAAGTTCGTGTCCCAAAACTTTCAAGATCAAACCAGATCTCTTTGGAAATTTTTCTTTACATGACTGGTGAAATACTCTACCTTACAGAAGAACGCAACCAAATAACCTTGTGTTGTGTTACTGCGGTGGGTAGGGTTTACAAAGCTCCTTTAGGTCCTCAAGGTCGGCAACGCGCTAGTGATAAGTATCTATGGTATTATAAGCGTCCATAAGTTACGGTAGTCGCTTACCATCAGGTGTACCGTATGGTTGTTTGCCACTTTAATTTTATAAAAAGTGGTATTTACTAGGGAAAACATACCTACCTATATTCTACCAAAATTGTTAAATATGTAATTTAAAACAATTTTTTTATTTTATTTTCGTGCCTAAAAAATAACTGGTCCACCATATTGGATTTAGAATGACGTCACATAAACTAACCATGCATTGTCATCCCAATATAGTATATAAACGTGTATGCAAAATTTCAGCGCAATCGGATAAAGATAACTGTTTTAAAATTCAGTTACAAGATTTGACATACGGTAACAAGGCAAGTTAAATAAAAGCTAATAAAATGTAGGTAACTACTTACCTGACGTAATGCACAAGATAATGTCATTTTAAATAATATTTTTTCTAATAACCTTTCTAAACGATATACTGAAACATAATAATAATTGTAAAAGGTGAAATATTTTTTTTATAGAATTAATTATTATAATACTGCAAGCACTTTTATGCAGCTAAGCAAACTTTTCTACAAAACAAAAGTGTGAATACTAAATACGCAAAGTCGTGTTTTGCGATTGACTTTGTTTACAGGACACGGGCCTATCCGTAATTAATTATTCCATAAATAATAAACAGTTGTTAAGCCTCCTTATAGAAACCAAATAATTCACGTGTTCGTGTAAAAAAATAGATGCGTGAATTATAACATAGATCCCATCCCATCAAAAACATAAAATTGCAAAAATGTGATGTTTAGCAATGCAGATCCTTACACTACAAAAAGTTGTGTCAATGGAAGCACCCATTCAACAATTATTATTTCATTAATTACCTATCAACATATATAGTAACCGTATCAATATTAGACACCTTTATTTCTATAATAATTATAATGACTTGCACATTGAACGGCAACATGTTATTGTACTGATTAAAATACTACTTACTATCTTTAATAAAAATAGTGGATTCTTTTATAATTAGGGTGCAATGGTGCATCCAAAGCGGCGAGTTACCACATACTCAACTATGGAACACGTAATGTTATACGATGACTCAATATTCCCACACATAGAGAATGACAAGGAATGGAACAAACACGAACCATCGTCAGGGTATGGAGAAGGGTCATCATTTACCTACGTACAATATTTCGGGTTCTATTGCAACATTCATTTGTACAGTAAATTGTTTATGTTATTTGTGTAGTATTTATAGGTAAGTTTGTTTTTAGTACCTATTTAATTATGTGAGAAACACGATAAATATAGGTAAAAGTAGGTACCTACAATAAGATTATGCAGTTTAAGCACAGCGTAAATAAGTACCAAAAAGTGCATATGCCTTAAAATTACCCAAAGAATATTCAAATCAAATAATATCAACTTTTTTAACGTCATTTTTAATGATCATTATTTTTAATGAAACGAATAATGAAGTTTCGAAATTTGTCCTTCCTTTATAGACTACTTAAACGTTAACAAAAATTTGAAATTTGTAAGACTGCTAGAAGTATCTTAGAATTTTAATAATCGGTGTCAGTGACAAAATTAAAGAACTTTGACTAACGATATTTCGTAAATTATATGGTATAATTATTAGTTAAATTGCAAATACATATATCCAGTTATAGTATGTCCTATTGATATATAAAAATTTGAACTTCTTGATTTATACACAACGAAGTTACAGGGGGGTCAAAAGTGCCGAGAGTGGCTTCGAGAGAAGGATGGTAAGCCCGTGCTATGCGCTCGACTTGGCGGGCGCGTTAGAGCCGACCGATTCGGTGAACATCCACAAACAGTTCCTTAACAAATGAATGGCAGGAAAGGAACATAAACACTGATCAAATTAACATGCTTGGTGAACGTTAGGCCTAATGGTCATTCTGTTGAGCAACTGTAACTTTAGAAAACGATTTTTTCACCCTAACTAAGAATACAGATATTTAGACCACGGGATAGAATCGGAGTTGACAAAAATATCGATACTTCGAATATAGGTACTACTGGTAAATCATTTAGAAAAATAAAAAAAAATACGTAAGATATGGCGAGAAGAATGTATCTCAACCGTAATACATAAACCAATCAGTTTCTTTTAATTGTGGGCCATGGACCAATTAAGTATTGTCAAGTAGTCTAGCGTCTCTAACATTTGTAAACATAAATTCAAATTATCCCAAGAAATTTTTTTCGAGGGTAGGTGTCAATATCGACACACGTATATTGATTTCTAAATTTAAGAATTAAGAGTTTTTCGATTAATTTTACGAGTTATATAGTGAAATTTAGTAATAGATAATCAATTAAGTGTGTTCTAACGTTTATTGTTATTTATGTGAAGAAAACATTTATAAATTTGGATCGCCACCTGCCAGCTTTGTTCTTATATGTTATTGTATATATTTGAAGATTAAATCACACAAACTGAACTATGGCACAACTTGAGGATATCCAGACGGCTCAAAGGAACCTGGAGGAGATTTTTACCAGGAAGATGGAGCAGCTTGAAGCACAGCTACAAAGTAGTGGGACCGCCAAAGATACTGTTGCTAAAGTAGCCGAAGAGTTCAGAACGTTCCGTGAGCTAATATATAACATGCTGGGCTTACTATGAAAGCAGATAAATGAGTGTGCTAAAGCTGTTGATGTATTGGATACTTGCACCCAACTAGATAATAATTTTAGACAGGAGTATATATTTTATTTATAGTATTATTATTATTTATTTTTATTATTATGTCAACATCAGATAGTGATACATCTTTCTATTCTGCAAATGTTTCTGTTAGCTCGTCTGATAACTGCAGTTATTGTTTTGTGACCGAAACCCTTGGTGACATTTTACGACAAAGCCTGAATCGACAATCAAACCGGTTGTTTAATGTTTGTCACATCAATGCTCAAAGTCTGCCAAGTCATTATAGTGATTTCCTAGAAGCGTTTTCAGATACAAACGTTCATGCCATCCTGATTTCTGAGAGTTGGCTCAAACCTCATTTACTTTCTACCATGTATTCGCTCCCTGGTTTTGTTCTTATTCGTAACGACCGCGTCGATAGAAGAGGCGGTGGGGTCGCTATATATCTCCGTAGCGATTTGTCTTATAAAATTGTTAAATTATCTTCTTCTCAGCATCTTGCTTCTGTGGAGTATCTTTTTCTAGAGGTTTGTGTCAGAGGAGTTAAAACATTAATCGGTGTTACTTATTGTCCCCCTTTCATAGATTACTTTACTGACCTTGAGCCAGTTCTCGAAACTTTGGGATCTGATTATGAACATCACATAATCATGGGTGACTTCAATACAAATCTTTTTGCACAGCGTAATTCGCGTACTGTTAAGCTTATGCGTGCCATTGAATCTTCCAGCTTTCATATTTTACCCCTCCAAGCTACTCACCACAATGTAACTGGAGATGACACCTGGCTCGACATAATTCTTACTTCTAATCTGTCACTTGTTTTCTCTCATGGTCAGCACCCTGCACCAGGTTTCTCCCATCATGACCTTATTTTCGTTTCTTATACTCTTAAACCTCCGAAAAAAGAACCAAAAATATTGCTCATACGTTGCTTTGCACAAATGAATGTGGACAAGCTTTGTGCAGATGTTTTAGAAATAAATTGGGAGTCTTTGATAAATGCTAACAATATTGATGATAAAGTTTGTATTTTTAACAATTTTATCACAAACTTATACGATATTCATGCGCCCATAAAACAAGTTAAATTAAGGCGACCTCCGGCACCCTGGATGAGAAATGAGATTCGAATGGCGATGAGACGTAGAGACTGTGCTTTTGTAAATTTAAAAGAAACCGTGTCGAGATGAACTGGAACTTATTTAAGTCTGCTAGAAACCGATGTAACCAGACCATACGCAATGCCAAACGTCAGTATATCCTTAATATTATCTCTGTTTGTTCTTCCTCGGCTGATATGTGGAAGTTCCATGGGACTCTTGGCTTTGATAAATCTCAACATCTAGATCTACCTAATACAATAAAGTTAGATGATATCAATAACCATTTCACAACCTCCGATAAACTGAGTGATCAAACTAAAAGTAAGACAACTCACTACATAGCTGCATTGCCTCGTATGGGCATGATCCCATTCAATTTTTCCACGGTTACATGTGATCAGATTAAAAAGTCCGTTCTTTCAATAAAATCTAATGCTACGGGCTGTGACAATTTGAGTAGACAAATGATTATTACTATTCTTGACCAGATTCTTCCTATTATATCTCATCTTATAAACTTTTCTCTATCCTTTGGACAGTTTCCATCCATATGGAGTAAAGCCTATGTCCGTCCGCTCCCTAAAACTGCAAATCCTTCTCTTCCCAGTCACTTTCGACCTATATCTATACTTCCATTTCTTTCTAAAGTACTCGAAGCATGTGTGCACAATCAACTATCATCCTTTGTACATTGTAACAATATCTTGAGTCCACTATAATCCGGTTTCAGGCCAGGTCACAGTACAGTTACAGCTTTGCTTAAAGTGACTGGTGATTTGAGAAATGGAGTGGAGAATAAAATGATTATTGTGCTGGTTTTAGTAGATTTTTCCAATGCCTTTAATACTGTTAGTCACGACATTCTCCTGGCTATTCTCTCTCATTATAATATCTCATTAGAGGCACTGGCATGGTTCGCTACATATCTAAAGGGACGACAGCAATCGGTTCGTATAGATGGGGCTACGTCTAATTGGTGTGAGCTTGGTGCTGGCGTCCCTCAGGGAGGTATACTTTCACCTCTTCTTTTTTCCCTCTTTATTAACCTTTTAACTCATGAACTGCGATGTACGTATCATTTGTATGCTGATGACCTGCAATTATACACACAGGCCGCAGTAGATTCTCTATCAGATGCAATTTATACTATTAACCGGGATCTAAATGCCTTAAGGGATTGGTCTGAGAGATTTGGCTTATCAGTTAATCCTTCCAAATGTCAAGCAATTGTAATAGGGAGCTCTCGTATGATTACCAGAATAGACTTCAGCTTGCTGCCTCAAATTATTTTCAGTGATCTTGTCATACCGTTTAGTACGGAAGTAAAGGACCTTGGTTTACACATTGATGCCAAATTGGATTGGAGAACTCATATTTCCAAGGTTAGTCAGAAAGTGATCGGTACTCTAAAGTCTTTTTATCGCCTGAAAAATTTTCTCCCAGTTAAAACGAAAACCATGCTAGTGCAATCTATAATATTTCCTATAATTGACTATGGTGATGTGTGCTTTTACGATCTGAACGCTGACCTTCTTAACAAACTTGACAGATTACTCAACAATTGCATTCGATTTGTTTTTAATCTTCGTAAGTATGACCATGTATCGAGCCATCGTTCAGAGCTTAATTGGTTGCCCATACGCCAGCGTCGGAGTTTGCGGGCTCTGACGACTCTGTATTCTATTCTATTTTCTCCCAACACTCCCTATTACTTAACTCCACATTTTCAGTTTTTATACTCTAATCATGACCTTAACCTTCGCTCTTCTAATAATCTTATTCTTTGCTGTCCTGTCCATACTTCCGGTCTAGTACATTCATCTTTCTATATCCAATCTATTCTCCTATGGAATGCGCTTCCTTATGAAATCAGGATGTCATCTAATCGTTTCAGTTTTAAAGTCAAGGTACGTCGGCTTTACCAGTGTCATTTCGCAGAATTATCTGGTTAATGCTGTATTTAGTACTTGATGTTGACTAATTATATTTTTATTTATTGTATTGATATTTATGTATGATGTTGTTATGTGTATGTATTGTATATGTGTAGTATATATGTCTTATATATTGTGATATTAAATTGATTAAACATAATTTCAAAAAACCCCCTTACCTTTTACACCTACCAACATTTATCTCTGCATCACCTAATGGTTGACTGGCAGAGAATGCCTTAGGCATTAAGTCCGCCATTGCGTATTTAACGCATAGTGTGTAAATAAATAAATAAATAAAAAAGATAATTATCCAAATAAATTTACGAGCGACGACGCGACGTCCTGTTTCACGACAAACATATCTAAATTTCATGCATTTCATTAATTAACCCCTAGCTTACCTTGTAAATATAGATAAGTCGTATACATTTTTATACACCACTATCTGTGCCCCATGGTTTCACCCGTGTTAAATTTATTCGACCAACTCTCCATCGCATAATCTAACCTATATAACCGATATAACCTATCGTTGTTCTCACTTCCTGTTTGCCAGATCGCGTCCCAAGCCCAAGCTCGGACACTTAGGTACCCTTGGGCATATTGTCACGTTTTCTCGTCGGAGTGCCTTCAGTGCTCGCCCCCAAGCCCGGTGAAACTGTGAAAGCCGTCTGAGCCTCCAGGGCACTTAACGCTGACAGTATAGTAAGTTAAAAAAATAACAAATCACTTCCCATACTTGCCTACAACTTGACGTCCATGATCATTGCTTCGCTCCTCTTAGGATTGTAGGTAGCGGAATATTATATAATCTAGAATCTTCTTATCTAGGCTATAAAATACAAAAAGAACCTTTTATATCTGACTGGTAGTTCCAGAGATTAGTACATTTAAACAATCTCTTGACCTTTATATTACTAGTATGTACTAGCTGTGTCCGCGGCTCCGCTCGCGTGGACTACAGAATTACTGTTTATGAAGATATCGTGATAATTAAAAAATAAATAAAGACAAAGTATCTAAAGAGTAAAACAAAACAAAATCTATCCAGTGTCTTTTGCGTAATGCGCGGACACTATCATTTTATTCACATATATAGATATATAGGGTTAGAGTTCGACCGCAATCTCACCCGATGTTAAGTGACGATGTGACCTAAAACAGCCCTAAGCTTAGAGACTGTCTGGATCTCAAGAATAGCTGCCGGAAAACCTTGGCATTGGAAAATGCTTTACCACCATTCTATTGAGTCATCACGTTTCCCTTATCGATTATTTTCAACATATTTATAGTGTTTAAAACAATTTTCCAAAAGTTGTCAACTCCTGGACTGCGGATGAAGGGCGTGACTGCACGAGCCGAACAAAATGGAAAAAATAAAATAACAATTTTAATATTTCAATTATATTTTCAAAAGTAAAAAGAGCTTGGTTAGGTGAAATGTCCCCTATAGTAGACATGTTCAAATTAAATTAGCGGTAGGTAGCGATTTATAAAGGCACACGATTCCACTTTCTGTTGGTAAACAACATTATCTAATACATCAACTATGTACAAATAACATTCGTCAATTATCTTTCATTATTTTTTTCTTTACAAGCATTTATAATATAACCTAAATAATATATTACGAGGAAACTTTAAATTCCTCGAAATATTCTTACTTATTATTTCATTACTTATAATTTATTTGTCCCACCGTCCCCGTAACATCTGTACAAGACATATTATTGCAGCATATAAACAACTAAAACTTATGCTATAAAATAGAAATATTCATTTACGTGCGTGTGTACGCACTTCACTCACTTGGTTCACAATATATTGGCATAAAATTATAAAAATAATATAGACTCTTTCCTTAATCAGGCACGTTGTCTTTTATTACATTTTTTCAATCTCGTAAACGCTTCACAACGCGAATATATTAATGTCAAAATTGTCAAAAAAATCGACTAATTTTTGGCGAAAAGTTATTTCGAATTGATCATTCGAAAATAAGAAATAAAATTATTTCAGCTCATAATATTCAGAAGTTCATATCTATTTACATATAAAAAAATAAATTTCTTTGTATATTTGAATGCAATTCCCCCGTGTATTCCTTCCTAAACCAGCCATCCAAGCCAGTCAAATAGTTCCTGTATTAGTCTGTAGAAGAACTATTGCAAATGGAGGATCCTCCGACCAGACGGGTGTTATGTCTGGCGGGCAGCTGCCCAACGGTTGTAGTCGGGTTCTTGTATATATACTCAACGATTGAGTTAATTACTATAGCGCAATGTAGAATAGTACGATGCGTCTTATGTGGCTCGATAGATGTCGCTACATCACTCCCCTCCGAGACCGGAGGTCGATAGCAGGTTGAGTCGTCCATACATCTTGTGATGCTTGCCGGGCCAGTGGAATGTTCCAGTGAGTCGGAACCAGATGCCGCATAGTTCACGGTGAGTCGGAACTGTCTGCGGTTATGCCCCAGTGATTCGGGGTGATGCTGCAAGAATGCTCCAGTGAGTCGGAGTGTTGCAGTGCTGCGTAGTGACTGGCTGCTGCGTAGACCAGGAGAGAAGTGCGTCTCTGCTTGCTGACCGGCCGAAGTGCAGTGTGCTGTGCCAAGGTTGCTGAGAAGGCTGCGGGTATCCTGACCACTAGCATGCAGCGGGCGCGCATTCCTGGTCATCACCCCACAGCCTTCTCAGCAACCTTGGCACAGCACACTGCACTTCGGCCGGTCAGCAAGCAGAGACGCACTTCTCTCCTGGTCTACGTAGCAGCCAGTCACTACGCAGCACTGCAACACTCCGACTCACTGGAGCATTCTTGCAGCATCACCCAATGAACATTTTCAATATTGATCATACAATTGTGATTAACGTGGATTAATGAATACAAAACGCAACATCAGAAAACTGTGAGTTACTTTCATCGCTATTCATTCTAGTCGCGCCGCATCGACGTACGACGTTGGGTCCTTCAAAACAAGCAAGGTCAATCATACCAACGCGACGAATAATAATTATGGAGCCACAAGAAGCATGTCGAGTAGGTGTGAAAATACCCGAGTTTTGGCCGGATCGCCCCGATGTGTGGTTTGCTCAACTAGAAGCACAGTTTATCGTATCTAATATAACAGCAGATACTACGAAATTTTATTACGTTATCTCGCAACTCGGAAACCAAAACGCAGCGGAAGTTTCAGATCTTATCACCTCACCCCCAAGAGAAAATAAATACGACACGCTGAAATCAGAAATAATTAAGCGTCTGTCGGCCTCTAAAGAAAGGAAAGCTCAACAATTGTTGATGCACGAAGAAATCGGGGATCGAAAACCATCACAACTTTTACGCCACCTACAATCATTAGCTTCAGTACCCGATGAATTTATGAAGACGTTGTGGGCTACACGACTACCTCAAAATGTGCAACCCGTAATTGCTACTCAGACCGACACTCCACTAGCAAAAATCGCGGAGTTAGCAGATAAGGTCTACGAAATCACATCGGGGTCACCAGTGTAGAAGAACTATTGCAAAGGGAGGATCCTCCGACCAGACGAGTGTTATGTCTGGCGGGCAGCTGCCCAACGGTTGTAGTCGGGTTCTTGTATATATACTCAACGATTGAGTTAATTACTATAGCGCAACCAGTTTACAACAGATGGCGTGCAAAGGACGATTTATTTTTTAAAAAACGGGAGCGAAGCAGCGTTTAAAATATAGTTTCCTATAAAAATAATAATGTTTTTTTTTGTAAACTTTTGACTATAATTATATATCCGTAAATGGAGTGGCGTATTGGAATTATCAACAAATATTCCCGTAAAGAATTTAACGATCTAGAAAAAAGACTATGTTTTTAAAGTAAACTAGTCCTAAAGTTATTAAAGGTCTTACTCATGTAATATGTTATTTAATAGAACATCAAAAAACACATCAAACTTCTTGTCAATTAATAGAAATTACCAATCCACAAATACAGATCGGCTCAAATAATGACATTTTTTTTCATAATTTCGAACAATATTTACGTCATTGTATAAAAAATAGTCGATTTTTTACAGTCTATAATATAATAAATATACTAAATACTTTAAATGATGAATAAAATAAATTGTGACATAAAAATATTATAATAGATAAATGTACGATCTCTCTCTCTTCCTTTCTACCTCTCTTTCGATAATAAAAATATCGAAACGTGAGGTGTTAAGGTGCTGGTGATAAGTATCAATATTACAATAACACTAAAGTTTAAAATACAGTTATACCTCGACCTACGCTAATTCGGAGGTACGCAATATTTGAAAACTTGTCAATTGAAATAAAATTACTGTTGCAATTTTGTATAAGAGCTCAGATCAATTGAAAACGTGTTAAAATTTTATAAAACTTAGATTTCATTAGGGATGTTCGAAATTCATCGTTCTAATCGAATATCGATATTAATTTTGAAAACATCGATGTTAGATTCAATAACATATCGATATATCGATGTATGGAACAAACATCAAACATCGACGTTTCCAAATTTGTTTGTTTTGTAAAACGAATTTCGAGGATCTGCAAAACATAAACAGAAACACGAGTTTTACTTAAAAAAAAGGTCGTCAGCTACAGATTTAGTACCCAAAAAAGGATGCCCATTTGGATTGCACCAAAATATCGATGTTAGGATATATAATCAATGTCTTTGTTTATATGTTTATCGAACAATAAAATAAAATATTTTGCGTGGGGGATTTTTTTAATCATTTTCAGATGGTTTTGTAAAATGTTATGAAGCCTTATTTGTAATGTCAAAATAATTTCGGCTTACGTTTTTGCAATTTTTGAAGTATGTACAGCCATAAAATATAATTTATTGTACTACTTAAGATAATATTATTATGATTACATATTTTTCTTCAACTTTATTGTTTTCTTCAGTATCCGATCCCAATTAAATAACTTTATGTAAATTTGTATGCAATAATGTACCCAGAGTTAGCGCATTCGACTTTTTATCGCTCGGTCCCACTTATCGCATAAGTTCGGGACGGAGACAGGCAAATTCAGGTACTACTAGCTTACCGCTGCGAATATTTCGCACACTGTAGAATGTTAACAATGTAACAGTTGAATACATTTTTATTGGGAAAACTTTTAATCATTTTTTTAACAGACTTAAGAAGGAGGTTACTCAATTCGAATGTATTTTTTTTTTTGGTGGCTGTTCGGCTTTTACTTCTTTGTTTGTGAATCGATTTGGATGATTTTTTTGTTGTTGGAAATACCTCTACCTTCGACTTCGAAGATACACAAGGGAACTCCTCAAAATCATTGAAGTTAGTTTTTATTGTTAAAAATTATCTTGTTAAAACACGTTTGAGAAATAGACGTGAAATAGACATGAGTACACAGCGCAATTGCAACTAAACTCAGTTCGCTGCCTTCGTTAAGAGACACCGGGCAGAGCACGTTAAGCGACTCACTTGACACCCAACATTTTGCTGCACCATGGTGCATATTTAAGTTAGCTCAATGCGCCAGGGCGGTAAACAACGCTTGAGTTATTGAGTTGACGCAAGGAATTTTACTGAGTTAACCATGTCTATTGAGAATTACTGTATAGAGCGTAAACTTATCACAGCGTTCATTATAAATAATGTTATTTGTTTCGCGCTCCACTTGAGTATTAAATAACAGGCTTCATTCTATCGATATTTTTAAACTGTAACTCGTGAATGGACTATTTTGAGAAATCGTATCGGCCGGCATTAACCTCATCACAATCGATCATGTCAGATTTCATGTAATATTGGGTAACTGACAGGAACTTGTCAAGTTTGGGCGGTCAGTACGCGGGGGGAAAAGACAGAGTTCGTAGAGAAGGAAACCGTAACCGGAACGATAAGGTATGTCGTGAGGTCAGTCGGAGTCGCTGCTTTCAGACTCGGAGAGGCAGAGGTCGTCATTGAGTACGTCGCTCGGTAGCGCTGGGTTAGCGTTAGCGACACTCGATGTACCTGAGTAACAACATACATTTTTATTTCAAAGCTTTTCGTATGTGACACCTCACCATTAAACGAAGATAGAAAAGGTAACAAACAAGAATGGCGAAAGCCATAAAATCGCATTGCACCGAAATTTTCATAAGCCTAGAAAGAAACTGCTTTATAAGGGAAATGCCAGAACAAATTTATTTGGTAACAGATTTTCAACTTGAGCGGAAAGCAATAGAATGCCTTGCCATACCCACTACATATTATAATTTATAGCTACTTTCATAACTAGAATGTCGTGAAGTTTTTTTCACCATTATATCACGGATGTTATTTCACGGCCAGTTATATTTTATTTGTAGTAATTAACGATGGGGCACGGAGTCGCAAATATACTGGAATTACAATAATTATTAAAACTTATTTTACGGTTATCAAGACTTCAACTAAATTAAAACCTTGAACTTAAACAACAATGAAAATAACAATTAAATTTCACTCAAACATATTATCGCTTCAAGCTAATGACTCGTGTCACCGCAATGATATTTATTGTTTTATCTCTTTCCTACGCGTAATTTTGCCATCAGACGAATTCTAATGTAGCTTGGCAAGTGTGAATTTATATCACGATCGCGTGATATTTAACTGGTGATTTCGATATATATATACAACTAATATGATCCGTGATATATTTTATCACTAGTGAAATTAGTGCAGCGTGAAATATTTCATGGCTACTCACCATTAGGAACGGCGTGGTGTGCACTAGAGTCATTGTCGTCGCTGTCGCTACCGCTGTCCGAGTCACTATCACTTGAAGAACTAGACGAGCTGTCATCTTGCTGGGGTTGCTAAAACAAAACAAAACAGTTACAATACTACATATATATTTCCTATACAATACTATATATTTTCTATACAATACACTGAGTTATTTTGTATACAGTTCGGTACCTACTCGACTTCCAACAAGTTGTCAGAAGTAAAGTTTAAAAAATATTTGTTGTAGTTATTTTTGGGAAAGTGCGAAAGCATTTCATGGGGTATAACTTTACATTCCCATTGGGTGTACAATTAACTCCATGTATTATTGTTTTTATAAATGGCAACGTCAATCTCCTTATGTTCCCCGCTATTGACGTAAAACTGATTAAAATAAATGTTTTCATTAAATTAAAAAATTGATTCGAAATACATATATGTATTCAAATAACTTGTAAGAGGCAATAGACAGTTGTTAGTTAAGATTATTTTCATAGGATTATGTGCGAAGTATTCGCACGGATCAGCTAGTAATAATTTTTTCATCACACTTGCACGTAAACAGTGTCATAATATGCAAGCTATCTTGGGTGTAACCCCCTAAATAAAACCCTAGGTCATTTTTTTTGCGCTAACACCCAAGGGCGTAATAGCTTTTGCAATTGATGACATTTTTCTACAATCCATTACATCTGTGTGCGTTTTTTACATTTCTGAAAGCAACATATTATCTATGGAATTAATAGCCCGACAACCGCATAAAAAACCCGCTCTTCGCAAATTTTCTAATTTTTGAGTTGACTAGTATTATTCATTAATAACTATACAGTCACTATAAATTTCAATAAACACATTTGCTTATATATTTTTTACATCATTTTATTTACTTACTCGCAAATGTGATGAAAAACATTATATTTTACACGGGCGGTACGAGAATTACAAACATCGCCTCATTAAACCCCTAAGTCTTCGACTTCGGGCTTCCAATAGGACTCTCGTTTGTAATTCCTTATTTACCACCCGCAAGACACAAGTACTAATCAGCACTGAAAATCCAAAGGGATGATGTAAAGATAATAAAAAGCAAATACAAACCACATTCTGTGCGAGCGCTTGTGATATGTGCGAGCGGTCCGGCGCGTGCGAGTTGTGTGCTCCGTGAGAATTGTTTACTCCGTGAGAATTGTGTGCTCCGTGCGCGTTGTGGACTCCGTGCGAATTGTGTGCCGCGTGCGCGTTGTGTGCAGCATGCGGGGCGCGGTCGGGGGCCGGGGGCGGAGGCACAGAACGAGACGCGCCAGAGGTGGCCGGGCCCCCCGACATGTATCCGTTGTGGGTCGCGGGGACTACCGGAGCCGGTACAGGGGGCGCGGCCGGCGCTACCCCCAGCGAATCGTCGAACCCGATCATCGGCAAAGACGCCAGGGTGCTGTTTCCACCACCGGACCAACTGCAAATTGACAAATTATTTGTATTAATTGACAGTTGAGCGCTGATGGGCATCATAAGGGGCCCCTTAAACCCACACGTGGTTCGCAAGTCCCAGGGGTTGCTCGTGTTTCCCTCTCTGCCACACGATGTACCCGGCACCCGCACGGTGAATCCATGGAATGCTAAGATCTTTGCTCTTACTATAAATTAACTTACGGTGCTTGTGGAGGTGAGGTCTTCATCCGTTGCGGTGACCTGACCATGCTCACTGGTGGCTTCTGAGAGCTGGTGCCATTGAACCGAGCCTGAGTATTTGCTGGTGGACCTGCAGGACCTGTAAATACGCCTCCATGTAAAACTTTTCTTTTTTATAATTTCCAACAATTTTTTTTGGAACTGACTATACTGTTAGCTTTAGGCCTTGGAGCTATTAGAGGTTTTCACAGCTTCATTGGTGTTGGCCGATTTCCAAATATGTATTTCTAAACTATACTATAAAGCTCAACGGATAGTTTATTTGAACATGCTAATCTCTGAAACTACCAGTCAAATTTGAAATTTTTTTATTCACTTTCTTTAATGTTTAACATTGTACGGGTACACAAACTCTGTTCTATGTTAAATGGTCATTAAAAAGTTAATTTTCTTTATTCTCTTTTTAAAAAACCACGACAAAACACTCTCAACCTCGACTATTTTGATAACTGTGATGCTTTTAGCACCAAAGAAGCAGTTACAGCTACAGAAACAGAAAATTAATAGCTCTTTTTCTGTATTACTCTTCTTTCTCTTTTACTCATCATAATTTTTGTAACGCTCTTTCAGTTCGTTTATTGAAAAAGTATTATTATGGTCTGAATAAAAATGGAAACAAACATCTATTCTCGAAATGTTTAGAATCGTCTAGAATATGATCAAAAACATTGAGTATGTAGTCATAAGTTCGAGGAAGCATTACATTTATTTACACAAACAAATCCTTATCACTCTGATTGCACCAATAAACAATGGTCTAAAAATAGAACAATATTTAAAAATGACGACGCAAGTTGTTTTTAACCTGTTTATAAGTTCAAATACCTTCTAGTAATATTTTCGTGATCGTCTTATTTGAGTATATAAGCGAGCCGTATCTTGACCCAAGATAGTTATGTTTTTAAAAGCTAAGTAAAAACAACAAGCGATATAAAATAATAAATATATAAGACGATCATAGAGGGAGAAACTGTAAGTACGATAAGACTTCATTTGATAAGCAGTATTGTGAGTTTGTTTAAAATGTGTTTTTTGAGTAGGAAAAAATTGTGTATATGAAATAAATCGACATTTTACTACCCATGGGTGTAATAGTTTAAAATATCCCTAACTCTTTTAACTAAAAGAACACACAACTGTTCGCTCTATGTGAAATATAATTGTATATTATATACCAGGATTGTTGTTCGGTATGGGATTCACGCGTCTGTTGGTCGCGACCCGCGTGCGTGACGTCGATCGCTGCGTTGTATTCGTGAAGTCAGTAGTCACGGGGGTCAGCGGTCTCGGTTTCTGTGCGGTTTCTTGTCTGAAAAATAGTATAATCTCACTAATATTCTCATCTCACTATATGAAAATGTAACAAAAATAATACAAATACGATATATTATATTGGCTTGTAATAGAAAACTAATTTATACACTATCTCAATCAATTTTATATAAAATCCTTTTCCCCTTTTATACTACAAAGGTGGCAAACAAGTATCCAGCCTGCCTGATGGTAAGCGGCTACCGTGCCCTATGAACGCTTGTAGCACAAGGCCGACCTTGAACCCCCCTAACTCAAGGAGCCCTGGAAACTCCACCCACCACAGAAAGTGGGGCTGCTCCAAGTATACAGCAATTTCCACCAAAGAGAAATGAAAACGAGATGAGGTATCTAAATTATCGCAAATAACTTTGTATATATCATTGGTATATAATAGTCATTTCAATACTTTCGTTATTCATAAGCCACATATAAGTTTAGCTTTTTATTAATATAAATTAAAATAAATTGTATAGTATGTAACTGGATAAAAATGTATTATTCTCTTAACCCATTTTTGCAATTCACGACAAAGCATGAAACTATATATTATCGAAATGCAGAAACTGAGAGCGATAATACTCAATGAGAATCTTGTTTGGAATAAGAATAAATAAATAATATTAATCATTCCAAAATTGCTCGATAAGCTTCAACTAGAAGAACGTCGTCTCGCTGAGCTTTTTCTATCGTCTGTATCATGGTGAGCGTTCTGAAGAGCTGTTCAATTTAATTCCCTCCTCTCCCTTCCACAACATAACCATACGCGCTGAGATTCGGAGTCACAGCATTACGGTAACCTTCATCTCGGCACGAACTAAACTAAACTTTGTCGTACCGTGAAACTGTGAAACCATCTGTAGGCCAATGTGTTCCCTCCTTCTTACGACATCGGGTCCTTTTAGCGTAACGTGAAGAGATATTTATGTAGGCCGGCAAGACAGCTGCGACCGCCGATGGATTTAGATCTCTCGGTGGTCACCGTTGTGTTCAGAACGTACTGTGCTTACAACAACTGAGACAGTACCGTCAATGTGCCGAGCTACTAAAAGCTATATAATATTTAACTTCAATCCTATAAATTTTGTTTAAAAAACACACTACCGTAGATACCGGTAAATGGGTTTATAGGAATAACATGTAGGTAAATAGATTATTAAACAATACGGGCAGTCGTTCTAATTTTCATGGATTACCATATTTATTACAAACAAGATAATTTTATCGATAATTATTAAGATAACTTTTATAAATTGGTAAAGTATACGACCAAGCAACAATGTATGAAGTTTACATAACAAAAAGGTTATTCCGTTTCGAATTTTAAATGTTAATCGACTATTATATTTACACTTGGTATCAATGTTTTACCGATATGTAATACATTGTAGTTATAATTTGTTTAATTTAAGATGTACTAAACATTGAGCATCGGTCACACTTAGGCTGCCTGTCCACTAAAGCGAAGCTGTGCAAAATTCGACCAACAGAATTGCATCTCTAGCATATTTCGACCAATAGAACTGCATCTCCGCTTCACTTCAGTGGACAGCCAGCTAAATAGAGTAGTCGACAAGAAAAAATTACTGTGCGGTGGAAGCCGTATTTCCTTATGAATGTCCCAATAAATATGTGCAGGGAGTCCTTTTTAGGACAATGTGCTTTTTTACGTATTTTCATAGTGTAAAAATAGTAATAACTACCTATATATAATAAAAAAAACCCCTACATCCCTCAGTCTCATTTTTTTTCACCCATAAATTCTCCTGTACATTTTGTCACTCTAAAAATTCCCCTTTAGCCTTAAAACTACAGAGTAAGCGCCTTGATCCTGGCATCAGTGTTCTCCAGTTTATCAGCTCAAATAATGGTATCATGCAAAAGCCGGTTTACACTAGCTTTGTATAGCGCACAGTACAAGGGCAGCCAACTTCCAGTACGTAAAACAGAACAACAAGAATAAGAGATAATGTTTATGTAGCTTACTTACCTAGTTTTTTTTACTTGTATATTGCTGGACAGTTTTTCCAGCGTTATCTCGCCTGTGACTCTATCGATAAAGAGTACACATTCCTTCGTGTATGGCTTCTGGTTACCTTTGAACACGGTCTGGGGGACGCCCGCGCCAGCTGATTGAACAAAAAAGAACATTACAAATATAATATCATAGAGCTCAAGAGATTTTTTGTTTGTCTGTTTGATAGCGTGAATCTCTGACTGAGTGAATGAGTGAATCTATATTAGGTAGATTTAGGTAGTTTATATCCTATTGTAATATTATTATAGAGCACACGTGACGTCTTCATTCAATAAATAAAATTACTCATTAAATGCAAAGATGATTTACTAGCATTTCAGTTGAAACTTATGAAATTTCTTCAGCTCCTATTAAATTAAATGTCATGATTTATATGTTTACTAATAATTTTAGCTCACTTGTCACAAGATAACCTAATAAGAATAACACTGAACAGTGTAAATATTGTACGATGACGTCTCGTTTTCTGATTGGCGTTTCCAATCATGTGACTCCCTGACAAAAAATCTCAATTTTCCCAAAAGAAAATTAAATAAATGAACAATTATTTATATCCAGTTTTTTTTTTGTTTTTTAGGTTTTTTATCAGTAAAGAGTAAACCAATATGATTAAATAATTGACATTATTTTTTAAACATATTATCAACTCGTAAATTATTATCAGATGAAGGCACTATACCAAGGAGTATTGGAAACTTACCTAAATGAGGCACAGTAACAGTAACTTCATTCTTTATCCCGACACTCACGGTGGCCATTTTGTTGACATCCACTGATGCCGGCTTGAAATCATCTGAATACAAATGAAAATATGTACTTATTAAAATTCTTAACAATGATTGACAGACAACGTACTTCTTGAACTCTAAAGGCATAATATTTTGCACAAGAGTTACTTCATATCTGTACCAAGCTTGATTAGATTTAAAAATCCACTTGCACCAAATATCAAAATTGGCATCTGGAAGCAGTGGCGGCGACGGCCTCGCGCCTTAGAGGGCCTCGCAAAAAAGCTCAACTAAACTAAACAGTATTATTAAAAGTGTTATTTTCTATAATAATTAACTAATGTAATATATTTTCCAAATTTCCAGGTAGACATACTACGAAGGAAACTGATCACGATAAGGCATTATAAAAATTGTGTCTCTCTGTTTGTATGGTCAAATTTAACTCAAAAACGGTTTGACCGATTGTCATGAAATTTTGTACATGGGAAGCACATTATGAAATGTCATGCACACTGTCACGTGACAGTGATATGATATCATTTTTAGAAAAATGTTTTAAGTGCACAAAGCATTCTTAATTGTCTCGAAAACAAATGGCGTAGGTATCTAACTTATACAGTTGTAGTTAATGTATCTCGTACCTACGTATTTTTTGACAAATATAACTAACCAATATGACGTTTATCTCGGTTGATCCTGAATAATTGATTCCTACCTCAGTATATATTTTGATCTTTAGTATTAATGCAGTTAGTTCTGTGCTTATTTATAATTAACGAGACGAAATTTTTGAGCGAAAGAAATTTCGCCATTTAACATAAAAGTGCCGTCGGAATTAATATCAATTTAATACCCTCTTGTCGTTTTCATAGGGGGGATTTGCCCATACTCGCCACGCTGGGCATGCAGGTTGGCGAGCGCAGATATTGGTTTTTGTTGTTTAAGTGGGGGATGCTGCTGCCCATCCCCTATCTTTTTTCCCCTTAGACGCCTCTTACGACATCAACGGGTAGAGATGGAGGGTCAATTCTAAGCCGGAACCACCACGGTCCAAAGGACGCTAGGAGCCGTTGGGTGCAGGCCGCACAAGATCGGTCGCCCTGGAGATCTATGGGGGAAGCCTATGTTCAGCAGTGGACGTCCTGCGGCTGATGATGATACCCTCGGTTCGTAATTCAAGCCATTCGTCGGGTTTAACATATTTACACTTTTTGCCTCTTGTCAGTGAATTCTCGAACCATTCTAAAGATTTAAGAAATGAATCTTGACATGAAAGTACTTCATGAATAAATGAAGCTATCCCACCAGATCGTGCGCAACTGCAGCCACTATTGCTTTCTGAATCCTGACCCGATTCATGACTTCTTGATTTAATTTTTTTTATCTTGTACTCCGGTGTACTTAACGTTCTAGATGGTGCTAGCCGTTCATTATGTAACATTAGATTGATTGATGATTCTGAAAATTCATCTTGGATAGATCTGATCACTGCTAAAACTGATACGGAGGTATCTATTCGTTTTTGTGTTTGCGTGTTCAATGAATAACTTCTCCGTGGTGAATGTATTAACGACGATGTGGAATTTTTTACACGTTAATCCAGAAATTCATCGTAGTTTGATTTGCAAAAAAAAACAATAGAACCGCGCACACTTTGGAAACATGTTCTTTTTTTCCTGAGTAGGACCAAAACTTGCACTGTATACATTAACTGGGCGATGAAAGAAACTTGATTCCTTGATTTGAACACAAGTTTCCTGTTACCAATAGCGATAGTGCCCGGCACGCGCTATTGAGCAAAACAAATTTAATACAATAATCTAACTACCTAGAGAGTAAATGTGCACAAGACTTGTAAGTAATTTGTGCATTATAACGGCATAAATCGAACACAAAAATGACATATCATTGGCCAATTGATGGGAAGAAATTTCAATATGACTTCTAGAAGTAACAAAAAAATTAAGTTAATTCTTAACCGATTTTTATAAAATTTTGTACACGGTAAGTATAAAGCATTCCATGATTGGTGGGCTATAATAACTGTAAAAACGCTATTAGAAATTGTAAAAAAAAAGATATTCAAAATAATAAATTTGTATTAATTCACAACCGATTTTGAAGAAATTTTCTACATGGGAAGCATACGTCATTTTAAAATTTATAGGCTATTAGCATTATAAGTAATATTTTTTAAAATGGTAAAGAAAATAATTTTTTTTCTTTCACGAAATTATCTAAAAAATATATATGAGGACACAATTTCACACACGGCCATTTAATTCCAAACTAAGCAAAGCTTGTATTATGGTAACTAAACAGCTAATAGATATTTAACACCCAGACACACAACAACTGACAATTGTGCTCATCACACAAAACCCGCGACCTCTCGGTTCAATAGTAGGGTTTACTACCACTGCGTCAATTCCACGACTGATAAGCTTAAAGATTGTAAAAAAAAATTTTTTTTAATAAAAAATAATTAATTATAATCCGCGTTGCATAAAATGTCGTAGACGGGATGGGGTGCATATGTGATTTCATAATTGATAGGCTAAAATAAACGTCAGAATAAATCAGATTAGGCTGTATGAACTGTGAATACTACCCGTGCGCGTTAGTTGAGACTCGCTTGGAATGCAACCCTCCGCCTGCTACCTCTGTAACTTCACCTCAAGCTCCCGCGTTGTACTGTAGGCAACGCCATTTTTTTAACATCTTAGTCTCGTACTGGCTTACGTCACGTAACTAAGACGCGCTCCGATTTTGTAATCTTATTTGATACTGTTTCGTTAATAGTTATTAGAGTTACTGCTATATTTTATTGTTATTTTTTGTGTTAAGTTTATTGTTATAATGAAGTGTAAAACTTTACATAGTGGAGAGAAAATTTTCGTTAAAAAATAAAAAATATTTATGACTCAGTTCGCACGCTTGTAATAGCTCAAGTATAATAAATATAAGGCGGCGTTGATCCGAGTACAACACTCGCTACATTAAAAAAAAATAGCACAGACGAAGTCGCAGGTAGAAACTTGTTGCACAGTACAACCATGCGTCTGTGGCGCCACCGCCCCCAGGTCTCAACTTATTGCGCACGGGTAGTAAATGTAAATAATTACTGTATAATATGAAACGGGTGCGGAGTCACGGGCACACCGCTATTTCGTATATATTTCCGTACGCATGAGTTATATAGTTATAATAATAAAAGAGTAAACATTCGATATCTGTACATTGAAGATATTTCAGAAAAAATAATATAGTTTTTGAAATTATTGTCTATCTGTCTGTCTTTCGATATGTTTGAACGCCAATCACGCAAAACCTAGTGGACCGAATTTAATGAAATTTGGAATTATTGTAGTTTATTGTCTGAAATTACATTTTTTTATTTTCCAACAATGTTCATAGATGGCTCTGTACGGCTTGGTTTAAATGACCATGAAACTGATTTAATAATTATTGTCACACTTAAGTATATTTTCTGTAAGCACTTATATTAATAACCAGCTATGCCCCACGGTTTCGCCCGTGTTAATTTTATACGACAAACATTGTCAACGCACCCGTGCAGGCAATTTTTATACTTAGTGTAAAACTATCGACATTTTTATAAGCAATAAATAATTTTTCAAATTATAATATAGCCTATTTTATTCGCTGATACTGTAGATTATATTGGTGAAAGAATTTTTAAAGTCGGTCCAGTAGTTTTTGAGTTAATACCTTACAAACAAAACAAAATATCAAATCTTTTCTTTTTATTATATTGGTATAGATATAGTTCATCACGCCTGTATCCCCGTAGTGTTAAGCAGAGGTGTACCACCTACAGTTCACCGGGTAAGTTTTTAGGTCCATGTGACAGGGGCGAGCCTATTACCATTAATTGGGCACAAAGTCAAACTCCGAGCTGCTACTGAGAATTTCAAAGAAAAACCCAATAACAATTTGCTAGATCTGGGTAACGAAACCAGGACCTCGAACATAGCAGTCAGACTTTATATCTTTTAGATAATATCTGTATGACTGTTAAACTGTGATATCGGTTGACATTTAAAATGATTTTAATTGGGTATTATAAAAGCTTATACCGTAGGGTAAGGTGAGGTGAGATTTTTATTTAGTTGCATTTTTTGCACGAAATATATCACATGGACGAAGTCGCGGGCACAGCTAGTAGTGAATAAATAGGTCGATAGGCTTACTAATTTTTGTAAACCACACTTAAGATTTTTTTTTAAACTGAACCTACTATTACTGAAACTATCAAATGGCCGGCCTGAATAGAGATTACATTCGGTGTGATTCCTGAGATGTTGCTGATGGAATATACCATCGGGATCCCAAACCTGTAACTACTGCTACTTCATAATACTAAATTGTTTTCATAAAGGAATATAATATCCTGTTTTGAAAAGTATTCAAAGTGGCAATGATGGTTTATCTCTCTTATTATCTTCTCTCAGTCACACCTGTATGTAGAAGTTGTAAGAAGAAAAGAGATACAGAACCCCATTCTTTTCACTTACATTAATGCAAAACGCAAACTGTTCTTAAAATTGTAAAGTATTGAAGAGAACAAAACATTGATATCGAGTAAAGATTAACATTTTAATATTTATCACAAATTAAAAATAGAGAATTGATACAGAAAATTTCTCCCGCTGTTCCATATTCACAAAATATATTTTTATTACATCCCCAAAAACCGTGGTGGTGTGCATCAAAATCAAAATACGATGTAACGTGTGAGTCATGCAACGTTTTCGAGAGTCGGAGAGTTGTTGAGAAATTATTTTACTTCGCCCCCCTTCACCCGTCCGGGGGAGAACTATTAGATGTTTTCCGTTCGACATGGGAACTAAAAACATTGTTGACATCAGTGGCGTAGCTAAGGGGGCTGCGGCGGGGCGGCCCACCCCGGGTGTCACCCCTAAACGGGAGCCCGACTATGACCATCAGTTGCAGTTCTTTCTACCTATAAAAAATCGTAAATCTATGGCAGAGAGCATAACCGCCACTAATAAAATTATCTAGGTAACTATGATATCGTACCACGAGCATAATAAATTGATATTTAGAAGAAAAAACAATGTGCACACTGTCAATCGATCTGGGATTCCCCCAAAATTTAATACCCCGTTCGCGCATAACCAACGCTAGTCAGAGGATTCCCTCGATATAGCGGTCATCACTTGTATTGTGGATTGGGCCATTTCTTTTGTTTTCGACCGCATTCATTTCAATATTCTCTTACGTGAACGTGTGAACATCTAGTGCAAAGTGTTTGTTAATTATTAGATATTATAAACAACATTATTGTATAAAAACCGATTTAATAAAGTCGATTCTTGAAGAAAATAAACAAGGTAAGTGAAGTATTTTTGTTATTACAGGTAATACTTACATTTTTAATTCATTTAGTATCTAATAGCAGTATCTTAAATTATTTTGAAAAACCCTTCAATTATTTTATTCTCTTTTAATTACTGTGTATTTTAAAACTATATTATTGAGCCATCCTAAATGATAAATAGGTACCTACAGAAGGTATTATAGACGGATTGCAGTAATATTTTTTTATTTAACCTGGGCAAGTATTACTATCTACTAAACGTATTTATTTATTAAAGTAGGTTTTAAAGGCTTTGCTGGCGTAAAAAGATTTTATTTATATTTCTACACGTTTTACGATATTACTTTAGGTAATAATGTTGAATTGTAAATAATATACTTATTTATTATTTACTTACTTACTTATTATTTTCCGATCTAATAGCAATGGGATTTGTTTACAAAAACGGAATATATTAAGTTTAGATTTTTCATTGAAAGTAATCATAATCATATCATACAACTTCGCGAACGTTGATTTGGCTCCGAGATGAGTAACTCGAGCACTCGTGGCACGGATATCACAATCAACGGTGGAGTATTTAACTAGTATTTTTCTAATAATACTTAAATACATATTTACACCCAGACGCAGGATTGTTAATTTATATAAAAATATATTTCACAAAGCTAGTTACGTAACGTGTAGACGTTTATTTACTGTTATAATTAGTTTATAAAATCAACGTATCACTTACTAACTAAAAATATTTTTTACAATACCCAGAACGAAATATGCCTCGGGGAATTCATACTTCGAAAAGAGAAAGCGGGTTTCAACAGAGAAAAGACCAAAAGGCTAAAATGGATGAAATTCAGAGCATGTCCGGTTCTCTTTTGAAATATGTCACAAAAGCAGATAGCGGCCAAAGTTCAAGTAAAGTACCCGAGTCTCCTGCTGACGAAAGTTATGATTCACATCTTGGAGACTCACATTCAGATAGAAACATCGACAATACAGAATCAATTAAGGCGACCCAGGACCTTGACGGAATCAAAATAAATAATGAAAATGACGCCGTTAATGCTACTTTCGGAGATAGCATTAGCTTCGAAGAATCAGTTCAACACTTGAGAGATGTGTCACATTGGAGTTTACCAGTACCTGATAATGTTCGCATTGACATAATAAAAAAGGGTAATGAACATTTCCAGAACAAAGAAGGACCGTTTCCTACTGTATCTCGTCATGGTTCAAAGATTAAAGGTGATTCTCGTCATCTTTCACAGGAATGGTTTTATAAACAGATGCCTAGTGGTGAAAAAATTCTACGATCATGGATGGTATTTTCTCCTATATCAAATAACCTGTACTTTTTTTTGCTGTCGTTTATTTGCTGTCAGTAACATACAAACAACATTTACAACTAGATTTCAGAAGTAGTGGAAACTAAATCCTAAAGTATTGGACCATGAAACTTCATGTGAACATTTAGAAAATAACGAAAAGTGGAAAACTTTGGAAATTAGATTAAAATCTCACACCACAATAGATGATGCAACCACGCAATTAATGAATACGGAAAAACAGAAGGGGAAAAATCTTTTATCTAGATTATTAGACATAACATTGTTTTTGGCTAAACAAAACCTAGCATTTCATGGACATGATGAAACCCAAGGGTCGTCTAATAAAGGTAATTTCTTAGAACTAGTTAAACTGCTGTCAAAGTATGATGCAGTACTCAAAGAACATATACTATATTTGGAACAGAAAAAATCACCTAAAGTAACATATTTATCGCCAGAAATACAAAATGAGTTCATAAATGTTTTAGCTAATCATGTAAAATGTCAGCTTGTCAACGAAATTAAATCGGCCAAATATTTCGGAATCATGTTTGATAGCACACCTGACGTTTCACATGTCGATCAAATGTCTGAAGTGATTCGTTATGTAAAAATTAATAATAGAAAAGTAAAAGACAAAGAAGTATTCTTAGGATTCTTTCCTTTACATGGAAAAAAGCAGCTGATTTAAGCGCTGAAATACTAAAGAAGCTTGAAAACGATGGCTTAGATATTATGATGTGTCGTTCTCAAGGTTATGATAATGCTGCAGTTATGCGTGGTATACACGGAGGAGTGCAAGCTATTATAAAAGAAAAAAACAATAAACCAATTTTTATTGGTTGTATAGATCATTCAATTAATTTATGCGGCCAACATTCGTTCGCACAAAATGTGACTTGTGTTACATTTTTCGGAGCAGTGGAAACAATATTTAACTTTTTTTCAACTTCCACAAGCCGTTGGGAAGTGCTCCTCAATCACAGCAAAGCATCCGTTAAAAGACTTTCGACAACGCGCTGGAGTGCTCATTATGGTGCAGTAAAAGTATTGGCTGAAAATTTTAATGGGGTCTAATATCTGCAATTGAGGAACTATGTGACCAAGACGTAAATTTAGAAACTAGAGGTGCTGCACAAAATCTTATGCCTGCTGTGTGCAATTTCTCATTTCTTTATTTTCTTTTCTTTTGGAATGATGTGCTAAGGGAAGTGAACAATGCTCAGATTGCATTATAAAGTAAAGGTTTATGTGTTGATGAAATAATCATAAAACTAGAAGCACTTCTTCTATTCATTGGAGAGAAACGGTTGCATCTAGCAGAAGAGCTAAAAGATTTTGCTGTACAAAAATCGGAAAAATACAACATTTCGATGGAAAGACGAATTCGTCGCAAGAAACGCATGCCCGGTGAGTTAGCATCGTCCACCGATGCTGGACTTACACTTAGAGCGGAACTTCAAAAGGACATGTTAGAATGTCTTGGACAGATTCAATATTGAACTCGAAACAAGAGTAAAGTCCATTAAAGACGTAGCATCATTATTTGAGGTTGCTTTCGGCAAACACTGAACAGTAAAAATTTGCTATATCAAAATTTACTAACCTTTACGATGAAGTATCAGAAACAGAACTCCTTTTAGAAATACCAAGATTGAGAAGACATTTAAAAGCGGTTAATATTACTGTCTCTAATTGGGTGACACTGGACTTTTTGAAATTTATTGTGGAATGGGATTTTACAGAATCTCTTCCGAATCTAACGGTCGCACTAAAGTTATTTATAACAATATGTGCATCAGTTGCTTCATGTGACAGAAGTTTCAGCAAATTAAAATTAATTAAAAATTACTTGCGGTCTACAATGACTGAAACCAGATTAAACAATCTTGGTATTTTAACGATAGAACATGAAGCAACACAAAATATAAATTTTGAAGACGTGATTTCAGAGTTCGCTAGTGTCAAAGCTAGAAGGAACAAATTTTAATTTTTAACAAAGTAATTTGTTTCACATAATATTCAAATATTTGTGATAGATACTGGTATTTTAATAAAACGTAAATGATTATAATTTTTTTTATTTAACAGTTTCGATTGAGTTTTGGGGTGACACCTATAAAATCCGCCCTGGTTGGCACCTATGCTAGCTACGCCACTGGTTGACATCAACATAAAACAAAGTTTGACGAACAATGTTCTGTGTGGTATTTTTTATAGTGTGTAGAGTAAAACACGCCTAAATGATACGGCTTTAAACATAAATTAAAAATAATAAAGCCAGGAAGTTTCAAAATGTAAATGATATCAGATAAAATGAATTGTGTTTTTCACATTATCAGTATTATATTATAAAACACTTTGAATTTCAAAATAAATTATGTAAGTCTATGGTTATCGTCATAATGATACACATTCAATCAATCAATTAAAATACAAGGATTATTCTATATATAATAAAACTAGCGACTCGCCCCAGCTTTGCACGGGTACAGTTTACAAAGTTGTATATTTTATGATTAAGAAAGCCTGATTTAGAGTTTCTCGATTTAATATTGATAGTTCATAACTTCATAACTGCCTCCTTAGCCTAATGGACCTAAACGCGACTCCTATGCTCGAGGTCCTAGATTCGATTCCCAAATTGAGCAGTGTTATTGGGTTTTTCTATGAAATTCTCAGTAGCAGCTTGGCGTTTGGCTATGTGCCCGATCAACGGTAATAGGCTCGCCCCCACTATTACATGGGACCTAAAACACACCCGGCGAACTGTGGGTGTACGTACGCCTCTGCCTAACACTTCGGGGATACATGCGTGATGGTATGTTATGTAACTTCATAGTTACGAAAAGTGTGCTTAGCTCGCGAAGTCGCGATACGCAATTCATCATAGATGAGCGAGTGCCGGCCAATCGACCGCGACAGTTTTGCTGAGAGGAATTTCTTTGGTCGCGTGTAATTTTGAATTCGTTATATTATATGCGTTATTCATTTAAATGGAAAACGATAAAGGACAATTTTAATCTATATTAAATGACCGAGATAATTAATAAAATTTATCTGCATAAAGATTAATACTGAATTGGAGAAAATAGCTTCGCATGTAATGTAATATTTGTAGTTATTTTATTAAAGATAAAAATGGTTACTGTGAGTCAACTATAGGAGATAGACATATATCATCGCGGACTTTTCTCTAGGTTTTCCAGGCAGGTTTAGCCAGCGTAAGCCATGCAAGAGCCCGAAAATCATTTTTTAATGACTTGATTACTAATCATTGAATTTTATCCACTATATAAAAACTTAATTGGAATGTACTGTATATATGAACCATCCGTAAAAAAATCTCTAAAGTATAGTGAATATCGCATTAAATCCGTTGTATATATTAAAAGAGCTAAACGAACAGATGAGCAGAAGGTGGGAAGCGACTTTACTTCATACTCTGTATATATATTGATATTTATGATAAAACCGTAGTAATACAGGTCACTGAAATAAATACGAACGTAATGTAAATATTATCACAACATATTTTCCAATGTGATAAAGAAAAGACAAAATGGTTATATACAATACATGTTAATTATTGATAAAACAGTTTACTTAGTCACTTCTATAGTCAATTTGTCAAAACATTATTATATAATACAGGAGAGTCAAGGTGAATTTAGTTTAGTTTATTTTTCATTATTATGTTATTTTTTCAATTCTTAATGCCTACTTAAATTATATCTTGGAATTAAAATATGGAATAGAAATGCAGTTATAATTTTTTAAACATGGTTTCTAGAATAATATTCATAAAAATATTGTATAGATATTCAAACTTTTCAAGCAAGTGATGTTAAAAAAATACCTTTATAGCTTACTATTGGAGTTTAATAAAAATACATTTTTTATGTGAATCGAAACAAAAGTAATATAAGCTATTATGTAGTTAAAAAAACAACAACTGGTTCATTTTCTCAAACAGACACTCCTATCACTAAAAAAGTAAACATTTATTGTCAAGAAATATAAATTATGTTTAGAATAATTGATATTAAATTAACTAAACAATATTGATATTGTACATTGTGGAATAAAAAACAACATATGTGTTAACACTTTCATAACCATTAAGTTAGTACTAACTTAATTAGCTAGGTAATTCTGGATTTTAGATTCCTTTTCTTACTGCATTTCTTGAATTAAAAGTATTAGCTTAACTTCAAAGCTAATCAAAAACCCTAAAACCAACCCATGGAAAATAAGTTTATATACAGCCCTACTAATATTGTGACTTTAAATTCTTGTGGTCTATAATCCCTTAGTTGTAGAATGTCTGCCTAAATATATCAACATAAATATTATTAGGCTGTATATAAACTTCTGATTTTGATTTTTGATGTATTGTAATGTTCTTGTGTATGTAACTTAACCTTGATGTATTATGCTTAGTCACATGTGGTGAGTTCATTTTGTGTTTGTCTAATACAACCCGGACTGGATAAAACTTATATCAACATACAATCGTTTTTTGATACAATCTCCTTCATTTGTGGTTCTAGTCACGTGTCATTGGAGAAATTGTGTATACACATACTTTGCCATTTTATAAGAAAAAGAAGAAATAAGTGTTTATAAACACATGACACGTTGACGAAAAACAAATTTTGTCTTCTGCTTCATAGGCTTGGACATTTGTTGCCTCTAGTGAGTGACATAAAACTTCATTTCAAGAATTACTTTCGATGTCAAAGAAGTTCTTTTAGTTCTTGAAATTGTGAATTTGGCATGAAGAAGAAAACATACGACTGTGAGTAAGGCCCTATTTACTTTTGCTGTTCTATACTTACAAAATTTATACTACTTAATAAATCTATACTTATGTCTATCTATACATGTAATGTTTTCCCAAATTTCTCGACAAATCTATACTATCTATAGCGGACCGAAAGCGGAAAGTTTTTTTTGTTTGTCTGTTTAAACACACTAATCTCTGGAAGTAACAGTCGGATTCGAAAAATTATGTTTTATATGATAGCCAGACTCACGAGGAATAGTATAAGCTATATAACATTAGGCTACAATTCCAAATTAATCGATTTTTGTTAAGTAAGTCGGAAGTCGAAGCCTTCGCGAACAGCTTTATCTGCGTGCGCTGGCGTAATCGATAATGATACGGAAATACAATGTTCTACAAAAATGTTGTTCCTTATTAAGTGTATAAAAAAGTCAGCGATGCATATGCTTATCTCTTATACATAACCCACAATAAGGTATTTTGTAACAAAGATTTGTTGAAAATTAAACAATGATTTATAAGCATTATTTTTAGACATGGCATATTAACCCTTCTGAACAAAAGTTACTTCATCATAAAGCTTGTCATTTGGACACATAGTCTAGGAAATAATGAAAAATTAAAATAGTTCGTACTTGCGGGAAGAACGATTATGATAGCTGTGGTGTAGTAGTGCGTGTAGGTGTGGTGTTTATCGGATAAAATTAACACGGGTGAAACCGTTGGACACAGCTAGTATATTATATATAATGCATTGATCACGAATATGCCCCCTTAAAGAAGTTTTTGTCTGTCTGTTTGTATGTCCGGTTTTAACTCAAACCGTTTGACTGACTCTTATGAAATCTATTACACGATTTTTCAAAGCGACGCTTTCGAGAATTGTTGAGAAATGATTCTATTCCGCTCGTCTAGACTCGCACGTGGGAGAAATGTTTAGATGTTGTCTATTCGGCACGGGAAGAAAAATTTTGTTGACATATACATAAAACAAAGCTTAATGAACAAAAATGTGTAACAAGACAATGTTTTGTGTAGTGTGGAGAGCAAAACACGAGCAGAACACATGGTTTTACGTGTACAAGTGTATTAGCACACCTATAGTCCTTACTTATTCAGTAGTCATTGTCACATATTTATTTTATCTATTTTTTTTCCTTTGTGTTTGATATTATGTGCTAATGGTTTCCTGTTTTTTTTTAACTTTTAAACTTTTTTCAATTCAAATATTAGTATTATTGTAAAAAAAAGTTTTAAAATAGACAATATCTACGTCAATAGCTGTGTAACACTATTTTATCAAGAAATAAAAATTAACAGTTATTTATGCATAGAGAAATACTATGAATACTTTCCAGTTTCAAACCATTTAAATGTTATTGTATTTTGACCAAGTAAAAGCAACATAGAATTGAAATAATTTATCAGCCAGGGAAGGAACTTCAATATTTATTTTCACATATAAACTGGAAATGATTTTAGATGCCAAATATTTAAGCTGGATAAAGAATGAACTGGGTGATAAGCTATAGAATATAATGTGCCTTTAGATCCATATTACACATTTTAGATTTCAGAATCCTTTTTATAGACATGAATTGACTAAAATTCTATGCAAATTTTGCAGTTTTACTGTTCTATGTTTAGAAATAAATCACAACCTACTTATGATATTTAATTATAGAAATTATTATAGTGCAAGTATTATTAATTACAATCCATATAAATAAAAATCAAATGCTGTTTGTTGATAAACGCATCACTTGAGAATGTCTAGACCAATTTGGCTATTTATAAATAAAGTTTTTTAAACTTAAATTTTTTTTTTTTTTTTTTAAATACTATTTGTTTTCCTTTTCCGGCCTTAATATACTTTATTTCTAGTACAAAAAGTAGGCATCTATAAATATGAGTAGCTACAATAATTTTATATTTCTGGTAAAGAATGGCAACCTCAAATGGGGTGATGGGCCGCTATTTTGTGTCGCTAAAAAAGTCGTCTGTAGTGACAGAAGTCAGGAACGCATTATCTCAGGGGTGAAATGTAAGTTTTTATTGCAAGAAAAGTTGGAAAATTTTACGGGAAAATTATTGAGGTTACATTTATATTATAGTTGTAGTTGTTGGCAACACTGCTCGTTAAGCTATGACGCTGTGTACAAGTAAAATATAGTGTAAGAAATATGTGTTGTGAAGTCGTTGTTCTAATAAATAAATAGTCAATATCAAAGCCTTATTATTCATAAAATAATAAAAAAAATTGTCAAATCCGAAATTGAATGTTCATTTTTCTATCGGATTTTTGTACGAACTCAAAACTATAATTGACGATTCGAAGGATAGGTATGCGAAATTTCTTTTATGTTTTGTTTATGGTCATAGGAAAGTTATCAGGAAAAGGGAATAAGTGGCGCTGTGGTCGATTTATTGAATACTAGCTGTGCCCGTGGCTTACGTGGACTACAGAGTGCCCGCGCGAATCTTGCTCCCCCGCTTCCAGCTATTTTAAACACAAATTGTACAATTGTTTAGTACATAAATTTGCTAAATCTCTTATGGTTTACTCAGCGTAAGCCATTTAAGCGCCCGAATTGATTCACCATGACCAGTTTTTTTTATTTGTGCGAAATCCTAATTCTTTTTGTAAAATAAAAGTAGCCTAAGTTACTCCGTATAAATTCAGCTATCTACCAGTGAAAGTCCCCTCAAAATCGGTCCAACCGTTTCGGAGATTACCCGGGACAAACAGACAGATAAAAATTTTAAAAATGGGTGTTTTTTTATAGTTATCGTATATACTTCCATAAGCATTTAGTAAAAAGCTCTTATTTTGACATTAAAAACAGACACTTTAATTTTATTAATTGTATAGATTGTAAAGGGCAGAATAACATCTGCCAGGCCAGCAACTTACTAAAAAATTACAATTCATAATTACTTACATTTAATAGTGTGGTATTGTGACGCTTTATTATTGGTAAAGCTCGCACCTAATTTTAATTCTCTTACATCATAATTCAGGCTATGTTTGTCTGTCATGATGGCAATTGTTATGCCATGTATTTCTGTAACAAACAAATAATTGCATAAAGTATGTTATTTCTCAGAGCTATGTTATCTATATAAATAAAATAATACAGGTTAGCCATTGCGCGGACATCACGCAAAAACTACTGCATAGATTTTGTTAATTTTTTTTGTTTTACTCCTTAGATACTTGGACCTAAGTAAAGTAAATTTTTAAGAAGCTAAATTTTTTATAAGCACTACATTTTCAGTGATGAGTTTTCTTGCATTGGTGTTAATAATCCGGGAGACGACAACTTTTGGAAAATTGTTTTAAACACTTTATATGTTGAAAATAATACCTATAAACTTTTTTGCACTTAAAAAGCGATATGAAATAATTTTTAATATAAATAAAAAATACGTCACGAAAACGCTGCACTATGGTCCTTTGACGTCATCATTCATTTTATATGTAATTTTGTGTGATAACAGTGACAAGATTGACAACTCACCTAAGAGTCTAACGTTCATATTTCCTAAATGGTGATGTCACATTTTATAATCGGCGTTTCAAATCACGTGACCCACAGACAAAGGGAAAATTAAATAAATAAAAACAATTACTATTTCCAGATTTGTATTGTTTTATTCTTATTATCTATAGACCAATATTACTCAATAATTTAATTCAATTTTTAAATATACAGTCAACTCGTGGATTATAATAAAGTCTCATGTGTCAGCTTGTTAGGAATAATAGGGACCTATTCAAAACACATTTTTACTGCAATATTAATTTTTTTTATTTCTTCTCCAAAATCTACAAAAATGTTTGTCAGCTTTTATTTATATCCTTAAATATATTTTTTAAATATTTATGAATCTGTTATCATACCTAGAGGTACAAAGAAAAAATGGAGCAGGACTTTACTACTTTCATTTACTAATTTCAGACTCGTTAATTCTTTATTTTATCTACATTTAAAGCAATAAAGAATACCATTTTTTAGATATTTCTTTTTTATAGCTACTATTATTTATATATTTTTTTATGTTTTTTTGTTAGAAGTACAGTGTAAACTCTTTATAACGAAACTCAAGGGACTGAGCATTTTTTGTCGTTATAGAGAGTTATCGTTATATGGAGTGAACAAAAAAACAACCAAATTAACAAGAATTTTTAATATGTATGTCTTAGATAATAAATACTTGTAAATTATTGTTTACACATATAGTCTGGTAACTTTGTCTGACGTTTTTTACTATGCCAGTACTTGCTTTGTATTATTTTATGTATTCTATTCATATCTAGATATGTGGTGGAATCGTCTTGATTAAACAACAAAAAAAATTCTACCAACTTAGTGGCATCTAGGGCTTGTTGAATTGTTGGTGGTGATTCGGCTTTGTCCACTTGAAGATCTTCTTCATCTTGATTATCGAGTGTTTCCCGACTTTTTGACACTAAATCAACAATTTGTTCATCTGTAAGTGTACCAGTTGTGGCTACATCCTCATCTATATTTTCGTACGATTGTAGATCTTCATTAAAATTGTTTGGTATGTTGAACTGGCTTATCCATTCACTCAGTGGTAGATTGTCTTCACTGTCAAATTGGTTCGTTTCTTGGCTACTACATAATCCAGCATGTCGAAAAGAATGTTGGATAGTGGCTGCTGTTACCTCTGGCCAGGCTTTTGATAAGAAGTTCACTGCTTGTAGCATGTTGATCGAAACCTTGCCGTCAGTTTCGATCATATCCATCAACATTTTCCGTCTATAGTGGCCCTTTAGGCTTTTAATTACACTTTGATCCATTGGTTGTAAAATACTGGTTGTATTAGCTGAGAAAAATGCTAACTCTATGTTTCGAAGATTAGATATGATTGGGTGAGCAGGACAATTGTCTACTAGAAGCAAGATTTTCCGTGGTTTTAATTCAGCATCCCATTTTCTCACTTCCTCTTCAAAAATCTGCGATGTCATCCAAGCTAACTTGTTTGCTTTGTATGTAACTGGTGTAACAGATCCACCCTAAGTACCTAGCTATAATTTTGAAATTAATATAAAACTAAAATCGATACAAGTAACGCTGCCTAGTTTAACATTATAAGTACTTTAAATCTACTACGATTCGATGTTTTGACAGACGTAGGTAATTTAAAATCTTTGTAATAAAGGTTAAAATTTATAAAATAAAAATAAAAGATATTGTTTAGAATGCGGGAAGCTTTGTAATACATATAATAAAACAGAAACCTACGGGTTTTACCTTTTTGCAATATTAAAACAAAGACAGCATGCGGATAATTAATCGTGAGAATACAAAATAACTTCAAAAAAAAAAACCTTTGAACAACTTTCATGTGCAATTAATAATACTTCCAGTACAGTACATAACTACAGTCTATTATAGTATTAGTATTAACTTTATTTCATACAATGTATTCTTTCTGTCATGTGTTTAAGTAAGTTCTAATTTACTAATTTGATTTAATGTTATGTTTTCTGAGTACCAGATTAAAGAACTTGTTTACTACAACTTTGTTTAATTCACAACGTAAGGCCATATTAGACGATCACGATCAAGTAACAGTTAAATAGATTGAATAAGTTTGTATTTAATCATTATGCATTATACAATCTGAAGGGGAAGTATGAGGGGTTACAGACCCCGTATATATATAGAGAGGGGGGGGGGTTGTTACAATTGTTGCCGTAGTGACCAGGATTCTGGTTTATCAAACTCAGAAAACATTATTTTGGAACTTATGATAACACTGACATGTAGAAATTTAAATGTGTGTTTGATTTCTTGTATGCTAATGTTTTATTTGACTTGTTTCTTTTTCTTGTGTATTTTTATCTTATGTTTGCTTTTATGTAAAATTATAGGGAGATATGGTAAGTAGTAATTAGATTAAGAATTTTAGGTAAGGAAATTAGAACACAGTAACAGCAATGAAACTTTTAGGGTTGTTTAATAGGTATTTTCAGTAGGTTATTTCAGCGTCACTTTATATTAGATTTGATAAAATCCGTCTGAAAATAAACAACGTTGTTAAAAAAATGTTGTAAAATTTTATTATAGGAAATTAGTTTTTGCGTTTGGAAAGTAGTAATACGATAATAATTGCCTGAATTTTGATTAGAACTTCGTATTCACCCTGGGTATTGGTATATTGAAGTTTAATCTGTAAATAACTTAGTTGAGACATTCAAAGGTTCAATGTTTGTTTACTTTGATTAGAATAGGAATGAATTATTAGATCATGCATTAGAACTGATATAGAATCAATTAATCGGTATAAATTCGTACAGAAAAAATTATTTTGCATATTAGTATTATAACTTCAATTAAACAATTTAATTGTCTAAATAAACATTAGTTTAAATAAATAGAAATTTAAAACTTGATTATCTATTAATTTAATAATTTTAAACAGTTTAATCTCAGTAATTGATTTCTCAATTTAAGGTTAATCGATAGGTAGAATTAACAAATTGAATCATTGAACTCCAGTGCTTACCGTTTAAAATTAATTTAGGCTTTTGAATACGAGGCTTTTGAAATAATTATGTTAACTTTTTGATAAAATAATTCAAACATAGCTTTCTTTTTAATTATACATATACTTATAGAATATAATTGGTACAAAAAATAAAAATATTAATAATATTTTCAAGTTTCATATATTATATGGGGGCGTGTTAGATTTAAGTATGTTTAATACTATGTGCGGTTATATTATTTTTATACTATGTCAAGAGATTAAATATTCTAGAATAGTTAGGGGGCGTAATTTTTAGAAATACTTAAGGATTTTAGTTTAGTTAAATATTCGAAAATAGTTAGGGGGCGCAATTTTTCGGAATAGTTACAGATTTTCGTTTAGAGTTATTTTAATAAAGGTAGTCTTATTAACATTTAAATTTGAAACTAAATTATTTAGTTGCAAAAATTTAAGAATTTAAAATTTACATGGATAGCATGATGTATCATGATGTAGATCATAGCATGTTCACACAGCAGTCAAATTCATAAAGAGAAAATTTGATGTCTATAAATGGATATGAATTAATAGCATGATATAACTGTAGGTATAGGTGTATCTCCAGTAGGTACTGGGAATAATGAAATGATTAATTTAATACCTATCCTTTTTTGAATAAAATTATTTTTTTTAAATCAACGGTGATAAAACTTGATTTATATTTATAGCTTTTAGATATTACCAAAATATTGATTAAACTAAAGTATAATATTTGGTTATATAAGATTTTGATGCTGGTAGGGCCTGGTTTGTAGAGTGGCTTTTAATGAAATATGTCAATCAGGTGTTTACTTTGCACACTGTTATGAATTAGACCAGACAAAGTAGAGTTGAAGGATAGGGTTAGAGAATTTTTTATTCAAGGTTGATAAAGCCACATTGTATAGACAGTCATTTATATGCAACATTGCATGGCTTACTAGATATCAAACAAATACTAAGGAAATAAATTATTAGCAACTTATATTCTAAAACAATTTGAATGAATTTATATTAATTGGTTATTTAAATAATAATACCCCATAAAATAATAATATTAATTTTTTAATAAAAATAAAATAGGATTATGTTTTAATTGATGTTAGCAGACTTAGTTTTGGTTAATCACTCTTAATATGCGAGGTATCTACTGCGTTATAATAAACCCATAGTTAAATTTGGCTTAAGCCTTACTCTAGTCTAGATAGATCTAGCTGAAGGGGAGGTGGCGGTTGCTCTTTGGGGCTTCTTTTTTTTTTTGTTTGAGTGTACACATGTATATTATAGGTAAAATAATAGGTATGTTTAGTTAAAATAAATATTTACCTTTATTAAGAATTGTATATATATTTAAGATCTGTTTCGTATTATTGATTATTATTCCGGTAAACTTCATAATAATCAAGGGGGCGATTGTAACAGATCCACCCTAAGTACCTAGCTATAATTTTGAAATTAATATAAAACTAAAATCGATACAAGTAACGCTGCCTAGTTTAACATTATAAGTACTTTAAATCTACTACGATTCGATGTTTTGACAGACGTAGGTAATTTAAAATCTTTGTAATAAAGGTTAAAATTTATAAAATAAAAATAAAAGATATTGTTTAGAATGCGGGAAGCTTTGTAATACATATAATAAAACAGAAACCTACGGGTTTTACCTTTTTGCAATATTAAAACAAAGACAGCATGCGGATAATTAATCGTGAGAATACAAAATAACTTCAAAAAAAAAAAACCTTTGAACAACTTTCATGTGCAATTAATAATACTTCCAGTACAGTACATAACTACAGTCTATTACAGTATTAGTATTAACTTTATTTCATACAATGTATTCTTTCTGTCATGTGTTTAAGTAAGTTCTAATTTACTAATTTGATTTAATGTTATGTTTTCTGAGTACCAGATTAAAGAACTTGTTTACTACAACTTTGTTTAATTCACAACGTAAGGCCATATTAGACGATCACGATCAAGTAACAGTTAAATAGATTGAATAAGTTTGTATTTAATCATTATGCATTATACAATCTGAAGGGGAAGTATGAGGGGTTACAGACCCCGTATATATATAGAGAGGAGGGGGGGGGGGGGGGGGGGGGGGGGGGGGGTGGTTGTTTACACTGGCAACTGTTTTATGTTCTTGAAACACCGAGGGTTTTTCGATTTGCCTATAACTAAGAGCTTTCTTTTTTCTGTGCTACTCATATTGGCAGCCACTAGAACTGTATTACGCTCTTTAGACAGTTTTCCTCCAACACATTTTTCTCCTTTGAATTTTGAAGTTTTGTCGGGAGTCAACTTTAAATAAAAGGCCAGTTTCATCTGCATTAAAAATGTCTTCTGGTGAGTACTTCATCTTTAATTTAGGCCACACTGTACTAATCCAATTGTTAGTCACATTCGTATCGACATCCTGCGCCTCTCAGTTCATTTTACCGTACGTAATTTGGTGACGGTGCTTAAATTTTCCGAGCCAACCTTCAGATGCTTTAAAGTCAATTATGCCAAGTTGGTTGGCAAACTTTTTAGTCTTAGCTTTTACAATTGGCCCCGAGATGGGTACATTATTCTGGCGCTGATTGTTAAACCACGACAACATTGCCTGATCAGTCTTCGAATTTTGGCTTTCTTAATTTTTTAGAAGAGTTTCCTTCCAGCGCCGCCTGTAGAATTGTTTTTTGGTTTTTCCAAATGGTAGCAACAGTGGATTGACTAAGTTCAAAACGCCTTCCAACGTCACTTTTATTTTCTCCCTTTTCAATGGCACGTATCACACAAACTTTTTCGTCAACACTAATCGCTTTCCGTTTACTGGCCATGTTAACAGTTTCAAAGTAGGTTTACGACTGATAATACGATAGGTACTTCAGTATGCTTGGTCGAAGACCATCACTTCCGAGAAAACAATGCGTCATACTGCACGTGTTCAAGGCAATTAAGGATAACAAAAGCTAGACCGACCTTGGATGTTTCAGAGCTTCAAAGTCTTTTGTTACCTTACAATAAACAATAATACCGATAATAAATATTTACTGTCTAAAAATATGAACACATTTCTTCGTAATAGAGAAGGGCGTATCGCTATAAAGAGTGTTTCAATATGTGGGTTTTAATACAAACCAACCAAGTTGGGCTCACTTCAACATTATAGGGAGTTTACACTGTATATGTTAATTTCAGCTTATTATTTTAAATAATCTTTGAGGTTTACTATAAAGGGTATAAATATTTGTTGACTTACTACAGTATTTTATTTTCTTACTTCAAACATGTAGTACTTAGGTATAGATTGGTGAATTATACCTGAAATTTAAAAATATATTTATATTCAGGCAGAGGAATATAGCAGGTAAAATGAATATCATTGCAAAATTAATAGTGAATTTATAAAGTTTTATTTTTATAGAAGGAACCTTGAGAAAGTATTGACTCATAATGCCAAAATGCTGATTCATTTATGAAAGTGACATAGAACAGAAAATAATAATACAAGCAGTGAACAACATTACTTCCAAATTTCTAACCAAGCAAATACAGTGCATAGAAGCTGCCTGCTTCAACAAAAAAGTTTTAAAGTAAAAAATCAAAACAAAAACCGTACATTTCTAATCATTTAAATATAAAGGTTATTTTAAATTTAGATGGGTTTGAATATTAATTTGAATATAATCTACAGTTGGACTTTAGGTTATATGCCACTGAATTAGATCATGTGAGGGGGCAGGGGAGGGCAGGACACAGCAGGAAAAGTGAGGAAACAAATTTTTTATATTTTTTTAAATTGTGGGGTTTATTTGTTTCTGAACACAGATCAAACCTAACCTAACCAATTACATCATCACAATGGAAAGATGAAAGTATCTCACTCAAACAGCACAAAATGTTGAAGTACATTGTATTTGTTGTAAACCAAACAATCATAATTCAAAAAGTAACAAAAAATGTAAAGTAAAAATTTGTATTACTAAAAAGTTATAAATACTTGGTTTATATATTAATAAGACATATTAATATGTAATAAAATAATGTACAAAAATTACATAAAAATTCAAAACGGATATTCAGAAACATGAGAGAATTAAGCTGTATTGTTGAACACCTTTACCTATCTTGCAAAAGTGAACTTTATAACAACTGATTAGAAATGACATGTTTTGCATTATCAAATTGCCAAAAAAAAATTCTCAAAAAATTAATAATTTTATATTTAGCCTAATGACAATAAAGTGATATAACTGTAGAAAAAATTTGAGTCTCATCTTGAGTGTATGTAGTGTAATCTAAAGTTGAGCCAATATTTTTAATGTTCAATGGTAATGATAAGTTAAATAATAATATTAAATTCCGAAATTAGAACATAGTATCTTAGAGTAATATAACCTTGAAAATATAAATATCTTTTATTAATCCCCAATTATCAATATTGGATAATACGAACGTCTATATATCTAACTCGCACTATATGCATACGCACATTACGTACCTTCACAGTCTACATTCACTATAGTTGCTACAGCTGACAAAACTAGGCCTAATATTTTCATCAACAATATTAGTAAAGCGATATAAAGTAACTACTAAAATAATTCTACAACACAATATGCTATGTAAGCATTTAAAATAAGAAGTTATTTGTAACAAATACTCATAAAAGAAAGTTCAAATAGATAAAATATGGCAAACAATTCTGACGGAATCATATTCCTTACCTTTTAGCTTACCACTAAGCTTATTGAGAATAAATTAAAACTTAAAAACAATTGTCATTCTCGAGTCTCTTATTTTATACACTTATTAGACAATAATTATGTCGTGAAATTATTAAAATGAATTATTTAGCCCAAAAGTTAGACATAGACAGTTCCTTCGACCTAGTTCTCATGACGTTAGAAATAGGGATGAACCAGAAACTAGTATTAATTGAATATCAATAGTCAATCAAATAAATGTTAGTCATTTATAAAATGAACAATCATAATTTTGTTTAAATTGCATGCTTAAATAAACAATAGTACAAATTCACCATAATAATTTTAAAAGCAAGTTAGGCTCACGCCTAGTTGTTAAATACAGTACTATAAATTTGTGATTATTGGTTAGTCAAATTGTCCGTAAAATCTTTACATTTGTAACAAATAATTCTGTTGGTTTTTCAAACAATCGGCGTTTTGTGAACTTTACCATAAAGTAGTAGAAATGGTTAAAATAACTTAAACAATAAAATACCAGGAAGCTCGTATAAGTTTTAATTGAATTTATTATTAAGTTCGGTTGAAATTTAGAATCGCTACCGCTGAATTTGTTTCCTTGAAGGGGAGGGTTAGGGGTAATCCCCACGTGAAGTAAAAAAGTGCGGCAACAAATAGTTTTAGAGTAAATTATTTTTATCAATTTTGAAGTTACGTCTGTCTAGGAATTGTATATGAATTATTAATACACAATTATTTGTTTCTGATATTCGCCAGCTGCTACCGCGGCCCGATCACTTGCCTTACTCGGCTCGTGCGTTATGATCGCATTTCAAACCTTTTTTTTTTAATTTAACTTCGAGAAACGTCTCATGGGTAAACACTCGCCCGGGGGACGAGTGGTTATGTGAGACTCCTACTCTCTAAAACTCCACGGTGTACCATCCACCGCCTTGCTGGAGTGACCCGGGGTTGCTGGTAGCATACTAAGCTAACCAATTTTATCACCACAATGAAAACATTAAAATATATCACTCAACAAAAAACGATACGAAACGTGAAAGTAAGTCTTATTTGAGGAAAAAAACACAATAATTATTCAAAATTGAAGAAAATAATGTAGGTATAGAAAAAAATTTTTGACCATCTTTCAAAAGTGAACTTAATGACAACTACACAGAACTGGCATTTGTATTTATTTATTTATTTACACTGAATTGACACTGAGCCTTAAATTGTAATAAAAAATCGTATTTTTGTAATGTAATTATGCACTACAATTTTTAATCGATCAAACTTTTTTCTTTTAGAAAATAGTTTTTTTTTACTCATTTTTTATTAATTACTTGACTTGTAATTAGTTTTATATCAAATCGATGTTTTTCTAATATCGCGCGTCTCTACAGTATGTAGTGTATTTTCGACTAGTGTTGTAAAATCGACTGTTTGCAATTTTAATAGACTTAACCGTTTCGTAAAAAAAAAAAAAACGGTTGTTTGTAAAGTCGGTTTACTGACGATAGTTGAACGTGACAATGTCATAAGAAAATACTGATGGAATGGTATCATTTTTCAAATAATATCGAAAGAAACATTACCTTTATCGCCGCAATTATCGTTGCTATAAACAATTGGCACCACATTCACTTTTCACTGCACTTCATACTTGACGAAAACATGTAAATGTATTATTGTATAGCAGCTGTCCACGTGGACGCATCGCTCACTCAAGTAGGAGAGAGACAGATGTCGAACGCTGCCGAACGCGGAGGCCGATTGTGCCTCTTTGTCGCTCGTTCCGCGCTCTCGCTTGCACTTCAAGGTTTAAATGGAACATCTCAGAGCGAGGTAACGCCGCATGAGTCAGGTTTTTTGTGCGTGCAGCCGGCTCCATCGAATTATAAGACGTTGTCACGTCAAAAAAAAAAATGTTCATCAGAAGTGAAACCTTCAAAAAATATAAAATATTCACCTAGACCATACACAACGCAGGCTATGACGGCTTCATAATACGTGTGTTATGACACACGTCATAACACACGTACAAAGAAAAAATCAAGATAATAGGAAACACTGTATAATGTATTCTATCTCATCATGTCCGGTGGCTTAGTGTCGCTTTTTGGTTTCATCGCGTTTCAATCACAACGGTATTAAAGAAGTTACAAAATATTACTTTTTCCTTTATTTCATACCCGCGAGAGTTGAAAAAAGAAAAAGTAAGTCGTAAAAAGAGATTAGAGAATAGAGAACAAATTTTATTTGTAACAAATATAATCAGTGCAGTATTATCTACATAGATTAACCACAGAATAATTTATATTACTAACACTTGGTTTCAACTGGATTATTGTGGGTACTCTCCATAAACTACATATCTGTTGGCGACAGAACTGTTATTATCGTGTCTTGTGTTAGGTTATTATGTTATATTATTGTGTTTATGTGTTGTGTACTATGTGTCATGATTCATGATAAAATAGATTGAAATAGATAGAATTGTAGAGAAATGTTAGCGACTACGCTACATTATATGTTACATGTTATGTATTAAGTTGTATATAAATGCTTATGTATTGTGTGTTACATATATGAAAATAGAATAAGTAAATGCATAGAATAAGTGGATACAGCAAGAATATTCGATGTCACAGTAAGTTTACGAACGGAAAGCGGTGATGCCGCCTGTAAATTACATTGTTTTTAGTTTATATACGCAATATATACTTGATGTATATAATATGTTAATGTTTAATGGATAGCTATTAAAATAAGGAATATTTTGATATATGACATGTGTACACAACTTAGGTATACAGAGAAATAAATATAGAAAAATTATCAGGGCGACCAAAGTGAAAACAAACATAAAAGTACGAAATAAAGCGGGGCTCTTCTTACGGTAATTCTCCGAATTACTTAAGCTCGAAGAGGTGCCGTATGGGGCAGGAGTGCCCGGTTCGGTCGTGTATGGAGCACCCAATTCACAATACACGAGGCGGAATGCGATTCCGCTAATTCTAAAGGCCCTTCAAAGGGCCAAGCATCCAAAGGCCCTTTTCAGGGCCAGCAACAGTCGAAAAACCCAGGAACCCAGCAAAACCACCCGGACACCGAGACTATGCCTCGCAACCATAACAAGGACCGCCCAACAGATAAAATGAAGGAACCAATCAGAACACCGAGTCGCACTTCGCCACGTACAGCGACGACAGCGCCGCGGATAGTTCGTGAAACTACCATGGGACCAATCACGCGATCACCAACCACACCTCGAGTGGCGCCACCTACTCCCACCTTGGCAGTGGATGACTACGAGCGCGATACTGTCACCCTGGCCAGCCTGATCGGAACCGGTATCCTATCAGAGGGGATTCTAAGGTGGATGGCGCTGGACCTTAGGGTACAGGAAGCCGAGATAGAGAGCACCTTGCCATCGCAAGATGACCGAGCAGCTCTGGACTTTGCGGCCGCCGGAGTGCTCGCGATACCGGAAATAGCACCCCAATTGGCTATTAGAAGCCAGTTCGCGCGTGCCGCCCGACGCCAACGTGGTGATAACGACACTTACGGGGGCAGAGGTGCCAAGCGCCGTTCTCGCTCTTTTACTGGCATCGTCTCGCCTTCACAGATTGATTCACCCCCCAAGCCACAGTGCAGCGGAGGGGAAACTAATGAGCAGCCACAACCATTACCGCAAAGGGTAAGGAGAGCCGAGGCAGTTTTCAATTTTCAACCGGACCGAGAAAAACTACGCCACCGATCCCTGTGGTCAGGAAACATCAACCTGCACAGCCTTGGGCGCAGGCACCGGTTGCCGCCAAACCAGCAGTCGCCAAATACGCGACGAACGCGTCGCGGTATATGAATTCAGTGAAGCCAAAGGAAATGGGTCCACCAGTTCTCCCGAAGCCGAAGCCTGTTGAGACACCGGCCCATCCGCGGCCGGTTAATGCCTCATAATTCCCCCAGACTTCCAGCCAGACTCAACAGAGTGCGAGTCAGGCACAACAGAGCGCCGGCGTTCCTATAGCAACCGTGAGTAGGAGTGAAAGGAAATATCCGGCAATTGTCGTGGAAAAATTGCCACAATGGCATTTACACTTCACAGAGATTGCCAACCGACTGGGACGAGCACCGAACGCGAGGCCCCCTGGGGAGGGTGTCCGATTCGTGCCCCAGGATGAAAAGGAATACCCGGTGGTGCAGCGCTACCTCACTGAGCTGAGTAAGATTGAGCAATTATCTTGGTACTCTTACTCGCTCCCGCAGGAAATTAGCCTCAAAGTTGCAATAAGAGGATTACCGTCGGATACTGACGTCGAACAAGTACAAGCCGCCCTGGTGGAAAAGGGATTTGAGCCGGAATACGTTAAGAATATACGGGCGCGCGGAGGACGCCCCGGAAGCGTATTCTACGCCGCAATAAAACGTGATAAGAGAACTATGGAGGCCATTTATCAAATAGACGAACTACTACTGATGCGAGGCATAAGAATAAAGGCCTGGCGCGGGAAGACTGGACCCGCCCAGTGCCATTACTGCCAACAGTTCCGGCATAGTTCCAAACAGTGCCAAAGGAAGCAAGCCTGCGTGAGGTGCGGTGGACCCCACTTCGCTAAGGACTGCGACCGCCCGAGAGACGAGCCTCCGACATGTGCAAACTGCGGGGGGCCCCACCCTGCTAACTTTACGCAGTGCCCAGTGCTGCGGAAGGAGGCGCGCAACAAACGCGCCGGCACAGTAGCCAAGACGGGGGCCAAGAAAGCCTTACCTAAAGGGCAGGAGCTGCCGCAGCAGAACACCGTAGAAAAGTCGGCCCAAGGGTCGCTCATGGCGCCGGCCAATAATCCGGTCAAACAAGGAGGTGGGGCCCGGTTCAAGACTAGACACCGCAGGAAGAGCAAGAAACCGGGAGGGCCGGCTCAAACAGAGAGCCGCCCGCCAGCACTGGTACCAGCTATACATCCGCAGCAACCACCAATGTTCGGTGTTGCTATGTAGGCCTTCGAGACCTTCCGGGAGACAATTCTCGGTGTGTTGACAGCTGGGGGGGGGGGGGGCCACGAAGCCACTCTGGGAGGCGTGATGAACATTTGCCACCAAGATGGTTGGAACACCTCTCAGAGTGGTCCATTGGAACGCCCAGTCGTTAAGCTACAAGAAGAAACTCGTAGTGCATTTTCTACGTAGCCAACAGGTCGTTATCAAGTTGGTGTCGGAGACCTGCTTACGAATCAATGACAGTTTTAAAATCCCGGGCTACCACACATATACAAAGTGTGAAGTTAACGAAGCGGGCGGCCCCTACAGGGGACTGTCTGTATTCGACAGAAAGAACATCGTAAATCAGGGCATCCCGTACGTGGAGTACCAGTCGCTCTATGCACTGGGGGTCCTGGTGAGCATTGCGGGAACTAATACAAGACATTATGCAATATACAGACCACCGAGCCAAGATAGTCGAATGCTAGAGAGCGACCTAGAGCACCTGTTATTGCGCGACGACACGAAAACCGTCCTCGCGGGTGATTTTAACATGAAGAACACGCAGTGGAACGCATCCAGGACGACGCCGCTTGGAAGGCGAATATTCGTCCACTCCACTGTAAAGGACTATGAGATATCCGGACCAGATCAGCCCACGCACCACACGCGGGTATCTCAAGATGTCCTGGACATCGTGTTCTCCAGGGGAATAACAACACCTCCGTTACAAACAGTCCTACCCGACCTGCCGTCTGACCACAGGCCCTTGCTCCTGGAGTTCCACCGCTCCCCAGTGCGGATCGGCTTCCCCGCGCCACGACGTATAGTCGACTGGGATGAGTACAGGGAGGTGCTCAGGAGTGTGGCCCACTCGCAGCCAACGTCCACGCGAGAGGATGTCATTGCAATGACGGCAGACATCACTTCCACTATACAAGATGCTTTCGCAAGAACATCCCACACCGCTCCGGAGGGCGGCAGATTCGTGCCCCTGCCCCGACGGATCGAGGACCTTATTAGGGAAAAGAAAGCATTGAGAAGAGAATGGCAGAATACTCGTTATCCGAGATTGAAAGCCCGACCCAACTCGTTAGTAACGCACGTTAAAGTCTTACTAGATGACCATGCAGCCGACCGGTGGGATAGCCACATATTGAGCATAGGGGATAATATCCCCTCGGTGCACCGATTGTGCCGTGCATTAGCCGCCATGAGCAAGAAAGCCCACCCCCTGATAGGGGATGACAATTTGCCGAAGTTCCTCCCAGAAGATCGTGCGGAGATATTTGCGGCGCATCTGGAGAGGCAGTGCGTCTTAAATCTGGCAATAAATATTAATCATACTAACGAAGTCGAACGACATCTGGAACAATACAGAGCACAAGCCAAAAGCGGTGAAGATATCTTTTTTGTAAGCCCGCGCATGGTGCAGCACGAAATTACGAAATTTAAACCCAAGAAAGCCCCGGGCGTGGACCGTATCACAAATACCATGTTGCGCAACCTGCCATTTAAGACTGTCGCGGTGGTCGCGCGACTCTACAATGGTATACTGTGCTCGGGTCACTTTCCACAGGACTGGAAAATTGGGCACGTGGCTATGATTCCCAAACCCGGTAAGGACCCAGGACGACCTGACAGTTATCGCCCGATAACCCTGCTCAACACATTGTCGAAGGTCTTTGAGGGTCTGGTTCTTAACGCACTGAAGGCACATGTTACGCTCAGACCGGAACAATTAGGGTTCAGAGAGGGACACTCAACAACACTGCAGCTCACACGGGCAATCAACACCCTTGTCGCCGGCCACAACAGAAAAGAGCATGTCGCCGCTGTGTTCTTGGACATGGAGAAGGCGTTCGACAGGGTGTGGCATGACAGACTCCTGTATAAGTTATCGACAGCCACTACGATATCGAAGTAGCTTTTTAATATAGTAGAATCATTCTTAGAGGATCGTCGGGTGCGGGTTTCGGTCGAAACCCACCTCTCAAGAGAAATTCTGGTGCCAGCAGGAGTACCGCAGGGCAGTTGTCTATCCCCGCTGCTCTACGCTCTCTACACCAATGATGTGCCGGTGATTGGCAACGCAGAGCTCGCTCTCTTTGCAGATGACACCGCCTACTGGGCAACCTCGATGAATAGGAAAAGAGCCGCACTTTTAATATAGCCGTCGCTTAGCGCCTTACCGGAATGGTTAGCAAAGTGGCGGCTGACCGTGAACGTTGATAAGACGCAGGCGTTCCTACTCAGAAGTTCCAAGAAAACTATACCGCCACTGACACTTCACGGAAGCGCCCTACCATGGAGGAACGAGGTCTTCTACCTAGGAGTCAAAATTGACCGGGGACTTACCTTCATGACCCATGTAGAGGGCGTAGTTGCGAGAGCCAGTTTCGCTAGGAGAATGCTGCATTCAGTGTTCGCTTCGAGACTCCCATTCCGCACGAAGCTAGGTTTATATAAAACCTACGTGAGATCGTGCCTCACGTACGCCGCCCCTGCATGGTTCGGTTGTGCAGCAGAATATTTGAAGCGCCGATTACGATCCCAGGAGAATTATACGCTCAGAATGATCGTCGAGGCACCACGTTACATGATGAACTCGACCATACAACGCGATCTGTGCATAGAAAGCCTGGACGATTTTATAAGCAGCATAGCTACCCGAATGTTCCGGAAAGCAGATGCATCGGCACATATACACCTCCAGCACATAGCACCGCTGCACACCAGACCACCAGATCAGTCATACCCTCGATGTAAGAAGAAGATTATGAAGCCTCAGGCGCGCCAACTCGTCCGTGCACCCACGCCGGACTGAGAAAGCGCGGGAAAAGAGGAGAATTCACAGTCCTCAGCGTCAGTTACGCGAGGCCTTATTACAGAGACACGCCCGTTGTAGCGGGCGTAGAAGACAGTCACCGATAGAGGGCTATGCCCTGAAGCGGTTTCCCCGCACAAGTAACCACATGTGCGAGATGACAACCTGTGGTATGGGGCACGGCGCAATTAATCAAGTACAAGAAACTACAAGAACAACAAGAAGAAAACTTTGGTCGTCCTGCGAGCAGTAAACTGAAGAGTTCGAGTTTTATTGAAGATCCGGCACCTCAAGCGGTCATGCATTATTGCACCCCCCGGACCCCTCACTACCATCTCGCCCCACTGGTATCCGTACGGCGTCTACGAGACGGGCATCCGGCGCAACAAAAACGCCCATCTAAACCGGGAAGTGTCACACCCCCCCTCCCTCACACAGAGGGGAAGTGACGCGTACCCAACAATATCACTCTGCCTACAAGCAATAACTCTTAGAATACGGCAGTCGTCGGCAACTTAGCATCGTAGTGTGTAGTGACTTAAACTGGGGTCCTACGGCCCATTTTATGACCAACCGGTCCGTGCCAGCCGTGTCTGTTGTGGCCTTTGGTGGTCTGTTGTCGTCCGGCGAAGCTACAGTTCCATGGCTCGTTAACTGACAGGTTGTGTCAGACGTTACCACGTCTGTCAAGCCCTATCACAGCCTGTGCCAAGTGTCAGTGTCACCGTGTCATTAAATGAATGAGTAAAAAACCGAGGTGAATGTGCCCATAGGTACAGGCCGCCACAAGCACCATCGCAACGTGCCTTTAAATTTACTGAGTCGCGACAGATCGGACGGCGATGTGACGGCAGACCACCACGACCCAGAGCGGACACGGCCGTTCCCATGGCCTGTCCCTCTCCTGTCGCGGCCTGGTCTATTAAATTCTGTTATAAAAAAGGCCGTGAGACTAGTTCGTATTAACTTCGAAACTTCGATTTGTAACTGAAAACGGATTACAGATACGTTTGATATGACTAATCATAACTGATTCACATAATCGAGGCAGTTACTTACCTATTACTAATGTTGATAGTATTAGTAATTAGTAACCAGAGACAAATGAGAATAACAGCTACTAATTTTTATAATAAAATTAGGTACATTATTATTTAGAATTACTAATTTTGGTAAAAAAAAGTCCTTTAGAAGAGTTCGTTCACCGACGAGCTAAAAAAATCCTTCGGACTATCAACACCAACTTCGAAGTTTTTTACTGAACCTATAAAATTAGTAATTAGTTTACTAATGGTTATAGTTGAGGTTTCTCGAGACTTCTTCTTATTTGAATGATTGTATTACTTTTTAGTTTATCTATAAATCTCAATCAGTAATCTAATCGCCCATCACTACATAGCTATAAGAAATCTCAGTCACTGTAGTATTTCCACGTTTAGGAATTTCGCCCTTTTTTAGGGTGAAACGACTATAATTAATAATTATGCATGGCTTTGGGCTTTTTGAATTTTACTAGGATTTAGGGAATTTAGGTAATAGTATAACATTCACTATGGATACAATATACAATTGAAATTTATTGTTTTTATTACTAAATTATCAGTAATGCCTACTTTGCCACTTTTGGTTTTATATGACTCAATTGTTAAATTTTGGGACCAAACGGTTCTTAGTGCAACAAACAAAATGTAAGAGTAATGCTTCGGCTTCTGTAAATATACGATAATTTTATATGTATATGTAATTTGTGTTATTAAATACCTAATAGAAATACTTTTTACCTTTTTTTATAATTTTGCACCCTAAATCACAGAATTTCTGAAAAAAATACGGTATTGTGCGATAATTTCAAAATAACTAGGGTAAAACTACAATTGTAAGTGGAAACACTTTTATTCCGTAGTTATTGCTTTCTCTGTTTTTTTTTTCAATCAAAACCACAGAGTAGGTACTCTGAGTATAGTAACAAAACAATCAATAAATGAAAATAGTGAAAATACCATTAGTTTGTTGATTTCCATAGAAACGTGTAGAAAAATAAAGATGACTAAAACTACAATTCCGTTGGAAGTAGACCCGAGCATCATTGAAAAGAATATGAGAATAATAAAGGTACAAACAATCATTGGAAAAACTTTAACATTTATTTTAGAATTATTGGTGTATGCGATTTAATCATGAAAACTAATGAAATACTTTCATTTGGTTTAAAATTTTAATCAATTTCTGCTTTTTAAGGGTGACCCGTTAGAAGAAGAGTTTAATAAACTCTTAGCATCTGTAGACCCAATACCATCGAAATTAGTCAAACCAACCCCAGGTAAATACTTTTACTATCGGGCAATAAGCTCTCTTGTGGAATAGTACAATGTAATAATTATTCAAGTAATTCCTAAATGGAATCTGTTTGCCTAAATGTTTAATTTTTGAGATCTAATTTTTTTAATTATATAATAATAGAATAATTTTTTTGTAAATTTTTAACATGAATTGCTTTAATACAACTCTAATTGTGTAAACTCTAGGCAGGACTAGACCTCTAGTGCCAGAACACTTATAAGTGCTTGATGACATATTTTTAACATGAGGGTGGTAGCTAACCAGGCAAGTGGTAGAAAATGCTCTACCATCATGCTATGGTTTTATCACAATGTTTTCCTTTACTGAAAGCTCAGGCTCATTGCAGAGCTTTGAAAAGATATCCAATGCCACCATGTCCATTCACTCTATCACTGAACAATTTAGTTTGTCAACAAGATTTACTCTTCCTCTTAAAAAATAAGGAGTCTCATCTTAGTAATGTAATAAAATTCACATTCAATAACTTGACTCCCGAGGATGGCATTTGTGCCAATTTCATGTACATTTTTTTGACTTTGGAAGCCTAAGGGTTGGTTAATCCATAATAAAATAATATCTGAAATAAGTCACCAATTATTTATTTATATAACTAAAATAAAAAAGGATATGAAACTTAATTTTTAAGGGTTTCAGGTTTCTGTGTGAAAACTTATACTAAACCTGACAATAAGAAAATATTTGTAAACATATGTCTCACTGATGCTATATCATGCCCACGAGATATAAGCAATGAAGAACTGATGCAGATATTAAGTTCTAAAGATCCATCCAGTTATCGAGTACCCATGAGTATTGGAGAAGGCCGTACTGAGCAAGACAAGTCTGGTGCACCAGCTACAGCATATGATGTGGCCATTAACCCTGAATTCTTTAAGAAAATCTTAAAGGATGAATTATTTCAAACATTCTTTCTCACTGTCGTGTTTGAAGGGTTGCAAGATAAATACCAATTTGAAGTAGAGATGCAGCAGAAGTATATAATTTTGAAAAATAGAAAGTCAATTGGTACTTTGCAGTCTCATAGGATTCAAATAAGAGACATTGCAGGTGCTGAGAGTACGACTAAACCACCCTTGATAGAGGAAATTGATGAAATCTCAACAAGAAAGTTTATGTCATCCAATAAAAGAGACATTGCTTATAGACTTAGACGAGAACCACCAACTGGTGAAATTGAGTTTCTCATGGCAGAATTTAAAATACCTGCTTCTGTAAGTTAGCAATAAATAATAATACTAGAACTAAGACAAACTATATATTGCACTGTTAGTAAGACATGGGCATAACTGCACTTTTTGTAATTTTTCTTGAAAGACATTTGTTGCATGAATACACACCTTACACTTTTTAGTAGCGTCTTTGTTCCTCCAGATAAAAGGATGTTTTTAAAGAACTTACGTCATCATCATCATCATTTCAGCCGCAGGACGTCCACTGTTGAACATAGGCCTTCCCCATAGATCTCCAGAGTGACTGATCTTGTGTGGCCTGCACCCATCGGCTCCCAGCGACCTTTATTATGTCGTCGTTTCATCTAGTGGGGGGCCGTCCTACGCTGCGCTCCACTCGAGAACCTTTCTGCCCCAACGGCCGTCAGTTCTCCGAACTATGTGCCCCGCCCACTGCCACTTCAACTTGCTAATCCTTTTGGCTATGTCGGTTACCTTAGTTTGTCTACGGATCTCCTCATTTCTGATTCGATCTCGTAGAGAAACACCAAGCATAGCCCTCTCCATAGCTCGCTGAGCGACCTTGAGCTTTCTTATGAGGCCTACAGTGAGCGACCACGTCTCTGTGCCGTATGTCATCACTGGCAACACACACTGGTCAAAGACTTTCGTCTTGAGGCACTGAGGTATTTTGGACGAGAAGACGTCGCGCAGTTTCCCGAACGCTGCCCAGCCGAGTTGGATTCGTTGACTGACCTCTTTTTCAAAGTTGGACCTACCTAACTGGACTGTTTGTCCCAGGTAGACATATTCTTCAACAACTTCTAGACAAGAGTTCCTAACTGATACTGGGGTGGGCACCACATGGATATTCGACATGATTTTCGTCTTGTCCATGTTCATTTTAAGGCCCACCTGTTGAGAAACTTTATCGAGGCCATCGAGCATTGTGCCAAGATCTTCCAGCGATTCTGCCATGACTACGATGTCGTCAGCAAATCGAAGGTGAGTGATGTACTCGCCATTGACATTGATGCCGAGTCCTTGCCATTCCAGGAGCTTGAAGGCGTCCTCTAGAGCGGCGGTAAACAGTTTCGGAGATATTACGTCTCCCTGTCTAACGCCTCTTCTCAAAGGAATTGCCTTCGTGCACTGCTCCTGTACTCGGACCGACATGGTGGCGTTGTTGTACAAGCACTTCAACACTTCGATATATCGATAGTCAATACGGCACTGCTGGAGAGACTGCAACACTGCCCAGGTTTCGACCGAATCAAAGGCTTTTTCGTAGTCCACGAACGCTAAGCATAAAGGCAGATTATACTCTTCAGTCTTCTGTATAATCTGCCGCAGCGTATAGATGTGGTCTACGGTGCTAAAGCCTTTTCGGAAACCGGCTTGTTCGGGAGGCTGGAAGTCATCAAACTTGTGCTCGAGACGATTCGTGATGACCCTCGAAAACAGCCTGTAAACATGGCTCAGCAACGAGATGGGCCGATAGTTCTTCAATAAGGTTTTATCACCTTTCTTGAAGAACAGGACCACCACGCTGCCGCCCCACGTTTCCGGCGTTTTACCCTCGAGTATAACGGAATTAAAGAGCTTCTGCAGGACCTTAAGTACCGGTGTTCCACCCGCTTTAAGAAGCTCTGATGTAATTCCGCCATCACCTGGCGCCTTGTTGTTCTTAAGCTGCTTAAGGGCCATCCTAATCTCGTACAGGGTGATGTCGGGGATATCTTCGGTATAGTGTCGGGTCAGCCCGACTCTCGGATCTTTAGCCGGGCTGGTAACAGGCTTAGTTGACGAGGTATATAACTGCCCATAGAACCTTTCGATCTCCCTTAATACCTCTGGCTTGGTGGACGCTACGCTGCCATCATCCATTTTCAGCTTCGTCAACTGGCTCTGCCCAATAGATGCATTCCTTGCGAACACTTCCAAAGTTCATCGCCTTTATTCCGCTCTATCGTCTCTTTAATACTTTTGGTATTGTAAGACCGGACATCGTGTCGCAAGGATTTATGAATAGATCTATTGAGCTGCCTATAGGACTTAGCGTCATCGGAAGACTGCACCATACCACGCCAATCCGCCATGAGTTTTCGGGTTTGATCTGATATCTTTTGACTCCTATTGCTACGGTGAGTTTTAAAGAACTTGGACCCAACCGCATGGACAGTTTCTACCAGCCTATTACTAATATCATCTACGGAGACGCAACTATCTAGGCAATCGAATTGGTTTTTCTATTCGACTTGAAAGCTCTCGGGGTTTTGGAGTTGAGCATTAGAGAGTCGGAGCGTAGACTTCATCAGGCGAAACCTTTCTATTTTCAGATTGATATTCAATGTGCCTCTAACCATTCGGTGATCACTGCCGGTTTTCACTCTGTGGATCACAGTGACATCATTGAATATTTGTCTCTTCGTGGTCATGATGAAGTCTATCTCATTTTTCGTGGAACCATCGGGGCTCATCCAGGTCCATTTCCTATGAGGTGGCTTCTGGAAGAAAGAGTTCATCATAAAGAGTCCCTCTTTCTCCATAAAATCGGCCAACCTCTGGCCCCTAGGGTTCCGTTGCCCATAACCAAATTGCCCCACTCCCAACTCTTCTTCATCTCTTTTGCCCAGCTTTGCGTTAAAGTCTCCCATTACAACAGTGAAGTGGGTTTTCGAGGTATGTATGGCCCTACTAATGTCCTCATACAAAACCTCCACTTCATCATCAGGGTGTGCCGAGGTCAGTGCGTAAACCTGTATGACCTTCAACGAATATCTTTTGGATATTCTGAGTATCAGGTACGCTACCTAGGTATCAGGTAGGTAACTTACGTGTACTTAACTAATTTTAAGTACAAGATGTCCAGAAAGGGTATCGGGTATTTGTAAGTTCAATGAAACAAAAATTATTTGTATGCAATAAAAAAGTTTATTGTTTATTATTAGCATATGAATTGGAGAATTATTTGGAAAAGATGATGTTATCCAAATGATGACCGTTACGTTGCTAGCACTCTTCTAAACGGAAACGAAGATTGGCGATAACACGTTGACACATAGCTATCGATATTGCTGCCATTTCTGACCTGATGTTTTGCTTTAACTGGGTTAGATTCGTCGGATTGTTTTGATAAACCTTACTTTTAAGGTATCCCCATGCAAAATAGTCAAGCGGGCTAAGGTCGGGGCTTCTGGGAGGCCAGTTGATGTTACCCCTTCGCGAAATGACTTTATTAGGGAATAATTCGTTAACAACTTCCATTGAGTCATTTGAGGTATGGCAAGTGGCCCCATCTTGCTGGAACCACGTTCTTGAGTTGAAACCTGCAAACTCCTGCAACTCTGGGACCAAAAAATTTCGCAACATATCGCAATAACGGTCACTATTCACATTAATTGCTCGGCCTCGTTGATCTTCATGAAAATAAGGACCAATTATGCCTTTAGCAGACATAGCGGCCCAAACAACGACCTTTGGGCTATGCAGGGGTCGTTCGTGCTTTCGTCTCGGATTCTCCACTGCCCAGTACCGACAATTCTGCTTATTAACATGACCATTCAGGTGAAAATTTGCTTCGTCACTGAACAGTATGTTGTTAAAGTTGTTAAATCGCTGCAGCATTTAATCGCAAAATTCAGTCGATTAGCATAGTCCGTATCCTTCAATTCTTGAACCAATTGAATTTTATAGGCTTTTAGATGTAAGTCTTTCTTTAAAATCGAATGTAAAGACGATTTTTTGATGTTCAACGCTTGGCTTCGCTTTCGGATGGATAAAGACGGATTTTGACGAACCGACGCCTCAACTTCAATTGTTTCTTCATCGCGAACTGAACGAGGACGACCAGAGTTTTGAATTTTAACTGTCGCACCTGTATTCTCGAACATCCTGATCCATTTCCTAATGCTATCGTCACTTGGCGCGTGGCGTGTACGATATTCCGCACGATAGAGACGTTGAGCAGTCACTATTGAATCACCATTACGATAATACGCTCGTACGCAAAATGCGCGATGCGTCCCCGAGTACTGTTCCATCGTGACTAAAACTCCACAAAATGGCGGACGCCACGAACCCCTCTCCGCACCCTTTAGACGCCCCGTTTCGAATATGGCGCGAAAACAAATACCCGATACCCTTTCTGGACACCTTGTATTTTAAAAATGGTGCCCCGGTCTTATTGAAGGTGCAACATAATCAAACTTCTCTGGGTTTGCACCTAGGCTTGAAAATTTTATATTATTTAGATTGCCATTCTGTTGCTTGTTTCTGGAAAAGGTCTTTGTTCAGAAGAGATACATATTAGTTCTCTAGTATTATTATTTTTTTTATTTTATTTTTTATTGCCTACTAGCTGTGCCATGGCTTCGCTCACGTGGACGACAGAATTCCCATGCGAATCTTGCTCCCCGCTCCTGGCTATTTTAAAGACCAAAAATGCTTATTGTGGGTGTTCCTTAGAAGATAGACATATACTCTCCTAGACTTTTTATTGGTCTTTTTAATGTTTAGAATTGTTTACTACATTAATTTGTTATATCTCATATGGTTTACTCAGCGTAAGCCACTTAAGCGCTCGAATTGATTCGCCATGATTAATTTTTTTTATTTGTTTGGAACCCTAATTCTTTTTGTAAAATAAAAGTAGCCTAAGTTACTCCCTATAAATTCAGCTATCTGTGAGTTATTAATAGAATATTAATATTAGTTGTCCAAGTTCTTAATGTAAACATTTGTAATGTAGGAGACGAAGAATACATTCACTTTTGAGTTCATTATAAACCTCAATAAGCAAAGGATTTCTCCTTCTACCCCAGTAACTGGTGTGGCAAAGAGTGCTCAGATTAGCCCATACTTTTACAATTTCACTATTGGACCAAGACATCGTTTTTAAACAAAATTTTATCGCTAAATATTTTCTTCGAAAGGTCAGAGGAATGACACTCACTCTGCATGACATGAATTGGCGTTGTTTTTATAAATCCTCCTATAATTCTTAATGCCTGATTTTGGACATTTTCTTATTTATACAAATTTGAATTGGTACTATTAATATAATGGTAACAACCATATTCCAACCGTAGTAGATGTTGGAGACTTACTTGGCTAGAACGCTTAAAGAAATTTAGGGAATGTTAAGGCGGTACATTAGGGACACTGGCAGATACAAAAAATGACGAAACGCTGTATTTCTGTTACGTATTTTCACAGGTCCATAGCACTAGAAACCCACCTAACTATTTAAAATTGTAATTAAATACCTACCATAAATACATAATTAATTTCATTCCTAATTCATACTCTGTTTATTGTTTTATTTAGATGTACTTTTTAAGATGCGTCACAGATTGTAAGTTAAAAGAAAATTTGGGACGCATTTTTTTTTATTTAAAAGTGGTGGTGAACGAAACAAGTTTGAGAACTTAAGTATTAAGCTGAAGTAATAATAGAATATAGTTATAAAAAAAAATTATAGGTGGAGGTGAAAAATCTAGATCTACAAATTGGTGAAGACCGTCTTGTCTTGGATTCTAAAGGAACGTATGATATTATCGATTTCTTTTTGCCATGCAGTGTTGACCAGGATATAGTCGATGCACAACTTGATCGAAACAATGATGTGAGTACTAAAATATGTTAGAAAAAACATTCAGGAAAGCAGTTTATGGATAGCTAGCTGTGCCCGTGGCTGCGCTCGCGTGGACTACATAATGCCACGCCGTCGATCAGGCACACGTGCGAATCGTGCTACCCCCGCTCCCGGTTATTTAAAAGACAAAAATGCTTATTGTGGGTGATCCTTAGAAGTTAGACATTACGCTCTCGCTGACTTTTTGTAGGTATTTTCAAGGTTTACAAAGTTATGTACTATATTAATTTCATATATCTCATCTCATAAGGTATTCACCATAATCCATTTAAGAGTCCCAAAATCTCGGTTTCTCCGAATTGATTTTTATTTGCACGGAATCCTAATTATTTTTCTAAAATAAATGTAGCCTAAGTTACTCCTTATAATATCAGCTATCTGCGAGTAAAAGTCCCGTTAAAATCGGTCCAACCGATTCGGAGATTACCCGCAACTTATTAGTACCGTTTATAGTTTCATATGCATTTAGTAAAAAGGTGTTATTTATTATTAACAGCACTTCAATTTTATTTATTTGTATAGATGCCTTGATTTTTAAAAGATTACAATGTACCTTAGCTTTTGGTGAAGGAAAACATCGTGATATACATTTAAAGCTTGCTGGTAGGGCATTATCTTCTTGTTTTGCCGCCGCAAAAAGCACTTGCCAGTGTCGATGTTTTTGTCTTCGAAAAAAAAAAAATGTTTTATACAAAGTAAGGTATTCTGACAAGATAGATAGGGTGGCTTTTTGTGATTTCTCAAAACGCATGTTTCCAGGTAATATTCGTAATTCACTTTACTTATGCACAACAAAAATGCGCATATCACGCAAACGCAACATGCCACCAATATTACATAATATAGGGTTAAAGAACCTATGATAATTAATTAAAATAAAAACCACAGTATGGCAGCTCAAGATCCCGCCAAAAACACCCGGGCATTATCTAATATAGGTACGCCTGGCTAGCTACCAGCTTCAACTAGAAAATCTGTCACCAAATATCTGTACGTGTTCAAGCAGCCACACCTTGAGAGCATGCCTTGTGCCTTAGGCCACAACATCACTTAAAATAAGGGGAAATTGTGGTCAAATGCTAATTATATAAACTAGGGGTGTGCCCGCGGCTTCGCACGCGTTTGATATTACGCAGTATTTATTTTCATGATAGTTCATATAGTCTGTATATGTAGCATGTAACTGTGGAATGACTTGTACTTTCCGTGTACAATTTTCATCAAAATCGTTTTATTTTTTACATATTTCTGAAATTATTAATGATGATTCTTATAGCTTATAAATTATGAAATCACGTATGCGTCCCGGTTAAGAAATTCTGTCAAAGGCGGTTGATAATTAATGTATATATAAATATAATAACAATTAAGGCAAAACTCAGATTTTGCAATGCTTTTTCTAACTATTCGCATTCGGAAATGTCCAAAATATGACATTCGTAACATCCTGTTTTAGACTGCCAGTCCACTGGAACTTAGTAAGCGTAGGAGTGTAGACTTTTGTTACAATATGCACGCGCATCGGGAAAATAAACTCACAATTTTTTCATAACGCGCCTTAAAAAAGTACACATAAACAATTTTGAAATAAACGTTGCTTTATTTTGAAAATGATGAGACTACTGTTAGTACTTTATCGTTCATAACGTTAAAGTGATATTTGATTTTTTTTTCAGCTGCTGTCTGTGAAAATGCCTGTTATCCACTAGTAATATGTTTCTAATATAATATTAATTTAAAATACTTGAAAGTGAGCAAATGAAAAATAAAGTGTTTACACAATTTTAATTTGTTTATTTGTAAAATCATCGATACAGTGTTAGGGAAATGTTACAATTAACAAGTATAAATAACATTCAGAATACGATCGAACATAAAATGGACTATAGTAGGAAATGGAATTCCAGATCAAAAATGTTAACAAAGAAACGATACTTTCAATGTGAATTTTTAGAACTAGTGAACATTTTCTTAGTCAATTTATTAATTTAAAATTCATAATTAATATAAAGTATTTTATAAATAAGTTGTTCATGTTTCTTTATTTGATCATTATATAAGTAAATGTGGATTGTTATCAAACATAAAATATTGATGTAGATACATTTAGACATTTTAACTTTACCTGAATCGATTTTGATCTATTCTCGTAAGAGAATTTATATAATATTATTAATGTAAAATAAATTTAAAATAATTATTGTTTTTCATGACAAGGTTATTATATCCATTATCTGGTTAAAAGAGCCAAATGTATCATAAAAAAATTGCTTTTTTATTTTGTAGAAGGACTATTGCAAAGGGAGGATCCTCCGACCAGACGGGTGTTATGTCTGGCGGGCAGCTGCCCAACGGTTGTAGTCGGGTTCTTGTATATATTCTCAGTTGAAGAGTTAATTTCTATTGCGCGATATAGGATGCGTCGTATGTGGCTCGATAGATGTCGCTACAATTTCAAACGGCTTTATGTATGGACCATATTTTACACCACTTTAAAGCTAAACACTGTGTTTATTACATGTTTCGAGTATGCATATGACTTAAACACGATATTTTATGACTTTTAGAAACTTCATACAATTGAAGATATTATTTGATTTGGCAACACCTTTGTTTACATTATTGATCTCGAATTACAATTATGACCAAAGAATTACATACGTAATTATTACTGCGTACGAAAACTGGATTAGGAATAAAGAGTATAATAATATAAGTCAAAAGGCATTAAAAATAATAGTTATTTTCCATAATATCCTTATTTAACATTGAAACTGGGAAACAGATCTCATAAATACTGATATATTCTGTCAACACTTGTCTAAGAAGAAATTCAATAAATTGAACGATGTAACTTATTATCTAAGTGGAGTCGATATCATTTTTTAAGAACTCCTTTTTTCGTGTTTTAATGACAATTTAAATTTCAAACGCACTTAATATGTACAGTTTCATATATTATCATTATTTACTGAATAAAATCGCAATGAAACAAGGATATATTATGTGCTATCTTTTTTTAATCGATTGCAAAAAGGAGGGTTATGTTTTTCCATCCGTACGTATATGTATGCATGTCTATTTCTTTGGCACGTTCTGCAGGTCAAATGGCTTGATGGATTTTAGCATACGAGAAGTCGTTAGTTTTGTCCTAATTGTGTGAGTGACATACGACTATAATGCTATACAACATTTAAGTACGACGTTTGGGAATCAAATAAAAAGCATATATTAAAAAAAAAAATTGTCAAGTGTTTTTGTTGTGGTCTGGTTTTTTGTTTCCTTTTTGATAATTTAGCTTGTTTACAGTATTAAAGCATTTCACAGCATGATTGTGATTCAATTAACTTTAACTCTTACACTATTTGTAGGATACATGCTGCCTTAAATAATACACAAATATTTAAATAAATACCAGAAATATATAACACAGTAGACCTTATGGTATAAATGACTTAGTTTAGTACGCTTTTAGAATTACAAATATAATAAATGCAATTTTAAGGAATTCATAATAATAATATTAGGATATGAAATATGAACCAAAATATTAATATTAAAATAGACACATTAACTGGTTAAACCAAAAATTTGGAATGGGATGCTCGAGTTTCAACAAGATTGCTTGAAAATAAATGCAACTGATTTTTATTTCATACAACTAAGGTGAGAAACAAGCATACGGCTCTCCTGATGGTAAGCGGCTACCGTAACTTATGAACGATTGTAATATCATAGATATCACTAGCGAGTTGCCCACTTGACCCTACTGCCCCAAGGAGCTCTGGAAACCCTACTTACCGCAGGAATACAACAAGGTTATTTGGCTGCGATCTTCTGTAGGGCAGAGATCTTTCACCAGTCTTGACTGCCCCAAGTAGAGAGAAATCTCCAAAAACATTTCTCTGTAGTTTTGTACTTAATAAAAAAACTCACATAATACTAAATAAGACTTACGGTGGAAACTAACGTTAGTTTTTTACAAGCATGTTAGTCAATTAGCCTTTACACCGTCGATATATAAGATCATAAACATCCAGCTTGTTTAAATGTATCTTATATTATTTCTTTATATACCTACGAGTAGTTCGAGTACTGAGATTCATAGGTAATTTAAAAATATATTATTATTACAACTGTTATATATTATTATTGCATGTATTAATAAATTTTCCTAATACCAACAATATTATATTTACGAAATACCATAATTATCGCACCTTCGGTAAGACAAGGGCATAACTGCACTGTTTGTAATTTTCCATGATAGACACATTTATTCTGTTTATATTGCTCTGAAGTAATTATTCTTTGCTTGAATATGCCTTATACTTTTTAGAAACGTCTTTTTTGTTCCAGATATAAGGATTTTTTTAAAGAATTTACGAGTACTTAGCTCATATTACGTATTTTTAACAATTGAGCCCTTGTTTTACCGAAGGTGTGATATAGATGGGCGATTAAATTTAAAATTCTGCAAGGTAAACATAAAATAAATATTAAATAATATAACCTAAGTATTGGTAACTAAAATTGTAAATATCTGAAACGAAATGCCTGATTATATTGCCTTAAAATATCAAATTTGCACTGGTCCGAGTCCTAAGTAATTATTCACTTGGAAATCGGATTAAAAAAAAAATACTATAAAGTCATAAGTTCTATCCGTGAATTAAATAAGGCTCTCATACATAATAGAAGTGAAAATTAAGTATTATAAATATTATTATGTTTTTTTCCCCCTTAATAAAGGGTATAGCATAAAACAGAATTGTTCTAGTTAAAGGCAGAAACATACAACTGTGTCGTTTGTCGTGACGTCACAATGTCTTGAGAGCGACTGTGCAAAATTGTGTGTTTTGGCGTGAAGCGTGATGACGTCAATCCTGAATAGTGTTGTAGCGTTCAAACGTACAGTGACACAGTGTTAATATAAAATGAAACGTTGAGAGCAAAATTTCGTCGCAAGCGCATTCCTTATCGAGTATCATTTTGTGTCGTAATACTTTACGTTGACATACGTCACACATTTTAAACATTAAAAAAATACGTAGCGCATGCTTATCCGCGAGCTCGTTCACACAGTTAATAAGCGGCGAACCTGAAAACACATTTGTGTGTTGTGGTCACTTGTGCCACAACACTCCACAGCTCTCACCACCGCTATGTTGCGATTGAAGCCGAATGATATGCGACAAGACAACACAGCGTTTTTCTAATAATGCTAAATGTATGAAACCGATATGTTTGTGACGCGTCACGACACGACACAGTAGTTTCTTTCAGCCTTAAGGGCCATCCATAAATTACGTCACACGTTTAGGTCGAGGGAGGGGGGGGGGGGGTCGACGAAGTGTGACATTGTGTGACAAGGGAGGGGTCCCAAATTTTGTGACATCACATTTTTTCAAAATATAATATTTTATATCTAAGTACATTAGAACTTCTTTAAGTCGAAAACCTCCCAAACTCGAAAGAATGTGTTCCCTTCCATTCAAGCCCCAAAACCTCCATTGCACTAAATCTCAACCCTCTAGTCAAAATAATCAGAGAAAAAATTAAATTGGACTTCTGTATCTCGAACATAGCAATGTTTTATTTAACAACTTTTACAACTCGATTATTTGAAACTTATTACCTTTATACCTTTGTTTGATTTGATGTCGATTTTATTGAAAAATAATTTAAATGCAAATTACAATAATTTCCGAACACTGCTGTTGTAATTTTATAAATTTCTTATTATAAAATTGCAAATTATGTGACATCACACTAGGGGGGGGGGGGGTCTCTCTCACAAATGAGACCAGCTGTGACAAGGACGGGGGAGGGGTCAAAAAATCATGAAATTCGTGTGACGTAATTTATGGATGGCCCCTTAATAGGCAACCGGACAGTAATCACGTAACATATCTAACTAATAACTTTTTGAAATAATACAACGTCATTCGTGTGTACGCGAACGTTACCCAATCGGTGAGTTGAGCTACCATGTGTTGTTTCTCTATAATTTTCTACGTTCATTTAGCACTGATCCACGTGTTCTGCCAGAAGTGGTCATTATTACAACAGCTAATAATGTAATTGTAATGCATTATTCCTACGCAATAATTCTGTTGTCGATTATCCGTTGTTCGTAATCATTGTTGACAATGACAATGGTCAGCCAGTGTTATCCCGACGTGTGAACAGACAAGCATTATGCAACCATCAACAGGTGTGTAAGAGAGAGAACTTCAATTTGTTACGAATAATTAATGTTTGATTATAATCCTTGAGCGTACGGCATAAAGTTCACTATTATTTTTTTGTGTCATTGTTACCAACATATGATATATGCCAGCAAATTGCTGAACAGCAGAATAAAGATAACAGTTTATGATAATGGTTGCTGAACAGTAACACAACAGCGTAATTCATTATTGAAAAACAACCGTTATTGCCATCTTTCCGCTCTGCGGTGTCGTTTACGCGGCAATTTAAGAATTTATACGTTTAAACGTTATTTTAAGTACTTATAAAGCGTTATGTGAAATTATATTTTACTTAGCTTTATAAGTATATATATAACGACTAGTAATTGACGCTGTTTAAAAGCTGTCCGGTTGCATATTGAATAGGAACATCATGATATCATTAAAATTCATCATGACTGAAGCCTTTTCTAAGGTTATCGACACTGGCTAGTAAATTCCTGTCGTACTTCATAAGAAGCGGTTTGATCTCTTCCAAAAGGCTATTATAATCTCTGACTTGTATAGATATAACGCTGCTGAAGCTCTGATGCTGGTTCCTGTTCAGGTAAAGTTTAAGCGAAGGATAGTTGTTTATCTGTTCGTGTTGGCATAAACCGCGTTCGTTAATGCAGTTCACTTTGCCCAGTTGTATGGCGTTGTTGAGAAGCTGTAAAGAAAAATTTTTTTTTATATAGCATGCCATTTTTAATTGATCACATTTGATTTGTTAATGACGACTAAAGCGCCACCTGTCAGTTCCTAGCATATAGTGATGGCCTTTCAATCCAGTCACTTAATCTCTATGACCTTTGTCCACTTTTTTCATGAACTTCCAATTCATAATTTTATTAAACCAAATTTTTGAATTTTTTGAAATGGCTTGCCATCAAGTATTCTATAGATTATATTTAATTATTTATATTATCATAAAACTATTCACAAATTATGTCAACTATTTATTGTTTATATTATATATATTTTTTATCATTATAGGTAACTCTAAGAGTTGTGGCCACTACTTCACCTAATCTTGTGATGATGTGGCCCAAGATGGAAACACGCTAAGCCTAGTGGAAGACTGACTCTCAAGTGCAACAGCCGGAATACACCTACTAGTACTTGGCGACAGATTTTCAACTTGAGGGTGGTGGCTACTAACTATCATCAGCTATAAATAGTATATATTGCTGATCAAAGAACGAGAAAACTTGGAAATTTTACAGAGAAATCATAAAAAAGGCATTCACCAGAATAAACATTAATGTTTATGATGTCCGACTAATGTCAAAGGGTTGTTAATAAATTAGGTTAATATAAAAGTTATTCTTACTATGCCGGCGATCGCAAAGTCAGCGTACATCTCATAGCACCTATAGCATCTTGGCGAATGGAAGTAGATCAACCAAGGTTTTTTTCCACTGTAATTGTAAAAAAATATGTGACGGAAGGATTTCTATTGACTAATGGTGGACGCTTAGACTTAGACGGAGCGTTGTTACGAGCAGGACAGGTCGATGTTAAGGAGAAGACATGGAGGAGATATGAGACATGAAAAAACTAATGTCAAATTAAAAAAATACTATAGTACGACAAGTTCGTGCGCGACTGTACTACGTAGCGACAGACGTAGGCGGGGACGAGGAAGCACGTCACTACACAGTACACAGTATTTTGTCTCGGCAGTATTTTTGAGACGGGCACTAGGGCTGTCCTCTGACTGTGGTTCTTGGGTAATCTACTTACGTATTTGAAAATGCTATATTAAATTGTATAACATTATTTTTTTATTCGACATCGCGCTGCCTCAGTACGTCGCATCTAATCTTCTTATTTCTCTTTCTTATTCTCTCTCATATAACACACCTATCTTCTTACTCACTCACACACAAACAACATCGGGCGGATTTGTAGGATGCGTGTCACCTCATGTCTGGCATGTTCAACCGACACGTCCAACTGGCAGTCGACCTTCCACCACGAAATCAAGTGGTCGCATTCGGTCCGTTTCTAAAATTTTCGGTAACTGAACTCGTTTCATTTTGCGAACCCGGTCCACGCTTGTAGGGTATTCTATGGACATTACGCCCATAGGGTGCTCAAGAGTGTGTTGTTACAATTGTCATTATCATCTTTTCACCAAAATATATTACCGTAAATTTTGTAAGTCTTAATTTAAATTATTTCTACTTGGGTTTTATTTCTAGTTTCAAAAGTGTTTGTGAATTAGTAAGAAGGGAAAGCAATTATGTATATTTTAATTTAAAAAAAAATTCATTCCCTTACTATCTGACAATCACTTTTATTATTTAGTTTAATAAATAAAAAAACAATTTTAAATTCTAAGAAGTAGGTAATACATAATATTTCGTCATTAGTTATAAATTATTTAATTGCGGTGCACTCGCGACTGCTGTGTACCGAATAATACCGAACTTTCGAAGTACGTCGTTTCGGCCGTTTGTATGAAGACGTAATACTGTTTACTTTAGTGTACTGTGACTGCACGCCTACGTCACGCAATTACACGCGTTTCCCTTCCTTGCTACATTTCTCCGCCCCCGTTAACGTCTGTAGTACCTAGCCCCCGCCAAGTAGGACGGTCGCGTATGCACTTGTCGTGCTATAGGTTGACAAAATGATTTATTCTTCCTTTCGGGAGGACTCCGAAAGGGTTCTTACCATCATCTTACTATGGGAGAAGAGCGGCGCTGCCCTAACTTGGCTACGCCCGTGTTTATAATTAACTCTTGATTATTATCCACAGACTTCGTATCTAAAGTATTTATGTCGTAGATAATAGGTAAATAAATAAATTGATAATCTAATTTTTCAAATTTTCTATTACTTTAGCTTTTTATCTTACATAATATTTCGCTTGAATCTCTCGTCCCCTAGACCTACTTAAGTAATACTTAAATTACCCTAACATTATGTAGTAAGGATTTGGATTTTTATTTAATTATACGTACCTAGTCGGGTTTAATTCCTCGGCTATAACAGTTCTGGTGAACGATTGCCAATTAATTTTTTCTACAGAGTCATCGATAAACTGCAGAGCCCACTCGAGAATGTATGGCGCTTGTGCTAAATTTTGTAGATTGGCACTGAAAACAAAATAGAATTTCAACAGATATATTTATTTTGACTATAATTCGGCCCTTGCGAGAATGCTTTCCTGAAATATGTTACAAAAGACTCCTGTTTTTGTGACAATAAATGGCGACCCATCACGCCATTTGGGGTTGCTATTTTTTGCAACATTGTCTTTTTAATTTAGGCGCATAGCTAAGCTTTAATATTTCATAAACGTTTATAAAATAAATAGAATATTACGTAATTATAAGTAAAAGCGGTAAGATTTAACTACGTAGAGCTTTTGTATGTTAATGCAAGTATTATTTTTATGAAGGTTTCGACAGAAAAATTGAAATTGTCAAGTATTTACCTATAATGTTGTCCCGAAAGTAGAGGGTACAACTTAACTGTAGGAATGCGTACGTTGTTACAGAATGTGGAGTAAGTTCGCTCGCACTGCAAAACACCCACACGGACGAAATCTAATGGGCGGAGCTGAAATCAAATTATATACCTATAGTTTTCTACATACAAAAACTAAATAAATAGTCGAATAAGGAAGGCGAATCTACCCCCACGGCCTTTTCTAGCGGCACTCGGATTACTTAGGTATGAAATAAAAAAAATTAGGCAAAATTTCAACTCTTAATAGCAAGCAGTTTTCGAGTTTTTTAGTACAATCGTGTAACAATAAGTGGCATCCAGGACGTTTTATTTTGAAGGCATATACAATACTAGCTGTGTCCACCGTGCTCGCGTGATGTGATCCATGATCCGTGATCCATGTTTCATTAATGAAAAACAGCAACTAAATAAAAAACTCATCTCACGTTACGGTATTTGATCGGTATAAGCTTTTTAGAATACCCAACAAAAATCATTTTAAATGTTAACCGTCCTTACGTAAAGCTAATTTAATCTAATAACTTTATCAAGGACGACTATTATAAAGGAGTTGTTAGGGGTCTACGAATGTTCATATTTACGAATTATTCATCGATGAATCGAATCATATAATTTGATTCCAAAGTCAAGTCGAATATTCGAAGCGTAGGAATAAGTTTCAAATAACATATTATAATTATTAATATTATATTTTCGTTTATTAGAAAAAGTGCCTACCTTGTTAGCAACTAGCATCCACTCGTACGCAAGTTGTTCGCAAACGCGCCCGCAGTGCGCGGGCAGGTACGCCACAAGCCAAGTGTGCGAACGACTCGAATCTAACACTTCTAGAACTTTCTGTTCGTCTAACTCCAGACCTAAGGTACACAAAAACCATTACAAAAAAACGTTATTTTTTTGTGGAAAAATGACTGCACTGTACCTGATGATGAGCAAAGTACAATCCAAAAACAACGGTGATCATCGAGAGATCTGCGACCCCTCATCGCTTTTCGCCTTTCGGCAGCTTACACTGCCTGATCTCGGAACGCGACACACCAATAAAAAAATATAGAGGTATATTATATTCAGTAATTAAACTGGTTTGTTGGGATTTATACCACTTTGGGTCGCGACCAACATGCATATTATGGTCGTAAACCCTTTTTAACCAAACTTCAAAAAAAGGAGGAGGATCTCAATTCGAATGTATATTTTTTATGATGTTCAGCTTTAACTTCTTTGTTAATGAATCGATTTGGATAATTGACTTGTGGTTTTTCGCGTCAGTATCAGCCAGTGTATATCCAGATGCAGAAGAAGCGTTATTTAACATTCGTATTGCGATTGCAATAGGAAAAGAAATACGAAAAACAAATTTAATAACTGTTTTCAGAAAAATAACTATGTGTGTAGCTTTAAAACCACAAACACAATGTTTTTGAATGAATTCAAATTCATTCCGAACAAATTCCAGTTCAAAGTGTACACAACGAAATCTTATGTTATATTCATATTAAATTATATAACAATCTGTATAAGTAGAAAGAATTCAATATAACTAGAAGAATATTAAGCATGAAGGTGGACGGATATAGGTGTATAGAAATACCGAAGAAGGTGTGGATGGGTTGAGTCACAAAATTTGTGTAAGGAATAATAATAATATTATGTAAAAGGTGTGAATACTGAGATGATAGCTGATAGAGGAGAGTACTTGAAAGAGAAAAACATTTGGGCCGACCCTAGTTAGGCGGCCTCTATTTAGAAACAGAATCTTATTTCAGTACTTTCAAACACTGAGGTATTATGTACTACGTACTAGAGACGACGCCTCAACCACATTGTTTGAAACTCGCGTTCGAGTGCATACACTCGCACTCACAGTCTGTTCCGGGCACTATTGCGATTACACGTTTCAGTGCGCTAAATTTTATTTCATAAATATGCCTTCATGTGCACTGAGATACTGTTTAAACAACTCGAGACTTACAAGAAAAAGTCTAGGAGTGACATTTTATCAGTAAGTTAAATGTATTAAAGCGCGCGTGCCCCGTCGCCCGCGATTTCAATTGGAGCACAATTTTTGTTCGTAATAGCTGATCTAGTACGTAGTACCTACCACCTCAGTGCTTTCAAAAGATTACCAAAGGCGAAGTGACCAAATACATCTGCATATACTAGCTACACGTGAGATCTTGATTCATAATACAAGTCATATTTAAAAAAGACAACAGTAAAGTATAAAAAAGCTCGAAGCTTTGATCGAGCATCACGTAAAAAAGTAATACTTTAGTCATTTAAAAAAAAAAACGAGTCTATGCATGATTGTTGATTAGAACACTTACCAGCGCTATCTCTTAGCATATGAATGTATTCAAACAGCTGCCTCGATGTGGTTCGTCCATTGTACGTGTGTCTTTTGGTGACATTCTGCACTAATATTGTCACCTGATTTGGTGCGACTTGGCGACAATAATCATCCGTGTTTAACGTGCATACCATTATACCAAACTGTAATGAATTAACTTATACAGATTAACTTTCAAGTAAAAAATTGTTGTTAAATTATCATTATTTTACTTAAAAATTATCACAAATAAAATAATTTTGCGAACATTATAATGTTGTTAGCAAATGAATGAATAAAGGTAAGGACAAACTGAGCCCCAATGTACGCCACGTATGCGACGTAACGTGAGAAAATAGTAAATATTTTCCAATTATACACATACATAGGTATTTATAGAGACTTAAACTCATCTTTGTGGGCGTAACCTAGTAAATATGCAGTTTTATGCACAGTTTTTTATGACAGTGACGCAGCAGTCGTCTTCCGAACAACACGTGTTTTTATTGCTTTGATCTACCGGTACAATCGGTGATCAAAATATCTGGTACGTTTCGGAGAAAATGTTTCACTTAATCAGTAGCTGTGCTTGATGTGTCGTACCATAATTATCAAAATATTAGCACGCTTTATTCTAATTTTAAAAAGATTAAAATTCAGTAATTGGCAACAGAAAAATACTCAGCAACATGGATGGTATAAAAACTCTTCGTCATTCATGATATCATCTAAACCCTACAGAAACAAATCGGGGAATTTATAAATATATGTGTTATACTTTACATAACATTGTTAATATTAATTATTTGGGATTTTTAGTGGTATACGGAATATGTTCAATAAACATCCATTTAAATAAAGGAGCTGTTGACAAATTTTTTTGAACATAAAGAAATAAACATTTACGACATAATATAAAGCAAAATAGATAAATTATTTTGTGTACTTGACTGTACCTCTTAACACGCACACGTATTCAATGTATCTATACACGCTTTACACACACATAGGGCCGCGCGCACAAATGATTTCGACAGTCTATACTAAGTTATTGAATAGTACTTACGCTAACTTCTTCGTCATTGTTGAAATGAAGGCTGGCGTCAGTGAAAGGTTGAATAAACTCGTCCCACTTAGAATCATACGGTACTACTAAGAGAACCCAAACGCCAACATCTACAAAAAAAAGTATAATGTTTATACTTTGCTCGTCTAAGAATGTTCTCGAATCGAAGACATGCAGCGAAACGGACGGAGTAATAAATCCATTAAATCAATATACCTTTTTAACTCATGTTCAATTGCTATACTCACCACCAGGTTGTGCGCAGTAATTTTGCAAAGTTGGGATTAAGTGAAATATGAGCATAAATAAATATAATGAAGGAATATTAAATTTCGCTGTACTCAATACTTTATTGAATAAAAAACTGAAGATAAAAAAAAAGATTATTTCCATAAACAAAAGTTTGTGTTTCAATAAGAAAAAAAAATTGTTTTAAGCTCAATGCCAGTCACCTATGTAGGACCCGTTACACCTACTAATTACCTATGGATTTCAAAAAACAAGTTCTTGTTGTATGTCTACATAACAAATGTAATCTATTAGTTCAAATATCACAATTCTCGATTCAGCAAGTTCAACTCTATATTGAGTCCGCCTACCAGGCCTTCTTTATATAATATTAGCTGGCCCTGCAGACGTTGTTCTGCCCTTTCTAGTAGCATGACTGGGCACAGCGCCACCTATCACGTTCAGGAATAGCTTAAAAATCTTCTCCAAAAAACTTACGATTTACCAACTTTCCTGGTGAGGATGTCAAACGGTGTTGGAGTTTATCAACCTAACATATACAAAATTCCATTTTTCGTACATTATATCGATTAGTATAGATACCTCCATCCAAAATCTTTTTGAAATCTGAAGTAGACAGTGTATGCAGACTAGTTGCTTTGGTAGCGGTGTTTATAAAATCCTTTATATCATCAGTGTACGCGCGATGGTAGCCTCCGCCTTCTTTCATCACACCCCAAGCTGGTGTCGTATCCACGTGTAACGATGCACAAAGCTGGTTCCATTTCTCACAGTCGATATTACCTAAAAAATTAATATTTTTTACTTTATGTAATATTAGTATAAAAATTTTACACTCAGTTCTAGTATATCTTCTGTCATGTGAACTTATTGGAAAAAATATTTTTTCTGTGGTAAATCAATACTTTTTGAAGCTATGACTTTACTGGTGATAATTTCCGAAAAGAAAGATTTTGAAAAAGAACATTTGAACTTATTGAAAAGTAGGGAAGTTTTGAAAATGAACATTTGAACTAATTCCAATAAAGCAGGATTTTGAAAATGAACATTTGAATTAAATCCCAAATAGTAAGATTTTCAGAATGAACACTACTTCCAAAATATTATAAATCATATTAATTTAATTGATTGAAATATCATAAATCAAATTTGACAGCGTTATTAAAGTTCTAATAACTTTGCTAATGATCAAGGCAGAATCATCATCATCATCATGGACAGCTTTTTCAACCTATTGTAGGGCTTAAGCCTCCTCCCTTTCACGCCACTCGTCTGTCCTTTGCAAATCTTGTCCAGGTCTTTCGGACAAGATTTTTGATGTCGTCGACTCATCTCGTCGTCGGTCTTTTTACGACGGCAGACTTTCCTTCCTTCGAGACGGAATATACTATATATTTGATTTAAAAAAAGACAAAAATATGCATTTTCCAATTATACCAATTTAACCAGTGAACATGTTGTAATAAATGTTTTAATGAATGTAAATGTTATAAACTAACCGAAGTGCATATTAGGGAATGACGTTCTCATTTGATGTAACTGTAGATTGCTTTCCCCTTTAGATGAAAAGTAAAACACCCACGGCGTTTTAGCATCCTTTCGCAATTGATTTCTGATTTCCTGAAAATTCTCACATATACATAAAGTTGCACGTGACAGTTAAAAATATACTGATATCCTATAAACAAAACGTTAGATTTAACAAGGAGAAGTCCATTAATAGCATCAGCTCAAAGTGTCGGGGGTGGGTTCGGCAGAATCTTACCAAATCCCCTTTAAAGGGAGGGCGTTAATAAAAATCTCTTCAACTTTATACAGCGCTTATTTTAAAGAATAAATTATAGTGTGTAGAACAGGGCGCTCAAATAGTCGATCGTGAGATTCCCGGAAAGTACTACTCCATAAAATTCTAGCGGCACTGATCACTCATACAAAGTATATATGTAAAGTATATCTAAAGAGAAATATCAGTGGTTGAAAAAAAACGCTCTTCAGTTAACAATATTATTACGGCTCCTACACAAAATGCTGGCGGGTTATTTCCGTGCGGGTATGCCGCAGAAATTGGTCGGATCAGACAACCAGCGGGCATGGTGCCGGCATAGTATTTAGTAGCCTAGTAGTAGCGACCTTTTCTGAGTGAAAATAATGAAAACTATATTTCGCATTCGGCTATCTAACGAACACCTATAATCTTACTTACTGCTGGCACGCAGGTAATTATGTACCGTTCTATGAAAAGTACGCGAATAATGTAAAGCGTCAAGAATCCAGAGAAACATTGTGATTAGAAAGTTCTTACCTTCATTTTGTACCTATTTAATTTTAAAATGTAGTTAAAGCCATTTCATTGACAGAAGTTTTTCTTCTGTAGCAGTAGGTTCGTATTCGATCACTTCTGCCTAAATATTCTGTTTTAGATCGATTTAGCGACATTAACATTAAAAAAAAACTTAATTATTTAAAAATTATACGGCAAAAAATCTCATATGTGGGGTTCCGTCACATCTCACCGAACCTCAGTAATGGAGAAGAGGAGATATTTACAAATATTTAAAAAAAACTCATATGATTATTAGACGCCCCCTTTGAAGAGACAGAAACACATCCATACCTTTAGTTTTTCCGGACCAATTAATTGTACACTAGGCAATGCTTCAATGATTTCTTTCAATATTTCATCTTCATCCGAACTTTCAATTTCTTTAGTTGTTGATTTATATTTGAATACTATTGTTGTATATTCATCACTGGTGAGTTTTTCACGCAAATTATCATCATCTACAATAACAACGGTTGCAAGACCAGTCTGAAAGATAATCAAGTAAATGACAAATTATTATTTAAATGACAATATTACTTTTAGAAATCGTAAGAAAATCCAATAAAAAATATTTTCTTTCATTTTACACCGATTTTGATAAAATTTTGTACACGGGAAGTATAAGTCCTTCCATAAATGATGGGCTATGAGAATTTTCAATAACACTAAGAATCATTAAAAAAAGAATTTCCAAAAAATATAAATTTCACAAATTCTTAACCGATTTTGATGATTTTTTGTACACGGGGAGTACAAGTAATAATTACATAATTGATGGGGTGTAACAACTGTCAATATTACTTCCAGAAAACATTTAAAAAAATTGAAACGAGAAGCACACATCACATCATACATAATTGATAGGCTATAAGAATCGTTAATAATACTTTAGAAATAGTAGAATAAAATAATAGTTAACAACCGATTTTGACGAAAGTACACGGGAAATACATGCCCTTACTCAATTGATACGACATTTGAATTGTCAACAATTGAGTAAAAATAAAATTACGGGATGTAAATAACTACTGTGTAGTAACAAACGCGTGCGGAGCCGCGGGCACACCGCTACTAGGTTCATAAAGCTAGGAAAAACATAATTTCACATAAATAACTCATTATACGTACTTAAAATGACGTCTATACGTATAGATTTTGAAATTACCGCGCAAATTATACTGCAGAGCGCGTACAACATACTAATTGGGTAACAGTCACTTACATACTAATGACGTCATGCGTTATCGGTGTTTCGTTTAACATGAAGAACGGCATAAAATATTCGATCTTATTTAACAATTTAAAAATATTATTTCATAAAAAATGTATTGAATGATGATTATAATGTAAGGAAGATTATTTCAAGTACATTTTTTTGCCATTACTGTTCGGTTGCCTATCTAAAAACAACGGCGATCGCCAAGAGATCTGCAACCCATGATCATCCTTCTGATGTCTTTCTAAAAGCTTCTCGGCAACTGAATATATACTGAATGACCCCGAAACTGAACAAACCAAAAATTCAAAGGATTTATTACCGTATGCATGGTGGTTACGACCTAGTCGCGTGACGACTCCTACGCTTGATTACTGAACGTATTACTACGGTAGGGGTTACACCTGGTGAAAGGTGGTCGCGATCCAGTCTAACACAATTTTCGTGTCCTACAATATGTCTTCTATAGGAAACATATGATTTAAAAAAAACAGTCATAGTGACTCACTTAAACGCGTCGCGTTTCGGTATCAGCCGTTACATATCCAATTTATGGAGTGGGCTAGCATGATAACCAAAAATGTTTTCATACTTATGTTATTGAAACATTTCAAACTCGCTTGTTTAGAAAATATATGGAAAGTTCAAATGTTAATTAGTCTTTTTATCCCACATTTTATGCCTCATTCCTTTGTTTGTTTATAAAATTGTATCACTATATCACAAATAATGGTGAACCTGTAATGATAATGTACTCTGTATTACAAATTAAGTTCTTTTTTATTGAAATGTCTAATAAAATTAATCACCTAACAATCATTTTCTTGTATTTTATTGTAGGTCCTTTAGGTATATAAAAAATATTTTTTTTGGATTGACAAAATATATTTAAAGGAAAAACACTAACCAGATGAAAAGCAATTCTTGTAATTACATTCCGATCAATACTATTTACTTTTAAGACATACACCATCGGTTTGTCTGTGCTCCTCAATTGGAAGATAGTTGGAACATGGACTTGATTACTCAGATAAGTCATAACGAAATTTTCAAGAGCCTCCAGTGTCCTTTCACCACGGTAATAAATATAATTGCCACGTTTTCCCTGAAATTAAGAAATATAACTTTTACTCCACAATAAACAGTAAAATCATAATTTATGATTAGAAATAAAGATTTCTGAACACTTTGTAAACTTATCCTTGTTAATTTTTATGTTGCCAGAAACACCTGATAACTTCCTTACAAGTAAGTTTTGGAAATCGGAGATTCATAACTGCAATAAATTAGATAGACATTCATAAAATCATAAATACCACTTACATTTGGATAGAAAAGCAAAGACGGATAACTGCCAATTCTCATAGAGTTGTAGCAAAAAGAATTATGATATTTGCAGTTCACGGCACCCACTTTAATCTGTAAATAAAGATTTATTACAGACTTTTTTTTAATACATTCAATGTATATTATATTAAGCGCGCGAGTTGAATGCAGAGCTAAGGAATCCCATAGACCTAATTCAAATTATTGCTGTCGATAATGAGGATTTCGGAAAATTTTAACTTTCGTTTTAAATTTAACATTTACATATTGGTTAACTTAATGAAAAACAAGTTAATAAATAAACACAAATATTTTACCAATTATTCCACACCGATAAATCAAACTGAGAAAATAAATCATTGAAATTTAATCATTATTAGGTACATTTTCTCCAATTCCCCTGCTTGGCGATGAATAAAAACATGTTTTTTTGTAATAGAACTTGAAGGACTTGGATCAGCCATTATTCGAATACGATAATTTTCAAAGATAGCACTCGCATCACTACAGTAAAAAGCGCATGAGGCGAGCATGCGGGACGGCGGGGTATTTGATCCCGCTATTCACCTCGGGCCTCGACTGCATTCAATTCGCTCACTTCCTACAGTTGCTCAATCTGATCATTGACCACTTAATTACTGGGATAAAATAAGCTTACTAGCCCTCATAATAAATTGAAATTGTGTTTGATAGAACTTAAAAGAAATTAAACAATTCTATAGAATAAAAAAAATTGCAAGTACTGTACACGTGATAGAACTAAAATTTCTAAAAAAGGGAGATGCAGATAACCTAAGCCGTGTATTAGATATACAATGTATAGCTGTCTTTCTCCTTCTCTCTACGTTATATCTTTCTTCTATCTCATGTAACGAAATGTGACTAGCCGTGGCGCGTCCTTAAAATTTCACTCTCAGTTCTCGTCCAATTATCGAAGCGCAGCCTAAGAAGTTTCAAAAACACATGTACGTCTTACATACAAATGGTAAGTTTATTTAGATAATATCAGTGATTTCATGTAACACTTAAAGCCAAAATATGATAGGATTCCACGTTTCGATTTGTGAGAGGAGATATGTGTGTATTCTGACTTGCAATAGGCAATATTCATCATGAGAAATCGGATCTATTGCCGTTATTACGCCCTGTGTCCCCATATCCCAACAAAGCACTATTATGTCCCGATTTCCGTGTAGTCACGGCATTTCTAAAACTTCCGCTAAATTACTTGGCCGCTCTGTTTACCAACCATTGCTTTTAACAATAAAAATTGAGGGAATAAGTTGGCTTGGAAGTGTGGAAGCCCAAAAATTGTGTCGTAGACATGTGTTTTCACTTTTTAAGTTAAACAAATTATCCTGAAAGCAAATTGCATATGTTCGAATTGTGCGAGTTATCTGGCCACGACGCCATTGTGGAACGATTAATTTAATTAATATCGAACCAGTGGACTGATGAAAGAAATTGTCTGCTACTGAAGACTGTGGAGAGGGTTGAGTGCTATTGACTTGCCAAAATATGGAGTGAATATGAATTGCACGGATTTTATAAACATGTAAAAGGGCAGAAAGAATTATTGAAAAAAGTAAAGCCCTCAGTAAAATAAAATCACCACATTGTCTAGAACTGCATAGATTAGAATTTATCAATAATTAAATATTCGTTTTTTTTCCTTTGTATCCTGACTAGAGCCTAGCCATTTATAGCAACTCTAGACATGAAACATACACTGGCAACTTAGGACGGGAGCAAAGCGTTCTAATGGAACGTCGCTACGTGCCATTCGGCCTGCATAGCGTCTGGTCGGGTTTTTTCGACTCAGCATTCATTTTATAACATTTATACTCAATGCTTCTTTTTCTACTACACAGCCTTACTATTTTATCTGTGTTAGTGTATTAGTATGGTTTCTTAAATGCTAACTAACCTTATAGCATATTCATGAATATCCTATAAGGCATTATACATAATTTAAATACATTTCTTTTATAAATAATTTCATAAAAATGGAATAATTAAATAGCATTAATATACATATATTTAATATTTCAGCATAAAAGACAATTTTTAACATAAAACAAAACCAACTTCAATGATTTTCAGGAGTTGCCTGGTGTATCTTCGAAGTTGAAGGTCCAATGCCTATGAAATTAAAATGGGATCACTCCTGATCCCCTTTCCAAATTAGTTCATAATCAAACATAAAAACATCCATAAAATATCTTCTTTGTCATTATCTGTGAGTCTTTCAAATAAGAACTTAGTTACATCTCAGCTGCATATTGTGTATTAAAAGTGATTAGTTTTGAAAAAATATTTGTTTAGTCCTTAGAGTATAGTTGGATATTACTTACAATTCCTTTGTACAATTTGGCCAGTTTTTTCCAATCGTCTGCAACATTTTGGCATGGCGGACAAAATGGTGAATAAAAATTAATAAAATAAAACCCTTCCTTTAAATAATTATCTGAAAACAATATATTATATTCAACTCAATTGTAATAAGAAAATTTCAAAATTGATGAATTGGTTTGAAGTTTTGAGTAGACTAGATATTGGCATCCTAGTAATGATGATCTTATAAATGTGAAAGTTTGTATATTTGTTAGTCAATAACACAAAAATGGCTCAACAGATTTGCATAAATTTTAGCACACAAATATTTTAGATCCTGGATTACCACATAGGATATTTTTTATCCCGGTAAAGACCTAATTCTGAATTCCACACAGATGAAATCAAGGGCAAAGCTAGTATACTTAAAATTTAAGAATTTAAAATTTTATACCAAATATCAATATTTTTACCATCTCAATAATAGATCTTTATTAGAACATAGTGAAAAAGTCTATGCTCAAATGGAGGGCATTTCACTGGATTTATTACTTACAAAAACTGGCACCAGAAAGGGTGTCCACATAAGTGTCCTCATGATATAATCCTTTGTAATATAGATTATCATACTCTGCCTGTGATTTATAATCATATTTCTTGGAGTATGTTTGATATGTTCCATAAATATCATAGTTACGCCTTTTCTCTGGATCTTTTAAAGTCTCATAAGCTTCTGTTATTTTTAAAAATTTCTCTTGTTCTGATGCACCCTAGAATAAATAATATGATTTGTTTTTTATGTAGTTGATTGATGAAGATTTTTACTTTGCAGAAAATCCTTTGGATCCTAATTAGGTTCATGTTCTTTACAATGCTTCTTTCACCCGAAACATTGCTTACTTATAGACATAGATAAACAATGTTTATCTTTAGTTCTGGTTTTTTCTAACAATACTGAATAGATAAAGAGAGAAATACTCTAATCAGTGTTTATAGTTTGTCCCAAATGTAAAGATCAAAGCTGTATGTTTACAATTAACTTTCAGTAGGATATAGCAAAGTAAAAAAATATTTACCTACTGGATACTTATCATAGTGATCTACATTACTAAAGAAAAAACAAATTTTTAGAGAGCTCTCATTTTTGCATACATTCAAATGCATTTTTATATACATTCACTTAAAAATGAAAAGCCAAAGATTTTTTTGTGTCTATGGCCCCATGGTGTTATTCCACAATTCTGTCAGTTTTATGTAGTTTTCATGCCAATTAGAACGAAGGCAGTCTTCAAAAAATTTGGATGCTAAGGGGCTGAAGAACCATGAAACAAGATTGAAGTTGACTAACTTGTTGATATTAATGAGAAAATGACATTAATACTTATATTTTAATAATTTATATTTGTACAATATGCTACTATTGTATCAACAGTTAGGATATTAATGTACACCATCATTCGGAAAGGATCAATGAGTCGTTCCAACAGTTAACAGCATTCTTATAAAATAAACTTTTAATAATAGTACCACTAAAAATAATCCATGCATATATGCAGTATTTTCTAGTATTTATTGGATTTGTGACCACTCTCAACATAAAAATTTGTGACTATGAAAGGTTCTGGTTTCCTATTACTCACAGGATAAACTTTTTCATATCATAAAATAAATTATTAACTTATTATTACTTTTAGTACAAGTATAATGTATAAATAGATACATTATAAAATCCTTTTTGTCCCTTTCTTTGCTGTAGGTCCACTTAGAACCTAATTTTTGTGTGAAATTGAAATCATTAACACAAGTGTGTTGTTGATTGTAAAAGTGGTGTAACTCCATATTTATAAATTGCGTATTTCTTGCATAATTAAATCACATTTAGACCTATATTTCATTATAAAAGTGAAGCAACCTCTGGATTATTATAGTGCTCCTTTTACAACGAACAACACAAATATTATTATAATTTTTGATAAATTTCCCAAGTGCAGGTTGAGATTTAAATTTGAACTAAATATTGCCTAGATATAATAATTTATATATATTTGAAATATGGACTAGCAACATGAGATACATTGTTAACAGGATTTCTCATTGGTAACTTTTCAGGAACACTAATCTATATAATCTCCACAGAGAATTAATTTTGATAAATCCTTTAATACTGCTTGGCTAGATTATATAAAGAACTCATATGCTATATTTCTAGATTTTAGAACCTCCAGTTTAAGCTGACTATTGCCTGTCACTTAGTATTCGAATTTTATTAATTAAATATTGATAAAATTATATCTTACAGGGTTCTTGTCGGGGTGAAATTTGACTGCCAATTTCTTATACGCCTGTCTTATTTCTTGAGTCGACGCTTGTTTAGATACCGATAAGATTTCGTAAAAACTTATGTCAGAGGGGTTAACCGGGCCGAACACCAACACACTGAGTAATAATAATTTAAGCCTGAAAACCAATATCGCAATAGTATATTTAGAATACCAAAATAAAGAAATCTAAGTACCAACTGTATAAAATAATCGGCGTAAATTCATAAAAACTGTACTTACATTTCGCAGAAACAACTTCCCTATAAACAGTCGAAAACTGATGTAAATAAGGAACAAACTTACTTGAAACAGGTTAAAATATTTCACTAATTGTTCATCTCATAATTAGGGCGACAGTTTATAATGAAATTTATTCAGAACGAGATAATATTGTTTACTTTTTGTGTGGGTGAGACTACTTTGGACTAAATTTGAGAGTACACAAATTGGCAATTGGTAAAAGAATCTAACATTGGTGAATGACATTGACTTATGTGAAAGGAGCTAGGGATGTAATAATCGAGTAGTACTGGGCGTTTTGTTCAGAAACAGTTTTAATAACCAGTTCTTTTATGAAAAACGAACGAACTGTTTCTCTGCTTAACAAAAACAAGTTTCAAAACAAACGAGACCATTTTATGATAGAACAGATCTATATTTATTGTTATAAGGACTATAATTGAATGAACAGTAAACCGTTGCAAGAAATTACTTTAATTTTGAAGTAACGAATAAGCTACAATGAATCTTATTGCTAATGATATACAATACAAATTCGTTTGTAAAAGAAAAACGATAACGAAGGAACGAATTAAAACTGGTTTTTGATTAAACGTCAAATGTTCGTTTTTTTCAGAAGGTAAAGTTTGTTCTCAAACTTAAGAAAAATCGTTTTTTATAACCGGTTCTAAGAACAGTTCTTTGAGTGTAAAAAAAACACTCAACAACAACACAAAAAAAACGGAAATGACTCAGCACTACAATCGAGTGTTCTCGATATACAGCAGTACTTTTTGTAATATTTATTTCATGAATTTGCATTTAAACGAAATATACAATAAAGTATGTTTATAAATTACTTATGTACTATTAAAAAGGAATATAACAGTATCCAATATAATTGTTTTTTTTACCATTGCCACTCGCAAAAGGCTATTTTATTCATCGTTAACAAGTGAATATAATGCTATTTTACTCACAAGTGAATAAAAACTTTTTAAAGGAACAATAACGAATAAACAAGATAAAATTGCGCGTGCAGCACTGTAGGTACACGAGATAGAAGTGAAACTTCTTAAAATAACAATCAGTCTTGGATTTATTAATATGTGTATAGTAGTCGCAATCTTTCTCACCCCGTTTTATTACCGCATACACACTGACGGTCCAGGAATGCGACAAATCAAAATAAAATCAATAACGAGCTTATCACCATGTGTATTGTGGTCACGATCCCTACCACCCCATTTTATTACTGCATCGGACCTAGTGTAAATCAGCAGTAAGATATTAGATATTATACAACGTATAGCTAGCTGTCTTTCTCCCTCTCCCTATGTTATATTCTATCCTCTCTCTTTATGTAACAAAATGAGTCTAAACGTGACGCGTAGGACTCATAGGAGGATTTCTCGCGGTCACTGGTAAACTCATAACTCGTGAAAAAAAAATTATCTCGGTCCTTGTATTCCTCGCTCCACACAGGATTCTCCTCTAGAACCCCTCGGTACGCTTGGGATTCTAATCTAGAATCCTTTGTTGCTCTCGGGATCTAAGTCCCTCGAATTAAAATCTCTCTTTTTTCACAATCTAATATTTTATTTATTTTGCAAAATGACTGCACATGCACTTCACGTGTCCTAAGCATGGAAAATATTTACTACACTACGAATTGAATGAATGAACTTTGTGCTTCCATAAACAAATGTACTCTGTGTGGTATTATTACTCGAATCATTAGGTTGCTTGTGACAATTGTGACATGAAATTACTTAGGCCTTTACATTCTTCTTTGAATCGAAGTAAAGTGCAAACTTCTAGTAAAAATCGCACGAGCAACGAAAAAAGAAATACACATGACATTTCACTATTCCCCCTCCCTGTTATGATATTTCGTGATTTTTTCCGAACCTTTCAAGCTACACGTGAGTAATGGACGTTTTGTTATTACTTCGTAACAAATCACAGGAATCGAAATAGCGCACTTTTATCACTTTGTTCATTATTTCACTACATTTCTTTGATATTTCTATGTGATGACAAAGTGACGTTGTATAGCTGTTCAGTATTTGAAAAAATTAAAAGAACATAGGTACTTTAACTCGGAGTTTCGATATAATTTCTTAAAGAGATCATTATTGTAACATTTAATTTTTAGATAAATTTCGTTGTGTGAAATTTGATTATTGTTGTTTTATTAAAATTATAACATATATCATTTATTGTACAATCAATATTTATTTCTTTTAAGATAATAAGGATATATTATGTTGAGGAACTAAAAAGAGGTCACTAAGGGGGAAGAAGGTGTCATTAGGTTTGCTAGTTTTAGTTGACTGGCAAGTTAAATAAAGGTCATTCGCGTTATCTCCTGACCTTTGTTGGAGACAGACAAATGCACGTATTGAATGATTGCACGCCATTTATGTATTCTGCAGTTCCTTTTAAAATGTAGCAAATTATCTCTAATATCATGTGAAATAGCAGTGTTAAAAAATATAATTTCATTGCTATGCAAATGATTGTAAAATAGCAATCATTCCATGTCATTACTTGCTCCTAATGGTAAGTACTAATAGCCTTATTACATTTCACGATCTTCCACAACCGATTTTCAGGGGTAGCTTGGCCGCAAGATCTTGCCTTGTAATTACACTACACTGCCATTCCGGCCCCTATCTCACAAAGCTAGAATATTATATTGCTATCTCAGTTGAAAACGAACGCTGAGAGATGCGTACGTATGTTATCATGGCGATGATACTGTCGAAATGTAAAAAGTAATTTTTGTTGTGACAGCAGTAGTCACAACAGTGTTTCTATTTTTATAGGTAATATTTAGCTTTGATATTGATTTGTAAAAATAATAATAAAATATAAAAATTAATCGATGTTTAATGAATACAAGTAAAAAGTATAAAAGTCATGTGTGGGGATCGAACCCGTGATCTTTCGGCTAAATGGTAGAGCTTATTATGCAATATTGCTGGCATTTTGCGTGATTTAGTTAGATTATTGTGCACAATTAAAGTGGAATAATCACATACACTAAAAACATCCATTTTGAGATACCACAAAAACTCCCAAGATAGTTTTTCTAACAAGGGTGCCACCATCTCGTTGGGCAAACTTTGAATATTGGAAAATATAATGATAATAAAAATACGATTATGAAGACTTAAATACATTGACACTGGCAAGTGCTTTTTGGGAAACAAGAAGAAGAAGTTGAAGAAGTGTAGTACAATCCGGGAGTTGAAAACTTTTGGGGAATTATTAGTAACACTTAATATGTTGAAAATAATACCTATGAATATATATTTTTTCATTAAACATCATAAAGACTTCTTCCTAACTTGGCAACCGGTCCTCTTTAATGAAGACCATTACTGCCTTCATCGAGTGAATTATAGTGTCATTTTTTATGACGATTTAGTATCCTAACAAGATGGTGGCTCCCATGTTAGATAACATTCTAGGATGATTTTGTGGGATCTCAGAATGAATGCTTTCAGTTTATATTTATAATCCACTTCACTTATGCACAAAACCCAAACTATATCCTCAGAATACAGAATCCTCACAAAACAATTATTTTGTGAACAACATGTTCGACGAATGAAAACATTACAACAAAAATACAACAGACTTGCCAAGAAGTACGAGAAGTACGAAACTCTCTTATAAGGGCGGTTATTGAGAAATATCTAGATATAAGGTTACATTATTTATCTAAACGTAAAACTTTACAAATCAGTTCAAAGTCTAAAGGCAATATTATAAAAAGCTTACTCAGCAAAAGAGTCCTTAATAAAATCTTAACTTTCGATATTGAAACCGTATTCTATTTATAGTCATCCATGTAAATAAATAAATATTTTTAAATAAATATCTTTTCTTTAGTGTTATAAGACTACCGCAAAAAGTGGGAAACCGCTCCCGAGCTAGCAACATTATGCGTATGGGAAGTTGGGCAGGTGCGGGACGTACGTATTGTTTTTGGACACAGTGCAGCGTATGTAATTATTCTTGAACGCGGTTTCTGGTTTGTTCTGTATTCTGAGACTATATCACGCAAAACGCCACCAATATTACATCATAAAGGGTCAAAAACCTAAGTTATAGAATTAAAAATAAAAACTAAGTGACTTCAAGATCACACTAAAAACTCCAAATACGTAATCAAGGGGCCGACTGATTCCGGACAATTTATAAAAGCCCGAATCACAAATTTCATCACTACCTAACGTAAGGAAAAAAATACGATTCAATTGATATCTACACGAGTAGGTACCTACATACACCACAGCTGATAACTGATCGTATATGTGAATTTTGTCGATTATTACTAAGCGCATTTATTTTGAAAAAGTTGGCACTTCTATGTCCTCGAGTCTTCCAGTACGTTCATAATGGTTCATAAGCTTTACTAAAAACGTATAGTCTAGACGTACTGTTAAATAATATTAGGATAATATTTTTACAGTATTTAAATAAGATAATCAAGTAAAAAAGACATTCAAACATTTTAACATTTAGGACACATTTACCTACTTGCGAATTATTTGTCGGAATTACAATTATACAAATCTAGTGTTTACAGGGATTTTCAAATAACTGTGCATTGTTCAAAATTAAAATAGTGAAAGTGATATTTACCTCCTTTTTAATACAGCCTGGAAGTTCTAATATAATTTTTGTACATAATTATTATATTAAAGAATTGTCCCAAGCTTTAACAGTAGGTAAGTTTTTAATTATTTACAAGTAGCTACGTATGTATGGAGGTGATAGTAGATGGACGAACATAGACGCTGCAGCGGGACCACGGTCCAAGGGGGTGTATTCGCACCCGCCTTTCGGGAAAGAAAATACATTTTGCATTTATGCAGGCCGGCGTGACAGCGGCGACCGCCGACGGATTTAGATCCCTCGGTGGTCACCGTTGTGTTTGTATTGTGATATACTTACCATCAGAGATAGTACTGTCAGTGTGCCGAGCTATTTATAAAGAAATAATCAGTGCTGTCCAGTAAAATATATATATGTATAATTATCTACATATTATAAATCTATAAATATACTTATGATATAATAAAGGGGAAATTTTTTTTGGTTGTTGGTTCGTTTAAACACGCTAATCTCTGGAACTACCTGTCGGATTCGAAAAAGTCTTTTTGTATGTGATAGCCAGATTCATCCACTATAAAGCACTTATTAAATTTCCCTTTAACATTCATTTTTTTCGAATAACAAATCGAAAATGCATATTTCACACACTACCGGCTCGTAGTAAGACAGACTGCAAATATACGGTACTGTGGCATTAAGTTCACATGATTGTATAAAACGAATAATACTTATGATAGATAAAGTATTTCGATCTATCAATCTAATTTATGACGGGTTAGATTGAATCCTATTCATACGTTACAGTATTTCCGTTGAGGTCATTTGGTAAGTTTTCGATAAAATGATAACAATGCCTTATCTAAATATGTATAAAATTAGCAAGGTTCCTACGCATTAAGCAAAGATATTATATAAAATAGCTGTGCCCCACGGTTTAATAATAATAATAATAATAAGCCCTTTTATTCTGAACTACAAGGTTACAATTTAGCATGTTAATTTTGTTAATTTAATTATAATATATCCGTAATTAGCGTGCCTCTTGGCATAGGCCTCCTCTAACATTTTCCACTGATTTATCGCGCTACTCTTCTCCAATGATTCCGGCCGTGAGTTTTAAGTCATCCTCCCATCTCAGTTTTAATTTATACGAAAAACATTGCCAACGCATCCGTGTAGGCAATTTTGTATAATTTGTGTAAAACTATCGACATTTTTTAAGAGGAAAATTAATTATCAAATTATAATACATAAAACCTATGTTAGGTACTCGCTGATAGTGTAGCTTTATATTGGTGAAAGAATTTTTAAAATCGGGCCCTGGTTTTTGAGTTTATCTATTACAAACAAAAATACAACCAAAAAAATAAAATCTGTCCTCTTTATAAATATTGCTACAGAGGCTTTCTTAAAGAGATTTTAAACACATAAGAAAATATTAATTTTCAGCTATGTGTTTGTTTATTTTTCATGAATATCCTTACATAGGCACATCAATATTTTTATTACATTGAAATCCAAATAGCTGCCGCAAACTTTGGCGCCCCGGACAAATCTCGGGGTTCCCCACCCCTGGAGTGGACGCTGAATATGACACGTTGAAACATAATAACCTTAAGCTATCAAAACTGTTCTCTTTATTTTCATAAATTGGAAAAGATAGCACAGCCGAACGATATCGTTTCGATTCTACAATATGACCATCGACTATCGGTGAAGAAAATGTCGTAATGCGACAATTAACTTAGTGATAGGATGTCTAGTGCCCGCCTGTCGCAAAGACCAATGTGAAAGTTACTAAATAACTAGATCATACTCTTTACAGTGGTTGTTTCCAGGTACAACTGTAAAGACCGTGGATCTACGATCTTGAATTGGGCTATAAATTATACAGAAATATTATACAAACAATTTATTGCTTCACACTTTACATAATAATAAAACACCCGGCCGCGGCATAGTAATACATCACTAGAATAACTGGAATGCATTCCATTCCATCACATCTCACTGCCCTTTAGAGAGCAGAGCTTATACCATGGCGCCGCGTCTGTCTGTCTGTTTGTTCCGGGTACCTAATCTCCGAAAGGGGTTAGACTGATTTTGACAGGAATTTCACTTGTAATCTTGCTAGATTGCTATCTAGCCGATGTCATAAGGAGTAACTTAGGCTACTTTTATTTTTGAATTAGAATTAGGGTTCACCGCAAATAAAAAAACTGGTCACGGTGAATCAATTCGGGCACTTAAATGGCTGACGCTGAGTAAACCATAAGAGATATCTATAACAAATGAATGTACTACATCATTGTAGACATTAATAAGACCTACAAAAAAGTCAGCAGAGTATACGTCAATTTTCTTAGGAACACCCACAATAAGCATTTTTGTCTTTAAAACAACCCGGAGCGGGGGAGCAAGATTCACGCGTGTTCCAGATCGGTGGGATTCTGTATCCATGGTGAGCGAAGCCGCGGGCACAGCTAGTTTAAAATATAATGCAACTTTTTCCTGATTGTGTGTTTCAACTTTCCATCATGGGCGTGGTCAGGGGGAGAGAGGCAGGCAAGGAAAACTAATGTTACGTTTTTAAAATACTAAAATTGGGCAATATGAATAATACTGCACTATAGTACCTGGCATACCTATAGTCCAAATATATATAGTACTACAGATTTGATAGTCGTCGACGTTATAATCGTTGACTGGAAGACCGATAGCAAGGTTATGGCGCGCTTACAAAAAACTTTGATCGTGAGAGAGGGATGGGGGGGGGGGGGGGTGCACTTGGATTCAGCAATGCTTTCCACTGCCAAAATATAAGGCGTCTGTTCAATGTGGTTCAGAATTCATTGTTCGATATCTTTTTAAATAAGTCGTCAGTGCAAGCACATAGCAATAACACCGACTCGAAGCGGTCGTAAAGAACTTATTATGTAGCTTTACAGTGATATTATTGTTACGCTCGTGGGTAATAAAACACCGTTTACAGCGATTATGGAACGTCTTCACACACGAAGACAAAATTAAAATAATCTCAATATTACAAAGTCTTATTAGTCGCGGTAGTCGTACTCCTGTTGTGGATTTGTTCCGGATGTCACACCCCTAGTATTCGTTTTGCTGTCGAAAATAGAACTGTCATCGTTCGAACTGTGACTGCTTAAGATAAAAACGAGGGTCGAAATTTCGAGATAATATATTACCGCGATAACGTTTAAAGTAAGGGTGGAAATTTAGAGGCATGCTGTTTTCAGAATTTGTTTCTTTGTTTACAATATTCGAGACTTTTCCACTTATATATAGATCGAATATAGTGGGCATTTGTAGAGGTTGTAATATTATGTAATACTAGTTGTGCCCGCGACTTCGGTCACGTGGACTACAGATAGCAGTCGATCGGGTACACACGCGCGAATTATGCTATCCCCACTCTCGGTTATTTGCTTATTGTGGGTGATCCTTAGGAGATAGATATACCTATTATTATACTCGCGCTGACTTTTTGTAGGTCTTTTTAATATCTACGGTTACGTAGCCTACATTAATTGGATATATTATCACCCATGGTTTACTGAGCGTAAGCCATTTAAGCGCCCGAATTGATTCACCATGACCAGTTTTTTTTATTTGCACGGAACCCTAATTATTTTCCTAAAATAAAAGTAGTCTATGTTATTCTTTATAAGATCAGCTATCTGCAAGTGAAAGTCCTGTCAAAATCGGTCCAAACGTTCCGAAAATTACCTGGATCAAACGAATACTTCAATTTTATTAATTGTAGGTAGGTATAGATAAAAAACATACACTTTCATCAAAACTTGTTTGTAGGCACTCTGCAATCAATGTCTCCGGTAAACTGGTTTTGTCAGAAGTCAGAACGCATTGCTTGAGTTCGCATACATTTTGTTCACATTGATATTCAGTGTAACAAATATGAATTTACATTCATCGTCACAACTTTATGCCACTACATACAGGTGTAAAATGTAACATGTATGTGTTTGGTAAACATATTTATTATCGTTTTGTGTAACAGACAAATTGTCTAAACAGGTACGTGTCGTTTGAAATTTCAGACGGAGGCTTTAATTCGTGCCGCTCAACTTTTTCACGTTTAACGACGAAAAGTCTTCTTCATGTGAAAAAGTTATAAAATGAATTCACCAATGGAGATAGAATTAGACAAAATGATGAATATAGTTGGTAAGTAAATTTTTATACCCAGTACAAATTATAAATATTTTTAAATCATTTTAGGTGTATATTTCGAAGAGTCACGGAGAAGTTGAGGGATTAAGTATAGGTTAGCTAGGTATGGGCATGTTATGAGGAGGGATGAAACTTGAAAGTGATACGGCTAGAAGAATGTTAAGTATGAAGTTGGACGGGCGGAAGACCAAAGAAGGTGTGTATGGATTGTGTGAAAAATATAAAAGGTGTGAATACTGAGATGATAGCTAATAGGGGGTAATAGAAGAGGAGATACCGACTCTACTTAAGTGGGATAAGGATAAGAAGGTAATTTTAGATGTTCTTTTTTTAAACTAAGTGTTTGTTATTTCATAATGCGAAATAAATAATTAAGAGCTGTCATGGGACAACGGTAATAACAAAGTTCCTTTCGCTATAAGAACATATATTAGGTACGTTATGACGCTGAATCGGGATTTTTATAAAAATATTTTTTTTTGTTTTTGTTTATAGTTATGAAAATAAGTTTTTTATAACAAAATATTTATTTTCATAACATTATAAAAACCCCAAATAAGTGTAACTCTATCCATCGACCACTCGTACTGTACTTACAACAGTGCGTACAAATCTGGTCATAGCACAGCTGGGCCAATTCCACGATAGTCATAGTTTTGTAAAATCCTAAATGTGTACGTGTTTGTTTTTTATAGTAACGGTCGGGTAGTAAGTACACTTTTTGAGTTTAGCACCCATCCCGCGAATAGTAACTTCGTTACAAAATATATGCAAGAAAACACGTGATGTTTATTGAAGAAGTTTAATTAATAGATTAGAATCAAGGTCATAAGCAGCACTCGAAGCCATTTATTTGCATTTAAAATAAGTGATGTCAACGTTGGCAAGTGCTTTGAACTCGAATGTACTCGAACTCTTATAGTATATATGTTTTATTACGAAGTAACGTTAATAGGTACACTGTGTTCGTTATTTATATTTTTATGTAGATAAATAAATTATTGTAATATTGAAGCGATAATGGCTCCGTGCTTAGTGGTAGCGTGTTGAGACGCCGCCTCGCTCGACGTAGGTACGAATCTTATTGTTGGATAGATCACAATTACTCGCCAGTTTTGATGACGTCAGGGTCAGGAGACTTGGATACCACCTGATTCACAGTTTTTGATTTTTCTCTTGATTTTGTTCTGGCAACGGTGTTCGTGGCGGTGCGCCCGCGAGAGAAGAGGCGGTTGGAATGGGAAGGGGTTGTGGGGTGAAAGGAGCACCAAAGTGGTTGGCAACTACGATTCACCAATCTATTCGGCCCATATTGGAACGTGTATATTTTGTTCCCGTTTATGCAGGCTTTGACTGTACATAGAATGAGCTGGAAAAGAAAACATCGTGATGATACTTGCTGAATGTATTTTAATATTGTATGATTTTAACTATAACCAAATAAATTCACGTTCAATATTATGACATAATAATTAATATCAGTCCCTAAAACAATTTATGTGTCACCAGAATCATATCCCCAAACAATATCAAAACGTTTACCTAAAACTTTTTCGATATTATTAGTATCTGGTGCTCGTCGGCCATTTCCCGCTGTTTATTATCACAGGTGAAAATCACATCTTCCTCGAATTATAATATGTTCTAGGAGTCTATGAATAGGTATTATGTATAGTTAGTGGATACAGGGCGATTATAAACCTTTGGTGACAGAAAAAATTGTTGCCTTTAATGTATATAGTAGTCGTTCATATTATTTATCCTTAAATTGTACTATTTATCATTAATTGAGACGCAAGTGGCTTTATTACCAATATTTTTCAGGTCACAGCCGTCATAATGTAATTGTTTTGCTGGTGAGCAGTGCTATTCACGTGGCAGCCATTTTGGATTTGCTAGGATTTTGCGTAACCGTGCCTTCCGCTACCTGTGATTTGAAGCTTGGTGTAACAGAGATAAGTTTGCTAACGTCGATGCCTTTTGCAGGTAATATTATCTATACAAATAAATAAAATTGAATTGTCTGTTTGTAATGTCAAAATTACAGCTTTTTACTAAATGGATATATGAAAGTATATAAGTACGATACCCATAGAAAAAAAAAAAAAAATTTTTGTCTGTCTGTCTGTTCCGGGTAATCTCTGAAACTTTTGGACCGATTAAGATGGGACTGATAGATAGCTGATGTTATAAGGAGTAACTTAGACTACTTTTAATTTAGAATAAGAATTATAATTAATTCGGGAAACCGACGATTTGGGGCGCTTAAATGGCATACGCTGAGTAAACCATAAGATATATATCAAATTAATATAGTTCAGAATTGTAGGTCTTAAACAGACTTACAAAAAGTCAACGAGAACATATTATGTCTATATTCTAAAGATCACCTACAATAAGCATTTTTGTCTTTAATCTAACTGAACAACACGACTCCGACGTGTATCTTCGATCCGACGGCATTCTGTAGTCCACGCAGCCGCGGACGCAACTGATATATAATAAATAACCTTTTGTGCGTCTGTTAGTGATCTAGACACGTGGTAGCGTGTCAAGCCAAGTTCAAACTAACAGAAATCTATATCTACTGAACGACATGATCGATTGTGCTGATATTTACAATAGAAACTATACTTATTTGTTTTATCGAGACGTTAGTTTATAATAAAATATGTTAGGGTCCGATAAGTAGTACTGCCAGAACAACGTCACCTGGCCCAGCTAGTTCGTAATATTATTTATTTTTCCAAATAGGAGTAATGGTTTTGGAAAATCTTCGATCTGAAAAGTAACAATGTACTAATTTAAGGGACCAGTTTTGGTGACGATATTTGGAATATTGATTATTTCCTACACGGCGCCTAGGAGTTACGAATTTTAAACAGATATTCACTACATCCCCCAATGATAAAATATCGTGACAGGTTACTCTGGTTTTCACCTATTTATAGTACATATTTAACTTATGCTAAAAAAACGATTTGCATATTTACAACGCCAAGAAATAAAACATGCGTTTGTTTGAATTTCCTTCGACGTTCGAAAATCTTTCACAATTTTTTTTTCTAAATGTGGTGATGAATATTTCTCGCCTGTCCCATAGTATGGAGTGTCGTATAGGCCGTTAAAAAATATTGCGGGCGTGTGAAAACCATTTTTTCTATCCACAGGCCCGTTTGTTGGATATTAAGCTTGTGTTTCGATATATATGAAACGTGGACCGACAGACACATGAAATGTTTTTCTTCTGTTTGACTACAATCAAGTTTACGATAACAATTACTATTAATCACAATATGATTACAATGTTAAATGACGAGATATGGCCAAAGATAAGAGATACGATCGAGTTCCAAGGGTAGCCAATACGCCGACAGACTGATAGATATTATTTATTAACTTGAAAGTGGTAGCTTATCTTTTCTTCTGATGCTAAACATACCATAGGGCAATCAAAAACAAGGGCGACTACTTAGGAATCTACAATCTATCGTCAGTCGTTGCTGTCATGCCGGCCTGCTCAAATGTCTCTTCACGGTAAGTTTGAAGGAGTCCATGTTGTAAGAAAGAGAGAATACACTAGCCGGTAGGCAGTTCCACTTCACACACAGACTTCACAGTACGGCAAAAATATAACATAGCAAAGTTTATTGTACGTGTCGTTATGGATGTTACCGTAAAGCTGTGGCTCCAGAGCCCAGCGCGGTTCAGCGATTCAGTTACGAAAGGGAGAAGAGAAATTAGGTTGGAACATTCGCCATGATGCAGAAGAAAAAATATAACATAGCAAAGTTTATTGTACGTGTTGTTATGGATGTTACTGTAAAGCTGTGGCTCCAGAGCCCAGCGCGGTTTAGCGGTTCAGTTACGAAAGGGAGAAGAGAAATTAGGTTGGAACATTCGCCATGATGCAGAAGAAAAAATATAACATAGCAAAGTTTATTGTACGTGTTGTTATGGATGTTACTGTAAAGCTGTGGCTCCAGAGCCCAGCGCGGTTTAGCGGTTCAGTTACGAAAGGGAGAAGAGAAATTAGGTTGGAACATTCGCCATGATGCAGAAGAAAAAATATAACATAGCAAAGTTTATTGTACGTGTTGTTATGGATGTTACTGTAAAGCTGTGGCTCCAGAGCCCAGCGCGGTTTAGCGGTTCAGTTACGAAAGGGAGAAGAGAAATTAGGTTGGAACATTCGCCATGATGCAGAAGAAAAAATATAACATAGCAAAGTTTATTGTACGTGTTGTTATGGATGTTACTGTAAAGCTGTGGCTCCAGAGCCCAGCGCGGTTTAGCGGTTCAGTTACGAAAGGGAGAAGAGAAATTAGGTTGGAACATTCGCCATGATGCAGAAGAAAAAATATAACATAGCAAAGTTTATTGTACGTGTTGTTATGGATGTTACTGTAAAGCTGTGGCTCCAGAGCCCAGCGCGGTTTAGCGGTTCAGTTACGAAAGGGAGAAGAGAAATTAGGTTGGAACATTCGCCATGATGCAGAAGAAAAAATATAACATAGCAAAGTTTATTGTACGTGTTGTTATGGATGTTACTGTAAAGCTGTGGCTCCAGAGCCCAGCGCGGTTCAGCGATTCAGTTACGAAAGGGAGAAGAGAAATTAGGTTGGAACATTCGCCATGATGCAGAAGAAAAAATATAACATAGCAAAGTTTATTGTACGTGTTGTTATGGATGTTACTGTAAAGCTGTGGCTCCAGAGCCCAGCGCGGTTTAGCGGTTCAGTTACGAAAGGGAGAAGAGAAATTAGGTTGGAACATTCGCCATGATGCAGAAGAAAAAATATAACATAGCAAAGTTTATTGTACGTGTTGTTATGGATGTTACCGTAAAGCTGTGGCTCCAGAGCCCAGCGCGGTTCAGCGGTTCAGTTACGAAAGGGAGAAGAGAAATTAGGTTGGAACATTCGCCATGATGCAGAAGAAAAAATATAACATAGCAAAGTTGTTTGTATGTGTCGTGATGGAGGTTACCGTAAAGCTGTGGCTTCAGAGCCCAGCGCGGTTCAGCGGTTTAGTTACGAAAGGGAGAAGAGAAATTAGGTTGGAACATTCGCCATGATGCAGAAGAAAAAATATAACATAGCAAAGTTTATTGTACGTGTTGTTATGGATGTTACCGTAAAGCTGTGGCTCCAGAGCCCAGCGCGGTTCAGCGGTTCAGTTACGAAAGGGAGAAGAGAAATTAGGTTGGAACATTCGCCATGATGCAGAAGAAAAAATATAACATAGCAAAGTTTATTGTACGTGTTGTTATGGATGTTACCGTAAAGCTGTGGTTCCAGAGCCCAGCGCGGTTCAGCGGTTCAGTTACGAAAGGGAGAAGAGAAATTAGGTTGGAACATTCGCCATGATGCAGAAGAAAAAATATAACATAGCAAAGTTGTTTGTATGTGTCGTGATGGAGGTTACCGTAAAGCTGTGGATCCAGAGTCCAGCGTGGTTCAGTGGTTCAATTACGAAAGGGAGAAGAGAAATTAGGTTGGAACATTCGCCATGATACAGAAGAAAAAGTCAGATTAGTAGAACAAAATGATCGTTTTTGTACAAATAATATGGCAGACACGCTTGTCTGCTGCGTCTGATGGTAAGCGGTTGCCGTAGCCTATGGAAGTTTGTAACACCAGGGGTACCTCTAGCGAGTTGCCCACATTGAATGAGCTCTGAAATCCCTACTCACTGCAGGAATACAATTTCGCTGGAATCTTGTGTACAAATTTCTTTTTGTCCTACTTTCTTGTGTTATCAAGATTTTTAAATTATTCCAGGTTACTTGTCAGCTCTTCCTTGGGGCTATTACGCAGATACTCACGGCAGAAGAAAAGCTATACTGATATCGGCGACAGTCGGTTCTATATTGGCAATTATAACAAGTTTCTCGGCGTCATTTAAAGTTATGCTGATATTTAAAGTGTTCGGATGCCTTTTGTAAGTAGGTAACTACAGGTAAATTTAGTAAAAACTGATAATTACATTTTTGCTCGATAGCTGGCCGGGGATCGTTAAGTTCGTTACGCAATATTTTACCTTTGAATTTTTAACTTTTGAACTTCTGCTTTAGAACGGCCCTAGATTTGAAAGGAAGAGATTAGATTAGGTACGTGATACTCTGCGAAAAGTCCAAACGGATATTATAGCGTGGATTGTTACGTGAAGACGGTGATGTCTGGAAGTGATTCTCTCTCTGTTAAACCATTAAAAATGATTATAATTGTAAACAACAAAAATAATGTAAAAACTATTTAAAAAGAAAATGTTGATAAACAATATGGAGTTTCTTGACAGTTCTTTTCGATGGTTGGGAATTGGGATGTTTTTTGAATCGGTAGTAGTGTTAAATTTCTTATGTGCCTTCTTAGGGCCTACACTGAATATGATATTGTTGGTTTTGATTTTAATGACTATGACTATATAATCGTTATAATCATCACATCACTCACCTTTATACGATATTATAATTTTATCATTCGACGCATTAATGAAAAGGGAGGTAGCTCGTATCAAATCGCGGCCACTTCGCTCTCCCAATATTTGTTTATACAAAAGGCAACAATCCAAGATAACACAAAAAGAAGTTGTAATGATTTTTTTGTATAAATAATAACTCGCCTACATTTTTATTAAAATGAAATAATAATCTTTTTACAGTTCGTCAGCATGCATCACGTTATCCATCACTTATCTCGGCGAGTGCACGGGGATAAGCACAGAACTAAATACTTGTTCATTTTGAACTGTTTTAACTTAGCCTCTGATTTAGTATGTTACGGTAATTAGTGTTTTTGAATGTACTTCTTTTAAAAGGCTTACGTTATTTTGTAATTTTTAATGGAATAGCGATTTGGCCATAATTTCACCGGATGTTAAGTGACGATGTAGCCCAAGACGATTTTTTCCTTCATAGAACGTTCAGGCTCATTGCAGGGATTTTAAAGTCGTAGTGATAGAGATAGTTAAACTTGCGAAATATCGATTCGATGTCGGTAAGTTCGAGCGAGAATCAATAAAATCTTTGAAGGCGATTTGGACAGCCTCATCGGAATTAAATTTTATTCCTTGTGGTAATCATTACATTCGAAACACAAATAAATACACAAGCCTAATTTTGAAATAAATTTGAATTTGGAATTCCTAACCAAAAACCAGATATTTGAAATCAAAGTGGCCAGTTCAACAAAACGTCATTTTCAAATGTAATTAACCTAATAAATTGTTGATTACGTCATGATTTAAATTTTATGTAAGGATTATTTAGTACACTGCATAATTAAAAAAATTATTAATTTTATGTTAAAAAGAACGGTGTTTTCTTACTTGATTACTACTCCAAGTAGTAGCAGTTTAATTACGTTTTTAATTTGGTTTACTATTGTATTGAAAGATGAAACATTATAAATAAAATCCAAGAATGGCTGTTTAAATAAATAAAAAAAGTAAAGATGATTATGCCATTTTTGGACATAACAATTATTTTAGAAGTCTGGGGAAAATTCTATTTCACCCAAATGTCTGAGGATTTTCAAGTTATTCAAAAATTTCGGTGATTGCGACCCGCTACAGCTGTAACGGATGTAATGAACTTTCGAGGCCTTTAAAATTCTTCTAATATAATAAAAATCTTTGTCAGGTCTTTAGGTTTCCACTTTAACTACATAAAGTCAATTAATTTACAGCTCTAGCGTATTTCATATTGAGATTAGAATTCAACACGCCTATACCGTGGCTGTCTATCTCGTACCGTCCTTGGCGGCTGTTCGCATTGATCTTGGCTCTGTTGATGGGAGGGGGAGCGGTAATGATATATTTCCTTCACGAAAGCCCCAAGTTCCTGGCAAATAGGGGCGAGATAGATAAAGCCCTGTATGTATTAAAGACTGCTTATGGTGTCAAAGGAACTGAAGACGAATTGCTGGTGAGGGTCTTCTTTTTTATATAAAATAGTGACATTTCAGATTCTTCATATGATGCTTCTTCAGCTAGTGCAGATTGGCTGTAAGCTTCTTGTGCAGAGTAAGCGACATTGCCTCGCTCATCTGGACTAAAGCGTGTGTTCTCAAAAGTTGTTCAATCTAATTCCATGTTCTCCGTTACAAAACAGAACTCGCTGGGCTCCAGAGGCACAGATTTCCGGTAACAACTATCTTGGCATGAACAAAGAAATTCGCGTGATTTTGTCGTACTGTACAGCTGCAGAACTATCCCCCGGCCAGTATGTTCCTTCTTACCAACTGGATTTCTTCAAACACACCATATTTGAGCAGGCCGGAGTAGTAGCGACGAATGGCGAATGATTGTTGTTACCTCAGTTGTCTTCGATTTTGTCTGATTGCACTCTATGATTACTCTTATGAAAAGAGCCTTCACTTTCCCGTGCTGTGATTTAAAAAAGGCTTAACAACAATTGTTATTTCATAACTAGCTGTGCCCACGGTTTCATCCGTGTTAATTTTATCCGAAAAACACAAACACCGCGCCGCCAACGCACCCATGTAGTCTATAATAATTGTTCTTCCCATAAGTACAAATTGAAATTATTTTAATCTTTCATTACATTAACTTCATAATAAATTGAATTTATGATGAAGTAACTTTTGTTTCTAAGGATTAATATGCCATGTATAAAAATAATGCTTATAAATCACTTTTTAATTTTCAACAAAACTTTGTCACATAACACCCTATTGGGGCTTCTGTATAAGAGATAGGCATATGCTACCGCTGACTTTTTTTAAATATACTAAGGACTAATATTATTGTAGAACATTTTATTTCCGTATCATTAACGATTACGCCAGCGCACGCGGATAAAGCAGTTCGGGAGGGCCTCGACTTTCGAGTTTTAACATACTATCACGCCTGTATTCCCCGAAGGATTAGGCAGAGGTGTACTGATGTACATCCACAGTTCTCCGAGTATGTTTTTAAGTCCCATGTAATAGGGGGCGAGCCTATTACCATTAATCGGGCACGAAACCAAACTGCGAGCTGCTACTGAGAATTTCATAGGAAAAACCCAATAACACTTTGCTCGACCTGGGATTTGAACCCAGGACCCCGCTCACAGCAGTCGCGCTGACGACCACTAGGCTTACGAGGTAGTTAACAAACAACAACTTACGTAACAAAAATCAATATTTAAAGCTATCTGAGAGTTTTATCCTAATCTTAAATGGTCTCTACTATTCCTTGAGAGTCTGGCTATCACATGCAAAAAAAATTCGAATCCGACTGGTAGTTCCAGAGATTAGCGTGTTTAAACAAACAAACAAAAAAAACTTTTCTGCTTTATTATATTATTGAAGATGTAAATGTAATTAACTAATTTTGTGATATTTTCTCATTGCTTTCCCGCTACATCTTCTTTTAAGAGTTATTTTAATCAAGAACAAAAGTAAATGGTTGTCAAAGCTTCATTAGTTATCACTTATCAGTTTAGAAGTATATGACAACTGATTGGTCTCAATCACAATGCGGTGGCTTATGGTTATTAAGTTGGCACTGACCATGATTATAAGCACAGTACAATCCTGACACAACGGCGACCATCGAGAGATCGCAATCCATCTACGGTCGCCGTTGTCATGCCGGGCTGCAACAATTTTACTGGATATGCATAAACTGATCCCGAAATACGACAAGCAAAAGTGCGCACATGCAGGGTTATCGCGACCCAGTCAGATTGTACAACCCTACAATACAACAGTACAATTTCCTCGTTCGTTCGTTGATATGCGGGACGGATTATATACTTAGGATAGATACGCACTATCCGATTATACGGAATTAGACACGCGGTAGCGTGTCAAGCCAAGTTTAAGGCGAGCGCGCGGTACCTTGTGTAATATAAGTAATATTACACGAACCATTTGGAGCCACTTTTGATAGCCTCATAACTCAAAAACTATTTCACATAAACATGTGAAATTTGGTTCATATGTTGAGACTTGCGAGATACATATGTACTCCAAATTTCATAAACACTCCTCAAACAATTATTTAGATATTAACGTCAAATAATCGTCAATTTTAATAACTGACCTATAGTACAAAATTATAACCCTGTTCCAGATGAGCTAGAAAGTTCAAATTTGGCATCCAGATAGGTAGTTGGGTATACTTATCCCAAATATTACATTTATTCGTAATGATTACAGTTAAGATCGTTATTGACGTCACATAAAGTGAAGCAAACAAAGACAACGTTTTGGAATTCAGTTGTACAACAGACAGTACCGATCTTTCGACCACCATTATGGAAAAGGACAATACAGCTGTTCTTTTTATTATCTGTTTGCACGAGCACGTAAGTTTGTTTCTTCTTATGTGTATATAATATAACAAATTTTCTTTATTCATTTTAGGGTTCCGTAACTTATAATGATAAACACGGAACCCTTATACGGTCACTTTGTTGTTCGTCTGTGTGTGACTGTGTCACAAGACTTTTTCACGTAAACGACTTGAACTATAAAGTTGAAATTAATATCATAGACTATGGGGTCATGTTGCTGTAAAAAAATATATCTTTCTAGGTTAACGCATTATATAGATATACGGTATTTCAGTTATGCGTATATTGTTACCTATTTGCCTAATATTAAAAAATTATCCGGGTTGCCTTTTTGAGTATAAAATTAATTTATTGTTGTTTCACGTATATTCGTAACATAAAATAAATATTTTTAATTTCTTCTGTAACATTAAATAACTTATCGTGATTTAATTGTTAAAGTTAGTTATAGTGGTTTCAGATCTTTTTGGTTTAAACAGTTTTCTCGTATATTGTACAAGAAGATTTTTTAAATTACCTATTTGTATCATGTTCCTATTTTCCTATATTCAACGGTTTTGGCAGCGTATCTCAAGAAAACGTGATTTTTTTCCGAGTTGATTTTATATTATCATTACTTATTTTTCATTGTGTTTTGTTACATAACATTACAAAACCTAGCCTAAAACCTTTTTAGTAAAAAAAAAAAACTATAAAACAATAATAAGTATTCGCCGTCTTGAGTTATAAGTGCACTAACAGACAGGCGGACAGACTGAGATAGATATATAAATAATATTTATGTAAGAGGCTGTACAATAGCGTACGGTAAGTAATGTCATCAGTACGAAACCCTCAGGGTGCGAGTTCTACTCGCAACTTCTTCGGTTTTTTCAATCTGACTATACTGTTTGCCATATGTGGCAGACCCTGAAGCCTCAAACGGTTTTTACAGCTTCCACCGGGCTTGAAAAGAAATTTAATGTATCTCAGGAACGTTATTTACTATACTTGCTTCTTCTTCTTATAAAATTTCAGAAACAACGTATTCTTTATGTGGTTCCCGACTATTGTGAATTCTTTCTTCAGTTATTCCTTATCGAGTGACCAGACTACCTTCTGTGATAAAATCACTTCAAACATTAGTAAAGGTCTTGGTGGTAACGTACGTACTTTAATATTTTTATATTTATATTAAGCAGTAATAAATCTTTACAAGTTTAAGTTATGTATCGTTAGTTAAAAATTTTATGGTAGGTACCTACCAACTATCACAGGCCAGCAACCGAGGTGTAATTTTATTTTTACTTATGTCCAAATTTGGTCATGACTTCGACTCCTCCCAATTCACTTATTATAAATATGAAATCATTATATTAGTACGTTAGAAGAAAACTTCGGACACTTATTTAAGCGTATTGCGTGCACGGAAGTCCGTGAGATTAGGCATGGTTAAAGTTTATATGGAGAAGGAGTGCAGAAAGCTAAAATTTATCTATAATACCTGTTACTAATATATTAAATTAAATAAATTAATACTGCGAACCCTGAGAGGACCAGTGCCATTGAACTTAGACCCCCAAAATATTGATATTGTCACTCAATGAAAAGTGACAGCAAGTGATATAATATTCATTGTTTATTAGGTTCATACTGCAAACGTGAAACAGAAAATAGTCTATGATAAAAAGTCGCTGGTCGAATTTCGATCATTGAGCGACGCTAGTATATAATAAAAACATTATAAATTCCAAGATAAATTGGTTTTGTTTATTTTAACTACAAGCCCACTTTGATGTAGTTTAATATAGTAATACTATAATAATTACTAGAGGAATGGATTTCTGAATGCAGTTTCTGAAGCACACTTAAAAATGTTTGGCAACAAAGTATTTTGGAAATAGTGGCAAGATAGGCGACCACTATAAGATACAATAATATATAGGCATCACCACTGTTTCATTTACGGACTAATCATACTAATTTTAGGATTTGAACACTCCTGCATTGTGACATGGAAAGTTATGATGATTGCTTTCTTCGCAAACAAACCTAATACAGCTTCTATCAGTTTATCATTTTATATGTGCTCCCGTATTCCGTGCATGTGGAAGCATTTGAGGTGGTATAATGACAATTTTTCTAGATATATACTCATCCTTTAACGACACTATTACTTCCTTAGACTAGACTTTACACTAGATGTAGCCACATTGTGAAGCTTGTCAATTGCAAATATCTGCATTTTTAAAAGTTTGTGCGAATTTCAATGGCTAATTATTTAATATACATTTTATTGTATGGCTACTTTTATTCACTTCTATCATTTACTTAGTACGTGAAGTAGCAACACTAATTGGTTGTCTATAACATATTAATATATCATATGCAGTAAATAAAGCACATACTGCCACGGTGTTTCAATGTTGAACGTATTATTCTTGTTTCAGGATACATATTATTGTAATGACAAGATTTCAAACTACACAATCTACTCGGGCATGGCATTTAGTTTATTTTTTACTATGGTCAATTACATAGTAACTTTGGCAGCGTCCCATCGTAAAATTTTATTAATAAGTACTCTCGCTATATCAGGGATTAGCACAATTATAGTAGATCTCATACACCAACCTATTGCTAGTATTATCTTCTTCATATTAATACAACTGACCGGGATAAGCTGTGGCAATGTTGCTTCTTACTTCGTCGACGTTTACCCCACTTCTCACAGGTAATTTTGTTTTTATGCTTTGCTTGTGTAGAAGTTGTTGTACTTCTTATCCACCGTCAGTTTTCACTGATGTAATGAAACACCCATGAACAAAATATGTTTGGCAAGAAATTCGGTAAATGCGATGCATAGTAATCAATACAAATGTCGGACTTGACTGATCCTTCATTAAGTACTTTTTTGAAGCTGTATCATTTCAATGGAAATTAATATTGTCACGAAAGTTATATCAAGCTAGATGTTTTTAGCTTTAGCTCATGCAGTCCTAGCACAAATATCTCATTTGCGTTGTGCTTTAAAATGATCCACAACAAAGCTTCGAATGTTAACCCTTTAGCTCGTAGCGCACAAAGTACCTACTGAGATTGTATGATAATTTATGATATACACAATATATATTTTTTTATAGTAGCACGGAAAATTGACGGTATTGTCCCTGATGGTAAGTACAACATAATTCTAACATAACTGCAAATAATATATCTACGAACACTCCCATGATTATCGATTTTAACCAGGAAGATTGAAACTCGTTAATCTAGTTAATTAGTATTAATTAAACTAGTTACCTGAAAATTGTAAATGTTCACTTCAAAAAGACTTCTTAACCATTTTTTAAAAGGATTCTGGAGGAAGTGAAATATTGCATTTGTAGGTATAACTAATATTAGTATATGTGTTTCAGAGGGTTAGCCATGAGCCTAGGGCTGATGTGCGCCAGGATATCGAGTCTTATTGGAGTTAACATACTTGGGATAACAATCATTGATCACTGTCGCATCACCTTCTTCAGTTGCGCCGTGTTTGTTAGCAGTAAGTGCATTTGTAGAATACTTTAGACTTCATTCTACTTTCGTTACTTGTGTACTTTATGGTTCAGGAACTACAATTTAAAATCAGGAAAAAATAGCGTATATGATAGCTTAATCATATTTTCTATTCTTCTAGCTCCCGTACGTCAACTGCACTGTAACTTTTTATTTATCTGGTTTAGTTCGTTTATTTAAGTACTAGCTGTGCCCGCGGCTCCGCTCGCGTTGACTACAGAATGCCGTCGATCAGGAGCAGATGCGAATCATACTACTCCCGTTCCCAGTTATTTTAAAGATAAAAATGCTTATGGAGGGTGATTTTTAGAAGATAAATATATGCTCTTACCGACTTTTTTTGTAGATCTTTTTAATGTCTACAATTATGTTGTACATTAATTTGATATATATCTTATGTTTTACTCAGCGTAAGTCATTTAAGCGCCCGAATTGATTCAACATGATCAGTTTTTTTTAACTGCGTGAAATTAGGGTCTTTATCTAAAATAGAAGTAGCCTAAGTTACTCCTTATAATATCAACTATCTGTGTGTGAAAGTCTCGTCAAAATGGGTCCAACCGTTTTAAAAAACGATAAAAGTTTGTGTTTTTTTAATGCACCGTATATACTTTCATATACATTTAGTAAAAAGCTGTGATTTTGGTATTATAAACAGACACTTGTAAACAGAATAATTGTATAGATAGATTACAGCTTCCCGCTTTTTTTTTGTCTGCAAAATATCATTTTTTATGCACTGGATCGAGACAATATTTCTGCATTTGAAATGTAGTCTAAGAAAACACTAAAACTAAGGCCGACATTCAGGAGTCTGAACAGGCCGATAGGATATCAGCAAATATTCTTTTGGGCGATGGTAGATGCCAAACGAGTTCTGGAAAATCCTCAGCCAACTGTAGCATTATTTTATCCTTCACCGAGAGTTTAAACTCATTGTAAGATTGGATACCATTGAGGCTGATTATAAATGAACTGCATTTGGGCGGCAAGTTAGTTTAGTCGCTAGAGCTGTACGCTTACTATAAGCGGATTTCGGAGTCGGTTGACAGTTTTGATGTTTTTTTTTATCTTAGCACGGCAGAGTGACTCCATTCTACCAATTTGTAAGCACAGTACAATCCAACAAGATCGGCAACCATTAAGGAACCTACAATCCTACACCAGTCGTCCTTGTCATGCCTGCTGCTTTGTCCCTTCAAGTTATGTTTATAGGACTCCATGTTGTAGGATGGAGGGAACACATTGGCCTGGCTCTGCTGTACGGCATCGATATGTCGAAGAGAATCTTTTTATTCAGTTGTAAATTGAACCAAAACCGCATCCGAGCTGCATTTATGTAGCTAGCTTGTAGCCCGAATGCTGATCGTTTGTAATGATCCTATGTCATTATCACAAAATGATTAATTTGAGAGTGGCAGAATCCGAGCAATTTTTAACTGAAGAAGCACCACCGCCTGGCACTATACCTCATGGTAAGGATAGTATAATCCTAAAACAGCAGTGACCACCGAAAGATAGACAAAGGCCGATAAAAAGGCCGCCGCTGTCATGCCAGGCCTGCAAGAAAGTGCCTTGAAAACTAGATATACACAGGTTGATATCGAAACGTAAGAAACCAAACCAATTAATGTCTTACAGTATTTTGCTTTGGGGTTCAGCAACTGAGGTAGATAGATACCATATTCATATAACTAAAGCGGCCAATTCAAGCAATATATAGCATGAGACCTCGCGAATCACTAAAGAACAAATTCCAGGAATATGGTATATTAACTTTGCCCTCCCAATATATCCTTGATAATTTAATGTATAATCGCTAAAACTTAGTGAAGCTAGATTTTGTCAAAGATCAGCACAATGTTACTTAATACTAAATAGAGATAAGTTAGTCGTACCGTGTTTTAGACTTAGTAAGACTAATAAAAGCTTTTTAGGTAATAGTGTTAGGTTCTTTAATAAGATTCCGAAGCACATTACTGATTTGCCTGATAACAAGTTCACGGACCATGTCAAGTGGGTTTTACTATGAAAAGGTTATTATTATTGGGTGGATCATTATGTGCATGATAGTGATGTCTGGAAGTGACTCCCGCTGCACATTGACAGCACTGTCCCTGATGGTAAGCACAGCTCAGTCAAACACAACGGCTACCACCGAGAGATCTACATCCATCCATCCCTTCACGTTACGCTTAAAGGATCCGATGTTGCAACGAGGGGAACATATTGAACGGGAGATGGTACCACAGCTTCGCGGCACGACAAAGATAAGTCATAGAGAAGTTTTTAGTTCGTGCCGAGATGGAGGTTACCTTTACACGGTGACTACAACTCAACCTATTTCTGCCGTAAAGCAGCAGAGCTGGCGCTGCTGTCTTCTCATCCGAAGAGTGTTATTGGCAAAACGCAATACCACACGAGGCGTTCCAACTCACTCCTCAGGAGTAACCTATTAATTACTGGCCTCAAATATGAACTGTGGTACTTTTGGTATCATTAAAAAAAAATTGCGCGTGTAGCGCACGTACATGTGATAGATGTGAAACTACTAAAATGGGGGACGCGGGTAGCCTATACTGTGTATTAGATATACAATGTATTCTCTGTCTTTCTCCTTCTCCCTACGTTATAATTATCTTGGTTCTCTCTCATGTAACCAAATGTACCCATAAGTGACGCGTCCTTGAAATTTTACTCCCAGTATTTATATTGTAGTCTTTGATTCTCGTCCAATTATAGAATCCGTGCCGCCTAAAGTTTCGCTTCAAAAAATTATTATGGTTTTCTTTTCATTTTCCAGGTGCTATCATCGTAAGTTTATACTTACCAGGAGAAAAGAAAAATGAAGTAAATCTAATTTTAAATTAAATATATTTAATTTTGTTTTTATTTCGATACGCCGCGCCCTCCGTGCGGTTGTCTTGTACATATTGTAAAACAATAATATCGCAACCCATACACGAGCCACAATCTATAAAGACGGCTTACGACTATGGTGAAATTTTTTTCCAACGAGGCTCGATTCTTTCAAATGTTAAGAAGATACTAGAATTTTTCCAAATTTTTAAAATGACATTTTATGTAATAAAAAATTTATTTTATCTGATTAACTCTCTTTAGCAGTGGCGCGCGCATGCCGTAACAGCCGCGCGGAGCCCTATTTTCAACGTCAAATTAAAATTATAAATAATGGAGATAGAGTTCCGGGAGTTGAGACTTTTTTATCGGAAATTTCCTCTTCTTTAACAACATTTTTTCAAAATTGCTTTAATATTAATATTTTTTGAGTTATTAACGAAAAACTAAGTAACATTTTTTTTTCATCTTATTTTGTTAATAAATAACAATTGCAATTTTTTACCTACACCAAAATTCTTCAAAAGCATTTTTCTAGAGTTGATTCCGAATCCAATGAGCTTTCGCTCATATTTTTAGGACCTCTATATCTCTTTTTCACGTTTTTGAACTTGTTGACTAGACTAATATTAATTTACACGATTATAAGTGTACAGACTACGTCCAACAATTAAATTTAATTAACAAAAATCAACCCTAGAACTTAAATTTCCTTAGGTGCCCGTTTTTTTTGCAAAGTAGTGTATTAGTAAGTATTATTAATGTAAAAATTTCAACGTAAAATAACATGAACCAAAAATATTATATGGCGGCCTTCTGTATTACCGCGTATATGACAATCAGTTTCCCCCGGATTTAAAATTAAGGGACTAATATTATTTACTATTTATATAATATATAATGATATTTATAATAATATAATAAAAAATATAAATAAATATTATGAATTATTTTTATATCATTAGAAAGCGTATAGACAATACTTTAAGTTCATTTACATTTCTGTGGCGTCCCTATATTTTTAATTTTTATTAAATTGTAGTCGGCGCTGAACTTGTAAAACTTTAAACGCGATTTGCCAACTATCTTGATTTTTGAGTTAATTCGGTTTATTAATTAAGGTGCGATGTGTAATTGAAAATGTACTTAAATCTTATATTATACGGGCACAAGGGAAAGTAAAAAAGCTTATTAAAATAAATATCACATTTTACTTTTATTTTATTCAATATTCACTTTACTTCGTCTTTCATTTCATATGTATATAATATTCAAATTATCACAATACTTAACTTCTAACCCAAAATCCGAAATATAACATACAACATTGGTGTTCATGGCAAGATCAAAAAAATCTATAGTTATAGAGTATAATTCGAAATAGGCAAATGTAATCTAATTTAATACTATTGAGCAATTCTTCAGGTGTCTCGGAAACTGCTACAACGATTTGGATGAAATTTTGTATTTAGATATTGTGTTTCCAAGTTTACTTAGATAGATTTTTCTTTTTGTAAGACACCGAGCTAAGCCCCTCGACTCACAAAAATTAAGCCGCTAAGCTCACAATTTAAAGTGGCTACTGTTGCTTTTGAGGATCGTCATACAGTGTATAGCGATTGGTACATGACTATTTGTTTGCTGGAAGTTATTGACGAACTCCGCAAAAATACCTAGACTAAAACTCGGTATCAACTTGAACCATGACAATGCCAGCTCTCACACTGCTAGATAGATTTAAACGAATTTGAATGGAAAAAAAAAAACAAAGATATTATGTGGTTCATCCCGCATACAATCTCGACCTGGCACCATGCGACTTCTTCCTGTTTTATTTACGCGGTCAACGATTTTCAAAAGGCTATTGAAGAGTATAAACAGCATGTTTCTTAGGTCACCACGGAGGAAAGGCATAAATGTTATCAAAATTGGTTTATTCGTATGAAAAAGTGTATTGAAGCTAGGGGAGAATATTTTGAGGAACAATAAATTTATTTTTGACCAGACGTAGTATTTTGTTCTTATTGATAATACCATACGTAGTTGTGGTACTGTCTCTCTCACTTGAGCATTTTGTTAGTACGTCAGAGTAGGTGATATTCATTTACTGTAATGGGAATTTGAAATACATGTTTACATTATGTTAAACTTGAAACTCGAGCTGCGAAAAGAGAATACAAAGCAATACCATTTTAAAAATACATGACTTAATAAGAACTATGATTGTCACAGTTTAAATATGATATAAATACGATAAATCCAGGAGGTAATTTTCACTTATGTGTGCACATGGAGCAAATACACAGATAAAAAACTACCCATTACAGTAATATGCTCTTATATATAACATCTCAACACATAAACATTACACATAATGACTATATTATTATCTATATAAATATAAATAAAATGATAGAGGTTTTGCGGTTTGCGCAAGCATCACGCAAAAACTACTGGATAGATTTTTATTTTTTCCTTATTTTACACCTTAGTACTTGGTCTTTACTTAAAAAAAACCAAGATATCTTCATTCAATAAAAAGTTTTAAGAAAGTACGATTTTTATAAGCACTTACGTGATGTGTTTTCTTGCCGTGGAAATAATAAAATAAGCACCTCAGACGAAGTCACAGGTATTAACTACCTAGTTATAAATAAAATGCAATTTTTATTTACTTTAATTAGTAAACAACTACATAAATACCTAATAAATATTATAAAATTTGTAGGTATATCTGTATATTTAATACTCGGAACCACCCGACATCATTCTCGATAATAACAAAAAAAAAATGTAATAGAAATAAAAAATAGCCAAGATTAATTAAATATAGCTTACTAATAATAATAGCGACATAATTTTTAGAATCAGATCTACTGTATCAGACATTATCATACAAACTTTACCTCTTTATAATATTAGTAGATACCCAATGACGTTTTGTAAATAGCCGCGTTATACTTTCACTAAAGGTCCATTCAGACTAACATTTGGCCGTCAGATAATTAATCGTAATAGATCACACACTACACAGTTTCTTTTAAGGTTATGGACTGATGGCATAAGTGAACTGCGAGTGTGTGGTCGTCGGCGTTGCGAATTTCAGTCGACAGGAATCGGCATAATAATCCTTACGGATCCTTACCTCGAGGCCAAATCATTTACACACACTCGCAGTTACCGTTACACGTTGTGAATTGACAATATTTTGCTGTAGTACTGAACTGCCAACTATCGCCTTCCGACAGCCGCTTGCTATTGCGTGGACATGGACAATTAACAGAGCCAATATTCAACCATTGCCGGTTGGCAAGAATCGCTTAATGACCTTGGACGGGAGGCCAACTGATCAGATGAAAGACTGCCAGCCAACTGTTAGTCTGTGGAGCCCTTAAAAGCAATTTGAAAACGTTACAAATTTTGTTATCAGCATGTTGAAACAAAAGTGATAGGAAATGGCGGAAACTCTGTTAACAAAAGAGGATAAAAGTTTCTTCTCGCTTACGCCGGTATCTGATCGAAAGTTAAATGAGGACCAGAAAATTGCCCAACATTCTAAAAAATAATTATTGTAGGTAACCTATATTATCTATAGGTATATTATCTACATTTAAAAACTCAACAATTATATCAAACTTTACGTCAAAGATATTTAAATTAGTTCAAACAATTTAAGCAATTTTATGACTTCCTAAAATTAAGACTAATATTGCGCTGGGCGCCTACGCTTTTATTGAAAGTTAACCTATTCAATAGTAACCGGTTATAAATTTATTAATATTCATTAAAAATAAACATATCGTTTGACATTTCTTGTGTGCGAAGTCAAAAATCAAAGTCTTGAAAAAAAAAATCAATTAGTTATGCTTGAAAGCCAAATTCGGGTTCCGAGGGAATTTTAAGAAGCGGATCACGTAATCACGAATTGTGTTATAAGACTAGACATGCCCGCGGCTTCGCTCACATAGACTACATAATGTCCACGAGAATCTTGCTCCTTTGCTCCCAGCTATTTTAAAGACAATAATGCTTATTATGGGTGTTCCTTAGAAGATTATTTATTACATTAATTTGGTATATCTCTTATGGTTTACTCAGCGTAAGCCATTTAAGCGCCCGAATTGATTGACCATTACCAGTTTATTTTTGCGCGGATCCCTAATTATTTTCCTAAAATAAAAGTAGCCTAAGTTACTCCCTATATCGTATATACTTTCATATGCCTTTAGTAAAAAGCTGTTATTTTGACATTACAAACGGACACTTCAATTTTATTAATTGCATATAGATAAGTAATTTCTTAATCTTTGCATAATAAATAATCTCACTAATTTACTTAATGCATTATCTTTTTGTCTGCAATCCCGTAACATTATTCACAACAGCTTAAAATTAAGACGACCGTTGAACTTTTCTGCGCAACGTAAAATATGCTATTAATCTAAATATGATTATTTCAATGAACAATATTGTTATATCAATCCAGTAGTTGTCACTTTTTAAATCGAAAAGCTTTATGACGTCCTTTGGATTTCTGAAAAAAATAATTCAAATTATAAATTTTATTATATTTTACATCGCATTACATTATATGTTATAATTACATAATATACATACACAGTCACATTGTCAGATTTGCAAGTAAAGAGATGTTACTGATTTAAGTATAAAATTAAATATTTTATTTTAAACCTGTAAATATTCCTGGGACTATACCATTTCCATTTCTTTATTTTCTCGATGACAGCTCCTGTGAAAACTTGAACCGAGCGTATTTTTTACATTATGTATGTATTCTTTTATAAAAATATGACGTTTACACACGTACAAGGTTATACCAGAGTCGGAGAAACTGATAGGGATGGAGCTATATCGATAAACGTAACACGATAACAGACCCGATAATTTTTTACAAAATGTAAGAAACTAAACTACTGCCGGATACTTTTCTACAATTTTATTAACTAATATTATATTTAATTACAAGAAGCTATACGTATTAATTCTTGATTGATAATGCCAACTTCTTCAAAATTTTCGAAGCTGTTGTAAAATAAGTAGGTATAGGTAGGTACTCGACAATGAAACGTAATAATTATAACGACAGGTAATCTTTATTTATTTATTTTAATCAAAATCTGATGTTGACCGTCTTGTTGCGAGTGACTGATTTAAACAAACACAAAATGGCGGTGGGCCATTAAAAATTATATTTGAATGTTTTTTTTTTGTATTTGTCTTTGTTCAAAATATAATAAATATATGCGATCGATATCATTACTTATTTGGTCACAACACTAAAACTATCAAATTAGAACTGTCATCGAGAAAATAAAGAAATGGAAAGAGTATAGTTAAATACCGGCTTTTTAGTGTTTGTATGAACTTTTTGTATAATTTTACCTTTCTGAAACTTGTTTCAAACAACATCCAAATAAAATTATTTATATAGATACTCAGTCTTTTTGGACTGTGTTCATTGGGTTTATGCTTTACTAAGCTACTTCGCATATTTAAATGTTTTGAGACAGACTCGATTGGACGCTTCATTAAATTCATTATGTACTCAAAATGATAAATTTGTTATAAGCGTGATGACGATATCTTGAAGTTTTTAAAGTAATTAAATGTTATTGTTACAATGAGATTGATTTTTAAATGAAAGAAAAAAAATCAACTTATAGGTAACTGCAGCTACTGATAGTAAACACGGTCTGAACGATGCAGTCAAAAAACAAACTTAAAACAGTTGAAATCTATCGCCAAGCACCAATAGGTATGTTCCGGCAGCTGCACTTGAGAGCCAGTCATCTCTACTGAGGTGAGACTGTGGCCATAACGATTTAAAAAAAAAACAATGGCGACCGTAGATGACAGATTCCATCAACATTCGTCGCCATTATAAAGGCCTTCTGATAAGCCTGTTCACATCTCGTCTGAGGGATTCAATATTGTAGGAAGTAACGAAAACATTGATTGGAACACCGTTTTACATCCACACGGCTGCGGTCCGTACGAACGTGTAGAAATGATAAAATAAGAACATACCTTATATGGCAGTAAGTGATAGATTCAGGGCAACTGAGATTCTGCCTTCCATACGAGTAGACCGATAATACTAGAGCTTCAAACGTGTGTCTCAGGAAAGATATGTACGAAATGAACCGCATCACGGGGCCCATGTGTGAGAATAGTACTAAGAAACCAGCGAAAGCGAGCAAACCACATGTCGTGATTGCACCGACGAACGTGCCGTTCTGAAAAGTAAATAAAAAACAGTGTTCCATAGGCTTTACATATTCTAAATACTTCATGATTAATGTTGTCATTATATTAATGTTTTATTTGTCAAATCGATTAATTCCATCAATAAATAGCTGAGAAAAATGAGAAAATAGTATACACGCAGTCCTTGAGCTAAGGACGTCGTTGAAACAATGATGGCTCGGTGAATCGTGCACGGACATCATATCGATTGACATTAGTTCGAATCCCTGCAATGCGCCTGAGCTTTCGGTGAAGGAAAACATCGTGATGAAACCATAGCATGGTGGTAGGGCTTTTTCTAATGCACTTATACGTTCCGGCAGTTGCACTTTAGAGCTTGTCCTCCTAATTTCTTATTTAACAGAACGCTGTCATAAAATAAGTGTAAATGGAGCAACCTCTTCGGGATCATTGGTTAGAATCGGCATCCCTCAGGGCTCGATTTTGGAACCATTTTTGTTTTTCGTTTATATAAACGATCTACCGTTCAAGGTTGAAAACGCTGCTGGCATGGTTCTTTTTGCAGACCACACTTCATATTCAAAGTGAAAAGAATAGATTCGGAGCTTAGGCAATTAAACAACCCCTTAGTTAAAATCTCTGAATGGTTTGATTTAAATAATTTACTACTAAATGCAAACAAAACCAAATGAATGAGATTTGTCTTGCTCAATGTTCGGCGTGTTGATAGTAGTATCAAGATAGAAGGGAATTTCGTAGGCTTAGTTGATAGTACTGTCTTCTTGGGCATTACACTTGATTCAAAATTACAGTGTGTTCCGCATATTTTAACTTTGGCGGGAAGATTAAGTTCTGCTGCATTCGCAGTAGGCAATATTCGCCAGTTAACAGATATTGCCACCGCTAGGTTAGCCTACTTCGCTTACTTTCATAGCATAATATCTTACGGTATTTTGCTGTGGGGTTCAGCAGCTGAGGTAGATACCATATTTATATTACAAAAGTGGGCAGTTCGAGCAATTTACAATATGAGACGCCGCGAATCACTAAAGAACAAGTTCCAGGATTTAGTATTTTAACTTTGCCCTCCCAATAAATCTTTGATAACTTAATAACCGTAAAAACTTAGACAAGCTGGATTTTGTCAAAGATCAACACAATGTAAATACTAGAAATACAATTAAATTAGTCGTATCGTGTTTTAGACTTAGTAAGACTAATAATTTTTTTTTAGGTAATAGTGTATTTTCTATAACAAGATCCCGAAGCACATTACTGATTTGCCGGGCAACAAGTTCAAGGACCATGTCAAGCGGGTTTTACTGTCAAAAGGTTAATATAGGGTGGATCGTTATGTGAATGATAGTGATGTCTGGAAGTAACTCCCTCTCTGTGCATCCACTAATATATTATTATTGTTATGTTAACATTTGTACAGTTAACAAAAAAAAAAAAGATAAACCCAATCGAGTTTCTTACCGGTTCTTCTCGATGTCTGGGATATTTTCCGAACCGGCAGTAGTGTTTTGACGTTCATAAGTGCCTTCTTAGGGCCCAGATAGAATAAAGATTATTTTGATTTTGATTTTGTTTTTTCAGCTAGATTTCGCGTGAGCAACACCTAAAATAACATACTATCACGCCTGTATTCCCCGAAGTGTTAGGCAGAGGTGTACTAATGTACACCAACAGTTCACTGAGTAAGTTTTTAGGTGTCATGTAATAGGAGGCGAGCCTATTGCCATTAATCGGGCACGAAACCAAACTCCGAGCTGCTGCTGAGAATTTCATAGTAAAACCCCAATAACACTTTGCTCGACTTGGGATTCGAACCCAGGAATGCACTCATAGCAGTCGCGCTTACGACCACTAAGCTAACGAGGCAGTTACGGTGGGCAACACTGTCACTTAAAATCTGGTGAGTTTCTGGCCATAACGCTAATAAACATATAAAGGAAAAAAAGCTGCGCTAAGTGAGGCTAGAAAGATGAAGTAATTCCAATGGTGTAACTTTTCCTTTTGTGCACCGCCTAGCTACCTTGCACATTTCTGGCGGTGGCGAATACGTAACCTTGCACTGAACCAAACACTTCGTTTTTTTTTTATATATCTGGCTACACTGTTAGCCATAAAGACCCGAGAAAACTCGAGCCTGAGACGGCTTTTACAGCTTCTCCGTGGCTTGGGAGAGAGGGCTGAAGGCAATCAACCGCGAAAGCGTGGCAACATGCTCAAGGCTGCCAAAGTGACGAAACCTCGGCTTGGGCTGTTACCGGATGCTCTCTGGCTTTTTGCACGTTTCCATATAATATATTTTTAATCGTTATAGGTTTAGCGTGTTGGTCACAATGTCACCTGATCTTAAATAATGATCTGGTCCAAGATGATAGCACGTTAAGTCTAGTGGAAGACTGGCTCTCAAGTGCAGCTACCGGAACACAGATTTTCATCTTGAGGGTGGTAGCTAACCCGGCGGGCGTTAGAAAAAGCTCTACCACCATGCTATATTTTCATCACGATGTTTTCCTTCACCGAAGGCTCAGACTCATCGATCGAAGCGGTGTCCGTACACACAACCCCATCTAAGCCATTATTGCTATTGTGAAAATGAATAATATTTCGATTATGATAAGAGTATCTAATTCAAATAGATTTTAATACCACTGGGTTTAAGCTGGATCCGATGACATTGCCGATGGAGTCAGCAACCAACGTTGCGCTTGCCAGCGCCAGCACGAACATTATGAATCGGTATATCTCCATTGGTTGGCCGGACAGAAAGTAAGATGGTGCAGCGTACACGAAACTGTACCAAATCTGTTAATACAATAAAAATTATGCATAATAAGAACACCAATTTGTATATTTATATTATACATATTGGAAAATAAATAGATTATTATTTTCTCGGTTCCATATGAATGTTACTTTATACACAAAAATAAGAAACTAGTAATAAATTGAGTCCTGTAAATTATTAAGCAGTTAGAAGATTTCCATTTTAAATAACATGGATTTATTTCGTTTATCTATTATCTATACTGTATACTAATACTAATATTATAAAGAGAAAAGATTTTTTGATTGTAATGGATAAACTCAAAAACTACGGGGCCGATTTTACAAAATTCTTTCACCAATATAAAGCTGCAGTATCAGCGAGTAACATAGGCTATAATTATAATTAGAAAAATTAATTTATTCCTTATATAAATGTCGATCGTTTTACACAAAGTATAAATAATTGTCTAAAAATATGCTTTCTTTGCATGCGCTGCAAAACTAATGGTATTAAGTACATCAAAATTTACTATAGGTACTTATTGGGCGTTCTCACTAATGTGAACGAAAAAGTCCGCGAGACATTATATGTAATCATACTAATCATCATTAAACCAGCGGTCGCCCAATGATCGAAATTCGACCAGCGACTTTTTAAACATACACTATTTTCTGTTTTACATTTGCAGTAGGATAAACAATGAGTTTTATCTACATCACTTGCTGTCACTTTTCGTTGGTGATGACTTATTAATATATAGATTAAGACGTGAAGCAAAAACTTTCTACCCCTTTTTAAGCGTATTGCGTGCACGGAAAACTGTGAGATTTGGTATGGTTATACTTTATATAGAGAAGGAGTGCAGAAAGCTAAAATTTATTTATAATATAATATATTAAATTAATACTGCGAATCCTAACCCGACCAGTGCTATTGTACTTAGACCCCCCTAAATATTGACATTGTTACTCAATGAAAAGTGTCTGCAAGTGATATAATACCTATTCATTGTTTACGTTCATACTGCAAATGTAAAACAGAAAATAGTCTATGTTTAAAAAGTCGCTGGTCGAATTTCGATCATTGGGCGACCGCTAGTTATTATGTCATCATAATAATTGTTTTTGTTCAAATTAGTCATAAATCAACACCACGTGATTATATCCGTATTATGATATTAATCTTTTTGAATTATTCAAATCAGAACATTTGTTTTAAATTATAATGAGTATAACTTGTTTACTAGTCTCTGGTATAACAAAATAAAAATTGTCGCGATATTGCAAACTGCTCTATGGAAAAATTAATGTATGTTAGGTAGGTAAACATAAATGTTATAATATATAAATACTATAAATGTGTATTAATAAAAAAGTCATTTTAATTATGTTTGTAATAATTGATAGACTCAATAAAGGGTAAACACAAAAACTACTGAACCGATCTCAGACATTCTTTCTATAAGCTACATTATTTATATGCGAACAAGATAGGTTGTATTTTTTAATTTTCATAAGAATCAGAAACCTTTATGAAAATTGCGATAATGTAACCCAAGGTATTAAAAATTTACTTAAAATAGAAGTACTTATAAGTGCGCTGGGAAAATATAATGGACATTTGTATCATGTTACCTTTATACTTTCATAATCTAGGAATCGAAGAAAGATCTAGACTGCATATCATTACACTGTTCTGTAGGCGCTAAGGAGTCTTATATATAAAAATTGTGTTTGTGTGTTCATGTCCCACGCGTTCGTGCTACATGCCCCTGCCTTCTGGAAGGAAGGAAGGAACATGTGAATATGTTTTAGTGATCTGAAAATATAATCTACACTAACTAGCGTAAAAAAAGAAAAAAAAGATTCCTTACAGAACCTACGTACCTGTGTGCTGTGCACGTATGTATGTCCATATTGTGTGTAATGAAGTATGTGGGTAGCTAAGCGATTGCAAGTGCAGTGTTACTTGTATCGCGCAGGTGATTGCCAGACTTAAGGGTTTGTAAGGTACACAGGAATGGAACGTAATAATAAGAAGAAAAGGATAGTAATGTAAGTGTGTTAGTATGAAAGAGTAAAGGAATTAAAGAGAATGACAGGAAGTATGTAAGTGAGATAGATTATATCCATTGTAGTAGAGTAAGACAGAAAAGGAATAAAACGAATGTGATGTCCATCCAGTCTTTTTATTTTACAGGTTTACACCGAGGAACGGACCTAGGCTTGAGTTGCCGCGAGAGAGGGAGGTCGCGGTGGTGATGTTTCAGGCCGTTGTGTAGATCTTTTATGGTAAAACAATAATGTACTACTTTATTTTCAACAATTTGGAACCGTTTTGGCAATTAATCCCGACAAAGCAGCCAAGCAGCATTTAAATTACCGTAACTAATTTTATTGGGATCTCTATAAAATATATTTCTTATATTGTAGCGAAATCTATCCTCCCTTTTCATTGGTTACCACCCAAACTGGTGACCCCGACCATGAACGTCGCGCAGCTTTCGCAAAAAGTTACGTCATCATCACTTGCTCAAGCTTTCGAGCAGCGAGTCATACAACCAGCCAGCATCCACGGCTACTACGGATATCCTGACCATACGCATGCAGCGGACGCGCATTCCTGGTCAGCCTCACAGCCTTCTCAGCGACCTTGGCACAGCACACTGCACTTCGGCCGGTCAGCAAGCAGCAGAAAAACGCACTTCTCTCCTGGTCGACGTAGCAGTCAGCCACTACGCACCATTGCACCCTCCGACTCACTGGAGCATTCTTGCAGCATCATCCCGACTTACTGGTACTCACCATGAACTATGCGGAATCTGGTTCCGACTCACTGGAATATTCCATTGGCCCGGCAAGCATCACAAGATGTATGGACGACTCAACCTGCTATCGCCTGCTGGTCGCGGAGGGGAGTGATGTAGCGACATCGATATAGCGACATCTATCCTCGCCATAAATTACGCATCCTACATAGAGACATCTATCGAACCACATACGACGCATCCTACATCGCGATATTGAAATTAACCCAACAATTGAGTATATATACAACTGTGGTGCCAAGTCCGGTGAAGCTGTAAAAGCCGCAGCGGCTTTAGGGCCCCTAAGGCTAACAGTGTAGTCAGATCTAAAAAAATAAACAACCGTGGGGCAGCTGCCCGCCAGATATAACACCCGTCTGGTCGGAGGATCCTCCCTTTTAAATGTGGAGTTAGTAATAATCGCCCCCAAAATACATTTATTTATAATAAAACATCAACAAAATTTACATTCTGAAAAATTATAAGATTACCGACAAAAAACGACTCTGAACAAATGCAATCTTAATTATAAGAGTTTATGACATGATTACTAAAGATGAGCAGTTAAAATAATTATTAAAAAAAGAGTACGAATGAATTTGGAAATGTAATAATAGAAGATAAATATACTTTAACAAATTAAACTTCAACAAATGAAAACATCAATGTATTCTACTTACAGAGACAAATCGATTTCTATTTTTCAAGGCTATTCGCGAATATGTCTGGATCTGACTTTTTAGACGCCACAACAACCTATTTTTAACAAGCAATGAATTAGCGAATTTAAATTTCGTTAATTAAAAGTTTAATTTAAAATGCGAATTTACCGTGTGAGATTCCCGACATCTCGACATCCGGCTGACTCTCGTCTGATAACAGCAAGATTTCAGCGAGTATTGGAAAATCCGCCCATTGCTGCAGTAGCGGCAGGTTGTGGAAGTCTAGTGGCTGTTCAGTCCGAGGAGCGTATTTTGGATGTCGTTCGCTGATATCCGAACTTAGGTACACGAAGTATCGCTAAATTGTTAAGGCGTCGGAATGAAACAAGTGTGTCATACTGGGCAGTTTACAAGGTGTTAAAGCGTAACCGAATGTGGCCATACAAAGTGCAAGCTTTGGTACCCGGCGATCACAACCGTCGGTGAGTTTTTTGCCGTTGGTTATTATACCAGCAACAACGTGTCCTTGATTTCATTAAGCATGTCATCTGGACGGACGAGTCTTCATTTACCAGAAACGGACTATGGAACCGAAGAAATACACACGTGTATTCCGAGGTGAACCCGCACGCTGTTCTACAAACCGGGCACCAAACCCAATGGTCGGTTAACGTATGGGCAGATTTATTTAAGGATCACTTACTAGGACCAGTGTTTCTGCCATAGCGACTTGACGGACAGCGATATTTAAAATTTATAAATGAACAGTTGGTTGACATTTTAGACGACCTATCATTGGCTGAATATCGCTGCACATGGTTTCAGCATAATGATGCACCTCCACATATGGTGAGGTTTGTCCGTGAGGGCCTCACCAAGCTGTTTGATGATCGCTAGATCGGCAGACTAGGACCACACGCTTGGCCACCTCGCTCACCCGATCTGACACCGTAAGACTTCTTTCTGGGGGGGTATATGAAAGAAAGGGTTTTTAATCGTGAGTGCGATAGTGCTAACGAAATGCGCCAAAGGAACGTGAATGTTTTCGACAAACTACGTGCGGATTGTGTCGAAAACCCCACGATGATGCCCCACCTGCATAAGGAGACGCAACGCGCAGTACAAATCTGCCTCGAAATGAATGGGGCGCAATTTGAGCCGCATCTCATAAGGCCACGGAGGATTTAGATCGGTAAGCTGTTTCATACCTAACTTTTTTTTAGTAACTTAGTACTGAACTGATCCGAATAGATCGTACATAACTGAATACATCAGAATAATAAACATAATTACACGATGGATTTAAAAGCATGAATCTATCCTTGTTTCATTTAAGTTGTAGCATCCGCACCGAACCGAAATAGCGGTGGCTTAGCTACACTGGGTAATTTCGATACGGTAAAAAACGATGTTCAAAAACTCGATAGCGCTGGAACAAATACAATGCTCTCACGTACCTTGGACTGCTCCAACACTTGCGATGATATCCACCGACACGATTCAGGTCAGCATACGAATTCAGATTCGGTTTTGCACAGCGATTCTTGTTGCGTGCCTCGCGATAAGAGCTCCAATATTCGACGAGTACATAAAGCATGACAGCTGTCAGCTGCATTTGCCAGTCCCATCGAGTATTGATAATAAGGTTTTATATGAGTACGAAACATCCCGCCCACCAAAATGCCTATGGTATTTTCTGGTCAAATGATCAATTGGGGAACAAGGATCGGTAGATACGATAAGAACGGTAAAAACACTACGATATACTAAAATAGATATACGATAAAAGAATATATAAAATATAGATACATATAAATACATAGATATAATGAATTAAAGCGATTTAAGTTAGTCTTCTAGGGGTAGAGGACATAACTTAACTAACGGTCGTTGAATCGTACGATTGTTTGTGGTTTTAACTAATGCAATACGAGGAATGCCATCAGTACCAGGCAGAAGATCCACAACTCTGGCAAGAGGCCATTGCAGTGGAGTGCGATTATCGTCCTTGATAATTACCATTGAACCGATTTGTAGTGGTTTAGAATTTTTGGTCCATTTAGCGTGTTGTGTAAGAGAATTTAGATATTCGTGTTTCCATCTGGACCAGATACTCTGATGAAAAGATTGTATCAACTGCCACCGGTGAAGTCGATTTAGTTTAACATTAGATAGATCATCATCAGGAACAATAGTTAAAGGCTCTAAAGTAAGAAAATGTCCTGGCGTTAAAACTGATAAGTCATTTGGATCGGAGCTAATGGAACATAGAGGTCGCGAATTTAAAACAGCTTCAATTTGGACGAATAAAGTCGTAAGTTCTTCAAAAGTTAAGATTTGATCACCGACCACTCGAAGTAAATGAGATTTAGCCGCTTTAATTTGTATTTCCCATATACCACCAAAATGAGGAGCTGACGGTGGGTTACATTTAAATTCAATCTTTTCTGCATTGGAAGCGTGTTGCATAAGAGATGAAAGTTGATTTCTAGCTCCTACAAAGTTGGTACCGCAGTCAGCATGAATTATGTTACATCGGCCGCGACGTGCTACAAAGCGCCGAAGTGCAGCGATAAATCCGTCCGTCGAAAGAGTAGATACCACCTCGAGGTGTACTGCTTTGCTTGCAAGACAAACGAATAAACAAAGATAAGCTTTGTCGATCTTAGCACATCGATGTGGTCCAAGTTTTATGCGAAAGGGTCCACCAAAGTCAACGCCAACGATACAGAATGGTTTTATTTGATTTACACGGTACGATGGAAGTTCTGCCATAAAGGGCTGCAAAGGCTTTGGATTCACGCGGTAGCATTTGATACATTTAGCGAGACGATGACGAATAGTGCGTTTTGCGGATACTATCCAGAATTGCTGTAGAAGCAAATATTGAGTAGTATTAATTCCCGGATGTAAATAACTGTGATGTATAAAATCAATTACTAGAAATGTAAAAGGATGGTTAGGCGGTAAGAGAGCAGGGTGCTTTTGTGTATATTCTAAGCCCGAACGAGTAATTCTGCCACCCACCCTGAGTACACCTAGTTTATCGATAAAAGGATTAAGTTTACGAAAATGTTTTGATAACGGCTTATTCAACTTTAGGTTAATGATTTCTCCTGAAAATGTAGTACCTTGTACATGTTTTACTAATTGCATCAAAGCATTGTGTCGCTCAAGATTATTGATAAACTTGTAATTATTAAAATTTAGATGTCTACATTTGTTAATGAAACGATAGATGTAAGCTAATATCCTAACAATTTTTTGCAAAGACGAGAAGCGGTTTAATAGATTATCAAAAATGTTAGGATCAACTTTAGCGATATTTTTTGATGTTAGAACTATTGGTTTACGAGCTTCACTCTCAACAATGGCTTTATCTTCGTGTGATAAGCTAACTGAACATACTGACCAAGATTCTGGATTTTCATGCAACCAATACGGTCCCGCCCACCATAACGTATTGTGAAGCAATTCTCTGGGGAATTGACCTCTAGAACAGATGTCAGCAGGATTCTCGCTTGAGGGAACATGGTTCCAGCATTCGATGGGTGTAATGTCTTGTATGTGGCTAACACGATTAGCGACGAATGTTGACCACCGTGAAGAATGAGAGCGTAACCACGAAAGAACAATTGTCGAATCTGACCAGAAGTAGACAGCGTCAATTTTAATACGAGAGAGGTAAGTATCGCGTAGGAATTTATATAAGTCTGCAAGCATTACGGCTGCACAGAGCTTGAGACGTGGTAACGAAATACGTTTTAGAGGTGTGACACGAGCTTTGGAGCAAACCTGGAATACGTGAATTTTACCAACGGAATTAGTAACACGCATATAGAACACTGTACCCAACGCATTTTCAGAGCTGTCATAAAAGCCGATTAGTTCACACGATTTTACATTTGGACATATGAGTTTACGAGGTATTTTTAGTTGCGACAATAGTGGCATTTGATTTCGATATATGCTCCGAGTATTGACGATTTCATCCGGTGGAGTTTGATCTCAGCCAACACCTAGAATCCAAAGCTTTTGAATCAAACATTTAGCTTGAATTGTAATAGGAGATAAAAATCCTAACGGATTGAAAATTCACGTGATTTCACTTAAGATAGAACGTTTAGTGCATACTCGATTTGAAGGTTTGATTTCAAAAAGAAATGCGTCTACGGTAGGATCCCATCTGAGTCCCAAAACCTTCAACGTTTGTGTTTCCGTATTGTCGAGCGATACAGAACCTGTTAGACAATCTTCACTGGGAAGATTGGATAAAAGCTGTGGATTATTACTAACCCACTTTCGAAGTTTGAAACCTCCGAGATCAAAAAGAGCAACGACTTGTGATTTTGCATCTTGTGAGAGTTCAAGAGAAGAAAAACCGGTAATGACGTCATCGATATAAACATCCGATAGTATGATTTCTTTTGCGAGTCGGTAATTATCTCCTTCGTCTTCAGCAAGTTGTCTTAGAGTACGACAAGCTAGATATGGAGACGAAGACAATCCGTAAGTCACTGTGTTAAGACGATATTCACGAAGGATTTCACTAGATGAGCTCCTCCAGAATATACGCTGATAATCACGATGATCGGGTGCAATTAAGATTTGGCGATACATCTGACGTGCGTCTGCCATAAACACGACGTTATGTTCTCGAAAGCGCAGAAGAATACTCAATATATTAGGTTGCAATTTGGGACCGATAAATTGTGTATCGTTAAGTGATCTAGAATTAAGATCTTTCGCTGAACCATCGAATACGACGCGCAATCGTGTTGTCTTAGATTCAGGGCGTAGAACACAATGATGTGGTATATAATATTTTCCCCTGCCCATTTCGTTTACTGGGACTAACGACATATGACCGCTCTCTATGTAATCAGACATAAAATCTGCGGATTGTGAATGTAGATCCGGATTTCGTGATAGTCTTCGTTCGATAGCGTGGAATCTTCGCAATGCAACATCCCGAGAACCATCGAAGGTTGGTTCTGATCCAGTTTTAAAAGGAATACGTACCATATATCGGCCAGATTCATCGCGAGTATGATCAGATTTAAACTTTTGCTCGCATAGTAATTCATCTGGAGTCAATATTGATGAACTTGGTACGGAATCAAGTTCCCAAAATCGTTGTACTAAAGCATTTAACTCGTTATCGATATCTGGTATTGTATGTAACAGAGTACTAGACGATATGCATGTCTTGCCTAAAAGAAGCCAACCAAAGATTGAATTAAACGCGGTAGGTTGGTTGGAACCGCCTTTAATATGTTGGTTAAGAATAGATTCTGCGAATACGTCCGCAGCGAATAGTAAATCGATAGGTCCTGGAATATCAAAACCAGGATCCGCCAAGGATAACGATTTAATATGTGACCATCCCGATGTGTTCAACTGCGCGATTGGTTGATCGCCACATATTTTAGAAATAACGTGCATATTTAATTTGTACAACACTCGACCGTCAGTTCCGACAGAACACACGACGTCACCGATGATCGGTGCTGCCGCATCTCCCAGCCCACTAACGTTCGCGATAGTCTTAACAGATTTTAAGTTTAATTTTTGTATCGCCGATTCAGTAATAAAACTACTTTGACTGCCGGTGTCAAATAAAGCACGGAAAGATTGCATGTTGCCTGAAGCATCCAGAATTTGAACGATAGCTGTTGCTAACAGCACGGTAATGTTTGGTTGAGATCTTGACACCAAAGTTGACCCGATATGCTTTGGCTCGTTATTAGAATTGTCACTATGGAGCAAAGTATGATGTTTATGTTTGCATTTGCGACACGAGAAAATCGAATGGCAATTCTTCAGTTGATGTGAAGATTTCAAGCAGTTAAAACACCAGTTCTTTTGTTTAGCTATAAGCTGGCGATCGTCAAGCGATTTGTTTAAAAATTCTTGACATGATGTAATTGCATGTGCCTGATTGCAATAAGGACACTTACCCGAAAATGAGTCAATTTTTAAAATATCTCTCCAACAGCTAAACGCTAAGGTACGTTTACACTTGTAGCGAGCAACAAGTGAATTATACGCATCATGATAATGTTCGTGAGTCATAGGGTACGCTTTTACTACTAACAACGCATCGCCGCTAAGAGAAGATATCAAATAATGAAACTTTTCCGTATCTGTAAGTGAAGTAGAATTATGAATTAAAGCGTTAAAGGTATCAAAATATTCGAGCCTGGTAACGCCATCTGTATGTTTATAATGTTATCTATACTTTTCCATTTATCTATACTTCACACGCTATATTTTTAATCTATGTAGTATATACTACCCCTTCCCTTTTTTTTCTGAACGGAACGGACAACCGCCAAAACCACTCTCTGTTGAAAACTGACCGCTACGCATCGCACGCTAATCTTTTAATCTATAAAAAAGTGTATTAGTTAAAAAACATTACATTTTAAAGAACTAATCAAAGTGAAATTGTGGTGGAATAAGCATCGCGAACCAGCAAGTTAAACAGCGCGAGTTCCTGGTAAGTTCCGTTCTCTTTCCTATCAAAATATTTCCACCAGGGCCATTGTTTGATGTTCCCGCCGAAATTAGGCAGAACGATTTTCGGCAAACGAATATTTTGTGATTAAGTCCTATGCGATTGAGTAGATTCACTTTTAGTTAATTTCCGGTGAATCGATAATATTCGATAATACATATCATCAAAATGTTCTTGGATTTCATTTTCGTTGTCATCCGAGTTATCTATTAGGTCTAAAATAGTAACATGCGCGTTCTCGCAACTCGACGTAATTTCTTTAACATCCTGCTGATATGATAAAAATAAGTCGCTGTGTGAAGGGTCCTCTATAGCTAAAGTACCGATTTCCAAAGCGTTTGCTAACCGTTTAATAGCAATTGTACGTTTTCTGCGTAAAGATGCTAAGTCTTGAATTGTATGAGATTGCTCAAAAGAGGTCGATTTACCCTTTGTTAAACTTGGCATTTTACGCGTAGTATGTTTCCTAAGGATCGGCATCATGAACTATTATTTTAGGTTCGATAATTGAAAAAAGAAATTCAAATTAATTTGACACGTGAAGAAAAAAGAATTCAATTTTAAAAACGTAAACAAATGAATTTTCGAATTTATATTTCGATTTGCAACAAATGACAAAAATATGTAAGAAAATTTGAAAGGTCACAATATATGATAAAATATATGTATTTATATATATAATACTATTTAGTCGATGAAATTATTATAAGCCGATGAAATTAATTAAGTACCGATGAAATATAGTGATTACTTAATTAGATCTTACAATAATTTCCGATGACACACAAATGATATATATGTGAAATATCTGTTCGATGGTAACTATTGTACGATTTAGATATATATGAATAGGTATTTAGGTATGATTACTCGCAATATTAAGTAAGAACTACGACGATGACCAGAAATACCACAAACATATACCACGATTGAGAATAATATCGGTGAAAATCCCGGGTTCCGGCACCAAAATGATGTAGCATCCGCACCGAACCGAAATAGCGGTGGCTTAGCTACACTGGGTAATTTCGATACGGTAAAAAAAGATGTTCAAAAACTCGATAGCGCTGGAACAAATACAATGCTCTCACGTACCTTGGACTGCTCCAACACTTGCGATGATATCCACCGACACGATTCAGGTCACCATACGAATTCAGATTCGGTTTTGCACAGCGATTCTTGTTGCGTGCCTCGCGATAAGAGCTCCAATATTCGACGAGTACATAAAGCATGACAGCTGTCAGCTGCGTTTGCCAGTCCCATCGAGTATTGATAATAAGGTTTTATATGAGTACGAAACATAAGTAATTTTTCATTAGCGGGGAATCGCTAAAGAAAGTGGCTAGGTAAAGACTAGCACGGTGGTAAAGTAGATAAGTTAATAATAATAACTTTATTTGACCATAATAAGATACAAAAATATGAGGCTTATTTCTAGGACATACAATCGTTTTGTTCTTAATTAATGAAACCTAGCGCCTGAACTAGCCCGAGCTTGTATCTCAAACGCTAGTCTCTTCCCGTGATATATTATTACATAGTAGGTACCTACATATGACATACCTAGTATTACACTGTTGTATCTTAATAACATTATCACAAATCTATAATTTTAAAAGAGAAAACAAGGTACTTTGTAATTTTTTTTTGTTCCTTTTTATCCTACCTTACATTCATAATGTAGCAAGTTAGACTACAATATTGTGAACTTAACTCAAAAAATGGTACACACACAAATGTAGACTGATATTGTCAGTATTGACAAATGTTGATTGATAATCTTTGATCACCGCCGCAATCAAGAAAATAACTACACATCTCATCGTCTTCACAGGTAGTAAGTATGTTAGCGTCAACATTAGCGTGAATATAGCCGCTAATTACCGTTTGTTATACTAATTGCGACTAAGCGACATTGCCCTTCGAAATTTAATGTCACAGTTTTTTGTTGTAAATCCATTAGTAAATACGCAAAGGTCATGATTATATGAAAGAATACAAAATGAACTTTATAACTATATACACCAAAGAATATAAACTATATGGTAGATTCAGGTTTGAAAATATTTACCTTATTCTGATTAAATAATCCGCAAGGTTACTGATATTATCGATTCGAATATAATGTGTGTTTGTTAGGTAGAGGAAAAAATTGCAATTGTTATTAACAAAATAAGATGAAAAATTTTTGTTAGTATTTAGTTTTTTGTTAATAACTCGAAAAATATTAATAATAAAGCAATTTTGAAAAAAAAAGCTCGTTAAAGAGGAGGAAATTTGTGATAAAAAAGTCTCAACTCTCGGAACTCTATCTCCATTATTTATAATTTTAATTTGACGTTGAAAATAGGGCTCCGCGTGGCTTTTACAGTATGCGCGCGCCATTGCTATAGAGAGTTCATCAGATAAAATATTTTTTTTATAAGATAAAATGTCATTTAAAAATTTGAAAAAATTCTAGTATCTTGTTAACACTTGAAAGAATCGAGCCTCGTTGGAAAAAAAAATTATCACTGCGATAATGTTCATAAAAGTTTATTAATTTATTAATTATGATTTTTTATAACTATCGCAAAATTAAATATCTAAAAAATATCTATATGTAGTTAATTATAAAAATAAAATATTTCAATTTGCAATGAAAGCATGTAAATAAAAATGCGCGGAATGTTAAATATTTTTGCAAAATATGATTTTCTAGAATCAGTTTTCTTAAATTGTACAAAATCAATTCAATATAAAAAAAAATTATCTAGGCCCCGAGAAAGTACTTATGAACGTCATAACACAACGCACGAATTGCCCGCTTTTGTATTATAATATAAATGTGGTATCTAGCTCAGCTGCTCAGCCCCACAGCAAAATACCGTAAGACATTAAGCTATAGAAGTAGACTAACCTCGCAGTGGCAATATCTGTTAACTGGCGAATCTTATGTACTGTGAATGCAGCAGAGCTTAATTTTCCCGCCAAAGTTTTATGCAGCAGAGCTTAATTTTCCCGCCAAAGTTTTTATGTGGTGTCCCCATTGTAATTTTTGTAATTTTGAATCAAGCGCAAAACCCAAGCAAACAGTACTATCAACTAAACCAACTAAATTCCTTTCTATCTTGATACTACTATCATAACGCCGGAAATTGGGCTAGACAAACCTCATGCATTTGGTTTTGTTTGCATTTAGCAGTAAATTATTTAAAGCAAACCATTCACAACTTATAACTAAAATATTGTTTAATTGTCTAAGCTCCGAATCTATTCATTCCATTTTAAATATAAGTGAAATGTCGTCCGCAAAAAGAACCACGTCAGCACCATTTTCAACCACCAGCGGTAGATTGTTTATTTAAACAAGAAACAGAAATGGTCCCAAAGTCGATCCCTGAGGGACGCCGATTCTGGTCAATGATTCCATAGACGTTGCACTATTTACTCTTACTTTTAGACAACGTAAATACTACCCTTACTTAATATATATAACGTCACTAAGTACCAATTTTATTAATCTAGTACCTATTTAACTAGTATAATTTTTGCAGGGTAACAAATATTAGAAGTTTTGGAACTAATCCTGGCCTCAGTCATTGTGACGACCATAGCGGTAATCGTACAGTTGTTTATTTCATACGAAAACACAACTCTATCTTTGCGGGAATCGTACCAAGATATTTCTAACCAACAATATAAAGCTACAAGAATTCTGTGACGCCATGAATTACTGCGAAAAGAGAAAGTTGGATGTAGTCTAATATATTGGATCGATTTTGCATGATTTACGTAAATTAAATGAAAAATTACCTGAATTGGGATTCCTGTTACTAAAACAGCAGCGTAATATGTCTTCAGGCTATACCAATTATTGAAGTTTTCTTTCTTCAGTATTGGTAACTCCAATGGAACTGAAATTAATTTGTATCTATTCTATTATCTATTGAAATATTCTTTTAACATATTTTTGCACAACTGTGACTTAGATTTTCAGAATTTATCTGCAACGAATACACCTACTTAGTAAATAATATGATACAATTTTTTTTGTTCAAGCCCAAAATTTGTGTGGAAATTTATTAAAAAGTTGAGTTGATTTTGTAAAAGTTAATTTTAGTTGAATGGTGTTCGATAGACGAAACTGTCTTTTAATAGTACCTAATTTGCGTTTCATCGGACGTTCACCGAAATACGATCAAAACGTAATATATTATTAAGCCTTGTACTTGTTGCATTATAAAACATTAATTTAGTTTTTTTTTTCTGAAAATCAAAGCCACTGTTTCACAAATTTGTAGTGAAAATTGTGTTGTGTGTGTATTTCGTAAGAGCAGAGATATAGTAGAATTAACTAGACATCGGCTTAATAATAGCAAAATCAGTTTGATATCGAAAATTCAACCGTGATACCGAAAATCGGATACAGACTGGTAGCAGTCGCTATACACCTTCTTTTTTCTTCTTCTTTCCAGATTAAGCATTTGGCCACAATCTCGGCCAAAGATGGTAACACGATACACGTATTAGGAGGAATGGATTTCAAATGCAGCTACCGGAACTCACCTGGAGGTGCTTGCTTGAGGATGGTAACTTACTGGATGGAAATTATAAATTACACTACCGCAATTTACGGTTTCATCACGATGTTTCTCTTCACCGTTCTCAGCCTTATTGCTTTGCGAACTGGAAGGAACCGAAGTCGCTGAAGTAACAATCAGTTTTTGTTCTGTTTTTGCTCTTTATTTAAACGTTCTCCAGTTTTCCCAGTCTACGGTAGATCTCAGTAGTATCTTTACCAAAATGCTTCTGCTGTATGTCTTTTATTGGTCTTAAGTTTTTGTAAATAAGGTGAAATAAAATTCCTTACACCTGAGTATGGCGGGCATCATCGACGTGTAGCATATGTAGACGCAAGAGACGAGGAAGTAGCCCACATTGTTTATAGTCTTAGATGCGTCGTCTCCAGCGTCATTATATAAAATACCAAGCAATATCCCGATAATTATGTGTACTAATACTTTAAGGTGAGTCACCGTCTGAAAAAAATAATTGTAAATGCATTAACAAATAATTGAAATAAATAGATTATTGCATACCTACTCACCGTGCCCCATGGTTTCACCCGTCTTAAATTTTTTCGACCAACTGCCACTATCAACGCACCCTTGTGACCTATCGTTGTTTTCACCTCTCGTACTTGCTTACAGCTTATTAGATTGCTTGATATTCATGGTTACTGTTTCACTCCTTAGAGTCGTAGCGTGAAGTTAATTGGCCTATAACCTTCAGCGCGTTCACACAAATAAACATTCTCTTGAGCTTAAAAATATTAACATATATTATACTGGTATGAGTTGGTTAATCGAGGACTACCTAACTCAGAGGAACATCACCTTCCCGGGTCCGGAAGGATGGAGTCGGCAGGATATGTCTAGCGGTGTTCCACAGGGGTCAGTGCTTGGCCCCGTTTTGTGGAACATCGGCTACGACTGGGCGATACGCGGTGTGCCTCTCAGCGTTGTCAGTGTCGTCTGCTATGCAGACGACACTCTTGTCACAGCGCCAGGGAAGACGCACCGCGACGCGACAATTCTAGTCACAGCTGCGGTGGCTCAAGTTGTGAGCCGAATAAGGCGCCTGGGACTCGAGGTGGGCTTGAGTAAATCCGAGGCCCTGTGTTTCCACGGGCCCCGGAACGCTCCACCTCAAGGGTCCCAGATAATAGTGGGAGGCGTCTCCATCGGCATCGGGTCGACGATGAAATACCTGGGAATCGTTCTCGATAGCCGATGGAGTTTTGTAGAACACTTTCGGCAGCTGACCCCCCGACTCATGGGCACAGCGGGCGCACTAGCTCGTCTAATGCCGAATCTCGGGGGGCCCGGCTCCGCTTGCCGGAAGCACTATCTCGGGGCCGTACGGTCAATGGCCCTATATGGAGCACCAGTGTGGGCGGACAGCCTGACTGCCCGGCACCTAACATTCCTGCGGAAACCGCAGAGAGCGATGGCCGTCAGAGCTGTCCGAGGGTACCGTACGGTCTCGTTCGAGGCAGCCTCACTATTGGCCGGATCCCCACCATGGGATATCGAAGCGAAAGTCCTCGCACTGTTGTTTAATTGGCGCGAGGAGGCGCTAGGGCGGGGTGAAAGACCAGAGCCGCAGGAGATTGCGGTGTACAGGTTGGAGCTCCGCCAGAATCCCATGGTGGAAGCGTGGGACACACGACTTGAGCATCCTAGCTCGGGCGTGGCGACTATTGAAGCCATCAGGCCAGTACTGGCTGAATGGTTCCGGAGGCGGCATGGCACCCTCACCTTCCGGCTGACACAGGTGCTCCTGGACATGGCTGTTTCGGGAGCTACCTATGTCGCATTGGCCGAGAGATCGCTCCTGGGTGCCATCACTGTGGCTGCGCGGAGGATACTGCGCAGCACACCCTAGCCGTCTGTCCCGCATGGGACTTGCCACGCCGCGACATTGTCGCGACGGTCGGCACCGATCTCTCGCTTCCGGCCGTGGTTCTGTCCATGGTCGAGAGCGAGAGCGGGTGGAACTCCATCTCCTCGTTTTGCGAGCAAGTCATGCTTGCGAAAGAGGAGGCGGAGAGGGAGAGGGACCGTAACACCTTGCTGCCCTCTCGCGGTTAACGAGCCAGGCGCCGGAGGCCGCGTGATGATCTCCGGCCGCCTTAAATGGGTCTGCAGGTGGTGGACTTGGGCATGTCCGTCACCGTGTAAATGCAGGCCCGAGATGGAGGAGGCGCACTGGTGTTCGTGCGCCCTCCGAGGCTCGTTGGAGGTGCCGACTGCCTTCGACCGTGACGGGGCCCCGGGGTAGGGCCACACCTGCCGGGTCGAGCGGATGGCATGCGCAAGCAGTTCCCGCTCCCCGGCCAACAACAGGTGCGAGAAGGACACCGTGGGGTTTTAGTCGGTAAGAGTCCGACATACCCCTCTCTTGAGCGGCCCAGCTCGGGAGGCGGATCCAAGGCAGGATTTCCCAACGATAAAAAAAAAAAAAAAAAAATTAGACTAGAGCTAAGAACAATTTGGTGTGTAATAAGGGAACAAATAACATCTTAAGACTTGAGACACCCAAGCCAACCTCCGCTTCACGTGGTGCACCCTGATGAGTAACGAACGAGAAGGTGACGACAACGGAGTGGTTGGGCTGTACAACCCTAATAATTATGATAATAAGATGTTAAATGTAAGAATAATAAAAAAAAGAATATAATATGTAAAGATAGGAGAAAAGTAATATCATATGACAGATCCAGGTAAAACACATACAGCTAGGAAATAAAATTAGATATGAAAAGGCGGAGGAGCCAGATATTAAAAAGAATTTTAATCTGCGTTGAAGGTGACGATAACATAAAAAACTGACTGAATCTTAGCGATTCGCTTTTGAACGTCACGTTTCGAGATCAGACGGTGTATAATCTAGTTTACTATTTAGTAATGCGACGACTGGCAATAGATTACTGATTGCTCGATGTCGTCTGTTTTTAGATTGTACTGAGCTACAATTACGCACAGGTCACCTTGAAGTCATATATATATGTATATGATATAGATAATGATAGTATATATATGTGTAATATATTAAAAAATACAAAATAAAACATTTTTTTTAAATTACCCAATCCCGATACATTTGTACGATACACCGTTTAAGCAGTATACCAAATTTGTAAAACTCGTCTGGGGGTTGAATAATTATGTTCATTTTGTCTCGAGAGGTCTCCAGTCTGCCATTGGCTACTTTCATAGCCGGTTCACCATGTTCCTGATATATAGAATTCTTGGCAAGACTACTGTTGAACTTTCCGTATTCACCGGTAGCTATTTCTAAAACTAGAGATATGATCATTTTAAAAGTGATGAAGGGTTAGCAGCAAGCTTGATAGAAGTGAACTTTTAGTAATAAGTATGCAGTGGTCTTAAAGTCACAAATTCTATAGTTTACTTACAAATATATCAAAGTCCTGCCAATTGCACGTGTTTTCCTTAAAGGTAGGTTTAGCGTTCACTTGTCATGGTGGTCGAGTAGTTTAGATGAATATATCCAAATTTGCGAAAATTTACTAATTTAAATTGGTAACGCTATCGGTTGAAGCTTAGATGCTTGACAAATGTTCTTGTAGTACCACTGTATGTGGAAATATACATTGTACAACTTTGGATATATGGGCGTTTGAAATCGCTAATATGTCATGGGCTGACGTGGTGATTAAGCCTTTGCCTTCCCTCGGTCAGAGGCCACTTTGCCAACAGCGGGCCATTTATAGGAATTACTTTATTATTAGCGATTGGCCAGAATATCTCTTGATATTAAGTGATGATATAGCCCAAGATGTTAACACACTATGCCTAGTGGGAGGACGGGTTCTCAAGTACAGCAGCTGAGGGTGGCAGCTAGCCAGTCGGGCACGATGTTTTCCTTCACCGAAAGCTGAGGTTCATTGCAGAGATTCAAAATACGAATTACGGCTGTGCAAGTGATCCCTTACTGGTCTACTAGTGCCATGGAACTGTTTGGTTTTAACCATCGACACGAAAGAAGCGGTTTTAAGGGCGGTAGAACCTGTGCAAAGTTCGACTGCTGAAGTACCACTACCGGTACACCTATTTAAGTAAGTTTATTAAGTACCTAAGGGTGTGGTTGGCAACACGCACTGGCATATCAAGTCAAAAATAAAAATCAAAATCCAAAATGTTTCATTCAATTAAGGCCCTAAGAAGGCACTTACGAATGTCAACACAGGACTACTACCGATTCGGAAAAAATCTCAGAACTGGCAAGAAACTCAACGGGGTTAATCAATATTTTTTTTAAATTGTTTTTACAAAAATTATCATTATATTTTAATGGATGTACAGAGAGAGAATCATTTTCAGATATCGCCTTCATTCACGTAATGATCCACCCCATAATATCGTTTAGATAATAAAACTTAACATGATTGTATTACATAGGTTGTCTTAGGGGGAAAATTAGATCAAAATCAACCCAGTAGTTTATGCGTGATGCGCGCACAACGTCAAACCTTAAACATTTTATTTATATAGGGCAGTCTAGTGGAATATTGACTCCATGGCCACAAGTTCGAGTCTCGGGATGTATCAACATATTTTTTGAAATTCTTGTTTTTAGTAATGTGCCTGATGGTGAGTACAGTGGAATCCAAAAACAACAGTGACCATGAAGAGATCGTCAATCGTCGCTCCGATACTGGCCTCCATAGAATACCCTTCAAGTTAAACTTGGAAGACCAGAGATGATCTGAGAAACACATTTTTCAATTTCATCTCTATTTACCTACACTACTTTGAATGCTCTACGTTACTAAATCGTTATTGCAATAATACATTCGTCGTTTATGTATGTTATTATTACATTTTTATACCTAAATAATATAATTAATTATGTTGCTTTACATAACCCCAATTATTAAGAGTTAAAACTGATTAAAATTCATTATAAAAATAAAAACTAACATTTATCACTGTTCCAAACATACAAATATTTTAATTAATAATACCTAATTAGGTTATTTTTATATTTATATCGTAATTATTTTTATAGTGTTGACGTTAAGATTTTTTGTATGTTATGCATGAAGAATAACAAAAACATTTTTTTTACTTGCTTTCCGCCTACAGCTTTGCTCGTGTAGACTACAAAGATTTGTAATGTTATTATTTAATTGATATTTGAAAAATATTTGTTTCATTAATTATGCCGAAGAGTATTAATATCTAGTTTTTAAATAAATCCGAGACGACAAATATTGTTTCTCAAATAAACTTTGACACCCTAAGGCCTTTAACACACCTCCGCGTACGCCGCGAAACGATGGTAGCGAAACCGCTGTAGTTTCGCCATGACTTGTCTGTTGTGACAGAAACGAAACTGCCTGTTCTAACACAGAGGCTTAACTATGAATCTATCTCTTTCTCATGCAAATTCGATGATGTCGATATGACCCCGGTTACATCTCCGCGTTCGTTTCGCCATCGTGTTATGGTTTCGCATCTATTTCGCAAAAGATCAGTCGCAGAAGTAGCGCTAGTAGTAACGATTTGTATTCGTTGAAATGAATTTTAATTTTACTGGAAAACATTCAGTTGTCCAATTCTTTGCCAGTTAATTCTCAAAAAAGTTTAATAAGTAATAACGATATTTCAATAACGCTACTCGATACGCGACGAAAAAGAAAAAGAAGCAGGAGCACACAAGATTTTAAAGGGTTAATATGCCATCTCTAAACATAATGCTAATAAATTAGGAGATAACGGAAAATTAAAGTAATTTAACACTCGGCTCGGTAGAACAGGATGCACCGAAAACCAATATATTCTATACCACAAGAAAATATTACTACAAATATTTACTATGGCGAAGTACTATAAATTATCAATCAGTGATTTATTTTAAATTATAAGCGGGTGAAACCGCGGGGCACAGCTAGTAATATTATAAAGCTCAAGAGACTGTTTTTTGTTTGTTTGAACGCCCTTATCTCAGGAACAACCGGTCAATGTGAAAAATTATTTTTGCCCATTTAATGAGGAATGTTAAAGGCCATATAACTCAACGCTAGGACACTAAGGATCGGATCAGTAAGCATATACGTCAAGCAATAGGCAAGCTGTGGGCAAGTACGGACTGTACGGAAAGTAAGAATCAGGGAAGGTAGATAGTGGCCAAATAATACTGGTACAGATGTCGCTAAAAGTTGATATTTAAAAAAAAAGCTGTTATCCTCAAGAAAATAGCAAATACCAGAGGTTTAGTACCGTAAGTCCGCCCTGGAGGATTTTTTTTTAGCTCGTCGGTGCCCAGAACTTTTAGCGCGTCGTGTGTCTTATTTTCTTAGCTCCTTGGTGAACGAAACACGAGGAGCCCTGATCGATGTTGAAAAGTTCGTAATATTGTGTACCAGGATGAGGTTTACCTGAGACATGGTACAAAGCCCTCAAACCTGGCATGTCTACCATGCCCTGGTAAGAACAACAATAAGAGATATGCGGCGCTGTTTACTTTTGGTCTAATAAATTTAACATGGATGAAACCGTGGGGCACTACTAGTTCTGTTATAACTCGGATATTATTCTAATTCCAGTATATTCTATTGAAATTTGATAATCACAACGCCCTTTAATGGTCGAAATTTTAGGTATTTGGAAACAAATGTTTCATGATGCACCGGGCGTGTTTCAGAACGAACTTTTACGTGAATTGTCATGAGATACACTCTACCTATAAGTGATTTTATGTTAATATTCGTATATATCCGAGTCGTGTATTATAAGCATGTGTCCGCTATAGCCAAACGTAACTGAAAACGGTTAACATGCCTCTAACGTACCGTATCGGTATTGATATAGCTAACAACGGCTATCAGATATCTAGGTACTAACAACTGAAAATGACGCGACGCTGTCAACCAACTTACATTATCACAATAGCTGGTTATTTCAGCGATTCTCGTTTCGCTATGTTGGTAACCAAACGAACAATAATATCCATAGTAACCAAAATAATTATGCCTTCTCTCACTTTCTAAGCAATTCCTTGCGTGCAAAACAAAGAAGGAACGAATATTGGCTAGCGGTTCAAATCCAGTAAAATTTTACTAATATTAATATAAACCAAAGACCTAATTTCTATAACGCTAAGGCATAACTGTAATAAGGTTTGGAAGATTAAACTATAATGGTCAATTATGTCGACGAAAACCGTTCATTATACTTAGACCTATGAAAGGTTATATTGTTAAACTTTGTAGTGATATACATAAGGTCGTGATTGGTAAGGTCGTGAGGTACTTTAGTAGTTTAGTTAGAATGACAGTATCGATACGGCAGGTAGCATATTTACATTATCGATTACAAACGAAAACGATGCGCGTATTAGATAGTTGAAAACTTGCTTAGGTATCGATATTTGACAACGGATATCAATACCGGTATTGAAACCAAATATCGGTTAGATAGCCGTTGCCAGAAATAGCTGATAACGCCTATGGCTAGTGTATTATGTGTGGCCTTGATTGTCAGAAGATAGCTTTCGTAGCCCCCTTGTATCCGTAATTTATATATATATATATATATATATATATTGTCGTGCGGTCGATTTATTAATTTGTTGGTGTCCAAATCTAACAAAATTAAACCTTCCAAGCTTTACTACACTATCTTTTAGCCTGAGACAAATTGTTTCGTCATCAAATTTTAAGTACACGGCTTCCGGTAGTTCTTCATTTCGAAGTTGATCTCTTATAAGGGTCGGCATTTTGATTTTATTTATTAAGCCCATAGCTCCATTCACTAGTCCTTCAGATACGGAAATCTTAAAATCACACGGGATTCTACGTCAATTTTTATAGATGACAGCACCACGTTTATTGACGTCTTTAGGAATTACGTTGTCTGATGGTTTCCTGCCATTAAATTCAGCACGCTTAGTAGATCTACTTATATTCGTTTTCAATAAACCAGTTAGTTACCTACGGAATGCAAGATTCGCTAAACAAAAAGAAAAAAAAAATAACCAAAAACTAACCGTCTTTAAAGTATTATACTATAAAGAATGCACACAAAATAAAATATAATTACTTTATTTATTTACTTCAATGTACTTAAAAATATCCCTTGTTTTACTCAATTTTATGTTACTATGAACTATGCGTCTGTTACATAATTTATTAGGATAATAATATACAATTATTGTTATTTTCATTAATTTAAGGCGCCTTTTGTAAGTGCATTACCTGCACTAACCACTGTCGCCGGCGGTCTTAATTAATTATAGGTCTCTCAAGTACACATGAACAGACATATTATGTTTAACAAAAACCAAAAATATTATAATCTGAGAAGTTCCCTCTCTCCTTATATTTTTACTACACACCTACTATTAGGCATATTATTACATGTATATATATTTAGTAAGTATCATTATATTAATACGTGAAGCAAAAACTTTATACTTCTTTTTAAGCGCATTACGTGCACGGAAGACTGAGATTTGGTATGGTTAAAGTTTATATGGAGAAGGAGTGCATAAAGCTAAAATTAATCTATACTATCTGTTACTAATATATTAAATAAAATAAATTACTACTGCGAATCCTAACCCGACCAGTGCCATTGAACTTAGACCCCCAAAATATTGACATTGTCATTCAATGAAAGTAACAGCAAGTGATGTAATTACTACTCATTGTTTAGGTTCACAAATACTGCAAATATCAAACAGAAAATAGTATATGATTAAAAAGTCGTGAATGTCGATCATTGGGCGAACGCTAGTTTTCATAAATATTTGATATTTCTTAACAACTCTTCCCTTTTTAATAATATACAAAACTTAAAAACTTAAACTTAAACTTAAACTTAAACTTTTACTTAAGACCGGGAAGATCATCTATCAGCCTTCTCAACTTATTTGAATACTTTATTATTGGGACCAATTAACAATAAAAGAGATGTGTTTTTACAATATTCTCTTTCATTATCAATCCTCTGCAGACTTCATCTTACGTGTTAGGATTTAAACCAGTATCACACGAGGACAAAAATCAACTGTGATGCCAGAAATTAGTTGTTCTGCTTACGATAATTCAAATATTGAGGGTACAGAATAAAATGAAAATGTAAATAATAAAAAAATACTTACTGTAATCGGCAGGGTTGTGATACTTCGGGCAGAAAAGGCCAAATGACGCAAGATGCGGTACAGTATTTCCACTCGGTCCGTCATATATGCACATTCCATCAGCCAAAATATACACCTGGATACACGTTATCAATTGTAAATAAAAAAGATACACTCTCAAATGTTCTTATCCCAATTTATTTAACATCCTGATCCCAACGATTTTGTAACTCAGTGTTATTAAAAACCTGATGCAACTTTTTCTTCATTAGCCTATATTGGCAATAAATAACGATACGTAAATGGTTGTATGTCAAGTTTTTATGTGGCCAATTACAGATGAACACGACAATGTCTGATAAAGAACATTATAGTATCTGAAATGGTAGTGTAGTTTTGAATATAACTTTTTAACATTTTTATCAGTCCGTCTGTTTTTTCCAGGTAATCTCCCAAACAGTTGGACCGATTTTGACGGGACTTTCAGTAGCAGATAGCTGATGCTATAAGTTATACCATAGGCTATATTTATTTTGGAAAAGAATTTTAGCTTCTGCGCAAAAAACTGTTCATTGTGACTCTATTCGGGCATTTAAATGGCTTAGAGATATTTCAAATTCATGTAAATATAAAAAAAAATTACAAATCATGGATCCACAATAAGTATTTTTATCTTTAAAATAACCGGGATCGGGGGTAGCACGATTCGCGCGTGTACCCCATCGATAGTATTTTGTAGTTCACGCGAGCGCAGCCGCAGGAACAACTAGTATTAAGTATAAATTAAACTAAATGAACGGAATTATAGAATATAATATTTATTTATTTAATAGACTAATTAACACATAAATAATTATGTGGACGACAGTTATAGTATAAACAGTGCTACAGTCGACAACGATTCATATACCTACTAATGGGTAATATAACAAGACAATTTTTAATAAAAAAGAATCAATGATTTTGAGAGTTCCCTTGTGTATCTTCGAAGTTCAAAGTTCAATGGCAATCAAATTAAAAGATGGTCCACCCTTGAGGTATCCCCTTTTACTCCGAAAAAAGAATCATTCAAATCGGTTCATAAACAAAGAAGTTATGGCTGAACATCAATTTATAAAACTACGTTCCAATTGAGTAACCCCCTCTTTTTTTGAAGTCGGTTAAACTTTTTAATATGGCATTTAGGTATATAGTATTAATACAATTTATTTATTGGGTACATTAGAACAAATTAAAATAATAATTAGAATATAATTTCAATGAAGCTAGTAATAGTTATTTTAATATTAATGAAACTAGAATGTTGAACTGATTAAACTGATATTAATTACCTTATTTATAATTGTGATTTTATATTTTGGTTAGGAATCAATAAGTATGTCAAGTTTTCGTAATTTAGCAATCCATGAAAGTTAAAACAAATTTGTGTAGGTATACAATATATATTAAAAGCCCCATCGTATCCAAAAAGGGTATATATGTAGCCCAATAACATTACCGAAAAATAAAATCAAAATTTTATTTATTATGAAAATAAAATTTTATTGAGGTTATATTAGGGGTAATTTTTTTACTTGTAATCTGAGATAGATAACATAACCAGAATATAATCTCGATACCTAATAACAGCTTCACGGATTCGACGGGGTTTTTAATACATGCTGTATATTATGTACAATAAAAAAGTTTAAAAAAAGTGTAACTCTTTACAGCTAAGTATATCATACAAGTTAAGAGAGCTTTATTAGTAGGTACCTTTATTAACATTATCAAAATAATTATCAAACCGCCCGCGCCATCTTGTTTAGCATTTCACATGCAACTTCAATAAAAATTTAGATCGGTAAACAATAATGTGCGAATTATGCTGTAAGTGTGTTATATTATGACTGGCCATACAAAGGTTAGGTATCAAAGGCTTATATTTTTTATTTAAATTATTAAAAAATAAAAATGAAAAATAGATAATAAATAAGAAGCGTTAAAATTCTTAATGTTTCTATAAACGCCCATGGTTCCTACTTACGATTTATTAACTTTGTTTTGCATTTATATATATTAGGTCCTTACATATAAAATTAGCGTTATATAGAAAAAGTAAATAGAAAAAACTATTATGAACTTATACATTTAATCAATCGAAGTAGGTATGTACCTACCATTATTATCTATGCACTTTCGCCATTTTATAGGTATTTAATTGATTCCATTGCTGACAAAATTTCAAATCTTTGAAGGCGGTTTGGACAGCCTCTTCGGAATAGAATTATTATTCGTATTATATCTGTTCGAGCAAGGGCCGGAAAGTATGGTGGGTGTCGCAGATATTTCAATTGCAATTCCTCTAATTAGCGACCTTCGTTGGAACGTTGAAACCAAAAACGTACCGCGCTTTCTTTTACAGTAGCTTCCCATACACAACATTAATCCTTCGAGTTGTTTCTGCAGCGCTGATGCCACGGGGAAACTCATATTCGTAAATAACGTTATATTTTAAGTTTTCCATTTTGTGAAAAAACGATGTCAAATAAAAACCAAATTACGCGAAAACAAATGAATCACTATACTTTGAAACAAAAAAGTGTATAAATTTTAATTTCGAATTCCTAAATAATACAACAAAACAAAACCAGTTCAAAAAAACGTCAATTTCATATGTAAGGACATAATATTTTCTATAGTATTTCTATATACCTAAACTAGCTGTGCACCCGCGACTTCGTCCACGTAGTATATTTCGTGTATGAAAAACAGCAACTATTAATAAAAACCTCACCTCGCCTCAATCTCACCATACGGTATTTGACCCGTTTAAGCTTTGAGAATACCCAACTAAAATAATTTTAAATGTCAATCCATATCACAGTTTAACAATCATACTGATATTATCTAAAATACATTAAGACTGACGCCTATGCTCGAGGTCCTAGGTCCGATTCCCAGGTCGAGCAAAGTGTTATTGGGTTTTTCTATGAAATTCTCAGTAGCAGCTCGGAAATTGGCTTTGTGCCCGATTAATTGCAATAAGCACACCCCCTATTACTTACATGGGACCAAAAATATACCCGGTGAACTTTGGGAATATATATGCAACATAAAGGCATACAAAAATGTTGAATTTTGCAATTCTTTACGAAATGTTAAGTTTGTTTAATAAGTTTATTATAATATACCATTATTTTCCAGTGTACCTACGATTTATACCATAGAGTTTATAGTATGTCTGGTTAGTGTAATTTAATATAAATCTTGGTAGCCAAAAATACCAAACATGACATTTGTCGTAGAAATGTAGATAAAATAGATTTTGTTACTAATTTAAATATTTAAAAATATCCTTGATATTTATCTAAAAAATATTTTAAAATAATAATAAAAGCCCAGCTTTAAATTATTAATATACGTGCTTTCAGAAAATTTACTTAAGTCTGACAATAAATATCCAACCAATTTTGTGATAATTTAAACCAAGCCGTAGAGTGCTGTCTATGGATACTGTTGGAAAATAAAAAAAGAAAAAGCAGTCATGAGGACTGCCGACAGAAGTGAAAACTTAAAACTATAAACAAACAGTTGTTATTTTTGGATACGAAATTAATTGTTTGATCTTAAATACAAACTTGTAAATCAAAACTGTTTCACACAACAAAATTTGTTTTATCACGTTAGTAAAATAACTCCTACAATTACTATAAAATAAACATTGCATAGTAATTGTAGGTTTAAAAAAAAAATGTTATTAATTTTAAGGTTATACTGCTACAAAGACTCCGTTTATCGTTAACACGTCACGTGACCATGTCGATGACAACTTACATGAATTTTCTCCCTTCATAAAAAAGTTTTCACTTCAACAAAATCTATATTTCGATTTATTGATTTTATTGAAAATTATGTAAAGATAAAATAATTTAGATTAATTTGGTATCCTTTCACTTTATTTCAGTAAATATTCTCAATACATTACAGAGTTACGTGTTTTATAAAAATCGGTCAAGCCGTTTATGAGCTATTTCCGGATATACAGACAAACTGACAATTATTTTTTAAATTTCATACTCGCGATCAGAGCTCATAATAGATAATTATGTAACACAAAATTTTTAAAAAGTTTCACGTTCTGACAGAGCTACAGATATATCCATATAGATGAAACTATCAGATCATTAATTTTTTTAATGTGATAATATTATTGTAGTAGAATTGTCATTAATTTATTTGTACTATTTTATCAAAGATTAAGTGAGGTCCACCTTTTAAAATCGGATTGAGTTTTCAAACATATTTCAAAATAAAATGTAATTTAAATCAAAATCACTAAGAAGTATTGATATCAACTTCGAAGCAAATCACCGCCAAAATAACTTTGTACTTCTTTTTAATCCCGTTAGGGCATGAATTTCAACAAAATACGAAACACGTCTTCCATGAATTCTGTTAAAATTTGAAGTAGATTGGACCAAGGAATCACGTTGTCCCATACAAACTTTGTCCCCCTTTTTCACCTCCTTAGGGGTAGAATTTAGGAAAATCCTTTCTTATACGATGCTTACGTTATACAAAAAACACACCCTCCAATTTTCAGGTTTCTACCATCAGCGGTTTAGGCAATGCATTGATCCGTCAGTGACTGATGATTCAGGACAAATCATTTTATATGTATAGATAATGGGTAAATTATTAGAAAAATATAGACTGTAAGTATTGTGTTATTATGTGATGTACTAGGTACTGTAAGTAAATTTATACGTAGCATATAGCCACAGACGTGATGTTAGAGATACTGCGTGACAATTCACACTTCTATTCCTTGTCAAATACTGACTTGATACTTCCCAAATTATTATTTTTCGTATTGAATTTACTGTCGTCTTTATGGACGCTAGGACGCTTAGATTTAGTATTTTACTAATATAAACATAAAAAAACACTTTCATGTTTTTCTTGCTAGCAGTACAATTTTGACAAGCAGTGAGTGTAACTAGCGCGAACGCATTATATTCTCATTTGCAAAGTATAGTAATTAGTAAATGTCATTAATATAATTATGATTGTGTATAATAAATTATAATTACATAACGAACGTATGTAAGTAAATACCTGGTCGAACATGGAATAAATTGTCGCCGAAGGTTGATGAATGGTGCAGATGATGGTGTGTCCGCCGCGTGCCAAATTCTTCAACATCTCTATGCATTGTGCTGTACTGAGACTGTCTAAGCCGCTTGTAACAAAATTGTTTCGTAAGAATTATTATTATTATATTCTTTATTGCACAAAAAAAAAGTACAAATGGAGGACTTAATGCTAAAAAGCATTCTCTGCCAGTCTTCCAAGGGAGCAAGGGAAAGGTATATGCAAGATGTGCATAATGTTAAGTAAAAAAAAAAGTTTATAACGATTATTAAGATTATATATTATTAAGAAGTATAATTATTAAGTATTATTAAGTAATATTTATCATATTATTTGATGTACCTACTAGTTTTTCCAATAACACGATATTATGTGTTTATTGTTTTAAGAGGTTTAAATATGTGATTCACTATCCATTAGGGCCTGCGCAGACGAGGGACCATCCTCTGAGTACTTTTTTTTTGTCAGAATAAATCGTTTAGAACTGATTTGCCTATCCAGCACGACGGACAAAAGTACAGTCGACAAAACCGCGCAGTTATTAACGATCTATTTTTGTTGAACAAAAAGTACCCCAAGGACTGTCCTTCATCTGCGCGGGCCTTTAGGCGACAAATATCACGCAACACGTGCCCCTGGAGACATCGAGCGACTTCGACGCGACGTTGCCAGACACGGTTATTGAGATGTTTTGAACGGAGACAATATATCGGGCGATGTCGCTCGATGTTTCCAGGGATACATGTCCCGCGACATTTGTCGTCTAATGGGTACGCGACTTTATGATGTCAGGTTTCAGGTTATCTTTCCTTTTCTTCCATTCTTTCACTGTCAGACAATAGTGTTATCAATTTCAATTAGTAAATGTAACGCGGATTCCGAAAACATCGTTAATTCATGCCGGGGTTCGAAACTGCGGACATCGTATCGACATTCCACCGGTCTAAACCGCTCGATCACCACCCACGACCTTTGTCTTTAATTAATTTATAGTAAATAAGTAAATATGGTGACAAAATTTCACACACGGCCATCGAATTCCAAACTAAGCAAAGGAAATATCTTATCACACAAAATTCAGTTATGGGCAGAGATCGAACCCGCGACCTCTTGGCTAATTAATACGACTTGCTACCATGATGCCTGTCAATTCTGCTTGAACGGAAACTCACGGTGTTTTATTTATTTAGTTTTTTGCATTCTACCATTTGTCTCAGCTAAGTTATCTTACAATAATATTGTACAAAATACTTACGTCGTAGGTTCATCTAAGAATACCACAGGTGGGTTATCGATCAGTTCGACGGCAATTGAAAGTCGTTTCCTCTGACCCCCTGAGAGGTTTCCGCATCTCGTGTCCACTGTTCTGGACAGGCCAAAAGATTCAAGAATGTCACTTATCTAGAAACAGAGATGTAATATATTTATAGTTATATTTAGTCTTCAAGTATTTTAAGTAATAAATTTATTGTTGCTTATAAGGGCTCGTGTAGACGGCGCGCGGCGCCGCTGACGCTTCGCCCCACGAAAATTATACGTGTAGGAATAACGAACATGTTGAGTTTAACTAAAAAAATATAGTGTTTGCATATAATAGGTATTACTAATAATTTGTTAATGTTTTGATATTTATCCTAAGATAATTACAAAACTTGCACTAATAATTTCGTAGGTCTTTATAAAGTGTATGGAATCCACCATGTTGTTCTCTTTGCATCAAAATAGGATGAACTCATATGCGTCTATTTGACTTCTTACTTTTATTTAGCCATTTCTTTACATATAGTATGCAAACACTACCTCCATTTTTAGTTAAATTTATCATATTCATTATGCCTACACGTATGATGGTCGTAGGATAGTAATGTATTACATAAAAAGGTACAGTGATACATACCATTTCCATTTCTTTATTTTCTCGATGACAGCTCCTGTGAAAACTTGAACGAGCGTCTTTTTTACATTACGTATGCATTATTTTATAAAAATATGACGTTTACACACGTACAAACTTATACCAGACTCGGAAAAACTGATAGGGATGGAGCTATATCGATAAACGTAACACGATAACAGACCCGATATTTTTTTACAAAATGTAAGAAACTAAACTACTGCCGGATACTTTTGTACAAATTTATTATCTAATATTATATTTCATTACAAGATGTTATACGTATTAATTCTTGATTTACAATGCCAACTTCTTCAAAATTTTCGAAGCTGTTGTAAAATAAGTAGGTATAGGTAGGTACTCGACAATGAAACGAAATAATTATAACGGCAGCTAATCTTTATTTATTTTAATCAAAATCTGATGAATCGTCACTGTCACTCGATGGTTATTACTTATTTGGTCACAACACTACAACTATCAAATTAGAACTGTCATCGAGAAAATAAAGAAATGGAAATAGTATAGCAATCATGCGCCACGCCGGCTGGCTGGTTACGGCACGTCCGCGATGCCGCGGCCGTCTACACAAACCCTTACGAAACACCGCGCACTAAATCAAGATACAAATCCGCGGAAATATTTGAGCATTTTTATATAATGTAACCGAGAACCTTGGAAACGTTCTGTAAGCATTAGTAACTTTGAGAATATTCTCAGGAATATTTATGTCTATACACAAAAGATTTAAGATTTATCTCAACTTGGGGTAGACCGAATGGTGGAATACCTCCACCCTACAGAAGACCGCAGCCAAATAATTTTGTGTTGAGTTCCTGAGGTGAGTAGGGCTTCCAAAACTCCCTGTCGGCAATGCGCTAGTGATATCTATGGTATTACAAGCGTCCATAGGCTACGGTAGCCACTTACCACCAGGCGGGACGAATGCTTGTTTGCCATCTTTCTTATAATAAAAAAAAAACGTTTCCTTATGTACGCATATAAGAGGTCATACTTGTTTGACGTAACAAAAGAATAATGGTCTTCGAAATAAAGGTGGCGGTTACACAATTCAAATTACAATATATTCAATGCATATTTTTGCCATGGATGTCAGGCATAACTTCTTTGTTTATGATCGGATTTAGATGATCCTTTTTTAGTTGGAAAGGGGATACTTCCAGAGTGGTTTCATTTTAATTTCTTTGGCATTGGACCATTGAATTCGATGATACACCACGAAACTCCCAAAAATCATTGAAGATGGTTTTCTTTTTTATTAAAAATTGTCTTGTTGAACAAAAAAAAGAGGAAAATGAATTCGCATTATTATCATTGATGTTTAACTTTATCGTGTCTCATTTCTGTCACATTTACCCTCTACTTAACGTGCCAAAAGAAATACAATAAAAAAATACATCTTAACTAATGACTTCTAGTGACTTTACAACATCCTTGAATCAGAGATTAAGTATTACGAGTTGGGGCATTCAATCAGAGCGTTACACAGCACGGCCCCAAATACCCCCAATACCCAAATACCCCCCAAATAAGACGCGATAGCTAGTTTTATATCCTCTAATTATGCAAAGATTTAAAGGCTAGTGTTCAGTAGAGCATAAAATAATTTGGCTCACTACTATATGATTAAAATGATAATTATCATTTTAAATACTTACATTTTAATTACTTTAATTAAGATTATATTGGGTTGAGGAAAATGTGTTATCGTATATCGCAAAGCGTAGGTATAAACTTGGTATAAAATTTCTTTGGCTGTACTATTTGTATCTGGCTGGTTTTGGTAAGATTAAAAATAAAAATAAATAGTTGTATCCCCGCTATTTTTCATTTGTTTTTCTGTCTGTAAAAATGACTGAATCTTTAAAATAATAATAATTTAAAAATTCGATCCACTTTAAAATACTATTACAAAAAAAGCAAAAATTCAACTCAAGCAGCGAAAAAAATTTGTGATGTCTATGGACCTAATGCAGTGTCAGTAAGAGTAGCAAAAAGTTGGTTCGAACGTTTTCAGTCCGGAAATTTTGATGTTAAAGATGCACCTCGCTCTGATCGCCCTGTTACGAATAAAATGGAAAAAGTGGAGCAAGATCGGCATATCAGTAGTTACGATGTAGCTGAAGAACTGGAAATTGACCAGAAAACAGCTTTAAACCATTTGAAGAAAGCTGGCTTTACAAAAAAGGTCGATATTTGGTTATCACACGAGCTCACTAAAAGAAACCTAATGAACCGTGTACTCATTTGCGATTCATTATTGAGAAAAATAAAACCAAGCCGTTTTTGAAGAGATTGATAACTGGCGATTAAAAGTGGATCACATACAACAAGAACGAGCGTAAAAGGGCGTGATCTAAGGTCGGCCAGGCTTCATATAGACTGTGGCTAAACCGGCTAATTCAAAATAAAGTGATGCTGTGTGTATGGTAGGACTGGAAGAGCATTGTTCATTATGAGCTTTTATCGCCCGGCAAAACCATAGCTTCGGATCTCTACTGCCAACAACTGATGAGATTAAAGGAAGCAGTTAAGAGAAAGCGGCCGGAATTGTCATCACGCTAACGCTAGACCACACACATTTTTAACCACTCAGCAAAAATTAAGAGAGTTTGGCTGGGATGAAGGTGTTAGTGCATCCACCATATAGCCCTGACCTTGCACCTTCAGATTTTCACCTGTTTCGGTCTCTTCAGAATTCTTTAGGTCCTGTAAGAGAGGACTACCAAAACTATTTGTCGCGTTTATTTGATCAGAAGTCTCAAAGTTTCTAAAACAACGGGATCATGTCTCTACCTACAAAATGGCAGAAAGTCATCGAACAAAACGGCACAAGTATACTGTAAATAAATGTAAATAAACTTTGAAAAAAATGTCTTGAGTTTTCATATAAAAATGCGAAGAAACTTTTTCCCCGACCTATTATTATTATACTATTTAGACTAGTAATTTTATTTTAACTCGTATTAATGACAATTCTTAATGCATATCAGTTGAGGAATGACATAATATGCTTTCCGTGTACAAACTTTTAATAATTGCATGATCGAGCTTCTCTAAATGTTTAAAAAATATTTAAATGTCATATTGTCAAGAAATTTCTAAAATATAAATGGAGACACAACTACAGATTTATTATACAACTAGCTATACCCGCGGCTGCGCTCACGTGTACTACAAAACGCAGTCGATCGGGCACACGCGCGATTCGTGCTGATCCCCCTCCGGGTTATTTTGAAGACATAAATGCATATTGTGGGTGACCCTTGATAGGCATATTATGCTCTCGCTGCCTTATTTGTAGGTCATTTTAATATCCAAAATTATGTACTACATGTATTAATTTGATATATCACTTTACTCAGCGTAAGCTATTTTCCAGATTCACAGTGACCACTTTTTTTTTATTAGCCCTGATCCCTATCTATTTTTCTAAAATTAAAGTAGCCTAAGTTTCTCCTTATAAAATTAGGTATCTGCCAGTGAAAGCCCCATACCGTACTTTTATATGCATCTAGTAAAAAAGTGGTTATTTTTATATTACAAACAGACACTTCAATATTATTAATTTTATAGAAAATATCAGCGTGCGCAGCGTTGGGGGCATGCATGAAGCAAGATGGAAAAATGTTTCACCTAATAAATATAGGCAACACCACAACCATAAATGAAAAACGAATTACGGACTATTTAATCTCCATCTATTTATTCACTCCCCATGTATTTTCTATATCCTTAAATAAAAAGCTTTTGATGTGTTTTTTTTATATTGAGGAAATAATTGTTTTAATATCTACTAATTATCTTCCACAAGTTGAATATCCACATGATTGAATTAAAATACGTATAATAACTTTTTTAAAGCATTCAAAAACTCTTCCGAGTTCGGCATTCAGAAAACAATCCTTGTTTTGCACGTTCATGAATTTTATTTCCGACTTGTAGGTTTCCTCGGTGCAAAACAAACCTGTGTGACATGTTATAAACTTGATTAAAATAAAAATAGAACGACAAAATTACGGCACTGCACCTATTTGCAGCCTTGTGGAGAAACGAAACAAAATGCCAGGAAATAATGCAGAAGTTGCCAGTGTCAATGTGTTAAACCTTCGTAAAATTTTCTAATAATTATACAAAGCGGGGACTTCTGACAAGTTGGTGGCTGTCTTGTCAGAACTATTTAGGAAGTTTTTGTGACATCTCAAAATGCATGCTTGTACATTATATTTATAATTCATATTGCATATTGCTTGACGTTGATAATTACTGCTCCGGGCTGCTTGGGATCGTAGCGTTAAGTTGTTTAATCTATAACTTCCCTTAATAATTGTGCTATAAAACGCAAAAATAATTTTTCTAATCTGACCGGTAGTTCCTGAGTTAAGCGCGTAATTTAAAATAAATCACTTACTGATAATTCATAATACTTCAGTTTAAAGTCTGTTTCAGGGAAGCTTACGAGAAGTGTAAACGATCCCACAACTTAGAAATTCGTCTTTTTAAATTTATTACACTTATTGAATTTAAAATCACTTTAGAACGATATACCTATTTAGGTATTTTTATACATTGTTTTTAAACTTGCACACAAAAAAAAAACAATACCTTACTTATTATTTTCATGAAATAGAACTTTTGCTCGAAATGGTAGGTTCTTCTTCGTCCTAACTTGGCAACTAGTCCTCTTTATTGAAGACCATTTCTGCTATTAACAAATGAATGGTTTCCTCCTGTCTTATGACGATTTCAGTATATTAAAAAGATGGTGGTACCCTTGTTAGAACTTTCTAGGTAGTTTTTGTGGTATCACAGAATGTATGTTTTCAGTTTATATTTATGATCCACTTCACTTATGCACAAAAACCAAACTATATCACGCAAAATGCCACCAATATTACATAATATAGGGTCTAAAAACCTAAGTTAATTAATTAAAAATAAAAACCACCATATAAATTTTACTATGCACTACCTCTCTTAGATAGTAGCTCTTAGCCTTTGTCCTTGACCTTGCGTAGTTGCGCGTACATAGCGTGCAGGAGGAGCGTTTATCGCATGAGCATTTGAGGATGGGTTCAGGCAGTATTTAACATAGAGTTGCACAAATCAATCAAGTTATGGCTGACTTACGCTCTGAGTCGTGACGTCACAATATCAAAGCAGACGCAAACTATTATTAAACCGTGATTAAGTTTGGCTTTGGTTTTTATTACTTTTATGAATCAGTCTAATACCATTAGCTGAAAATATTTCGTATTTTAATTCCCAGTTCTACTAGGCAAAGTTATTAATTTTATGTTTTTTTTTAATAGTTATTGTATACAATATTAGTTAAATGAGCATATATTTTATATTATGCATGCATTGTACAAAAGTTTGTTTCTCTATTGTAAGTACCAAATTAAATATTTATATACCTACTATAATATTCGTATTCAAAGCAGGGATCAATTGAATACGAATAAGTCAATTGATTCATTACCAACAATTGATACCTATAACATTAACAAAACACAAAGCAGCATGCTATGAAATTAAAATATTTAAGTACTAGGACATAGAATGAAGACGTAATTAAAGTTGATGGCTTAATGGTAGTTTGCAAGGACACAGCGTTGATCGACGTGAGTTCGAATCCCTACAATGAGCATTTTCTAAAAACACCCTAGAGATGAAAATTAGTAGTTAAACTTCGCTTCACATGAGAGCCCTCTCTCCACTAGGCTTTGCTGGTTATCATCCTCAACCATAACGTCATTTATCATCTTCAATTAGTTTTAAGCGACATAGCAAAAAATAACAAATAAATTCTTTTTTGGTGATGATTTTAATATGAAAAGTAATAGTAGATAATATGCAACAGAATTCAATTTGTAATCACGCTGAATTCGCTTCCCGCTATCTGTCCCATATGTACGCTTAGATCTTTTAAACTACGCAATGGAATTTAATTCGGTTTTCACTAAAGTTTACAGATTTAAGAAAGTTTATTTATACAATACTTTCCAGTTAAGATATTTTGTAGTAGAGAAAATTCAACTATTTGGAATCAAGTCGTAAAAAATGATTTTCGAGCGCTACATAGGTTACTCTGGCTAAACCTTATGAGATACATCAAAGTAATGTTCCAAAGAATTCTAGTCCCTTAAAAATAAATTAGTCTAAGTTACTTCTTATAAAATTAGCTACCTGCCAGTGAAAGTCCCGTGAACATCGGTCCGACAGTTTCGCAGATTAGCCGTATCACAGAGACAGACAAAATGATAAAAATTGTTTTTTTTTGCTATACGTAGCGTATATACTTTCACATATATTTAGTAAACAGCTATTATTTTAACAATACAAATACACACTTCATTTGATTTATTTGTATAGTGGAAATTATGTGCCGCTGCGAAACAATATCTAAATGGCGGCGTGTCCCTCTACCCGCACGCGATTGATCGGCACAATTCTCACTCTAATTAACGAATTCTTTGACTACCCAGTAGTGTAATAAAGTTTTGAAGATTATAGATATGTAGCTGCAATGCTAAAGGGCATCCCCGATTTTTTTGTCATCAGTAATTATAATTGCCTCCAACTATGGAAGCTACAGTAACAGCCCAAGACGTTCAAAAAAAGACGTATCTACTCACGTTGACAAGATTGTAGTGATCATTTTCTAGACTATAATATATTAAGTTATTGATGAAACAACATTAATTATTTAACTCACAGCATATTGCCAACAGAATGATAAATGCTGCCAGACCTACGTCACTTGTATGTAACTGGTTTATTAGTGTGATTGAATCGAATTTGTACAAAAGTTAATCGTGTAAAAGAAATAAAATAAACTGCTTGGGTTTTAATGACTGTTGGAGCGGAGCTTATGAGATTTCCTTGATGTATAATTATTTATTACTGGTTTTAAAACAAAAAACCTAAAAATCTTCGTTGAAAATAAAAATAAACCAAAACTTGTTTGTTTGCGTTACATGGAAATAGGTTGGCAATGGATTATTATAAAAAGAACAAAAAAAGGAATAGTTGTTGTGAACGGAATACAGGATACAATGTAGCGTAGGCAGTTTTAATCCATACTAATATTATAAATGCGAAAGTAACTATGTCTGTCTGTTACATTTTCACGCCTAAACCACTGATCCAATTTTGATGAATTTTGGTATGTAGATAGATTGGCCATTGAGAAAGGACAAAAGCTATCTTTTGTCCCGAAAATAAAACTCTAAGGGATGAAAGTTTGTTTGAAGCACCCATCCTTTCTCAAAGTTGGGATATGAAAATTCATATATTATGAATGATATAAGAGTGACTACAAAGCTAATGCAATAAAGGACGATTACACTTATTTTTAAATTTTTATGGGAACGCTTATTGTGTTGGATTCATATTGGCATATAATAAACCCATCACTGATTTGGTTTTGTTTTGAACCGTTCCAGGATCAGTTATATGCAGAAATAACTTTAGGCTGGATGGTAGAGGTCGCAACCACAATACACATAGAATAAACCCATCACTGTTTTTTTGGATAGTCGCATTCCTGGATCAGCAAATGTATATCTTTCTATGTAAATAAAATGATAGTGTTTTACCGTTGTGCGCTCATAACGTAAAATCTACTAAATAGATAGTTTTTTTTTGTTTTACTATATAGGTACTTGGTCCTAATCTAAAAAAAAAATTATTATCACGAAATCAGTTGAAACCTTAGAGAAACAAATAGGCTACTCAACAAAATTATTCTACGCAGTCCCAGCTAGTAAATTTATATTCGTTCTATTTTTAGCGATTGCAACTCAGTTTTCTGTATTGTTGCTCGGCTAAGTGACTTAACTTTGTTTGATGGTAAACACAGCACAATCCAAAAATATCGACTACCACCGAGAGATCGAATGCCAACCTGCAAGCTTCGATAACTGTATATATATATATATTGGTGATCCCAAAACGCGACAAACCAAAAGAGAGTTACTGATTTTTTTACCTGATGGTAAACACAGTGCAATGCTAACACAATCACGACCACCGAGAGATCGAAATTTACTGTAGTTCACCGCTGTCACGCCGGGCTGCATTCATTTAACTGGATATGCACAGGCTGATCCCGAAACACGACACGCAAAAGCGAGACATTATGACTGACTTTTCACCACACGCATGGTGGTCGCGACCCAGGCAGGTACCAGATCCCTATTGCCCGGTGTGATTACCATTTGCGCATCGAAGTGATATTTAAAAAACATTGACAATGGCATTGACAAAAAATAATTGCTGTGTCGGTCGAGTGGTTTAGACCGGTGGAATATTGATTCGGTATCTGCAGGTTTGAACCTCAGCATGACCCAACGAATTTATCGCAATTCGTGTAGATAGATATATTTACTAATTGAAATTGGTAACACTACCATCGGCTATCGGTGAAGGACAAGATTGTGAGGAAGCCTGAATACTTCAGAGATCTGCTTGTAGTATCACTATGGGGAAAAATATAGAACTGTTCATTTATCGGTGTTTGAAGTCGCCAATACGTCGTTTGCTGGCGTGGTGACTTTCACTTGGGAAGATGCCTATCCCCAATAGTGAGATACTTACAAGTTGATATTATAATTATTATTACTTACAACATTAAGCTTCAGCGTATCCGTAAGCGTTTGCCCTAGTTTCATGTCGGCGGCGAATTTCATAAGCTCTCCTACTGTGAAGAGAGGGTTCAATCTGTCATCTTGCAGAATGTAACAGGATTTATTCCTGTAAGTCTTGAGAGACTGCAGCATATTGGCTCTGTTGTTGAATTCGCAGACACTATTTCCGGCACGTATTTCACCAGTTACACCTTGAGTCCTGTGTCAGATAAATTTTTGTCAATATTTTCAAGTTATACCCACTTAAGCGAGGAAATGACGAGAGTGAATTTTACCTATAGTAACAAAAAGTCTACACCCTGAAGTTAGTCGTTAAGCCTTTTGTTTTATTGTGGTGAAGATTACCGTAAACTTTTCAGATACTGTTAGTGAATAGTTCTGCTGGCCATGGATAGACTTAAATGAATAGTGAATGTTCTGAAGAAGTATAACGTGTGCTGAAGTAAAATAGATGCGGTAGAAAGGTTTCCATCAATCAGGTAGCAACTATATAAATTTGACGGAACGTAGGACTGTAGATAACGTCTAACGTTCCGAGAGTATCAATATGAATTTGAGTAAATTTAATAGTATTTCATCAAAATAATAATTTAACGACATAATTATCATTCCTTCCTCTTCTTTCCACAACAGAACCTTCTCGGTAACCTCTATCATAGCAAGAACTATAATGTTCTCTATGTCTTGTCTTTGTTTTTTCATCTTAGAATTGTTTGACCTTGTCCCATCATCTCTCTTCCATTGCAGAACCATGCGGTCTGGTCTACGGAGCCACAGCTACACGTTAGCGCCCATCATGGCACGAACAAAGAAGTTCTCTAATTCTTACCTTTTGCCGTGTCGTGCAGATGTGGAATAGTCACCTAGGCAACGTGTTCTCTTTCCTTTGATATTGGGTCCTTGAAATGGGGCGTAAAGAGGTATTTCAGCAGGCCGGCATGATATCGACGACTGCCGATGAAATTTGTATCACAAACGCGCGCCGTTCGCCGTTGTTTGCGGGCTGTACCCTACTTACCATCAGGCGCTGCAGTCATTTTGCCGAATTGGTATTTGAAAAAATGACAGTCGATAGGATCGATATCGTGGCAGTCGTTGCTCACTTCTCCTGTTTTATTATGGGGAAGACATATGTATTCGATGTTATTTTTTATCAGTATCAATCAGTGTCATCTAAAAATAAATTTAAAATGCCGAAAAAATTGCACAATGTTTTTATACAATGCTGCGTAACGTTCATGCAAAATCTGCCATTGATATAGTGTGATGACATGGATTTACCCTATACAATTATTATAACTAGCGATCGCCCTAAAGCTCGAAACTCGAACACAGCGACTTTTTGATCATAGAATATTTTCTGTTTGACATTTGCAGTATTCATGAACCTAAACAATGAATATTAATATCACTTGCTCAAACTTTTCATTGAGTGACAATGTCAATATTTGGGGAGTCTAAGTTCAATGACACTGGTCTGGTTAGGATTCGCAGTATTATTTTATTATATTTAATATGTTAGTAACAAATACTATAGATTTAAAAAAAAATCTGCACTCATTCTCCATATAAACTTTAACCATGCCAAATCTCACAGTCTTCTGTGCACGCAATACGCTTAAAAAGGGGTAGAAAACTTTTGTTTTACGTATTAATATATAGAATACCCTGACAAACTACTGACAAAATCTCATATCAGTATTAGCACAAATTTCAGACGTGATCAGGGATCGAACACGTAATCCTCGGCTCGCCACGACGGTTGTGGAGGATTGTTGTTTTGTGACTCATTCTTTATAAATATTTATTTACTCTTAGAAACAGCGGCTTATGTCAGAATAAACTAGTTGGAGTATTACAAACCGTTATTCTTCTAAGGTCAATAACTTAAGAATTTAGTATAAAAAATTGTACTTTATTTTGTAACATAATTTTAAAATGTGTGTACTTACGTTCGCATGTAATTTTAACCGGTGTACTTTGATATGTACTATGATCTAGTTATAATAATTACGTGATAATAATGACATACTATTTTTTTCAATTTAAATTTGATTAAATAACTTTTATTTGAACACCGTTAAAATGTTTTAACACAATAAAAAAGTCAGTAATACGATACATTACTATCATTATGATTAACTTCGTCATCCGCACTTCCGCTACATAATGCTTGCGCAACTCTCACCTTAACTTATGATAAGAACATATATCCAACAAGAAAACTTACGAGAAACCAGTGAGAGCGTTCATTAGTGATGATTTACCGGCCCCGGATGGACCCATGATAGCTGTCACATGTCCCGATTTGAAGAGGCCTGACACACCTTTTAGGATCGTTTTCTTCTCTGAAATAAGTAATGTTGGGACTTGTATAATCAGTCAGTATTATATTTAGCACAATCACAGTTTATTAATATTAGTTACAGAGTTCAATCAAAACACACGCAGACGACGCGACGCCGGTATAGGCTCGCTACAGTCAAACATTAATTAGGGTACATGTAACTAACTAGGCCCATAACTCACAATTCGTCTAATTATAATTACTAACAAGTAGTAATAATAGGTGACATCATATTAAAAAGTTTATAAAAAATGTATAATGAAATGTCGGAGGCTAAATAAATATTTACATGTATATTATTATTAGCTGACCCGACAGATGTTTTTCTGTCCTTTCCGGTAGTTAATGGCTCGACTACAGCGCTACCTATGTATCAGATTATTACATATTATCTACGAATCATCTATACAATCTATACTCTTTTTATATATTAAAGCAAAAAGTTTTTTGTTTTTTGTTTGCTTATTTAAGCACTCTAATCTCTGGAACTAGCAGTCGGATTCGAAAAATTATTTTTGTATATGATAGCCAGATTCACGCGGAATAGTTGTATAGGCTATCTAACATTAGTCTACAACTCTCCGTTGGCATTAAATATTGATTTTTGTTAAGTAAGTCGGAAGTAGAAGCCCTCGCGAACTGTTTTATTCGCGTGCGCTGGTCTAATGGATAATGATACGTATTCGCTGGCGTAACGATTAATGATACGTAAAAACAATGTACTAAAAAAGTATTGGCCCTTAGTAAATCTAAAAAAGAAGTCCGGGATGTCTATCTCTTAAACATAAGCTACAGTTAGGTATTTTGCGAATGTCAATTGTTGAATATTATAAATTGATTTATGAGCATTATTTTTAGGCATTGCAAATTAATCCTTACGAACAAAAGTTAACAATAAATACAATTTTTTGAAGATAAACTTTGCCCTTTACAACATGTTATTTGGACGCATAGTTTGATAATGGAAATTTTAAAATAATTCAACGCTCGGCTCGGGTCTGTCTATAGTAGGTATGGCGGGTTATTACCATCTGGCCACTCGATAAAAATGTCTGTACTGAATGAACTATAAATCATCAATCAGTGATTTCTTTTAAATTATACACGGGTGAAACTGCGAGACACAGCTAGTCCTCTCGATAAAACAAATATAATATGTAAATAAGAGCTTAATCGGTCAAAGTCGCTCAAAATTTATAGAATCACTATCAGATACACACAAAAATATATTTAGAGATAAGATAATATATTTATACAAAATTACATTAAGAGGGACGCTATATTAAATCTCAGATAAATTATAGATAGATGTATGGATTTAGGCCTCGATCTATACCTACATAGCATTTATTGATTTAGAAAGGGCGTTCGATAAGGTGAACTGTACAAGACTAAGACTGGATGATATTTGGATTACAGAGACAGAAAAATTATCTATGAACTGCACTAAACTTAAGAAATAATAAAAGAAATTGGGGATAAAAATAGAGAGCCTTTAATAATCAAAATGTTCATTGAGTATGTCATTAGAATTTTTTTAGAAAGGGAAATAGGAGGTATTAAATTTGATGGGTATACGATACATCAGATTTGCAGATGATATTGCGGCGATAGTACAAATGATTTAGTCAAACTGTTTGAAATCTTGGGCAATAGTTTTAAAGATTTCGGACTAAAAATAAATATCCCTAAAACTAAAACCCTAAGAACATCAAAATTTTCATCATTGAAGATTCCAATCCAACTCATTAACATCAAAATTAAACGCCGTTTTAAATACTTAGCCAAATAAAGCATGACTCGAACATCATAGGAAGAATTGCAATGCATAATCAAATTTTTTACTTAAAGTAACACCTGTTAAAATCTACACCCGTTACATTTGGAGCGTAGCATTGTATGGCTGTGAAACATGAACGATGAACGAAAGAGACATAGAAAGGTTGGCTGTGTTTGAGGTGTGGTGTTGGAGAAGGATAGAAGGAAGACAGTTTTTGAGAAACGGATAAAAGAAGAGGAAAGATGATTGCACAAGTGATACAGCAGGACAAGTACTTTAAAAAAAAATTTAAGAGAAAAAATTAAGGAAAGCGGGGAAGTGGAAGACCTAGACGAAGCTTTTTCAGACAAGTGAAAGATAAAGTGGGAGTCACGCAGTGGAAGCTCTCAAAAGGAATAAATTACCCCCGTTTATACAACATTTTTCATTGATGCTCCACTCCTATTGGTCGTTGCGTGATATTATATAGCCTAATAGCCTTCCTCGGTAAATGGGCTATCCAACACTAAAACATTTTTCAATTTGAACCAGTAGTTCCAGAGATTAGCGTGAACTTGAACAAACAAACAAACTCTACAGCTTTATAATATTAGTATAGATTTTTTTTACTGAAACTTTAATTTTAATCTATTTGTATATCATCAATAGCAGAGAGAACAAACTTTAAATTATATTTCAATCATTAATTTTGATAAATAATTGGGGGAGATAATACAGCGTTACTACAAAAAAACCCTTTGAGAATTAATGTATACTTAGAGATGATTTCACGACTATTCCTAAGTGTAGCATTCCAAGGTCGTTTCACATGATATCGATATGTATGTTATAGACCCTTGCAAAAACTCTTTATATGAGTTTAAACTTGTTGAGTAGTTTAATTATAAACCGGTAGTAGGTATGGAAGTAATATAATATATCTATAGATATAGTTATATTTCTTGTTTTAAATAATAAATTTATAATGGCATTAATTTATTTATGAATTTTTATGAAGCCGCTAAATGAATATCATGAATAATAAATAGCGTGGAAAATTCAAATTATATGTAAGTATGTAAAAAGTTATTGTTATTTTCATAGTTTTAGGTAATGTACATTCAGTCAAAAAATTCTCGGGAATGGATGATTTTTTGTTGTTCCTAATTCAATTTTTCGTTTTTTTTCTTTTGTTAGATTGGCACAACTGTTTTTCATTTTGGCGCGGAGTTTGAGTTGCATCTGTCATTTAAATACAGTGCTGTTTTTAGTTACATTGTAGAAGAACTATTGCAAAGGGAGGATCCTCCGACCAGACGGGTGTTATGTCTGGCGGGCAGCTGCCCAACGGTTGTAGTCGAGTTCTTGTATATATACTCAACGATTGAGTTAATTTCTATAGCGCAATGTAGGATAGTACGATGCGTCTTATGTGACTCGACAGATGTCGCTATGTGACGCTATGTATATGTCGCTACAACATCATAATTATCTAGTGTGTATTGCGAATTTCATAATGGACAAAAATATCGAAAAAAGAGTTTGTCTTAAATTTTTTTTCGCCAACAGAATTTCGTATTCGGAGACACTGAAAATGTTACAGAAGGCTTACGGTGAATAGACTTTATCAAAAACAAAGTACTTATGAGTGGTACAAAACGTATAAAAGCGGTCGAGATATGCTGCAAGATTTTCTCCGCAGAGGACGGGCGGTCAACTTCGCTCCCGCACACCCCGTCACGTCCACCCTCTCTAGCGGCAACCCAAGCCTAGGTCCGTTCCTCGGTGTGAAGCCCTTGGGTCAGGCAGCCGCCCGCGCGATACAAAGTGACACTATACGTGCAACACTTAGTTACCCACACACAACATTACACACGTATGAACACACACACGTGCACACCACACAGGTACATAGGTTCTGTAAGGGACCTTTTTTTTTTCTTTTTTTGCGCTAGTTAGACTAATGCGCTAGTTAGTGTAGAAAAACCATTCCGATTAACAAATACACATACGCATGGTCCACTCCGTCCTCCCAGGAGGAGGGGGAACGTGCATATGAGTATATATTAGTTAGCTCGAATTCTCCTAAGATTAGGGAATTAGTTAGATCGCGACTTTTTCGCATTCGCGACGACCGCCCGAGCCGAGGTTCGGCCACTCTGGCACCCTCGTGCGGGTCGTCACAAACTTTCGCGGCTGAGTGCCCTAAGCGCTCGCCCCCAAGTCCGGTGAAGCTGTAAAAGCCGCAGCGGCTCTGTTTGACGATAGGGCCCCTAGGCTAACAGTGTAGTCAGTTCTAAAAAAAAAAAAAAAAAAAAGCTGCAAGATTTGCCTCGCTCCGGTAGGCTATTAACGTCTTCAACTGAAGTTAATATCGCTTAAGTGAAAGAAATAGTGACTGCAAATCCTCATTCAATAAGAAAGATAGCCACTGAACTTTCTGTGTCTAACGAGTCGATCCGTATCATTTTAAATAATCATTTGGGTATGAAACATGTTGCCGATCGGTTAGTTCCAAATAAACTGAATTTTCTCCAAAAACTCAATCACATAAAAGTTGCTGAGGACATGCTAGAACGAGTCAATTCCGACCCAACATTCATGAAACGCATTGTTACTTGTGACGAGACGTGGGTTTACGAGTTCGAGATGCAAACTAGTCAACAAGCTTCGGAATGGCGCCTTCCAACTGAACCGAAACCGAAAAAACCACTCCAAAGTGGATCAAAAGTCAAAGTCATGTTGACTGTTTTCTTTGACTATCGCGGTGTTGTGCACTCTGAATTCTTTCGGAAGATCAAACGGTAAATGAAGTATATTAATTGAGCATCAGGCGGCGTTTAAGAGAGCAAATTCAACAAAAAAGACCAGATTTGTGGAAAGAAAATTCTTGGTTTGTGCACTAGTATAATGCGCTTTCGCACAAGGCCATAATTGTGAACAAATTTTTGACCAAAAACTCAACAAATACCATCGAGCAACCACCTTATTCACCAGATATGGCTCCAGTCGACTTCTTTCTTTTTCCTAAACTCAAATTACAACTTTGTGCCACCCGTTTACATTCAGTAGAAGACATAAAGGGGAATTCGTGACGAGAAGTAAACTCAATTCCGGAAAAAGCCTACCCACCACCATTTTAATTCTAATGAATAGCTAAGGGCATCCTTTACTTTTGTTTGGTTACTAATTAAATAGCGGTATAAGGTATTTTATGAATCTTTCTGACGTTAATAATACACCTTTCCATACTCCGCTGGCAGGATTTTATGTTATTCTTCACGTGATGTGTATGTTTCGACATCTGACATGCGTAAGTAAAAGATGGGAGCAAGCATGAATCCGTTACCTTTTTCCCAATTTTCATAGGCATGGAACTTAGATGTACCTATTTCTTTTAAATTCCAAAATGTTCTCCATGCGCTTGCTATTCTTCGCTCTACTTCAAATGCATTATTATGATTGATGAAAGATAGGTTAATACAAAGTTTTCTTAAAAGTCCAACGGCCAAAGCCGTAAGACCTAATATTATCGGTAATTTTAGAAGGCTCCTATATCTTATTAATGAATTTATGGAAAGCATAAGAACATGGCAGTGGTAGATATAGACTGTATGGTATAAAAATATTTGCTCTAGTGGTTTTACCCAACGATAAAACAGAGAAATACGTTCGAATGGATCAGACGCCCGCAATTCCTGTATTTGTATGTGTACTGTATTTATCGGTACTTGTGTTAAACAACGGATAGACTGAAAAAAATAATCAAAAAATATTTATTCACAGTTTTTAGTCATGTTAATGTTTGATAGAATTCATCTTAATTTGAAATCACACACGCATGAACATAGACACAACACAAAAACAGAGGAATAAATATGTTCGTTTCTTAATATTACTTCAAAAAAAATGTATTGTCATTCATCACTTACACTATGTGCTGTATTAAATAAACTAGTCGACAAACGAATTCCATATTTCGCTTACAAATCACCATAATTAAACAAAAATTGAGACATTAAATTATTTGCTACATCAAGTTCTTGGTTTACCGCGACGACAAAAATTCAAAATTAATAACTCCCCAATTACAACATGAAGGTCACATCACATTATGAACGTAGATAATAAACAGGCAGTTAACTCATAATTAGATACTCTGTGCAAACGTCAGTAATTTGCCTTGTTTTTTCTTCGTCCTAACTTGGCAACCGGTCCTCTTTAATGAAGACCATTACTGCCATTATCGAGTGAATTATATTGTCATATGTTATGACGATTCAGTATCCTAACAAGATGGTGGCTCCCTTGTTAGAACTTTCTAGGAGATTTTGTGGGACCTAAGAATTAATGCTTTCAGCTTATATTTATAATCCACTTCAATTATGCACAAAAACCAAACTATATCACGCAAAACGCTACCAATATTACATAATATAGGGTCAAAAACCTAAGTTGATGAATTAAAAATAAAAACTATAACATGTCACTTTAAGATCCCGCCAAAAACTCTTTTTTTTTTAGAACTGACTATACTGTTAGCCCTAGAGGCCCTGAAGCCGCTGCGGCTTTTACAGCTTCACAGAACTTTAATTTGCCTTGTTATTTTATTGCGCTAAGTACCTACTGTCAATCGGAACATTGATATTCCAGATTAGTTGAACCTTTTAAGTCCTTTTTCTTGTAGCAATTAAATAATCTAAAGCAAAAAATTCATTCTAAATAAGATTTATTTAGTTCTATGTATTACCTAGGTACTTACTTACGCAAACTATTTTGTTTAACGTAACACAGCATAGTGACGGCGCTGTGCGTAATGGTAACCACAGTACAATCCAAAAAGAATAGTAACCACCGAGGGATTGACAATCTATCGGCAGCTGAATTTAGATTATACAAGGTCTGATTTCTGGTAGATACTGGCCGAATATTACTGGTAAAAGTAGGTATTTGAGAAAAGCTGGTTACCTCAAGGAAATTGCAAATACCATGGCCTTAATACCGTCGTATTCCCCCTCGAGGATCTTTTTGTTTTTAGCTTGTCTATGTCAAAAACTTTGCAAAAGTCAGGAGTCTTCGAAGGGCTTTTAGATACACGACGCGACGGTCATAACATGATCCCCGGTTTGAATATTTACGCACAGACAACCGTCAGATTTAGTTATTTAACATTCTTAGTCGATTCCAAGGTTATCGGCTTGTTCGTATTTTTTAATGAGATTTTTTATAAATTTCTTAAGGCACAAATACAGGTAAGCGATCAAAAAATAATAATAACAATACTCGTACATAACTTAACTCTAAATACCTCTTTAAATCTAATACCATATAATATATGTGCACAACTGTCATTGTTAACAAGTACCTACTGATTTTATGTAAATGGACGGTGAAAATCTATCAATTAAAAAGAAAACAAATATATTAAGTAAGTAAGTTGATGTATAAGACTGTTAAAAAAGTTTAAAATCATGTTATCAAGCCAATTTATTCGCATTAAAACGTAAACAAGTTTTTAATAATCTGAGTCCATTATTTATATAATCGTTTATACAAAAAACTGGATTCACCACGCCACAAGCGCTTTGTGACTAGTAAGTTAGTAAACACAAATGGTACAATTGTGAATTATGAGGAACTATTTAGTTATTTAACAAGTTTTGAAGTAAACAAAATTTCAGTGTTTGGAATCAAAACGTTATAACTCCTAATTCTTAATTCCTTGTTCTCCCTTTCATGACAGAACTACATGCTCTGAGCTCGGAGCCACAGCTTTACGGTAACCTCTATCTAGGCACGAACATAGATCGCTACGTCATATTATCTTTTCTATACTGTGAAGCAGTGGAACTGTCTCTACACAGTCGACTCAGTCAGTAGTCGGTCAGTGTGTTCTAGCGTTGCCAACCCTACTATATGATATAGTATCCTACTATATTAGGCCTCACAGCGTCGAATCACGCGAATCCGTTAATTAAAGCAGCTGCTACATATGTACCGGACCCCACTGCCCCCCAGCATAAACGCCTACCACGTAACGTTTTTACCGACCCGGACGATCGTGCCGAAAAAGCAAATTCGTATTTTAGTTCATCAGTCTCTCTAAACAGACGTGCCAGAGCTCACGCCCGCGTAACCACGGTTCTCTCCGCAGAGGACGGGCGGTCAACTTCGTTCCCGCACACCCCCACGTCCACCCACTCCAGTGGTAACTCAAGCCTAAGTCCGTTCCTCGGTGTGCAGCCCTTGGGTCAGGCAACCGCCCGCTCGATACAAGTGACTGAAGGTGCACACCACACACGTACATGAGTTCTGTAAGGGACCTTTTTTTTCTTTTTTTGCACTAGTTAGTGTAGAAATACTTTCAAATCACTAAATACACATTCTTCCTCTCTCCCAGGAAGAAGGGAACATGTCTATACATATATAATAGTTAGCTAGAATTGTAGGAGTAGGGAATTAGTCAGATCGCGACCTATTTGCATGCGCGAAGAACGCCCGAGTCGAGGTCCGGCCACTTTGGCACACTCGTTCGAGTCGTCCAAAACTTTCGCGGTTGAGTGCCTTCTACGCTCGCCCCCAAGTTTGGTGAAGCTGTCAAAGCCGCAGCGGCTTCAAGGCCTCTAATGCAAACGGTATAGTCAGTTCTAAAAAAAAAATATTAGGCGTCTGACTCATATACTTATTATGATTTTAACACAATATTTTATAATGCTAAATATCTATTATGTTCTTTTTACAATAGTAGCTTGTTCGATAGAAGACGCACTGCCGTTTTTAAATTTGAACTATCTGAACTATGTCGATACCTTTTTTTTCTGTCTGACCTTGCTGTTAGCCTTAGGGGCCCTATCCAAAAACAGAGCCGCTGCGGCTTTTATAACTTTACCGAGCTTGGGGGTGAGAGCTTAGGACACTCAGCCGCGAAACTTTTGGAAAACTCGCGAACGAGGACGCCAAAGTGGCCGGACTTCGGCTTGGGCGGTTATCGCGATTGCAAATAAGTTGCGATCTGGCTAATTCCCTATCCTTAAATTCGAGCTAACTAAAATATACTAATATACATGTTCCCCGCCACCTGGGAGGAAGGCAGGAAACATGCGTATGTGTATTTAGTTATCGGAAAAGTTTTTCTACACTAACTAGCGTAAAAAAGAAAAAAAAAGGTTCCTTACAGAACCTTACAGGTTTCCTTACGTGTGAGGTGTGCACGTATGTACATATGTGTGTAATGTTTGTATGAGGGTAGCTAAGTGTTGCACGTATAGTGTCACTTGTATCGCGTGGGCGGCTGCCAAGCCCAAGGGCTTCACACCGAGGAAAGGACCTAGACTTGGGTTTCCGCTAGAGAGGGTGGATGTGGCGTGTGTGCGGGAGTGAAGTTGACGGCCCGTCCTCTGCGGAGAGAGAACGGTGGTAACGCGATGGTGGAGTAGTACGCGTTAGCTTTCTCGACTTTATCGTCGGGGTCGGTTAAAATGTTTCGCGGTCGGCGTTTTTTCCGTGAGGTGTTATACTGTCGGCGATTTCTCCTTGAGACGGTAGGAGTAGGGACATAAGTAGCGGCTGCTTTAATTAACGGGTTGACGTGATTCGATGCGGTATCGAAGTAAGATCGCGACAGGAATCTGACGTAATAGTGAATCGACGGAAGATTCATATCTCTATGGAGATCTTCTGTTCGCATGTATGGACGGGCGCCGGTAAGACGGTAGAGAAATCTATTCTGAATAGCTTGTAACTGTTTGAAATTAGTTTTTGACATATGTGCGAACGCGGGGCAACTGCCTCGTTAGCCTAGTGGTCGTAAGCGCGACTGCTATGAGCGAGGTCCTGGGTTCGAAACTCAGGTCGAGGAAAGTGTTATTCGGTTTTTCCTATGAAATTCTCAGTGGCAGCTCGGAGTTTGGTTTCGTGTCCGATTAATAGCAATAGGCTCGCCCCCTATTACATGGGACCTAAAAAACATACTCAGCAAACTGTGGGTGTACATTAGTACACCTCTGCCTAACCCTTTGGGGAATACAGGCGTGATGGTATGTTATGTTATGCGGGGCAACTATATGTCATGATCGGACGGATACACATCTTGTATAGCGTAAGCTTGTGTATCATGGACATTTTGCTTGCCGAGCATATCAGAGAATGCAAGCGGCTCAGGACCCAGGAGGCCCTGTTTCGGACTGGGCATGTGGTCTAAAAGGGAGCCTACTATCTAGAGTAACGCCTAGATATTTGGTCTCTTTGACCCAGGGAATCGGATTACCGAAGAGTTCAAGGCGTTTGAAATTCCTCGGTATCTGTGAGCAGTCTATATCGAAGAGCATCACGGTGCTCTCGGAGGGATTAATGGCTATTCGCCAGTAGGTAAGCCACTTCCCGAGAGTGGTCATCGCGCGTTGGATGGCACATTTGAGTCTGATTCTTTTCCTATCGGAGGCATATATGACTGTGTCGTCTTCGTATAGACCCACCTGGACCTCGGGGAGACCAGGTAGGTCGCTGACGTACAGATTGAAAAGGCTAGGAGCCAGGACGGAACCTTGGGGAACGCCTGAGCGTATGGAGCAGGGCGTGGGTAGTTCACCTTCCACTCTGTAGCAGAAGGTGCGATCTGTGAGATAGTCGCGGATGATTTTAACTAATCTATCGGGGATTTCATGAGAGTACAACTTGTGGACTAATCCTTCGTGCCAGAACTTATCGAATGTCTTGGCAACGTCAAAGAAGACCGCAATCGTATGGCGAGGTTTGTATAACTCTGAAAAGTTAAACGTAATATGATCCGTGAGGCGGTGCACTTGATGAGTGCAAGAATGTCTAGCACGAAAACCGAACTGCTCAGGCGGATGGAGGTTTTTCTCCTCTATTGCGAACTTGAGACGGTTTAGAAGGAGCCGCTCATAAATTTTGCATAAAGTATTAAGACGACTGATAAGGCGATAGCTGTCGGGAAGCGACGCTTTCTTGCCAGGTTTATGAATGCCTATCACTATGGTCGTTTTCCAGGCAGCTGGGAAGTGGCAGTTGGCTATGGCTACATTGAAGATGTAGACCAAAAGAGCTATGAGGTGATCGGGAAGAAGTTTGAGTACTTAAACGTAAAAGGTTTTTAAGAATGGAGCAGACTTCCTCAGACGTGACCGGGGGTAGGGACTCTGTCGTGGGGAGTGCGTTCAACTCAGCCACGCGGGATTCGAAACCTTCCACACGGTCGGTATTTGCAGTGACGCTGTTCGCGGAGCTCTGGCTCTTCAAGCAGGTGGCACGGTACTCTGTCTTATCGACGCTATCGAACGCGGGTGTGGTGCCGGAGCCCCTGTCGAGGGGGGTATATGAGGGGAGACATCTATTTTAAGGGAATTATCTATTTTCCAGTAAGTCAGATGGGACGGTCTGAGACCTTCGACGAAGGTATCCCATCTGTGACTACTGAACTCAGTTATTTGTTAGCGACTGTGCGGACTTCGCTCAGGTAATGGGCGCACGCCGTGATGCGCGCGCTCTCTTGCCAGAGTGAAGTTCTTGCAGGGAGGGGCGGCAATACGATGAGTCATATGCCAGATGTTCGCTCGTTAGTACTTACAACTAGTAAAATTTTATTTCTAATCATACAACTAGCATATGTTTCATATTCCTATACATATAAATTACCTATTACTACGATTATATCTTATTCAGTACATACATTTAGCCTAACTTATAGAGTACAAATATATTTATATTTCGGAGGCTCGCTGTCCGCAACAATACTTTTAAAGAAAATATGTATATAGTAAGCGAAACCAGAAACTATTATTTTTTTAGGTCGCAGCTTTATCTCGTTCTGGATGAGACCTTGTATGTCATTGTAAATTTTATTATCTGTTATTATGTCTGTCAAGCAGTAAAATTATCCCTATAAAAAATTAAATATTTATTTGAAATCTACAAATTTTTTTTCAGGTAGTAACCCTGAAAATACTATATTTTATATAAAAAAGTTGGCTACCCTAGTGTGTTCCCACCTTCTTACAACATGACGTGAAGAGTCACTTGAGCAGGCCGGCATGACAGCCACGACTGGCGGTGGATTGTAGATACCTCGGTGGTTATTGATGAATTTGGAAGATACTTACCAACAGGTAATTTGCCCTGCTACGATAAAAAAAAAAATTGAAAAATGTACCATTTCCGTGAATACACGTATAAAGGACATCAGGCATTCTGGTCTAATAAAAAGTTGGCCAGAGACCCAGGATTATTTGCAATAAGCTCTAGATCTTATAAAGAAAGACCTAAAAGAAATTTTTACACTTAACCCAGTAACTGAATATTCTGAGTAGTTACTAATTAATTTCCCTGTTTTTTTTCTATCGGAAATCAATTACCTAATGTCAGTAATCAGACTAATGTAGGTTACTAAGAAAATGCAGTTAGAGGGTTAAGTCCAAAATATACTTTTAGGTATTTCTATATATCACATAATTAGATACTAGTTGTAGTGTATATTATACTGTAATAAACAAGTTTTTACTGGAGGAAAAATCCTTCACATGGCCATTATGGTAACCGCTTGCATCGCCATGGCTTGTCTGAGGTAATTATGTACTTATTGTAAACTAAATAGACCGGACAATATACCACAATATCATGGTATAGTTACAAGTTGATAAATAATAAATAAATATTATATATTTTGTTTACGTTTTTATAGGCGATTTTATAAAAGGCTTGCGTAAATTACTAGAGGTGAACATATAACATTTTCAGTAAACTGTTTCAAAATAACAATCTGTTACATGATGCTATCACTTTCTATTACTAAAATTAAAAAGAGTAAAGAGCTTATTGCAATATAATTAAAAAGAGTAAAGAGCTGGTTGCAATATAATTAAAAAGAGTAAAGAGCTTATTGCAATATAATTAAAAAGAGTAAAGAGCTTGTTGCAATATAATTAAAAAGAGTAAAGAGCTTGTTGCAAGTCATATTTCTAACTTTCAAACTTATTAAACATCCTTAAGTTTGAATAGAGAAGACGAAGACCATGTTTCAAACTGAAACCATTTACCTACTTATGTGTCATACACCAGTATATAAACAGGTACGTAGGAATTGCCTTTTCAGTTTATAAATAACAGTTCCAAGCTGTTTATAGCCATAAATTACTAACTCATCAGACTTAGCGGGCATTGCGGGCAACGCTAACACAAAAATCCGGTAATAAATTAAGTGGGGGTATGCATAGCAATTGCATATTAAAACAATGCACAAAATAAAGATAATAAATGTCTTCATTTTCCTTTTAAAATACAAATCAAATCGCTAAAAATCATGTCAAACGGATGATATTTTTTGACCTAGAACTCGACACCAATTCGCTCGATTTCCAACGAACTGATAAAGCGTCCCTTCTGATAATGACTTAAAAATTATAAACAAACGGTTGATTGTTTTGTTCTACTTTCAACTTTTTTATTAATTTCATTAAATGAGTTACGGTTATATGTTTTATACATACGTACACGTATGCATATATATATATATATATTAAAATCTATTAGCTATAAAATAGATCATGCAGCTACACGCCTGTTAAGATGCCGCGCCGCGCCACGCTGTTGATTTTCATTTCACTCAACGTATCTCCATGCACGTATATAATATAAGAACGGGATTTTGGGAATCTAGAAGAAATCCTTAGTCTACTCGACACGTTAATTTTCAGCGGATAGGTGTATTTTTTAATTAATTTATTTATTACTCTTTATTGTACACCAATAGTTACATAATATATAATCGATCATTAAAATTTTATGATACGTACAAAGGGTGGCCTAATTGCTGAAAGCAATCTTTTCCAGCAACCTCTTTTTTTCTTTTGTATCCGTGCTTGAAAATAGCATACGGTAAAAAAAACTAATTTGTGATACGGATGATAAAATTATGTTTTTGTAATTGCCCATTGATTGATTTTATTGGTACTTATTGTTCTTCCTTCTAATTGCGTGAAGTCACGGTCGATGACTAGTTTATCTTTGTGCGAAGTGACAAAACGCCCTGTGAAAATTATAGCTATGCTAGTACCTATCTCTTTTTAGACGGCTTTGAAGTCTAATAATACCCGTTTAATTATTCATCAAATAAAAAATAGTAATTTCCATATAGCTTGTTACCAACTGACTATTATACCGAAACTTCATAATTTATAATACAAGTTTATTAATCATTATAATGTTACTGCAAAACTGTGTAATAATTACCAAGGTCATTTAAATTATTTTAATTTGAATACTGCTAAATTGACTCGATAATTATGTGATCAATATGTCATATAATACCAATGTGTATAATATATTATTAACATTAACATATGTAAATATAAAAACGGAACAAGATAATACTTATTTGTTATATTCTTATCAAATAAATATTAACCAAATCGAGGCCACATCGCAGTTATGGTGTGGCCTTGATTCGGTCAAACAAAGTGCCAACTTTGGAACTTGATACAGTTTTGCGGGAAATGAATAATTATGTATGATTCAAATGAAATGATGAGATGAGATGAGATTTCAGGGATAAAAAAGGATTATATGTCCTATTAAAAAAAATACAACAAAGGTGGCTAACAAGCGTACGGTCCTCCTCATGGTAAGCGGTTACTGTAGTCTATGGACGTTTGTAAAACACTTACAGGCACTTATATCCTGTAACCATGATGTATCACTAGCGCGTTGCTTGAACCTCCCTTTCTCAAAGGGTTCTGGAAAACCTACTAACCGCAGAAACACAACATATAGTTGTTTGGATGCGATCTTCTGTAGGGTGGAGGTATTCCACCAGTCGGGCTGCCCGAATTAGAGAGAATACTACAAAAATATTTCTCTGTACATACCTCTCTGATGATTATAATTTCGAGTGATATGAATAAAATAAAAAATAACGTAGCTAATAACTTTAAAACCTATTTTCTAATTTAAAACACGCCATTAAGCCCGCGACTTCGGTCCCTTTGGTTTGAAAATGAAACGACTTGCACGCCATCTGGTGCATACAAGTTGTACTAATACAGAAAACTTACACAACGACGCTTCCCGCAATCTTTACCAGGTCATCGAACAAACTTGTGGCGAATCTGCCTACGCTGCGAATTCTGATGTGTCGTGGCCGCCACTCAAGAACTATTCGGCCCCATCAGCCATCCGTTCGACAAGCTACGTGGCCCGTCCACTGACATTTAAGTCTAGCTATCCTTAAGGCTATGTCGGTGACTTTGGGTCTGCTGGGGATCTCCTCATTTCTGATTCGATCACGCAGATAAACAGTGACCTCGATCTTTCTTATAAGACCCATAGTTAGCGACTACGTCTCAGCACCATATGTAATCACTGACAACACACACTGTTCATACACTTTCGTCTTGAGACGCTGCCGTATCTTGGACGAGAAAATAATACGTAGCTTCCCAAATGCTGCCCAGCCTAATCGGATTCCACAATTGACCTCTTTCTCGAAATTAGATCTACCTAACTGGATAGTTTGTTCCAAGTAAACAAGTTCATCAACAATTCCAAGAGTAAATATATTCTCTGATCATTACGGGAGTTGGCGCTACATAGACGTTTGATATGATCTTCGTCGTTTAAGCTGCGTATCCACTAGAGATGTGCGACGTAGCTAGGCGGTGCGCTAAGAATAAATCATCTAATAGGATTACTGCATTTTCCTAGCCTCGCTTAGCGCAGCTCTGGTAGAAAAGAACTAGTGGAGCTAGGTTTTGGTATAAACAAAAAAGCGAGAGATGTAAGCGATTAGCGAGGGACGCGAGTGAAGAATATATGCGAGATATGTGTGCGACACGGTGCCGCGGAGCTGCGCACCATTTGAAAAGAGTAATTTACGTAACTGACTGATTTACAGCGCTGCTACACATTCTCGAACCAAGTAGGTACCTACCTCACACATTCCTGGTAGCTACACAGTCTTATAGTTCAATAGACATGACGACATGACCGGCGAACGCATTAAAAAAATAATTACGAGTCAGAAATTTGAATTAATGAAATAACAAATATTTCAATTGGTTTAAATGGTAGTATACATTTTACGTAAGAGGAAACTCACTCAAACTCAAAAGTAGAATGTAGTCATGATTTCAAATTTAGTTAGTGAACAATCAATAGTTACAACTTACTAATGGTAGAAATATATAATTCCTGAGTGTGTTTAATGAAATTAGGGAATTCGTTTCAAACATGACCAAACTTATCACTTTTTAAAATGCCAATTTTAGTTCCTGTAGGGATTCCGCCGAGGTACTTGATTTTATTCTCTAAACTTGGAATAATTTTTTGGGTAAAATAAATGCAATAAAACATTTTTGACATCACCGTACGACTCTTGCAGTCAATAAAATATTTGTATTTCTAATAGTTACCTATGCAACGACAGTCTCCTATTATTGTATTATTTATTATATAGATATATATGCCTTTAGACATTTTTACGATACAGTACGTTATAATAACTTTTTTAATTATCGTAACTCCATTGCATTCCTGACCGCGGCTTGCGAGTGCGAACACTGCGGGTGAAATTGTTTCGCGAACAAAATTCTAATAATTGCTACTCGGTATTTCTTTAGATGGCTTCACTTGCGAGTTATAAACGATCGGTCTATTAAATTCTCTTTTTTTATGCTCTTGGTATAATTATATGATGATGAAAACACGGACATAATAAAATTATCAACATGAAATTACAATTGTATTACTTATATTAGAATTTATTGTAAGACTTAAAGATAAAAATGTTGTTTGTTATTAAATAAAACAGTACAAAGTGAACAACGCCCCGTTTACCAGTTTAATGTATGCGTAGGTATAATAAAGAGCCTTAAGGTAAACAAGCACGGAATTCTTTAGCGGTGAGTACCTACCTACCTAGCAAAAAGTGTGGTTAATGTGGCTACTGGACTAGGTAGGTACTTTACGAACAAAATATTAGGAAGTTAAAAGGCTCTCGATAATATTAATTTAAATGTATTGATTATACGATTGATTTTTCAATAAATAGATACATTTATTTGTGGAATAGGCAACGCGGTTGGAAAGATATTTAAAGGATAGATTTTAAGAGAAACGACAGCGATATAAATGGTTATGTTTTTTTTTTTTTAGAACTGACTACACTGTTAGCCTTAGGGGCCCTAAAGCCGCTGCGGCTTTTACAGCTTCACCGGACTTGAATAGGTTATGTCTAGGAAGCTTCTTATGTAATTACTAGCTGATACCCTCGACATTATCTGTGGTGTTTGTTATAATAACAGCACTGCAACAAAACACGTCGTTGAACAAAACTCGTAAACAAAAAACGTAGTTTCTTACAACGTTAACAACTAATAAGGACCCTAAGCAGTAAAACAAAAAAAATAAACCGGCCAAGTGCGAGTCGGACTCGCGTACCGAGGATTCCGAAGTTGTACAGCCATATTCACCAAAATAATTGGGTAACTTTTCTGAAGAAAGCACCGAATAGTTCTAACGGAAAGATAAACTATATTGAGGTATAAACTTAAATTTGCCGTTGGAACACTTTTATCTCCATACATCAGACCTATGCTGGTCAGTTTACCAACTGCAAAAAAGTTTGTAATCGCAAAAAAAAAAAAATTCTTGTGATGTCAACTCCAAAACGGTTTTCGGATTTTTCTTTACTTGTAAGACATTGCTTCTTGCCAAATTTCATGATTTTAGGTCAACTAGAAGGCACCCAAAAGGTTTTTATTTCCTTTGCGAGTGTTAAAATATGCGGCTTAACTGGCTGGATCTTTTGATTGTGCAGACTAAGCAGTTTAATTTATTTTTACAGTTCCTAGAGATTGATTATTTATATAGATAATTATTATTTTTAGAAAAAAAACCAAAACGTACGAACACTATAGTGGTAAATATAGATTGTGTAGTATAAAAATATTTACTGTAGTTCCATTATCCAGGGATATAACATAGGAATACGATTATATGGACTGAACGCCACCCGTATATGTGTTTAATAGCAATTTTAATGAACAATGGACATGTCGCAGCCAAATGGGTAATTATCAGGCTACCCTTATTACTAAACGGCGTCGTTCAACTAGAGGCCTGAATGATGTTCATCCATTCAGTAAACCGCTATAAAAATGACTCGTATCGATAACGTTTAACTACTTGTCAAGCCTGGTTTCTCTTACGCAAACGAATAGTACAATGGAAAAGAGTAGTGACAAAAACAATGTGAATTTAGCTATGACAGACTCGAGCTTAACGTTTTGAGTTTTACGAATACCTTTTTCATTGTGGCGATACAGTTTTTTGGGTTAGGTTTGCTGCTGACCTAAGCGTCAGCCAGCCAGTTCTTTAAATGTTTTATGAACATTTATGTTTTGGGAACGGCACCGTTTAGTAAAAAAGTTAGGCTGTTCATTGAACGGCTGGTTAAGCTAGTTGACTGCGACAGATAGACTGAGAAATTACCAAATAGATTTTTATTCTTAACAACTCGAACTCAAACTCTTCCTGGGTTGCTTGATCTCACACTCTTGTACACATTGATAAACGGAACCGTTCCTTTAAAACTATCCAGAGCTAATTTTAATATATTCGCTACTAATCATTACCGAAGAAACTTGGGGCATTTCTCTCCATTGAATAGAATTGTATCACGTTATAATGCTGAATCTAGAAAGTCAGATCCAAACATATTCGCGAATAGCCTTCAAAATTATAAATCCATTTGTTGCTGTAAGTAGAATATATTGATATATTTTCATTTATTGTGGTTTAATTTGTTAAAGTTTATTTGTTTTCTCATATTACATTTCCAAATTGATTCGTGTTCTTTTTAAATCAATTATTTTAACTGCTCACCGTGTATAATCCTGTCATAAACTCTTATAATTAAGATTGCATTTGTTTAGAGTCGTTTTTTGTCGGTAATCTTATAATTTGTCACAATGTAAATCTTGTTTGTTTTTTTATTATATATAAATAACACACACAAAACCACGCGCGCTCGCCTAAGCTGTCATACACTGCTAAGTTATTTTTTACTCACATAATAAAACGTGTTGAAACAATAGCAATGCAATCTCATTAAACTACATAATTGACTACTTAACAAATTAACCGTCATTATCTATCAAGTGTTTTTTTTTTCTGATTCAATGTACATTCTAATGAATCATTAAATACTCATATAAGAAAATTATAAATACAGTGGATATAAAAATAGATACTGTACCTTTGTTTCCTGTACTACTTGAACATTGATTTTAAACACTTTCTACAAAATTTTATCAAAATCAATTGAATATTAATATTTTCAATTTGTTCAAATATTTTTTGACTATTTCTAAAGGTAATATTTACAATTCAGCTAGGCTATCAATTGGCTATCAAATCTTTATGTCGTATCCGTGATCAGTTTTACACATCAAAATTACATGTACCCGACAGAACCAAAGATTTATTAATATAGATTATCCACGCAATGAATAATGCAATATTTTGTTTTTGTTAACCCATGATTTGAGGACAAGGTTATGCTAATAAAAAATAAGTTTGAAACTAAAACCAGAATACAGAATGTCGCTCTCTAAAAAGTAAGAAACAAGAAAATATCATTGTCCGAAATTCTTATCTACTAACCATTCAGTTATTTATCAGCTAATGAGTTGATAACATAAATAATTAAATTTAACACACGGATAAAGTGTTGTTCAGAGGATAGCCGTGGTCGCAGTTATTGTGATCCAAAGAACCGACGTACAATCCATCTAAATACTTTATTTGTTAGGTTTGAAAATAAAGCAATGAGTTTCCCTGAAAATACGCCATTTTCATCTTTTTCGACTTCATTTATCGAAGAAAATAAATTTCATATTTAAATAATAATAAAAAAATTAAGAAATCGATTATCCGTCATGTTTTATTAAAGCATAAGCGAACATCTGAGACGTGATTTTATAAATTATAATATCGAGTAAGCAGTTAATAATATATACAGATTTAAAATGTGCTAATTTAACCTGATAATTTGATGTGAAAATTTGATACCCGACACAGTACAATTCAAAAATATAAATAAGATATGCAGGGCTTCATGTCTTTATAACGCGTCATATCCATTTATATTTATTTATTTTTAAGGTTGCCTGTAAGAAATCGCTCTAAGCGATAAGGCTAATTTAAATAGTTATAATATATGTATGTTTTTTTTGTTTCTTATTTTGTATTGTGTACGTTACATAGCCTATATAACCAGAGAAAAATGAGGATGCTTCAAAAGACATCTCATTTAAAAAAATTATGTTAGGTGGTTTAGAAGATTTGCGTGTACAGATAAACATGTTATATACATAAAGCGGTTAAAATCATAACCCTCCTTTTGGCTTCGCCGTAGTCGGGCAAAAAATTGGTGGAAGGTCACGGGCTTGCGCTATGGGCAAGCCGAATAGTGCAATGAAGTGAGTGAATGACATTAATTCGTAATACACTTGAGCTAGATCAGATAAGAAATTTATGTACCCGGACCATAAACAAAAATTATATTTTCGTCGTCATACTTTTATTACCCGACTAAGGCAAAGTCAAAAGAAAGGGTTATGTTTTAGTAGTCTATGTAAGTTTATATTTACTTCTGTTCCACCGTAGAATCTTAAATTGACTCTTATCAAATTTGGCGCCATAAATAAATATTTTCTGTAGTACCTATTTGACTTAGGAAACCAATATTTATCGATTTCAAATATTAAAAGTGTAAGATGTATACAATTAAAAAAATGTTATTTATATATATATTAACTCTGAAAATGCTGTCGGCCATTTTGTGACATCTTAAGATTCTAAGCAAATTTCATGTCGGATCTTATGCGAGTGAAATTCACTATTGACATTGATATATAAAGTAAAGAGATTTTTACAATGATGAACGTTTGCTAAATGTCAAATGTTTGTTTTCGACCCGTATGACGTCAGAGCAGAGATAATAATTATAGACTAATATGACTGACAGCGTTTTCGCCTCTTTACGAAAAGTAAGCTTTTAAAATAAAGTTTTGCTATTTACTAGGTCCCAAAAAAAATGTAATATTTTTTTTCTTTATTCGTACAACATTTAATAATGTAAGACCTACTTTAAAAAAGAGTCAAATATAATAGTGAATTGTGTCCGACTGGATCGCGAGGTTGTAACACCCGCTATAGTGTCATCCGGGATCCGATGTATACTTATACTATTTCCATTTCTTTATTTTCTCGATGACAGTTCTAATTTGATAGTTGTAGTGTTGTGACCAAATAAGTAATGATATCGATAGCATATATTTATTATATTTTGAACAAAGACAAATACAAAAAAACATTCAAATATAAATAAATAAAGATTACCTGTCGTTATAATTATTTCGTTTCATTGTCGAGTACCTACCTATACCTACTTATTTTACAACAGCTTTGAAAATTTTGAAGAAGTTAATATTATCAATCAAGAATTAATACGTGTAAAATCTTGTAGTCTTTAATCTTTATCGATATAGCCCCATCCCTATCAGTTTCTCCGACTCTGGTATAACCTTGTACGTGTGATGAAAACATCATATTTGTATAAAATAATGCATACATAATGTAAAAAAGACGCTCGTTCAAGTTTTCACAGAAGCTGTCATCGAAAAAATAAAGAAACTGAAATGGTATAGTTGTATTATCTATCTCTAGACAATTAATACAATTGAAATGTCTGTATGTAATGTAAAAATAACAGTTTTTTACTTTATGCATATGCAAGTACATTTAAATGATACTCATCCGATTTTGGTGAAAGAAGTGTCAATCGATTCGTTATTATTGTCCAATTAATATTAATGGATAATTAATGAATGAATGAATTTTGATTAATCAATATTAACCAATTAATATTGTAAGGTAAAGGAACACACGATATATGCAGTGACGATAATGGTGAATCCATTAAGTGACATAATGGTAAGAAAGGGACTAACGAACTTTATTTGGATATTCCTTTCACCAACCCATCTCATAGGGGTTGTTCTTTTTACCGTTTTTGCTGCACCAGTTACCGACCGTTAAATTAACAAGACTTTTTACCATACTGAATGAATACTGAATGATATTTGATAAACTGATGAATATTATAATTTTATGTTTGTATGATAGTGATCAATTTAATTTCATCTTTTAATTTTAACTGTGATTTTAATTTATTATTAAGTATTGATAATAATTGTTATAGCGAATATGTTAAAGTTTACGTGCAACCATCAAATCACAGTTTACGGTTAGGTGAATATTTATGTTATAGCTACATCCTGTACGCACAACGATACTGACGATAATACGATATATAACTGATAATACAGAACAATAATCTATAGATCGGTAAAAGGTTTTAGTAAATGAAATCCCTTTTTTCAATAAACGACCCACATTAAAGTGTACGTAGTAAGGTAATATGTCTTTTTATCGAAAATTTGAATCAAATTGTAGTATTAACAATTGCTATAATATTTAAATAATGAAGATATTACAAATACAAAACATAACATTTGAGATATAAATCTCCTACATTAACATATAGTGAAGCTTAAAAACTAATTTGGTTTTCACAATGATCGACGGTCCTAAGTACATGGCGTTAATGCTCAAATTAAAGTTATTATATTAATCAATGTAAATAGTTTAATAAGTTATCGATACATTAGTATATTAGTGTAAAATAAATGCAATTAAAAATACCCGTAAAACACCCAACACCGTCATGGGTCGGTAATAGGAACAAAAATGCGAATACATATTGAGCCCATTACCTCCACATTTTAATATTGAATTTTAACCAAATTAAATATAAAACTGATGAAAATTAGTTGCTAGTTGTATTTATAAAAGTTGTAAGAATGCGTTGTAATTATTAAAAGATTAAATATAATGTTTTAGGTACATACTTTTTCTTAAGAAAAAAGTGAGTGTACTTACGTCATATAACGTATCGATACCTCCGATAAACTGTTCAATTACTCTTTATTTTGTTGAATTACACACAATCGTGTTATAATACTCATAACTTGTAAATCATAGATATATAATAATAGATAAATAATAGATACTTGCAATATTAATGTATCCGCATTTTTTATAAAATAATCACTTCTGTAACTCCAACATAAAACTTGAAAATTATAATTGAAAGAAAAGTGGTAGTGAAGCGGTGAATTGATCAGATCATAAATAAGTTCATAATAACATTTACATGAAGTAACATTCTGATAATGATAGGCTATAGAAATGATCAAAAGTACTTTACGACCGACCGATTTTAATAAAATGATGCATATAGACACGGGAAATATATTACGTAAATCCGGAATATTAGGCTATAAAAAACATAAAAATTATCAATACATAAAATAAATGTAATTTTACGCAAATAATATAATTTCTCTGTAATAATTGTATGCCCAGCCACAGGTACAACTAGTTAAATTACTGATTTTTCAAAATTAAATCTTATTTTATGTATTAACTAAGTTTTATGTATTAAGTTGTAGGTATGTATTAATATTTTGGAAAGCTAACAGTACACAATTTTTATTTAATTTGTCAAGAAGAAGAAGACACTTCAACAGCTAACTCAAATAAAATCGTGATAAATTGCAAAAAAAAACCCTAATTTTAATTCTGGTTAAAAACAACCATTAATAAAAAAATTTTGGCCTTCGAATATTATTACGTTTTTTATTATGACAATTAGAAAAATATGTATCAAAATTATGTTAATACTAATTGGTTGTTAGAATAACGGGTTGGATAGATATTTTACATGAGTCGATCGCGCTAACATTTATGTACAACTTTTACAATGTAGGAAAAAAAAATTCTAACGGTAGATATTTTTGCATTTTGATATTTTACATAAGTCGATCGCGCTAACATTTATGTACAACTTTTACAATGTGGGAAAAAAATTTCTAACGGTAGATATTTTTGCATTTTGATATTTTACAACGTAAGTCGATCGCGCTAACATTTATGTACAACATTTATAATGAGGGAAAAAAAATTCTAACGGTAGATATTTTTGCATTTTGATATTTTACAACGTAAGTCGATCGCGCTAACATTTATGTACAATATTTACAATGAGGGAAAAAAAATTCTAACGGTAGATATTTTTTGGATTTTTATTGGATAAAAGTAAAATTGAATTAAAATATTTATATTTATCTGTCTCCTCGTGTAAATAAATGAATGCATTTCTACTTACTTCGTGATATAAAGCCTTCAGACACTGTTAAGGTTATATCTTTGAACTCGATGTCTACAGAATGATTTGCGGGAACATTTACACGCACAGTCCTGAAATTTTGTTGCTCTTCATCACTTATAGTTTTTTCCTGTTTCAAATCCGAAATGGAGTTTACGGAACTTTCCATTTTTTAAATATTTTTTACACTTTTTCTAAATACTTTAAAAAAATTAATTCCTTCACAAATGTGTATACGTTATTAATAAGGAAATGAATGATTATAAACGAAAATATATAGGGTATTATTTAAAGAAAATGAGAGGCCGTGTGTCGAGCGGAGTTTGTTTGTTCAGTTCGAACCTATGTGCGGCAAGCTCCGAGTTCGTGTGCGAACTGCGAGGCTACAATCGCTTTTCATGTTATAGTTCAATAATCTATTAGAATTCGGGATGTATGTAAATACATTATGAAGCAAACTGATACCGTCGCGCGTCGTATCACCGGCTTCTTCACACAAGAACATTATTACGTTGTTTTTGAGCACATATTCTCATAACTAACTGATAAGTGATAAGCCTGCTGCATTAGCTTCGTATTTAATTATTACAGTATCTATACAATTAATAAAATTGAAGTATCTGTATGTAATGTCAAAATAACAGCTTTATCTACATCTATACATATAATAAAAACGTAACTGATCGTGTCTGTACATAGAAGATATATGAGAAAAACTATTATTGGGGGTCTCTATCAACGCAGGAGAACCCAAAACAATGATTGTTAGATTTTTTTTCTGTTTGTCTGTTTGCCAACTTTTGTGCGCGCTAATCTCATAAACGGCATAACCGATTTGGAAACGGTTTTCACTAATATATTCTGGTAAGGTTAACTTAACATTTAGTGTTTGTTTTACTTCAATAAGTTTATAAATAAATAAGTTATATCAATTTTAAAAATCACGACAAACATTTTTTTGATAAAAATACTATAAAATAGCTCTTCAGTTGAATTGACTGAAATTTTAGTTATCTGTATATTATGATTTGTAAAACGATGATGATCGAAACCTTTAATAAAGTTAAAAAATGAAGAGTTTAAAAAATTGCAAATTTGCAATATAAGTTGACCTCAGAACTTTGTGATAAATCATATTAAAAGTGGGTCAGCATATGCTGGATATTTGTCAGTTGAATATAGCTGCGCCACTGCTAGGGATGGCAATTCATTTCGAAAAAGATTGATTCGAATCGAACTCTAATGAATCAATTTCCAAAAAATCGATGTCTAAAAGATTGATCTCTCAAAAATTGATTTTTTTCGATTCACTTTCCCATTTGTATTAACAATATAACAATTCCTAAAATAGAAAATTAAAAGGGAACCACAACAGTCGATCTTTTGTAATTTTTACCTTACTAAAGTATAAGTTATTATAGAGAAACATAGAAAGATATAGAGAGAGTGAATTTATTACAGGTATATAGGGAAAGAGAATTAATTTCAAAAATGTATTATTATAAACTGTTGCCGTTATTTTGCTGTTGGGTAATAATTTACCGTTAGCATTTTAATTGGTAAATGACACCATAGAAAATGACTGCATTATGAATTGAATAATCCATACCTACTAATATTATAAATGGGAAAGTAATTCTGTCTGTCCCGTCTTTTGCATTTTCAAGCCTAGACCGCTGAACCAATTTTGAAGAACTTTGGTTGAGAAAGGTCATAGGCTACTTTTGGAAATAAAATTGGAAGGGGTTAAATGGGGGGTGAAAGTTCGTATAAAGAATCTAATTTTGATATAGAGATATGTAGGAATTTGGAGAAAGACTTTGGCTACCTTATGTGGTGAAAATAAAACTTTAACAGGTGAAATAGGGGATGAAGGTTTGTACGAAGAACCCGTTAAACCAATTTTGATGAATAGAAATATATTGGACCTTGGAGGCGGACATAGGGTACCTTATGGCGCAAAGATAAAACATGAAGTGGTCAAATAGGGGATGAAATTATGTATAAAGAACCCACTATTTCTCAATTTAGTGATATGAAAATTCATATTTATGATTTTAGGAAGAAATAAAAGGCTTTCGCGTTTTTGACAAATGAATCGGCAGGGTGGTACAATAAGGGATGATTTACAATACCATACACACAGAGAGATAAATCCATCTATGATTTTCTATTGTTTTGTCGTGTTTAGAGATCAGTCAGTGTTTATGCAATAATAAAGAGGGGTGGTAGGTATTGCGACCACCACATCTACATCTATACATATAATAAAAGCTTAACTGATCGATGTCTGAACATAGAATAAATATGAGAAAAACTATTATTGCGGGCCTTTATCAACGCAGCAGAACCCAAAACAATGATTGTAAGATGTTTTGTGTTTGTCTGTTTGCCAACGTTGGTGCGCGCTAATCTCAGAAACGGCTTAACTGATTTGGAAACGGTTTTAACTAATATATTTTGGTAAGGTTCACTTAACATTTAGTGTTGGTTTTACTTCAATAAATTCATAAATAAAAAAGTTATATCAATTTAAAAATCACGTCGGACATTTGTTCGATAAAAGTGCTATAAAATAGCTCTTCAGTTGTATTGGCTGAAACTTTGAAATTGGTTTGTAAAATGATGATTATTGAAAGTTTACATAAAGTTAAAAAATGTACAGTTTCAGAGAATTTGGATCTTTCCAATATGAGTTGACCTTACATCTATATAATAAATCATATTAATAAGTGGTCACCCTAGGTTGGATATAACCACGCAAACAAGTCGAGTGCCGCATCGCTGCTAGGCAATTAATTCCGAAAAAGATCGATTCGAATAAAACTCTGATGTATCGATTCACAATAAATCGAGGTCTAAAAGATCGATCACTCCAAAAAATCGACCTTCTTTTATTCACTTTTCAGATTTGTGTTAAATAATATAAAAATCCTTATTATAGAAAACAAAAAGGACACCACAACAATCGATCTTTTGCTATTTTTACCATGCTAAAGTATCAGTTAAAGAGAAACAAAGAAAGGTATAGAGAGAGAGAGAGAGAGAGAGAGAGAATTAATTTCAAAAATGTATTATTATAAACTGTTGTCGTTATTCTGCTATGTGGTAATTTACTGACACCATAGAGAACGACAGCATAATGAAATGAATAATCCATACTAATATTATAAATGCGAAAGTAACTCTGTCTGTCCTGTCTGTTGCATTTCACGCCCTGAAATAGACGATGAAGGTTTGTCCGAAGAACGCTTCAAACCAAATTTGATGAATTTTGGTATAGAGATAAATTGGACCTTGAAGAAAGACATTGGCTTACCTTATGTCGTGAAAATAAAACTTTAAGTGGTGAAATAGGGGATGAAATATTGTATGAAAAACCCACTATTTCTAAGTTTAGGGTTATGAAAATTCATATTTATGCTTTTAAGAAGAAATAACAGTGTTTCGTGTTTTAAAAAATAAGGATGATTTACAATACACATAGACTGTATTGACTGTATACTTGTTACTAAGAAAAATGTTCCTGAGACATAAGCTTACATTATACAAAACATATGTCCGTCCTATCATGACATATAAGCTGCGCTACATTCGCACATACGTCAAAGATCAACATTAACAAATTCCAAATCCTCCAAATCCGATTCTTACGTAAAATTAACAGCGCCCCTTGGTACGTTGGTCGAATCGTATATTAAATATCTTACGCTATCGTACTTCGACACTGCTTCGAATCACGTGAATCTGTTTGTGAAAGCTGCCGCGACTTAAACCCCAAAACCGAACATCCCACGCGAACAACTCCGGTCGCGAATATCTTCACCGAGCCCGTTTATAAGATCGAGGAAATAAACAAATACTACTCCACCGTCTCTCCAAACAAAGCGTTATCGCGCCCACGCCCGCGAAACCTCCGTTCCCTCCGCAGGGGACGGGCGGCTAATTTCGCTCCCGCAAACCCGTCATGTCCTCCCTCTCTTACGGCAACTCAAGCCTAGGTCCGTCCCCTCGGTGTAGAACCCTAGAGTCTGGCAGCCACTCGCGCGATACAGGTGACACTTCACCTGCAAATACGTAGCTACCCACACACATCATTACACACAATATGTACATACATACGTGCACACCACATAAGTACATAGATTCTGTAAGGCACCATTGTTTTCTTTTTTTACGATAGTTACTATCGATCATGTTTCCAGAATACTAAATACATATACACATGTTCATTCCTTTCTCGCATGAGGTAGGGACATGTTATATGTATGCGTTAGTTTAGCTCGAATTTTCTACAGCTAGGGAATTAGTCAGTTCGCGACCTTTTCACAATCGCGGTAATAGCCCAAGCCGACGTCCGGCCACTTTGGCACCTTTGTGCGCATGTTACTCACGCTTTCGCGGCTGAATGCCTTAAGCGTTCGCCCCCAAGCCTGGTGAAGCTGTCAAAGTCATAAGTGGCTCTATTTCTTTAGGACCCCTTAGGCTAACAGTATAGTCAGTGAGAAAGAAAAAAACCATGTATAATTTTCTTTTGGTTTATCGTGTTCAGAGATTAGTCAGTGTATATATACAGTAATATAGCAGGGTGGTAGGGATCGCGACCACCATACACATAGTGTTAAACACATGTATGATTTTCTGTTTGTTTGTCGTGTTCCGAGGTCAGTCCGTGTATATCTATACTGTTAATAATTTAGTATAGCCGACGAGTTTTTTTGTTTGTTTGTTTAAACATGGTAATCTCTGGACAACTGGTAGCAGTCGGATTCGAAAAATTATTTTTGTATATGATAGCCAGATTCACGAAGAATAGTATAGGCTATCTGAAACTAAGCTAAACTACCTCAGCTAGCCTTAAATATTGATTTATGTTTAAGTAAGTCGAAGTGAAAGAGTTCCCGAACTGCTTTATCCGCATGCGTTGGCATATTGGTTAGTGATACGTAAATATAATATTCTACAAAAATATTGTTCTTTAGTATATCTAAAAAAGTTTCCGATAACATATGCCTATTTCTTAATAGCATAAGCCACAATAAGGTATTTTGCGAGTTTTTATGTTGAAGATTAAAAATTGATTTTGAGCTTTATTTTTAGGCTTATCATATTAATCCTTACGAACAAAGTTATTTCATCATAAAGACAATTTAAATTTTTGTTTTTATAGTATGTAATTATGATACATAGTTCAGGAGAAAATGAAAAATTAAAATAATTTGTACTTGCGGGAAGTGATATCAATTATGATAGATTACACGGGTCCGTCGTGTTGGCGGCGCGGTATTTGTTGGATAAAAACTCGGGTGAAACCGAGGGGCACAGCTAGTACTAAATATATATGAAAGAATGTACGATACCTATAATAATAAAAAAAAACATTTTTAAAATTTTTGTCTATCTGTCTGTCCGTTTGTTTTGGGTAATCTCCGAAACTCTTGGACCAATTTTGACGGGACTTTCACTGGTAGATAGCTGATGTTATAAAAAGTAGCTTAAGCTACTTTTATTTTACAAAAAGAATTAGGGTTCCGCACAAATAAAAAACTGTTCATGGTAAATCAATTCGGGTGCTGAAACGGCTTACGCTGAGTAAACCATAAAAGATATAGCAAATTAATGTACGAAATAATTGTAGACATTAAAAAGGCTTACAAAAAAGTAAGCGAGATTATACGTCAATCTTCTAAGGAACACCCACAATAAGCAATTTTGTCTTTAAAATAGCCGGAAGCGGAGAGCAAGATTCGCGCGGGCATTCTGTAGTCCACGTGAGCGAAGCCGCGGGCACAGCTAGTTATTTAATATAATAACGTGGAAATAATTTTTAATTTGTTTGTTTAAACACGATAATCTTGATAACTACAAGTTGGATTCGAAAGATTATTTTTATTTATTTTATTGATTTAATTAAGGTAACATACAGCCATAACATAAACATGTTTAAATATAATTTATACAAACAGGCCTACAGTACCATATATTGAAGTACATATATCTATACATCATTTTTCAAAAATCGTAGCGTTACAATCATATTAAAAAAAAGAACTAAATAAATTTACAATTCAAATATCAACATTAAAATAAAAACATACAAGAGTTAATTAAATTTATATTATATCATAACATGTCTTTATTCAACAAATCACGTACCTTTCTTTTGTAAGATGATAATTTATTTGAAAATATGTCAACATCGCTAAGAAATCTGTTATAGTAATAACAAGAACGTTGAAAGAAGGAGTTTTTGAAATAATTTGTCCGACAAAAGGGAACATGAAATGTGTCCTTTGATCGTGCGTTTGATCACGGTATTTTTAAAGAAATGTGTTCCAGAAGTGGAGAGGAATCTATATGGTAATTCATTATTTTATGTAAGAAGATTGCATCAAGATATATCCTCCTATGTTTTAAGGATTGCATATTATGCCTGGAAGCACTTGTTTTAAAATCAATAAAATTATGACTAGTTCTATAATCGAGGGACTTTAAAAACCTGTTCTGTATTTTCTCAATTCTGGCTATGTGCACTTCATATTGTGGGCTCCAAACTACACTTGCAAACTCCAGTACACTGCGAACATAGGCGTAATATAAGACTTTTAAAGTTTCTACTTTCTTAAAGGGTTTACCCAAACGTAGTATTAAGCCGAGTTTCTTAAGAGCTTTAGAGACGATAGTATTTATATGAAGATTGAAGTGCAATCCAGAATCCAGAATGACACCTAAGTCACGAACTTCATTAACACGTTTAATTATATTCCCAGATAGTTCATAGTTGTAAATTAAAGGATTTCGATTCCGTGTGAAAGAAATAATGTGGCACTTGTCACTGTTAATAAATAATTGATTTGACAAGCAATATTCATTAAACATATTGAGATCATTTTGTAATTGCATACAGTCAGCCTCTGATTAAACGATTTTAAATTTTTTTGTATCGTCTGCATAGAGTAAATGACAAGACTCTTTAAAACATACCCCTATATCATTCATATACAGCGTAAATAGGAAAGGGCCAAGATGAGATCCTTGGGGAATACCGGAAGAAATCGCTAGAAACCTAGAACGATAACCTTTGAGTGCTACAGCTTGACTGCAGTTTCTTATATACGACTCAATCCACCTTAGAAGGTTACCGTGTATACCGACCCTTAATAACTTGTTCAGTAATACTGAATGATTTATTTTATCAAATGCTTTAGAGAAATCAGTATACACTGCGTCCACCTGATAGCCAGAATCGAGTGCTTTTGTAATAAAAGTAGTGTAACCGACTAAATTAGTGTCAACACTGCGACCGCGAAAGAATCCATGCTGCTCAACAGTAATATGATGACAAATTTGTATTGTTAATTCGTTTGTAATTATCTTTTCAAAAAGTTTTGCAAAAACGTAAAGTTTTGAGATTGGTCTATAATGCTTAACATTATGTTTATCACCTCCTTTTGGAATTGGAGTTATCAGTGCCATTTTCCAGACATTCGGAAAACATCCTTCAGTTAGTGACTTCGTAAAAATTATAAAAAGCGGCGAAGACAATTCTTTTGCAAGTCTTGACACCAAAATGGGGTGAACCTCATCAAAACCAGCACCTTTATTAGTGTCAGTTTGTTTTAATAGTTCGAACACTATTTCTTGGGAAATATTAATAGTACCAATATCTACTAATGATAATGATGTATCATAGCATCTATGGTGAGTATCTTCGTGACGACTGGTTACAAACACTGAATTAAAATAATTATTAAACATATTGCATATTTCTTCACTATCGGTTGAAGATTGATTATCGTATATCATTTTAGCCGGTATATTGTTATCAGAGAACTTAGATTTAATGAAGGATCAAAAATACTTTGGCGATGTAGTAATTTTAGCCTCAGAAAACGAAATATAATTTCGATAGCATTCTGCTTCTAGGCATTTTTCTCTTCTAGGTAAGATTTTAAATTCTACTAAATCTCGATCATTTTTATATCTTTTCCAATTTGCATGAACTTTTAACTTTTCACGAATAAGTTTTAGTAATGCTCGGGAATACCAAGGTGGATAATTTTTATTTAAATGTATTGGTTTCCTAGGGACAAATTGATCAATTAACTTATGCAAAATGCAATAAAAATAAGTAACAGCTTCTTCAGTATTCAAACCACTAAGACATTGAACCCAATTGATATCTCCCAAACCCTTACTTATCTCTTCAAAATTAGCTGAGTGATAGATATATTTAAAACGGTCGACATCTTTAATGTATATCACCGAGGAAAAATTAATTTCTATTTCGAGAGATTTGTGATGCATTTCCTCAGGAGTGAGTGGTGAAGGACAAGCTTTGACATAACAATTACTATTACTTAACACTAGGTCAAGAATACGCTTATTAACATTATAACAACTGTTGTATTGTAAAGTATTGCTAAAATTCATAAAATCGGATAAGATCGTTACTTTGTTAGAGTTAGCAGTATTTAATAACCTTAAATTAAAAAATTCGTCACGGTCCCATTCCGCCTGAGATATATTATAGTCGCCCAACAATAAAAAGATGCTGTCACTTCTATCATTGTGCATTATTTCATATGAATTATCAAAAAATCGTTGTAACGATAGTAAATGGTTATTATTGTGCGGGAAATAACAACACACAATATGCAATGAGCGTAATGTATCTCGCTTATTGGTCGGAGGCGCGAAGGTACGTAAGGAAGGGAGCGGGGGTAAGCCGTGGCCGCGGACGCTGAACCCAGCTCGATGCTCAACCACAGCTCCTCGGAATCGCACGCCGAACACCACTCGTCACGGCACCGAGCAACAAGTTCCCAGCGTACGGCTATCAAAACTCCACCTCCCCTCACATCTTTCATTGTATTAGAACGATCTCGTCTGTATATATAATTGCTGTAAAAATACTCAGCACTATCGAAATCTGAAGATAACCATGTTTCTGTTAAACAAATCAAGTCATAGTTACATTGTAAAACGCTAGAAAGAAAAGTATGCGATTTTGTACGCAGTCCCCTCACATTCTGATAATAAATATTTAAACCATTTAATTTAAGCTCTTTTGAAAACAGTAATTACACAAACAATACTTATACACATTATTATTGACAATATTTTTATTGAATATAATGAACGGACTTGTGATTATATATACATAATACTCTAACGTATGTTTCAAAGGAACATGAGTTGACATATTTTCAAAATGAAAACTACATAAAATTATTAAAATGATATTATGATTATAATTTAATTTAGGTAAGAAGAGAGATAGAGAATAAACTAAACGTAGGTAAAATGAATGAAAGTTTTATAATTTAGGATAGTTATGAATAATTTTCCAGCATACCTTACAATTTTCAGATAATATGGGTTTTACAAATTATTAGTACACAATTTTAATGTCCATAACCGAGACGTTCTTCTTGCTCCGACAGCTCAGCGTAGAGATCCTTGCCTAGGATCTCTCCGTGTTGAGTAGGTAGGCCAAACAAGGTTGAATCACGAGGCTCGCCCTCAGCGGACAACGTGGTGTGAGCCGTATGAACAAGCTCAGTCCAAGTGAAGACGTCGCTGCATCAAGTGGAACGTCGGAATCCGTTCAGCTCTCGATATGGCGAAACAAAAATATATATATCAGTAATTTATATATTAATCCAGGTATAAGTTCCTGGAATATTATTGTCTTCTTCAATAGGGTACTTCACCCATAAAATAGCTATTTTATCAAAACTGTAGATATTTAAATTATAAACGTATCAACTATTCAAAGGTCTGAAATACAAATTCCCTGGTTTTATCAAAACTCTTAATAATTATTATATAAACGTTACTACGATTCAAAGGTCTGCCGTACAATCCCCGACATGATCCGATCCTTCCTGAAAAATCTGTCATCCTCCCTGTTCTAATTTTCTCTTTTTGTTTGAATTCAAAATTTCATCTTCCTAGACTTTTCTTATTTTAAAATTTCAAAATAAATCTAATCATAGATTTATTTTGCTAAACTAGAACCTGGATAGAATATTTGTCTATACCTGAGAAACTCCTAACTGCGCATGCTCTATTACTATCAAAGAATTATCAATGACAGAGATTGTCATAATATTGCAATGTAAACAATACGAACCTAAAATATTAACAAAGCTGTTGTTAAACCAAAATTATCAAGTTATAAATTATCTAAACGCATCAATACATAAACCTATCATTAATTGGTATTCTGGAAATAAAAGAATAGGTACACCAAAACAATAATAAGGTAAATCAAATGAACTTATGATGAATAATATAAAGTAGATATTAAATAAGATAAATAAGATTATCTTCCAGATAAATAATATAACAATGATTAGCAAGGAAATAACATTATTGATAATACTATGAAGAGGTGATTTGCTTTTATAACAAATGTAATAAATAATAGGAATGCAACTATAGCTTATTAACTTTTTGTAACAAAGTTTTTTACACAAGAAAAATAAACAGAACAGTCACTTTATTTTCTGGAGATCAGATTCTTTAGAAATACGAATAATACCTGATTTATCATTTTTCCTCATCAGTATTTTGCAGTCTCTAACCCAAAGATAGGAATAGTTATAAAGGACTTTGAGTTCTCTGGCGCGCTTTAATAACAGCTTATATGCGGGTGTAAGGTGGTCATTTAAGTAAAGGTCGCTGTGTGAACCGTACAATAATGGAAGGGTGACGTACAGCTAACTTATTACCATCAGTTCCAAAGTTGTTACGATGGATCGTGTCGAGATCTGTATCCAAGAGCGTAAAATCCACAACTCTGCATAAATCATTTAAAATATGACGTAAATTCTCACCACTGCGGGATTTCCATTTCGGTGAGTTCTTCGGAAACTCACCGCAAACTCACCACCCTCCTCCGGCAGAAAGGTCTGCAATTCTACACCTATTCTCTCGCGGAGGAGCGCGTCCTCCGAGTGGTCATCCGCCGCATTCCGGTGGAGCTCGACCCGTCGGAGGTGTGCTCCTCGCTCAAGGAGCAAAGTTATCCCATCCGGGAAGTACACCGGATGTACAGTAAAGATAAGCGGCCACTACAAATGGTAGTGGCCATATTGGACCTTTCCCCCGAGGGAAAGGCCATCTTCCTGCTAGAGACGGTGTGCGGGCTCTCCGGGATTAACGTGGAGCCCCCATACAAAAACCACCAGCCTGCGCAGTGCCACAACTGCCAGCTGTACGGGCACGCTGCTCGTAACTGTCATTCTCGTCCGCGGTGCGTAAAGTGCCGAGAGGACCACCCCACACGGGAGTGCACGCGCGAGCGTGACTCCGTCGTCCCCCCGAGCTGCGTGTTATGCGGGGAGGAGGGGCATCCCGCGAATTATCGCGGTTGCTCCAAGGCCCCGCGCACCACGCGGCCACGCACGCAGAGGCAGGCAGCCCCCCGGGCGGCGCCCCCCGCCTCAGCTATCAAAGCGCAACCCCCGCTGGCGTCAGGGGAATTTCCCGCGCTGCCGGTCCCGCGCCAGTCCCCGGCCGCCGCCGGCCTCTCCGCACCCCGCGCGGTGCAACCGCAACCCGTGCGTTCATCGCAGAACGCATGGGGCCCCCGTCGCTTTTTTTTTTTTTTTTTTTTTTTTTTTTTTTTTTTTTTTTTTTTTTTTTTTTTTTTTTTTTTTTTTTTTTTGAACTGACTACACTGTTAGCCTTAGGGGCCCTAAAGCCGCTGCGGCTTTTACAGCTTCACCGGACTTGGGGGCGAGCGCAGAGGGCACTCAGCCGCGAAAGTTTTGTGGACGACTCGCACGAGGGTGCCAAAGTGGCCGGACCTCGGCTCGGGCGGTCGCCGCGTTCGCAAATAAGTCGCGATCTAATCGAATCCCTACACCTACGATTCGAGCTAACTAATTTATACATATAGGCACGTTCCCTTCCTCCTGGGAGGAAGGAAGGAACCGTGCGTATGTGTATTCAGTAATCGGAATGTTTCTACACTAACTAGCGCTAACTAACTAGCGTAAAAAAAAGAAAAAAAAAGGTCCCTCACAGAACCTATGTACCTGTGTGGTGTGCACGTGTGTATGTTCATACGTGTGTAGTGTTGTATGTAGGTAGCTAAGTGATGCACGTACAGTGTCACTTGTATCGCGCGGGCGGTTGCCTGACCCAAGGGTTTCACTCCGAGGAACGGACCTAGGCTTGGGTTACCGCTAGAGAGGGTGGACGTGACGGGTGTGCGGGAGCGAAGTTGACCGCCCGCCCTCTGCGGAGAGAGCGGTGGTTACGCGGGCGTGGGCGCTGGCACGCTCTGTTTGGAGAGACGGATGTGTAATATTTATTCGCATTTTCGATGTGATCGTCGGGATCAATAAAAATGTTGCGCGGCCGGCGTTTGCACCGGATGTCCGTGGGTGCCGGAACATAAGTGGCGGTTGTTTTTATTAACGGATTCGCGTGATTCGACGCGGTGTCGAAATACGAACGGGAGAGCTGTTTAACGTAGGCATGTATCGAAGGAAGCTCCATATCTCTATGGAGATCTACGCTTCGAACATACCACGGGGCCCCGGTGAGACGATAGAGGAACCTATTCTGTATCGATTGTAACCGTTTGAAACTCGACTCGGACATATGTGCGAACACAGCGCAACTGTATGTCAAAATTGGTCGAATACACGTCTTGTAGAGCGTGAGCTTATGTCGCGTGGACATTTTACTCACCGAACACAACAGAGGATGCAACCGGCCCAGGACCCACGCGGCCCTGTTCCTAACCTTACGGATGTGGGGTCTAAAAGAGAGCCTACTATCTAGGGTTACCCCTAGATATTTGGTCTCTCTTACGTACGGGATCGGATTATCGTAGAGCTTAACAGGTTTAAGCTTCCACGGTATCTGTGACGAATCCGCATCGAAGAGCATCGCGGCGCTCTTCGAGGGATTGACGGCTATTCGCCACTCGTTAAACCACTTCCCGAGAGTGGTCACGGCGCGTTGGACTTTGTGTCTGAGGTCGGATCTATTCCTATCTGAGGCATATAAGACTGTATCGTCAGCGTATAGCCCTACCTCGACCTCCGGGAGTCGAGGTAGGTCACTGACGTACAGGTTAAATAGGCTAGGAGCCAGGATCGAACCTTGGGGAACGCCTGAGCGTATTGGACGGGGCGTGGACAATTCACCTTCCACTCTATAGCGAAAGGTGCGATCTGTTAGATAGTCGCGAATTATTTTAATTAGCCTATCGGGGACTTCAAAGTGATACAACTTGTAGATCAATCCCTCGTGCCAGACCTTATCGAAGGCCTTGGCAACGTCGAAAAAGACAGCAAGTGTACGGCGGGGTTTATATAATTCAGAAAAATTAAATGCAACGTGCTCCGTGAGGCGGTGCACTTGATGAGTGCCCACAGCCCCTTATGGCTATGGATATTCCCGCGCCCCGCGCGCCCGCTAACGTTGTCGTTAATAGTAACGACTTAATGATACTGCTCCTTCGCGAGCACGATATCCGCGAGCTCATTGACTACAATGACCATCTGGAGCGCTTCGGTCTCATCAAGACCGCTTGCGCGTTCCCCCGCCTCTCAGAGACACTACAACGTCTCGACCGTGAGGCGTGTAATAATAACTTAGGGCCTTTCAATGGCAAAGTTTAAGCCGAAAGCGTTAAATCTTTCTTTTTTTAACGCGCGAAGCCTACTACCGCAGCGTGATCTCGTCGCGACCTTTCTTAAAGATCACCAAGTAGATGTTCTTTTAGTGCAGGAGACGCTCTTAAAGCGTGCTAAACGTGATCCGAAAATCGCGAACTACAATATTGTAAGAAATGACCGGGCCGGCCGCGGGGGCGGCACTCTCATTTATTACAAACGATCGTTATATTGTACGCCGGTAGATCCTCCGATACTTACCAATATGGAAGTATCCGTGTGTAGACTAGGAATGACCGACCACCCGTCCATAACGTTAGTTTCAGTTTATCTCTCGCCGAGGAAAGAGCCTCTCAGGTCTGACCTAGAAAAGCTACTTTCGCTCGGTGAATCGGTCATTATAGCGGGTGACCTCAATTGTGGACACACTTCGTTTGGCAATTGGAGAGACTCCAGTAATGGGATTAAACTCGAAGAGCTAACGAACGTGCTAAACTTTGATGTCATAGCGCCACCCACTCCCACCCACTTTCAAGACAACTGTATGCCGACAGTGCTTGATGTAGCTCTCATTAAAGGTATCGCGCTTCGGTTACGACTCATTCGGGTCGTACACGAGCTCGACTCCGACCACCGTCCGGTCATCATGCAGCTAGGTCAACCAGACGACTCTAGCCCTCCTTCGGTCCAAGTGGTTGACTATGCCAAGCTAAAACATTATCTTGCGGACAGGCCGTCCTCGTCCAGCTTAGATAGGATCCCGGACGTATTGGGGTCCGTTGCGGATGTAGATCTCGCGATCGATTCCCTGGTCGACCACCTGCAGGTCGGCATCGGAGAGGCCTCGAGAGAGGTCGAAGAGGCGAGCGATCGCCGCTTCGTACTCCCTGCCGACGTGCGGGCGTTGTTGACGGAAAAGAACGCGGCGACTCGTGCGCACGACCACTATCCGACCGAGGAAAACCGCGCACGCTTACGCGCGCTTCAGAGAGCGGTTAGAGCCCGCATATTAGAACTCAGGAGTCACAGATGGGACGCCCTCGTCGAAGGGCTAAGGCCGTCGCATCTGGCTTACTGGAAACTAGCTCGCAGCCTCAAAATAGAGGCTTCTTATCTTATGCCCCCCCTCGAGAGGGGTCCCGGTATACCGCTCGCCTTCGATAGCAGCGACAAGGCGGAGTGCCTCGCCACTTGTTTGGAGAGCCAGTGCTCTCCGAACAGTGTCGATGCAAATACCGACCGGGTCGAGGGTATCGATGGATGCGTGCGGGAGCTGGATAAGCTCCCCGCGACAGCCTCCCTGTCCCCAGTCACGTCTGAGGAGGTTCTTTCCATTATAAAAAGCCTTAAGCTCAGAAAAGCACCAGGTCCCGACGGGATCAGGAATGAAGTACTTAGGCTTCTTCCTGATCGCCTCATAGCTCTATTGGTCTGCATCTTCAATGTAGCCATAGTCCACTGCCATTTTCCAGCCGCCTGGAAAAAGGCAATAGTCATAGGTATCCGTAAGCCCGGCAAGAGCGCGTCGCTTCCCGACAGCTATCGCCCGATCAGTCTCCTAAATACTTTAGGGAAAATGTACGAGCGGATCCTTCTGAACCGTCTCAAGTCAGTAATAGAGGAGAAAGACCTCTATCCGCCTGAGCAATTCGGTTTCCGTGCTAGATATTCTTGCACTCATCAAGTGCACCGCCTCACGGAGCACGTTGCATTTAATTTTGGTGAATTATATAAACCCCGCCGTACACTTGCGGTCTTTTTCGACGTTGCCAAGGCCTTCGATAAGGTCTGGCACGAGGGATTGATCTACAAGTTGTATCACTTTGAAGTCCCCGATAGGCTAATTAAAATAATTCGCGACTATCTAACAGATCGCACCTTTCGCTATAGAGTGGAAGGTGAATTGTCCACGCCCCGTCCAATACGCTCAGGCGTTCCCCAAGGTTCGATCCTGGCTCCTAGCCTATTTAACCTGTACGTCAGTGACCTACCTCGACTCCCGGAGGTCGAGGTAGGGCTATATGCTGACGATACAGTCTTATATGCCTCAGATAGGAATAGATCCCACCTCAGACACAAAGTCCAACGCTCCGTGACCACTCTCGGGAAGTGGTTTAACGAGTGGCGTATAGCCGTTAATCCCTCGAAGAGTGCCGCGATGCTCTTCGATGCGGATTCGTCACAGATACCGTGGAAGCTTAAACCTGTTAAGCTCTACGATAATCCGATTCCGTATGTAAGAGAGACCAAATATCTAGGGGTAACCCTAGATAGTAGGCTCTCTTTTAGACCCCACGTCCGTAAGGTTAGGAACAGGGCCGCGTGGGTCCTGGGCCGGTTGCATCCTCTGTTGTGTTCGGTGAGTAAAATGTCCACGCGACATAAGCTCACGCTCTACAAGACGTGTATTCGACCAATTTTGACATACAGTTGCGCCGTGTTCGCACATATGTCCGAGTCGAGTTTCAAACGGTTACAATCGATACAGAATAGGTTCCTCTATCGTCTCACCGGGGCCCCGTGGTATGTTCGAAGCGTAGATCTCCATAGAGATATGGAGCTTCCTTCGATACATGCCTACGTTAAACAGCTCTCCCGTTCGTATTTCGACACCGCGTCGAACCACGCGAATCCGTTAATAAAAACAGCCGCCACTTATGTTCCGGCACCCACGGACATCCGGTGGAAACGCCGGCCGCGCAATATTTTTATTGATCCCGACGATCACATCGAAAATTCGAATAAATATTACACATCCGTCTCTCCAAACAGAGCGTGCCAGCGCCCACGCCCGCGTAACCACCGTTCTCTCCGCAGAGGGCGGGCGGTCAATTTCGCTCCAGCACACCCGTCACGTCCACCCTCTCTAGCGGTAACCCAAGCCTAGGTCCGTTCCTCGGTGTGAAACCCTTGGGTCAGGCAACCGCCCGCGCGATACAAGTGACACTGTACGTGCATCACTTAGCTACCTACATACAACACTACACACGTATGAACATACACACGTGCACACCACACAGGTACATAGGTTCTGTGAGGGACCTTTTTTTTTCTTTTTTTACGCTAGTTAGTTAGCGCTAGTTAGTGTAGAAACATTCCGATTACTGAATACACATACGCACGGTTCCTTCCTTCCTCCCAGGAGGAAGGGAACGTGTCTATGTGTATATTTAGTTAGCTCGAATCGTAGGTGTAGGGATTCGAATAGATCGCGACCTATTTGCGAACGCAACGACCGCCCGAGCCGAGGTCCGGCCACTTTGGCACCCTCGTGCGAGTCGTCCACAAAACTTTCGCGGCTGAGTGCCCTCTGCGCTCGCCCCCAAGTCCGGTGAAGCTGTAAAAGCCGCAGCGGCTTTAGGGCCCCTAAGGCTAACAGTGTAGTCAGTTCTAAAAAAAAAAAAAAAAAAAAAAAAAAAAAAACTCACCACTGCGAGGGGGTACCCCTGATAACTCTATATTATTTTGTCGGGAGAACTGGTCTTGCAGGCTATTTTCATATCTTATCCCGAGTATTGTATTTTTTGCATGGTTTTAATTCTTTTTGTATTACGGTCATCCCTTGAATTTTTTCTTCTACTAAAATCAGTCTACCTTCCATTCCTTTAAAACATGATTCTAAATCATTCCATTTTTTATTAAGATCTTGAATATTTTTGTATGATAGCCAAACTCACGAGGGATAGTATAGGATAAATCTAAAACTAAAAAAACTAAAACTAAAACTACTGCTAAAACTGCTACGTATCCTTAAATATTGATTTTTGATAAGTAATTCAGAGGCGGAAGCCCTTCCGCGTTGCTTTATCTGCGTGCGCTGGCGTAATCGATAATGATACGTAAATACAATGTTCTACAAAAATATTGGTCTTTAGTATACCTAAAAAAGCCCGCGATAGCATGTACCTATATCTTATACATAAGCCACAACAAACCGTTTTGTGCCAAACAATTATTAAAAATTAATTTATAAACATTATTTTTAGACATGGCATATTAATCCTTACGAGCAAAGGTTACTTCATCATAAAGACAATTTTATGAAGTTAAATTGTGTTCTTTATATCATCTTATTTGGACATATAGTTTAGGAGGTAATGAAAAATTACAATAATTTGTACTTGCGGGAAGAATAATTATGGTAGACTACATGGGTGCGTTGGCGGCACGGTGTTTGTTGGGCAAAATTAACACGGGTGAAACCGTGGGGCACAGCTAGTAATACAATATGCCGATAACAAATTGCCATATTTTGGTACTTGTAATGTGGAGTTTCCAATCTGACCAACACTAGTCACAACAGGCGGGCAACCTTTAGTGAGTTGAGTGTAAATATGTTTCTTTTTTATAATACAAAGGTGGCAAACAAGCGTACGGCTCGCCTACGGTAAGCGGCTACCGTAGCCTATGGACGCTTGTAATACCATAGGTATCACATAGGTATAGGTGTCACAGCAGATGTGATGTCATAAGGGTCGGAATGAAACATTTGACATTTAGCAAACGTTCATCATTGTAAAAATCTCATTGCTATAAATAAACATCAATGTCAATACTGAATTTCACTCTCATAAGATCCGACATGAAATTTGCTTAGAATCTTATGATCTCACAACATGAACGACAGCGTTTTCAGAGTTCAAAATATATATTAAAAAAATTATAATTTTTAAATTGTATACATGTAGCCATCCTATACTTTTAATATCTGAAATCGATAAATATTGGTTTCTGAAGTCAAATACTACAAAATACTTGTATATAGCTCCAAATTTGAAATGAGTCAAATAGTCTATTCTAGTGTCCACCCACGTACCACCCGGCAGCTATTTCGTATTCTTCGCAAATTCTTAGATCATAAACACACCTTATATTCACTTGTATTCTAAAAGATCTAAAGGTAAATCGAAGGTGGAAACTGCTAATTATAGGCTACTTGACTAACGTGTATTTGACAATCAAATACAGGTTAGTCAAGTAGCCTTTCACCTTCGATGATTATTGTTATTGTTATTTATTTTATTATTTTTTGTAATGTTTCTATTATATAAATAGAATTACATATTATTGTTATTATATAGCTGAACTTCTTGATGTGCATACATAAATTTGGATTGTAACCAGTCAAAAACACTGTAACATCTTCAATTAATATTATGTATTTTATAATCTGTAATATGCCTTTATAGATAAAAATATGAATAAATGAGGAAACAACAGGTTTACATCTTTTTATTAACCTTAAAGGAGACGGATACTCTTTCATACAGACATGGGCCTGGGTAAAAAAAGAGATGTAAAAATATGAAAACGGTGTAAATTAATAGCATTATCAAACAGTCACTGAAAAAAAGCGGACTTTTTGCAATCTAAAAGCAGAGATTTAGGATATTTCGTAAATGCGAAGTCATGTAATAAACTTCATTTAAACTACTTTTGAAGTAGGATTAATATTAAAAAAGGGTTATGTGTATTATCTTTTAAATTTATTAATTTACTTATTTTGTCGATTACGAATTTTAATGATATCGTACGATTTTAAAAACACAAATATGTTCGATTTTATGAACCATATTTCAACTAATTACATTCTGGGCCCAGAAATAAAACGGGTTCCTTTAAACAGGTTTTTCCGAGTAAATGAAGAGGATATAATTATATGATTAAAAAAATAAGTGCATAATGATACGTAAAAAAAGTCCATTTGTATTGCAAATAAGTCCTTATACAAGTATTTTACGTTTTTGTTATGTTTTTTAATTACTAATTAACGGCACTGAATACACCATGTCCTTAGATTTAACTACATTTCATATTGACTAATTTTCAAACATCCCTCTAACTGCCCAAATAGTTTATGCAACATATCAGAATTTAAGTTTGATATTATTATTTAGATTAAATAAATAAATAAGCTTTACAATATACTTTATTGCACACTAAACAAAAAACATACTTATATATCTATATAAATTATTCGTGTACTGTTAGGCGGCCTTATCGCTTAAAGCGATTTCTTCCAGGCAACCTTAAAAATATTAGGTCCTTACATATGAAATTAGCGTTTTGTTGAACTGGTCACTTTGATCTCAAATATCTGGCTTCTGGTTAGAAATTCCAAATTCAAATTTATTCCAAATTTAGGCTTGTGTATTTGTGTTTCGAATTTCGTGATTCATTTGTTTTCGCAACATATTATTTTTCTTTGACATCGTTCTTTTCACAAAATAGAAAATTTAAAATATCGCCTTATTTATGAATATAAGTTCCATTGTGGCATCAGCGCTGTAGAATCAGCACGAAGGATTATTGATGTGTATGGGAATGCTACTGTAAAAGAAAACACGGTACGTTTTTGCTTCCAACGTTTTCGTTCTGGAAATTTTGACCTACGAAAGAAACCCCGTGGACGGCCAGAGACCCTAGTTGAAAATGAAGAATCAAAGGTGATCGTTGAAGCGGATCATTCGCAAACCACATCAGAGTTAGCGGCAGGCTTCAGTGTGAGTGATTTAAAAATTATTCACTTGAAATAAACAGGAAAAGTGAAAAAGCTCGAGAAATGGGTACCGCATAAATTGACTGAAGCACGCCAACAAACACCTATTGAGTTCTGAATTACATTACTCAACCGTCACAATAATGAGGGAATTTTGAATCGTATTGATACTTGTGACGAAAAATGGATCCTTTACGACAATCGGAAACGCTCATCACAGTGGTTGAACCCAGGAGAACCGGCCAAATCCTGTCCCAAGCGAAAGTCGTCTCAAAAAAAGTTACTGGTGAGTGTTTGGTGGACCAGTGCTGGTGTCATACACCACAGCTTTGTAAGATCTGTCCAGACGATAACGGCAGAACTGTATTGTCAACAATTGCAAACCATGATGGAAAAGCTAGCCGTTAAACAACCGAGACTGGTCCATATCTCAAAGCTAACTGCTGCTTCAGAACAACGCTAGACCTCATACTTCACGACCGACGGTCGCTAAATTAGAGGAACTGATTTTAGAATGTCTCAGAAACCCACCATATTCCCTGGACATTGCTCCAATAGATGGTAATCCACTTTATTCGGAATTTGGACAATTTCTTGCAAGGAAAATAAATTCAATTCCAATGAGGCTGTCCAAAGTGCCATCAAAGATTTTATTGATTCTTGCTCCCACAATTTTTTCAGCAATGGAATCAATGAACTACCTTTAAAATGGCGAAAGTGCATAGATAATAATGGTACATACTTCGATTGATGAAATGTATAATTTCATTATATTTTTTTCATTTTACTTTTACCATATAAACCGCTAATTTCATATGTAAGGACCTAATAAATAAATATATACGGAAATAAATGTCGTGGCGTCAAACACAAATATCACTAATATACAAATTTATCAAACAAATGGGACATGAATATAGCACACACATAAACATATAGATACACAATCTATACTAATGTAATAAAGTGGAAAAGTTTTTATTTTGTTTGTTTAAACTCGCTAATATCAGGAACTATATACCACTCGGATTAAATATATATATTATATATATATATATATATATATATATATATATATATATATATATATATATATGATAGCTAGACTCCCGAGGAATAGTATAGGGGCTATATAACATTAGGTTCCAATTCCCAGCTAGCCTTAAATATTGAATTTTGTTACGTACGTCGGAAGTCGAAGCCCTTGCGAACTGCTTTACCCGCGTGCGCTGGCTTAATGGTTAATGATAGGTAAGTACAAATGTTATACAAAAATATTGGTCATTATTATGTAAAAAAAGTCAGCGATAGAATATATCTATTATACATAAGCTACAATAAGGTAATATGCAATTTTTTTTTTTTTTTTAAATAAAAATAAATTTCTGTGCTTTATTTTTAAGCATGGAAAATTCATTCTTATGAACAAAAGTTACTTCATCATAAAGACAATGTAATGTAGATAAAAATTATCTTTTACAACATGTTACTTGAAAGCATAGTTTGAGAGATAATGCAAAATTAAAATAATTCAACACTCGGCTCAGGTATATTTCTATAGTAGTAGTGGCGTGGCACAACTGATTCGTGCGATGCCGCGATGTGACCATCTGGCCGCCCGATAAAAATATTGTCTATACTGAAGTATTATAAATAATTAATCAGTGATTTCTTCAAAATTATATGCAGGTGAAACCGCGGGGCACAGCTAGTAAATTATAAAGTTTGCACACACAACAAAAATACTAAAATAATAATACCAATTAATAAAAATACACACACACACCCACACACACACTCACACACATATGTTTTATCACGGTATCAGTAAGGAATTAATAAGTACAAAAAAGAAAAGAGGAAAAAAAACCCGTTTGTATCTTATCAGAGAGAGGTAATGACGACGTAGTAGTATTTTAAAAATGTGTATAGGTTAGGAGTGTTAAGGATATTTGCATTCGCATCAATTAGCGCGGAGCTTCAAGGACGAGAATTTATAAGTGCAAGGCAGGCGAATAAGTCACGACATGTAAAGAATGTGGTTGGGGCCAGTGTGTCGCGTACCTCGCACGTTATCGCTTGACCAATAGGAAGGCACACTTTGGTGACAAGATCATATAAGTCTTGTTAGTTCTGTTTCAAAATCAAAATCAAAATAATCTTTATTCAATTTAGGCCCTAAGAAGTCACTTATGAACGTCAAAACCCTACTGCCGGTTCGGAAAATATCCCATACGTCGAGAAAAACCGTTTAGAAACTCAATCGGGTTTATCTTTTTTTTTTGTTAACTGTTATTTTTATTGTTTTGGTAATTGACGTGATTTCCATTGTTAATCAGTTATAACTGTTTGTTTACTGGGTTTATCTAAGTTGTTTGTGTGGTTGAGTAATATTTCGATGTTAATAATGAATGAAAAAGTGAATAAAAATGTCACCACCAACAAAAAGCAGTACTTATCTGGATTTATTTTACATTAGACGATTTGAATGAAAATTCACTTAATTGGGGGAAAGTTAATCATGTTGAACTTCAAACTCGCTCCAGATTTACACGCAGTTATTTATCACTTCCACCATCCAGTGTTACCAGCGAATACACTTATGAACAGGATAGAGGCTGAGAAGGCTGCAATATTATTAAACAGTTTTTTATTATTAAATCCTAAACTTAAAACGCTAATAAGTAAGACTAAAAACTGTATTACTTTTGTTCTCAAAATATGATTAAGGAAACATTAAAATTAAAGCAATTTTCATTTATTTATGTAGGTACTTAAAATTGAAATATGTTTGAAAAATCCTGAAATCCGCATCCGCATGCGCGATATGAGCCTCTAACAATTCGCATCTGCATCCGCGGATGTCAAAATCATTTCGCTTCTCTTATATGTACTGGAAGTGAGTTCCATAGTCGAACATCTTAAACCTCAAATGATATATTGTAGAATTGAGTGTAGCATGTAGGAAATTTTAATAAATTCTGTGAGCATGGGCAGCGTGGTAGGTCATTTCTGAATCCTAACATCTTGAATTTATCTTTGAGATACGTTGGCGCACTGGGACTATAAAGTTATAGAGAAAAGAAAGGATGTGACTATTTCGACGAAGCTCATGACTTCTTACACAATTTTTCTCTATTTCTCATAGTTTCAAATTTGGCCATACAATCCCATCTTAAAAATCTAGCCTATATTTTAGGCAAAATGCCACTAACATTGCATAATTTAGTATAGGGGTAGGGCATTTTCCAATATCACCTTTAAGTTGAAATTCTGTCGCCAAGTATCTATAGATGTGTTCCGGCAGCTGCACTTGAGAGCCAGTTCCCTCACTAGGTTTAGAATGTTACCATCTTGCGCCACATCATCACTTAACGTGGAGTTTGTGGCGTAAAGCTAAACCTTGTAACTCAAGTTTCATCGCACATTGTTGCAGGTGTTCGATATTGTAAGCGAGCGAGTTTTTGGCGGGATCTTGATCTACCATGTTGTGATTTATATTTTTTGAAAATTAACTTTTTTTTATCTTTATATGTTTAGCGTTGTGGCCACAATCCCATCTGAGCTTAAGTGACGATGTGGCCCAAGACGGTAGCTCGCTAAGCCTAGTGAAGACTGGCTCTCAAGTGTAGCTGCCGGAACACCTCTGTTGGTGTTTGTTAGTGGGTGGTAGTTAGCCAGATGGGCAATAGAAAAAGCCCTACTATGGTATGGTATGGTGCAATGGTTAGCACTACTATGGTTTCACCACGATGTTTTCCTGTACCGAAAGCTCATGCTCATTGCAGGGATTCGAACTTACGTCAATCGACGTGGTGTCCGTACTCGCTACCAATGAGTCATCATTGAACCATTTACCCTATATTATGTATTGGTGCTAAATAAATGAGTTTTAAGTAACCAAAAAACTCCCTAGACAGTTTTAACAAGAGAGCCCCCCCAGCTTGTTAAAGCGTTGCTTGAATTCTAAAGATTAGAAAATAATTCTATCCAAGGGAATTTGTCATAATTATGTATAAATACACTTGACATATGAGAAGAAGAAGAAGAACGTATATATAGTAAGTAATGTCAATAATTTGAGCATTTCTATTTTTCAGTTTTATCAATGTAATACCAAACATCAATAGACTAAAATATAAAGAAATAAGACGTAGTATGCCAGCGTGCGATGCTTAGCTTTAAGATATCGTTTATTCGTTTATACGAAAACAGCTTTTAATAACACAATAAAATTCAGTAAATAATGTCCGATAATAAACAAGCCATCGGCCTCATAAATTTAATTATAATTAACATAAAAAAATTATTACTGTTGGAATTATAAGTACTTTCAAGGTTTGTAGGGTTAAAATTATGGATAAAACATAATACATTTGTATGTAAATGTAATTGCACAGCGCCTAGATCATTTAAGATTATCGAATCTAATGTAAGTCTGACGATCCGGGAGTTGACAATGTTTGGAATAATCTTTTAAACGCTTTAAGTTGAGAATAATACTTATGAATATTTCTAACCAATATTACCCAAAAATTTACTTAAATTTTCAACTCGCGGATAGAGCACAGATATTATTAGGTACGCGTAGAGCATAGATACGGAGCGTTAGTGAAATATGCAATTTACCATGTGTCACTTATTTTAAGAATTCTTGAAATAAACATTACTATCTTTTATAACGCAGGCAACAGAAGATAGCAGTAAAATAAATATCTATACTAATATAATAAAGTGGAAAAGTTTTTTTGTTTGTTTGTTCGTTTAAACACGCTAATGGAACTACCAGTCGGATTCGAAAAAAAAATTTTGTATATGATACCCAGACTCTCGAGGAATATTGGATATAGGCTATTTAAGATTAGGCTACAACTCTCAGATAGCTTTAAATATTGATTTTTGTTACATAGGCCCTCCCGAACAGCTATAACCGCGTGCGCTGGCATAATCGTTTATGATACGGAATTACAATGCTCTACAATAATATTGGTCCTTAGCATAGAATTATGAACTCGGCGTGTTATAGTATATTGAGCGGACTTTATTACTCTATGGTCCTTAGTATACCTAAAAAAAGACAGCGATAAAATATGCCTTAGACATAAGCTATAATAAGGTATTTTTTTATTAAAGATTAATTATTTTTAGGCATGGCATAATATTGTTCCACCCCTGGGTAATAAAAATGCCGTTGATTGACGTGAAGAAGTTTTAGTCGAATTCTACAGTTACAAATTTCACGAATTAACAGCACTATTATTTATTTCACCGTGGTTTCGCTTTCTTTTATCGCTCGATGTTATCGCTTTATAATTCAAAAGTGAACTACTCCGGCGCACAGTGGGCTGAAATCGGAACCTCCCTTTCATAGGATTTAAAAAAAATTAAATATGTTATTTCATAGTTTTAAGTTTACAGTTTAGTCAAAACAGTCATATCATTGTATAATTTAGCAATTTCAAGCTTTATTTTTACCTTCTACACCATATAATATGGACTTGTAAATTTCAAATGTATGAAAATGGATTTTCTTTTCGTCATAACTTTTTTGTGTTTTGAGTTGTAAAGCTGAAAATTATACATATCGTTACTGGGGTGGTAACGAACCCTTAGGACCTTTCACCTTGACCCCGGGCATCCCCTTTCAACAGATATTTGTTGATGAAAATTTCATACTTTGATGACATTGTATTGAGGTGAAATCATCAATCTGTAGGTTTATTTTCGACCTGAATGCTACAGGTATCGATTAATAAAGTTACCACTGATTTACCCTACCGCTTCGTTTTCAAAAATACGATTTAGAGTTAGTTTTAAAAATTAAATATACCTATTTTTCTTTATTAAAAGTTGTACATTACCTATAAATTTGCACTATAAACTTAAATTAACACCAATTATCATTACCTGCTACTATTATTGATTGTTTTTGTTCCACATTTGTACCAAAATGACATGACAATGACATGACTGTTTTGACAAAACTGTATACTTAAAACTATGAAATAACATATTTAATTTTTCTAAAATTCTATGAAAGGGAGGCTCTGATTTCAGTCCAATGTGCGGTGCCGCGCCTAGCCGCATAAATACCTACACTAAACGATCGTAGAAAAATCGTGAATCATCGTTATCTTTCTCGACGTTTAGTTACTATTCCTACTCGATGACGTAATCGAGGCGACAAGCCCTTGCACGTGTCTGTAAACTGTGATGTTGGCGCCGCGGTTATTGTCAGATAAAATTAACACGGTTGAAACCGTGGGGCACAGCTAGTATTATTATAACGAGTTAGTCAGAAAAATATGTTTACGTTATATTACATTTAGAACAATAAATAGACATTAAACAGTAAATAAGACTTTACCTCTTGTCTTTTTCATATCAGAACCACTCGCGCTGGACTCCGGAGCCACAGCTTTACGATAACCTCCATCTAGGCACGAACGAACAAAGAAGTTTGCTACGTCTTTTTTTACCGTACCATGAAGCTGTGAAACCGTCTCCCGGTCAATGTCTCCCTCCTTCCCATAACATAGAGTCCTTCGAACATAACGTGAAGAGACATTTGAGCAGGTCGGCATGACAACGACGACTCACGTCGGATGTAGATTCGTCGGTAGTCGCCGTTGTTTGATTGAATTGTGCGCACCATCAGATAAAGTGCCGTCTCTTTGCCGGGCTACGTTAAAGAAAAAAAATTTCGAAAATTCAGCTTTATATTTTTATTACGGTCTTTTACTCGACCATTTCTATATAAGGAGACACCCAAGTATTGCACACTTGTTCACCATATTAAAATCACATATAAGTATTTTTTAGTCAAAAAACTACTCTAAAAATGCATTCTTATCGCAACATGTTAAATAAAGTAATAAAAGGTATAATTAACAGATGCCAAGAACTTGATAAATACGAGCACAGCGCTACCCTGGTTTCAAATTCTCGAAAATAGTCTATCTCCGTTTTTTGGACGCGCTTACTGTGCAAACGTCTATGTCGATCGTTCTTCTCGTATAGTTAGTTGCATTGCACGTCATACCCTTATTCAAATTCAACCCGCCACTCTCTCTAAATTCATCTCGGTGGAGGCTTGTTCACACCACTATGGCTAATACTTTGGGTCTCCACTCCAGCAACGTTTACCGTTATTCTTGCGGCATATTATGGCTACTTCCATTTTCTTTAAGCTACGGCCGTAGCTCGGACTCGATGTCGAGTTAGAATCTACGGCAATCGATGCGGTGTCTGACTTAGCCATCATTGCTTCAAATACATTTACAATAGGTATAATTTCAATCAATAGTTAATTCAATAGATATTGCAACAAGCTTAACATTTAAAATCATTGAAATGACCGTAGAGCAACGACACTGAATATATAATTGATTTTTTGACTGTTGCTTTTATTTTATAATGTGTTTTTGTCAATAAATAATATGTATTTTCTATGTTTATTTTGTATATAATAATATGTGATTTATATATGTATTGTGTTTATGCTTAAATTAAAGTTAATCTAATATTAATTTCAACATCAGAACTGAAGAAACAGATTTCGGCAAGGATTACTTAATTTTTATACATGCTGCAATGGTCCTCAAATTACTTAAGTGGCTGTGTCAGTCGGTTTTATCCGTGTTATATTTATTCTACCAACTCACCACCACGCCAGCGTGCGGCCGACGTCAACGCACCCGGGTAAAGGTCGTCACTCATTGTCGACGGGTGTACACGGCGTGGTTAACTAATAAACATCGCTTGTCAATGAATTGGCGTGTAGTTAGTGAACCATTTTAATCGGTGTGTAAGTGGTGTCGCGACGCAGCACAGCGCTCACGACACATCGTCCTTGCGTTGACAACTCGCGGTCTACACGCCGTCCGCATATGGACTGCTTGCGTACGGTGACGTTACAGAGTTGACAAGTGAGTGCATATATATAGAAAACTCCACTAAGATATTTTTAATGTCATTGGAACTTCATACAAATGAATGTCAACAGCACGAGGCGATGCGGTGCTAGTCGGATGCCGGGTTGATTCGTGAGCAAACGTAAGTGTCCACATGTCGGCATAGTAAGCATCGGACGCATCGCATCAAACGGATGATTTTTTCACAATGCGTCCACCTCATCGGGAGTGATCGCATTTGCCGACGCCGCTTCATTTCGTATTTACGTTGTAACCGTATGTACGTGCTGTTACGCGGCTCTATTCAACAACTAAATAAAAGTAACGAATTATGTTAGTAATCAAATATCAAGTCCGGTGAAGCTGTAAAAGCCGTAGCGGCTTCAGGGCCCTTAGGCTAACAGCGTAGTCAGATCTTAAAAAAAATAATTAGTAATCTAATTTATTTAAAACTTTACAATTTTATTAAACATAGACCTACACCTAAGTCTACATATGTCTACGCCTACCTACTCCCTATAGAAGCTTTGTCCGTTCAAGCTGATCGGCAGGCCTAAGACCAGGTCCGTAGTCAGGTCAGGTCGCTAGAGAGCGATTAAGGACGGAAGAACCTGAAGTGACTTAACGAACATGAAGCCATGGCTTATATACAGTAACAGTGCAAAGAAAAAGGGCTTACAAACTTTATGGCTTCAACTCAAAAATAATATAAGACCCAAAAGCAATAATTTATGCTACTAATGCTATTTTTAAAAAATTTATATCTACTTTGTACCTATGTCAATCAACACATTATATTGGTTTAACAGAAATCGTCTATCTGTACCATGAACCAGGGCAATAACTTATACTTTGTATCGCAGTTTAGGCGTTAGTTGACATGGGATATCAGAGCTATTAACAAGATGATCGTCAAATGCAAATGACGGAACATGTATTATCTAATTATTAGCGATCAGCGAAAATTGCGGATGAGACGCGCAAGAGATGCGCAATCTACGGCTTTACTCGAAATTACGTATCTTGTCAGTGGCTTATTGCTCGCTGATGGATTTCATGCAATTTCGTGGCGATACTAGCGCCAAAATCATTTATGTAGCAATCAATGGAAGTATTGAATTCTGAAATATTAACAGTTAGCAAATGATTATTTTGAATAGGATTGCCAGGTGTTAAGTTTTTATCAGAAATGTTAAAGTCAGAGTATACGTCTATCTTCTAAGGAACACCCACATTAAGCATTTTTCTTTTTTAAATAGACGGGAGCGGGGTAGCAATATTCGCCTGAGCATTCTGTAGTCCACGTGAGCGAAGCCGCGGGCACAGCTGGTTTTAAATAAATGTATATATTCTTCGCAGATGAAGTAACCTATAAAATGTAAAAAAAAAAACAAATATTACTGGTAGTTTCAGAGACTAGCGTGTACAAACAAACAGAATACAATATTTTGAGCTTTATTGTATTAGTATAGATATAGACACTCATTAAAATTAACAACTAGTTTTTTGATAAACTTCAAAGAATGGCACGGTAATGTAAAGACAGAATATGAATGTCTAATAGGCACAATGACCGCACATCTGAGCTTCCGGTTTATTTAAAGGCTCATTATCTGATTTATTTCGAAAATAAACGCAACTATTATTTGTGTTATTAAAAAACTTCTTAAAAATTAATCACTAAAGTTTTCGGCAAACAACTTCAAATAACATTGATTAATAATATTATATATATTATTGCTGGCTGGTAGGCTACCCGACCTAAGTCCTAAAAAGACCCATTTTCTAAGTGTCCTAAGGGATCGCGACCACCATACACAAGCAGTAACACCGGTATTAATTGCACGTTCAGGGATCAGGAGTATCCAGTGATTAAGCGGAGTGGTACGGATTTGGCATTTGTAACCAACTAGGTCGCGACCACAATGCACATGATAATAAACCCCTCACAGTGACGTTCTTTTTAATTATCGATTTTCTGGATCAGTAAGTGTATATCAAGCATGGTCGGTGTGACGGTGACGATCCTCAATAGATTGCCGATCTCTCAGTGATAGCCTTTGTATTGGATTGTACTGTAATTACCATTAAATACATTGCCGTTACTTTACTTACCGTGTTACTGTAAAAAAAAAATGACGTATAACAATGAAGTGGTTTTGAAGTTAATTACACATAAACAAGTTTGGCGTAGCGTTGTTCGTCAACACAAAGTACTATATAGTAAGTACTAACCCAGGACACTGTTATTCCTGAGGAACCACATGTTGACGAATTCTTTCCAGTATGCTTCGGTATCGTCGTATTTTGAATCTTGAAGTTTTGCTTACCGTATTCGGCTCGAAGGACCAAAGAAACTAACAACCTTTTCTTCAATAATAGAGTCATGGTTAGAAGTAATTGAGTTTTTTTTTAAATAGAATTCAAAACAAAAAAAGTGACGCGCCACGCTAGCTGAGGTGGCGTCTCTGCGAGGTTGATCGGAGAAAAAAAAAACATTTCATTATCAAAAGTAAATATAGTAATGCTATGGTGATCCTAAACTGGCCCACAAGTAGAGTAATTTTATTCTTTCCTATTTTATTATGACACTAAAGTTAATCAACTAATTTTATTATTGTACATTGTAATATGGTAGGTAATTATTCATTATATCAAGAACTAGCTGTACCCCACGGTTTCACCCGTGTTAATTTAATACAATAAACACTGCAACACCAACGCACCTGTGTAGTCTATCATAATTATTGTTCTTGTCGCAAGTACAAATTATTTGATTTTTTTATTATCTCCTAAACTATGTGTCAAAATTACATACTATAATTTGCAAAACTTAACTTATAAAATTTTCTTACGAAACGCTTATTCGTAAGAATTAATATGCCATGCCTAAAAATAATGTTCATAAATCACTTTTTAATTTTTAACAATTGTTTGTTACAAAATAGTTTTTTGTGGCTTATGTATAGGAGATAGTCATATGTTATCGCGAACTTTTTTTTAATATATATTATGGATCAGTATTTTTGTAGCAAATTGTATTTACGTATCATTAACCACGACAGCGCAAGCGGATAAAATAGCTCGGAAGGGCTTTCACCTCCGACTTAACAAAAATCAATATTTAAGGATTGCTGAGAGTTGTAACCTAATGTTAGATAGTCTATACTATTCGACGTGAGTCTGGCTATCATATAGAAAAAGATTTTTTAGAATTCGACTTGGGTAGTTCCAGAGATTATCGTGTTTAAACAAACAAACAAAAAAATTCTTCCGCTTTATTATATTAGATAGTATAGAAATACACCGACTGATCTCGGAACACGACATACCAGAAGGAAATCATACATTTGTTTATCACTATGTATATTGTGGTCGCGATCTCTACCAAGCCGCTATATTACTGTAAATACACCAACAGATTTCTGAATACGATGAACCAACAGAAACCCATTGATGTATTTATCACTATTTGTATGGTGGTCGCGATACCTACCACCCCTCTATATTACAGCATAAACACTGACTGATCTCTAAACACGACAAACCAAAAGAAAATCATAGATGGATTTATCACTCTATGTGTATGGTATTGTAAACCATCCTTTATTGTATCACCTTAAGGATTAATTTTCCAAAAACGCGAAACCCTTTTTCTTTCTCATCCTAAAAGCATAAATATAAGTTTTCATGTCCTTAAATTGGGAAATAGTGGGTTCTTCATATAAAATTTCATCCCCTATTTGACCCCTTCATGTTTTATCTTTGCGCCATAAGGTACCCTTTGTCCGTCTCCAAGGTCCAATATATCTCTATTCATCAAAATTGATCTGATGGGTTCTTCGTACAAACCTTCATCCCCTATTTCACCCATTAAAGTTTTATTTTCACCACATAAGGTAGCCAAAGTCTTTCTCCAAAGTCCAAAATATCTCTATATCAAAATTCATAAAAATTGGGTTCTTCATACGAACTTTCACCCCCCATTTCACCCCTTCCAATTTTATTTCCAAAAGTAGCCTATGTTCTTTCTCAACCAAAATTCATCAAAATTGGTTCAGCGATCTAGGCGTGAAAATGCAACAGACGGGACAGACAGAATTACTTTCGCAATTATAATATTAGTAGGTATGGATTATTCATTTCATTATGCTTTCATTTTCTATGGTGTCATTTACTAATTAAAATACTAACAGTAAATTATTACTTAACAGCAAAATAACGACAGCAGTTTATAATAATACATTTTTGAAATGATTTTTTTCCCTATATACCTGTAATAAATTCTCTTACTCTATACCTTTCTATGTTTCTCTATAATAACTGATACTTTAGTAAGGTAAAAATGACAAAAGATCGATTTTTGTGGTGTCCTTTTAATTTACTATTTTAGGGATTTTTATATTGTTAATAAAAATCCGAAAGTGAGTCGAAAAAAGATCGATTTTTGAGAGATCGGTCTTTTAGACCTCGATTTTTTTGTGAATCAATTCATAAGAGTTCGATTCGAATCGATCTATTTCGAAATTAATTGCCATCCCTAGCAGCAGCGCGGCTATATTCAACCGACAATTGTCCAGCCTATGCTGACCTCCTTTTTATATGATTTATCACACAGATCTCAGGTCAACTTATATAGGAATTTTAAAATTTTTGAAACTCCTTTTTTTAACTTTATGAAAAGTTTCAATAATCATCATTTTACAAACCATAATATACAGATAACTAAAATTTCAGTCAATTCAACTGAAGAGCTATTTTTTAGCATTTTTACCGAACAAATGTTCGATGTGTTTTATAAAATCGATATAACTTTTTTATTTATGAACTTACTGAAGTAAAACAGACACTAAATGTTAAGTGAAACTTAGCACAATATATTAGTGAAAACCGTTTCCAAATTGGTTAAGCCGTTTCTATGATTAGCGCGCACAAACGTTGGAAAACAGATAAACATATAAACCGACAAACATACAAAAACTCTAACAATCATTGTTTTGGGTTCTGCTGCGTTGATAAAGACCCCCAATAATAGTTCTTCTCATATATCTTCTATATACAGACATCGATCAGTTACGTTTTTATTATATATATAGATTATTAGCCATTTAGAAACTTATCCAAAACTTTACGAGAATTACTTATCTCATCAAATTTAATTCTAAGCTAGGTTTCTGTCAGCGATTTCTTTCGAATGTACCCACGTGCTGAATTTATTATGTTGAATTATTGTACTATTTTCATTCGTAGTTTGCAGGCCTGACAGACGTTGTTCTGGCCTTTGCCAACAGTTCTTCAGAACACTCACTATGATACAGACGGTAGAACTCGCTCAGCGAGGCAATGTTCCTGCGCAGCTTGAGTGGTTCGATGAATTTGGAAACGTGTGCATCATTGGTAATGCGGATCCATCCCAGACACGTAAACAATATTCCATACACGGACAAACTTGTGCCTTGTAGAGAAGATACAGTTGACCGGGCGTGAAAAACTGTTGCACCCTGTTCAGGATTTCGAGTCTTTGACATTATAATGATATAAATAAAATACGTTATTGCCATCTAGTATTTAAATGTATAACTTGAAATATTGTTATATTAAATTACACATAGGTAATATTAATTTCATCAATGTAATAAGTGTTATAAAAATAGTTCAATTACGCGTTAATAGATGTCACTATGCTCAAGAAATTTTCAAATGTATAATTTACTCCGTTTGATCTGAGCATGGATCCTAAATAATGGATCTTAAGCTGCCATGATGTGTTTTTTATTTTAAATCATTAACTTAGGTTCTTTAGCCATATATTAAGTAGGTAATATTTGATGGCATTTGGTCCTGATAGTTCTATCCACAAAACAAGGGAGCCTCCATCTTGTTTGACCCACTTTGAATATTAAAAACTCCTACATATGTAAAAAACATTGACATCGAGAAGTACTTTTTGCAGCGCCAAATCAAGAATAAGAAGGAGCGAGTAGGTAACGAGAGCACGTTGTAAATAACTATGATAGGCAAACGAAACCAATTACCACGAAGTACAAAACAAACATCAGCTTTTCTCATTGGAAACTTATAATTCAAATGGGCAATTAACAAAAGCCTCTGAGTCGGATAAAGCACTCTTTGTATGCCAATATTGTTTTTAAATCCATCTAAGTGTGGGTCCTTTAGACCTATAAGCACAATTTGTTCTTACATAGCAAGTGTCTATATCCACTCTTTACACGAATTGTATTAAGCTACTTTCATTAAAACAAATCTATTTCGAACGACAAACACTATTCATTACTTATCGTATTAATAATACGTTTCTACTCAACTGTTAGTAGAAAATGTTTAGCGCAAATATATTGTGATGCAAGAAATATTATTTGCTAAGCATTCCTGACAGGCACCAAAAAGATTAATTCCATTTCTTTGTCTGAAGACTATCACGATTAGGCTAAGAAACATTCATGATATTATTACCGTCGATAGTATTACAAAATGGGCTATGTCACTATGAACTGATTTTACAGGAGAGAGCGAGAGAAAGCTCTTTAATGAATTGCTAGATGTTTTGACATGCATATCGTTGGTAAAATTTAATTATCCAGAGTGGATTTTTGAGATGGGCCACTTGTAGCTATAGAAAAGCTTTCTGAGGAGGCCTTCCTTAACTTTTTGAGATATTTTGGCTGGTAGTTATAGTTTTTAAAGTGTACAGTCTGTAAGAAAGTAGGTAATTTACAAAAAGAAAACAATTTTTCATGCCAGTCAATCCTGTTTCTTAAGGATCGTAGGAAATCATCGTAGTTTCAATAACCTTTTGCAACTTAGGTGCATACTAAAATAAACAAAAAAAACGTATTATTACCTACTTATTACGTGTTCTATAGAACTAACCTTACAATTACGCCCATGACAGCCACAACGATTTCCTACGGAAAGTGTGGTAAAAGATTTTTACGATATCTAACATTCTTAGCGCAACACAATTCGCGCGTACGCTCCTCCGACAGCTGAGTCATACGCTTGTTTGACACCTTAGGTGTATTATTAAAAAATACGTGTAGGTAACCGCATTCTCGAGTATGTCAGTTTTAATAAATAACATTTGGGCGACCGAGTTTCGCTTGTCTTGTAAAAACCTGTCCAAGTAAACTTGGAAAGTAAAACATTATCTAGATCCAAATCGTTAGAGCCGTTTCTGAGAGACCAATTATACTACTTATACGTGTAATATTATGTACCTACTGTACTAGTATATGTAATAGTTTTACTGTAAGAGCAAGTGGGTAGTTCAACTTACTCGATAGAAGGCAAGACTTGCTTAATACTACCGCTTCTGAACTTAAAAAAAATAAAGAAAGAAGAAGAAAGAAAAGAAAGAAAAATTATTTATTGTCACAAAGATAGACTAAGAAAAAATGAAAATAAACAATAAAAAAAGCCTAATAAAACAAAGTATTAGAAACAAAATCAAGAAAAATAGACGATCCGACAAACAGATTTGACATCAGCTAAACTATCATTCTTTCTGTAAGTCGATGCTCTTCTTTTTGTAACGTTTAACCGATCTAACTTCTAAATGGCCTTCAAATTACCTTTATATTTTTCCTTGTAAAATAAAATAAATAAATATACAATAATTGCTCAATTAGCAGTATTCATATGTTAGAGAATCGTGTTGTACTGTACATATCCATGGTTAAGTGTGACATTGATTACTATCTGATTGTCACAATTAAATATTTATCTATGTAAAATTCTATGTTGAATAAAGCCAAGAATTATTTCGTATTTCTATCTTTTATCACGTGTCTATGGGATTATTTTAAAAGAAGAAAACACGTGTCAAAGCAACGAGGTAATAGTTTTCGGAAGTACTCAAAAATACTTGGAAAATAACTGAAAATAATGTAGAGACGCCGCGCGCTGGGAACAGTAATCGTGCTCTGAGACCCAAGAGCTATATAAGGAGATAGCGGTGGGCTTGAAGGATGATTCTTGCTGGTGCCGCATCGCAGCGTGAATATCGTTAATATTGGATCAAGATTCTTCGAGGCAACCCACTAAGTCGGAACCCGATGAGAAGGTCATTCTGGCTGGAACTTGTCAGATTATAAGGAAGATCAAGATTAGTTACCAGGTCACTTACGGACAGCGATATCATTAAACATGCGAGGCTTGGGGTGATTATTTAGGAGAGGTTGGAGGCCACTGGGGGCTACCCCAAATAAACAGACATACATCATTCTTACATGGGTTGTCGGACCATGTACATACAGTGTTTGCAATTACCCTGATTACGTCCATAAGATCTGTAATTCCGTAATGAAGAAATCAAGGAAAATCCTAGAGTCTTCGATAGTCTATCTGATGTCTCTCTCTTTTTACTGAGTGGCTAAAGATGTGTGTGGTCTAGCGTTATCGTGATGAAAGACCACACCCTTCCTGTTGATCAATTCCGGCCACTTTCTCTCAACTGCTTCCTTTAATCTCATCAGTTGTTGGCAGTAGAGATCCGAATTGATGGTTTTGCCGGGCGATAAATCTTCATAATGAACAATGCCCTTTCAGTCCCACCATACACACAGCATCACCTTATTTCGACCTTATTTGGCGTCTTTCCATTGCACAGGTTCGGCGGCTGTGGGAGACAGTTAGGGTTGTACCGAATTGTCTCTCTTTGCGGTGGCCCGGCAGTAGTAGCTGGGCCTGCCGCCGGGGCGACGTGGTTGAATGCAACCGCGAGCCCATTGTTATATTATTTATCTGGAAGATAATCTTATTTAATATCTACTTTATATTATTCATCATAAGTTCATTTGATTTACCTTATTATTGTTTTGGTGTACCTATTCTTTTATTTCCAGGATACCAATTAATGATAGGTTTATGTATTGATGCGTTTAGATAATTTATAACTTGATAATTTTGGTTTAATAACAGCTTTGTTAATATTTTAGGTTCGTATTGTTTACATTGCAATATTATGACAATCTCTGTCATTGATAATTCTTTGATAGTAATAGAGCATGCGCAGTTAGGAGTTTCTCAGGTATAGACAAATATTCTATCCAGGTTCTAGTTTAGCAAAATAAATCTATGATTAGATTTATTTTTAATTTTTAAAATAAGAAAAGTCTAGTAAGATGAAATTTTGAATTCAAACAAAAGAGAAAATTAGAACAGAGAGTATGACAGATTCTTCAGGATGGATCTGATCATGTTTGATTCATTGTACGGGAGACCTTTGAATCGAAGTAACGTTTATATCATATTTATCATGTGTTTTGATAAAAACCAAATGATTGTACAACAGACCTGGGAGTCGAAAAGATAGTTTATTTTATAACATATTTATAATTTTAATATTAATATGGGTGAAATACCCTTTGTCAAAACGACAAATACTTACTGAACATTGAAAGAACACTACCGGGAAAGTATCAACTGGATTTTGTATTTATAATACAAATAATAACTTTTCCTTTTACATATGAGGAAATCTCAATAGATAAGATATTTGGTGCTGCGTCGTCTGCTTGAGCAGTGTATCCTGATACGGCCTACACCGTGCTGACTTCTATTCTAGATCCTAGGCAAGGATCTCTACGCTGAGCTGTCGGAACAAGAAGAACGTCTCGGTTATGGACTTTTAAATTGTGTAATAATAATTTGTAAAACCTATATTAACTGAAAATTGTAAGGTATGGTGGAAATTTATACATAACTATCCTAAATTAAATTTATAATCATAATATTTGGCGCCCAACGTAAAATAACCCTTATAATTCCCTCAAAATTCTGAAACGATCACACTCGTGATAGTAAATTTTTTAGAAAAATATTTTGGACATATAATGTTTTATATATATATAAATTCTTCACATCATTCATTGACAGTATTTATTTAAATACTTCTATTTAGTATAACTAATATAACATTCAATAATAATATAACAAATGATTTTCCTAAAAATTCAAAAACACACTTTATCTAGTGTTGGTATATGTTTTACATATATATATTTTTTGGAATATCATTTGGTTAGCTGCTTACTTTATAAATATGAAATAAATAAACATCAATATAAAACATTTCCCTTTTATAAAAATTTCTTTTTAGGTCTTATATTATTAAGTATATGTGTATATGGGGATAGTATATTTTATTTTATTTATAGTATATTATATAATATTAATTATATGTACTATTATCTTTATTATATTTCTTGGCTGTTGTCCAAGATATTTACAGCATTTTAAAGGCTGAGATTATTTTCGGCATTTGTGCCGGTATTATTATGCAGCGTCTAAAGCTGTTACTTATGCAGCGGTTATGCTGTTACTTATGCAGCGTTTATGCTGATTTTATGCAGCAATTATTACTGATATTGAGTGAGGTGGAATTATATTTATATATCCTTATTTATATATTGGGGTTTATTCGACTAAATATTAGTCTTATATATAATGGAGCGGCTGTCTACTCCTTAAATAAGCCATAGGACAAAATCAATATTTATTTATTGTTAAAGAGCGGGTGATGACTCTTCATAACAAAAGCCAACATTCAAGTGGTAGGCAAGCTCGTAAAATATACCATTCTGCCTTAATGATGAGCAACTTCTGGAGTGGGAGCCATTGACTGTGAGCCCCAACCCCTACGGTATGCCTGGTGATGACATGTTTGAGGTATGTATGGAACTTTGTTAGGATTTGATAGGGTGAGGTATGTTTGCTAGTATGTTAAAGATGTATGTAATTGTGAAGCTAGCTCTCTATATTATAAAGTATATATTATCAAAATTTTTCCTTCAATTGAAAAATTTTACGGGGTCAAAGGGGAAATGTTATATTATTTATCTGGAAGATAATCTTATTTAATATCTACTTTATATTATTCATCATAAGTTCATTTGATTTACCTTATTATTGTTTTGGTGTACCTATTCTTTTATTTCCAGAATACCAATTAATGATAGGTTTATGTATTGATGCGTTTAGATAATTTATAACTTGATAATTTTGGTTTAACAACAGCTTTGTTAATATTTTAGGTTCGTATTGTTTACATTGCAATATTATGACAATCTCTGTCATTGATAATTCTTTGATAGTAATAGAACATGCGCAGTTAGGAGTTTCTCAGGTATAGACAAATATTCTATCCAGGTTCTAGTTTAGCAAAATAAATCTATGATTAGATTTATTTTGAATTTTTAAAATAAGAAAAGTCTAGTAAGATGAAATTTTGAATTCAAACGAAAACAAAAGAGAAAATTAGAACAGAGAGTATGACAGATTCTTCAGGATGGATCTGATCATGTTTGATTCATTGTACGGGAGACCTTTGAATCGAAGTAACGTTTATATCATATTTATCATGTGTTTTGATAAAAACCAAATGATTGTACAACAGACCTGGGAGTCGAAAAGATAGTTTATTTTATAACATATTTATATAGAAAAGTTATTCTAATTGTTATAATTTATAATTTTAATATTAATATGGGTGAAATACCCTTTGTCAAAACGACAAATACCTACTGAACATTGAAAGAACACTACCGGGAAAGTATCACCTGGATTTTGTATTTATAATACAAATAATAACTTTTCCTTTTACATATGAGGAAATCTCAATAGATAAGATATTTGGTGCTGCGTCGTCTGCTTGAGCAGTGTATCCTGATACGGTCTACACCGTGCTGACTTCTATTCTAGATCCTAGGCAAGGATCTCTACGCTGAGCTGTCGGAGCAAGAAGAACGTCTCGGTTACGGACATTAAAATTGTGTAATAATAATTTGTAAAACCTATATTAACTGAAAATTGTAAGGTATGGTGGAAATTTATACATAACTATCCTAAATTAAATTTATAATCATAATACCATGTCGCCCCTCTACGGCGGCTGAGGTATACCGTGGAGTTTTAGTGAGTAAGAGTCTCACATAACCACTCGTCCGTCCCCCCCTCCCCGGGGCGGGTGTGTACCAATAACGGGTTTCTCCACGTTAAAAAAAAAAGCCTGGCCAACCTTAAACCACAACCTTTTTCGCACGTTCTTGTCGTACGTGATCCACTTTTCATCACCAGTTACCAATCTCTTCAAAAACGGCTCGGTTTCATTACGTCTCAGTAATGAATCGCAAATGAGTACACGGTTCATTAGGTTTTTTTTAGTGAGCTCGTGTGTCACCCAAAACCGAGCTTTTTGTATAGCCAGCTTTCTTCTAATGGGTTAAAACCATTTTGTGGTCAATTTCCAGTTCTTTAGCTACATCGTAACTACTGATATGCCGATCTTGCTCCACTTTTTCAAAAATGGCGTCCATTTTATTCGTAACAGGGCGACCAGAGCGAGGTGCATCATCAAAATTTCCAGACTGAAAACGTTTGAACCAACTTAGTGCTACTCTTACTGACACTACATTACGTTCATAAACATCACAAATTTTTTTCACTGCTTGAGTTGCATTTTTGTCTCTTTTGTAATAATATTTTAAAATGTATCGAATTTCTTCATTAGATTCACTCATTTTTACAGAGAGAAAAAGAAATGAAAAATAACGAGAAACAAGTTGTTTTTTTTTTAATGTTACCAAAACCAGCCAGATACAAATAGTACAGCCAAAGAAATTACATAACAAGTTTATACCTACGTTATACGAAAACACTTTTTAATAATATAATAAAGCGGAAGAGGTTTTTGTTCGTTTAAACACGCTAATCTCTGGAACTACCAGTCTGATTGGAAAACATATTTTTGTATATAACAGCCAGACTCACGAGAAATAGTATAGGCTATCTAATATTAGGCTACAACTCTCAGCTAGCCTTAAATATTGATTTTTGTTAAGTAAGTCAGAAGTGGAAATCCACTCTCGAACTGCTTTATCCGCGTACGCTGGCATAATGGTTAACGAAACGTAAATACAATGTTCTATACAAATATTGGTAATTAGTATATCTAAAAAAGTCGGCGATAGCATGTACCTATCTCTTATACGTAAGCCACAATAAGCTATTTTGTTAACAATTATTAGAAATTAAAAAGTGATTTACTTATAAACATTATTTTTAGACATGGCATATTAATCCTTACAAATAAAAGTTACTTCATCACAAAGATAATTTTATAATGTTAAGTTTTGCTCTATAAAGCATGTTATTTGAACACATAGTTTAGGAGATAATGAAAAATTGAAATTATTTATACTTGAAGGAAGAACAAATAATTTAGACCTACACAGGTGCGTTGGCGTTGCAGTGTTTGTCGTATAAAATAAACACGTGTGAAGACGCGGGGCACAGCTAGTGTTATAATATTCTAAGACTTTACATGATAAGTTGGTTTTGAACTGTGAACCCAACGCCAGAGCTAAGTGGTACCTGAGCTCTGACGCAATAAATCGATATTTTGCCCTTAGACTTAATATGTTATCAAATGCTCAGTTTATTTTAGTAACAGGGTTTATGTTATTTAATACTATGCCATAAAGCTTATTAAAATTCCTTGTTGTAATTTCCTTAAATTACAAACTAAATATGTAATTATAAATTCCATCTTTGTTTCAACAACAAACAATATTTTTCGAACAATAAAGCGCTTTGTTCCATTTGTTTTATTCTCTGACACGCGCTCAGATTACGCGGACGTCTCTCGTATGTAGTAGTTGTGTCATTTGTGTCGCCAAATATTAATGATTAAGGTGCAGTGGAAACAAATGCCTTTGCAATTATATTATGTTCCCCGAGTGCGGACAAAGGGTGCAATAGTCCATCAGTTTAGTCGTGAGTCGGAATTGAAACGTTGCGCGCGCGCATTCTCGAACGCGACTCGCACGGCCGCGCACGCGCGAATTTCAAACCGTAACGTATAATAAACAGGCAAGATGCTCGCCGGCGTGCAAATTGTCGAAGAGAGTGTCTCATATAGCCAGAATAATGAAACCGTCAGAACGAACTCAAAACCAGAGCCCGTAAAGCAAAGTCACACGGCCCAAGGCCTCAATAGAATACCGACCACGGATCCCGTTGATATCCAGTTCACAAACATCACTTGCACGGTCAATTTGGGATTTAATAAAGGTAAACTACAAATATAAACACAATATAAAACTACAAATAAAATCGTTCAATATTTCATAATTTTTTTATTATTCGTTTAATTAAAAATTTAATTTAAGATAATCAGTTGGATTATACTGAATTACTGTTATCGGTTATCGTATTGGCTCCTGCGTAGTCTTTGTTGATAAACTCGCGAGAAGATAAAGGAATGCGAAGCTATATGTAAATTTCTTCATTATCCATTTACAAAACCGATAATATTGTTATTTAATAAATTGTTGTTTCACAAATTACTTATACTTACCCAATTAATACAGATAACGAAGTAGTAAGTACGTCCAATAAATAAATTAGTTGTAAACAATATGTTGAATAACGTAAACATAATTTAAGTATTCGTAAATACAATACTTGATTAAGACTATCATATGGTATGCAAATGGAGGACATGTCTTATTTTTCCACCATTTTTTCAAATATCACGCTTAGTGCGAAACTTTTTAAACTTTGATCCATTCGTACATACCATTTTAACTGTTCTTTCCATTAAAAAATATTTTACCTTAAATAGGTATTTCGAAAATATATGACAATAAAACAAAAAATATTTGCATAGTTTTATGTCGTCCTTTTTAAACATAGTACTTACCACATATCTGCTCCCTTTTTTAATTTTTCTATCTGGCAACCCAGTAGTTGATAAAGTAATTATAAAATTATTGACTCCGAAAAGATTGCATGTACTGAATTTGTACAACTACATAAATAAATATAATTAATATTCGTCTCCGATTTAACACGCATAGCACAAAAGAAAATTTCGATCGTTGTTCAAATATTTTAACGTATAGCTAAACAAACATAAGTAATCTATATTAATAAGTCTGCAATTCTGTCTGTATATGTAATATTTTTTACAAATTACCCGATAGGCACACTGTTTAAAAGAGACTGATTACGAATATGCCCTTACATTTTTATTGTCTGTCTGCCTGTTTGTATGTCCGGATTTAACTCAAAAACGTCTTGACCGATTCTTTTGAAATTTTGTACACGGGATATATATGTAATTGGTCAATTGATAGGGTACAAAAAATTTTGATATTACTTATAGAAAAAAAAAATTATGGCATATTCGTGATAGTTGTCGTTCTTATTGTATGCCTATCGGGAAATTTAGACAAAAATGAACTGACTAACTGAATTAACTATAGATTTAATAATATAGATAAAAAAAATAACGGAATGAAAATAATTACTACGTAACAAACACGAGTGGAGCCGCGGGCGTAACGCTAGTATATTACAGATTTAAGTAAGCGACTAACAGGAGTTACTGTTAAAATATTTACAACAATTGTTATGTAAACAAATTTTACAATAAAACTACAACAGCACAATTTATTGCTCAATTTTTAACACCACTCAAGAGTCAAGACAATTTATTATGTAGTTATCTTTCAGTTTCATTAATCTAGTATTTAGTAGAAAGAGAGTATTAGTTGGCATATTTAATTAGATGGCATATAAATACAAATGCGAGCTTTGTGTTTAACCAACATCAACTTGAAGCTGATAAGTCAGCTATTACCGAGGTTTTATCCAGTCATAACATTGACTAATGGTCACTTTATATTATCTATCTAGGAACAATTTATAATCTATATATTAATACGTCTAACAAAAGCTTTCTACCCCTTTTTAAGCGCATTGCGTGCACGGAAGTCTATGAGATTTGGCATGGTTAAAGTTTATATGGAGGAGGAGTGCAGAAAGCTACAATTTATATACTATATATATTACTAATATATTAAATTAAATAAATTAATACTGCGAATCCTAACCTGACCAGTGCCATTGAACTTGACCCCCCAAAATATTGACATTGTCACTCAGAGAAATAGTGTATGATCAAAAAGTCGCCGGTCGAATTTCGACCTTAGGGCGATCGCTAGTTACAGTAAAAAGATAAATATTAGAAAAATGCCAACAGAAAACTCAACTGTAGGCGAAAAATGAAATCTTACAACTAGCATAACTCTAACTGTCATCTTGAACTTGATTATTACGTGAATGTATGTTAGTCATGTCTGGAAATGACTCTTTGTACATCAACTAAAATACTATAATGATTAAAACTATTTATAAACACCTCTTACACAGTAATAAAAATGATAAAACTGGTCGAGTTTCTTTCGAGCCTTTCTCGATGATAGGAATGTTTTCCGGACCGGTAGTGTATTAAAATTCATATGTGCCTTCTCAATGTCTAAAAAAAAATAAAGTAATTTTGATTTTGATAGTGGCCCAAAAATTAAAAATGTATCAAAAAGCAATTATCACTTATCAGTTTCTTCCAGTACCCAGCTAACATTTAAAGCCAGTCCAATTTTAGGATTAGTGTGTTATCAGAGGATTATCACCTATCTTTGACCGTGTCGTCACTTAACATTGCGATCAAAATCTAGCCTCTCTGTAACTTGATAAAAAATCACTGTCCATGAAAGCAATACTATGCTGCTTTGCTCTACATGATTTGGCGATTAAATATCTTGACTCCATATCCATCTTCACACATAATAAGAAGAAAAAAAGATATGTAGAGCTGATTAACTTAAGGTATCTATTTACGAACAAATAATATGGTCTTATCTCAGTGGCTTATCTTCTGATATATATATATATAAAGAATGTTGCACATGTTCTAAAGGATAAGTAATGTTGCCAATTAATCTACACTTTAATTAATATTTTAATACTCAAACATTGTTTTTTTGTTTGTTTGAACGCGTTGATTTCAAGAACTATCAGTGAGATTTCAAAAAATAGTTATGCATTTTATAACCTATCATTTTATTGAAGAAGGTTATACACTATATATCTTCACGATAAGAGCCTAAGGAGAGGAACAGTGGGAACAACGATAGACTACACAAGTGCGTTGACGTCGAATAAACTTAATTACATAACAAGGGTGAAACCGCGAGACACAGCTTTAAATAATTTTCTCTAATTTAATTTTAATTTATTTTACAATGGAATCGGTACTATTATATTGGGAACAGTACTGTTTTATCATAGGTAATAAATACTATACTTCCTGCGTCAAGACTTTGTCATCATATTTCCACACGATTGTTTATGTGACAATTATTTAGTATGTACATAATAAAATGTTATTAATAGCTTTTGCCCGTGGCTTTATTCCTATTTTCTTCGAAATGAAACGACTAGCGCTTTCTGCTGGTTGCCACGCTTTCGCGGCTGAGTTCCTTATGCGCTCGCTCCCAAGCCAAAGTGAAGCTGTAAAAATCGTCTGAGTCTCCTGGGCCCTTATGGCTAACAGAATAGTCGGTGAAAAAAGAAAACAAAAAGGCGCTTTCTGCTGTCACTATAAAATTAATTTCATCCTGTAAGTGTCTCATTGTCAGGACACCAGCATACGACGCATTGGCGTAAGCACTAAATATAACTTGAAAAACTTCGAAAATAGTAGATATTAAGTAAATACATCGGTATTCATCCTACATTACGTAAACCAATGGTTTCTACACAAATTAAATTTAAATAAATTAAATTGTTATTTATGTATTAATCATAAATATAAATAAATAACAGTTTTCCGATAAACAATTAAAATTGCATCCGTAACAACACGGCATCAAAACAGATTATTGCATGATTACAAATAACCATGTGTGTTAATGTTTTACCTTGGCCCCGGTTGAGTAAATAATTATAACTAATTAATTACCTAGTAATTAAAATGAGTTCCTAACCATTTACAGAATCAAACTAATTAGAATAGTAACATACTTGTCCGTAACATTTATCTCATTTATACCAATACATTTCTTTAGATAAAAAATACGAGTAAGCAGAAACAGTTTATTCCTATAATTTGTCTAGAAATATTAACTTAACCAGCTGTGCCCGTGACTTCGTTTGCCTTGACTTCAGAAATGGATCTTTACCGGGATAAAGTATCTTATGTCTTAATCCGGGTTGTAAGCTATCAGTGTGCCAAATTTCATTCATACCCGGTTATCCGTTTTTGCGTGATTGAGTAACAAACTCACTTTCGCATTTATAATAATAACTGGCTGTGCTGCACGGTTTCACCCGTGTTAATTTTATCCGACAAACACCGCGTCGCGCCGTCAACGCAAGTACAAATTATTTTAATTTTTCATTATCTCCTAAACTATGTGTCCAAATAAATAACATACTTATTATAAAGAGCAAAATTTAACTTCTTAAAATTGTGTTAGGATTCGCAGTATTAATTTATTTAATTTAATATATTAGTAACAGATATTATAGATAAATTTTAGCTTTCTGCACTCCTTCTCCATATAAACTTTAACCATGCCAAATCTCACAGTCTTCTGTGCACGCAATACGCCTAAAAAGGGGTAGAAAGCTTTTGCTTCACGTATTAATATAAAGATATGTTTATTCATAGTATGTTACCAAATAAAAAATGTTTGTCTAATATCATAGTATTTTTGTTGTCTTACTAAAGGAATTTCTTTACAAAGCTTTGACCGAACATGTAAGCAAATTACATTTTTTTAACTAATCGAAGGTTATTACTGCGGATTTACGGTGAAAATTCACCATTATATTAATCCATACATATTATAAAACTCAACGTATCTCAGTCTGTCAGTCCGTTTATGTTGTTTTTACGCGAAAACTAGTTATCTGATTTACATTACCGTTTTTTTTTTAATTCATAGCTATGATCTCTGGCCAGGGTTTTTGATATATCTTGTTACAAAAAGTAACATACGAAATAATGGTGAATCAGTTCGGAAGAAAGAGGCTTTTGGGGCGCTTAAATGGCTTACACTGAGTAAACCATAAGACATTTATCAAATTAATGTACCACTATTTATTTTCTATAATTATATCATTTGGCATTCATATCTATTTTCTAAGGATCCCCCTTACTAAGCATTTTTGTCTTCACAATAACTGGCGGGCGACCTCTGCACCGTAGATGGCCCGGTGGGAACGGGGCAGGAAAATTCGCGCGTGTACTCGACCTACAGAATTAATTATCAATATACCTAAATAAAATTAAGCTTTAGTTTTAATTTTTGTAAAACTCCGAAAAATAATTACGTATTTCATGCGAGTAGAGCCGCGGGCACAGCTAGTCCATAATAAATAATAGTTATACAGAAAATATTCTTGTTCCTTATATGTAATATTCTCCTTTTTTTTGTTGTTTATGTATGTTAATAAATGTGTAGTTCTGTCTGTACATTTATTTTTTTGTCCAAATTTCCCGATATGGACGGTACTGATCAAAAATATGCCTTTACAAATTTTTTTGATCTGACCTGAAACGGCTAGACCGATTCTTATGAAATTTTGTACACGGAATACTTATGTCATTGATCAATCGATAGGGATAAGAAATTTCAATATTACTTGTAGAAATACTAAAAGAATATAATTTCAAAAAAAGAAAAATCCGTTAATTCTTGACCTATTTTGATAAAATTTTGTACACGGGAAATATAAGTAATTATAAAATTGATGATGGACTGTAACCTATAGCTGTAACAATTGTCAATATTACATTTAGGAATCGTAAAAAATAATTTCATAAAATTAAATTTTCTTCAATTCTCAACCGATTCTGATCGAATGTTGTAGACGGGAAGCATACATCATACCATAATTGAGAGGCTATAAGAATCGTCATTATTACATTAGAATCGATTTTAATGAAAATTGTAAACGGGAAATACATGCCATTCCTCAATTGATACGGCATATAAATTGTCGGACATTATGAATTATAAATAGGAAGACTTATTTTGAATAAATTATTTTTGAATTTGTTTCTTACCTTTTGGATATTGTACTTTTGAGGCTATTAATTCTACGCTTTAGCAATTCACATTTCTAATGCATATTTAAAGTAGTTTTTATGAATGAGAACTATTAACTACGGTTGCATGTAAGTTTTCATATCCTGCGATTATGTGATGCAACGGGAATCAAGGAATCAAAAATACAAAAGTTGAAAGGAAGGCAAGTGAAAAGTCTACACAAATGTATAAAATTGCAGATCCACGCCACGTCGCTATATTACTACATATACACCGACTGATTTCGGAACACGACAAACCAAAAAATAAGCTATTCGAATTAATTTAAATACTGAATAAAAGCTTGATTTAATAAGTTTTTTTTATTAATACACTTTTAATATTATATTCTATATATCAAAATAGATACCTACGTGATTATCTTTGCAATGTTTTTTTTTTATTTTGTAGCAAATACTTATTTTGACTTTCAAACAATACCGAATTCTTTGTGATTATTGTTTGTAAACTTGTGAAGAACGTTCATCAGATAATGCAAAGTAAAAAGGTGGGACGTTGTCTGGTATATTTTCTTGCAGATTATAATCTAATGAACCATGTATAAAAACAATTCTTTGTTATAACGTTCAAGTGTATAAGCTAACGTTGAATCATTGTAACTATACTATATAAGTATTTAGCTCATCTAGCCGACGCTACGGTTTTACCCGTGTTCAACTTGTTCAACTAACTTTGTAGCGCAGAAACACTGCGCCCGTCCGGCGACGCCGCCACCCATGCCGAAACGCACCCGTGTAACTAGGGTTGCAACTTTTTAATTTTTTTTTTTATATAAAGTATTTTTTGGAAATTCAGGGAAAACAGTACACGTTTATTTGTTGCAACATATCTGGTGAGCTATTGACTGAATGTGTTTCATCCTGAAATTCCCCATGCTGTGCTGCGGGAGCGTCCAGTCACTTTTAATATATAAAAAGCAGAACAATAGAATTAGCGATGAAAATATAGTATATTTCGTAGTATATAGTACAATATTGAGTAAACTATAGTAAACGACCGATGCCGATACCGACGACGAGTACGATATTGAGTGAAACTATGGTACGATAGGACGAGTATAGTATATAATCTAGTACGGTTGGCAACCCTACGTGTAACCTATAGTGGTTTTCACTTCCAGTACTTGACAGATTGTTTGACGTTCGTGGTTTTTTTTTCGTTATAGGTTTAGCCTTGTGGCCACAATCTCACCTGATCTTAAGTGACGATGTGACCTAAGACGGTAGCACTCTAAGCCTAGTGGAAGACTGGCTCTCAAGTACAGCTGCCGGAACACACCTGTTTGTGTTTGGCGACATATTTTGAACTTGAGGATGGTAGCTAGCCAGACGGGCATTAGAAAAATCCTACCACCATGCTATGGTTTCAACACGATGTTTTCTTTCGCCGAAAGTTCGGGTTCATTAGCAATAGTCTGTACACACTACCAACTAAGCCATCACTGCTTCAGATTAATCATTGCCATGATTGTTTCTGTTCCGTTTCTTAAGGTCGTAGCGTGAAGTTATACAGACCGTCCCCGATAATTAATCTATTGAGTAAAAATACAATTTTTTAAATCCGATTGTTACGTACAGAGATTAGCGCGTTAATACATATTTATTATTTTATATTATTTATTATTTAATATTATTTATTATTATTATTATTTATTATAGTTTTATAATACATATTTATTATTTGTACATATAGATTCTAATATAATCAAATTATTTAAATTACGACTTAATAAGATGAATGATACGCTAACCGCCAACGCATAGAAACTATAGGACATGAAGACACAAACATTAAGTACTAGCTGTGCCCGCGGTTTTGCACGCGTTAGGTATCTACAGAATTATTGTATAGGAAGATATCGTGATATTTTTTCCTATATAAAGACCAACTATCTAAAGAGTAGGCATTTTTTTATAAATATTTTGTACTTTATGTAAAACTATCGACATTTTTATGAGGAATAAATTATTTTTTCAAATTATAATATAGCATATGTTACTCGTTGATACTGTAGCTTTATATTGGTGAAATCATTTTTAAAATCGGTCCAGTAGTTATTGAGTTTATTCATTACAAACAAAAAACATCCAAAAAATCAAACAAAAGATCAAATCTTTCCCTTTATAATATTGGTATAAATATATTAGAATATTGTATACTAAACTATGTAGGTACATATTTATCTAAATATTTAACACCATATTATGGATTTGCTAAAAATATCTTTCATGTTAGTAAAAGTTGTTAGTTATGTCTATGTGCAAGTATCGCAAACAAAGTCGCGGCAGGTTGCTAATCTACTTAATACAATAATTCTTAACATTTACTGATGGTGCGGATCTAGGTGTACCAGGTTTTATACAGGAGTTTCTTAGCGTAGGTTAACACCAAGAAAGGATTTTCGAAAATTCATGGGCTGAAATTTGGCACACGGATAGTTATTTGGCGTTGGCATCCGCTAAGAACGGATTTTTGGTAATTTAACCCCTAAAGGGGTTAAGGGAAATCACACTAGTTTACAACAGATGGCGTGGAAGTTATTCATTTTCAAAACAACGGGAACGAAGTAACGGGCTGAAGCTACTAATTTATAAAATAACTTGCTGTGCCCGTGGCTTCGCTCACGTGGACTATAGAATGCCCGCGCGAATCTTGCTCCCCGCTCCCGGCTATTTTAAAGACAAAAATGCTTATAGTGGGCGTTTCTTAAAAGATAGACATATACTCTCCCGGATTTTTTTGTAGGTCTTTTTAATGCCTACAATTATTTCATAAATTAATTTGCTATATTTCTTACGGTTTACTCAGCGTAAGCCATTTAAGCACCCAAATTGATTCACCATGACCAGTTTTTTATTTGTGCTGAACCCTAATTATTTTTCTTAAAAATGTAGTCTAAGTTTCTCCTTATGTCATCAGCTATCTATCAGTGAAAGTCCCATCAAAATCGGTCAAACCGTTTCGGAGATTACCCGGAATAAACAGACAAACAGACTGACAAACAAAAAAAAAATTAAAATATGTTTTTGTTATAGGTTTATTATATACTTTCATAAGCATTTAGTAAAACATTGTTTTTTTGACATTACAAACAGACACTTCAATTGTATTAATTGTATAGATTAATTCTCAGTTAAATTCTTGTCATAACTTACTAGTCCGAAGTACCTATGCCTAGAATTCCACGTTCATGAATGCCATTGCATTTAACTTTTTAATACATAAACTACCGAGTTGCACTCGGTGTATTAAAAAAAACACATATCTAGATAAAATTAGAATCTAAAACATATTTAAATACAAAAAGTCCTCCAATTCGTTGGAGCCGTTTCCCAGAAACCAGTTTACCATAATTTACAAGAATTTCATACTTAATATTATACTAGTATTATATTTTGGTTCAGACAACGCTGATTGGATGATGTTTTTGTCGATCGTCTACAGTGTGACGCTGCGATGTTATTTTCTTACGTGTTTTTTTTTTTGTTAATATGCTGTTTAAATATCGTAACATTGAAGAGTCACTTTTTTGTCACTTAATCGTCATTGTGCGACTTTTCAGAACAGATTTACTCAGTAATAATAACAAGCTTAATTATTATTTATCAAACCTAGTATCAAATAGACTAATCTAATGGGACTGTTGTTTAAAAATTAAAACTGTACTTTGTATGGGTCTACATATTATCTTCAACCCTAATTAAGGTTATTGGTAACTATTTTGAAATACATATTTGAAATTAAAATACATTATTGTGACCAATGACAGTTAAAAAAAATTTAGTCTACCAAACTTTGTTCGGTATATTGCATAAAAAAATTCACAAAAATTGATAATCCTGAAAAATAAATCCAACATTTCATCCAAATCGTTGAGCCATTTTCACTTTCAGAGAAACCAAACACATATTTAGGGACACTATCTCGATCATAAATTATCCTAAGTAGATCACTATGAATACATTACTCAGAAATCTTATAAAATGTTGTGCTTCATAACTAGATTATCAATTCCATTTAAAAATAATTCGTCTATTAAAGTTTTACTTTGTGCTTACGTAAGAAGTATTTTATAAATTGTATCTCAAATATGAACTCCCTACTATAACATACATAGCCATAGAATTGAAAACATTCAAAATAAATTTTTGAAGATGCTGAGACATCGTGATATGATTTTATCGGCGGATATAAATGAGAATTTTCGGGAATTGTGTATGTTAACCCTGAAACGTAAATGCTTGGTAGCAGATCTGATGTTTTTATATAATTTGATGAACAATAAAATCGATTGTTCATGTTTGTTAGAAAGAATTGGTCTAAGGACTACAACTAAACATATCCGTAAACCCCAGACCTTTCACGTACGTACAACCAAGACCAATCATGCCCGTCATTCAGCGTTGATAAGGTGTACACACATTCAATAAAAGTGATGCGAAAGCTGAAAATTTTGACATATTTTTGATAGTAATGTAGCGTATAAAGGAAAAGCTATTGATATTATTCAGAATTTGATAAATATGTGTAATTAGTAGACATTATATTAACGCAAACACACACCAGAAGCACTACATCGTTCTTTTTGATTTAAATAATATTAATTAATAATTTCGTTGGGGTATAAATAAGATTGTTATTTTTTTTATTATTTTTTTTGGTATACGACTGAAATCATTTTGGCTAAGTCAATTTGTCAACTTAATTATGTATGTATGTTAGAATTTAAGAGCTGTAGATTTCCTGAAATAAATAAAAAATATTGATATTATACACATTAGCCTAGTGGTTGTAAGCGCGACTGCTATGATCGAGGTCCTGGGTTCGATTCCCACGTCGAGCAAAGTGTTATTTGGTTTTTCTATGAAATTCTCAGTAACAGCTCGGAGTGTGGTTTCGTGCCCGATTAATGGCAATAGGCTCGCCCCTATTACATGGGACCTAAAAAACACACGGCAAACTGTGGGTGTACACTAGTACACCTCTACCTAACCCTTCGGGAATACAGGCGTGGTGGTATGTATGTATGTATGTACAAGAAGTGCTCATTTAATAATATTAGATACGCTTTTTATAATTCATTCTATTTTTATTTTTTTCATATTTCATGTTAATAATACATTCAGCCTTAGAAGCATAGATATGGTAAGATATTTTCGACGTAATTTCGCAACCCGGATATTCTCGATAATACGTGATACGTATTATCGAGATTATGAATTCATATGCGATAACTTTTCGATGGCAACTGGCAAGTCATAAACATCGCGTGGACACGTTGCCAAGTTCAAGGCGCGGCGCATAATGCCACATCTTTTTAAGTGCATGCATACAAACATTATGCTCAAAATTACGTAACGAATTATTTCTTATCAGTAAACATTCCAGTTTTTATAATCAAATTAGTTAGTGAATTGCAAATGATAAAATACTTAAATAACACCTGTATTAAAGGAAAGAGTTTTCTTTTTAACTTTTTTATGGTAACAAAATTTGTTCTAAAATAATGCATTATGTGCGAAGTTGGTTTTATAAACATGGTATTAATCCTTATCGAAATAAATACGTTATTCACCACAAGTATTTTATCTTAGGAGATATCACAGTTATAAAATAACTCCACAGCAAAATAATAATCAAGTACTGCGCGTGCATTTTAGCAAATGTTATTTGTCTCTGACTACGTTCCACTCTCTCTAACCCAGAGAGGCCAGGGCAGAGTCTTATGTGACGCAGACGAAGTTGAGCGGGCAGCTAGTAAATGATAAGTGTGGAAAAGAATTAAAAAACCATTTAGAGTAAAAAAAAAATATTGTACGGTCAGTCACACTTCAGTTGAAACTAGAAACACGAGGCGAAACTGACGTGATGCCGTCTGTGCGCACAAAACGCCCGCAACTTTGCTGGATTAATGAACAATAAGCGGTAGACATTTAATTGGACCGTTAGGCGCAGTTTCGCGGCTACGTAGTTATTGTTTATTCTTAAGATAAGTACTTAATATGTTTCATATAGAACGTTTCTATTCCATCCCTGAACGCGATAGGTAGCGTTGTAGTCGAGCTACTAACTACTGAAAAGGGCAGAACAACGTTTCAGTGGCCAACTAACATAAATAATATAGGTACCATACGTATGTTATTATTCTAGTGTAGTATTAGGTTTATGTGAGAAAAATAAATACTTATTTATTTTAATTACCTACCTACGTATGTAAGTATTCCTACATAATAATAATAAATAATTAACTATGACACTGTAGTTACCACTCGTGTCGGTTCTGTTGTGTTCGTGATAAGTTGTATTTAGTGCACGTGCACGTTCCTTCAACGTTTGAATAGTACTAACGCTGCGAGCACGCGTGTATAATGCAGCTCTCGTTGACGAACACGGAACGTGGCTTCTTGTAGCTATTAAAAATACGGTGCTAGTGTCGCGATCTCCTACGTGGCGCTAATGCTGCTTTCAGCAGACGCGCAACATAAACGCCGCGTGGGCGCAGTGTCAGCTCTAGTCAAACGTTGACGAACATGCACGCTCAAAAACGCTAGTTTGATAGTGGCCTAAAAGGTATTTTTTTAAACGCTATTTCCATGTGACACATAATTCCCTCAAACAAAAACATTTAGATCAAAGCTATGATTAACAGATAAGAAGTAGACAAATTGTCTTTAACAAAATAATAATAAGTTTGTTTCCGTTTCACTTGATTGTGTACTTAAAAAGATAAGTATCATTGTCTTATGGGCTTGACGTGGAGCGTGGAGTATATTATTGTTCACATCCTATTGTTTATAAAGGGGACTCCAAAACTGGACGATTCAGCCAAGGTGAATGACCTCGTGATAATAGGGGATAATAATTTGTAACTTAAAATACAATTTCATAATTCTATTCGTCACATACTTATGACACTTTAATAATTAATTGTTTAACTAATATATTTTTTACCGACTTCAAAAAAAGAGCAGGTTCTCAATTCGAATGTATTTTTTTTTAATATGAGTGTTAAGGCGTAACTTCTTTGTTTATGAACCGTTTTGGTTGAACCTTTTTTTGTTGGAAAGGGAGTCCCATTTTGATTTCATTGACATTGAACATTAGACTTCGAAGTTACACCAGGGAATACTTCAAAAATCATTGAGGTTGATTTTTGTTACAAAAACTTATTACGAGTTGATGAATGATGACATTTTTTAAAAGCGAAGATTAGATTTTTCAGTAAATCTACTTGTTCCCGTCTCGTCTCGAACTCGTTCAGTGCAAAAAATTGTCTTTATGACTTCAAATAAATCATAAAATATGCAGAACTAGTAATTACTAGAAGCATTAATTTTAAGTAGCTACAAAAATTTCCTGAACATTTTTAATAGTAGAGCTATGATCTTGTTAAATCACTGATTGACTTTGAAATCTGAAGATTAGAAAAATATTCTATCCACGCGACATTGGCATAATTGTGTATAAACACACGTTGCTAATTAAATAACAAGAAGAAAAGGTAAATACATATACATGATACGCCTCTCACGTCCTGCGAAGGACGACATAATATTATCATTTTCGACATCTCGTCAATAATAATTAATGTTTTGACGTTGAACTTAGAACTATTGAGTTGATAACTTATCGCAGATGTTTGCTGCGGCATCTTATTATCAACAGTAAATAGAACTTGTTTTCATTCAGTATTGCTTCATCATAGGAAGTGATAAATTTTAATTATTGCGAATAAAATGTCGACCTTTATTAAGAAACTAGTTCCATATTCATCACGGAGCCCGGACCGCAATTTAAACAATAGAATAAAATCTGATTTTTAATCTAAACTAATATTATAAAGGCTCATCAAGAGATTGTTTGTTTGATCGCGCTAATGTCTGAAATTACAAGTTACATTTTAAAAAATATTTTTACATTTTATAGCCTTATTATTGAGAAAGATTATAGTTTATATAACCTCACGCTACAACCCTAAGGAACGGAGCAGTAAGTATTAATGTCATAAAATCTGACAAGTACAGGAAGTGAGAACAACGATAGATACGCACTCGTAGGTGGCGCGGCGCGGTGCGGCTGTAATGCGGTATGGTGGAGAGTTGATCGAATAGTAAGTGGAACCGTGGGTCACAGATAGTTTATGATAGCTAATGCACTCGTCGCTCGCCTTCCTTGTCAATTGCACTACGAATTTTTGCAACAACTAAAATAATCTGGACCCGTAAAAATCCGTTATTATAAAAATGTGCTTGTATTTCTTTATTTGTTTGTCTTCTATACGTTCACAAGCCATGCACCTAGTTGCGATAAAACTTTAGTGAGTTGTTATGCGCATACTAGCGAAAGTTCTATATTAGTACCATCAGTATACAATAGGCGGCGTGCGAGTCGTTTCATTGTATGATAACAGGAACGAAGTTCAGGGCAAACACTAGTTTATAATAAACTTTAAAATATCCGTGTTAAAAAGATGTGATTTTCATTCTGTAAACTATTTTATCGTGTTTAAAAATTATATAATAATAGATTTAATTTCATTAAGTACTTAAGGTTTTTATTAAAAAAGTAAAAAAAAATAGTATTTGAGATTAAAAATAAACCAGTCTTAATCACCATATATATTCAAAGTATATATTAATCTTCATTGGCTGGTTAAAAATATCATCTTCTGGCTTTCAGTCTAATTTAATTCTAGAGTACCTATACAACTCAACCTCATTTAGATAATAAATATCAATTGATATAGGTACATATCGTGATACATATACATAATATATCTACGGATTTCAATATCGAAATACCTTTTAACGTACCTTAGTAACCTATTACAGATAAGCCACTTATGTCATTGGATAAGAAGTAAAATAAATTGCAGTATATTATTGTACTTTACTCATATTATTTAAACATATAACTACGTTAGTACACTTTTTTCTTCTTGCACGTCATACAATCCTTTTGTTAATATTAGAAGTATCAATAATGTATTGTATTATACACATTATACATACGGTATATTGAATGTAAATATGTGAGACATTATGACATACCTTTCACACTTACACAGATTATACTAAACAGTAGCGTATCAATTAAATACATCCTTTAAAAGTTATTTAGTTTAGAACTGTCTATTCCATCAGCTAGTTTTTTTTTTTTGTATTGTCAAAATCAACGCGACTATGGCACGACGCGACGCACCAATCCAACAGCATTTCAGGGGTATATTTTAAATGTGTTATAATTTTGATTTTTACAATTTTCTACTCAGGTTCCCAATTAATTATAGACTATTTGTTTCCAATAATGTTAATAACAATCCAAGTCGATTTATCATACCTAAAAGGGATATTACTTAAAAATCAATGGAAAACAATCCATCGGTCAATGTAAACGAAAAATATGTATAGCATTAGATGCTGATAAATATTCTATAAAGCCTAGATATAGTTTAATTCACAAGATGAAAATGGTGAAAAATAGAGATAAAGCTGGTAAAAATACGTGCGATAGATCATTCGATCCGGAATGATGTCTAGAAAAATATATTAAAACCATTTTCAGCACATCATACATCATACCTTAATTGAGAGGCTTTATGATTCGTTAATAATACATTAGAAATTTTACAATAGAATAATGTTCAACCGATTTTGGAGAAAATTGTACAAGGGAAATATATGCCATTGCTAAATTGATACGGCATATGAATTGTCAATAATATGAGTAAAAAAATAAAATTACGGGATATAAATAACTACTGCGTAGTAAGAAACACGTGCGGAGCCGCGGGTACACCGCTAGTTAATCTATAAGAATTCTGCAACATGGGATATTTTCTACATTTGATAGACCTCTGACCATATTTGAGCACTAATTAGCTTGTTAGCCTGAGAGGCCCTATCCAAAAACAGAGCTACTGATGGCTTTTACAGCTTTACTGGGCTTGGGAGCGAGCGCTTAAGGCACTCAGCCGCGAAAGCGTGGGCAACAAGTACGCAAGGGTGCCAAAGTGGCCGGACCTCGGCTTGGGTTGTTGCCACGATTGCAAAGAACTCGCGATCTGACTAATAATAAGTGCAGTGTCACCAGTATAGCGCAGGTGATGGCCAGACTCAAGGGTTTCACACCGAGAAACGGACCAAAGCTTGAGTTGCCGCGTGAGAAGTAGGTCACGGCGGTGATAAGTACGCTTCAAGGCTTAGGCTAGTAATTATTTTAATTATTAACACTATATTTATATGAAACGTGCCGTACGTGTGGTTATTGGTTAAATGTAAATGCAGTTCAAGGTTTGCGGTCGTAGCGATACCTAACACTGATGTTATCTCTTAGAAGCGTCTTGTTATCTATATATATTAATTTATTAAAGCGGAAGAGTTTTTTGTTTTTTTGTTTAAACATGCTAATCTCTGGAACTACCGATGCGACGAAACGGTGTTTGTCAGATAAAATTAACACGGATGAAATAAACTATATAAAATGACGCTATATCCGTTAGGAATTGAAGCAACTACCATATAAAGAGTAGGCAGTAAAATAAATTGCCGCGAGTGAAACCGCGGGCACAGCTAGTTGATAATATAATTCTCTAAGGAACAACGTATTTTAATGTTCTGGGTCGATAACGGAATATAATGTTCATGCAAATCCACACAATTATATTGTAAATGCAAAAGTACTCTGAACGAAACGAAATTTTGCATAGAAGTAGCCTGAGACCTGGAGAACGGCACAGTGCGACAAACATGTAGACGAAGTTGCGGGAACAAGCTAGTATCGAATAAAATTATTTAATAACATGGTACACATTTGGAGCAATTTGTTTGTTTGTTTGCCCTTTAAGCGTTCCAAAACTATTCATCCGATTGCGATGATACTTTGATGTGTTATTGTGTGCACACCCGCGAAGGTTTTGTATTTAGTACAACCAGTTTACAAAAGGTGGCGTACGAGTCGTCTCATTTCGAAAACAATGGGAACGGAGTAACTAATTTTGTTTAAAAACTATTCAGCCTGCTACTACTTCTGAATCATTTATAGGTACAATAAAAGAGGAAAAACCTATTTTAGAGAAAAAGAGATAACTTATGTCTCCCGGTGACTCTCTATTTATCAACAATATGTGTCCTAAAAAATTAAATACAATAAATGTTATGATTTCAGTGTAATTACATTTGACTGCTTCAAATATTTGCAGTTATTGTAAACGCTGTTCGAATGTTTGTATAAACCGTAGCTTAGAATCATAATAATTGATGATGCAAACGAAAGATAAACACTAATCGCTTGTACAAAGTACACTACAGCTCCGGAAGGGGGGGGGGGGGGGGGGAGGATATGGTGCTTTATTAGTTAATCGTGCCTCAGTGATTACAACTATAGTAGGTACAATATAAAATATTGTCCTTGGAATTTGTACTAATATAACTATGAACTATTTTCCTTACAGATACTAATTACAATTAATATTAGCTTACAAAATGCTATTTGAAATAAATATTGTAGTGAAATAAAATTGAATTCAAGAGTTGTAACGTTTTTATTTTGATGTATTTTGCCGTAAACTAAAAGAGCAGTGTTTTTAAGTGAAGCTTCTTAGACGTGCGATTCGATAATTTATAATAAACTAGCTGTGCCCGTGGCTTCGCTCACGTGGACTACAGAATGCCCGCGCGGATCTTGCTCCCCGCTCCCGGCTATTTTAAAGACAAAAATGCTTATTGTGGGTGTTCCTTAGAAGATAGATATATACTCTCACGGACTTTTTTGTAGGTATTTTTAATGTCTATTATTATGTAGTACATTAATTTGCTATATCTCTTATGGTTTACTCAGCATAAGCCATTTAAGCACCCGAATTGATTCACCATGACCAGTTTTTTTTATTTGTACGGAACCCCAATTCTCTTTCTAAAATAAAAGTAGCCTAAGTTACATCCCTATACCATCAGCTATCTATCAGTGAAAGTCCCGTCAAAATCAGTCTAACCGTTTCGGAGATTACCCGGAACAAACAGACAGACAGACAACATTTTTTAAAATGGGCTTTTTGTTACTTTTATTGTATATACTTTCATATGTATTTAGTAAATAAACAGTTATTTCGATATTACAAATATACACTTTAATTTTATTAATTGTATAGAAGACGGGGAGTGAAACTTCAAGTAAGCGTCACGATTAGGCACATTTCGTTACATGAGAGAGGAGAAAGAGATATAACGCAGAGACAAGAAAGATAGATACATTGTATATCAATAAAAAGTTTAATATCCGCGTCTTCCTTTTTGACATGAGAACTTCTTTTGTACCGTTGTGATTTAAATCACAGTGAAACGAAAAAGCGATCTTAAAAAAAGAAAAACACATACGTCTACAGGATTTAGCCTGAGAGAAAATGAGATAGAAATACATTAAAGGCGGTTAAAACGTGTCCTGATTTTTACGACTTTGATCGTCGTAGAAATGGCCTAGCGGTATGATGACCAGGCTTGTACGCACTGTTGTAAATGTACAGTACGAGTGGTCGATAGTTCAAGTCCCGCTGATTTAGGATTTAAAAAAGGTATGAAAAAATATATTATTATTTTTTCTGAAGGTTTCACTTGTCTAAGTCTTTTAGCATGTGTGAACTGCACAAATGTTTTAATAAGTAGTTTTTTTATAATATTGTTGTGGAGTTTTACTAAAGGATTTATTAATTATAATAACAATAAATATTAGTTAATATTACGTCATACGTCAGCTAAGGATCACATTTTTCGGTATATGACAAAAACTCGCTCGAAATTTTTTGAATCCTTTGTTGTAGAATTTATTTATAATTTATGATAGCTATGTGTCATTTAATTACATCTTTTTACCCAGTCCGAAAATATATTATTCATACTTGTAACAATTATAATGATTTCCTAGGAAAAATCCGTCGATTGTTTCACTTTGTACTTTAAACTAATCACTGAGAGTTATTGAAACTTGTATTTTATCTTATGTTTATTATGATTTCTTTCATATTCCTGGAGAAAAGTAACATTGTACTAAGATTGTCGAACATAAACATAATATGTACCTTTCGTTATCAACTTTATCTGTACAAAAATTTCGTCAGGCAATTTCCTATTTGGCGCAAGGGTATATATATATAGCATTTAATTAATTTTACAATGAAAAGTCCTGAAATACTTTTTATTTCTTTGATCATTTTTAAATCTTCTATTTATTAACTTGGCTCCCGGGGATGGCGGGGATGGAGCTAAAGAGCTGTCATCTATACGAGTCAAGTTATATTAATCTTATTCGTTATAAGTGTTTTACAACGTTATAAGTATCGTATCGTATTCATTAGAAGTATTTTATATGTTATTTTAATTATATTCGAGTGTCAGTCGTGGCACTATATTATAATTCGTGGCAGTTAATTTAAAAACTTTTACTTCGTGTTAAAAATTAAAACGACGAAAGTATATTGGTAGCTTGTTTGTTCACCGCCTAAGGTATCGAAAAACATCGTGATAACAGCTGAACAGCTGAACTTGTAGCTTTTGAAAGCAATTTATTCCACGTTCAGCATGTTGCCATATAAAACCAAACTGTTAATTAATATCAGAAGTGAAGAGCGGTACGGCATGGCATAGAGAAATTTCTTGTGAGATTTCTTACGGGTGGAATACCTGCATCCTACAGAACATTGAAGACAAATAAACTAGTGTTGTGTTCTTGCGGTGAGTAGGATTTCTAGAACTTTTGAGGTGGAGTTGGGGGAGGGGGGTTCATGGTCGGCAACGCAATAGTGACACCTATAGTATTACAAGCGTCCAAAAGCTACGGTAGCTACTTACCATCATGTGGGTCGTACGCTAGTTTGCTACCGTTGTTGTATTAAAAAAAATCTGAAACACCTATACGATACATTTATATTACGTTTCTTGAAGTGAACAAGCTCGTCTCTCTTCATTTGTACCTACCTACCTTGAGTTTGACACAAATTTCTATTCGATATCGAATAGGTTTTGTCGACAAAGTCCGTATTTTATAGCAAGGACGAGTTGCAACACTGTATCGGCCTCATTTACTTATCAATATAACATATTATGTTAATTGTTACCAAATTTTAATTACACAACTAATCTACACTACATATTCCATATATTTCGTTAGTTTATTTAAATAACCAAGTAATGTCTACAGTATGAGCTGTTAAAATATAATTATACCAGCCGTGGCCTACAGTTTCACTCGTGGTAAAGTTCGCCTGCTGTGTTTAGTTTGACTGCCTCAAGTAGAGATAAATCCCAAAATATATATCTAAAAATAAAACTCTCTACTTTGATAGTAACATGATTTCTTCATTAATAAATCAACAGATGTAGTTTTTGGCGGGATCTTGAAGTGTCATGTTGTGGTTTTTATTAATAATGCAATAACTTAGGTTTTTGACCCTATATTATGTAATATCGGTGGTGTTTTGCGTGATATAGTTTGGTTATTGTGCTTAAGTGAAGTGTATTGTAAATATAAACTGAAAGCATGTATTTTGAAACCTCATAAAAACTCCCTAAATCGTTCTAACAAGGGAGCCACCATCTTGTTAGACGCCACTTTGAATAAAATACCTAACACTACGAAGGCTTCAAAACATTGACGCTGGCAAGTGTTTTTTGCGGCGCCAAAACGAAAAGAACATGAAGAAATCAACAGATTATTCAGAATAATGACGTCAGTCATTTCTCGTGAGATTTATCCGCGATACCGAATAAATTTCGTACTAATAGGTACTTCAAGTCAAACTTATCGCAACGGTGTCAATGAACCGTGACGTCATCACAGCTGATACCATCGAAAATGGGTCGTATTATCGAAGAACCATAATAAAACGATGACAAAGGAAAACGACAAAGAGAACTCGCGACGTGGTTTGCGAAGTTCCTCATTGTCAGTCGTTGTTAATATAAATTTCGAACTTTAACCCTTTCAAACCGAATATAATTTTTACCGACTTGAATTATAAACATAAAATATATTAATTTGTTACATATAACAATTGTTGAGATAGATAAATATTTATTAATAAGTAACTGAACTGAACTGTGCAAAAAATTCGCAAATTATATTTCGGAATGTAAGCATTCTTATTAACAGATGTCATGATAATTAAATAGACTGGTAATGTATAGATATTCATTAGCACCAACAGATGGCATTCATAATGAAAACTTTTTTTTTCTGTCGCAAACAATAATTTTAAATTATTTGTCTATGTTTTATCAATAGCGGGGAATATTGGCTTCAAAATCATGTTTAAATCATTATTATGATGAATAGTCAACGGAGATATGACGTTGCCAGGAATAAATACCTTTGAGAAATAAATTATACAATAAGGATAATAAAGATCAAGTGACATACCGCTTGAAGTTCTGTAGAAAGATTATTAGTTAATTTACAAAATTGATTGCAAAATTTCGGTTAAAAATAGATTCCATTTGCATTTTATAATAATTAACAAAACTTAATAATTCGTTTCCTGTAAAATTGAATTCAAATAAAAATCAAATATTTTCTTTTATTCAATTTAGGCCCCAAGAAGGCATATATGAATGTCAAAGCACTACCATCGGTTCGGGAAACATCCCAGTCATGGAGAAGAACCGACAAGAAACTCGATCAGGTTTATCAACATCTTATTATCTTTTTTGAAGTGAAAACTTCTTTTAGCGCGGTACGCATATTTTTAGATGAGATAAAATCTCTGGACTCGCGACACCATTACGAGACGCAGCTATAGAGTGTGCATATATGCATGTCTTACGCGTCTTTCATAAAAGAAAATTAAATTTATTTTAACGTTTCTATTAATTAATAAAATACAATTCATAAATAAAATGCAGTTCATAACCCAATAACTAAGTTTTCACTCTTGTCAGCGCCCACGGAGTGCAACTGGTAATTTTTTTTTATTGTTTTTTTTTCGTAATTTTTCGTCTATACCTACACATAGAAATAAAACTCAACATCTCACTGGTTTTAATTCGACGCTTCCAACTTTGGTATATATTATTTGGTATAAATTAAATTATTAACGATAATATAATAAAAATATAATATAATAATATGACTGACTAACAGTATTTTATTTTAAAGCAATGACAACGAAGTAAACACAATTTAAAAATACTCAGTTATATTCCAAAATCTGTGATTAATAAAATAAACAACAGAACAATTCAGAAAAACAATTCGTATAATAATAGATATTTAAATATTCAAATCTCGAACCCATAATTAATTGTAAGATCTGACAAAGCGCACGTACATTTTTATTATTATTAATAAAAAATGAAACTCGATTAAACTACACGATGCGTCACTCGACCCAGCATTGTCAAGTTTCTACAACGACAAAGGTGTTTACTTTACCTACCGGAAAACACCTTTGTCTGCTTTTGAGTTTGTACACGTGTTCGTTATACTATGTTAGAACATCGGTCAATTAACTGTACGTGTATGGCATTCAATTATGCATAACAATCGGCAATTCGATTCTGCTGTTCCGTAGCTAAGCGATAATTTAATTTGATGCGAGGGACGTGCATGTCAAATATTGCCTTGACAATCTTTAAAAAAAAAACATCGTACCACGCTGGGTGGTAGGTATAGGAAACAACAGCTACACGGTAGCATCGATCGATGATAATAACAAAGAAATTGCTAATTCTTGTTAGGCGTATTGTGTTGAAATGGAATCGCTTCCCAGCCAGCATGTTCACTTTCTTCTACGATTTATAATTTCCCCAATTATTCACGTGTCTCGCAAAACACTTATAAAAACTTATAATCCTTTCCTAGTATTCCTACGTCCACGTCCTTACGTTACAAGCAAAGATATAATCGGGATTTTGTTCAGGCGGGTATGCAGGCAGTGATTGTCAGTCAGATGTCTGCGAGTTATCCGTTAAAAAAAAACAACACATATTTTTCCAACTAGATTGTTTCCCATAAAGCTTGGAATGTTTGCTTTAGGTTCTTTCTTGATATCTCTGCAGTCAATGTTATTTTATTATAAAATAGATGAGAGATAGCTAGATCGGTGGGTGTAAAGTTTTGCTAAGTGCATGGACATTGCGCCCCGAGTCTTAATCTATGACGTCAAACGAGGTTATCGCAATTGAGGTGAACCGCGGAAACATGCTGATCAAATAGGTCAAACTTGCTTGTAAATAGAGGCTACATATACTTACTAGGTATCCCTTTGATAGTACAATATTCAATGATAACTTAATTCTTAAGGTTAGGTCCTTTGTATTTGGTTTTAGTCACCTAAGTTAAGCGATATTATAATGGTGGCATTTATTTTTAAAGGAGACGGTTACTCTTTCATAGAGACATGGATGGGCCTGGGTAAATAAAGAAGTAAAAATATGAAAACGGTGTAAATTAATAGCTAATGCGTTATCAAACAGTCACTGAAAAAAAGCGGATTTTTTGCAAACTAAAAGCAGACATTTAGGATATTTCGTAAAAGCGAAGTCATGTAATAAACTTCAATTAAACTATTTTTGAAGTAGGATTAATATTAAAAACGGGTTATGTTTATTATCTTTTAAAGTTATTAGTTTACTTATTTTGTAGATTTTGAATTTTAATGATATTGTACGATTTAAAAAAACAAAAATATATTCAATTTTATAAACCTGCCCGCGCCTCCGCCCGCTCCGTGCTGCGCCTTCAAGTGATAATCCTCGTAAAGCAGGAACAAGCTTGTCCCGTGCGGGACATTCCTAATTTTAGGCTAAAAATCCGAACGTTCTGCAAAAATCGGGATGTCTGGCAACACTGGGTGCATGACTCCTTGAGTGCATCGCTTTCGCATCGACATGATAGCGTCTGTTCACTTAATTCCTTATCATTTAGCGGTCACTTTCAATTTACTTACAATCAGATACATTACAATAAAGCATTATAATTAACTAAAATAATCTAAACTTATATATATTTACATAAATACAGGTATTATCTAATATAATTATGTTATGATAAACGCGGAAGTACCTACTTTTGTTTGAATGTTTGTCCATTGATCGGTCTCAAACGGCTGGAGGGATTCTAATGCAATTTAACATAAAAATCGATTTATCGTTGAATACAACATAGGATAGATAACAACGTATTTAAATATTTTAAAAAATATTAAAGAGGAGAAGGAACACGATTGCAACAAAAAAACACCTGAGAATTAAAAAAAAATCTATTTTTGCTTATTATTTGATTCCCAGATGTCGTACTTAAAAATATTATAATATATAAACCTATGTCACTCGCACAATTAAGACGAATCTAACGACACTTCGTATGCTAAAATCTATCAAATCGTTTAGTCTACAGAGTGTGCCAAAGAAATAGACCTACATACATATTCGCTCCAAAAACATAACCCTCCTTTTTCACAATCAGCAAAAAAAGTCATCAAAGCATGAAAGAAGTCATTCCATACTTGATTGAATTAATAATAATTTCCCGCGAGAAACAACTTTATATTTATTATCATTATTTCAATTTCAGGTACCAAACAGATCCTTCATGGCGTCAACGGGCGACTCCGACCTCGGCAGCTAATCGCTATCATGGGACCCTCAGGGGCGGGAAAATCGACACTTTTAGACGTGCTTTCCGGATATCGTATCAGTGGAATCGGCGGCGCTGTCTTTATTAATGGCAGAGGACGTATAATGAGTAAGTTATAAATAATACAAATACCTTTGATTTGATTTTGATGACACTTAACCGATTTTGATGAAGTCTTGTACACGGGGAGTATAATATGCTATTTCTAAATTAAACTTTAAGAATATGAGTAAAAATAAAATTACGAGATATAAATAAATACTGCGTAACAAACGCGTGCGAAGCCACGGGCATACCGCTAGTTACAATATAAAATAGAATTTGAATAAATTGCTTATAGGACTCAAAGAAAATATCGCTTCCTATTAGTGAACGAATTTTTCGAATTAAATTTACCGCCTCTTACGGCTAACAGTACATTCAGTTCTAAAAAAAAGACTCGGTACCGGGCCATGAAAATAAAATATCGGGTTGCAACTCGCAACATTAGGCACTGCTGCTACTCGGTATTTTGTTTCTTCACTCATTATGGGTCAAGTTTTATACAGTTTATCATAATATAAATTTCTAATACCTTTTGTGATGACCTAAATGTGTAAACCCGTGCTGGTTTCAGGACTTATATTCCTGAAAAATAATAATAGAAACCGATTGGAAGTCGAACCAGACATAGTTATAAAGTTTTTCGGCTAACTTGGCCCAAGCCCGGTGAAGCTGTAAAAATCCTCTAAAGCTAGCTAGCGTTACTATACGTCCGGGATTTTCACACAAATGAAAGGAAAATAATGAAAACCAAATAAACCAAATAAATATCTAAAATTAAAACGAACCAAATATCAACAATTATAACTTAAATTAACATATTGATACACCTTGTAGATAGATTACAATATGAGTCTTCCGCTTAATTGAATTTCTTAAAGAAAATATCCGGAATTTCATCGATTGTCCGAAATTTCCTCCGGGTATTTTTTAAAATGTGGTAACCCTGAGTTCTCAAAAAAAGACTAACTTAGCGTTTGTAGTTAAAAATTAACAGCTACACACATAATATAATAACAATTTAATTATTGCACATCAATTTTATTACTGAATCTTAGATGAACATTCAAGTACTGTTTTACTTTGCCTATTATATACATTAGAATAGTTAAAAAACTTTTAGTGGGTTTTAAAGAGGAAAAACAAAAATAACCGGGTTATGAGAAAAACATAGTTTGGAAAACGCTGGTGTAGTGTGTAGTAGATGTTGTATAATTTTATTTCATGTTTAGTTAATTTCGTTTTTTACGCAACTTCAACAAAAGACGGTTACTCAATTGGAATGTTTTTCAAAATGAAAGTTCAATCATAACTTCTTCGTTTATAAACTGGTTTTGGATGATTCTTTTTTTATTGGATACCTCAAGGGTGGTCCTATTTTAATTTCATGGGCATTGAACCTTCAACTTCCAAGATACATAAGAAAATTCTTTTGTATTCATTTTATTTATTTATTATACTATATACGCGAAAGCAATACGAAATAGATGGAGACATAATATTGTCACTTATTTGTGATAGGAGTGGAACAAATTTCATAATAATTATGTAGTCTGTATTGTCGAAACAGAAAAACAATAATTGTACTATAAGCATTATGAATGTATAGAAATTGTGCGTATTTACACAGTACGCTACGACGCAATTAATAAAAATTTATTGTCAATATTACGGTTCAACTTAAGTTCAATGGATGCGGTTTACTCTAATAAATAATAATTACTAAAATAAAACGCACTAATCATTGATTAAATAAGAGGCACGGTTACAATATTTTCTCACACTGACAATGTACTTTTGACCATGAATTACACAAGTAAAAACCACAATGATACTGCTTTGCTTCGCTGACCACAAATTATTAAAAATGTAACGTAGTGAACTTTTTCTATGATACCGACGTTTTTTTTTTTTCGTGCCGATTTGAAGCACCTATATGAACCATCATCTAAATTTTATCAAAGTGTATCTTAAATATAGCTAGTACCTACCGTTTCGAACTGTATATTTGTAGGTTATCTATTTTAATTATATTTTATGTTATTTTGTGAGTTATTTCTCGTATAAATTATTGTTTGTTTATCAAGCGTATTATAAAAAAATATGAAATAGTATGCTTTTTGAAGGTGTTTACCTACAGATACTTACAGATGGCGTAAAAATGACGCAAATGAAGTACACTGAAATATAGCATGACAGTCGCCTAGATACAATCATTATGTTTTAAAGTCACGATATAAATCGAGAAATAATCTCATATATTTTATTTAATATTCTTGTAAATATTATTAATAATTAGATCATGTTGTTCATTAGCCGATGTCGGTGCACAGTTACGAACCGGATCATAATTACAGTAATCCCGCCAGACCATGACCTGCTATACGCTATCTAACCCGTCATACAACTCCTTATGTAAACGGATTCAGGCTCGTATGTTGTTATGTATACTGATATTAAAAGGAACAAGAGATTGATTGTTTGAACGAGCTAATCTCTGGAAGCTTCAGTCAAATTTGGAAAATTCTTTTTATATTATGTAGCGTATTTACTGAGAAATACTCTAAGCAATAGCTATAACTTAAGAGCACCTTAGGCTACTTTTATTTTAGAAAAAGAATTAGGGTTCCGCTCAAACAAAAATCAATTCGGGAAAACAGCGATTTTGGGGTGCTTAAATGGCTTAGTTATAAACGTTGAGTAAAGAATAAGAGATATATCAAATTAACGTACAACATAATTGTAGATCTAGAAAGACCAACAAAAATTGAGCGAGAGGAGAAGTCGGATCTGAGGATCACCCACAATAAGCATTTTTATCTTAAAAAAGTAACCTGGAGCGGAGGTAGCACGACTCGCGCGTGTCCCCGATCGTTGGCATTTCGTAGTCCACACGAGCACAGTCGCGGGCACAGCTAAAGATAAAATAAATCAGAGGACAGAAAAAAAGTATACTTCGTCAATTTCCAATAGGTGAGCGTATCGTGCTACTATTAATTAAACTATACAGCATGAGACTAACAAAAAGAAATCTTTGGTGTTTACTGTAAGGTACAGATTTTATTTATACTGATTTCCATTGTCTTTAATTCATCACTGCATTCGCCAATGAAATTGTTTGATGTTGAAGAAATTTTATAATATACCCACTAGCTGACGTTATTCTGCGCTTTCCTGTAGTTATTAATGTATGGGGTTCGGATTTTGATATTTTGTTTTTGGCAATTAATTTATATTGTGATTTTGTCGTTTTGGTTCATATGTATAAAGGGTGGAAACGAACGGGACATGCAGGAAAAGTATATTAAATATTCAAGATATCAAATTTTACTCAAAGGAAACATTCTTTCACTTTTTGAAATAATAATAACTGCATTCACAAATTTGCTGAAAAAGCTTATTTGTACCTACCGGGAATCGAACCAACTACAGATGCAAAAAACAGACTTGTATAGTGCATGTGTATAGTGCACCAATCGATAGAGTCTATGATAAGGATAAAATCTCTTTAATAAACTTTGTATGTTAGAATTACAAGAGACCGTGAAAGAAGACGGGTATTTCTGGGACCAGAATGTAATTAGTTGAAATATGATTTATAAAATCGAATATATTTTTGTTTTTAAAATTTATTTAAATATATGTATTTAAATTTATTTTTTAAAAATCTCAATCAACAAAATAAGTAAACTAATAACTTTAAAAGTCAATAAACATAAACCGTTTTTAATATTAATCCTAATTATCCTACATGACTTCGCTTATACGATATATCCTAAATCTCTGCGTTTAGATTGCAAAAAAACCGCCTTTATTCAGAGACTGTTTCATAACGCATTTACCTATTAATTTACACCGTTTTTATATTTTGACGTGACAACGTCTTATAAATTGGTTTGCCGGGTGACACTTCAAGAAACTGCGTTACGCTCCGCTCACGTTATGCGCTCACAATGAGAGCGAGTGAGAGGCACGCGTCCCTTCCACTCGGGCATGGTTAGCCCGCCTAAGAGCGAGAGAGACAGACATAAAGTCGTTGTCACGTAAAACTTTCGCCCGTATACCGACTTTACAGGCAACCAATTTTTTTACATCTCTTTTTTTACCCAGAACCATGTCTGTATGAAAGAGTATTCGTCTTCTTTGACAATTAGTACCTTCATATCAAAGTAACATGAAAGCAAATATAACTAAAGATAATATAAATTAAAGTTATTATTTTCTAGTACTTTTTAACAAATTAACTGATAATTTGCTCGTAATGAGATCAATTATCTTGTATGCACAGATTATGACTGCATTGTTTCATTGTACAGAGTTATGACTGGTATTTAACAGTGACTCTTTAGCTCTCTTTGTTACTGTTTAGCAGCTCAGCAACAGCGACGCTCCAAATATGTTAACATATTTAACTTAAAAGTAAAACAGTCTAAATTGACTCACTGTGGACGTTGTACGCGTATCTTGAGACTTGAACGTTTACTAAAATTTTCTACCATTCGCAACAACATCAAAGAGAGGTATTGAAGATGTTTCTCTCCTTGGGGCAGTCCGACTGCAACGCGCTGGTGATAGTACCATAGTATTTACAAGCGTCAAGCGGATCGTATGCTTGTTGGCCACCTTTGTTGTATTAAAAAATAACAGGCAGTATTTGTCTATCCGGAGCAAACTTCCAAGTCATCAAATTATTACTTACTAGCTGGTACCCGCGACTTCGCCTGCGTATTATTGGATATACGCAAATTGATCTCGGAACACGAAACACCAAAAGAAAACCATAGATGGGTTTGTCACTATGTGTATGGAAGACGCAATCCCTACCACTCCGCTATATTACTGCATGTGCACCACCTGATTTCAAACACGACAAAGCAAAAAAATCATAGATGGGTATTATATTTGTAGGATAACACTGGTTAAACTATGACTTTTACCGGGATAAAAAGTACCCTATGTGTTATTCCAGGTCATAGACAATCTGGCTGCTAAATTTCATACAAATCCGTTCAATCGTTTTCGCTTGATTGAGTAACAAACATCCAATATAGTAATAGGATGTGTCACTATAAATAACTATTATGAAATAGCAGTAAAATGAACACAAACAGGAAAAAAAAACAAAAAAAATAACAAGAGATTATCGAGATATTTGTTCCAATTTCAAAATTACAGCCTACATAATTATACTACACATAATTAAAAATGGTCTATAATTTTCTTTGAGTAAAATTTGATATGTTCAATATTTATCATACTTTTTCTCCATTCCCCGTTCCTTTTTTCCATCCTCCTGTATAATTTGTTAATAGCCACTACAACGCCATCTATTGAAACATAACAAAGCTATGAACCATCGTCGCGACAACACAAATTTAATGTGTGACTATGATCGTAATGGGTCTTTTAAAAGTTACACGATCAAGACGTAGGTACCAACGATTATAATTTTTTTTTTGTGAATATAAAAAAAATATACAACACAATAATTGTTCTTTGTTGGTAGTAAAAACAATTTCAACAAAAAAAAACACAATATGAAGACTTGAATAATGTTTAATTGACAACTTATATCCTGGTACAATTTTGAAGAAAAAATAAATATAAATGAACGTGGGAAGCAGTAGTAATAGGTTTTTAATTATCTTCCAGAAAGATTCAAGAAGATGTCGTGCTACATTCAGCAAGATGATCGTCTCCAAGGGCTTCTAACAGTATCAGAAAACATGGCCTTGGCAGCTGATCTAAAATTACCAACAAAAATGGACAAATACGCAAAGGGAGAAGTGGTAAGAATGATTTTTTTTATTAATAACAACTATTGATTATAAATTGCCCACTTATGAATTTGTATTTCCACGAAAAGTCCTTAAGGAAAATATGTCATTGTATACATAGCTTTTTGGTAAGATGTTTTCTAATGTGTAGTAGCTACATGGTATAGAATTGAACTTGAAAACCTGGCACTAAGCACCTATAGGAGTGTTCCGATAAATACAGTTCACATAAAATGAGATTAAATTAACGATAGCCTATATCAGGGTATCTCGAAGTGAAACATTCGGACCCATTGGGATTTGGCCAGTTGATCTTAAGGGGTTCGCCACAAGATTTACTCATCACTAAAGTGATGCAACAGGCTTGATGGAGTATCACTAAAGTGATGTTCGATTGCTCGCGGTTGTGAAATAGACTGGATTTAAAACTCATTTGGGAAAAGTATACATGCTGATTTAAGATTAACTAATTGGAATCATTGCTGGAAACGTTCACAGATAGGACGTATGAAGCTCACTTAAAAATTATTAAAAAGGAAATAAAAAACCCGACTGTAACAAAAACACTTGGCGTAATTATATATTTTTCTATTTTTGCTTTTTATTTTAATCCCAGAAGTCGTACTTAAATATTATATGACCTATGTCATTCCCACAATTAAGACGAATCTATCGACACCTCGTATACTAAAATCTATCAAGCCGTTTAGGTTACAGAGCGCGCCAAAGAAATAGACATACATACATACGCTCGAGAAACATAAGGCTCCTTTTTCGCAGTCGGCTAAAAAAGATGTTTATAGATTATTCGGCAGCGAAACAGGGAGAATTTTCAGTTGAACTTAAATTTGACTTCCGTGACAATTAACTTCCACCTTATTTGAAAGTGGGATTTCACTTGCACCTGGTCATGACACAAGACAAAAAAGAAAACCAATTTCAACGTTTTTGAGGAGATTCGTAATGTACCTATTTACAAATTCGAAGATTCAATACCAATGAAATTAAAATTGGACCACCCTTGAGGTATCCCCTTTCCAATGAAAAAATAATCTTAAAATCGGTTTGTAAACACAGAAGATATGGCTGAACATCCATTAACATATTAAGGAATTCAAATTAAGCAAAAAATTCTAAAATCAACTCGACTTGTAACAAGAAACATGTTCATCCATATTAATAGGTTATCAAAACGCCTCTTTGCTGTTGTATTGTTTTATTAATTAAAAAACCCAGGTTCCTTTTATGCCAAGATTTTATTTTTAAAGGGCTTCGCAGTTGTCTAGGTAATTTAATAGTGGTTTGAGAAATCATTCAAAAAACTTGCTGATTCCAGATCGAAGATATCCTTACGAACTTAGGATTGTATGAACATATGAACACGCGAGCAAGCCAGCTGTCCGGCGGCCAAAGAAAAAGACTCTCAATAGCCCTAGAGTTGATCAATAACCCGATTATTATGTTCCTAGATGAACCCACCACGTAAGTTATTTCATTGTTTTATTTAATAAACACAGTTATTAAGTGTCTTACCCTTAGGGTTTAAGTGAACGCAATAGACGTAACATTAGAAAAAGTGTTATTAGCAATTTTAGAGACTAGGTTGTAATAATTATTTAAGGACTTTTTATATTTCATTTTAAAAATTACTAATTTTTATAATTTTTTTTTTCTTTATATATACCAAATGAATATTATGCCAAAGTATTATCATATGTATACCACATATACCAAGTATATATATAGGAATATATGATATACTTCTGTAAAGCGGCAGGGATAAAAATAGTTTTGGTTAAACTGCTTCATTAGCCTAGCGGTCGTAAACGCGACTGCTGTGGTCGCGGGTCTGGGTTTGATTCCCAGGTCGAGCAAAGTGTTATTGGGTTTTTCTATGAAATTCTTAGCAGCAGCTCGGAGTTTGGCTTTGTGCCCGATTAATGGCAATAGGCTCGCCCTCTATTACATGGGAACTAAAACCATACACGGCGAACTGTGGGTGTACATTAGTACACCTCTGCCTAACCCTTCTGCCAAAGTTCGGTGAAGCTGTAAAAGCCGCAGCGGCTTCAGGGACCCTAAGGCTAACAATGTAGTCAGGTGTAAAAAAAACCCTTCGGGGATACAGGCGTAATGGCATGTATGTATACAAAGCAAATCAAAAACCATTTTAGTATACGATCGACGATTGTTTTAACACAACCTATTAACCAGTTTCGTTGTATAATTTTCGATAAATTAAATGATATTAAGTATTAGTCAGTTGGCACTATAAAAAAAAAAAAAAAAAAAAAAAAAAAATATTTAAGCATGATATATTCCTCAATTAGGAAGAATACGCGTTACCATTTGTCTTTCTTAGAACTTATGATATTTCCGTAGATACAGAATTAAATTTATCTATTCGTGTTGCCTGTCTAAACTCCAGATGATTAGAATTTAAAATATTTAATTTTGAATTATTATTTTTGTTTGATTGTTATTGTTTTTGTTAATTTCATGTATCGTTACAACAATTTGTTACATTGGCACATGCTAAATATTCTTAAAATTTTTACATAAATCAAGATTGCAATGTACAATTTGTTAGTAATAATAAAATTCTTGCTTATTTATAAAAGGAAGGAACTTATAAAACAGTAAATATAAATTAAAAGAAATTTTAAATAAGACACATAAATTAACCTTAAAATGATGATTGCAATAAATCAATCAATACATATTAGGTATATTTAAGAGGAAGTGGCCTGGTTTCAAATTGAATTAAATTAATGCCCAATAATTCGAGGTTATTGAATTTATTGTACAACTTACTAATTCTAGAGACAGGAGAATTTAAACCAAAACTGCTGGAACATTTAGTTAAAAACTCTTTTGAAAAGCTAACTTTATTTAAACTCTCTTACAGAGGTTTGGACAGTTCATCGTGTACACAAGTTGTTCAGCTATGCCAAAGTCTTGCCCACCAGGGACGAACCATCGTCTGTACTGTCCACCAACCGTCTGCCTCTTTATTTAGTATATTTGACCAAGTTTACGTGTTGGCAGCTGGTCATTGTCTTTACCAAGGCACCACGAGAAACCTAGTACCTTATTTAGAGCAGGCTGGAGTACCTTGCCCTATATACCACAATCCTGCTGACTATAGTAAGTTTTTGTATATTATCTATATTTAAAAAGATAACTGACTGACTGGGCATTGTGTTATTATGTACTACGTACTAGAGACAACACTTCAACCATCGTTTCAATCGCAGTGAAAGGATGTGGTGATAGCGCAACGTCAGCACACTATACCAGTAATCAAGCCTGGTGCTAGAGACCTGTTTTCGAGTAGATCGCAAACACCATATACTGGTAATAACCCTATATAATGGCTCTCTTTTGGTTTGTCGTGAATGGCGTTGAATAGGATATTGGACTTTTTATAAAGTAGGTCTTAATGAATAATTATTCTCCGATTAGAGAATTATTACCAAATTCTTTTTGAACCTAGAAAACCGCTAACTTTACTTTAAAAGTTTACTTTTCGTAAACAGTAGAAAATGTTGTCAGCCATATCTATTTCTACCTATACAATTAATAAAATTAAAGTGTCTGTTTGTAGTGTCACTCGTATAAGATCCGACATGAAATTTGCTTAGAGTCTTATGACGTCACAACATGGCCGACAGCATTTTCAGAGTTAAAAAAGAAACAGTTTTTAAATTGAAAATATGCAGTCATCTTACACTTTTATTTTGCCGTCCCCTGGGTGGTCGCCGATGTTTTTGGATTGCACTGTGACTACTTATCACCACTTTGCTATGCTAGCGTATTAAAAAAAAAATAAACACGTGTGCGCAGTACACATGCGATAGGAGTGAAACCTTCAGAAAACAAAAAAATATTCACATAAACGATACACGTGAACAATAACACCACGCTGGCTATGACGCCTTTTCCCAAGGCTTCGTAGTACACAGGCGCGCACACACAAATACTAACACACGTACAAAGAGAGGATTGAGATAACAGGAGACACTGTATAATATATTATATCTCATTCTCTCGCAGGATAAATCCTATAGATATCTCTTTTTAGTGTCGCTTTTTCGTTTTAAATCACGACGGTCCTGAAGAAGTTTTCATTTTAAAAACATGACTAATGTTATCGAAATGTTATTCCAGTTATTGAACTCGCCTGCGGAGAATATGGCGAAGACAAAATACAACTACTTACCTGCAAAGCTGACAATGGCCGATCATTGGAATCGTTCTGTAGCACAGATTCCATACCCTCGATGGAAGAGTTGAGGAAGCAGAATCCCCTGAGTGTCATGCGAGACCGGAAATTAAAATCGGGATCGGGATCTGAAGAAACATCGCAGTCTAACCAGAGATCCGTACTCATTAAGAGGGGATTCCTAAAAGCGAAGCGAGATGCGGTAAAATGTTTTTACTACTTATATCTATCTAATCTAGTCACGTCTGTACATGTAGTATTTTTTCCAAATTTCCCGAGAGACATACTATATTTAATGGACACTGACCACGAATATGCCCTTAAAACGGCTTGACCGATTCTTGTGAAATTACATACACAGAAATCTTATGTCGTTGGCCAATTTAAACAATTCGTCTTTATTAGTTTTCAATAAAACTTTTAGAAATAGTAAAAAGAAATCCAAAAAGGAAAGATTAAAAAAAAACATAATAATTTTCAATATTACTATTAGAAAAGGAAAAAAATTGATTTAAAAAATTTATCTATTCTCAGCCGATTCTGATGTAATTTTGTAGACGAGAAGCATACGTCCTTCCATAAATGATAGCAAGGAATATAGTACTCTCTTACGATAGATTGATAGGCTATATGAGTTCGTGTAAGATTATAGTTATGTTTTTTATTTATATGTTTAACATTTATGCAGTTTTATATTATCCCTACAGTTCCCATAACAAGTATTCTTCTTCTTCCTAACTTGGCAACCGGTCCTCTTTAATGAAGACCACTACTGCCATTATCGAGTGAATTATATTGCCATGTGTTATGACGATTCAGTATCCTAACAAGATGGTGGCTCCCATGTTAGAACTTTCTAGGAAGTTTTTGTGGGATCTCGGAATGAATGCTTTCAGCTTATATTTATAATCCACCTCACTTATGCACAAAAACCAAACTATATCACGCAAAACGCCACAAATATTACATAATATAGGGTCAAAAACCTAAGTAAATTAATTAAAAATAAAAACCACAACATGTCACTTCAAGATCCCGCCAAAAACCAACTAAAAAAAATCATAATATGTATTATGTATAAATTTGTGACTGTTTTATGTTGTATCAATATGTCCTTTTTATGGGTTATTCCACAGTAGAACGAACATTTGGCAACTAAATTCTATAACGTATATTTGTCACACTTGACATTGGAAAAATTGTCTACATAGGCAGAAAGCCAAAAAAAAAAATTCAAAGATTTTGATAAAATTTTGTATACGGGAAATATATCATGTTATTTCTCAATTGTAGACTATATAAGTTTTCAATAATATAAGTAAAAATTAAATTCCGGAGTATAAATAATTACTGCGTAGTATAAATTAGTGCGGAGTCGCGGGCACACCGCTAGTCTTTTTTTATCGTTACCTATGAAGACTAGCTCTCAAGTGCAAGTTGTATGTTTAAGTTGATATTTTGTCTACAGACCATGACCCACCTTCGGTTGATGGTGAACGTACTTGTTGGAGTTATGCTGGGGAGTTTGTTCATCAACGCTGGTAACGAGGGCTCCCGAATACTCGAAAACTATAACTTACTTTTCGCGATACTGATGCACCATATGATGTCGCCTATGATGCTTACCATTCTCACTTGTAAGTTGCAACTGAATCTTTGATTGTTCTACACATTTCATTCCGCATGGCATCACTAGATAGCGCAACGATCAAGCAGATAAATAATAACATTCAGCACAGACCTTGCATATAAATCATTATTTTCATTTCAGTACCAATGAAATGTGTATACAATTAATAAAATTGAAGCGCCTGTTTCTAATGTAAACATAACAGCGTTTTATTAAATGCGTTAAAATATGCGGTATACAGTACTTATAACGAAACACCGATTTTTAAAATTCATGTCTGTCTGTTTCTTTCCGGTAATCTCCGAAACGGTTGGACCTATTTTGACGGGACTTTCACTGACAGATAGCTGATGTTATAAGGAGTAACTTTGGCTACTTTTATTTTGGAAAAAGAATTAGGGTTTACAAAGATTTTAAAAACTGTTTCATTGTTATAAGTACCGTATAACACATATGCATTTAGTAAAAATCTGTTATCATTTTATTGAATTGTATGGACTTTTTAATTGTTTAATTTTACTTGTTTCTTCTGATTTTACAGTTCCGTCGGAGATGACAATATTATGTAAAGAGCACTTCAATAGATGGTATTCTCTCGGGTCATATTACATCTCAATCACTTTAGTAGATCTGCCAATATCGGTAAGAAAAAAATGTTTTTTTTTTTCTACTAGTTGAACTCGCAGATGTTGTTTTGCCATTGTAGTCAATAGCTCGGATAATCGGGTCACGACCGCCATACACATAGTTAAAATAAACATTTTCACAGCCACTTTCTTTTGGTTTGTCGTATTTCGGGATAACCCAGTGTATTTATTTTATATTGCTCACCAAGATGTTTCACATTTTCCGTGCGACCCGTGAGGTGACGGCCAATTTAAATTTATATTTCATGTATTTCTAACAGTGTCATAAGACCTTCTGATCAACAAATATCTAATTAGAATTCTGAACAATATTTTATTAACGATAATTTCATTACAGATTGTGTCATGCGCCGTATTCAGTGTCATAGTGTACACGATGTCTTCGCAACCCTTGGAAATTGTTAGATTCAGCATGTTCTTCGCTATATCTCTGTACACTGTTCTTGTCGCTCAGAGTTTTGGTCTGATGATCGGCGCCGCCTTCAATGTCGTCGTAAGTACAGCCAAATCAACTTGGAGACTTTTTGCGTATGTAGTAGTGTACAGTATTTAATATACGTGTAGGTCCAGTATGAGGCACTTAGTAGCTAGCGTAAACTAGTTTATTCCAGTTTTACTCACTGTTTGTTTTACGGCCGCTCCAGACTCACGCCGTGAGTTCTACGCTACGCGAACTACGCTCCACACTCACAATATTCAGTCTGGTTCACAGTACGTCTTTGAATCTGTGTGCACCGGCATCTTATAATAATTTGCTTATAAAGATAAAAAACAAACAAAGAAAAAGCAGAAGGAGAAGGAGCAGAGAGAGAACGAGTATACATCGCAACAGAACGTGTTAATTAATGCTTTAGACATGTTTATTTTAACACGTTACACCTACCTAAAGTACCGTCAAACCTGGCATTATTATCACCATAAAGGTTGAATAATTTAAACATATAATATAATGATTACAATACAGTGTTAGTTCTTTAACATATTCAATTTATACGAATCGAACTGCGACGCCGTGAATGTGGATACGCGTTCGCGATGATCGAGTTGCGCATACGTGAACCTTTTGACATGGACACAAAAATCCGAGTCGAAACGGAAACCGAGTCGCGAACAGGCAGGAAGGAAAACATCGTGATGAAATAATAACATAATTAATAACCAACATAATGGTTGGTTTTTTTTTTAATGCGCGTCTGGCTAACCACCACTTTCAAGCTTATGATGATGGCAACTTATAGCCAGTAGTTGCACTTATAGCCAGTACCCTCACTAGGTTTAGCGTTTTACAATCTTGGTCCACATCGTCGAATAAGGTGATATTGTGGCAATAACGATTAAAAAAAGCTAGATTTTTTTGGTATGTATTATGGGTAATTATGTTGCCAAGCCTGTCTTAGACTTAGCGATAGTCACACGATAATATATTTTCACTCTTAAACTCAGCAATTTAAACCTATATTTCGTTTATTCTTTTTTTCTCGACCTGACCTTACTTTAGCTTGAAGGGCTCTATCCAAAAATGGTTTTTACATCTTTACCGGGCTTAGGGGCAAGCGCTTAAAGCACTCAGCCGCTAAAGCGTGGGCAACAAGCACGCAAGGGTGCCAAAGTGGACCGGACCTCGGCTTGGGCTGTTGCCGCGATTGCATAGTTGCAATCTAACTGATTCCCTATCCGTAAAATTCGAGCTAAACAAACATATACATATATACATGTTCCCTGCCTACTAGGAGGAAGGAAGGACAAATACTTACTAAAATATGTTTGTATTGCCCTTTCAGAATGGTACTTTCCTCGGACCCACTCTATCAGTGCCGATGATGATGTTTGCTGGTTTTGGTGTGACCTTAAGAGACTTGCCTCCGTATCTGTACTGGGGTTCATATGTATCTTATCTAAGATACGGTTTGGAGGGTTTTATTGGCGCCATTTACGGTCTAGACAGGCCCACCCTGGACTGCAAGGAAGATAATTATTGCCATTTCAAGTAAGTTCATAGTTTTTCTAATTCAATTTATCGGTCCCTATCATCAAGCAAACATTTTAAAAATATAGGAATTAAGTACTTAAGCACTGCTACACCTTACTCTATTCCTTGAATTTGCTGTTTCAGCTATATTTCATTCTTCACTTTTATAAAATGCTAAATTGCACTTTTTTCTAGTTATTATCATTAATGGATAACTTAGTATTCATGTTATAATTTTGTCAAATGACGCGCGCGCAGCTCTTAATTTTACTAAACGTGCCAAAAAATGAGGAATCCGAACAAGACATTTTTTTACAAAAAAGAAAACCAATACAACGACTTTGAAGAGTTCCCCGGTGTATCTTCAAAGTTGAAGGTCCAATGCCCATGAAACTTAATTAGGCCGGACTGCCCTTGAGGTATTCCCTATCAAACAAAAAAGAATCTTAAATGTCTAACAATCATGGAATCTATACTAATATAATAAGGCAGAAAAGTTTTTTTGTTTGTTTAAACACACTAATCTCTGTAACTACCAGTCGGCTTTGAAAAATTCTTTTTGTATATTATAGCCAGACTCTCAAGGAATAGTATAGGTTTTTTAATATTAGGGTACAGATCTCAGATAGCCTTCAATATTGATTGTTATTACGTAAGTTGGAAGTCGAGGCCCTCTCGAACTGCTTTATTCGCGTGCGCTGGCGTAAACGTTAATGATACGGAAGTACAATGGTGTACAATAATATTGGTCCTTAGTATATGTAAAATAAAGTCAGCGATAGCATATACCTACATCTTATATACAAGCCACAATAAGGAATTTTGTGACAAAGATTTGTTGAAAATTAAAATGTGGTTTATAAGTATTTTTTTAGACATGGCATATTAATCCTTACAAACAAAAGTTACGTCATCAAAAAGACAATTTTATGAAATTCAAGTTTTCCTATTTAGAAGTATGCTATTTGGACACATAGTTTAGGAGATAAAAAAAATTAAAATGATTTGTACTTGCGGGAAGAGCAATTATAATAGACTACATGGGTGCGTTGGCGGTGCGGTGTTTAACGGATAAAATTAACACGGGTGAAACATGGGGCACAGCTAGTTATATAATACTTCCCGTGTACAAAATTTCATGATAATCGGTCAAGCCGATTTTGAGTTAAATCCGAACTAGTGTTGCCAACCCTACTATATAATAATTAATTAGTATCCTACTATATTAGGCTTCCGATTACTATATTTCTAAAAAAAAATATTACTATATTTTTCTTAAACTACTATATTTTAATTAGATAAAAAAAATTGGCAACATTATTTATTCCAATATGTTTATTCACGTGAATCGGAACACAGGCTTCAACCTTAAAACTTTTTCTAAACGGAACTACGTATGTTGTTGTCAATTTGATTATTTTATAAAATACTTTTGAAACCTAATATACTTTTTTACTTTTTTCACTTCTACTATATTTTTATATATATATATATATATAACCCTAATCCGGACAAACAAACCGACAGCCAGAAATACATTGTGATCAGTCTCTTTTATTAGTATGCCCATCGGAAAATTTGGAATATATTATTACATGTGCATACATACATATTTATTAATATAGATTAGTTTTTCATACTAAAGTACTGATTTTTGTTTTCCAGATATCCTCGTCGGTTCCTATCGGAAGTTGCGATGTCACCTGACATGTTCTGGTGGGACATACTCGCTCTAACTGTGATCGTTTTCGTACTTAGGATTGCGGCGTTCCTCTTGCTTAAATGGAAATTAAATGCGGTCCGATAATAATGTCTGGTTTTAGTAGAGACTTACAGTGCAATCAAAAGCGAACGCAAGCGATCAAATAGATTGCGAGCTTTAACTTATTTAATGAATTTTAAAATTGTTTTATTCGGTTCTTAGGGCCAATTTTTCAATCTTCAGATCACTTTGGGAAATAATGTTGACGTATAATGTATTGAAAGATTGATTGAAAATGCGGCCCTAAATATATAAACTGAGGAGTAACTTAAAAAAAAACCCTAATTCAAAGAATTAGGTAGACGGATGTTTAGCAAAAACAAATTAGGCTAATTAATAACATGTTCATACATCGATAATCAAAGAATATTGGAAGGAATATATAGGTTAGTAATTGGTTTCCGCGCTGCTTCAACTAGATACCGTCGGCGTACTCGACTCAGTGCTATACCGAAAAATTATAAATATGGTTATGATGCATATAACATGCCTCGCTCAGTGAAAGTTCTAAAATTAGAATGCGCTAAGTATAAATTGTCTATTTTGTCATGACATCTCTCAAGGGAGTACCTATATTAGGGATTTATAATTAGGTCAAAATATACACTTTCGCTTTTTTGGCGCGATCTTCAGCTATATAATCAAAGCTACCTGTTATGTAGTGGTTTTTCTTTAATTCATAAACTTGCGTTATTTGATCCCATATTATGTAATTTTGATAGCATTTTACGTGATGTATTATAATTATTGTGCGATAGTGAACAATAACAATTTTGAATTACCACAAAAACTCCCTAGAAAGTTCCAGCAAGAATGCTAACGTTAACTTTACCATTAAATAAAAAATATACTTATAATAAAAAAGTTAATTTTCGGCCCAATAGAAACAAAACTGTGATACGAAAGTGCAAAATCATAATTAATTAACACTTTCCAGAATTATAAAATGAAAACACAAAGCCATGAAATATGAATGTTAAGAAAAAAACTTATATTGAAAATGTATATGATATTATTATTATATATTTTTTTATGCAAGACTGTTAAGTGACTTGTTAACAGAGGTTTGTGTTGGTTATTCTCTTTGGAAACAATGACAATGAAATAAAAACTTAATCGTTTTGAGACCTAAAATAATTATAATTAGGATAACAATTATCATGCGATATTCTTATTAAGGGAACTTTATTATAAGTTATCTCAAAAATCTGTGGCTATTATATTTCCTTTGTCCTAATATTAACATTTTTATAAAATACAACTTTACAACAATAATTATATTCCCAATTTAAACTCGGTTCTTTTCTAAAATACTTAGGGTGCATTAATTTAAAACATCACATATGGATAATTGAAGGTCGTAAGTACTTAGGACGAAAACTATGTCATAATATGGAATCACGTAAAATAGTGACGTAAGTAATGACGTCATTAACCCATAAAACGTAACCAAAAATAAATAGAATAATAATTATATTAGATTATGGGCCGAATTTTCAATAGTAACTTTAGATGAGAAATGACTTTTACGTTTTGACGCATAATGTATGGAAAACCAGTAAAATTTCAAGAATGATTGCTCAAAAGTTGTCTGTTGAATGAAAAATCGGCTCTTAATTATATAAATTAAATATTATCCAAGCTATTATAAATAGATATTTATCATTGTTTTATTTTTAAATAAAGTTATTATGTTTGACATACATAAGTTTGTACCTACCTGTAATGTAGGAAATGTACACAATTTTTGTGTTAGGTAGTCTAATTTACTATGATTAATTGCTCAATCGGTTATTTATTTTTTAGTTAGTATAAACTAAGGGAGATTAATTCCAAAAAACATGTTTTTTGTCACTTATTCTATATTAATCCAGAAAAATATATGATTTGAATAGTGAGCTCATTCTTTGGTGATATTTTGTAAATATTTTATGAAATAAAATGTTTTGGATACCTGTGTAGTTTATATTTGAAATATAAATAAGACGGCAGCCCTACCTCTAAGTTCCGTCCGATCATGACGTATAGTTGCCCCGCGTTCGCACATATGTCAAAAACTAATTTCAAACAGTTACAAACTATTCAGAATAGATTTCTCTACCGTCGTACCGGTGCCACTCCATACATGCGAACAAAAGATCTCCATAGAGATATAAATCTTCCGTCAATTCACTCTTACGTCAGATTCCTGTCGCGATCTTACTTATATCTTACGCCACCGCGCACGCCCGCGTAACCACCGTTCTCTCCGCAAAGGACGGGCAGTCAACTTTGCTCCCGCACACCCGCCACGTCCACCCTCTCTAGCGGCAACCCAAGCCTAGGTCCGTTCCTCGGTGTGAAGCCCTTGGGTCTGGCAGCCGCCCGCGCGATACGAGTGACACTTTACGTGCAACACTTAGCTACCCACATACAAATATTACACACATATATGTACATACGTGCACACCTCACAGGTACATAGGTTCTGCAAGAAACCTTTTTTTTCTTTATCTACGCGATTTAGTGTAGAAAAACTTTTCCGATCACTAAATACACTCCCAGGAGGAGAGGAACATGCATATGAGTATATGTTAGTTAGCTCGAATTTACGGATAGGGAATTATGTGCGAGTTGTACAAAACTTTCGCGGCTTAGTGCCCTACGCGCTCGCCCCCAAGTCCGGTGAAACTGTAAAAGCCGTCAGAGGCTTCAAGGCCCCTAAGGCTAACGTATAGTAAGTTCTAAAAAAAACCTACCTCTAGGTAAGTCGTCCAACAATATTGTGGATAGATTCATACAAATATTTTATCAACACTGTTTTTAAGATTCTTCCTCAATCACTTGTAAAAACGTCTTAGTCCTCAATGTTGTTATACATTGTTTAAGAAGCATAGAGACAAATAAACAAAGAGACATTCTTTTTTTTACATTAGTTACATTTATCCCTTAGCTTTGTGACACTAGTAGGTAAGCATTAATAGTACATTATGTAGTTCAAATCTTTATGGCATGGGGTCAAGGGCGAAGCCCCGGTGGGGATGGGGGGTGAACCCCCCCTGTCAAAAAAAAAAACAAATTAATAGATTGAATTCTCTTATACTTTATGTAATTTTTATCCGAATCAGAAAATTTCAACTCTTAGATCAATATTATTTTATTTTATTATTATTAAATGATAAGTTATTGTGCCGCGTGTATAATAATATGGGTTTGAAATAACAACTGTTTACCTGAATCACTAAGATAATAGATTTCTTACATAATAATTTGCAAAATGCCGTAATTTAATTACCTACTTTATTTCAATCATATAATTCGAAACAGTTCAATTCGAAGTTCAGACTAACATGGTTTCAACTAGTGTGCCCTGCTACCTTTTTTAAAATTTAACTCCAAACTTGATTGACTCGCTGTATGTGTTAAAATACAATCATAAAAAAAAAAAACCAGCACTATAGTATTTTGCTATATCATTTATTCTGAGCTGAGGTCCTTTTTGATGTGGAGTGTGGTATTTTTTTAGCAACGTTGCAGTATTTATAAATTAAATTTATACTCCACTTTATTTTAATTTCATGTTTAATGAGTATTGTGTTAATCGTGTCCGTGCTTTCAATATCAAATAAATGAGCTTTCTTTCCTTTTCTTTTCTTACACTCCCAAACGTTTCAATTTATTTGATCTTTGTAAGACTAAGAAAATAGTAAACAACCGACAGGTGTCGCCCGTGAAGCTTCTATTCCATCTTTTCAACTTCGATATGTCCCGACCAAAAGTATTTTATAAACCACCACCCAACCAGGAAGAACGTTAAATATGCAACGTAACTTGACAAAATAACCATTACGTGTTGAAGGGGCGTCAGTGATCCCAATAATGAGTAGACTAGTTCTTGATTCTGGAAGCTTAAGTATACCCTGGAAAAAATAATACGTTCGTTTGAATCGTCTTTTTATTTTCCTTCTTCCTAACTTGGTAACTACTGCCCTCTATTGAAGACCATTACTACCATTATCGAGTGAATATAATTTCCTGTCTTATGACGATTTCAGTATCCTAACAAGAAGGTGGCTTCCTTGTTAGAACTTTCTAGGGTGTTTTTGGGGCATCTCAGAATTCATCGTCCATGTTATTATTTCCATTCCACTTCACTAGTTGTGCACAATAACCAACATTTATTATACTAAATGCCATCCTTAATACACAATATAGGAGGGTCATACAGCATAAATCTATCTATACAATTAATAAAATTGAAGTATCTGTTTGTAATGTCATAATAACAGTTTTTTTATTAAATGCATATGAATACGATATATATGAGATACCTATATTTAAAAAAAAAAAAAAAAAAATTTTCGTCTGTCTGTCTGTTTGTTTGTTGTGGGTAATCTCCGAAACAGTTAGACCGATTTCGACGGGGCTCTCACTTATAGATAACTGATGTTATAAGGAGTACGTAACTACTTATAGGCTATATACATATACATAGGCTACTTTTATTTTAGAAAAATAATTAGGGTCCGGCGCAAATAAAAAACTGGTCATGGTGAATCAATTCGGTCGTTTAGATTAATTTATAGTTTCATTATTTATTTTAAACTAAAAACAAAATTAAATTTCAAGCAATGATGGCTCAGTTGGTTGCGTGTACGGACTCCGCGTCGATCGACGTGAGTTCGAATCCCTGCAATGAGCCCGAGCTTTCGATGAAGGAAAATATCGTGATGAAACCATAGCATGGTGGTAGTGCTTTTTCTAATGCTCGCCTGGCTAGCTACCATCCTCAAGTTGAAAATCTGACGCCAAACACCAATAGGTGTTCCGGCAGCTGCACTTGAGGACTAGTCTTCCACTAGGCTTAGCGTGCTACCATTTTGGGCCTCACTTAATATCAGGTGAGATTGCGGTCACAACGCTAAACCTACAACGATAGCTATAATAAAAATAGTTGTAGACAAGCACGGGAAGTTAGAAAAACGATATCTTTCTCGGGTGCAACGGCAACGCAGTGGAATTGGTAAAAGAAATTTAATAAACAAGTGTACACTTAATAGTACTAGATTAACCTTAACACTTACACAATGAAATATGAAGAAAAGAAAGCAGTTCCAATTGCTAACCGTGGTATTATACTCTTTGGCAAACGACGTGGGGACAGCATCAGATCTAAAACCATTACTATAAAGGAGACTGTATGCAAGGAGTGTTGGCACCATACTGGCAAGTAATCGAACAGCTTTGGAGGCGCCACTAACGATACATCAATCTTCATCAACGACCAGAAAAGAACGTCTGCTAACTGAAATGTAAAAATATTAAGTAAAAACTCGATATATATGTTTCAATTTGGCTACGAAGTAGCGGGTACAGGTATAACATAGGTGCCTATAGCCGCCTGGCGACAGATTTTCAACTTGAGAGTAGCGCTGAGCATTAGTGGCTTTTTTGGTCAACGAAGCGAAACAATCTATTGAACTCTGACAGCCGTTTCTAAAACTATCTATTGTAGTAGTCGTTTTGCCGGCACGAGGTTACATGTATTTAGTGATCTGTAAAAATGGTCGAAACTTGCAATCGAAAAGAAAGGTCCCTTACAGAACCTATGTAGCTATGTGGTGTCTACGTATGTATGAACGTATTGCGTGTAATGATGTGTGTGAGTAGCTAAGTGATTACAAGTGCAGTGTCACCTGTATCACGCGAGCGGCTGCTTGAGACTCATGGGTTCTACACCGAGAGAAACGGACTTAATATTACGAAGCTATTGATGACACTATTTATCTTAACGTGACGTAACGTGTCTTAACGTGATAAACTCAGAAACTACGGACGGATTTTCATACGGTTTTCATTAACAGATGGAGTGATTCATGGTATAGGTTTATGTAAATTGACTGAAATGTGGCATTTATTGTTGGAAATATTGTAAAAAATCAAGCCATGCGTGCGCTGCATAAACCAATTGAGTTATATGGATTACACGACAAAAAATGTAGGTATATATGCTGTGCCACCCGTGCGAAGCTGGAGCGGGGAGTTGTACAAATTGTATAACTCTGTTATGTAATTGTCTTCTCCCAAGATGAGAGTGGTAAGTACTAAGTCAGCTAGGCAATTACTAATAATAACCTATCACTCCGCTAACTTTAGTTCCGTGCCTATCAGACAATAAAAAGTGTATATCCATCACAATGGTAATTCCATCACGAGGTGGGACGTAGATCTGGCCCAAGGCTGGATGCTAGGACACGAGAATCGTCTAATTGGATCACCACTGACATAGTAGCACGCTTAGGTTTTGTATTCAGGTATCACCCCGAGGGGAATATCTAGTCACTTAAATCGCGACCACCAAGCACATGGTGATAAAACCTTCATAGTGACTGTCTTTTGGGATACTGACTGTATAATCGACTCTTTCCTCTACAAAGAGTAACTCCAATTTACATACTTTTGGCAGTGAGGAAAAAACTAAAGAAATAAAAATAAAACTTTCTGACATAACTCTTGAATTTATATTTTGTTTGCTCAAGTTTATACAGTATATTATTAGCTGTGCCCGCAACTCTGCTCTTGTGAACAAACACATTGTTTTACCGAGATAGAAAGTATCCTATGTCCTTCTCCAAGGTCTAATCTATCTCTATACCTAAATTCATCGAAATAGGTGCAGCGGTTTAGGCATGAAAACGTAATAGATAAAGATACTTTCGCATATAAAATATTAGTATGGATTACATGTTTTATACATTGCTATAAACAAGAAGGCTCTCGTAATCTAAAAAAATACTGTTTTATGTCCTGGTTATGAAGAAAAGTTGTGTTTAGCTTTAATATAATCTTTGGTAGTAATAGGTAATGACAATTTTATAAAGCGTAATTTTAAAAACATAGAACGAAAGAGCATCAAACACTAAGTAAGAGTGCATCAAAATTCAATTTGCTCGAAACTTTAATCAAAATATTGTATTTTTATTTTTTTAAACTGTTCATTCCCTTCTAACTTACCACACACTCACTTTTCAAACTAGATATAAAACCCAAGTAGAAATCATTTAATTTAAAACTTAGAAAATTTCTAGTAGATAATATTATATTTTAGTGAAAAGATAATAATGACATTTTAATATAACATTATCAAATACGTAAGTAAGTATGTAAGAAACCCAAGAAATAAAGTCAGAGGGCGTGTTTATCTATCTAGCGGTTATAGGTAATTATTTCAAGAACACTGCCGGCTGCCGAGACTACATACTTTAGTGTAGTGTACTGACGTACGTACGTCGTGCTACCTTGTCCCCGCCAACGTTTCTCACATGGGACGATCATGCACGAACTTGTACAACTATAAATGCTCTGATTTAATATAGGATTTGAACCAATTTCATTCTTTACGACTACCTAGTGCATTACTACTGAACAACTATAGCTTACTGTTGTGGCAGGCACCAAGATACTTGTCATCAGCACGTCAGTCAAATACACTAAAGCTCGAACATGCTTCAGATTTCCGAGGCCATTTTTCTGCTTCCACTCGCAGTACAGACAGATTGGAAAGTATATAAGTGTTAACACCTACAAAAAAAAAAAAAAATTACAATCCCGAACCAGAAACTTTAGGATGTAAGTAAATTTAATATGAAAAAAGTTTTTGAAACGATGTTCCTTATCGTGGTTTGGAAGGTAAACTGAAAAAGTGTCCGCCCCGATCGACACTAAAAGAGACAAAACATTACATAAGTATACATTATATAGGATTTTCAAAACCATACCCATTAACAGTTGTGGAATTAATTGGCTCAATGATGTTTTATAAATAGACGCGTTATACTCTCACACAAAGCAATCTGAAAGTGTTTTGTTAGTAGCATGTTGAAACAAAAGAGATAGGAAATCACAGCGTAAAGGTAGAAACTCTGTTGTGAAAAAAGGATATAAATTACTTCTCGCTCACGCGCCGGTATAAACTCGAAAGTGAACTGAGTACAATTTTCACCATTTACGATTGCATGTAAAGAGCGTCAATGCCGAACCTACTTATAAAATATCATTGGCTCAGCTGTGTTATGTGCGTGTAGTAACCTGATTTGTACGCACTCGCTCTGGTTGTATACAGTACGAATAGTTGATAGTTCCGAGTCACGCTGATTTGGGATTTTTATACAAAATTATTATTATTTATAGTTTCCACTCGAACCAACGACCACTCGTAATGTATAAACAACAGTTTGTACAAGTCTGGTCATCACGTAACATATAGCGAAAGGAATTCATTACTACCGGTGATTATGCCAATTTTTGATATTTATAAGACATCATACAAATAAGTATGTTTGTCAAGGTGTCTCTAATTCTCATCATCATTGTCAGTTTGTATCTGTCCACTGCTTTATCTTTCTAATCCTAACTTACCTATAAATGAAATTTAAACTTTTCGTATGTATTTTTTAAATTATTATCTAGTTTTCTAATAGAATACACTCACCGTCAGTACAGATTATCGCAAAAAGCACTGTAGTATTAAAGTAACAAGGCAATTTTTAACAAAAACAAAAACTAACTTCAATTATTTTGAGGAGTATCTTTGAGGACGAATCCAATGAAATTAAAATGGGACCACGCTTGAGATATCCTCTTTCCAACGAAAAAAGAATCATACAGGGTGGGCCAGAAAGATTTGCGAATTTAAAAAAAAAACTAAATACAATACACATGTACATCTTTATTTCAATTAAAATAGACATCTGGAAAATTTATTTCTTAAAAATTACATCATTCAGGTGTGCACCATCCCGCCGCAAACATTCCTCGAATCTGAACCTCAAATTGGTAAAATCTCGCTGACACATTGCGCGAGGTAAGTCTGCCATTTCTTCTCGGATATTTATCTTCAACTGGTAAATCGTACGCCTTTCTGGCCCAACCAATATAAATCGGTTCATAAACAAAGAAGTTGTGGCTGAACAACCATAAAAAACATATTATTTGAATTGCGAACCTCCTCCTCGTTTTTTGAAGTCGGTTAAAAAAGATAAAATATTGTACAATCAATAAAATATACCGAAAGTAAAAATTCAAGCACTTACGTTGAACCAAAAAGTAATCAACTTCCACCTAATGCTTATATACTGTTTTACAGCGGGATCATTATCAACTGTGGGATCGATACTCAATGTGCACACAGCTACTATCACCAAATGCACAAAAGCTATAAAATGAAACAGTAACCTCATATCTAACAAAGAGTAACTGCGTACTCTTTTCACTATGAAGTCCATGGCTAAGACAAAAAATTCCGTCGACAACGCTACTCTAAAAAGAACAAACTTTAGATACTATAGATTATAGAACGCGCACTGTGTAAAACATTATAAAGAATAATAAAAATCATGTTCTTCACGAAATCAGTTACTGAATTTATTTATCGCAATTCATTTTTATCTGAATAACCACCAATAATAAAGAGATAGGATATATCACGGATATATTATAGATAAACAAACGACTGCATTTATCCAGAAGCAATTACAAAAAAATTTGATTATTTATCAACTCTATGAATTTTCTCAAAGGTAGTTTTTGTTGCAACTTAGTTCAATAAGAAAATTAACGAATTCAAACATCATTTTAATGTGTGTGTTCCATAATCAAAACGAAAACTAGTTTCAAATTAATATGTTCGTTAAATACATCAAAAGATGACTAGCTTATCACTTTCACAGTATCACTTTGCGCAGTATCACTTTCAGCACCGCACTCCTGACACGCAGTAGTCGGCTCTCTCCTTGCGATCCGGTGCAGATACCATCCGAAACAACCATGTCCGGACAGCACCTGCACCAGTCGGAACGTGAGGGAGCCACGCTCCCTCCTACACCATTATTTTAGGACCGGGCGGACGGCGTCTATGGTATATTTACCATATCGCGCGTCCGCCAGGTCCTCCCCACATCTCTTTATCACATCCCCCTTTAGGGTATTCCGAATATTGGCCACCTCTGTGAAGCACCTATAGCCTAACCTAACCCACAGATGCACTTGAGCGACATGACAGCGGAGACCGGCGAAGTACTATTTCCCGATGTATTACTTTATTACTCTATAAAACTGTCTACCACTATTATGCAGAATAGATGTAAGAAGTACCATCTAATACAATAAGGGGGACAAGTTGAAAATAAGTAGTCAATTACAATTCAAAAACTCACCGAAATGGCGCTAGAGTAGCAACAGGGAATGATACTTTTTCGTAATTTTATAGTGTTTACTGTTGTAAACCTTAAAAAAATCATACAATAATGGGAGAAGTTATCCAAGTGAGCCAAAATAAAAAATAAACCGGCCAAGTGCGAGTGGGACTCGCGCACCGAGGGTTCCGTAATTGTTCAGCTACATTCACAAAAATAAGTAGGTAGCATCAGCGAGCTCAGAGTGTTTAAACAGGGTAGGCAGAAATTTATAAAACCTATTAACTTACCAAAAATAATACATTTTGGTTTTGGTTCATCGTCTTATCGATTAAATAATGATGTAGGTAGTTCAGATATCGTAATTGTCACCGCAAATATCCATAGGCCATACATTGACTGATTTTATAGGAATATCAATTTACAGATATACAGGCCTTTTTAGCATTGATTTAAAATTGGTTACTCAGGTAATACATAAGTCGATGCCTGTCAGCGCGTTTGTTTCATATTCTGTATTTGCAAAATTAAATAATAGCAACCTAGTCTTCACCTTTATTTTGTATTTTAATTTTAAATCCGATGTAAAGCGATCTTTCACGATCACTTGTTTGTTTTTTCACTGAAAGATAATTTTGAAAACGCATCATTTTTTATTTTCTCTATCCAGTGTCTAAATTCTAGACACACGGCCAAGTTCGAAAAGGGCGACACCTGCTAGTGTGTATATATATTTAAACGAACCTTGTCGAGCTACTTTCGGCCTCTCCTTATGTCAAAAGCTATTAGACCTACACATTTTGAAAGTTTAATACCCACGTTTAACACCTAGAATCCCAAATTTCACGAATAAGTTATTGACACAAATAGTTATTGAGTTATTAAGGTCTGAAAAGTAACAGACTGACTCACTCATAAAAAACCTAAACCAGTTCTAGGTAACTCAAAAACTTGAAATATAACATCAAGGTAGATCATCAACCATACTATACCAAGCAGGCAAAAGAAAAAAATCAAAAATTTTCAAAAAAATCGCTACCACAGAACTACTAACCACTACTTTGCGAGTCTTGGCTTTTGCAAATTTATGTCCTCTTTTTTCCGAACATGGTACTGCAAGTTACATATATAATTAAAATAAAACTCTCATGTTTAAGATAACGCTTATTTTTATTTTGTACACAATCATTTTAAAGAATTTTTCAACGATACTCCATTACTACAGTGTTAGAGTACCGCTCGCTACTCGACGTTAGATGTCGCTATATATAACAGAGTTGATATTTTCAAAGCACAAATTTGCAGCTGCTTTAACTACTCACTAATAGATGGTGTTGTGCAGTTTCTGGACTAACTTAACTTTGCCGTTGGAGAACTATTGTCCCCATACATCGATATATGCCGAGGTTAGTTTACCAACTGCAAATAACAAAATTAATTCTTATTAATTATCTAACTACAAATTTACAGTTTTAGGATTTTTTCCTTTACTTGTGCTACAAGACACTACTTCTTGCCAAATTTCATGATTGTAGGTCAACTGAAAGTGCCCTATAGGTATTTGTTCCCTTTGAAATTGTATAGAAATGAGACATAATTTTAATTAACAAAATTTAATTTTTTCACAGTTTCAAGGGATTGCAGTCCTGAGTTTTTGATATAAATTCAACTTGATACCTCCACGCACTCCTGAGAAAAAGGGTCTTGACAGACAGACGGACAACGAAGTGATCCTATAAGGGTTCCTTTTTGAGGATCGGAAACCTAAAAAATAATAACTTTTGATGCTAACTTTTTAACTTTTTCATAAATAGAAGATGGTACTCATGGTCTCTATTATCAATATCATTATCAATAGTTTATTAACATTGTTATGTCTAAAGTTAATCACTCATTTACAGCGAGCCCAATATCGATTTAAACAGATCTAATCCTCATTATTAACTTAATCGTAATAGGTTATTAGGTCAAACTTGTAGCGGGTTATCAAAATATTATTATTGTTGTCATATTTATCAACCAAATTCAAGAGACAAAGCGTACAATTAGGAATATGTCTAAATATAAAAGAAATTAATCAAAATAAGTATACCGCACATATTTAAAAAACATTTTGTTTTTACTTCTAACATGAAAATATGATATTTAACATGTTTTAAGACGGCAAGGCACAGCAAAAATCATCTCTTAAAAAAATTAAAAGATCACTTAAAATTTTTAAAATTGTAATAGACATTTAATTAATGGGTCACGTTTCTCCTAACTGAAAACTCATACTCGTATTGCCTGATAAACGAAAAACATTTGTGTATATTCTAAAATTTGTATTTATAGTTAGATAGAGGAGTCGCAGGATGCAATCGGTGTGTTCTGTGATCTCTCAAAGGCCTCCGACTGCGTTGACCACAGTACGCTTATACTTAAGCTGAAACACTATGGCGTGTGTGTGAAACTTCTCTCGACCTGCTAATTTCTTATTTAACAGAACGCTGTCAGAAAATAAGTGTAAATAAACCAACCTCTTCGGGATCATTGGTTAGAATCTGGGTCCCTCAGGGCTCGATTTTGGGACCATTTTTGTTTCTCGTGTACCGCTCGTGGTTAAAAACGGTGCTAACATGGTTCTTTTTGCAGGCGACACTTCACTTTTATTCAAAGTGGAAAGAATAGATTCGGAGCTTAGGCAATTAAACAACACAATCGTTAAATCTCTGAATGGTATTCTTTATATAATTTACTACTAAATGCAAACAAAACCAAACGTATGAGATTTTTCTTGCCCAATATTCGGCGTGTTGATAGTAGTATTAAGATAGAAGGGAATTTAGTAGGCTTAGTTGATAGTACTGTCTTGTTGGGTATTGCGCTAATTCAAAATTACAGTGGGGTCCGCATATTAAAACTTTGGCGGGAAGATTAAGTTCTGCTGCATTCGCAGTACGTAAGATTCGCCAGTTAACAGATATTGCCCCTGCGAGGTTAGTCTACTTCGCTTACTTCTATATCTTAATGTCTTACGGTATTTTGCTTTGGGGTTCAGCAGCTGAGGTAATACCTCATTCATATTACAAAAGCGGGCAATTCGAGCAATATAAAGCATGAGACCTCGCGAATCACTAAAGAACAAATTCCAGGAATATGGTATATTAACTTTGCCCTCCCAATATATCCTTGATAACTTAATGTATATTCGCAAAAACTTAGTCAAGCTAGATTTTGTCAAAGATCAGCACAGTGTTAATACTATAAATAGAGATAAATTACTCATACCGTATTTTAGACTTACACTAACAAAAGTTTTTTAGGTAATAGGTTTTATAATAAGATTCCGAAGCACATTACAGATTTGCCGGACAACAAGTTCAAGGACCATGTCAGGCGGGTTTTACTGTCAAAAGGTTATTATTGGGTGGATCATTATGTGAATGATTAGTGTTGTCTGGAAGTGACTCCCTCTCTGTGCATGTACTAAGTTATCATTATTGTACCTGTTGTATTAACATTTGTACAGTTGAGTTTCTTGCCGGTTCTTCTGAATGTCTGGGATATTTTCCGAACCGGCAGTAGTGTTTTGACGTTCATAACTTCATAAGTGCCTTCTTAGGACCTAAATTGAATAAAGATTATTTTGATTTTGATTAAATAGTTAGATTAAATTCACGGAATTACTTACACGGCAGGAGACCAAGCCCGGCTTGGGCCATTGTTGCAACCGCGTAATTTAAAACCATCGCAAATTAAAGTGGGTAGTTTATTTATTTTTTGTAATCGGCAATAACTACAATATCTATTGGAGATAGTTTTTCGATTTGTCGTTGTCACCACCGGCATAATTGGCACCAGACAGTCGCGTCGAATCACGGTCGTGTCCGCACGGTGCAAAACTTGCTCGCCTCGGATATTCCTCATCGACCACACGCTCCAGAATCGAGTACTATCGATTCAGTGTGCACAGTAGGTGCGCGAAGGTTTAGGAACTACGCCTATAAACATCTCAAACCTCGTCGGCTCCGACCAATAATTCGCTTCTTCGTTTAAAATTAAGTTAAAAATTCTTTATCAAGGAAAGTAACATTAAAGGAGCTGCTATGGAATTTGTCACCCGTTAGAACTTGGCTCTTTTATCGGTGATAGTGACTATCCCGTTGGTCCTTTTTCTAAATCTATGTTTTGGTTGAGATATCATCACAATTTGAAAAGCTGCACAACACCATCTATTGGTTAGATGATAGAAACGTAGTTGACGCACGTAATGAGTATTATTTCGTTTAAAAAAAGAAATTGCATTTTTTGAAATATTTTGTTTTTTCTTTCTATATTATGCATAATAACCTATCATGATGCCAAAATTCAAGTTTTTGAATCATCTAGAAGAAGTGGTCTAGGATTTTGATAAGGAAGGTTTATTAAACCTAAAAATAGTTTTTGTTATGGAGGGGTCGAAAGTAGATCGAAACGGTTCGTGTAAATAATACTTACACGTCGTATTAAATAAAATTCTGGCGTCCTTCAACTCGAAGGCCGCTAAGCCCAAAAAGTATTTCGCAGAAAAAACAAAAAAAGAACATAAATATCGTTGTTTCTATAAATTTATAATAATACTTCGATTAATGACTGTTATAAAAAGACACGTTATTGACATTTATTTCCGTGCATCAAATAAGGTCTTAATTTTTCAGAAAACAACTTTCAGTTATTTTTGAGTTTTTATTTAGGTATTTTTGCAGCAAATATTATGTCACTTAACGACCAACAATGTGCTTATAACTTTGGAACTATTACTAATAGAACTATGGTTTTTAGATAGAAAGATAGAGAATTTTAAACTCTCTATAACTTTGCATTAAAAAGTCAAAATCGACCAGATGAGATTTAACGGCCTTCCCAGTTAAAGGACGGCCGCGGCAGATATAATCCACCCTGGCCGGTGTGTCGCCCTCAAGTCCGGTGAAGCTGTAAAAACCGTCAGAGGCTCCAGGGCCCCTAAGGCTAACAGTATGGTCAGTTCTAAAAAAAGTTTGTCGGTCGCCCTTTTTTTCCGAACTTGGATGACACAATGCCGTGTATTGAAAATGAATATTTCCTATGACGTAAGACAGCTTTGAAATATTTTCTAGCGTTAATAACAACAAACGTAACATAACACGTATCATGCACTGAATGATATTTATAAACGTGATGTATCACGTCAGTTATCGTTAAATAATAATGATTATGTTGTTAGTACATGCAAATCATTCATGGATATGAAGTGGGATCTTAATAATAATCAATCGTAAATAGGGCAATAGATCATTTATCTATATTATATTAATACGTGAAGCAAAAGCTTTCGGTAGCATTTCAAGCGTATTGCGTGCACGGAAGACTGTCAGATTTGGCATGTTTAAAGTTTATAAGGAGGAGTTCAGAAAGCTACAATTTATTTATAATATCTGTTACTAATATATTAAATTAAATAAATTAATACTGCGAATCCTAACAACCAGTGCCATTGAACTTAAACCCCTCAAAATATTGACATTGTCACTCAACGAAAAGTGACAGCAAGTGATGTAGTTAATACTAATTGTTTATGAATAAAGTAAATGTCAAACAGTAAATAGTCTATGATCAAAGAATCTCAGGTCGAATTGCGAGCTTAGGACGATCGCTAGTATATATAATATATACATTTCCTGATTAACGAGTTATGAAAGAATAAGAAATGAAAAGATTAGAGAACAAACAATTAAGAAATGTGATCTTTTTGTATTGTTCTTTTGTGACAATAGAAGCGTAAGTACTAATGAACGCACGGGCGCCGGAAGCAGAGTGCATGAGGATGCACTTGCACCTTCCTTTTGGAAAGAAAATACATAGAAAATATTTTTATTTATTTATTGTGTTACTGTTTTAATAAAAATTTAGGCTGTCAAATTTGCGGTCTAAATTTGTAAAATACATGTATAATTAATTATCTATAAATTATATTTTACTAGCTGACCCGCGCAACTTCGTCTGCGCCACATAACAGAGAGAGAGAAAGGGTTAGGAAAATTGAGTCGTAGGTACTGTATTTTATAGGTGCCGCCCGCCTCCCACATCATTCCGCATAACAAAATGCGCGCGCAGTACTTGATCATTATTTTACTGCCGAGTTATTTGTAAACTTTGATATCTCTAAGATATTCATTTAAATCAATTAATGTAAAGGGAAATTTCGATAAGGATTAACACCATGTTTATAAAAAACCTTCACAAATAATGCATTATTTTAGAATAAATTTTATTATTTAAAAAAATGTTGTATTGAGTAAACTTTAAAAGATAGATATAATACTATCGCGAACTTTTTAAGAGAAACAATTCCGTCACACAGAGTTTGTGTAACTTTAACCATTTACGCAGCGCACGCAATGGAAGCTCTCAAAAGCAATAAATTTCCCCTGTTTTTGTAACACTTTTCATTGATGCTCCACTGCTATTCGTCGCAGCGTGATTTATTTATTTATTTATAATAAAAACAACCAACAAGATTTACACTCTGACAAATTATGAGCTAACCAACAAAAAAAAGGACTCTAAACAAATGCAATCTTAATTATAGGAGTTTATGTCATGATTACACACGAGGAGCAGTTAAAATAATTAATTTAAAAAGAGCACGAATGAATTTGGAAATGTAATAAGAGAAAACAAACATACTTTAACAAATTAAACTTCAACAAATGAAACCACAACAAAATATATATATATATATATATATATTCTACTTACAGAGACAAATGATTTATATTTTACAAGGCTATTCGCGAAGATGTCTAGTTCTGACTTTTTAGACTCGGCATTATAATGTGATACAATTCTATTCAAGGGAGAGAAAAGCCCTAAGTTTGTTTGGTAATGATTAGTAGCGAATATATTCAAACGAGAAGCTCTGGATAATTTTAACGGAACAGTCATATTAACTCTACTTAGTTACTCGGGTGCATCCAAGATTCCGTTTATCAATTTGTATAAGAATGTAAGATCGAGCAACCTTCTGCGATCCTTTAAAGAGTTTAAATTAAAATACTGAAGTCTGTTTTGGTATGTAAGCAGCTTTTTACGTAAATGTAAATTATATGTCAAATGCCACAAAAATCTTTTTTGAACCTTTTCTATCTTGTTCACATAAATATCTTATTGTGGGTTCCATAGGACACTACAAAATTTCAAACCGCTATGTTCGAGTAGTTAAATAGTACAATCTTTGTATGTGTTGACTTAAAATCTTTACAGTTACGCAATACAAAGCCAAAATTTTTTTTTTCTTTGTTAACAGTACTATCTATATGCACATTAAAAAACGCAATTCAGTATCCATAAGGATGCCGAGAACGCGGACATTATTCAGTGCTGTCAATGGCCTACAATTTATAAAGTATTGACGAATAATTATTTATTGCGGGAGAATTGAGTTGCATAGCATTTGTCAGTATTCAAAACCATTTCATTTGCATCACACCATTTGAGCAACGAGTATAAGTCGTTTTGTAGTAACGATACGTAACTAGGCGAGTTGATCTAACGAAGCAGTTTAAGGTTATCTGAAAAAATATTAACACTTCGTGTTCTCAAATTGCAAGCAAATATCATCGAAAAAATTTGAACCTTGTGGAACTCCTGAATGGATATTGAATAGCTCGGAAGTATAACCATTAACAAATAACTAAAATACTGTGTTTGACTTTGTCAAAAGCTTAACTAAAATCGGTGTAAATCACATCAACACACTTTCTTCGATCAAGGAGATTAGTTAAATCATCAATGAAAGTCACTAGGTTTGTAGAAGTGGATCTTGCCTTCACAAAACCGTGTTGAGTCGGCGATATCACTTGTTTAATGTACCATGAAAACAAAGTACATAATAATAGTTCAAATACTTTGGCAAACAAAGGTATAATTAAGATTGCTGTGTAATTATTGATGCTATTTTTATGTACAGGAATAACTAGTGATGTCTTCCAACACGACGGAAATACACCGGTACTCAACGATTTGATTTATTGAAAATAAGAGACAAAGGATAAGCAAGAACATTTGCACATTTTACTGCAAAGACCGGCACCACTAGGTCACTGCACCAGTCCCCTTGTAGAAATCCAGTCTTTTTAAAATATTAAGAACCTGTTTCTTCGTAAATGATACATTGATAAGATGATTGCCTATAAAACTATTGCACTCATAGCTGTTCAGAATTTGCGTGTTAAAGTTAGAAACTTAAGATAAATGACCAGCGAAAGGATTGCAATTATTTACTCCATCCGTAGCTTTTTATCATCAAATAATAATTTTAGCTGGATACGTGCAGTGCTATTTTTTTTATCTAATAAAAGTCCATATTAATTTGGGATTTGTGGTCATCGAGATTTTCAATCTAGATATATAGTTATTATACGCTTTAGTTTTTTATATAGCCTTCCTCGATAAATGGGCAGTAATTCTTGAGATTAGCGCGATCAACTAAACAAACAAACATACTCTTCAGCTTTATAATATTAGTATAGATTAGTTAATAGTATAGTGTGTAGATGCTGATGCATCTCCCTGAAAGTATTTTTTTTTAGATTTGACTATACTGTTAGCCATAAGGGCCCTGAAGCCACAGATGGCTTTTACAGCTTTACAGTAGCTTGGGGGTGAGCGCTCAAGGCACTCAGCCGCGAAAGCGCGGCAACATGCTCAAGGGTGCCGAAGTGGCCGAACCTCGGCTTGGGCTGTTGCCGTAGTTGCAATTAAGTTGCGGACTGGCTAATTCCCTATCCGTAGAAATGGGAGCTAAAGTAACTTATACATATATAACCTCCTGGGATGAAGGAAGGAACATGTGTACATATATTTAGTGATCTGTCAATTTTTGTCTAAGACAAAAAAACCGACCAAGTGCGAATCGGACTCACGCACCGAGGGTTTCGTAATTGTACAGCTACATTCAAAAATTATTAGGTAACATGGGCGTTCACAGAGTTTTCAAACAGAGCAGCCAGCAATTTTTAAAATCTATTAACTTACCAAAAATATTTTGGTTTTGGTTCATCGTCTTGTCGATTAAATAACGACATGGGTAATTCAATTACCGTAATTGCCACCTCACATATCCATGCAATATCCAGTGAGAGTGTTAAAATATACGGAATAAACTTTGATTGCGTTGACTTAGAAGTTTGATTTTTTCACAGCTCCAAGGGATGCAAACCTGAGTATTTGATATTAATTTCAACTTGATACCTCCACGCGTTCCTGAGAAAAACGGCCTTGACAGACGGACATACGGACAACGAAGTGATCCTATAAGGGTTCCTTTTGAGGTACGGGACTCTAAAAAAGAAAAAAAAGGTCCCTTACAGAACCTGTGTGGTGTGCACAAATGTGGAGTGCAATATAATGGTGTCTTTTGATTGCTAGTGAATGCAAGTGCAGTGTCGCTTCTATCGCGCGAGCAGCTGCTAGACTCAAGGGCTCCACACCGAGGGTACGGACCTAGGCTAGAGTTGCCTCAGGAGAGGGTGGACGTGGTGGATGTGAGTTTGCGGGCGTGGGTGCGTTATAAAGACAGTCGTAGCCTTCATTTCGTTATCGGATCGATAAATATGTTCCGTGGCCGACATTTTATTTGGGGGGCGTCGGGAACTGGGGTATAAGTCGCGGCGGCTCTCACCAACGGGTTCGCGTTTGAAAGTAATGATGACAGAAGCGATGATGGCTGAGTTGGTAGCGTGTACGGACTCTGCGTCGATCGACGTGAGTTCAGATCCCTGCAATGCGCCTGAGCTTTTGGTGAAGGAAAACATCGTGATGAAACCATAGCATGGTGATAGGGCTTTTTCTAATGCCCGCCTGGCTAATTACCACCTTCGAGTTGAAAATCTGTCGCTAAACACCAATAGGTGTGTTCCGGCAGCTACACTTGAGAGCCAATCTTCCAGTAGACTTAGCGTACTACCATCTTGGGCCACGTCGTCACTTAACATCAGTTGAGTTTGCGGCCACAACGCTAAAAACCTATAAACGAAGAAAAAAGGAAAAGGTCAAAAGCATTGAATTTATTTGACCTATATGGTCAAGTCAATTAGGTATTTTAAATTATACAGTATAAAACCTGGACTTTAGTGAAACTATTTTTGTATATATAATCATGCAGATAAAATTAAATTATAAGTAAAAATACATATATACAGTGTAAACTCTTTATAACGTTATCCTTTATAACGATAAACTCCCTATAACGTTGAAGTTAGCCTAACTTGGTTGGTTTGCGTTAAAACCCACATATTGAAACACTCTTTATAGCGATACGTCATTCTCTATTACGAAGAAATGTGTTCATATTTTTAGACAGTAAATATTTATTATCGGTATTATTGTTTATGTTATGTTATCAGATAACAAAAGACTTTGAAACTCCGAAACATCCGAGGTCGATCTAGCTTTTGTTATCCTTAATTGCCTTGAACACGTGCAGTATGATGCATTGTTTTCTCGGAAGTGATGGTCTTCGACCAAGCATACTGGGTACCTATCGTATTATCAGTCGTAAACCTACTTTGAAACTGTTAACATGGCCAGTAAACGGAAAGCGATTAGTGTTGACGAAAAAGTTTGTGTGATACGTGCGATTGAAAAGGGAGAAAATAAAAGTGAAGTTGGAAGGCGTTTTGAACTAAGTCAATCCACTGTTGCTACCATTTGGAAAAAACAAAAAACAATTCTACAGGCGGCGCTGGAAGGAAACTCTTCTAAAAAATTAAGAAAGCCAAAATTCGAAGACTTAGATCAGGCAATGTTGTCCTGGTTTAACAATCAGCGCCAGAATAATGTACCCATCTCGGGGCCAATTGTAAAAGCTAAGGCTGAAAAGTTTGCCAACCAACTTGGCATAATTGACTTTAAAGCATCTGAAGGTTGGCTCGGAAAATTTAAGCACCGACTAACAATTGGATTAGTCAGTGTGGCCTAAATTAAAGATGAAGTACTCACCAGAAGACATTTTTAATGCAGATGAAACTGGCCTTTTTTTCAAGTTGACTCCCGACAAAACTTTAAAATTCAAAGGGGAAAGCTGTCTAAAGAGCGTATTACAGTTCTAGTGGCTGCCATTATGAGTGGCACAGCAAAAAAAAGCTCTTAGTTATAGGCAAATCGAAAAGCCCTCGGTGTTTCAAGAACATAAAACAGTTGCCAGTTACGTACAAAGCAAACGAAGTCAGGTTGGATGACATCGCAGATTTTTGAAGAGGAAGTGAGAAAATGGGATGCTGAATTAAAATCACGGAAAATCTTGCTTCTAGTAGACAATTGTCCTGCTCACCCAATCATATCTAATCTTCGAAACATAGAGTTAGCATTTTCCCAGCTAATACAACCAGTATTTTACAACCAATGGGTCAGAGTGTAATTAAAAGCCTAAAGGGCCACTATAGACGGAAAATGTTGATGGATATGATCGAAACTGACTGCAAGGTATCGATCAACATGCTACAAGCAGGGAACCTTATCAAAAGCCTGGCAAGAGGTAACAGCAGCCACTATCCAACATTCTTTTCGACATGGTGGATTATGTAGTAGCCAAGAAACGAACCAATTTGACAGTGAAGACAATCTACCACTGAGTGAATGGATAAGCCAGTTCAACATACCAAACAATTTTAACGAAGATCTACAATCGTACGAAAATATAGATGAGGATGTAGCCACAACTAGTACACTTACAGATGAACAAATAGTTGATTTAGTGTCAAAAAGTCAGGAAACACCCGATAATCAAGATGAAGAAAATGATCAAGTGGACAAAGCCGAATCACCAACAATTCAACAAGCCCTAGATGACGCTAAGTTGGTTGAAATTTTTTTGTTGTTTAATCAAGACGATTCCACTACATATCTAGATATGAATAGAATACATAAAACAATACAAAACAAGTACTGGCATAGCAAAAAACGTCAGACAAAGTTATCAGACTATATGTGTAAAAAATATTTCATAATCATTTATTATCTAAGACATGCATATTAAAAATTCTTGTTAATTTGGTGGTTTTTTGTTCACTCCATATAACGATAACTCTCTATAACGACAAAAATACTCAGTCCCTTAAGTTTCGTTATAAAGAGTTTACACTGTATATAGAAATGATTACAATTGTTATGTGACCCATTATATAATAAATTCAAATTATTAATCTCAAGGGCGTTCAAGAATACCGCTAAAAACCAGAATAGAATACTTTACATAATTATCACGCCGAAAGCACGCTCTGTATATAATTAATTACACACAATTCAGATTATTGCAGACTAGCTTTTCCCGCGGCTTCGCCCCCGCAGACGAGAACAGAACTCGTAATTGTTATAAATATCGCAGTTTCTTAATTAATATTTTTTTGATAAGGAACTAGTATCTAAGAAGTAAAGTAAATAAAAAATTGAGAAAAATCGATCCAGTAACTTTTACGTGATGCACGCACAACGGCAAACCTCAACCATTTTATTTAAATAGATGATATGAAAAAAAAATGTAGTGTTTGTAAATTCAATAATATGAGTATAACACCATCGACAGAATATCATCTAGACGCGAAAAGGTTGATTAACTGAAAAATTCTAGATTCTTATTTCTTAAGACTTGATAAGGTTCGTTTTTCTTTTTTCAATGGGACAGAACTTGTTAAGACCATATTCACACACTCATCAGTCATGAAAAATCACAAATACATCCAATTGTATCTTACATCCATAATAAAGAATTGAAATGACGGATGTTCCTATTCATACCTAAGTGTGAACAAGTTTTAGGTACTTTGTTTAAAAATGATTTATTCACATTTCATACTGCATACTAAGGTGGCAAATAAGTATACAGCCAGCCTGATGGTATGCAGCTACTGCAGGCAATTTTTTTAATTTTTTTTTATAACTGACCTTATTGTTAGCCTTAGGGGCCCTATCCAAAAACAGAGCTGTTATGGATTTTACAGCTTTACCGGGCTTGGCGGCGAGCACTTAAGGCACTCAGCCACGAAAGCGTGGGCAACATGCATGCAAGGGTGCCAAAGTGGCCGGACCTCAGCTTGGGCTGTTGCAACTGCAGCCTACGGACGCCTGTAACACCATAAGTATCAACTAGCGTGTTGGCAACCTTGAAACCCCCTACCAAAAAAACCAAGTAGGGTGGAACTATTTCACCAGTCGGGCTGCCCCAAGTAGACAGAAATCTGTAAAGAAATGCCTCTATACCACAAGGAGCTCTGGAAACCTACTCACCACAGGAATACAACACAAGGTTATTTAGCCACACTCTTCTGTAGGCTGGAGGTATTCCACCAAATAGACTGCCGCATGTAGAGAAAATTTTTCTAAAACATTTATCTTTACTTCTCTTGGCATACCTCATAATATTAAATTGTTAACGGTCTATTTAAATATGTTGTCAATAGCATAAACTATTTTATACATTCAACTTTTTAATAGTTACATACAGACAGAGCAAGGAAGTAAGTCATGGTTATTTAACACTAGATTTTTCTTACAGTTTAAACTTTATTGCAAAAGTTGCAAGTTCTTTATTCAAAACGCACAAAAATTACAAAATAACAACATCTGTCTATATTTATGATCTTAGGTATTCTGTAATACACAAAATGAAACAGATGTATATTTAACTCTATATTTACTTTAAATGTAAACATAAACATTTTTTTAGCTTAAATTCAGTCATCCCAATCCCCATGACTTGGAAAATGACAATGTCATCACAATAACTCACTTTGTTTGTTATAAGTTGCTTGGGTGTTTTAAAATTCGTAAAATGAAGCTAATTTATAATTAACTCTGTATTTAAACAAATATGGATAAAGTATTTTTAAACTTTAATTAATTCAGTCATCCCAATCCTCATAATTTGGATCAGTCTTTGGCAAATACACCTTCTGGAGTGTCACTTTAGGTTTTGTAAGTGCTGCTTTCACTGTAATACCTATTTTCTCCTCAGGGAATACTGCAGATCTCGAAGAACAATTTTTCATATGAATTTTCAACTCTGACTTCTCGTAACGATGAGTGGCGTTGTAAGGGCAAGCGAGCAGCTTCGGTTTCTTCCACTCACAGTTCACTATATGTTTCTGAAGTCGAGATCGCGGCACCCAGTGCTTAGAATCGTAAGGGCAAGACACGAAGGGGTCGTCCATAGCTTTAAGAAAGAATGAAAGTTTAAAATACCATATTATCTAATAAACAGCTTTAATAGTACCTATAACTATTTTACCGGATGTAACTTTTGACTTCGAGTTCCTACTTACCTTTCAACTTTATAGTATTCCTATTTCCTTATATAATCTATAAAAGACTTATTGACTATGTGCCTAGTAACTACCTATTATTGTTAATATTTATTTAGATTTACAAAATATAATTATTGTAAAACAGATAAAAAATGTATGAATTATGAAACAATTTACATTTGACAGCACAGTAGGGATGGACGATACATCGATGTTTCGTAATAGGAAGTATCGATGTTTAACATTGAAGTTTTATTGGAAAAGAAGAATTGAAGTAGGAGTTTTTGGCGGGATCTAGAAGTGGCGTGTTGTGATTTTTATTTTTAATTCATTACCTTAGGTTTTTGACCCTATATTATGTAATTTTGGTGGCGTTTTGCATGATATAGTTTGGTTTTTCTGCATAAGTGAAGTGGATTATAAATAAAAACTGAAAGCATACATTCCGAGATACAACAAAAACTCCAGAGAAAGTTCTAGCAAGGGAGCTACCATCTTATTAGGATACTGAAATCGTCATAAGACAGGAAATTATATTCATTTGTTAATGGCAGTAATGGTCTTCAACAAAAAAAATACTAATTGGCAAGTTGAGAAGAAAAAGAATTTAAGTAATTTGTTTTTGGTAAATTCGGCAAAGAAACCTAGTATTTGTTTTACTAACCGTTTAGGTTGGGATTACAACAGATGATACAACTATTCAGTTAGATTAATCGTATCTTATAGCAGAGAGATTATAATATCACAGATTGCTTAAATTATATGGACAAAGAAATGAACGAAGAGTAATTCCAGTAAATGAGTGAATAACAAATAATTTTAATTTAAGCATAGTGACTATAATAATTGTTATAGGTTCCTCCCATTTGGACAACATTACACTTTTAATTTGAACTCGGGCGGCTTCCATTGATGTTTTTCAAATTTGTTATTATTTGGCATGATTGTGCGAATGTATAAATATTATTTTTTGCATAAAGCACATTAGAAACTCTGAATGCTACAAGGACTTTAAATAAAACTATTTTATTACCGATTTACCGATATTTTTAGTATAATACAACTGCAATCAGATGTTCTAAATCGTATTTTTGAAGTGATAACTTCTTATGGGAGAGTAAACCGTTTCGTAACGTAACGTGTTACGGCACCATTAATATTAGCATAGTTTCAGTGTAATACAAACAACACGCTCGTAGTCTAGTGGTTGTAAGCGTGACTGCTATGGCCTAAGTTCTAGGTTCGAATCCTCGCCGGCTTCCCTTTCTCACTTTCGTTTGATCCTTTTTTCTTTTTGATAAGTTATCACTTCTGCCGAGCGTCCCGAGATGCACATTTTTTTTTCTTTTGCTTCATACCTGAAGAAGGAACTTATTTACTAAGTTCTGTCCGTCCTATCTTTAAAGAAATCTTTTAATCAGTAATAGGTAACCGGTTTAAATCTTCACAGTATAAGTATTCTACACACTTTTTAACCCTAATACAGAATTAGTGCGTTAACAATTACGTTAGTGTGATACTGTGAACGACTGGCAGGTAAGCGCTGGGGTTTTAACCCTAAGCTGATTATGTGGCTCTACAGCGCCATGGTTAGACCAATAATAACATACGCCTGTGTGCTTTGGTGTAGGAAAGCAAACCAGTCAGCTGTCAGGGCCCATTTAGGTAGAGTACAAAGAATGGCGTCTATCTTAGCGACGGAAACCATGTCAACCTCCCTTGGAACGGCTCTGGAAGCTGTGTTAAATCTCACGCCCCTTCACCTTTACGTAGAGAAGGTGGCGATGTTAACAATGCACAGAATGTATGCCCAGGGGAGGGTGAACTGGTTATCCCTGTCCTTGAGATCTCTACTAGACTCAGTGATAGCAACACCAGTTTTGTGAATGATATCAGACATGATGACTCCCAAAACTATTTTAGAAAAATTTTATACTATAGAGATCCCTCCACGGAACTCTTGGATTAATGCCGAGATAACGTGGAAACCAGGTAGTCTACTATGGTATACTGACGGGTCCAAATCTGGACATAACGTCGGCTGTGGAATATATGGGGTGCGACCCAATCTTAGGAAACACGTTAGTCTTGACAGTTTCCCCTCCATTTTCCAAGTGGAAGTGTATGGCATACTTGAGTGTGTCAATATCAGTCTGCAAAAGGCCTACGTTAATCACACGATTTACATTCAGTCGGACAGTCAGACCGCTCTCTTGGCACTGGCTTCAGATTCAACAGAATCGAAGCTTGTGGCCAACTGTGTGGCAGTGCTAAACAGTCTGGGTAAAAGTAACAGACTAATCCTGCGATGGGTCCCGGGGCATGCAGGAGTTCCGGGCAATGAGTCTGCGGACGAACTTGCAAGAGCCGGAGCTGCGAAAAAATAGGTTGGTCCTGAACCATTCTGTGGTATCCCAAAAAACCTTGTTCGATTGACCTTAAGGAACCATTACAATCAAGAGGCAATAATGTTCTGGTACAATTTACCAGGACAAAATCATTCCAAAGAGCTTATTGGCGCTTTTAACCAGCGTAGGGCTGGAGAAGCTCTGATGCTCAGTAGGAATCAGCTACGAATCTTAGTGAGGGCACTCACTGGACACTGTTGTCTAAATAAACATTTGTACAACATAGGTGTCCAGGGCACAAAAGATTGCAGATTCTGCAAAAGTGCGGACGAAACTCCAAAGCACCTTTTGTGTGATTGTGACCCTCTAATACCTAAACGTAACTGGATTCTGGGAAAGCACGTGCTGCTTCCAGAAGAGGTTCATTTGCTCTCTGCCAATAAAGTCCTGCAGTTCATCAAAGCCATATGACTTGATGGGAAGCTTTAGCAGTGTGGGGCGATCACAATAGATCACATTGGTCGCAGTGATACAGGACTGCATAAGCCTGCACAGCCCCCATTTAGAATAATAATAGTGTGATAGTCAATGTTTCGATACTTTGATGTTTTTAACATAAATGTTATATTTCAGAATATCGATGTATCGAAGTTTTTCAGAACGATGTTTGCATCCCTATATTACTGACATTTGACAACTTTTTTTTGTATAGCTTTTCCTTTTCTTCGTGAAACAAAAAAGCAAAGGTATCTTAGACCGTGCAGCCAAGACAGATGTATTTATAAAAATTCATGTTTAGATGTCATTTAAGTAAATGCCGAAGCCAATACTTCTGTTTTTTTTTATTTTTCTTGTTTTTCTTTTCAGTATAAAATATTTTAGCCTTTGTACTTTTCTAATTTTCAAAGTGAGTTCAAACAAAATGGTTGCATCCTAGTTAAAACTATTTACATGGCAGGTTTTATGGCAACTCAACGTATGTTTCCAGTTTATATATATTAACCAATTTACGTATGCACAATATAAATCACGCAAAACGCCTCCAATATTACATAATACAGGGCCAAAAATCTAATTCCTACCAGACTTAAACTCCAACCAGAGATAAATCAAAAATTATCGACAAATTTTCCTTGTTTTGACGCCTCAGAATCACTTGCCGATGTCAATGTTTTTAAACCTGCGTAGTATTTTTTATCTTCATAGTGGGGTCCAACAAGATGGTGGCTCTCTTGGTAGACCACTATCTAGAGAGTTTTTGTGGCTACTCAAAATTTTAATATGTTTCTGGTTATTGTTCACAATCCAATTCGCTTGAGCACAATTAACTAACTATAACACGCAAAATGCCATTAACTGCACAATAGAAAAGGAAAACTATTTGTGTTAGTATTCCAGCACGTGGCTTTCTGTTTTAGAGAATTCTCTTTAGACACTTCATAAATAAACATTAAAAAAAACAGGGTCCCAAGATTTGCAGAGTTTATCACCTTGTCAACACATCGAATCAAGGGTAACCAATCTTATGTTATGGACCTTTCTTAATGTGGTCATCTACCAAGCATGGCGAAAATGTAAAAGCCGTCTGAGGCTCGAGGTTCCTTGGACGCTTAACACTAACAATATAGTCAGTTCTAAAAATAAATGTGATCGTCAATCACCACTATAGGTGGTACAATCTGTCTACGGTTAGGCTGCAGTAGCGCCAGTGCCAAACTCACTTCTACCGTAAAATTGCAATGCTCACGTTACTTTGATTTGACATCAGGCTGTATACCTACTCGTTTGATACTTTTATTTGGTGGGTTCAATAAAAAAGATAAATGCTACGTAAAACAAAATTGAATTTAGATAATGCAAACAATTAAATTATTTATCAATTAAGCGGTCATTACGAAAAACGTGGTTAACAACGTGACACGTATAAAAATATTAGTTGTTTTTTTAAATACCTACTCCTTAACGTACAAAGCAGTGGTTCCTAAACTTTTAAAGCTAACCAATATCTTTTATACAATTTTTTTATTTATTTTTTGTATATTCGGCCAGTAATCAACAGACATAGGTTCCGGAGAATTTTCTTTGATAAAAAATGATGTAGCAATGAGTTTTTAGAGACCGCGACTGTTACGAGATGGCGCTGCCTGCCACTATTTTGTACTCCTTGTCATATAGTTTTTGTTTTAATAAACAAATTATTAGCTGTTACAGGCACGAATGTTACTCTATTTATCTTCCAAAATACCTCCAGGATCCAGTATCCAGCACTGAATGGAGTACTTTCATTCACACTAGAATGACTGTTGAGTCAATCTAGTGTGCAAGTGTAAATTTTGTTTATATTCATTTTAGGACTTTGGAAAAATTCAGTTGATATAATATTGATTTGACGCTACCGACCCTCTAAAGGGCCTTTGCACACGACGTTTTTTAAACCAGCTGACGACGCGCGTTGACCGCGATTGGGACACTCCGCAAACGCAATGCAGTCAACAAGTTGTTACCTTTCCACACGATCCTAGATCTTAGAAATACCTAGATCTTAAAAATGACCTACAAAAAAATCAGTGACAGCATTTATGTTTATCTGTTTCTATCTATCTCATTGCCTATATGTCGATAAAACAATGAATATTAAAAAGATGATATTCTTCGAAACAATATTTTTATTCGAACGAATTATTATATCAAATGTTATCAATGCGCAACAAATAATCTGTAATTTCTCGAACGCTTGACCTGTACATGACATCATACATACGTCATATTATGTGTAAAATATATGTAAATATGACGCATATGATGTGAAATTGATCTCATACTAAGGCCACGTGTACACTGGGAACTTCATAATTTTATTATCATTCCGGAATTTAGTGAATAAGTTACTAGGTATCCACTCTATGTTAGGTAATTCCTTCCTCTGAGTTTAAAGAAATATTCTTTACATAGTCCGATATTTAATAATTTTTTACATTGATAGTTGTTTATTCAAATAAATTTTAAGAGTAAAAACTAAATAGTAGAATTTTATATAAATAAATAATTGGTTTCTCGGAAACGGCTTCAACGATTTCGATGAAACTTTGCATTTAGATAATTTTCTACATTCCAAGTTTATTTAGGTAGGTGTTTTTCTTTTTGAAGTGGAACTTTTTGCGCGCATGAGGGTAAAATTTTTACGGATGAAACGCGTCACGAAAATGTGAAACGTTTTGAAAGAGAGAGAGGGAGAGAGCGATTGAGACCGATTGAGAGAGAGTGAGAAAGGGCGAACGTAGCATGAAGCACGTAGCCATGTAGACAATGTGTAAACAGTGAGTTAAATTTATAAATAAACATTTTGTGATAAATTTGTAAATCTTCCTATACTAAGCAGTTGCTCAGATTAAGTAATATATTTGTTATATTTTTGTTATTATACAATTTTTTATGTTAATTCGTTTGAAGGTTAGGAAGTTTTAATATTTACAAATAACATGTGGCATTTTAATTTGCCACTCGTTATTTAAGAATTTAATATGCTATTTTTCATAAAATATAAAATAAAAATATATCATAAATTCTCTTTTCTAAATTTTAACTAACAACTACAAATTAAGGAACGACAATAGATGCTATTTTTGCAAGATATTTAGATAATGTTGAAACACGAACTTACATATTTTACTTATCATAATGCTTTAGTCACAACAATACCAATAGAAATCGCATCAAATAATGTATGAAATAAATTAAAATTAAATTTATAATTTGCATTAATTTTTGACACTTTTAATATTTTAAACACAATTAAATTCATTACATTCCTAACATATCTTTCTTTTTCCTTCCTTTAGAGGTCTCGGATATCTAAAACTTTAGATTAGTATAAATTTAAACGACATTTAAAAATTAGTTTGCCAAAGAAGTTTCATTTCTGACCTGTGTACTTTGTACGCACGCACATTTTTTTGTTTGTTTTAAAAGACACCGAGTATAGCTCGGTCGCCTAGATATTTATTTTTTAAAGGCCAATAAAGGTTAACTCGATTGTTACGTCAATTGGTAACCTCTGAGGGGCACAGCATTATCTTACGTAGATAAACAATATTATGTATTATTGGAAAGTATTAATGTAAATTAAATTTGCAATTTATATGACTCGGCTCTTTTCATTTATGTCAAAAGTCTAAAAAGAAAATATTTTATTTTTTCTGTTTCTGACTTTTTGAAATTTAGGTAAAATTACCTGCTTCATTTTTTTAGAATATTTTTGAGACAAAATATGAGAGCGTGGGTAAAACTAAAAGGCGCATCGTACTTAAAATCATTAAGAAATTAAAATACTTTATAATAAAGCAATAAAGTCAATCACGAGAAAAGTGTAATTATCTAATTCTTTCTCTACGGCAGCATGGGAACCAGAGTAATTCATATTAAAAGCCTGTTGGTTTACGCGGCGTACTGGCGCGCTAGTAAAGCTCCCAGTCGACATGTTTTTTTCAAACATGTTCAACGATTATCGTCATATTTCGAAACCTTCCTCATGAATCATTCCGTCCATTGATGAAAATCCTTTCGGTAGTTTGTAAGTTCATCGCGTTCAGGCAGACCGTCAGACGCGACCGGCGCGGCACGGAGCGGCGCGGCGGCGGGCAGACTATTTTTGTTGGCGACTGAATTATGTATTATTATGTGTCATGTGTTATATGTCTTGTGTTTGTATATGAGAATAGATAAGTAACATTAGAATAGATAAGATTTTTAGAATAAGTTCATATAAAAAAATGTACGACATCACATTGAATGTACGAACAATACGCGGTAAAACCGCCCGTAATTTCTATTGTTTTTGCCTTTGTATAGAATATGTACTTAATGTATATTATGTGTTGATGTTTAGTGGAAAGGGAATAGAATAAGGAATAATTAGATATATAACATGTATATGTAACTTATATATTGAAATAAATATAGAGCGGTAAACAGAGCGACCAAAGTGAAAATAGATACAAAAAATAGTTTCTCTTTAAGGTAACTCTCTGGAGTACATAGGCTCGGCAAAAATCCGGTGAAGCTGTAAAAGCCGCAACGGCTTCAGGGCCTGTAAGGCTAACAGTATAGTCAGTTTCAAAAAAAAAACGTGTCGGGCACGGTTCGTGTCATTGGGTACACAGAGATATAAGGAAGAAAAACAAGATTTGGTCGTCCTGCGAATGCCTCATTAATGAAGAGCTCGAGAGTTTAATTCGAAGACCCGGCACCTCAAGCGGCAGTGCATTATTACACCCCCCGGGCCCCTCACCACCATCTCGCCATACTGGCATCCGTACAGTGTCTACGAGACGGGCATCCGGCCAAATAAAACAGCCCGTCCTAACCGGGAAGTGACGCGAACCCAACAATTTTATAATATAGTACCGTACCTACCATCAGGTAATGTCTAGTAGTTTTGCCAAGCAGTTATTTAAAAAAAATGTTGAGTTAATGTTATGACGCATCGATGACAAGAGCGGTAACGGTAACAGCGTTGTGGATACGGAGGGTAGCCCGCATTTCGCTCGGGTCTCCAGCTCTCCACTCTCCAGTTAATTCTTAACTCTTGCGGGTTGTTGATTACAACTAACTGTAGCCTACATATTTGTGTTACTAGTAATTGATCTGGTTATTTTAGTATCTTCAACTGAAAGTAATTCATTATTTAAATAAAAATGGGTACACGATATGTTGCTATGGAGAAACAAACGGAATAGGCATTATCTCAAGCATTTACACATAAATTGGAAGGCTATTACGAACCGTTCTGTGCTGATGCACCGGAAGAGAGCAATTTGCGGCAATACCATCCCAAGCACAGGCATTAGATGCAGAATGCAACTTACACACGTTTCTATGATGCTCCTGTGTTATCTATATTTAGTTGGAATTTTCTAGTTACAATTAAAAGTCGATAGATAAATTTCTGGTACCTATTTATCAATGAAATAAGAACTATCGTCAAGGGGCCGTCTTAAGCTTGCAAGAGCTCTTAGGCACACAAAAAGTTGGGGCAAATTTAGATATTTTTTTTGTGAAAAATAAGTTAGTATATCTACCTACCTAATGTTGTGAAAATGTTTAGAAATCTGATTTCTAATATCATCATCATCATCATCATCATCATATTCTTACCCCTTATCCCACTTAAGTAGGGTCGGCACAACATGTTTTCTTCATCCACTCTACTCTATCAAATATCATCTCAGTATTCACACCTTTTATACGCATATCATTCTTCACACATCCATCCATACCTTCTTCGGCCTTCCTCTACTCCTATATCCATCCACCTTCATACTTAACATTCTTTTAGTTATATAACTTTCATCCCTCCTCATGACATGCCCATACCATGCTAGCCTATAACCCCTCAACTTCTCTGTGACTGGTGCTATTTTAAAACATTCTCTAATAAACTCATTCCTAATCTTATCCATTCTAGTTACTTCACACATCCATCTTAACTTTCGTATCTCTACCAGGTGTAATCTTCTTTCATTAGGTAGGTTTTATAATGGTTTTATACACTATTCCCCTAAGCCTCCCTTGATCTGATTTCTAATATATAACTTTAAAATTTCAACGGAAATTCTTAGCAAAATTATAATAGAAAAAACTGACCAATTTATATTTTAATGTAAAATTATATATATCATTTAGGATAACTGCCTCATTAGCCTAGTGGTCGTATGCGTGACTGCTATGATCGAAGTCCTGGGTTCGATTTCCAGATAGAGCAAAGTGTTATTGGGGTTTTCTATGGAAATTCTCAGTAACAGCTCGGATTTTGGCTTTGTGCCCGATTAATGGCAATAGGCTTGCCCCCTATTAAATGGGACTGACAAACATAATCGGCGAACTGTGGGTGTACATAAGTATACCTTTGCCTAACCCTTCGGGGATACAGGCGTGATGGTATGTTTTGTAATTTAGGATATTAGGAGTAATGCAGCAATGAATTTTCAATTTTTCAAATCGCGATTATTTCTAACATGGTTTTTGAAATTAATGCTCTATTGTTTGTGACGTGCGATATTGTCGTCATTTCGGGGGCCCTGGGCACGTGGTCTGTGTGCCCTAATGGTATAGTCGAAACTGACGTGACTTGTGACTTGTGAGTCTTTTAACTGAGTAATATGATGTACGTGACGTCACATTTACAGCTGCAGCGGTCGTGACGACCACGTGGCTCTGTTTATGTTGGTTTTGTTTTGTTGACACGGACACCGAAAGTGTTTGCAGTGGATTAGTATTTGGCCTTCAGGTAAATTGTGTCGCGAGTACATTTTTAAATACATATAGCTATGTATCTCTGTTACTATATTACTATTATCTATGCTATAGTCTAGTGACAAAGTGCCTGATCCGTATCTGATGGTTTAGCGGAGGTGAGGAACAGAGAGTAAAGTTCCTCATCCGCCATAGAAAAGGGAGGATCCTTCGGCCAGACGGGTGCTATGTCTGGCGGGCAGCTGCCTCCGACGGTTGTAGTCGGGTTCTTGTATTTATACTCAACGATTGAGTTAATTTCTATAGCGCAATGTAGGATAGTAGAATGCGTCTTATGTGGCTCGATAGATGTCGCTATGTCGCTATGTAGTTGCGTCGATGCGTTGATGCGTCAGTTGTGGCGAGAGATGTAGCTACAGATGGTAAACACAATACTAACAAAAATTACGGCGACTGCATATGAACATGATAGGCAACAAGAACATTGCCTTGCTGAGCGTGTTCTACCGTCTGTATCATGGTGAGTTCTCTGAAGAGAAGAGCTTTTCAATCTATTTCCATCCTCTCCTTTCCACAACAGAACCACACACGCTAGGCTTCGAAGTCATAGTTTTACGGTAATCTCCATCTCGGCACTTACTGAAAAGTTCTCTATGACTTATATTTGTCGTACCGTGAAACTGTGGTACCATCTCCCGACCAATATGTTCCCTCCATCTTACGACATCGGGTCCTTCAAACGAGAAGAGATATTTGTGCAGGCAGGCATGATGGATGCGACCACCGCGCTGATGAATTTCGATCACTCGGTGGTCGCTGTTATGTTTGTATTGTACTGTGCTTACCAACAGAGACAGTACTGTCAATTTGCCGAGCTACTATAAAAAAAGGATCAACAATGCTTCGTAGGTCGTCGCTATCATGCTACTCCTTACAGTCGTAGCGTGAAGTTATATAGGCTATATAACCTTCCTCAATAAATAATCTATAAAATTATGTAAAAATAATTTTCCAAATATGACTGATAAGTTCAGGAGATTAACGCGTTCAAATAAAAAAGGGAGAAAACAATCTCTTGCATAAGCTTTATAAATTATTAGCGAACCCGGCCACGTGTCTCTGTAGTTCTTAACTTTTATCTCCTTTTTCCCCACCTTAGGGGTTAAATTTCAAAAAATCTATTTTTTAGTGCTCTCGCCTACAGTATAAAAGCAACCCGCAAGGAAATTTTTACAATTCTAGCCCCTGTCTTCAAAGGTATCGTATAAACTTTCATATGCATTTAGTAAAAAGCTGTTATTTTGAAATTACTAAGAGATAATTTAAATTTATTAATTATATACCTGTGTAAATATATTGAATACTATTTAGAGAGTATGATATCAGTATAGTACCTACTTAGGTGAAGTAATAGATTTAATGTGGATATTAGGTAAAAGCCCGGTGAAGCTGTATAAGCCATCTGAGGCTCGAGTTTTCTAAAATTCAGATCTAAAGAAATAGTTACTGATCTATGGATAAAGTAATATATATTTTCCGCAAGGTCAAACATGGTGGCATTCACTACTGCCTAAACTGAAAAGATATTACACTGTACATTGTATAATCGTTTTAGACCGATGTATTGAGTCATGTCATTCATGCTCGCACGTGTTATGCGCATGCGATTCACGCGCGCCACACGCGATCTCTTATCCCGCTCTCCGGTAAAGACTACACTACGCTTCCTCGCGTCACGTCACGTCACGCCACGTGTAAATGTGGGAAAATCTATTCTGGGAAGGATTAATGTGGTAGCGCTTTTTAAATTTATTCCGTTTTAAGTATTACATTTCTAATATAATTTAATTATTACGTTACATCTTCTTCTCGTCGACATAAGTCATTTTCATTCGACTACGGTGATGCCAAAAGAAGGTTTTAATTTTATTTTAGCAGGCTATGTAAATGTTCTTTGTTCAAGTATCGTAGAAGCGTCATGAAGTCATGATCGTTCGCTGGTTATATAAATATGTTATGTGACGTCACACTAAATTCAATACAAGGCCCTCTAGAGGGAGGGCATAAAGTCCTGTATAAAAAAAAACTCAGTGCGGTATTTTTTTCAGTAGTCGGCTTTTACTTTTTTATCTATAGTAATATTATAAGGCTCAAGAGATTTTGTTTATTTGTTTGTACGCACTCTGGAACTTCACGCTACTACCCTAAAGAGCGAAGCAGTAACCATGAACGTCAAGCAAACTGGCCAACTATAGGCAAGTACGAGGTAAGTGAGAACATCGATAGGCAATACGGGTGCGTTGGCGGAGCAGTGGAGAATAATTGGTCGAATAAATTTAACACAGGCGTAACCGTGTGACAAAGCTAGCCTATACAATTAATAAAATTGAAGGGTTTGTTTGTAATGTCAAAAGAATAGCTTTTACTAAATGCATATGAAAGTATAAATAAACGGTATTCGTAATAGCAAAAAAAAAACCATTTTGAAAATTGTTGTCTGTTTGTTCTGGGTATTCTTCGAAACGGTTGGATTAATTTTGACGGGAATTTCACTGGCAGATAACTGGTGTTATAAGGAGTAAGTTAGGCTACTTTTATTTCAGAATAAGAATTAGGGTTCCGCATAAATGAAAAAAATGTGTCATGGTGAATCAATTCGTGTTTTTCAAACCTTTAAACCTTATGAGATATATCAAATTAATGCACTACATAATTGTAGACATTAAAAAGGCCTGCAAAAAATTATGCATATGTCTATCTTCTAAGGATCATCCGCAATAAGCATTTTTATGTATAAAATAACGAGCGGGGTAGTACAAATCGCGCGTTTGCCCGATTTACGGTATTTCCACGCGAGTGCAGCCGCAGGCACAGCCAGTTATTAATATAATGAAGAACATAGGATTTGAGAATAATATGCATTAATTCAACCGGTATCGTAGTTGATTCATAAATTAATTACATATGGATGATATAATTTACAATTGATAACTAGACCGTTCCAAAAGTTACAATACAAATGTAATTAGGTAAATTGGGCCCTTTATTTCAACGAGTAACTAAATAAGTTCATATAAATGTATGTAAACTTTATTTTCGTTGTTCGATTTACGGTATAGTACCAAAATGTAACTATATAAGTAATGTAAATATACTAATAAGTAAGATAATAATTAATTGACAGTGTCCTATCGTCTGTATCATGGCGAGGGGTCTGAAGAGCTGTTCAGTCTATTCCTCTTTGCTCCCTTTAATAACAGAACGACACACGCTGGGCTCCAGAGACACGGGTTTAAAGTAACCTTCAACTCGGTATGAACAAAGAAATTTGCTTCGACTTATTTTCGCCGTACTGTGATGCTGTGGAACTGTCTCCCGGTCAGGGTGTTCCCTCCTTCCTACAACATGGAGTCTTTCAAACACAACGTGAAGAGACATTAGAGCAGGCCGGCGTGACAGTGACGACTGACGACGGGTTGTAGATCCCACGGTGGTTGCCGTTGTTATTATATTGCACTGTACTCACGAATAGGTACATTCTAGTAACCACGTCGTCGTGCTTTTATTTAAAAAAAATCTACTAATTAAGTATAATTTTCTATCTTTCGAGAAAGAATAATTTCTGAAAGTACATCTATAGAATTAATTAAATTGAAGTGTATGTTTGTAATGTCAACAGCATTTTACTAAATACCCAATAAGAAAGTTTTAATGTAGAAACTTTGTTAATTCTTGAGATTTAATATAGATCTTCTCTACTTGGTCTTTGCTTTAGTTGTAATTTATATTGGGGACATGTTATTTAGGATTTTTTACGGCTCACCAAATGGTTGTAGGTTGAATGTAGGAATGGGTCGATATGATTATTTTTTAGTAGCGTTACGTTATCGTTATTGTAAAACGAATAACGTTACAATAACTATTTATTTTTCACGCAACGATAACAGAATGTTTTAGCAACACCGCAGCTTTCTATATTTTAATGTACAAATAGGTAACTTAGTTGCTAAAATGAACTTTCCGTCGACCTTTGCTTTTGAGAGAATGATGGCTCAGTAGCAGTGTTTCTTTAAAAAGATGGCAAACAAGCATACGGCCCGCCTAATGATAAGCGGCTACAGTAGCCTATGGAGGCTGTAATACCGTAGGTATCACTACCGCGTTGCCGACCTTCAACCCCTTACCCCAAGGAGCTCTGGAAACCAGCTCACCGCAGGAACTTAAAAAACAAGGTTATTTAGCCGCGAACTACTGTAGGGTGGAGATATTCCACCAGTCGAGCATCACCCAAGTAAAGAGAAATCTTAAAAAAAATTCTCTGTACTCTGACACTACACAAATCTTTTGATCGACGTGACTTCGAATCCCAACAATGAATCTGAGCTTTCGGTGAAGGAAACACCAGGATGAAACCATAGCATGGTGGCAGCATATTTTCTAATGCCCGTCTGGCTAGCTATCACCCTCAAGTTGAAAATCTGTCGCTAAGCACCTATAGGGGTATTTCAGCAGATGGACTTGAGAGCCAGTCTTCCACTAGGCTTACCGTGATACCATTTAAGCCACATCGCACTTAACATCAGAGGGCCTAGCCAAGTTGCCGTACTACGATCTTTAACGCTACCAAAAACGAAAAACATGTATGCAATTGACATATCTGATCACGTGATTTAACATTGAGAAATGTCAACTCCATACATCCAAACCTAAAAATAGTGAAAAAGAAATCTTTAATAAAAGTGTACATAATATCAATAAATTTATAACTAACTACGAAGTGTTTCTCGGCTAACTTGTACGAATTGTATAAAATCACTTAAAACTCAACTCAACTAAATTAGAATATAATATGCAAAACACGCCCTCACAATAATCGGGGGTGATAGCGTCATACGTTATTTCGTCGCACGTTTTGGAAATAGCTTAGTTATTAAATACTAGCTGGTACCCGTAACTTCGTCTGCGTATTATTGGAAGTACATAGACTGATCTCGGAACACGACAAACCAAAAAAATCGCCGTTTTTGCGTGACTGAGTAACAAACATAGAAACTTTCCATTTATTATATTTGTATGATAATAATGGTTAAACTGTGCTTTTTACCGGAATAAAAAGTTAAAAGTTATTCCAGATCATAGACTATCTGTGTGCCAAATTTCATTGAGATCTGTCCAGCCGTTTTAGCGTGATGAGTAACAAACATCCTAACTAAAACACTTTCACATTTATTTAATTAGTTAAATATACTTATAACTAGTCATACGTAATTTATAACCGCATTGGTAACTTATCAACACGTTATAACGCACACCCCTAGTTATATCAGTTCTCAGTATGAATGATATCCTTATTAATTGCATTCAGATTCCCGGAATGACAACTTACTTATTCAATAAGTAGGTTTATATTTTTGTAATAATACCGATGGTTTTCCTAATAAACACCATTTTTTATAGGTTTAGCGCTTTGGCCCTAATCTCACCTGAGGTTAAGTTACGATGTGGCCCAAGATGGTGAAACGCTAAGCCTAGTGGGGAAGTGGCTTTCAGTGGCTCACCTACAGGTATTTAGCGGGAGATTTACAACTTGAGGGCGGTAGCTAGTGAAATGACCATGAAAAAATATCATGGATGAATTAAGAAATTTATTTGCAGTTTTCTCTATACTTGGGCAGTCGGATTTCTGGAATACCCTAGAGAAGATTGAAGACAAATAACCTAGTGTTGTGTTCCGCGGTGAGTAGGGTTTTCAGAGCTCTCTGAGGTAAAGTTCAAAGTTGGCAACGCGCTATGTATACCTATGGTATTACAAGCGTCAATAGGCTACGGTGGCCGCTTACCATCAGGCGGTCCTTATGCTTGTTTTCTACCTTTATATCATAAAAAATGCCCTATGTGCCCTAAATGCCGATATTTTTCTATCACCGAAATCTCAGGCTCGTTGCAGCGATTCGAACTCACGTCTATCGACGCGGTCTCCGTACGTGTTACACTGAGCCACCATCGCTTCAAGACAAATAATTATACAAATAACTTTGTTGAAAATTTCAATGAGTGGATGGAACTTTTGTACAAAAATTAAGGAATGTACAAATTGCACGCTTTTTTATTTTCGTTTACACCATTCTCTTACATAAACGAAAACAAAGTGGTTTTTGCAGGGTTCTTAGTCTGTCATGGTTTTTATTTTTTATTACACTAAGAATATTATGAAAAGATATTTGAAAATGTTATCTTACAAACGGCTATCTACTAGTTTGATGGTTAACTTTCGACATTCACCTAAAATTCAACATTACATATTCCAGAACATAGAAGGCAAAATAATATCGTCGTGATACGTTCCATTTGATGTAAGAAAAAGTAATCAACTGCTATACATTTATTTTTTTAATTAATGTGTGCCCATTTTGTTTTATTAGTAATCTTTCCTATCTAAATGAGTTCGTCTTTGTATAAAGTAAAGATATTGTCATTGTTTCGTATTAATACTGAAGTTGTAAATAGTCTAATTTTGTAAGAGAAGAAGCAAGTAGACAACCAGTACCAATAGCAATTAATGAAGATGACGGTGATTTAGCACTATGCTGTGAGTATACGCAGAGTTAGCGACAACGACAAAGATCGGTTGTACTAAGTTAAATAACCACGATGTAGGTAAGGATTTATTACATTAGATTTTAATTCATTAATAATGATAATTACATAACATTTAGGTCCTTACATATGAAATTGGCGTTATGTACGGGAGGAATATAAAGTTATAAAATATATACTTTTGCCATCTCATAGGTAGTTCATTGATCCCTTTACTAAAAAACCATGGGGGCGAGAATCAATAAACTCTTTGAAGGCGGTTTAGACTGCCGCATCGGAGTTGAATTTTTTTTCTTGTAAGAAGATGTCCAATATTCCGGAAAAAATGGTAATCTGTTGAGCAAGGTCCAGGGAGTACGGTGGATGTCGCAGACAATCCAATTGTAGCTCATCTAACTTAGTGGTTATTTGATGCGCAGTGTGTGGTCTTGCATTGTCGTGAAGCAGCAGTGGCCTAGAGCGATTGACCAATCTCGGTTATTTAGCAGCTAGTTCTTCCTTCATGGTTTGTTGTTGCTGACAATAGATATCTGCCGTAATCGTTTGACCAGATTTTAGAAAGCTGTAATGAACGACACCGGCGCTAGTCCACCAAACACTCGCAAGTAACTTTTTCTGAGTCAATTTTCGTTTAGGGCAGGATTTGACTGGGTCTCCAGGGTTCAACCATTGCGACGAGCACTTCCGATTATCGTACAGTATCCACTTTTCATCACAAGTAATGGTTCGATTTAAAATCCCTTCATTATTGTGTCGGTTGAGCAAAGTAACACAGCAGTCGACGCGTGTTTGCAAGTTCGATTCACTCAATTCATGAGGTACCCATCGTTCAAGTTTTATTACTTTCCCGATTTGCTTCAAGTGGATTAATACAGTTTTATCACTTACCCCGAAGCTTGCAGCTATCTCTGAAGTGCTTTGTGATGGATCCGCTTCCACAATAGCCTTTAATTCTTCATTTTCCACTTTGGTCTCCGGCCGTCCACGGGGTTGGTTCTGAATGTCGCAATTTCCAGAACGAAAAAGTTGAAACCAAAAACGTACCGTGCTTGCTTTTGCGACATCAGCGCCGTACACATCATTAATCCTTGGAGCTGTTTCTGCAGCACTGGTGCCACGAAAGAACTCGTACTCGTAAATATACCGATATTTCATGTTTTCTATTGTGCGGTAATAAGCGACGCCAAAGAAAAAAATAATGAGGAAAAAACAAATGAATGACTGTTTTCAAAACTTAAATGTACCAGCTAAATTAATTTATAAATTTCAATTTGGAATACTTAACCAAAGAGGAGATATTTCAGATCAAAGTAGTCAGTACGACAAAACGCTAATTTCGTATGTAAGGACCTAATAATATTAAATATTTACTTTATAGAATCGTGACCCTTTTTCCTATTATTCCAATCAGTAAGGCCTCACAGAGGGTGATACTAATTTGAATAAATAAAATTTTAGGAAAATAATTTGCGCGTATAATATTGTTTATCAGTTTCTTATTACTTACAATTGTACTATGCGTATTCATTAACGCACACTAAAAATTCGCATCTCCAGTTGGATGAGCAGCGAGACTACTTTGGATGGGTCAGGAATGATAACCCCTCGACGGCCACTTCTCAGACCTCCGATTCTGTCAAACGCAAACGAGAACTTCGCCCTTCGACGCGTTTTACATAGTCTATAAAGGCAACTGGCGCACACAAAAGAATCAGTACGTCTTCGATCTCCGCGGATTGTGTGCACTTACACGTTACGGAGACATATTCTAATGGACATCACTTGCGATGATAAATAACACCGCGTATGCAAACGTACAGATTTTGAAAAATCCCACTTTTATTTGAGCGCACGCGCTATAGCTGTGACGTGATTGGTCGCGAATACTGAACGTTCAAGAAAGGTATAATAAACATGACTAACACGAGTGGAATGAACAATTGTGTCAGTCGACCCGCGTGCAATAGCAAGGCGAGCATGATCGTTGTTTCCAACAGGCTGCCTTTTATATTGAAGAGAAATGAGAAAACCGGTGATTATGGAAAGAAAAGCCAGGTAATGTACCAATTTATTTTTTATTTGTCATCAAAATACGTAGCAAAGTTGATGATATAAGTGCGCGTGAAATACAGTACAGTGTTCATTTAGTGGATTAAATATTTTGATATCAAAGGGTTAGATTATTACAATGTATATTGCAAAGAATATCTCATAACAGACAATTATGTTAAAATTCCATATATAATTTTGAATACTGACAAACGTATAATCAAATTTAATAAAACAGGTGCGTGCATTCATAATCCTTGCTTTATTTAATTTCCAAATTTATAACTGACAGTTGAAATATCGATTCACGTAAGGTTCATCTTGTAATTTCTAGAAGCAGCATTCGAGGGAAAGTGTCTGTGGATGCATTTAAAGCGTCTAGTCTCGGGAAACTTCCATGGATGTTTTCGGAAAGCAGACGTTTTATTCATAGTACTTACATAAATATTTAGTTATTGCCAAACATAATCGTGATGAATAATTTAAATATATAGTATATTCGTTATTTGTATCTACATAATTAGTTACTTATAATATATTTTACAGCGTGGATATTAAATGTTTTAATTTTTTTATTATAGTAATTTCTAATTCTAACATCAGTTCGTCACACAGATGATGCACTGTTTATTCGAATCGTTAAATATTTGTTTATGACAAAGTCAAACTCTTATCAACTAGGTATTAAAATTATGAACGTTTATGTTTTCGATTGTTTAACAATATTTGTGTTATGCCGTTTTTTTCCTAATACCCATTTGGTCAGTATTCATTGTTGTCAAATATACAAAAAGCGAGACCTTTGTATATTTATCAGTTTGTAACAAGGCCAAACACGTAGTTGGTTCGCTAATTTTATTATTTAGATATGTATTTATTGTAAAATAATCGTTATCAAATAGAACACAAACCATAATAATTCCTTTACTTATAACGGTAGTTAAAACCGATGAGTAGAAGAAAAAAATTATATACTTTTTTGGAAAGAATGCTGCATAATATTTCAATTGTTTTTACTAGTACAACAATACATATAATAAAATACTTGTCAATTTTCGATACTAGATAGAAATTAAAGTGCATTTCCTCCAGTAGCATAATTTTTTAATATACTCCGACAAGTTTCCGATAATACAGGACTATTTTCACACCAGAAACAAAATTTGTTTGTAAACTTTTCGATATTTAGGTAAAATAAATACCTACATACGATTGAGAGGCATGTTTATAATTTTTTTAATACTGATTTAATAAAATCTATAGTCAGTTTTTCATACACTACAGTTGGAAGTATTTTATTTAAATAATAGAAAAAAATTATAGAAATAACATAGTTAGTTCATATAAAAGCACTAATGGAGTTCAACGCAGAGTTGTAACTGGTGAAACAATAATAATTGTTCCACTAAACTGGTCTGTAAGTCTCTTCCCAAAGCATGGGCCTAATCAACAACTCTCCAGTCGGACATACCAATTATTAGCAATTTCAATCGCCGATAAACTGATACCTAATTCTGAATTTTCTCACCACTTTTGTATTACGATAACATTTCTCAAGCGTTCAAGTTTCTTCCCGATGTTTTTCTTCATTAATAGCTTGTTAGGTCTTGTTCACTTTTGACCTCTGCCACTTTTACCTAGGTCTATTATGTATTATAGACAGCATACATATAGACATTATAATATTTCTCTTACGACGTAAAGGAAAGATATTTGCTTTATAGGCTTTTTAAGTTTTAACAGGTTAAAAAAGGAAAAAAAACTATGTATAGGGTCCCGTTGGTTAGAGACATGGAAATTGGAATGAATGCTAGGTATCTATTCCTTAGACATATTTATTAATGTTGAATTGTTTTAATATCTGGACCTAGTTTATAAAATTAGAGATCCTAGATTTAATAGCTTTGTGTTTGCTTGTACAAGCAGGCAGTTGAATTAAAATAAATCGAAATTTATAGGCGTATAAATCTACAAATTCTTTTACTTATAGAAATCTACATTCTACCTGTGTCTATCGTTAAATCGTGATCTATAATTAGCATAGCTAGCGAATTTTCCTAGGGAGGAGAGAGGGCAGCCCCTATAAGTTTTTAATTTTGGTAATCTAATTAGAAGTCATCTAATATTTAAGCAGCACGAAAAAAAAAACTAGTTTGGGCAATGAGTGTTGTCAAGTGGGCCGTTTTTGTGATATAGGTTATATTTATTAACATCATACAACAACATACCATCACGCCTGTATTCCCCGAAGGGTTAGGCAGAGGTATACTAATGTACACCCACAATTCGCCGAGTATGTTTTTTTTAAGTCCCATGTAATAGGGGCGAGCCTATTGCCATTAATCGGTCACGAAACCAAACTCCGAGCTGCTACTGAGAATTTGATAGGAAAAACGCAATAACATTTTGCTCGACCTTGGGATTCGAACCCAGGACCTCGCTCAGAGCAGTCGCATATTTATTAATACTACATTTTTTATAATAACTATCGCGAATAAAATCGCGAGCATTTGTTACTAAATAATAAAAGCTATGAAAATAGTTTTTAAAAACATGAAAGATTTTTATTCCGAATTAGAAACGAGTTTTAAAAAGACTTGGTACCGATAATACATATGTATATCTAAAAATTAGTATTACCTACATTAATAAAATTAATTTTAAAATAAGAAAAATAAAAAAAAGTCCATGATAAATTGAACGATCCCTATACCTTTAAATAGTTTAGACTTTAAAACAAGAAATTTGGTTTGTGGCCGGCCGTCCTACAACCTATATTTAGTTATATTTAACCGCATAAATAATTTCACACGGGCAAAATCGCTGATATGAAGTATCACTGTTAGCATGTGTGTGCTTCACCATAAATTTTTGGTTCCCTTATTATCATAGATCGCAAGAGTGTATTTTCTTAACTTCGAGAGAGGAAGTTACAGTGTGGACACTACATCTCTATAGAATCTCGGAATGATAATAATTACTGGTACATTTTACATTCAAGATATTACTTGTCAATATTATGTAAAGCAAAGCACTTTAATTTAACGACAGTAACCAGATTCTTCGAAATAATAATTAATTTGTTACAAATATTTTCAAAATGCAATAAATGATCTGTAATTTCTTCAATCCCGGTATTCATCATTATTATCACTCACTCTCTTTGCTGATTTGCAAGACAATAAGTTCAAGAATCATGATAAAGCAAGTTTTGTCGAAAAGGTTTTAAAGGGTGAATGGATCATTACGTGAATGACAGTGAAGTCTGGAAGTTAATGCCTCTATGTGCATCCACTAATAATGACAATAACTGTGAACAGTATATATACTGTTGTAGAAGAACTATTGCAAATGGAGGATCCTCCGACCAGACGGGTGTTATGTCTGGCGGGCAGCTGCCCAACGGTTGTAGTCGGGTTCTTGTATATACACTCAATCGAAGAGTTAATTTCTAAAGCGCGATGTAGGATGCGTCGTATGTGGCTCGATAGATGTCGCTACATCACTCCCCTCCGAGACCGGAGGTCGATAGCAGGTTGAGTCGTCCATACATCATCTAGTGATGCTTGCCGGGCCAGTGGGATGTTCCAGTGAGTCGGAACCAGATGCCGCATAGTTCACGGTGAGTCGGAACTGTCTGCGGTGATGCCCCAGTGAGTCGGGATGATGCCCCAGTGAGTCGGGGTGATGCCCCAGTAAGTCGGGGTGATGTGCTGCAAGAATGCTCCAGTGAGTCGGAGTGTTGCAATGCTGCGTAGTGGCTGGCTGCTGCGTCGACCAGGAGAGAAGTGCGTCTCTGCTTGCTGACCGGCCGAAGTGCAGTGTGCTGTGCCAAGGTCGTTGAGAAGGCTGTGGGTGATGACCAGGAATGCGCGTCCGCTGCATGCTGGTGGTCAGGATACCCGAAGTAGCCGTGGATGCTGGCTGGCTGTATGACTCGTTGCTCGAAAGCTTGTGGAGAAGTGATGATGACGTCACGATGTAGCTGTGCGAAGAAGGTTGCGCTGACGATCATGCTCGGGGTCACCAGTGTAGAAGAACCATCGAAAAGGGAGAATCCTCCGACCAGACGGGTGTTATGTCTGGCGGGCAGCTGCCCAACGGTTGTAGTCGGGTTCTTGTATATACACTCAATCGAAGAGTTAATTTCTAAAGCGCGATGTAGGATGCGTCGTATGTGGCTCGATAGATGTCGCTGTGTGTCGCTATGTAGATGTCGCTACACTGTAAAAAAAAGAACAATTGAAAAAAAGTTGATACGCCCGATCGAGTTTCTCGCCGGTTTTTCTCGATGTTTCCCGAACCGTTGGTAGTGTATTGAAATTTATAAATGCCTCAATAAGGCCTACAGTAAACAAAATATTTTTGATTTTTATTATGTTACTTCATTTTTCAAAGTGTAGGTAAATATATTCGACCTATGCCGATCTATTCTCATTATATATATACAATCGATCGTTTATTAAAATCGCCGTTAACCTAATGAGTAATTTATCACAACAGGTTAATGTTATTCGATATTTTTCTCTATTATTTAAATACGATTAAAAGTCAACATACATGTCGTCGGTTTTTAACCTAAGAAACATTATGGCATAGAAAACTCGATAGGTATGTGTATCTAATGACATATGAATAATATCATATCACTGACAAGTAATTAAGCTAATAGATTAATACTTAGGTGTGACCTGTTTTTTAAAATATTTACATGTAAGGTGGAAACAAACATACGACTCGCTTTGATTGTATGCAGCTACCGTATCGTACATACCATAGATATCAATCAGTAGCTCGTTGCTGATCATGAACTACTACTTCACGGAGCTCTGGAAACCATGATGATGATGATGATTGTTCCGACCGATTTCGGCCATGGCGACCACTTCGACTCCCTTTCTGAGAAATGACGCTGCGGCTTTTACAGCTTCACCGGAATTGGGGGCGAGCGCTTAGGGCACTCAGCCGCGAAAGTTTGTGACGACTCGCACGAAGGTGCCAGAGTACCCGAACCTCGGCTCGGGCGGTCGTCGCGAATGCGAAAAGGTCGCGATCTATCTAATTCCCTAATCCTAAGAGAATTCGAACTAACTAACATATACTCATAGGCACGTTCCTCCTTCCTCCCAGGAGGGGACCATGCGTATGTGTATTTAGTAATCGGAATGGTTTTTCTACACTAACTAGCGCATTAGTCTAACTAGCGCAAAAAAAGAAAAAAAAAGGTCCCTTACAGAACCTATGTACCTGTGTGGTGTGCACGTGTGTGTGTTCATACGTGTGTAATGTTGTATGTGGGTACTAAATGATGCACGTATAGTGTCACTTGTATCGCGCGGGCGGCTGCCTGACCCAAGGACTTCACACCGAGGAACGGACCTAGGCTTGGGTTGCCGCTAGAGAGGATGGACGTGACGGGTGTGCGGGAGCGAAGTTGACCGCCCATCCTCTGCGGAGAGAACGGTGGTTACGCGGGCGTGGGCGGTGGCACGCTCTGTTTGGAGAGGCGGTGGAGTAGAACGCGTTTGCTGTTTCGATTTGGTCGAGCGGGTCAGTGAAGAGGGCTCGAAGATGGCTTATGTAGCCTATCTTCGAGGCGAAACTCCGTGCGCACTGAGGGCACGTGAGTACGCCCTTCACATAATGATATGTTATGGCAGCAGATGGGCGAGCCTTTACCTGGTCGCGTTTGGTATCAAGGACTGCTTTACGCTGAACCTCGAACTCGCGTACATGCCTGTTCACCATCCTGCGCCATTCCGACCGCTGTGCTGCCAAACGTTCCCAATGGGAAGGCTCTATTTTGCATCTCTTCATGTGTCGCTTTTGGACATCCTTGTACCGGAGGAGGGGACTGCCATGATTCTGCTTGCCTTCCTCCAGTTCGGAGTAGAGGATACGCTTTGCCTCCTCCATGTGAGATACGTGACCACACCACCAAAGCTGTCGCCGCATTAAATAGGCCTCAATGCCATCAACATTAGCTCGTCGCAGGACTTCGGTATTTCGCACTGTATCAGACCATCTGATCTTCATGATAGTACGGAGGCATTTAAGGTAGAAGCGATCCAGAGTGCGAATGTGGCGGCGGTATACGCACCACGTCTCAGAGAAATATAGGAGGTTTGGCAGGACGATTGCCATATAAACAGATATTTTAGTGGTCAACTTCAGGTCATGCGAACAGAAGGCCTTGGAACATACCTTACCGTATGCCGCAGGTGCGGCACCCACCCTGCTATTGTTATCTGCATCAAGGTCACACTTGGATGTTATAGTGTTCCCCAGATAACGAAATTTATCCATCGGCTTCAGCACATCCTCACCAAGTTTTATGGACAGTGTCTCGTGACCATGTATGTTCAGGGACATCACCTCCGTCTTATTGACACTGATCTTCAGGCCGAACTTACGGAAAGACTTGTGAAAAAGGCGAAATGAGGCTTCAGAACAACAAATGTGGGACCTGCATTTAGCTGTGTGTTTTACAACTAAAATACTAATATGTATTAAAATTGATTGCGACATTTTCGTGTTCTGAAGGCTCCATCTGCCTTTTTCAATATTTGTACTTAGGTGTGTTTTGATTCTTTTAATTTAAGCCTAAGTCCTGCGATTATTACCTACATCTTTTACAAACACCTGTATAATTTACTCTTCCGTATCCATTTTACTATTACAAAGCAGTAACGTTTGTAGGTATCTTTGTAAAAGGTAATCTCTGGAACTACTGATTCGATTCTGAAAATTATTACAATAGTAGGAACTAGGATGGTACATTATCTCCGAATGCTTTTAAATAAAAAGACTATTTTTGGAACCAATGTTCCTTAACGCGGCTTGCGGTAGGATGAGATTTTCACTCTCTCTTTCTCTCTATCTATTTCTATTGTATACGAATGTGTGTGCGCTTGCTAGTATCGAGATTCCAGTAGAGACGAGCATCGTGCGCGGCTGATTGTATAATTCATCGTCAGGCAGCGGTCAAATTGCAAAAATTGCATTTCGAGCGGGGCCCCTCAGGGTTGTCCCGCGAAATAAACGCGCGCTCAGTTATTTTGAATGATATTATGGTACATACTTATAATATAAAACTTACACCTATATTTTCTTTATGAATTGGACTAACTGATTTTTTTATAATATTTTACATAATTTATTTTATTCTTTAGTAACTTTGTATATTGTAATTATCGGGGATGAATTCGTGCGCGGTTGCTAGTGGTACCTTATACTGCTTATAACCAGGATTTACTACAGAGGAGATTATAATTAAAAGTATGTAAATTATCTATACCAATATTATAAAGAGGAAAGATTTGATTTTTTTTTTTTGTAATGGATAAACTTAAAAACTACTGGACCGATTTTAAACATTCTTTCACCTATATAAAGCTACAGTATCAGCGAGTAACATAAGCTATATTATAATTTGAATAATTAATTTATTCCTCATAAAAATGACGATAGTTTTACAAGATGTATAAAAAATAGCCTACACAGGTGCATTGGTGAGGTTTGTCGTTTAAATTTAACACGGGTGAAACCGTGGGGCAGAGCTAGTTTTAAATAAAAATATTATTCAATTATGTAATCATATGAAAACAATAATATAAAAAAGTAATAAAAATCATATTTTTATATACCGGTTTTTAATGAAATGGAAAATATAAAAGCTTGTTATAAATCCCCGTAATATATATTAATAATAAGCAAGTTTTCAGAAATTGTTGTCTTATTGATCATATAGCAGTGACCTGCGGTTTCACCCGTCTTAAATTTATTCCACCAACCCTGCACCGCTATCCACTAACCTATCCGTGTAGGCATATCTTTGTTCTCACTACTCATACTTGCCTAATTCTTTCCAGTATGCTTGACATTTATGATTACTGCTTCGCTCCTTAGTACCGCAGCGTGAATTTATATAGCACATAGCCTTCCTTAATAAATAGGGTAATTGGGAAGCTTGACTAGTAGCTAACAAGTTTTTTACTGCAGCGCCGGCGGCCTGGTGACAGCAGTGGCGCCGGTGGTGATCAGAGGCAATGGAATCTGGGTTGGCTGGCCGGGTATACATCTCGAAGACCCTAACGAGAAGATACCAGAATCTGATCCTAAAGATAAGACACCAACCGCTGGATTACTGTCAAACAAGGTAAGTTAGAAATTAAAATATTTACATAATAAGCGCTGGTCTTGTGTTAAAGAAACACTTCAATTCACAGGAAATATAACAGATTGATAGATTGGTAGATTAGTAGATTGGTAAATTGGTAGATTGGTAGGACCTGGTAAATCCGAGAGCCCGCAGTAGCAATCCAATGCTTAATAAACACAAATATTTTGTTGGTTGTTGTTTTGTTTGTCTTTCATGTTCCTCCTTACGGTCGTAGCGTGAAGTGAAGCCAATAACCTTCCTCAATAAATAATCTACAAAATTAAAATAGTACATTATTGCAAAGGCCGTGAAATAAGCAATTGAAAGTCGAGCATGAGTTTGAAGGCCGAGCCGTAGGCGAGGACTTCACTAATACGAGACAGGCAATTGCTATTTCCTCCGAGACATAATAGTGCTTTTCTCAAACATGCATGGAGATATTTACATTATTTTAGAAAAAAGAACACGTGAAGTATAGAATTTAAGGACAAAGAAAATCAAAACCATTGCAGGAGCGTTTTTTGAATTTGGAACATTACAACGCTCCAGCAATGTTGTATGAAACGGCGTGCTGGGGTTCTGGATTGGATCTCTTTTATCATTCTTGGCATGTCCGTAAATTCAATACTTCGCATGTTCTTTTTTCGAAAATAATGTAAATATTCTATCCTGATGGGTAGTTCCAGAGAATAAATAAGAAATTTTGAGCTTTATGCTTTCTGTATAGAACATTGCATAATTGTAACCGTTTCAAAAGGAAAGTTTACAAGGTAAATTGAAAATGTAATAAACTCCCGAAATAAGTAATCTATTCATTGAGACCATTTCAATGAGCCGAAATACGATATCTCTAATGTAAGTTGGTGAGGAGTTAGATATCCTACGTATTCCAGATGACGCTGCAGCATCAGGTCAAGGTTTTACTAATGTAATTAAAGTAACAGATTACTAAATCATCTATTTATCAGATAGAAAAGAGCTGATAACCTAGAAACGGCTAAAAAGATTTTGATAAAACAGAACCACGGCTAGAAATCCTTTAAATATATTTAAAAAAAACGTCCATATGAGTTCACCCGTTTAAGAGCTACGGCGCCATAGACAGACACACACACATAGTGGTCAAACTTATAACATCCCTTTTGGTTGCGTAGGGGGTTAAAAAGCAATATGATTAGAAACATCTTCATTTTGCCTCCGGTATTTTACAAATTAGCGAAGGTTTGGAAACAGACTACATCGTTTGTATAACGAGGAATTATAACTACAACAACTATTATATTAAGTGAGCAATTCTTGTATATGTAATTGGTTACTCGGAAACGGCTCCAACGATTTGGATGAAAGTTTGTATTTAGATAATGTTTTACATTCCAAGTATACATAGATAGGTTTTTTTTTTTTTGTAAGACTCCGAGCTGAGCTCGGTCGCCCAGATATTTAATAATAATTAGCCTAGTGGTAATAAGCGCGACTGCTATGCTCAAGGTCCTAGGTTCGATTCCCAGGTCGAACAAAGTGATATTGGGTTTTTCTATAAAATTCTCAGTAACAGCTCGGAGTTTGGCTTTGTGCCCGATTAATGGTGATAGGCTCGCTCCCTATTACATGGGACTTCAAGCATACACGGCGAACCTGTGAGTATATTTTAATACACATCTGTCTAAACCTTCGGGGTATACAAGCGTGATGGTATGTTTATGATATTATGTTATAATTATATACGAGTGTATAAAACATTATCCGTCGTAACAATAGTAACCTGAGCATTGTTACTCAGAACAAAGTAAAAAAAATGTCGCTCGGCTATTCGAATTCAATGTCTCTGTCCATTCTCATTTACCTGTTGGATGAAAACAAAACACAAAACCCGTGTAATTTCATGCTTAGTTGATGATACTTATATTGTTGGTATCATGTGGAGAATTAAGTACACAACTATTGTTGTAAGGAAGTTCAGAAAAACCGCTTAGGTATCATAAAATACATCAAACAAGAACTTACCTACCGAAAATGTTTTTCCACGTTAGTTTTTCTGATAAATTCCTTTTTAAATCTAAAAAAATGTGCTAAGTTTATTTGATGTTGTTTTGTATTAACTAAGCTTACAAACAAGCGCACGGCTCGCCCGATGGTAAGCCTTTACCGCAGTCTATGGAAGTCTGTAACACAAGAAGTGTCACTAGTGTGTTACCGACCTTAAACCTCTCTACCTCGAGGAGCTCTGGATTATAGCCTACGTCAATAAATCTTGTGTTCGACTTTCTATAACTTCTGAAAGACTTGTAGAATAACGTCTGACGACCCAGCTAGTTGACTATAAAATACAAAAAAAAAACCCGACTGCAACAAAAACACTTGACTAATTTTTTCTTCTATTTTTGCTTTTTATTTGATTTCCAGACCTCGTACTTAAATATTATTTATAGCCTATGTCTCTTCCACAATTAAGACGAATCTAATGACACCTTTTATGCTAAAACCAATCTAGCCGTTTAGGCTACAGAGCGTGCCAATGAAATACACATCCATACATACGGTCGAAAAACATAACCCTCCTTTATCGCAGTCGGGTAAAAATAATTTTCAAATCAGATTGGTAGTTACAAAAATTAGCGTATTCAAACAAACAAACAAAAAACGATCTCTTGAGCTTTATCTTATAACTAGCCCAGCCCGCGGCTTCGCTCGAGTGGATTACAGAATATCGTCGTCGTTCGAGCGCATGCTGCTTCCGCCCCCAAGCATGGCGGTCGCCCCCGCCGGTTATTTTAAGACCAATATGTTTATTGTTGGTGATCCTTAGAAGATACACATATGCTATTGATGACTATTTGTAGGTCTTTTTAAAATCTATAATTATGTAGTACATTAATTTGATATATGTCTGTATACTCAGCGTAATCCATTTAAACGCTCCTAACGCGTATTTTTTCCGAATTGATTTGATATTATCGTTACTGCTTATTTCGTATGCTATATTATATTACAAAATATATCCTATAACCTGGACAGATAACATAGCTATGACATAAGAAAAGAACACGTAATTCGAAAAAGTGGTTTCCTTGTGAAAAGAACGTAAACGGACAGACAGACGTTGAGTTTTATAATATGTATATATAATACATATTAGGATTAGATATAATAGAAAAAATTATATTATGCTAACAGATGCATGATAAGATACCTAATAATTAAAAAATACGTAGTCCCTCAATTTCCTCATAACTAAACGGTTAAGAACGATTGACATACGTTAGGACAATGTATCTCAAACGATTAAGCGTACAATAATAATATATAAAGGAACGTTTTCCATAAAATACAAGTTCTGTTCGTATCTATTAGAATCAATTAACATAATTTATAATGTGCATTATTGTAAACAACGCAAGTCGAGATCAACAATGTATCTGTCTATTATAGTCGGTTGCAAGTTGAAAAAGCCTACGTAATCGTTTGTCCAGGAACCTTTTTGTTACAGATTCAGTGTTATGTAGCAGCTCAGAGCTAGTCTTTGATCAATAATTATTGGTCGAAGGAGCTAGTGATATAGACATATACAATTAATAAAATTGAAGTGTCTGTTTGTAATGTCAAAATAACAGTTTTTTATTAAATGCATATGAAAGTATATACGATACCTATAACAAAAAGCCCAGTTTTTTTTATTTTTGTAAATCAATTCGGGCACTTTATTTATTGTGAATATATACTAGTACATTTATATTTTAGTACTGCTATGATATTACAAAATGTTTATAAAAGTAAAGTTGCAAAAGATAGCTAATAGGTTTATTTTAATAAGTAGATTTAGTAAACGACCGGAATAATTATTTTAATGATGAAAATAACATGACACCATCACGCCTAAATCCCTGAAGTAAACAAACAAACTAACTGGAAATAACACAAGTCATCACATCTTTTAGACCCAGTAACACCAATAAAATATTTTTAAAGTTAGGTTTTTAAGGGTTAGGTTGACGATTGAATCGTGCCACCCCCGCTCCCGGTTATTATAATAACAAAAATGCTTATTCTGGGTGATCCTTAGAAGATAGACATATGCTCTCGCTGAGTTTTTGTAAGTCTTTTCTACAATTATGTAGTACATTAATTTGGTACATCACATATGGTTTACTCAGCGTAAGCCATAAGCAGCCCGAATTGTTTCCCCATGACCAGTTGTTATATTGGGTGAAATTATTTTTCTAAAATAAAAGTAGCCAAGTTAATCCGTATAGCATCAGCTATCCGCCAGTGTAAGTCTCGTCCAAATTGGTCCAACCGTTTCGGAGATTAACCGGAACAAACAGTCAGACAAACAGACAAAAAATTAAAAAAAATGTTTTTTTGTTAAAACTTCTTATAAACTTTCATATCAATTTAGTATAAAGTTGTTATTTTGAAATTACAAAAAGAGACACTTCACTTTTATGAACTGTATAGATGAATTCACTGTGATATCATGTCATTACATTCATAAATATTTACATAATTACAATGATGCTTACTTTAAATAGTACCTATTCACCAGTTCGAGTTTCTGATTGCGTAATGGAAACGTACTCGCTGCTTAGCAAGGACATAGCCTGGTGTTAACGTTTTACGGTTCTTGTGGTTTTATTATCACTTTGTTCATAATTTAAAAAAGGAACTAAATATTAAATCAAAATTCGCGTAAACTTGAAGTAATCGTTAACACATACAATATCATCAATTTATGCACCAATAAGCAGACTTCACTTTCGCCCACTATAGAACGTAATTTGAATTTTTTAAATTGAAGTTTATGTAACGTATTTTAGTATTTTTTCAATCGGATAACTAATGGTTATCGACTTAAGAAATAGAACAAGACAACATTACATTTAGCCGTCTCTTTTTCGTCAACATGTGTCATATTGTGTAAATAAACAAACATTGATTCTCTCAATCTGGGTCGTTGGAGTACATATACATTTGCGCATGGCCTGTAGCCTCGAAAATACCCTGACATGAGAATAGCCCAACGGACGTTGAAAGTGATGAATAGTAATTTATTGATATTGTATAGAGTAGGTAAGTCAAAATCTAGTTAAAAAAGTTTTTAAGATTTACGTATGGACAATGCACCATTTAAACCGGTCGGTCTACAAGCATGATATTTTACAGTACCTGAGTGAGCACTAAAAGATTTTCAAAAATTCATCTTTATACAAAAAAGATACAAAGCATTATCATGCTCTGTTTTTAGCAGAAGTTGCTTATTCAATTCAATATAAATCGGATGTCAATTTAGATTCACTACCCACACGATGGGTCGAACACGATCTAAGCTTTGTAACATAAAGTATTTTTTTATAAGTTTAGCGTTTTGACTGCAATCTCACCTGATATTAAGTTACGATGTGGCCCAAGATGATAACACTATAAGTCCAGTGGGAGGACTGGCTCTCGGCTGCCTGAACACACCTGAGGCTAATAGTTAGCCAGGCGGACATTATAAAAAGCCTTAGGTACCACCATTCTATGGTTTCATCACTATGTGTTCCTCCACTGAAAGCTTAGGCTGATTGCAGGGATTCGAACTCACGTCAATCGACACGATGTCTGTGATGTGTGATTCAGTTTAATTTTTAACCGATTTTAACCAACCGAAAAAAAGGAAGAGTTTCTCAATACGAATGCATATTTCTTTAATGGATGTTCATTGTTCAGGTATAACTTCTTTTTTTATGAACCGATTTAGTTGATTCTCTTTTTATTGGAAAGGGGATACCTCAAGGGTAGTCCCATTTTAATTGTATTGGGATTTGACCTTGAACTTCGAAGATACACCAGGGAACACGTCAAAATCATTGAAGTCGGATTTCTTTTTTGTATAAAATAGTATGCACGTTCACAGATTGTTCCGATCCGTGCTGAACCGAAACTGTTCGACAGCTACTACAACGGCTGCTGCAACGGCACCTTGTGGCCTCTGTTCCACTCGATGCCAGACCGTGCCACGTTCATCGCGGACCACTGGAAGGCTTACGTCAAGATAAACGAGGAATTCGCTGAGAAGACCGTTCACGCGCTACATCTACTCAAAGAAAACAAAGGGAAGAGTTCATCGTCACCGCCGATTGTCTGGGTTCATGACTACCACCTAATGTTGGCGGCTAATTGGATCAGACAGGTACCTGATCTATTTATTTTATAACGATTTTAAATTGGAATTTCTTTAGCGACTAAGGGATAGCTGAATTGTATTCAATTTCTTCAGAGTGACGGAAATATATATGTATATATTATGTAACACTAAAGTATATTGTATACTTCAGTATTTAAAAAAATAATTAAAGTAAGTAAAGCAAAGTAGCAAAGCAGCAAAGTATACATTTCAATTAATAATAATTACAGTATATAATAATTATAATTGATATTTTGTTGTATATGTCGACTATTTAATATATGTACAGAGGTAGGTGTCATGGCTACGCAGAGGAAAGAGCGCGTTTTATTGTATTCGCTTTTAGTTCTCTTAAAGTTTTACGTAAATCTTCTTCAGATAAGTTTTGAGTAACTTGTATTATCATTATACATTACTAGGTGACCCGTACAAATATTTCACACATTATGGAATGTATACAATCTAAAAGCTATATGTTCGTTAAACAGTTTATTAATAGATGTCGCCTCATACATGTTACTTGAATATATTTCATCTGTTGATGGCAATCCTAAAGAAAAAGAGTTTTCAACGAAAATATTGCTTTTAAAACATTTGTCTTTTTTCGTCAATGGTGAGGAACAAATGCTTCAAAATGATGTTTGAATTATTAATTTTGATGAAGAGTCAAGGGGATATGGAGTTGCCACAAAAAAAAAACGTTTGAGAAATTATTTAAAGAAATTAAATTACCAAGTTGCCACATCAAAATTTTTAATTATTCACTAGTGTACATATTGATGATTTTGCTTCAGAGAGTTGAGGAAGATGACATAAAATGCAAACTGGCATTCTTCTTGCACATACCTTTTCCACCGTGGGATATCTTCAGACTGTTCCCGTGGTCTGATGAAGTCTTACAAGGTATACTTGGTAAGTTAATCATCTATCTATATGAATAAATATGAATTGGTATTAGTTGGTAAACAAATCACTTGAGAACTGTTAGACCGTTTGGATAATTCTTATTTAAATGTGAGTGATAGTCGAGTAAAGATTTTAGGTAAAGAAATTTACCTAGCTACCCAGAAATGTGGAAAATTATGTAAAAACTTTTTTTATTTTATGAACTCAAGACCATAAGAAAGATATGCGTAAATCTTATTTTGTTTTGTTAATCAACTGTACATACCCGGAACATACAGGACTTCGGTAGTTCTACACCGAAACTGATCTCTTCTAGTTATCGACACTTTTATTGGCTCTAATCAATTTAACCATGAATATTTATTACAAGACTTACTACTATTGTAACGGTCGCGATTTTTTGGATTCATTTTGTATTTCTTTCTTCAATATGGACATCCATCCTACCATGTTTAAACCACGGATATTTAATTCCAAAATGGGCAGGGCTTGTATATTGGTATCTAAATAGCCGATATACTAAACCTACATAATATATATTTAGCACCCACACATACAACTGACAATTATTCTGAGACATATACATAAAATCGCATGTACACCTTCATACTACACCACACGTATTTGACAACACAAAATAATATGTATAAAATTATCGGGCCATACCTAAGAGCACGATGATAGGAATAAAAATATCTAATTGACAAATTTGATGAGCTCATAAATGAAGAACGAAGCAGGAAAAAAATTATGAAGTAGATTAGGAAAATGTCATTAATGTACTAGAAATTTTAAAAACTGAATAAACAAGTATAACGAGACATGGAAAATATAAATAAATAGATATGTATAGGTACTTATTTGTCTCCGATTAATGTCTGAGAGAGCAGAATAAAGGGACTAATACAGAATAATGAATAAAGCTTATACAATAATAATATTTTCTGGTCTACAGGTTGTGATATGGTCGGATTTCATATAACAGACTACTGCTTGAACTTCATCGATTGTTGCCAAAGAAACTTGGGTTGTCGTGTTGACAGGAAGAATCTACTGGTCGAGTTGGGAGGCCGCACCATTTGTGTTCGTCCGCTGCCAATCGGTGTGCCATTCGATAGATTCGTGCAATTAGCACAAAACGCGAAACCCGTGCTCTCTACAAACCAAAAAGTTATATTAGGAGTCGATAGACTGGACTATACCAAAGGATTAGTGCACAGACTGAAAGCTTTCGAGAGACTATTGGAGAAACATCCGGAGCACATTGAAAAAGTCGTACTGCTGCAGATCTCGGTGCCATCTAGAACGGACGTTAAAGAATATCAAGATTTAAAGGAAGAGATGGACCAACTGGTCGGGAGAATAAATGGAAGGTTCACGACACCGAACTGGTCTCCAATTAGGTAAGCCCGAATCATATTTTCAAATAGTAATTAAGAGGAAATTGCGATTGACAAGGCATTTGAAGAATAGGTTTTAATAGGAATCTGTTGCTTTCCCGCTCTGCCGAAGAGCGGAATAGAGCATGAGGGAAACAACTGCAGCTAAAACTGGTTATCTATATTAGACAGACAAAAATGGTAAAAAATGTCTTTTTTTATATAAGTACCGTATATACTTTCATATTCATTTAGTAAAAAGTTGTTATTGGACATTACAAACAGACACTTAAATTTTATTTATTTTTATAAATATTGACAGAGGTATAACTGGGTAATTACAGTAATTTTAGAAGGCTCCTTTTCTTATACTAATTAATTTATGGAAAAAATCAAAACAAAGGAACATGGCTGTGGTAGATATACCTATATATTGTATGGACTAAACACCATCCATTTTATTAAAATCGAATTTAATTTCAATGTCATGCAATAACGCTAATGTTAGGTACATAAGTTTCTCACATGTTGAAAGAAATAATGTTTCATTCAGATACATTTACGGGTGCGTTGGTCAAGAAGAACTTGCTGCTTTCTACAGAGACGCGGCAGTCGCATTAGTAACACCGCTTAGAGACGGTATGAATCTCGTCGCGAAGGAGTTTGTCGCTTGCCAAATCAATACACCACCTGGAGTGTTAATATTGTCACCATTCGCCGGTGCTGGTGAGATGATGCACGAAGCACTTATCTGCAATCCTTACGAAATTGATGAATCTGCTGAGGTTATTCACAGGTATGCATACGAGAATTTTTCGAAACGAAATTACGATATCATACCTTTTATACATAAGTTATATACATAACTAGCTGACCCCACGGTTTCACCCGTGTTAAATTTATTAGACCGACTCTTCAGCACGTCGCCAACGCTGTCGTGTAGTCTATTGTTGTTCTCGCTTCCCGTATCAGCTTATAACTTGCCAGATTGCTTGACGTTTTTATTATTACTGCTTCTCTCCTAAGGGTCTTAGCGTGATGGTAGATAAAATTACTCGATAAAATAGCCCTTAAAAAATTCTATAGAATAGCGCGTTTTAACAACCTTTTAAGCTTTATTATTCTATAGATTACTATCGCCTTTCTCGTTTTACATTCTAAATAAATAGGTAGCTAGATACCAATTTCTATGAATCTGTCTTAAAAATATCGGATTTTCACAAAATTTCTTCCTACCTTTTCACCACCTTAGGCGTTAAGCTTCCAAAATCCTTCCTTTTTGCTCACCTACAGTGTAAAAGGAATCCGCATGCAAATGTTCAGGATCCTAGCCCCAGTAGTTTTTTAGGCTGTCACAATGTCAGTCAGTCAGTCAGTTAGTTATCCTTTAATATAGATATTCAATACATTGCAGAGCATTAATAATGCCAGAAGACGAGAGAATAGTTCGTATGAACCATTTAAGACGACGGGAACAGCTGAACGACGTCGACAGCTGGATGAAAGCATTCCTCAAAGCGATGGACTCCTTAGAGGAAGAAGCTGACGATATCGGTGCTACTTCCATGCAGCCAGTCACTATAGATGACTTCGATGAATACCTTTCCAAGTACGTACGAATGAATTTAACCACAGAGGTCGTGCAAACTTTTGCTTATAGTAATGTTTTTTTTTTTTTTTTTATTGAAATCGAAACGAATTTTCTAATATAAAAGAAAATATATTTCTCAGGAAGTCTGAAAACGAAAATCTAGAGTATCTTTTGAATATTTGAATAACATATTAAATTAGGTTTTTTAAAAATTCCTTTATAGGTATTATTAGCGTTTGTTCATAATTTTACTTGATATGGCTCAAGACGGTAACACAGCATAGTGGTGGAATCACAGATGTTGAAGCAAAGTGCAGCTCCCGGAAAACATCTTTAGGTGCTTGGAAAAAAAAATTAACTTAAGGTGGTAGCTGATCGTGCTCCATGTTATGTTCTATCACGATGCTTTCCTTCCCCGAAAGTTCAGGCTTATTATTGGGATTCGAACTCATTTTGACAATCGCCATACAGAGCTACACTGAACCATCAATGCGTAGACAGTCGGAGAGTATAAATCGACATATAAATAAAAATCGTAAAACTTCCAGATATATTGGGTACACGCAGAAATTGGCTCTTCTCTTGGACTACGACGGTACTCTTGCTCCAATCGCTCCGCATCCTGATCTGGCGACACTGCCACTCGAGACCAAACACACGCTGCAGAGGTTGTCCAACATGTCCGATGTGTATATCGCAATCGTATCTGGTCGTAACGTTGATAACGTGAAGAAGATGGTAAGTGAAATCATGTTTTTGAAGGGAAAACTTCTTTAGCATCGTAATTTGAAATTCGATGAATTGGAAAAGCGACACTAAAAGGGGATAAACTTCCTATTACCACGGTCTCCTCTTTGTACGTGTTTATGCGCCTGCTTATTAGGAAGCTTTGGTGGTGTTATATATGTGTTCTGAAGGTTTCACTTCTGCCACATGTGAACGCACACATGTTTCTTTTTAAATATACAAATAAGCTGGTAAACAAGCATACGGCTTGCTATATTTATAGACGCTTGTAACACTAGCGCGTTACAGACCTTGTTTGTATCCCCTTCTTCAAGGAGCTCTGAAAGCCCCCACTCACCGCAGGTTTAGTTGCGATCTTCTCTATTGACTTTGACCAGTATTTGGCCCGCTTTCGGAGGTCAGCGCATGTACAGGAATAGATGTGGCATGGTGTTGGGTTGTTTGGGTGTTTGGATGTTATTGATTAAGCTCCCATTTCACTTTATTGAGTTACACTTGAGTTGGAAGTTGGTTTAATGATTTTCAAATGGGCCAAGGCAGTTTATTTCCAACATCTAGTGGCGTGTTTTTTTTTTTACATTTCAAGTACGCGTTACGTTTAGGCACATTTCGATACATGACACAGAAGAAAGATATAACTTAAAGAGGAGAAGAAAGAGAGTTTTACAATGTATACCTAATACAAAGCTTAGGCTATCCGCATCTCCCTTTTTAAGAAGTTTTATCACGTGTAGGTGTTGCACTGCATGCGCAATTTTTTTATAACGATCCCTACATTCTCATTCGATTTCCCTGCGTGTTCTAATCAGAAATGAGGAGATCTGCAGGAGAACTAAAGTCACTGACATAGCTCTCAGAATTTCTGGACTTAAGTGGCAGTGGTCGTGTCACATTGCTTGTAGAACGGATGGCCCATGTTGCCATAAAGTTATCAAGGGGGCGTTCAAGTAATTACGTAACGCAATTTTTGACCCTTCCTCCGCCCATTTAACGCGCCGTAACAATCTTATGAACCACCCCCCCCCCCTTCCCCTTGCTTAATCCTACCGTAACACGCAAGTCAGCAAATCAGTATCAGAGCTTTTATAGGCCTAGAATAGCTGATGGTACAAATCTCCCTGTTTTGAGGACATTACACAGTATGTACTCGCTTTAACAAAACTGACTACAGCAATATGCTTCTGCGTAAGCACTAACGAGTACTGAAAACGAAAACAAAATAAAAATGACGTACAATACAGTCGAGGGACTCCCCGTAAAACATAAACGAAAAGCGTTGCGATCTTGGAAAATTTTAATTGCCTAGTTTTTTTTAAATTAACCCCCGTCCCACCCCTGTGACGCATCGTAACGTTTGACAAGATAGTTGAACGCCCCCCAAGTGGCAGCCACGTAGGTACACGAAGAAGCAACGTGGGCAAACCCGCCACAAGGTGAACTGTCCAGCTCGTGAAGTTTGCGGGAACCCACTCGATGCAAGCAGCGAGGGACCGGTCGTTGTGGCGATATTTGAGGGTTATGTCCAAAAGTGGATTTCTTTAGACTGAATGGATGGGCGGATTGCATAAATTGATAAAAATAAACAGAATTCTCCATAAAATAGAGTACAGTTAAATGCTACAAAGTAAAGAGTAAAATCAATAAGAAAACTGACTTCTTCTTTACCCATTCAAAAAGAGATGGTATAATATTATTAAGTTCTACCATCGCATAACACTACCTATTATAATAGATATTACACAATGTTTATTTTCAAGTGGAGTCTTTTTAAAATTTATCTATTCAGATTCCTTTGAGTAAATGACCTTGGCTATCTTTGAATGCTCAATGAATGACATACATAGATCTAACAATTTTATTATCAGAGCTGTGAATGTATACGAAAGCTATTTGATATGTATTAATATCCTATGTATGTAGGTATGTGGTAGGCAGTTGTTTATTTATCTAAGGTAAATATATAAAAAGGTAACATGCGTTTGAACAAACATGATAGAATCAAGGTATTTAAAACAACTCAAAGTGAATTAAATTTTTGAATTAAATATTTATGTAATTTTATTAAGCATAACATTAGTGTTTTATCATAAATATAAAACAAAAATATATGATCTGAACCATGACTTGAGCGTATTTTAAATAACATTATCTGACTTATTGAAGACTTTAAAACGCTCAGTTGATATGTGTTGTCCGATTTCAAAGTTGCAGAAGTTGATTTTAAGGCAAAGTGAAAGTAAAAAACGCGAAAAATATTGTTTTAATTTATGGACATAGCACACACTTAAGATTTAAAAAAAAACAATGTTACATTCTGAGTGTGTTCAAAATGAAGCCACATCACATTCATTTTAATAAGGAACTTAAAAACACTACATACAAAACCAATTACAAAATTATACTGAATTTAAAAACATTAAAAAATTTACGTGTATATTCAAAACAAGCCTAATTATTAATTTAAAGGAAACAAAAATCCCGACTGCAAGAAAAACACTTGATTAAAATTTTTCTATTTTTGCTTTTTATTTGATTCCCAGACTTCTTCGGACTTAAATATTATATAGTTTAGGTCACTCCCACAATTAAGAACAATCTATTGTATGCTAAAATCTATCAAGCCTTGTAGGCTACAGAACGTGCCAAAGAAATAGACATACATACCTTTGAGAAACATAACTCTCCTTTTTCGCAGTCGGGTAATAAAGCCACATCACATCCATTTTAGTATCTTATTATATTAAATGAGCAATTCTTGTATATATTTATATGTTATATATGTAGTCGGTTTCTCTGAAAGGGCTCCAACGGTTTCGATGAAACTTTGCATTTAGATAATGTTTTACATTCTAAGTTCAAGTAAGTTTTTGACGTGACAACGTCTTATAATTCGATGGAGCTGGCTGCACGCACGAAAAAACATAACTCATGCGGCGTTACCTCACTCTGAGGCGTTCCATTTAAGGCTATCAAACAAATAAAATTAAAATTTCCTTTTGAAAAATGATACCATTCCATCAGTATTTTCTTATGACGTTGTCACGTTCAACTATCGTCAGTAAACCGACTTTACAGACAACCGATTTTTTTTAATACCGAGTACAGCTCGGTCGCCCAGAAATTGGAACTTAAAACACCACAAGACAAAACCAATTACAAAATTATACTGAATTTAAAACATTTACATGTACACATATAATGCAATGTTATATAATTTTTGCCCGACTGCGAAAAAGGAGGGTTATGTTTTTCGCGCGTATTTATGTGTGTATGTCTATTTATTTGGCACGCTCTGTAGCTTGGACGGTTTGATGGATTTTAGCATACAAGGTATCGTTAGATTCGTCTTAAATATGGACGTGACATAGGCTACATAATTTTTAAGTACGACATTTGGGAATCAAATAAAAAGGAAAAACAATTTTTTTTTTGTCATGTATTTGTTTTTGCAGTCGGCTTCTTTGTTTTCTTTTTAATAATTAATTTTGTTTTATATACAACAACTTTTACGTAACCAAATGATGATAGGTGAATTCTTCCCGGATTTTGTTGGCAAGGTTATCGCTAACGTTGAAATATCTCGAACATTATTGCAAAAATCATATGTTTAATGAAAACATAAGAATTAACGAATAACAAATAACGATAGGGTGGACCGTGTCAGAGTTTATCTTAATAGTTCGGGTTCGCATATAAACCGAAAATTGACGAAGACGACATCTGTTAGTAATAATAAGACAGTCTATGTGAAATACAAAAAATGTTTTTTTTCATAATATTAAATAAAAATAATTTGCAGCCATTATTGCTAATAATAATTTTATTATACAATAACACATCCAAAGCAACTTACATCAACACTAACAAATACATAATCTAAATTACTTATGTAATATAAACCACTTACGTAATTATTATATTTTTGTAATTACTCCCCACTCCACTTTTTTCTTACCTTGTCGTATTTCAGTGGTACTATTTACTATAGAAACAGTTCACAACTGTAGTACAGTTAATAGCTTAATACTATATTGCAGTCTTCAATATAATGATTAGGTAACGAATTATATCTTAACTATAACTATTAAATAAGTGCTTTATTCTATTATTTTAATGTTAATTGTTACGAAACTAACAACAATGCTGGTAATAAGTAACCTACATAAAACTAGTGTTCGACCGAAACAGGATTTTTAGTTACGACCGAAACCGTACCTGACCGTGGTCTCAGTTTCAGCCGAAACTGAAACCTATTCAGACATGTTACAATTTCTATTATACTTATACTGGAATTAATTGTATTATAATGTATTTTATTACAAGCTTTTGTTTAACAAAAACAGTTATACCCAAGCGTTTGAGCTGAATCTTTTCGTAACACATTTAGTTTGAATGACAATGCCTAGTTAGCTAAGTGACGTGTTTGTGATGAATATTATATAGGACTAGATATTTTTTATGCATCCTCATGAAAGAGTTTGCAGAGAAAATACGAAAAAAAAAACTTTAAAAACAAGCCTATATTCGATGTTTCAGTTGTACTAGAAAGAAGATAATAATTGTATGAAAGGGCTATCTGAATGTTATTTATGGTAAGGACGAAATTGAGTATTTATAATTAGAAAGTCCTATAAAGTATGTTAAGCTAAGCAGTTTTACTACGCCTGAAGTTACTCAAATACGCGCAATAAAGAACAAACACAGAGTTTCGGCCCAACCGAAGGCTTCAGTCACATTTTGGTCGAAAAGGAAAACGTGGACGACAGTAAAATTTTTGGCCGAAACTGGCCGAAACCGAAACTGAACCATCGGTCGGTCACTAATAAAAACCTTGTACCCAAACCAAAACCAAAAATATTTTTTCTATATAATATTTTTAATACATAGACTTCAAAAATTTATAATTTTGTGATAGTGATAGGTATAGAGTATTTTATAAATTATTCATACTTATCTAACTACTTATAATAAATAGAATCAAGTTTTATATTTATTTAACATTGTTTACGAAGTAATAAGTCGAGATCTAAATCGGAATTCGTTAACCTATTCTCGAAAGAGAATTCTCAAGTTTTCCAGTAAGGACAGAATTCTCGCTTCGAGGTTTGTCGACCAGATACCCAGTACCAACGAATTTTTCGGATTTCGCTTACATTTAACAATTTAAATTGGTAACACTATCGGCTGACGGTGAAAAAAAAACATCGTGAGGAAACCTGAACGCTTGAGAAATGTTCTGATAGTACCACCGTATGGGGGAAGATAGAGAATGGTTTTCTCGGCGTTTGAGCCAAAACATCGTGGGCTGGCCTGCCTTCCCACGGGAAGAGGCCTATTTGCCCAACAGGCTAGCATTATTATTTATTTTATTATAGTGGTCACACCAGTAAAACATAATTTATTGTTAAGTAGATATGATGCACGTACGAGCTCTATGCAGTGTTCAAACATTAAGTAACAGCATACATCAACAGAATGTACCTCAACAAACCGGGTTAATATATTATCAAGGATTTTAGGCACGCGGGTACATCATAAAATATAAATATTTTTGTTTTAAACAACGATAATATCAGTCAAAGTTCAAGACGATAGCGCAGACCTTGTTTATTGCAAAGCTAGCTAGCTTCACGACTTACTCTTTTGTTGAATTTTCATAAATAACGTCACATTATGTTTATCTACGCCGATACTGTTGTAAATAATATTTATAATAGAGATTGTTATGTATTTGTTTATTTATTTAAAAAAAACGTTATTGTGTAATCTAAACTTAATATGATTGTGACGAAAGCACATGCAATCAAAACAGGACAATATAAATTAATTTAGAGAAATCTATATAAGTATATTTAATTTATTTTTTATTGCGAACACAATCTCATGTGGTGTTTATTTACAACAGTTCCAAAGATCCGAACTTGAATCATTAAAGACAATGGTTCTCATTAAGTGAACTTACTTGGTGAGTAATTCTCAAAGGATGGTAGGTAGCTTATCAATTACCAAATATTAGAGTATTATTATTATTATTACTTTAAAACCTTAGGTTTTGCTTAAATAAGTGGGATTTGTTTTAATAACGATTTACGTAAGCCGATACATGCCGACAGCACTTACCTCATACGAAAATGGTCTCGTATCCGTATCTCGTTCTAACATAAGCGTATACTATGCTCTTTCTCTTTCAAGTTACCGAGCTGTATTTATTATTTAATAATGTTATTCATTAATTCCACAGGTGGGGATAGAAGGCATCACGTACGCCGGTAACCACGGTCTTGAGATCTTACACCCTGACGGAAGCAAGTTCGTTCATCCAATGCCAATGGAACTTCAAGACAAAGTCGTGGACCTCTTGAAAGCTTTGCAGGAACAGGTATTTACTTAAAATTATATAAATTATTTGTTTGTTAATTTTATGCTTTGAACAGACAATTCGACAGACTTCCAGTTTTCCTCAAATATACCCTACCTCATGCTCATGTTCGAGAAGATTAAAGGAACTTGAAGCAAGTTCTCAAGTTAAAATCATATCTGGAGAGTGAAGGATCAATAAAACCTCGCTGGCACACTATGTTTGTTCTACGTCCCAAACCCCGTCAAAGTATCTCACTTGGTTTGAGGACCAGCCAGTGTCGAAAGCTTAACGTGCTTAAATTTTGTGGAGTTTGTGACCACCGATTAATTTTAGTATTTCGGCTGCCTACGAGATTTCCTTGGACTGTATTGTACTTAGGCAGTTAGTATTCCAAGTTTTAAAATTTTTTTTGTCAAGTCGAGGTATGACAAACAAGCGTTCAACCCGCCTGATAGTAAGCGACTATCGTATCATATGGGCGCTTGTAACATCATAAGTATCACTAGAGCGTTACTGACCTTGAATCCCTCATCCCAAGCTCTGGAAATCCTACTCACCGCAGAAAGACAAAACGAGGCTATTTGGCTGGCATAACAAGTTTTCCTCATCCTCTCTCCTCTATTATACTGTCATCTCAGTATTCACACCTTTTATACGCATATAACAGAAGCATTTTATACGCACCATCATAGATGTGGTATAATACATACTACATCTATGCGCAGCATTAACAGGCTCTTACCAAATCTGGCTTGACAGGGAGAGTATCACGGGCAGTCAAGGTGAGCGCTGATGTGCATCATAAGAGGGCCCCTTAAACCTACACCTGGATGGCAAGTCCTGGGGGCTGCTTGTGTTCCCTCTGTCTGCCACACGATGGACCCGGCACCCTCACGGTGAATCCATGGAATGCTAAGATGTTTGTCTCTATCAAACACAATCCATCGATACCTTTTTCGGTCTTCTCCTACATCTATATCCGTCCCACCCTCATACATAATTCTTCTAGATAGATAAATGACTTTAAAAAAAATTGTTTTCACCACAAATACTAGCAATATTTCTCAAATAATTATGGTAGGTAGTCAGAAGAAATTCTCGGAAGCTCTCAGCTGTAAGTAAGCCCTACTAGCGATATCAGGTCGATAACCTTTCCTTCGATAGCCCCGTCCTAGGGTAACCACTGTTCAGACCTTTAACCTCGCAAACCCCGAGGTCCTATCAACAATAGGTACCTACTACTTTAATACGTAATTTCACTGCGATATCAATTTATAGGTAAACAAATAATGCATATTTTATTACAAAGTTATTAAATAGTTGATCATATTTATCGATATTATTGGAAAATAAAAACTACTATTTCGCTTCCCATTTCTGTGATGTAGTTAGTTAGTCTTTTGGAACCTAAATTTGCGAATAATATGCGTTCCTTGGCAATGGTAGGTAAGATCTTTATTACTAAGCCGAAACCAAAGGCTAGCAGTTAAGACTGATTTACATTGGGTCAGTAATAGGCATCAGTGCTGGCGCCGAGAACTGACTCGCACTATTTATATTCAATCACTAACGTCACTCATGCAGTATTTTATCTTCATTATTTATTTACGGTGTTTGCACGATACTGAAGTCAGTAGGAAGAATTAAATTCTCGAAAACGGCAGAATTTTATACGAGTTAAAAAAAATCCTATCTGCTGTTAGAATGTTAAATGTTAGAAGTAGAGCTATCTAACAATTTTTCAAATTTGACTGGTACTTAGTTCCAGAAATCAGCGCTTTCAAACAAACAATTACTTAAGCTTTATGATTTTACAGTATAGATAAATATGTATTATTTTACGATGCAAAGGTGTGCAAGGATGGAGCGTGGGTGGAAAACAAAGGTGCGCTACTGACGTTCCACTTCCGAGAGACTCCGGTAGCAAAACGTGCCGCACTAGCAGAGCAAGCACGGAAACTCATCACAGCAAGCGGGTTCACACCTGTGCCTGCGCACTGTGCCCTTGAGGCACGACCGCCTGTCCAATGGGACAAAGGTAGTAATTTTTAGGAGAAATCTTTAACATAATTAACACCACCAGAGGTCTCATAAGTGTTTTGTTGTTCTAACTAATTGTGCCAGTATTTTTTTAAGTAAAACTTCTTAGGCTGCGTATTCGCTAATTGGACGTGAATTGCGAATTTCAAAGACGTGTGTCACGTTTAGACATACAAATTTAATTACATGAGAGAGATGAAAGATATAACGTAGAGAGTAGAAGAAAGAGATTTTATCGTCTTTAAAAAAAACAAGAGGTTCTCAATTCGAATGTATATTTTTTATGGATGTTTCAGCGATAACTTCTTTGTTTATGAACCTATTTAGATAATTCTTTTTTGTTGGAAAGGGTGGTCCATTTTAATTTCATTGGTGTTGGACCTTGAACTTTGAAGATACACCAGAAAACTCCTCAAAATCATTGAATTTGGTTGAATCTTTTTCTGTTGTGTAAAATTGTCTTGTTTATTATTATTTATAGGTTTAGGTGGCACAATCTCACCTGTAACGATATGGTCCAAGCATAGTGGGGAAAAATGCTCTCAAGTGAAGCTGCCGGAACACACTTATAGGTGCTTGGCGACAGATTTTCAACCGAGCATTAGAAAATACCCTACCAACATGCTATGGCTTTATCACGATGTTTTCCTTCGCCGAAAGCTCAGGCTCATTGCAGGGATTGGATCTCACGTCGATTGCCACTGAGCCATCATTGTTTTTTATTACTACGAAATATATTTAGGTAATTAATTTCTTTGTGTTAGGTGTAACAAGGTTAAACAGCTCTTCGTTTTGCTTTCGCTACAATTATGTTTCAGTACATATTCCCGTATTGTAATACGATCATATACACTAGACATTGTATCTATGTTCTTTGAAACAGGTCGTGCTTCTATTTATATCCTGAGAACAGCATTTGGTTTAGACTGGAGCGAGAGAATCAGGATTATTTACGCCGGTGACGATCTCACAGATGAAGACGCTATGCTGGTAAGTTGTCAAATGATGGTTACTCGTTAATTACTTTTAAAAAAGAGATAAGTATAACTTGCATTATCACTAAATATACAGGGATATTTTCGAACAAAGACAAAGGAGCATTCAGTTGATAACTTATATTTCATATTCTACTTCTGATATGTAATGTGCTGATACCTACTTTAGCGAATAATACTTTTTTTCCTTAGCAATGAAGCCAGGCCTTACTAAGCTTTTGCTAAGCCCAAATCAAAGGCTGTCAGAGTAAGAAATCAGCACCCGTTTAAAATACAAGGTGTCCAGAAAGGGTATCGGGTATTTGTAAGTTCAATGAAACAAAAATTATTTGTATGCAATAAAAAGTTTATTGTTTATTATTAGCATATGAATTGGAGAATTATTTGGAAAAGATGATGTTATCCAAATGATGACCGTTACGTTGCTGGCACTCTTCTAAACGGAAACGAAGATTGGCGATAACACGTTGACACATAGCTATCGATATTGCTGCCATTTCTGACCTGATGTTTTGCTTTAACTGGGTTAGATTCGTCGGATTGTTTTGATAAACCTTACTTTTAAGGTTTCCCCATGCAAAATAGTCAAGCGGGCTAAGGTCGGGGCTTCTGGGAGGCCAGTTGATGTTACCCCTTCGCGAAATGACTTTATTAGGGAATAATTCGTTAACAACTTCCATTGAGTCATTTGAGGTATGGCAAGTGGCCCCATCTTGCTGGAACCACGTTCTTGAGTTGAAACCTGCAAACTCCACTGCCCAGTACCGACAACTCTGCTTATTAACATGACCATTCAGGTGAAAATTTGCTTCGTCACTGAACAGTATGTTGTTAAAGTTGTTAAATCGCTGCAGCATTTCTTTCGCAAAATTCAGTCGATTAGCATAGTCCGTATCCTTCAATTCTTGAACCAATTGAATTTTATAGGCTTTTAGATGTAAGTCTTTCTTTAAAATCGAATGTAAAGACGATTTTTTGATGTTCAACGCTTGGCTTCGCTTTCGGATGGATAAAGACGGATTTTGACGAACCTACGCCTCAACTTCTTCAATTGTTTCTTCATCGCGAACTGAACGAGGACGACCAGAGTTTTGAATTTTAACTGTCACACCTGTATTCTCGAACATCCTGATCCATTTCCTAATGCTATCGTCACTTGGCGCGTGGCTTGTACGATATTCCGCACGATAGAGACGTTGAGCAGTCACTATTGAATCACCATTACGATAATACGCTCGTACGCAAAATGCTCGATGCGTCCCCGAGTACTGTTCCATCGTGACTAAAACTCCACAAAATGGCGGACGCCACGAACCCCTCCCCGCACCCTTTAGACGCCCCGTTTCGAATATGGCGCGAAAACAAATACCCGATACCCTTTCTGGACACCTTGTACATACTTTATAGAGGTTTTTCAATACTTTCGAACAAAGTTGGGGTCAGACCAAACCATTTGAGATTTTATATACAAAGCCATAAGAACGACATCAATAAAGAATTAATTAAATATTCACCAAACATAAATAAAACGGTTAACACATTTTTATATATGAATGAGTTTGATATAGTCACAAATGATCCAAACATGTAACATCAAATTAGGTATAGAACAATCATACATAAACGAGAAACAATCTAATAATTCTAACTAACAGCTCTCATGGGGTCATGGTGTCTACATGTTATTTGAATATATTTTATATATTTGCCATTTCTTGATGGCATTCATTTTAAACTATAATAGTTATATGCAAATTTTTCGACAATAGCGGGAAATATAAGCTTTAAAATGATATTGGAATCATTAATAGTTATTAAGATTTAAAATAAATAATATATGAAATACTTTTAATAGGCTTTATATTATCAGATATTAGAAATACATATATTTTAACAGGCTTTAAAAGGTATGGCGGCTACATTCCGGATCGCTTCCTCGCACATAACCAAAACTTCAGCTGAGAGACGTCTCTCATCCACGGACTCTGTCCTCGCGATGCTCAAGTGGGTGGAGCGACATTTCTCAAGGCGCAAGCCGCGCGCGAACTCACTAACCTACAAGAATGCTAGGAAAGCGAGAGACACCATCCAGATGCACATGTCTTACCAAATCCCTGCAAAAACTTCGCCGAAGCCGTCTCCGCCGCTCACGCCGGACAAATTTTCAAGCGGCTCGGAATCAAATTAATCGCTACGCTATGTGTACTTTTTAATTTTATATCATTATATCGAGTTAGAAAATTTCCAGGTTCAGCGTTAACTATAAAATCTATCATTTTAAACCTATTTTAATTACTGCGAACCACGCTGTTATTATTAGCTACAGTTTTAACTAGTATGGAATGAATGTATAGAAGGGGTAGCCGCTAGGGTTGCCAACATTTTTTCAACTCATCATGTAACTATTTTTTAGAATAGGATTGAAATAATATTGAAACTTTAAAAAAATATAGTATTGAAGCGAAAAGAGTACATGCAGACATAAATAAAAGCAATATACGACTTAAAATTACGTCGAGACGGGGTGCGCAGTCTTTATTTGGATACGCACACTATTTATATAGGTAAGTCTTGAAATCCATCCTACTAAAATATAGTAATGTTGCGTCCTATATGCCTATTTCTTCAACAGTTCATAATATATTATAAGTATGCAGGCCCGAAATACTACATATAGTACGATTGGCGACCCTGGTCGCAGGTCTGAATGGCTCAATAAGTACCGAGGCGGCAAACCTTTTGGGATTAGCAATTTTTATGATGTTATACTTAGTTGTTACTCAGCTGATAGCCGCAAATTAAATATAATTTATGAAACAAACTGCGAACTCTCCGGATGTGGAATGAGGGACTACAGTATGGGGTTCTTGAAAACGGGAGTAAATAGGCTTTCAAAGAGACGCCAACGCGCATGTGATACTTCTGGTGTTACAACGTCCATAGGCTGCGGTAATTGCTTACCATCAAGTAGACCATATGCACGTTTGTCATCATCGTGGTATAAAAACTCGTGTTAATTTGTTTATTAAATTGTGAAAACCCAACTACAAGTGTCCAAGCCTGGAAATATTCTAACTCAAGTGAGTTATTTAAGTTTTTATGCTAAAAGCTCTTGTCCATTCCAATATACAGATTTGTGGACTAACGTTTCCAGTGAACATATGACCTGTACACAGTTGACATCACCCACACATCATTCTTATGTGAAACATTTATGTAAATATTGCACATACTATGATCGGAGCGTGATGTCAAACTAAGATCATCTGTTCCCTGGATATACACACACTACCTACGCACTTTGCATTAGAGTAGGTAGGTAGGTACATATGACAAAGAGAGTAGAAACGACTTTCCCACTCTTTGCTTTCAACTGCCAGGCCGGCTGAACTCTGAAAAGGGAAAGCGTAAAACCGTAAAACGTTTCACTTTTCTTCTATCCAGGCAAATTTACACTACTGCGCGCTTAAATAAGTTTCACTTTAATAAAAATATACAAAAAGTGGATGTGGTAGCCAACGTGTTAAAATTACTTTTTACCAAGTTTGTATAAACCTTTGACTTTTATACGAGTTTATATAAACATTTATATCAAAATATATTAATGTATGTATGTAGTCAGTATTTAGACTGAAATAGTTCCTATTACCTAACGTTATGTTCTCATTTATTTTTGGTTCTTATTTTCATCATCCCAAAAAAGAACATAATTAAAAAAAACGATCAAAGCAATTTTAAAATGACATAATATTAATTATTAGACATATAGGTGGGATACTACACCTCACATAATAATTAATGATTGTTGCATGCTAAAATGTAGTGTTATTTATGTGATAGAAAATAATATATCATATTTATTTTAAGGTAGCATTTAGTATGAACAAAATAAACACCATTTTGATAAAATATTATACCTATTATTAAGAAAAGTTGTAGTAATCTTTTTCATATTTTTCTAACTCTCTCTTATGTATTAAACTTTGCTAGGGCAATTAAACAAAAAGCATTTAATTTGTATAACTAATTCAGGTTTTAGTAAAAACTTAAATTTGTTTTTAGTAATACAAAATCGCTTATGTACTGCTGAGGTTATTGTCATACATCTATCTATGTTATAAACGTAGTGATTAGATAAAATTAATACGATGTCACAATTTATTATTGGGTCAATAGTTAATTGATAAGTGTACAAGGCGATACATTATAAATCCAAGAGTATGTATGCTTTGCCCATAATAAATGAACAGTACGAAATTTATTTTAAAAAGTCTTATTGCGTTTGTTATGTTAATAACACTTTGTTATTTATTACATATTACTAAACACCAAAATGACGTTTTATAAATAGACGAGTTATACTCTCACTAAAAGCAATTTGAACACGGTACAAATTTTATTATCAGCATGTTCTAACAAAAGAGCCGACATTTTCTTTTCGTCAAATTAATTCTTCAGGTTAATAATTTACTAGAACGTAAAACTATCTTAGAACTATAGTTTGTTAGTATAATGACTGTAATTTATTATTGTTATTAGAATCTATTATTCAAACATCTCCGATTGTTTTCTATAGTAGGTAATTGTAGAGTGATGAAAATCGTAAAAGTAATCGATTATCGTCTTATACCAATTCGATTTACCACAAGACATCACGATTAGGAGAGAGGAGGGTATAAGATTGAACACCTCTTCAGAAGGCTCACCATGATACAAGACGATAGAACACGCTCAGTAACAAGTTATATATTATAATTATTATTAGGTGATCAATGTTCTGGCTACAAATGACAAATCACGTACTAGAATATAATTCACGGACTACGAATAAGTGGCTCCATGATATGAACGACTCGACGATCCAAGCGAGAATGTGTCGCTCATTGTGCGCTACATCTTTTATAATTTTGCACTCGGCCCGTATAGTAGGGTACTTATGAATATACAAGAAATATACCCACTCAACTATTCCAGTCAAGGGTAGTGATTATTAACTAACAATATATATATGTATACTAATGTGATTTACTTGTAAGGAATTATCAATGTTACTAGTCTAGTTGGTATACTTGCCAAGCTAACATAGCGTTATCAAATCACGCACGAGTTCTCTGGAATATCTTAACAATTTATTTTGAGATGTTTTTAAGGAATTTAATAAAAATTACCACTCGAAAGAAAATAGTATTTTATTTATTAGCTATAAGTATAATAAGTATATACAAAAAAAATCATTTATTTTCTAAATTGATAAGAACTACCTTAGGAATGTTTACAGTAAGTACATTGTGCTATAGTTTTAAAGTAGGCAAAGTTTATAAATAATTTTTTGGAGTTTGGATTTTCTTATATAGTTCGCGGTACGTAAATTACATGGAAAACAAAACTGGGTGTTAACCAAAAGTGAAGTCCATATGTTGATTCTCCACGCATCTTGTACTAACAAAAGTTGTTTTCTCTAACATAAAAGTAGCCTAAGTAACTCCTTATAACATCAGCTATCTGCCAGTGAAAGTCTCGTCAAAAATAGGCGAAAAAAAACAAACCGAAAAAATTTATTTTTTATTTTAGAAAAATGTTTTTCATCTTTCTGTATTTAGTGTTGTGGCCATAATCTCACCTGATTTTATGTGACGGTGTGGCCTAAAATGGTAGTACGTTAAGTTTAGTCGAAGACTGGCTCAAGTGCAGCTGCCGGAACACCTAAAAGCCCTACCACCATGCTATGATTTAATCACGATGTTTTCCTTTATCGAAAGCTCAAGTTCATTGCAGAGATTCGAACTCACGTCGATAGACGCGGAGTCCTTACACGCTACCAACTGAGCCATAATTGTTTGCAATGCATTAAAAGTAAGTACCATATTTACTTTCATGTACATTCGATAAAAAGCTGTTATTTTTACATTACAAACAGACACTTCAATGTTAATATTTGTATAGTTTAAATTCTTTCTTCGTTCTTAAAGAGTAAACTCCAGGACGTAAACGGGTCCAGGTAGAAGTTTTCTAACAAAACAAATAATTGCAATCAATTGTTTTTAAACCATGTGTTATTTATGGTCAAAAACCGAAATCGCGTTTTAACATGATTAGGCAAGAATACATACAGAATATAATTATTTATTATACTGCGTTTTTTTATTCCCACGGAAAGAATTGACAATCACTAATGTCAAACTTGAAACTTATCACATTTTTTTTTGTAGTGTTGTGCTATTGTATATTTTACGGTACAATTATTTCATTCGTAAAATTTTAAATACCGAATTGAGGGTTTTTATTTATTCATATAAATATTTTGTGTTACAACATACTCGATCATTTTCTATTATCATTTTCATTACATACCCTCAAGAAGCTATAAAATGGCAAACAACAGCAAAAAAACAAAATGCGAACGCTTTGGTGGTTGACCCACGAGAGATGCGAATTTGTCTCCCTTATTCGAGCTTCACATATGAAGGGTTCAATATTTTTTGAAAAAAAGTTTTCAATAGGTATAATATCTCATACGGGTTTATAATTAGTACCGGTTGGTGGTGCCATCACTATTTTAAAAACACAATAAAATACAACACATAAAATGGCATTTCACTCCGTGGGAATAAAAATAGCAGTATAAGATAAATTTGACAAAGTTGACATTATTTTTGATCGTCCTTTTTGTTGCTTCAAACATAATGCGGTTCAGCGTTCGTAACAGTCGTATATCGAATTTATTCTTTCTTATTCTAACATCGAGATTGCGAGTAGTAAGAAAAAAGTTAAATATATCAAGTTAACTTTATTATCAATTAGTGTTGATAAACATCGAAGTTACTATCGATTAATCGATAGTCAATTGCACTATCGAATGATCAATTGAATAAATGAAACAATCGATTGTTGATTTTCAATACACAATACGGGTGTATTTTGCCGCGAACGATTTTTTTTTTGACAATCGTTTAATCGATTAATTTATGTTAAGGTTTTTGTTTTATATAGTAGCTCGGCAAATTATCTGTACTGTCTGTGATGGTAAGCACAGTACAATCAGAACACAACGGCGACCACCGAAAAATCCAAATCTATCTGTGGTCGTCGCTGTCATGCCAGCCTGCATAAACATCTCTTCACGTTACGATTGAAGGACCCGATGTCGTAAGATTGAATTTTATTGTGGTAGATAAAATTTATAGTGTTTCGAGAAATTTTTCTCCTATAATAAAATTTCTGACACGCGTTTCGGCCTCTTTAACTATCTCTGTATCAAACTTTTTTATACAACACAATGCTTAGAAAATAGTTACTATCGAAATTTATAAATCATTCTTATCCCTCTTAAATACAATTATCGACTTTGTGGTATAATACACATAATATTTATCCTCAACATCTAGGGGTACATCAAACTGTCCCATAATATGGTTACAATTTACAATGAAAATCCATTTCAGACCTTACTGGTAACTTTCATTACTTTACAAATTAACAAGGATGTAGTCAGGATTTAGTACAAGGAGGCATAGTTTTAGTTAAACATACATTGTTTGAACATTTGTTATAAACGATTGTTTAGTAAAAAAAGCTAACGATTGATTTTAAGTACTGTATTTAACATCTTGGCGACCGAGCGACGGAGGCGAAAAACAAGGTCATTCGCGTGATCTCTTTGGATTTATTGCAGTCAAACAAATTGTGAACTTTCCAAAAGGAAAGAAAAATATATAGCAAAGTTCTATCGATAGTTTCAACCTGACTATTGATTGTTCTTTACTACAAATGAATATCGATGTTTAAACTAGAAGGGCAGGCACGCAAGGCAAAACTAATGTTATGTATATTGCACTGTAGTATTGCCATATCTAGAAATATTTGTAAGCTCCATATACATAGTCTTCAAGTTGTTCGTTAAAAATAGCAACACTTATTATTTTTCCAACCAGAGTATTACGCATAATTCTGAAATATTTACGTTGCGTACGAATTCAACCACCCAATTTCTACTTGGGAGAGGAGGGGGTCAACGGCCCCCTAGTCCATACCTGGCTACGGCCTTGTAAATTAACCCACTTAAAATATATACACAATAACAACACTAAAATACGTCCGTGTCACAATATTTGAATGTAATTACACCTAAACATTATTATGAGAAACGACTAGCCAAGACAATATGAAGTAGAACAAACATATAGGGTAGACAGCGAGCGCCTTCTTACCCTCCGGTTGACTGTCCCCGAGGAATTTCGTCGCAGCTGGAACAAAAAAAAATTTGCTGCAAATGGGACTTTCAAATTAAGCTAAATCTTCTTTAGGTACGTTTATTAGAGGATAAAATTAAAATCTGCTGCGCGAGCATCATGTAACGGAAGTGCGAAATGATGAAGTTAACCATTGATGATAATAGTTTGAATTCATTTTATGGACTTTTTTGGAACGAAGTTCCTTATCGTGCCTTTGGCGGAATGGAGCTACACGGGAAATGTCCGGCTGACACTAGAAAGAGACAGAGAGACGTAAGAGAGGGTAAACATGTACTTGGGGCCGAGAAGCAACTGCTCCTCTAGATTCGTTTACTATCATATAGCATGATTTCAAGCGTATGTATATTATACATATATTACCTTTCCTTCATCGTGATGGTTATTTAGTTATACAAAATAGGTACATATATACTGAAAGGAATTGCGTTCCTACCAAGAGTCCCATTACAAATCTCATTTATTTTTTCTAAAAATAATGTAATAATTTATAAATAAACATTATTTTAATTTGATATAATAATAATGTTAAAGATCGTTAAATGATTTCTAATAAATTATAAAATAAAATGAATACATATTATTATCATTGATGAGTAACTTCATCATGTCGCACTTCCGTCACTTGATGTGCGCACGCTTGTTTACCTCCAAGTTGTATACAAAAGGCGATTTCTCAATATAGGAAAAAAACTCACCAAACGTAGCCCATATAAAGCCAACCGTTGATATGACGAGCCTCAAGAAGAAGAGGAAGGTTGTCTGAGTGCTGAACAGAATTATGCGGCAGATGATTAACGCAGCGGCCACAGGCAGCAAGCAGTACCCTAGCACGCATACAGATTGGAAGAAATGAGCTGGAAAAATATGTTTTTAAAATTATTGTTTGCAATACTTTCAATATAAGCAACAAAATAACATAATACAAACGAAATTTTGCTCAGGAGTTCTTCATAATAACATAAGTATGCATTAAGAAATGTTCTTTTTTAATGCATCCCATCCACTCAAGGGCTAATCGGAGGGTTAAACATAGGTGATTTCTGAGGGTTTGCCCATGGAAAATTTATTCGGATACATGGCTTTTATACAATTTTTTTTTTTCTTAATAACAATTCTTTCAAAATTAGTATTTTCTCCAGTCGAGAAATATTTTATAATACACATTTATATGCTAAAGGTTGTAGTGTCATGTTGCGTACACGTTTGTTTTAGTGAGTACATGCATATAATATTTGGCCTAATATTAACTTACTATAGAATTAGTTGTGTTGATTACATGGAACCATATGCTTCGATATATATGGGTCAGCAGATGTTGCTGTATAAATTAAACTGATACATCCACAAAAAAAAATTTCAAAAATCTTCATTATTATCATACTACATTACGTAGAGGGGAAGTGATGCGAACCCAACAATGTGTGCCATCTTGCGTCTCATTTCGCACGCAACTTAGTAAAAAATATATGATCAATAAAAATAACTTGTGCAAGTGTGGTGTATGTCATTTGACAGACCATGAATGTATAAAAATTGTTTCTATTAAAATAAATGAAGAATATTAAAAAAAAAGGAATACGATTACGATTTACGTGCTATAATAATTGTTTGAAATAAGTTTCTTGGCAATGGGTACAATTGGGCGAGCCGAAAAACAAAATACATTAGTGTGCGTGTAACAGTGCTGTAACTACCATGTACTGACTCGGCCTTAATATCGATATCGATACACATATCGGTAATTTCATGTCGCATAACAAATACGCATTAATAAAGAAGAGAAATAAATATGTGAAAAGAGAAGTTAACTTACATGTTACCACCCAACAACTTGGAATTTAAAGTAACGACAGCAGCCCCTATCCAAACGATCACAAATACTTCAGCAAACTCTGGTCCGCCATCATTGACGGAGTCTGCAGTGTCAGCAGAGCCCTGAAGCATTGTCGCCATTAAAGTGCAGAGCATCAGTGGGCCCCATAAATCCCCTGCAATTATTATTATCATAATTATTTGACTCCGTATGAACTTTTCATGTGTATGTTCAGAAGTGCTAGGTGTTTGGACACGACAGTGATGCTCGACTGGTCCACGATAAACTCGTTTAGGCCTGACACATTCGAGAATCAACCAGTATAACATATCCAGTAAACAAGTAGGGTACAACAGATCTGTAACTGACTGTGTCGCTACCACTATGCGCATGGTGATAAAAAAGAGTTTAATTTGCCACGTTTCGGGATCAGCCAGTGTATATCCAGCTCCAGAGAGGCTTGCAATGACGAACGTCAATGGATTACCGTTCTTATGATGGTCGTCGTTAATTTTCACCATCGGGCTCACCAATGCCATCACTAAACTGCGCATCAATAAAAAAATTTAAATTTCATGATCATCATAATATTATGTCCTTCATCCATAAATCACAAAAGCAAATTAGTATCAAATTCCTAGTAAGAAAAAATATTAACTGCAAAAGATATCAAAATTAAAAAGCAATATAATTGCTGAGAATGTTACAAAACTTAGCAAAATGAAAAAGTAGAAGCAAAACAATCCAATTTAGAAGAATTATGTAACATTTTAAAAAGACAATAAATTACTCGAAAGTTACTATCTAGTATACTTCTATACAGTTACAGCTTATCAGGTAAGGAACACATTAAAAAATTAAACAGCTAATCTTAATCGTAAAAATCAGTTTCTGATAAACAATGAAAACATGCATCTGCTAAGTAGATTAGTAATACAATATGAACTCACATTCTTTCAACAAACTAGATTTTTCTCTAGGAATGAGAACATGGTAAAATTTATTTCCGACTGCCCTGAGATCTCGAAGCTAGAAATAAACAAAAAATAAACCATAAGTACATGGACATGTCACTGGATAATTGTAGAACCATTAGCTTATAAAAATAAAAATCATCTGAATATACTGTTAGCCATAAGGGCCCGGAAGCCTCAGACGGATTTACAGCTTCACCAGGCTTGGGGTTAAAAACAAGTTTATAAACAATCTAATGAGATTGTAATCTATACAGATAGCTTCAACAAACCTAGAGATTTGCACTAATAATTTAGTATTTTTGATGTTTTTACTAATAAAATCATTCAATTGAAATCATGGTAGTATGGCCGAACCGCTGCCACGCTGTAAGCGTCTTCCTCCGTAATGTTTGCAGGTTGAGGAAGGGGAATAAAACCGAACAATGAGTTAGTAATTAGTATATCGCCATCCGCCGGAAACGATAGATATTTTAAAATTTAATTTTTGCACTTCATATTTTACGATTTCTAGTTTTTATATTAAAAATTGTGTAAGCCTATCAATTATGTAATTACTTATACTTCTCCTGTACAAAATTTCATCAAAATCCGTCAAGAATTCATGAAATTTTAAATTCTTAAATTTTTTTTTACTATTCCTAAAAGTAATTTTGAAAATTCTCATAGCCTATCATTCATGGAATGACTTAATCTTCCCGTATTCAAAATTTCATCATAATCAATAATTAAAGAATTTTTTTTAATACTATTTCTAAAGTAATATTGAAACTTCTTATACCCTATATATTTATTGATTACAACCCCTATACAAGATTTCATAAGAATCGGTCAAGCAGTTTTTGAGTTAAATCCAAACATACAAACAGACAGACAAACAAAAACTTTTTAATGGTATATTCATGATCACAATCAGTATTGATCATACTATAGTGTGCCTATGGGGAAATTTTGGAACAATATTAAAGGTACATACAGGACTACAGAATTATAAATATAGATAAACATTATGGTTGCAAATTTTTAGTATCCTTTCACAATGTATAGGTAGTTTACAATCTCTTTAGATTGTTTACACAGTAATGGTTTGTATAATAAAATTATCAGGTGACACACCTACCAGAACTATGATAAAATATCCATGTAGTATTAAAAAGTTAATAGTAGATAACACAAATGCTATAGCAAAGTAAGCATTATTCAATTTAATAATGAGTATAACTAAAACAATCATAACAGCCAATTAAACAAAGTAAATGTAAAGTAAATCACAAAAAGCAAAAAAAAGCTCTAGCTTTATATCAATTGTACCACATTCTAAAAACATAAATATCTATAAAACATTACATTGTACCAACAAATATTGTAACTTCATTACAATTTTTTACACATGTAGGTCCATTATCCCTTTTTATTTGTTATCATAATTGTTCTCGATGTTAATTGATCTCCACATTAAGCTCAAAGACCTGTCTTGTAGATATCTGTATCGGTGAGGTTTCACTACACAATTAGCAGCTTCATCAAATATTTAGTGAAGTGTTTTTCGTGAGGATTTGGCTGTGTTTTAAATAGCGTGTGTGTGTGCATGATATATGAGTATTTGTGCTTATGTATGTTTGGGTTTAAATACATATATTGTAAGAATAAAAAAAAATGTGGGAAAATAGTCACTTATCTACTGGTCTTCAGGACCACTAATACAATAGTGACAATATTCTATTCTATCAATAAAAATTTCTATTTGCTAACTAATGTTTGCACTGTTAAGAATACATTACATTAAGAGTTTACTCTATGTTCTTAGTTCTGTATAGACAAGAACTTATTAAAGTTACTTTTAATCCAATACAATCATTACATTATCCCTAATAAATTTTAAAATCAAATCACACCTAAGTTCATTCATTCATCACCTGAATTATTGTAACTTATGAATAATTTTAGTAAATTCACATCTTACAAAAGTCTCTTTGATAGGTTCATCTAGTGTATTAAACTCCATGCTGTCACCAGATGGTGCTGCTCGTGTTGGTATAGTCATTTCACCTTCAACAATCCCAACATCCCCTGATGGGTACATCTGGAATTATAATAAAATAAAATAAAAATTATGAAGTACTAATTTTCATTCAATTATCACTGTGTATCCAACCAAATTATTAAAATATTTCATATTTATTTTTAACATTTTGTGTGGTATGATAGATTACAGATGACTAATTTCTAATTTAGTTATTGCTATTCATACAAGTATATTTTTAATCAATTTAAAAATAAACAGACATTATGTACTCAATTTGAATGTTTTTTTTTTGGTTGGATTCTACTGTGCTTAGCTTAAGGGACAGTATCATCAATTTGTCAAACTAAAATAAAAATATCTCAATAATATATACATTTAATTTGATTTTAATCGCATACACTATTTTTTAATATAACCTAAAATATAGTATGTCAGTGGACAGAACTCATTAATCAAAAAAATATTCTGTTGTAAAACTGTAACATATGTAAGTTTTTATGAAAGGCATATAAACATAAAAATTGTATATTAGTATTACTGAATCATCTTCGTTGAAGAAAAGATTTATTTTCGTAGATGTTCGTTACTTTTATATGAATTTCCAACATCCAATTATTGTTTACAAACTAAAATTATTATTACAAAATAAATAGTTTTTATATATGCAGTACCCATGATTTATTGAGGACAATTTATCTTTACCAAAAACAAAGAGAATTAAAAACCACTTGTAAATACTTAAGTTTTTGATAGTACTTACATCAAATCTGGTGTCGAAGTTACTCATTTTTTTAAATATCAGTTCACAATTCCGTCAATAAAATTTATTGTGGATAAAATAAATAAACTCCAACACATCAACCTTTTCGCAAAATTTTTGACATTTTATAAATGACTAGTGATGCCTAGGAATTCAGTAATACTGCATAAACATCAATATTAAAATATCGTTGTTTTAAATATCGATATAAATATACATATATTAATATGTGATTTACATATTTCGTATTCATATCACTTTAGATATATTTTTAACGCAACATCTTATCTATACAATTAATAAAATTGAAGTGTCTGTTTGTAATGTCAAAATAACAGATTTTTACTAAATGTATATGAAAGTATATACGATACCTATAACAAACACCCATTTTAAAAATGTTTGTCTCTCTGTCTGTCTGTTTGTTACGAGTAATCTCCGAAACGGTTGGACCGATTTTGACGGAACTTTCACTGATAGGTAGCTGATGATATAGGGAGTAACTTAGACTACTATTATTTTAGAAAAAGAATTAGGGTTCCGTACAAATAAAAAAAACTGGTCATGGTGAATCAATTCAGGCGCTTAAATGGCTTATGCAAAGTAAATCATAAGAGACATAGCAAATTAATGTACTACATAATTATATGCATTAATGAGACCCACAAAAGAGTTAGGGAGGGTATATATCTATCTTCTAAAGAACACCCACAATAAGCATTTTTGTCTGTAAAATAGCCGGGAGCGTGAGAGCAAGATTCGCGCTTGCATTCTGTAGTCCATGTGAGTGAAGTAACGGGCACAGCTGGTAGACCATAATTTTGCTCCCGATATTTTGCAAAATTTTTGAAAAACTCCTTCATCGGCGAATCCAGCCTATTCTAACAGAAAATGGCGTTATACCCAGCTATCAATTTAGCTTTAGACAGCAACACTCCACTGTGGAACAGGTTCATAGCGTCTGCGACAAAATAAGAATGACACTGGAAGAAGAAGAACACTGTAGTTTTCTTGCATAGTGTACAAGTCGATTCTAAAACCTAAATCAAAGAATGCAGAACATAATTCTCCAAACAATGTTTCGACCAGTGTTCTTGCTGGAAGACACACTCAGAATGAGAGAAGCATGCAACACATTTGCTAAAAGTGAATGCACTGATTGCAGACTCAACAATACAAAAAAAAAAGAATATATCATTAAGACCAAAAACAAAAGTATTTATTTACTTTTGCCTATGGTCTTTCTGTATACCAAAGTTGTGTAGGTGTATGTGTTTTTTTTTTTATGATAAAAAAGAGGCAAACGGGCAAGTGGCGCACCTGATAGAAAGTGATCACCACCACCCACAAACATCCACAATACCAGAGGGCTCCCAGATGCGTTGCCGGACTTTTAGGCAAGAATAAGATAATGTGTGATAGAAACAACGCGGCAACAACGGAGTGGTGGCGGCGAGCTTAATCGCATTGGTTTTTTTAATGGTTTAAAAAGCATCAATCATATCTTGTGTATGGAACTTCTTGAAAATAATAATAATTATGAGTTTATTATTATATAGCAAATTATACAAAACGTGCGATAATACTTCCAGTTTGGCCATACATCTAAAAACTAAGCATCAATTTGGTTATTTGTAATTTACAAAATATGGCATTACATTATCTTTAGGATTTTTTATGTTTTGGGTATAAATATGAATAATCATGCTAAAAATGACAATATAATGAAATGTCGATACTTTTCACTAGATAATTGTCGATACTATTTTAATGTATCAATACGACAAATATTTTTTTTTTCACTTCCCCATCCCTATAAGTGACAATAACAGACCAGAAATATATAACAATTATTAAAGATTACTACAGCACTATACCACATACTGACCCTCTGGTTATTGGTCTATGATACTGACGACGGACTTTAGAATGATAGGTAGTTATAATTAAATTAGGCCTAAAGAGGGGCCAATAGCGACGCTGGATCCTGCGGCCAAAAGCCCCTTCTGCTCTCTCCCCTGAAATTCGGATACGGTAGATCGTGCCGTGAAATAATCCCATAAGGGGGAGCATTGATACAAACATAAAGGTTTTTTATTATTATTTAGAGTTTTAGGAGGTTATAGTGAAACTTCTTAGGCGATGCTTACGTTGTTCCAAAGAGTTCATTCCTAAAAGAATAACAAACTCATGAACAAAAAAAAGTCTTATGTTAATCAAATTAATATATGTATAAACAAAAAAAAATTATTGAACCATTATCGCCATTATCGATTGAATGTAGAGTGTTCCGTCCTATGATGATTTAATTGTTCTAACAAGATGGTACCTCCCTTGTTAGAACTTTCTAGGGAGTTTTTGTAGCATCTCAGAATTCATAGTCCGTCTTTTCATTTCCATTAACTTCACTTGTACACAATAACCAAGATTTTTTGGGGACTAAGTGCCACTCTGAGATTTTAGGTTACGTATAAATGAAACGTTGAATCAGAAGGTTGAATATGAAGTATATGTCTTAATAAAATGTTCCTGTCTTTATACCCGAACATGTCGGTATGTGAGAGATCCGATCGCTTGATCCTCTCTTACATTGCGTCAATGTGTGGTCAACTGATGCCGTGGCGCTAGAGCATGCAACTCTGGAATTCCGGATGAAATTTTCAATATTTCAATTCCTGAATTGAGAAGATTAATATCGTAATTCCGATATTCATAAATTTTACTCATTGAATGATTTCGAATTGGTTAAGATTAAGATTAGATTAGAATTCCAATCTAATCTTATATTGGTTAAGCTTGGTCAGGATTCAATATGTTGCGAGACTATCTTGCCTTATTTCATGTTTCATTGGAAGACGAAGGCATCAACCAAACAACTGATGGTGGTGCAAGGGTTATGGTGAAAAAGTGCACTGATAACAAAGGTCATCACCAGCTTTACCTTACTCACGGAATCCAGCCTGCAATCATTGATATTTTGTATAAAACTTTAAAAGAGTCAGAACGAGCCGTATTGTCCATTTAGCACGCTCTAGATTATGGCTCTGAATCTCAAAGCGATGAGGACGAGGATGCAAATTAAAGTCGTTTTGATATCGAGAATACTGCTGTCCGTGCTAAATGTGCTGAATAAGCGTTCTACATGCAAGTTATTGTATAAACTCGGCATCTTGTTATATTAGTAAAAATATCTCCCCTCAAATCAGGTACATGTGGGATTATAAATTGAAAGAACACTATAAAAACATACAACTATAACTGGATTGCCTCTCTTTTTACTATGGATAGGCTTGCGTTTGATCACTATCTCGCCTGATCGTAAGTGATGATGTAGTCTACGTTGGAGCACGCTTGCCTAGAAGGTACCTATTTATTTGAGACTTGAAGATACCCAGGTTGTAATTATCGGGAAATACAAAATCCGGCAAAGTATTGCACTCTTTAGCGGTGCGCGTGATAAAAATGCTAGCAAAACGCTTTGTGCGCACTGGTGGAATATCTACCATAAATTGATGATGCTTCGCCGTTGCGCCGTGTCTCTTATCGTCCGATGGTGGAAAGGTGAAGGGGGAATTAAGTTGTGCAATCAAAGCACACTTGCCGAAATGTATCTGTTAAAAAACCGATAAACTGGCAACTTTACGCCAATGTTCAAGGCTCTGCAACCTTGCCTCAACTAGGGAATCGTTGCCAATGGGTTTTTTGGCACGCCTCGCGATTGCCTCCAATGCCTTAAGTAGGTACTCGGTTGATCCGTCCCAAAGTTGAGAGCAGTACTCCATGCACGATCGGACTTGCGCTTGATATAGATCAAACAGTTGACCTGGCGTGAAGTACCGTTTCACCTTTGCAAGGATATCTAACTTTTGGCAATCAACTGAGCTTTATAATCAAATAAGGAGTCAAAATTTAGGGTTGAAGACATCGTAACGGCTAGAAGTTCCAGATGATCGGTTATCGGAATAGACACATCTCTGAAAGTAGGAGTTAGTTGGAAGGGATTCCGTTTAGCGGAAAATAGACACGCCTCAGTCTTAGTGGCATTAAACTTGACCAGGTTGGCATCACCCCAGTCGGAGATTGTCTTGACTCGGTTTTCAATACCTTCATGGATTCGAAATCCGAGTTTTACTATTTTGAGCATGAAATTCGAACCTTGCCTGAAATTTATTACAGCTTGGATGTCGTAAAATTGGCTGTTCTATCGTTGTGCTGTCATGATGCGACGCTTTAAACAGCTGATACTATATTCAAGAAAAGTCTCAAGAAACTTGAATAGAACAATTTTTTGAACTCTAAATTTGCGAAGTCCTATAAAAATGACTACTTTTATCGGGTGTACATGTTTGCACGATCCGGCAGACTTCTTTGAACAAGCAGATGATGATACATTCCCTAAATCTAATGATGAAGAAATTTCTGAGATTACCGTCGATTAACTACGATAGCTTAAGTACAAAACTCCAAGTGAACCCAACGACTCTAAGAAAAGTGTCACACCTTCAGACCCTGCAGTGCCGTCCGAGCCATATTTTTTGGAAAAGATGTTGCTGTTAATGTAGGTACCAATTCTACAATAGCAGCTAGATCAGGACCTGGATAAATATAATAAAATCTTCAAGAATCTCTCCGCCACTTTAGACTTTACAGGGTTTGTCAAATTACAAAAAGCTATGTACGATCACGGAGGACACAGAGGTATGTATATGACAGAAGCTTAGCACTTTGGAACCCTTGAATTTGTTGCTTCAATTTCGCGGCTAAGTGCCTTCCGACCTTGCCTCCAAATCTAGTGACGCCGTCAAAGCCTCAAATGGCTTCAGGGGCCTAACAGTATAATCGGTTTGAAAAAAATAACCTTTATGAAATGTCCAAATAGAACCATTAAATGAGAACTATAACAGGAAATGTTAATGTGATCAAGTGATTATTAAAAGTCTGATGTGGCTTAATTTGATAAAAATACTTGTATTAAATCTTCTTTGATTCGTAATACAATCCTTTTTCTAGAAACCGAAAATGGTTAAACACAGCTCCGAAACCAGTTCCGAAATTTCGAGATTAGGTCTCCAGTATCGAAACCCAGTTCCGAAATTGATAACCCTCCGAATATTGCATGCCCTACGTGGCACCAACAGATGCGGTAGTGGATCAACGCGGGTGCCACGACGCTAAGGCGCATTCGCTAGGGGTATTGTTCTCAGCGACGATCCCATATTATTGTCTGCAGTTATTGCGTTGTTAATGTTGCGCTATTGTGACGACGGGCGCCGGCGCCACTTTGCCGGGTCGTGTCCTGTGGAGAGATTCCGCTCTTTTTCGGGGCAACGCGTACCTCTTTGTTTGTAGGTAAAGTAGGTACGCATGTCCTTATCCCAAGGGTGTAATCTTTGTAATGGTATTAACGTGATCTGATCATTAATATGTAGCTATGGAGCAGCTACACTTTATTATGCAAAATGCCACTTAAATTGCGCATTATAGGGTCAAACAACACTTTATGAATCAAAAAACACTATAATGACAATTTGCTACAAACGTATACCTACATAATAGTCACAAACAAATGACCTCTTTAGTTGTGTATGGTAGTAGTCTGTGCCATTTATCTCGGGTCTGTGCTGTTCTGTGATTGTCATTTTGATATTGACATATTTGACATTGCTATTTGCTGTCATTTGGCTGCTAGTACTATTTGTCAATTTATCATTGCGGTTTTTCGATAAATAATATTTTATTGGCTTGGTGATATTTGTAAGTAATTCACATGTTACGTAAAGTTATATCTTAGTTGCATAAAATACAACTAAGATTTGAGATGACAGTAAAAATAATGACTTCATTTACAAACTACATACGCTATGAAAGTTACTATTAAAAGTAAGTAATAACTATTCGGATCGAAATAATAATCACAGTAAAGATATACTCACCACAAATTACAGAACATATGCAAAAATGTTAAATTGGTTGTTTATTCAGGCTGGACAGGTGTGGCGACCTGGCGCTGGGTTGCTAACGACGATAACTGTGGCATCTGCCGCATGCCTTTCGACAGCTGTTGTCCTGACTGCAAGTTACCTGGTGACGATTGCCCTTTGGTTTGGGGTGCTTGTTCTCATTGTTTTCACATGCACTGCATTGTAAAGTGGCTTCACTCACAGCCACAACAACAGTGTCCTATGTGCAGACAAGATTGGAAGTTTAACAACAAGTAAACATTGTAAGTCTTTCCTACTTGTATATTTACTAGAGTCGGTGATGGGTTTAAGGTGAAGTTAAACTCTACTAGCAGCAAAAGGTTGGGCTTTAGATTAAATACTTGATTTTGAGTATGTTAAGCAAGGGCCAGAGGGAGGGGGAAAGATAAACCTTCTGTGAAGGAAAAATAAAAATATCTCAGGTTCATAAAACTCAAAATGGCACAAAATGTTAAAAGTAGGCTTTTGCCCTAAACTAAATAATGATCTTTCAAAAAGTAACAAAAAAATGTAAAGAAGAAATATTACACCATTTTTAATTAAATGTTACTAACTTCCTAAAAGTCCTTGGAAGTCCAGGAGGGCTATCGTGGGCAATAAAGGTGAGCACTGGTGTGCATCATAAGTGCACCATAAACCTAGACCTGGATTGTATGTCTAGAGGGCTGCTAGGACTTCCTCCCTCTGCCATCTGATAAACACGGCACCTACATGGTGAGTCCATGGAATGCTAAGATGTTGGGCTCATACTATTTATAATTAATGAGATCAAATATTACATATTAATAATAATATTAAATAATTAATGAAAATTATGTAAAAATTCAAAACAATCTTAGGAATTTGAGAGAAATTAACCTGTAATGTTTAACATCTTTACCTATCTTGCAAAAGTGAACATTATAACAACTGCTTAGCACTGTCATCTGTATTGTCAGATTTAAAAAAATCTACTCAAAAAAATATTTGTTTCCATGCTGTGAAATATTATATTTAACCCTAGTTAATTATACAATGAACGAACTGAAAAAATATTTGAAATCATAATTCAATGGTATGCAACCTAGAATTCAGCCCAGCAGAATTAATTATAAGTAAGTGTTTTCTGTTTATTTTGATATTAGGGAACTGGAAAACTTTTATGGCTTTTAGTGTTTTTTTCCACAGTAGTAGTAGTAGTATAGTAGTAGTAGTAGTATAGTAGTAGTAGTAGTATAGTAGTAATACTATAAAACAGCTAATAATTAGTCATCACTTCATTAGTAGTGGTGCACCTGGATATATGTGTAACTATATATGAAATCATAGAACAATATTTTGGGTGATTTCAAAATCTGCGTAACATGTGCACAGGTCAATTGCCAGCAAAGGAGCTGTAGCAAACATTACTTAGAGGTCTTAGGTTTTTTATAACATTTTGAGCTTTTTTATATTGGTGAAAGAATTTTTTTTAATAGGTCCAGAAGTTTTGAGTTTATCCATTACTAACAAAAGAAAACAAACAAAAAATCAAATCTTTCCTCTTTATAATATTGGTGTAGACAAAAAAACTTGGGATTTCTACACATATTTTACTTAACTGCTGCATATTTAACTTTACTGCTCTAGACTAATGTGGGCGCATAACATTTGCTATATAGCTAATCTGTCACTGGATTTGCCCAATTGTTGTACACCATCTTTTTATATATCTTGATCTTGACATATAGTTTTTTATTTTTAAAAAATATATTAGTACGACAAAGTAGCTGCACAGTACAAAGTAAGCAAAGTATAATCGCCGGTCGCCACTATCATGCCTGCCTGCAAGACTCCCGGCTGGCTGATCCCGAAACGTGACAAAGCAAAAGATAGTTACTATGACAGGTTTATCACTAAGACCATAGTGGTCGTGAGCTGTGACCCAATTGAGTATAAAATATATTTTATAACCTCGCTCCATTACTGGATGTACTTCGGCTAATTTCTGAATGTGGCTAGACTAAGCATGCTGCTATGTCGGTGTTTCATCTGGATTACGGTGGTCGCGATCAAGTCAAACCCAATTATAGTGTCATTTTACCTGGTATGACTGCTGACGTTGTAAATATTACAGTTCTAATTATCGGCTTTTCAAAATTCCTAACGAATCTAGAAACTATTTTTATTTAGTCTGGTTATAACAGATCGAACCGCGAAAAGCGCTAATAGAAAGCAAGGGACTTATAAAAGTCTAATATTTGAACTTTCGTATTCAAATTTAATTCATTGATTTTTTAATGAAGGAAAGTGTTTTTATATTAAAATATTTGATTTAATAATGAAGTCTATAGTTACGTGTTTATTTAGACGTTTTAATGTATTAAAACATTATCGACTTTCGTTTTTTATAAAGTCCAGTTTCGAAAGTTTACGTAATAAAGGTGAAATTGATTGAAATGAATGTGATAATTAAAGTATTTTCCTCTAATAGAGGAATTGCTATTATCTCTACAAATGTTTTTTTTTTAAGTACTTTAGAATTAGTGTTGGTAAAAATAAAAAAATATAAGAATTAATGTCTGGCGATGAATGACGCGATTTCTTATTACAATATTATCCCGAAGAAAATATGAAAAAATTACACTTTCTACTCTGACGAATTTGGGGAGTCATTTTATACAACTTTGTTACCAGTTATCTGCCAAAGCCACGGTGATCCAAACTTCACAGTCGCTGATCGTTCTTACCTATGTATCGGGAACATGCGCAGATAAACTTTTTGCTTTTATAAAATAACGAAGGTGGCGGACTCTTGGGCTAGAAGTGTGCCAGTATGGTGGGAGTTAACACCTGGTGTATTATGATCGCGACCAAGTCAGACCGTGTCCTACCAAGTTACCCTCCAACAACATGCTTGATATTGAAAAAAAAAACTAATGAAAATTAAAGACCGAAAAAATTCTTGTCTTGCGGTCATTGATTAGTTTTAAGTGTGTCTTTTAAACAGTCTTTTTTTTACTTTATTACTTGTCTGATCTAATTAAGTTAACAATATAAAAATAAATGTTACACTATTTAAGTAATACTTAAGTGGCTTCCCGTAAAGCAGCAAATGTATTGTAACATTTTCATTGCAACGTAACAATAGGTCAGAGAGTGCTTTCGAAACTGGCAACAATGGTGTGTGTCGCGTAAACTCGCGTACGACGACCGGTAGTTGTTGCGTTCATTCTCATAGTAAACAATCACCTATTAACGCTGCAGGGCCACGTTTTGTTCCGCTGTTACTACACTAGCAGGTATTGCAACGGACTAATCCAACCAACCAATCCGAAGCATCGACGGTACGATGGACTACCTGTAATTAATAAATAGAAGAAACTTAGACGAACTTGGTCAGCTCAAATCAATACTTAGATAAGTCACTCGTGGTCACTAATAGATAGTATAAGTGGCAAAGAGAAGTCGGCTGTTGAAAAACAAAATTACACTTAAACCTACTAATATTACAAAGCTTAAGAGATTGTTTGTTTGTTTATTTAAATACGCTAATTTCTAGAAGTACCACACGGATTTGAAAAATTCTTTTTACTTTTTATAGCATACTAGGTGACCCGCGCAGCTTCGTCTGCGTCATATCGAGGAAGGCTGTAAAGGCTATATAACATCACGCTACGACTAATAGGAACGGAACATCAATGAAAAATGTTGTAAATACGGGGGAAATTTATTCCTTATGAGAGTTTCCACCGCGTGCGCTGCGTCAATGGTTAAAGTTACGCAACAAACGTGTGTGCCGGAATTGTTTATCTTAAAAAGTTCTAAAAAAGCGATAGCATATTTCTATATTTTAAGTTTTACTCAATATAACCTTTTTTAAGGTAATAAAATTTGTTCTAAAATAATGAATTATTTGCGAAGGTGTTTTTATATACATAGTATTAATCCTTATCGAAATAAATACGTTATTCATCACAAATATTTTATTTTTAACAAAATTGCCCTTTACAGTATTTGATTTATATGAATATCTTAGAAGATATCACAATTTCAAAATATGTAACTCGGCAGCAAAATAATGATCAAGTACCGCGAGTGCATTTTTATTATGCAGAATAATGTGGGAGGCGAGCAGCACCTACAAAAAATAATAATACAGTGAATAGTGCCTACGACCCACTCTCTCTAACCCTTTCTCTTTCTCTCTCTTACATGATGCAGACCAAGTTGCGCGGGTCAGCTAGTTTGTTAAAATATCGAAAATGCTGTGACACACAAAACACTTTTTTTTTATAAATTGAGATAAAAACCAGCGATCATAAGTAAATATTTTGTTATATTGTAATTGTAATTTTTAAGATCCAGAACTGTTCAGTCTCCTATTCATAATTACTCAAATGAAGCGAAATTTGTTATACTAACCTACTAGACATAAATCAATAGCTGCCCGTCTATAGGCACATTAGGTGTATGATTAACAAGCCGATATGAAGCCTCAAAGTGTACTACATACGTGTATATTCCAGGTCGATATATTCTTTGCTCAGCGCCTGGTCTTACACAGAATCTCGTCTATCCGACTTTATCGGTTATTTGAAATGGGCAAGTGTTATTTGGTTTTCTCGTTGATTTGTGAAAATTGTGCAACGGTATCATAACAAATTTGAAAAGCAAGTCATGTTGAGAAACTAATTCAAAAATATCAGTAAGTGTCGATTTGATTATTTATAACCGACTTCAAGAAAAAGAGGGATGTTTTCAATTCGATTGTATTTTTTCTTATGGATGTAACTTCTTTGTTTATGAACCGATTTAGATGATTCTCTTTTCATTAAAAATGGGATAGATACCTCAAGGGTGGTCCCATTTTAATTTCATTGACATTAGACCGTCGACTTCGAAGATACGTCAGGGAACTAAACAAAATCATTAAAGTTTTCTTTTTTGTTAAAACTTGTCTTAATTTTATTTTACATTTATTACATTATGCTGCCTTTTTACTTGTAATGTAATGTATGTTGTATTATGCTTTAAACTGAAACGAAGGTATCAAAACATTCACTATGTTAGATAATGATGCAGAAAATTTGAACAAATGACGAATGTGAAGTTACGAATGTGTTTAGACGAAGAGGCTACTACGCGGGTGCGACGTAACGGTGCCGCGATGCAGCGTAGTGTATTATAGAATAGTAGGGGCGGTGCGGCGCGGCGCGGCGCCAGGCGATGCGACTATTTACCGACTTGGCTGCAGTCTTGAATCGCGCGCCCGCAAAGTGATACATGTGGCGCCGTCCGTGCCCGTAGCGCGTTCGCGAGTCACAACCGTACCGCGGTGCTAATGTTCAACGCGCTCCATTTACTATAGCACTTCTAGTATAGTATTGTTCGAGTGACGCCTCAAGCATGTTGATGGTACAGACTAACGCGCAACCCATAAAGAACAGACTAAAAGGCCCGCCGCCGGTACCCCCTCGTCCCAACCAGAGTGTGGTCGCCGAGGCGCTGGCGAAAACGAGGAAGGCCGTCGCAGAATCCAAGGCTAACTTTACGAAAGCCCGCGCTTTCTCTAAACAGGAACAAAAAACACAACCCAAATTCAAAACATTAGACAGAACCAATACAACCATCCAGCCGACAGTGTCGCCAAAACAAAATGGTTTAGCTCGCATGAAATCTTTTATCAGGGATGTCATCAGTGATAGAAGTTCTTCATCTGACGAGCGTAAGTCGAGTGGTCAAAATTCTCGGAGAAGTTCTAGCGACAGCTGCTCAGCGCCGGCGTCCATTAAGAAATCTAATGAGTCGCTTAATTCAAAGGCAGTTAAAACATGCAGACAAATACTAGTTAGGTCCTTGTCGACTTCGAACAAGTTAGATCAAGATGCAAAATGTAAAGTCACAAAGTCGTCGAGTTTCGCAGAAAAAACTCTACCGCTACGCAAAGCGCCCCCACCGCCACTATCACCTAAACCTAAGTTAAAACCAATGAAACCATTACCTGTGCAAAAAAATATGTTAGTGAAATCATCGCCCAAAGAACCACCGGAAGTTAGCCCGTATTCCTCGCCCATTGATGCGAAACCTCCGCAGAGCCCTGTGTCGGAGGCGCCCTATGCTTCAGTGGAGGAAGTCCAAGAATTCGACGACAGATTACGGAATAGTCCCTCGACACAAGTCAACAACCTCTACGAACCACAAAATGATTCAAACACTCTGTGTGACCAAACAGAAAATAAAAATAACAATTCACTGGAAAGAAAAACATCGCGCGTTACAGAGATGTTAATTTCGGAAATTCTCGCTGGCAGGAATAATAATATAGATGAATCGAACATTGTTATTGATAAAGGCAAAGAAACTAAATATACCTGTAATGGTAATGATTCGCCTGAGATGGAAATTATGAAAGATATGAATAATCATGAAATGTTGATATACGAACTGCAGACTATGCGGTCACAGACGAACGTGCCTGATACGTTAGAAATTAAGGAATGTATTGACATAAATGGGCAATGCGATTCAGAAGATTCGGAACAAAATTATGCGATGTCTTTAACTAGTGGACATACTGACGACGGCGACGATCAGTCTTATGCTTACATACTTGACGATGACTTGAAATCTAGGTACGTTCTTCTTTATAATGCTCTAACAGAATATTATATTCCGTTTATAACTGTCTATATGTAGATACTATCTGTCACTTGGTTATTGTACGGTGCATGTCGAAGTAAAGTATAAGGTCACAAGGACACACGTTTGTTTCTGTTAAACATTGCATCCTCTTTTTTAAATTATTTGTGAACACTTTTTGCTATAGAACGCAAATACTCCCTGTTAACCTAGAGTTATTTATTTTATTCAAAACATTAAAAAAATAATTGAATCGTATTTAACAGTATATGATACTATGAGTACTACATAACTAAGTTTTAACAAAATAATCTTCATGATTTAAGGATTCTGAAACGTTAATTTTTATATTTAGTTTGAAACACTCGCCTTCTGGACCATTGAGACTTGCTCAATAAAGTGCATGTCATGATTTTTATACTACTTCCATGCAGGTGTTAGAAAAATCTCCTTAAACATTTAGACTCATATTAGATACTTATAAACATTAAAACACTACCACCGGTAAGGAAAACTTCTCAGACATGGAAAATAGCCGGCAAGAAAACTCGATCGTGTTATCTAAAACATTTATTTAATATGCAAGTAATGTTTACAGTTAGTAGGCAATAATAATATTTTAGTGGATTTACAAAGAGAGAGGTTCACGTAATTATCCATCTATAACCTTTTGACAATAAAACCTTATAAACTTATTGTCATTCATATTATGAACTTATTGTCAGACAAATTAGTAATTTGCTTTGGAAACTTATTCAACCTTATTGTGAAATCTAATACTATTTACCTAGAAGGTTAGAATGTTAGTAGTAACCTTTTAATGTTTACAAATTGTCATAATTATTTGATATCAATAAGAGTTATAAGTATATGATTAAAATGCAATATTCTTAATTTTACTCTATGATAGAAACCTTAATTTTAAATTAACAAATCCTCATTTCAGGTTTCTTCCGTGATTTAAGTATACTTATAGTGTGTTAAAAGGTCAAACAGCTCAATGAAACCCGGTTATACTCGTTCTTCGATTTGTCAGTACTAGATTTGCGGAATTCTAGGTCATTGTAATTTTATCCTTGATGCTTTGAAAGATTTGAATTATGTTGTTCGATGATGTAATCGACAGTTTTATAAAATGTAATTCGATATAATCGGAGTTGGGCTGAATTCACTTATTCAGTCGTTTCTGCTCCTAGTTTTTTTGTATATTATGCTTTATAGGGTTTGCGTTCAATCACAATTCCATCTGATTTTAAATGACAATGTGGCCTAAGATTGTTAAACGCTAAGCCTAGAGGTGACACAATTACCTGTAAGTGGAAAAACCTGCAGATGCTTGTAAGCAGATTTCCAAATTTAGGGTGGTGCTAACCAGAAGGGCATTAAAAATTCCTACCACTATGTTATTTATGGTTTCCTCAAGATGTTTTCTTCTGCTGAAAGCTCAGGCTAATTGTAGGGATTCGAACTCACGTCGATCCATGCGATGACCCAATTCACTGCCATTGAATCATCATTGCTTGAAATAGCTTCCCAGTCTCTCACTGCTGGCCCATGGACTTTGTATTAAGATGATCTGTAATCAAAATCAGACTAGTTTTCAGTTCATGGACATAGCCTAACTGCTGTCACGTGATGGTGATTAAGGGTTTACATCACACATAACATATATTTTTTTACTAATAATAAATTATATCATCTCTGTTAAAACAAATGGTGAAACACCCGCTGTAATGAGTCTATTTGGGATCAGCTATCTTGTATTTAGATATGTCAAGGATTTTACCCACGATATTTTCAGACCGGTTTAAACATTACCTTTTGGCAGCTAATACTGTTTTGAGACGGCCGCGGCACTGTTCTTACCATCAGGGGCTTTGTGGCCATCTTAATCAAGTTTATTCTTTATAAAAAAAAATTGTATATACGTAACAAGTTATAGGTTATAGACAAAACAAAATTATCTCTAACCCGTTTTTTTTTTCAATCTGACTATACTGTTAGTCTAAAGGACCCTTACCCTTAGACGGCTTTTACAGCTTAACCAGACTTGGGTCTAACCTAAGCTAACGACACGATGAAGTTAGCCATTGATGATTAATAATTTAATTGTTTAAATTAATTCACATTATATTACCAGTGATAGCTAATTCCATCATGACGCATTTTCGTCACGTGACGCGTTTTTTTTTTAGATCTGACTATACTGTTAACCTTGCTCAGCTCTATTTTTTCCCTCTACTAAAAAAATTGTATGTGTGTTCTTATATGAAAATTGATTCTCACGGAGTAAACTCCACAAAATCAAAGACAAGTTATATTTCCTTATTATGAGTTATTATGGTTAATGCACCGAGTGTTAAATATTAACTTGGGCTTGGGTAGGTATTATCATTATGATTACCTATTATATTTCGTTTTGAAGCAATAAAACAGACTCTGAGTAGGCTAAACAGCTGTGTCCACTGTCAAACATGTGTGGTGGTAATTCTGCTCGAGATATTAGTGTAATAGTGACCTAAATTTTTACTTTCTTTATCGTCATTACAATAATTTAACATTTTTTGTGATGATGGCTCTTTGTTTTGTGCGTTCGGATACAGTCTTCGTATTAAGTGGAATCGAATCCTACAATGAGTATTCGTTTTTGTTGATATGAGGCAAACATCGTAATGAAATGAAATTGCAGGGCAACTTTTATAATACATGAGTTTTGGGTGAAGCTTTAATAGAAATCCAGATATGACGAACTGTTATACGGAACTTTTAAAAAAATCCCTTTTTTAAAAAAAAGGACTTAGAAATAAAACTTATATTTATTCTTAGACAACCGTCAGGTCTGGAAACTAGGATGAGACTAATGGGACGGATGGGCGGCTAAGTATTGTGACAACCAGAATGATGACTAGGCGGGAAAAGGTAACGGGTCTGCAATATAGGGTGCATAGTACAGGTATAACAGAACGGAGGAACGTTGCAAAATTGTAAAAAAACCGTTTAAAAATACTTCTAAATTGACAACAAACAAATTCCGTGTATATCCTGTTGGAGATTCTTATCAAAATCGTTTTTTTTTTGTTTTTACATACCTTATTGCTCGCCATACACGTTATAATTTACCGGAGACGTTTACCTGTGTTGGTATGCCTGCGTAGGTCGACTGCATGTCGTAGCGTGTATGGGCATGTACACACGCACAGGTTCACTACGTGTACGTGTACGGTGCCACTCCACAACAATAATTTTCGTTTTCACGACAATCGCCTGCGCAGGTTTAAAATCTTCTCAGGTCTAGATCAAAACATGATCTGGTCTACCTGCGTAGGCACACCTGCACAAGTGTTTCTCCGGCACACCGTATCGTGTGTAGCCAGCATAACTTATTATTTTCAAACCTAAGTAAAGTCGTCCGCGTATCGGTTTTTTATTCATATGACAATAACTGATTTTCAATCCCTGAATTTCGTACACCACTGAATTTTTTAATTTACTCCCTTGCTTATAAAAATCTGTCAAAATTTAAACATCGATTAAAGTATTTCAATCTTTGTCTAATCCATACTGTCAGAAGATAGCATAAAATTAATTAATGGTTATAAATAAGGCCGCTAATATTTGATTTAAAAAAATGGCGTTGAGGAGTCTCATCAGTGATTATATTGGGTAAATAAATACAAACACCAATTGCTGATCTTTGTGTGCAATACTGAGAATTATTTATTTATCTATAACCATATTTTTACATTAAAAATTCAATGACTCTTAATCTTAAGTCTTAGTTGCATTCTACAAATACGAAATTACGAATCAAAAGACCAAATTATAACTGTAATATTATTTAAGTAACTTGGTAGTCGAAGCAAAACTGCGATATTATGTTGATTTAATAATTTGCATGTCTAATAGTTTATAATTAAAATTCATTTTTGCCAACAGATTACGCAAGCAGTTCCGCGCGATAAGCACAATGTCGCTGCAAGGGTTGCCGCCTCTGCCTAAAAGTTTGAGCGGGTTCGCGGAAGGCGAGCCCGACGACGCCCAGGAGTTGGGCACCCCTGCTGAACAGCCACCGACAGATTTCGACTCGCAGCTAATTTACCTGAAGAAGGAAATGGTAAGCCGACCCATTTCTGTTCGCAATCTGTTATCGAGTGTGCGCCTGTTGAAATGATAGCGGATTGTGCCAGTTACATTTGTATAGTTTGTTGTTTTATCGCTATTTTATTTTTTACCAGCTGCGCCCCACGGTTTTACCAGTCTTAAATTTATTAGATCAACCATCCACCGCTTCGCCCCAACGCATTCGTGTAGCCTATCATTGTTTTCAATTCCCGTACTTGACTGCTTCACTCCTTAGGATTGTAGAAGTTATATAGCTTAGAACCTTCCTCAGTAAATAGGCTATAAAATGCATGAAGTATTTTTAAAATATGAATATGACTGCTAGTTCCAGATTTTAAAACTTGCAAACAAAGAATCTCTTGCGCTTTATATTACTAGTATAGATTATGTTTGGATTGTTTTTTTAAATAAATTACAAAATTGTGAGAACTAGAACAGTAGTCATTGATCGAGTAGTAATAACTTGACAATAATATTAAAAAGTTCCATTCAGCTAAATCTTAAAAAAGCCTTTTTAAACTGTCTTCCAAATTACTTCATACTTACAAAATTCTGTACCTTATATGCACCTTCCAAGTATTTTGTTTAATTTCAATTTAAGTAAAGAGTACCTAAACAAGGTCAGAATTACCTAATCAATGTCTCTGTCGCCACTCGTTAGCTGAACTTAAACGGATCCATTATTTCCTGTTTATTACATTAATTATCTTACTAAAATTTATTAAAATACTATGTTGTACTACGCACGTGTTGTATGTTGCTACTAAGGAAATATTTTATGTACAGTGATTTCAATGGTATCGTTAGCCATGATTCATATTTTTTTAAATTATATTAAAGTCAACTTAATCTATATATGTACTTTAATTTAACCTCTCAACTCCCTTGGATAGCGAATTCGCCAATTTCACGTACAATGTTATCTAAGTGAGCTAAAGTGTGTCTCTTTTTAATATCAAAATAACAGCTTGTTACTAAATGCATATGTAACGTAAGTTACTCCTTAAAACATCAGATATCTGCCAGTGAAAGTCCCGTCAAAATAGGTCCAACTGTTTAGGAGATTATCTACCCGGAAAAAATTAAAATTGTTAAAGTTGGTGATTGCTTATTTATAGGTACCGTATATAATATGTACTTACTTCCATAAAATGCATTTAGTAAAAACTATTATTTTGACTTTTTTTTAATTTATTTTGGCTTTCTGCCTATCTAGGCAATTTCACCAATGTCAAGTGAGACAAATAGACTTTACAGAAATTAGTTGCCAAATGTCCAGTATACTATTAGTTGTCAAATGTCCAGTATACTATTTTGACATTACAAATTACACTTTTCTCATTTGACGTTTGTCATTAGACACAATTTTGACATTACACTTTATTCGTATAGATTTCGCCTTGTTAACATGATTGCAATACCCAGTGCTATTAATTCCTGATTGTTTTTGTTCTAGTTATTTGTAATTAATCTTTACTGGAATATTGTCAGTAGGAAGTTTTCCGAGCACTAATCCAGTTCCTGGTTTTTAAGCATCTCTGACAGGAATGCGAGACTCGCCCATTACCTCTTCTCGGCCTACCATGAAAATACATAATTACATAAAACGAAAATTTAATTTTATTATTACCGGTTGTAAAGCTTATTTTTCTATATACAATATTTTATTTTCATCTCGCTAATGTTTACAAATATCTATATTGAAAGGGCGTTTAATAGGAATCGTAAAATGTATTATAGGAAACCTTGTCTAACGTAACGGCTTCGACACAAATGAAATTTCATTATAACTCGCTATAAAAACGCCCAAATTGGTAAATATATAATGTCCGCAGGATATTACGAAAACTTTTTGTTTTAGTGAAACTGCATAATCGTCCATATAAGGAACACCAGACGCACGACGCGTTTATAGCTAGGGTTGTGTCACGCATCCAGGAATACCCAAGTATTTATTTAATTTATTTTTAAAGTTTGATAATCATAATTCATAACACAGCAGAGTGATTGAAATTAAATTTATGATGTTTAAGTGCGGAACATTTATAATGGGTTTTTTCCTGTTTTATATAATTCGGACTTCCAGCAACAATAATTACATATACAATTATAATATTCAAAGTATACTATAACAAGACCATTTTTAACAAAGATGATAACCAACTTCCATGATTTTGAGGAATTCCTTGGTGTATCTTTGATGTCGAAGGTCCAGTGCTAATTAAATTAAAATGGGATCACCCTTTCTAACGAAAAAAGAATCATCTAAATCGATTCATAAACAAAGAAGTAATAGCTGAATATACATTTAAAAAAATTTCGAATTGAGTACCTCCTTCTTTGTATGAAAGTCGGTTATAAAGTAAAGACAATAAGTTGCCCCGACTTATTATTGCAATTTTTTAATATTATTATTATTGCAGTCTCGCGCGTTTCATATTCACTTTATGACTACCTACGGTGTATTTAATTAATATTTGGGAATAAGTTAATTCACTTTTTATTATCAAAAACTCATTCACCATACTTTTCCAAAAAAAAAGAAATATTATTGTACAAAATAAACTAAGCCTCGTTTCTATTACCACCGTAAATAAGTTATTTTTTAAAATTAATTCAATGCAATTTTTATTGTCTTCTGATCTTGGTCTTAAGTAAGGTATCCCTAATAAGGGCAAGTTTTATAAAAACTAAAAGCTGCGACACCGAAAATAGAACGCCTCCCTTGTGTACACGTGCAAAGATGGCAGCACTGAAATAAATAATACACTCGTATGTATGGAGTTCGAGGAACACATGTCGCTGTTAACTTTGACGTTATCGCACCAGTATCGTACTTCTTAAGTCTAGCTGTGCTTGCGCATTGCTCTGCCACGTGTAAAGTGATGTAAAGTGTTTCCCTGCGCAACCTCATTAGCTTTTACAATTATTTATTTCTCTGTATCCAACTACAAAGATGGGGTATAATAAAACCAGTAAAACCAAGCGATATGTGAAATTGTGGGCTGTAAGCATCAACAAGATTTACATTCTGAAAAATTATAGCATTACCGAAAAAAAGACTCATAAACAAAAGCAACTTAAAAAAAAAGTTTATGAAATGATTACACACGAGATGAGCAGTTAATATAATTAAATAACGAAGACCACGAATGAATTTGGAAATGCAATCAGAGAAACTAAATAAACTTTATCAAATTAAACCACAAAAAAATTAAAATATCAATATATTCTACTTACAGAGACAAATGGATTTATATTTTCTAACCTTTATTTCCTACTGTCTTTTTTCTGCGACTTCACTTCCGTTTTTTTAAATGATAGTACTCTCACGCCGTCTGTTGTAAACTAGTTGTACTAATAGAGAACCTTCGCACAACAACATAATAAAGTTTCATCACATTTCGATGAATGATTTAGGAATGCATAGGCGACAAACAAAATGACATTAATTTTTTTATACATATATTATTTCCTTGTTCGACGGTACCTACTTTACGTCATGTCCTAAGTATGAGGCACATGTATACATAGAATAATCTTTCACTACTCAAGTGTAGCCTTCTTTACTTACGAAAACTTTTAAGCATTACAATGTTTTATTGGGTAATAATATAAATAACTTGATTGTATTCCAAGTAATACTAAAAACTTTTCAAGTAACGATATAACATAAAATGACTCAAATAATATTGCAAATAGGATAAATATTGAAACAAAAACCCCCATAACTCTTGTACATTTGTAAAAAGCGAAGAAGAAAAGATCCTTTCATTGATTTCATTTTAGTAGCTAGTGGTCTAACGAAATTCAGAAAATTAGCAAAAATATTAGTGGCTGGCTGCTTTTAATTTAAATTAATGTTAACAAATACGTTATGTGCTTATATGTATATGCTGTATATGATTTGTAAGAAAGAATTGACTTGGATACGCATGTAAGTGAGGCACCTTGGATTTTATGGGTTGTTAGAGTACTAAGTTAGTTGTGTAAGTGCTAAGTTTAGGATACGGCGGGACTGACATGTTCTTTTGAGACTCAAGTTCCTAAATGAAATAAAAATAAATGTATTATTACATAGCGTAAAATAATCAGTATAAAAATATATATACTAATGGAGTTACGATTTTGTAATATTTAATCATAAATATTGTTTGCATTCAAAACGAAATCAGAAAGGACGACGGTAATGGTAGCTAATTATACTGAAAATATATTGCTGTGTACATAAAAACAATAAATGGCAAACAGTACTTCGATGCGACGTCGTGTACCCACCTAGTAGATAACGTTTAGCGTCGATAATGATTATTGCCCATGGCCGTTCACAAGTATGTATGACGAATGTTTCGCTCATCGATTATTTACACGTTGCCTTTGAAAATTTTATGTATAATAATTGTATCTTCAATTCAAGCGGTGTTTTGTTTTCAGTATCACATCTATCACTTAATTCTGTCCGCGATAATCTTACGTCGTCGATGTTAATCTTTGGGGCACTGTATTGGGACACTAAAGATCATAGATTTTTTAAATTCTTTATAGGTTTAGCATTTGGCTCCAATCTCACTTGATATGAAGTGACGATGTGGTCCAAGATAGTAATAAGTCGAGCTGCCGAAAAACACCTATAGATTCGACAGAAATTCAACTAGAAGGTGATAGCTATCCAGAATGGCATTACAAAATCCACGACCACCATGTTTTGGTATATCTTTTGAACTTTCTATTGTAACTCATAGTGATTGGCTACTAGTTTGTTTGAAAATGGAACAGGGTACTAAAATGACATAAATAATGGCATCAATTATGCGCCGACATAGCTCTCTGCGCGGTATTACAGTGACGTAAACACGCAAGTCCTACTCACTGTTGTTGATTGTTCAAATGCAAATGTAAATTATTCGAAGTTTTTTTTTATTGATACCTACCTATTCAATCGGACAACATACCTACCCACCTTGACGCGAACAAAGGAAGTTTGTAAACTCCTGCTTTTGGCGTATCATGACGGTTTGAATCCGTCTTTCTCTTAAAATAGTCTCTGCATCCTATGACCCTAATATAGGATTCTTCAAAGGTATTATAGTAGACCGGTTAAGATTAACGCTGACTACTGCTATTCTGCTACGTTACTGAAAAGACTTGCATCTAACTAAAACATAAAACTGAGAAATGCCGAAAGACGTATCTCACGTCCATTTAAGTTTTAGACTAAGTATAACTCAAGAACGGAAGGTAAATGGATAACAAAAATCTCCAAAATACGCTATTTCTTCCTGATTCTGATAAAATAAAAAATTAAAATGCTTTTCGTTGGTAAATGCATAAGTTTCAAAAGGCTTCACCGATTTAGCTAATTCTTTTTTAAATATTAGGAATAGTGCGAATAAGGTTGTTAGAGAAAGAAATTTTTCCCGGAAAATGGGAAAATTCTGGAAAAACTGAAACTACTTTTTTATTTGATTGTTTTATGAACTCATAACCTAACTCACGATCCAAACGATAAATATTATGCTTAATTATTATTTTGTCTTTTTCGCCATAGTCCTGGAAAAGTTTTCAGAAAAAGTCGGTATAATGGGCACTGCGGTCGAGTTATTGACTTTTAGAAACTGCAGAACAAAGTCTACAGGACGAGCTAGTATATATAAAACCCCCTATAACATAAATTTAAGATGTAATGTACCCTTCTTTTCTGGAATTGCCATATTAGACACTACAGTGTGTAATATCGCGTGAATTTTAGTTATTTTCTAGAGCCCTTGTAAAAATAAAAGTAAGCGGTAATTTATTACTTATTATTAACGTTAAGTAAGACATTGCTTAGAGTATTAGTGCAATTCATAAGTTACAATTAAAATGCGCATAAAAATGAAGGGCACGATATCCTATTAACTTTTTTAGTGCATTATATGAACAACTAAATAAACCAAATTGTTGAATCTTTTGATTATGCCCCTGATCTGTGTATATATTTGTGAGAAATAGTTGGAAATGGAACTCTGGAGTTGGTTAAATCGGACTCCGTAACGATCTGCACCAAATTTAAAGATAGACACAAAATAAAATTACGTTATACAATTGTATTATATAAATAAGAAACTTTAATAATAAATAATCATTATAATGTATAATTTCGAATGTTATGGCGGGTTTTTATATTTATTATGTATAACGTTATTCTTCTCATATTACAAGATATGCGTTAATTAATTTAATTTACATTTGAAAGTTAGCTTATTTCTTAAACGTTTGGCCACTAAAACGAAATACAAAGTAAATTATCACGAGGAGAAAAAGTTCTTTCGTGTCATTTTTGCTAAGGGACAATTTTTTGGAATAGTTTACGTAGGTAAGTCATTATTATAACAAACCATGCGTAGGTAGGTACTTATACAGTTTTAAAATTGCTAAATTGATGTGAAGACTTTAAAATAGCCATTGTGTATTTTTTGTTGCTATCAAATTTATTACTACTGAAATATGTGATTACTGGTAGAGCATAATTCATTGTTCAAGAGTCTAGAACTCTAGACAGAACATTTACAACGTTGAGTAAAAAATGTATAATTTGGTGCATTTTAATTTCGCATAAAAGACGTAAGAATGATGATACATTTATTACGATGTTATGTTATCTCGTTTATTTTGTATTTCAAGTGAAAGCCTTTTTATATTACATCTTAAAGTGGCTGTGCTCTACAGTTTCACCCGTGTTAAATATATTCGACCATCTCTCGATAAATTCGCGCCGCCGACAGCGCCCCCATCAGGCTATCGTTGTTCTCATGTCTCGTACGCATGTTTGCATCTACAGCACGCCAAATTGCTTGAAGTTCATGTTTACTGGTCCACTTCTTAGGGTCATAGCGTGAAGTTATATTATAGCCTATTACATGCCTCAAGAAATGGGCTATAAAATGCAAAAAGAATTCTTCATATCTGACAGGTGGTTCCAGAGATTAGTCCTATCATAAAAAAAACAAACAATCTCTTGAACTTTTTAATATTAATAAGTATAGATTAGTTTTGTTTTCATTGATAAACTACAACTCTCTCGATGTATCAAATAAATAATGTGACTGTCTCTGCAATGCCTTTCTTGTATGAATGTAACCTTCGTCGGTTACTGCGTCATCCTGGTTCTCGTGGCATGCATTCTTGGCACCGAGAAGGCACCACCACTGCTCTGTGACAATTCTCGACCTACCAACGTAATGAGTTAGTCATAAGACACCACGAGCTTCACACATCTCGACGCAATACTGTTATCATGTTACACATGTTTTGTGTAATTCCCGGTCGTTTCGTTACGAAATCATTAAAATAGCTTTAATTTCTAGGATTCTTCTATTAATTTTAACTTTATATAAATGAGAATTTACGGAAGGTTTCAGTGAAGTAAAACAATTACCTATAGGTGTGACCCAGCAGCATCACTTGGGAGCTAGTTCACCAATTAGATTTAGCATGTTACCATCTTGGGCCACTTATCATCAAGTGAAATTGAGAGGCACTAAACCTATAAAGAATAAAAAAGGAATACCAAGCGTCCTATTATAAAGTTTATTATTAGATGCCTACTTTTTTGTATTAACAAATTGTTCCTACTTAAAGCAAGGTCTGCTTGGTACTTAAATATTATTTTTTCTTTAATTTAGTTACTAATTCTTTAGGAATAAGAGGAACAGCGCCGATAAAGGACAATGTACTAAATAATAGCATAACCGATATTCCTAACGAAAGTTGTAGAAAATGGTGCACAAGTGCGAAATATTCGGTATTTGATTTTTTTGTGGCCCGTGAACAGTAAAACGGTCACTGAAAATTAAAACTTTATATTAACTGTGATTTAATTCCTATGTTTTCTCAATTAACGTTACATTTGATTAATTAAATTATTTCGGCTATATCGGCTCGATATAATGAGGTTGATCGTGTTATTTGAATAATCGGATCACTAGCAAAAAATAAATGGGTCAGCGGGGAAATCTTCCGAATAAATTGATGTTTGTGTGATATTTGACATAGAAAAGAAATCTTACGAGAATTAGGCATTAGATATTACACTGCTAACTTTGAACGGATTTTTGTCTCTGGGCTCTTTTTTCTTGTTTTATCGATATTATTTACAAAGTTATACTTCACTACCTTCATCCACTTTACTGAAAAACGTGTAGACATTCATTTTATTCACAATGCATGTATAAATTATAAATATATAGTTAATGTATTAAAATAATTTACAATTTACAAAATGGAAGTAATAAAAATCCGTAATGAAAAAATAGAATGTTAGATTTTTTGCGTGTACATGACAAATTGCCTTCATTCCGTTTTTATAACAAAAATGTTAATAAGACATTTTTAACAAAAAAGAAAACCAACTTCAATGATTTTGTAGAGTTCCCTGGTGTATCTTCGAATTTGAAGGTCCAATGCCAATGAAATTAAAATGAGACCGCCATTCCCTATCAAACAAAAAAAGAATCATCCATATCGGTTCATAAACAAAGATATGGGGCCAGTTACTATAAAAAAAAAAAAACATTCGAATTGAATAACCTCCTTCTTTTTTTGATGTCGGTTAAAAAATGTAATTTACATCGTTGCGATTATTAAGGAAGGAAGGAAGGAAGGATACTTTTAAAAAGATATATTTCTAATCTTTGTGCTATAAATATTTTGTTTATGTGAGTGGAAATTAATAATGTGTTTCAATTGATCACTATTTAGCAGCCTTGAAGACCTTATAATAATTTGCTTCCTACGCTCTACCATCGCGCAATAACAAATAAAGTCTATTGACTATTACGTATTTACGTAGTTTTATATAATAATAATTTCATCTGGAATGGCATTGCAATCTGCACTCAATGGAAAACTTTTAAGGCTCAACCTATTTACTACATTTTTACTCGTTTATTGATATACTCGATAGCGAAATGGTTAATAGATCATAAAATAAATCACTTTGTTAGTACTCGTATACTGCAGATAAAGATCAGAATAAATTAGTACTACATATATATATATTAATTTCACATAAGGTCTAATTTGTTTTGTTAACCCCCCCTACACAAGACGCATCGTAGCTGACAAACGACTGTACCGATCTTGATCTAATTTTTTTTGTTTGATAGGCGACTTCATTGAAAGTGTTATTATTAGTTCATAGTTAAATTGATTCAAGCCATGAGAGTCATGATTGAAGAAAATCTGTTCAGCCGCTTGAAATATTATCAACTCCTGTATAAGATGGTTGGAGATTTGGTTATTCTCTTACTTCAATAATATTAGAAAAAAACTTCACCTGATGCTGCAGCACCAACTTACAGCAGAGGTATCGTATTAGGATTTATTGGAATGACCTGAATGAATAGCTTACTTGGGAGGATATTAAATTTTCAATTTATAAAAAACATATTCACAAAGTTCAATGTTAATTAATGAATGTCAAGTGTTTAAAAAAAGAGGTATACAAGAAATATATTTGCGTTGTTTGTATCTATTTAAATTAAATAGCGCTTATTAAATCTAGATTCTATACGACGCATAATAGAATATATTTTAAATTTGTTAAGCTGACATGCTATAAAAATTTGAAATTTAATATCTTCACATCCGTAATAGATACATAGGTAGGTTAAAGGTGCATTATATTGAGATCCGGCTTTGAACACTGTTCAAGTGTCGTAATCTTGTTTGCATTCCTCGGAATCTATTTACTATATGTTTGCAAATTTGATTTGTTCGAAAGCCCTACGTGTGTAATGCCTGGATGCCTGGTGGTTAAAAGAAGCTAAAACTACTTTTAACGTTTCGAAATGCAATTATTCGCTTATTATATTATGCAAACAATGAGTTACAACTTTTATCATCAACTGCCCAAAGCATATCAAACAACAACATCATTGCATCAACGCAATTTAGCTTCGGTATCCGGTCATTGTAGCGCTTGTCATTTGGATAACGAGAAAAGATATCAATCAACCCGCGCTATACTAATAGTAGAGAAGTGTAGGCTACTCAGCTGCCATGACTTCTGCTTCTAACTTCCAATCAGTGGCGGCTCGTCCTAAGGAACGCTGGTGCAGTGCACTCACCCAAAAAATTACTGAATAAAATATGTTTTATGTTTTTTTTTTCTTATCTGTACTTATGTAGGTATTTTTGGTAGATATCATGTATGTATTAAATTTAGCCTTTTATACTCGGAACTAAAGACAGCATTTGACTTAAAAAACTACGTACAATAGAAAACATTTGTTATTAAGTTGTAATGAATGGATTTCAATGAGTGCGAAAGAGAACATTCTATACGACCCGACACGTGAAACAAAAAGTATCGTCGCATGAAACTTTTGAAAATTGTATGTATTCTATTACTCCAGTAGAAAGTGAGCGCTGTTTTTCGAAGTTAAACAAAGTCAAAACGTTTTCGCATAACACAAACGCCACATCGCCTGAATGAAAAACAATTAATTAATTATATCTCAGACTTTTACAATGAAAATAATAGATACTTTCGTTCATAAAAATGAAAAGTGAACAATTTTTTTTACAAATAAAATGATATGTAACGCAATTATCACCTTTTGTTAGTTAATACCCAAGAAAAATTTTCAGGAGCCGCTGCTGTTTCCAATGTATCTATAAAATAACTTGTACTTGACAAATGAAAAAATTGCAGGTAGACTAGAGAGAGTTAACTATAATTAGCTAAAACCAGCAGGCGTCTCAGACTTATTGGATAAATATATTAATTTATTTCATTTATTGTTTACCGCCCTTGTTATATATGGTGAACCTTACAACCTACCATTTTTGGGACTAATTCTAATAACACTACATCTATGTTGTGTTGTCATGAGAGTTAATATACCTTCATATAATTTACAAGTGACATACCAGTTGTAAACATTATGAAAGTTGTTATCTGGACGCTCAAAAAAAAACCGACGACCACTTTCTATGTCTACCTTTGTGTCAGATCATCTTCCCACGCGATTGTCTTTACCTGTTCCCCATAAATGGGCTTGTTACGTGATAAATTGATAACTACTTTTTTGTTTAAGATACTTCTTGAAGAATAGAATAATAGACTCCATACATTATAATCAAACTTTTTAAATTTGTTTAGATCTTAATATAAATTAAATGGCACCTTTCTATGAAATGTCAGGTGATGCCTCACCAGGCGCTTGTAGAATGCCTCCAACGATGCTCAGAGCTATTGATGTTATGCGTTTGATGAATGTCCTCTTTAATGTCAGTTGTCGCACGTCCTCGTTGGCAGCCGAAAGTATTACGTTATTCTTAACCCCAATTATCACAGGATTCGACAATTAGGTAACTCATTTCTTTTTTCATTAAACTTCATTATATATCCTTTGCAATGTCTGTAAACTACATTTCTATAAGATACATATTGCTAGAGTTATAAAAATTGTTAAGTTGTCATTAAAACGCCCTATGTCGTGTAATATATGTATGAGGTGTTTAAACAGCTGATGTAAATTCTACATAATAAAATAGGTAATAACGTTGTTATACAATTAATATAATAATCAAACGCGTATAAGAATTACACTGTTAAAAACAACACTTTGGCACGTTTCCAACGTTGGTCGGAGATAAAAGGAATGTCCACAGAAAACGTAAACACGTGATGTAGTATTTTTCATAAGTAACTACCTGTTACACGCAACTTTGTCTGTGCGGAGTTCTATTTCATGCTTGTCTGTTATATCATTGATTAATAAGATAGTAATCGGTTATATTGAAGAATCCATGTTAAATCTGATAACGTCACATCTTGGTCAAGTTAGATCTTTCCGAAATTCGATAACATCGGCTTTGTTTGTTGAGCCGTGACAATATTTACAGGCAACTTTACTTTCATTTTTAATATCAGTGTTAAAATTTGTTCTGTAAGTATTATTCTTGTTGATAATGTCTAAAATAATAGAAAAGGCTTGATAATTGGATTTACGAAAGGCATGTCCGCCGAATCTAAATTTCAGAAGAGATGAAAAGATAAAGAGGATAAACTATGTTTCTTTAAGCTGATATTGTGAGGAATTGTATCGTAACAAATCGTTTTTATATAATGCTGACATATTTTTTATCTAAAATTCCACATTGTTTTTGTCTTTGATACATTTAGCTCACCTATATTAGTCAATTTCAATGACAACGTAATGATTTAGCAAGCAGTCAGTAATACAAAATCAAATGCATACTTAATGTATGTTAATATTATGTCATTAATTATCAATTATGAAAATCAACTAGTTGTCATTTGATTTAATATTTCATTAAAACGATAGTTTGGTAAGTACATATACCAAATTATGCAATAAATGCAGCGACTGTGGTTACGAAGGACTTGAGGACCTTAACTTTTATATCGTGCTTATCGAACCACTGCACATATTTTTAATTAACGTGTAGATTTTATGGTAATATTCATTTACAAAACTGAAACAATGTTTTTTTTTTTGTTTTAATGCCAGTATCAATTTAAAATTCAAATAGGAACATAGGTTGAAATAATAAAGAGTCTGTCAAACAAGCTTTGTAAAAGAACGCGTGCCGATATTTTTAGAACGAACGACACCCGGGGGCGGATTACGTCACATCTGTGTCCGGATTTGTCGAAAACTAAATCAAACCGTCGACACGGCAGCATGCTCTATTTCATCTTTATTTAATTTCAGTCCAATATAATCTTCAAAGTATAAAATTCAATAACTATATTTAGAATTAATTAACATGCGTTTAAATGTGTCTTGTCATGAGCATTATCATCATCTGTAGCTTCAACTCATTCAATGTCGGTTAAAGGCCTCTCTTATTTTGTAAGTATGTATTTCTGTATTATAAGTAATTTAAATAGAATTTAGCTATTTGTTCAACTTAATGCCATCGTATTCAATTTGCTCCAGTTTTTTGATTTGTATTGTACCTTCAATAATGATGGATTGTCTGTTATATTTTGTTCATTAGAAGAAGTGTGAAATGTCTATTTTAGAGATGTAGCATAACTTAAATTGGAAGTTGGTTATAATATGATCATCGATTCTTTTTTAGAGTTAAATATAATCAATAATACGATTATGCTTTAAATCAATTGAGGGGTGTGTGAGCTGTGTGAATGACATAACTATAAAATTAAAATATCCTTTAACAATAATTGATATTGCAGTCGCCTGACGCCAAACAACACGATTCATTCCTCCAGTCAATATACAATTAATTATGATTCATCGTTGGAATCGTGGACTATGGCTTGAGTTCATAGAGAGAGAGAGAGAGAGATAGAGAGAGAGATCCAGTAGAAAAAAGCAGTTTTAGTTTTTTTTTTCTAAATATTCCAATTTTTGGGTAACTTTTTAAATTTTTCTTGCCCTTATATCCTTATTCGGACAATTACTAACATTTAAAAAAAAGAATTACCTACATCGGTCCGTCAGCCGTTCTCGAATGATGCGCTTATAAAAGAACAGCTTTTCATTTTTATTTATATACAAAATAAACAAAATTAATAATTTACTTACAGCTTATAAATTTAGGTACATACCTATTATATTATATTGTATGATTCCTCAATATCGTTGTTAAATTCCCAGTAGGTTCCTTGGAAGTTTACAGTAAACTCTTTGTTATAGCTCTAAATAATTAGATTAGCCTCTACTTTTTTTTTATTCTTAAAGAGTTTATCGACGAGCAAAAAACATTTTTCTGTGTTTAAATTAAATATCTTTCAATATACATATGTATATGTTTTTATATGACTGTATTTGAAAGTCTTTTTATATCCTCATCATGGCTCTGCAGCTCAAAATACTTAGGATAGACATAGGAAATTTGGAAAAATGTGGTCATTATATTGTAAGCATCGTTTAATGGGGAATATAACCTCTCAGGGGATAAAATATGGTGGAAAATTTTGTATTGGAAATAATATTTCTCAATTTAGATTTGTAAGTATAGTATAAATAAAACAATATATAAATTCAATTATAATCAAAAAAATTACAAATTTTATAGTCTACGCGAGCGGGGGTAAAAAGCTAGTCGTATAGAACGCGAAATTACTTAGTTTTTGCGGTAAAAGTGTTATTTGGCACATAGAGCAAAAAAACCTGTTCTTTACACTTCGAAGATTTTGTGACTTAGATTCCGTTGACTCACTCTGTAAGTAGGTGTACCGTGTTTGCAAATTTTTGCACTTGCTTATAATTCACACCTGTTCGCGCAGGTTGAGAACTCGTTCCATTAGCTCGCTGCTATACGATGGCATGTCGCAATGAACTAGTTCTTGTTTGTACACTTGCCTTATCTTCATGCCTTGCTCCTTTGTGTAGTCCTGATGGAATTGTAAATAAAACATTCTTCTAACTGAATGCTGTTGTTTACATAAACATGTGTTCTAAGAAAACGATACACATTTAATGAGCTGGTTTATTTACAGAAACTAGATATACCCCCCCGGATTCACCCATGTTAAATTTATTCGAGCTATCACTAAGTCGCCGCCAACGCACCCGTATAGCCTATCGTTATTTCGTACTTGCCTACAGATTGCTTAACGCCCATGGTTATTACTGCGTTTTTTAGGGCTTTACGAAGTCTTATAACCTTGCTCAATACATATACTAAAATTACAAAAAGGCTTTTCCAAATCTGATTTTTCGTTCTCTGGCGTGTTTAAAGAAACAATCTCGTGATTTTTTTAGATGGTGTATCAGTAACAAACGTAACTTTGAAGATTCCAGGCTGAGTGTTTTACCTTTAATATCGAAAAGTAACACTAAGTCTTCCCAAGCTAATTTACAGTAAAACTGAATGTATGCTTATTTTGTTTAAAAAGTTTGAATATTAATGAACGTTAATTGCCTCTGTAATATTAATGTTACAAATCAGAAGGCGGCTGTTTATTCGTTTCAATAAAATTAAAAGCAGAGTAATAAAATCGTCAATAATTTACGTAATATTTAAATCATTTCTAAAAAGTTCTAACATAACGAATATCAATTCTATTGGAAAGTAACCAGCACTTTCATTTCTCATGGCAATAATAAAGTCTTTTTTACGTTTATTAAATTATGAAATTCATTTAAAGTTTTTGAACCTCGCATAAAATTTACGATTACGTAAAGTCAAACTGATTCTGCATGAATATTGTGTTCACTACATTAATACAAATTAAGCAACTAACTTAGATAGATTTACTTATATAAATAATAATTGAAGTAATTACTTTATTTAAATAACATACATTACTTAGAATAAGTATAAATGTAGACCAGACCACCGAGTTTTGATAATGTCAAAATCAATAAAATAAACTATACCTACCAAAATAATCAGATTATTCAATATTTGTCTGATTAAATTATAGGTAAAGAAATGCAATAGGTATCATAAATGACCAAAATCTACGATGCATGCGTGATAGCGCGTGTCGGTCGCGCATGATAAGCTGGCGACGCACTGGCACGCTCGCAATAAATACTTTCACGTGTCATACACGATACATACAATTTCACCCACATTCAGTGTAATAGTCGGTGTTTGGGACAAACGAGACGACCCCACTAGCTCTCGCTCTAATCAGATATGTTGTAAAGTCAAATAATGCTTGTATAGGATAAGTTTCTTTAGTTTTAGTCGTACTCCCCCACTACTAGTGTTATGTATGGTAAATTTTTAATAGGTCCTATTACTGAAAAATGCAGTCCACAACCGTACGATGTACGTCTATAGCACATACTTATCGTGCGATAACTTGATAATTCTAAGAATTTCGAAAAAAGGGAGCTACTAAAAAAGGTCATACCGAGGCTAAAGTTAACTCTACGAACTAAAAACAAAAGGTCCTACGGAGCAGAAATCGGTGAGTACAATAGTCCAAATACGATAAATTTTATGTTGCTGGTACGATAGGTGCCGTGCCGCTCTTCAGATTGAGAATGAACCCTTTAGTCCACATTTAATTTATAATACAAAATGGAATTTCACTATTCTCCCCACAATTGATTTGTTGTACCGATTAACATAATACTGGAATTTGCCTGTGTGATTCTTATAGCATGCACTATTCAAATCAAGTCTCAATAACCTGTTTACTACATATATGTTACATATATAATGTTTAGCTGAAGTTATTGGGTTGGGAAGTGGTTTTAATATTGCTAGGTCACGTCGTATTTCAAGGTCTCTAAAGACTCTTCTAGCTGATTTTCTAGTTGGGTATTACCAGCATGCAATCACTACAACTTTGCCAGTCAGGTGGTGTTGACTAATGATCATCTTCTGTATTTACGTCTCATGATATCTAATATATAAGGAGCTCTTGCTGAATTCGAATGCTGAATCACCACCGCTACACTTTTCTCTGTGTTACCCTTAACGCACCAGTGCCTAGCGTTGCTGTGTTTTAGCTGAAGACTTAAATTAACGACGTTCACTGGCGCATGAAGCAATTTAACTTAGTCATTTTAAGTTGTGTAATATCTACCACTATATCACTAAAGTCAAATAAAACTGGACTTGAGATTGTTTAATGATGCTCCTAGGATTAAATCGTCACTTGACTGATTGTTTATACGTTGGTAAATTTCACTTACTCATAAAAAAAATACTTACCTATATTAAATTAAGTCAGAGACAACATAAAGTGAATCTCTCAAACTGACCAAATACATCTGAATTTAAAATACACAAAGTTAATAAATTATAAACATTTAAAACATACAATACTTATACCTAAATTTAAACGACACAAACACGTATGTGGGTTAATGCTTCGATCCGATCGTTCTAATCACATAGACTACCACTAGGGTTGTCATGTTTTTGTTTTAAATGACACCTATATTTCGTTTTATTTTTACCCAGTCTTGTTTAAGGTATCTTTATACACTGAGAAGAATGCGGTTCATAATATACAGCTCAGGTCCACCGCGTATTGTATGACGGTGCATTCATGAGCACGTATAGATCAATCTGCTAAATCATTATTAGAATAAATTTGTTTATACTTATATATTTATTTATTACAGTATATTTATTCGGTGTATATTAAATCAGCATCAATTTGAAATGGCAAGTTATTCTTATTGTGTTATTTTTTTACGTGACAGAGTTAAATATTATGTACTTTTTGACTATTACTCCAATATTTCTCGCTATTACAGACACAAAATAAAGTACTTGATAATTTATAGACTATTAATACAGCAAAAGTTAATTATTTGTATATAATGTAGTATGGTCAGCCCTAACTACGAGGCTTATGGTGTCTACAACTTACATAACGTTATAGACTTCTGAAGACTGTCGTGCTAATAGATTTCCCTTATGTTGTCTATTATCTATTTATGGTTGTGTAACATACCTTCTGGTTCACTAAAATTTACATATTATATAAATAAATTCTTATTCTCGGCAGTCAGGAACAAATTTTTGAAATTTCGATATGGAATGTATTGACAAGGAATAGGCCCAAAAATATTTGATATATACTTAACTCACTTTAATTTTTATAAGTCTTAAATTTGCTTATTCTACCAATCCAATCTTTCTTACTGAAGATTATGACTGCCAGTATCAAGTACAGTCATTATCATTGTTTCGTTTTTTGTCTTCTGATGAGTACAGAGTTCTAGCCCTCTTGTTAAAAGTTTCCAGTGTATTTTTGTGATATCTGAGAATTCATGATCTATGTTATTATTTTCAATCCACTTCACATGAGGGGAATAACCTAAACATATTAAGCAAAATTCTTTCAACATTACTCACAAGTTAGGGTAAAAGAACCCAAGTTATATAGGATTAAAAAATTAGAATTACCACATCATAGACTAAGATCCGGCCAAAAACTCCAAATTTGCTTCTCCATACATACAAACAAAACAATGTTAAATAGATTTACTACTTATTTTCTACATAGAAAAGTTGACAGAATGAAATCGCTTGTCATAATATATATGTACGTATACTTGTATGTATATAAGGAATTAATGACATGCCATTCGTCCATCATTGTTATATAATACCTATTATCATAGTTACGCTTACGTTACATAATATATGATATCATAGCTGTACGATTAGGGAATTTACAGAAATCGGCTCAGTGCTTCTTTACCATGATTGCCCACAATGCTTCTTTCATTTAAATAGGGCATTATTAGTTCAGAGTAATGAAAGGTTTTGCATTATATTACTCACTAATCATAATCCTAACAAAAACGTCCCAATTCTCGATTGAGATTATTTGTCTATACAAAGTAGTGAAATCTCTTAAACAGCTGAGTCTAGTGAGTGTGGATATAAAAAAATTAGTTATTTTGGCTAAAATCGGGCCTAACTTGAAAAATACTTGAATTTTTAGGGTTTTATAAGTAGTCTTAGTAATCAGAATTTCAGCATTCTACAATAACCCAGTGTTACTAGAAAGAGGCGTGAAAATACGCCTAAATGCTTCCAGGAAATGATAGAACGGCAGTTTGCCTTGCGCTCGAATTGGCGGGGGGGTACTACTGTGCCCCCAGATTATATTAAGTATACAGATTTAAGAATAACGATATAGGATGACTGTGACGATGCCTAAAACTAAGCGATATCTATACTAATACTAAGCGGAAAAGCTTGTCTGTTTGCTTAAACACGCTAATCTCTGGAACTACGAGTCGGATTCGAAAAATTATTTTTGTATATTATAGCCAGATTTACGAGGAATAGTATAAGCTATCTAACATTAGGCTATAGCTCTCAACTAGTCTTAAATATTGATTTTTGTTAAGTAAGTCTGAAGTGGAAACCCACTCTCGAACTGCTTTATCCGCGTACGCTGGCATAAATGGTTCATGATACGTAAATACGATGTTCTACAAAAATATTGACATTTAGTATACCTAAAAAAAGTCTGGGATAGCATATGCATATCTCTTATACATGAGCCACTATAAGAAATTTTGCTTTTTTTTTTTGTTGATTTAAAAAATTAATTTTTGAGTATTATTTCTAAGCATGCCATATTATTCCTTACGAACAAAAGTTACTTAATCATAAAGACAATTTTATGAAGTTAAATTTTGGCCCTTTATAGTATGTTATTTGGACACAGTTTAGAAGATAATGAAAAATTTAAATTATTTGTAGTTGCGGGATGTGAGAACAGTTATGATAGGCTACAAGGGTGGGTTGGCCGTGCGTTGTTTGTCGGATAAAATTAATACGGATGAAACCGTGGGACACAGCTAGTTAATAAATATAATCCTTCATTAGAAGCACTTTAGTACATTCGAATCTATAAACTGAAAGGACAGATTTTTGACGTAACAACGTCTTATAATTCGATGGAGCCGGCTGCACGCATGAAAAAACATGACTCATGCGGCGTTACCTCGCTCTGAGGCGTTCCATTTAAGGCTATCAAACAAATAAAATTAAAATTTTCTTTTGAAAAATGATACCATTCCATCAGTATTTTCTTATGACGTTGTCACGTTCAACTATCGTCAGTAAACCGACTTTACAGTCAACCGATTTTTTTTTTAGACATAAAATTTCTACATGATAAATAAATTCTAAAATTGCGTAATATTCACCTTTAACTTGAACTCCTTTATTTAAACTCTCTATTAAAGAAAATACCTATACAAGAAAATTCAATCAAATTTAGTTACGGCCACGTACGAATAATACCTTTAACTCATTTCAGACTGACTATTTAGTAACACTTTTACCGTTCGTACAATGTTCGTTTTTGTTACGCTTTCGTCGTATTCTGCAGTCGCGTCGTCTCTTCATCTATGTGTAAATTGAACGGTACCTACTGTTATCTGGAATCGGCTAAAGTTGCTTAATCATTCGTAACAGATTTTGACCTTGACTTATTTGATATTCGATAACAATTAATGAGTTCTTTTGAAATCATCTAAGAAGCCATGTCAAATGGGATCTGTTTTAATACTCCAATAAATATTTCCGCACAACAAAGTTTATTTTAGTTTTCACGTAAATGATTTTTTGAAGTGAAACTTCTTTGCGCATAGTATGGTAAAATTTATGTAACGTGACGTTACGTTACGCGTAAACGTTACGGACGATAGGTAAAAGTTTAAAAGAAAAATAGTGTTCAAATTCAAAGAAGTTTCATATTAATCGCTTGTCATGGTTATATGCACAACTTTTTAAAATAAATTATGTTTGAACACGATAAGGTAATTTTTTGTAACATGATGTGTCACATTACGCGAAAACGTTGTGGCCAATAATACTCAATAGTTTAAAAGGAATTATACATATTCAAATAAGTTTCACCTGAACCGCGTGTTGAGTGCACTCGCAAATATTTTTTAACAATAGCTCGACAATTGACGGGGCTGTCCCCGATAGTACAATCCATAAACAATTGTCCCTCTCATGCTTGCATATAAAGAAACTGGATATACATTATACATCGATGATTCCGAAACGCGACGCTCATATGTTAATCACTATTACGAATTTTTCACCATATGCATAATGGCCAGGACCCAGTCGGACTGTACAGCCCTACCAATCCACTATCACTATTTCTTCGTTCGTTACTCAGCAGAAAGCACCACATACAGATGTGGTTGACTTGAGTGTCATAAGTCTGTTAATAGAATCCTGGAACATTATAGTAGTAACATGACAAAATTTCAAACAAATCAGTGTCGATATTCTATTAAATGTTAGAATTACATAATATAGTTATTTTAAATAACGTAAATATTATGTTTGTTTAACATAATAGAATGGTGTAATTATTATACCATAAATATAACCGTGTCATTTACTTATTGAGGAAACAGTAACTTTACTGCTATAATAGTCAAATAAAATTTGTAATTTGTGACAGTAGTAAAGCTTTATCGATAACTAAAAAATATTATGTAAATAACTTTATATTTATACTAGCTATGCCCTATGGATTCACACGTAGTAAAATTATTCGACCTCAGCTGCATTGACGTGTAGTGCCGCGCCCGCCTAACGGTGTTCTTAGACAACTCCCGTACTAGCTTACAGCTTGACAGATTGCGTGACGTTCACGTCTAATACTCATCTCCTAAGAGTCTTAGCGTGAAGTTACATAACTTATAACTTTCCTCAATAAATAGGCTATAAATTTTAAAAAGAGTTTTTCAGATCTGTCTGGTAGTTACAGAAATAAACGCTTTCGAACAAGCAAACAAAAAACAGTCTCTTTACAATATTAGTATAATACGTGGAATCGTAAAATTTACTTATATCCTTGGTTAAATTTGTTTTGTGTTACGTAGCAAATGATACATTAAAGTTGTGTCATAAGGGAAACGTTTACCGAGCCCTACCCTAATGACCCATTCACGTCTTCGCTTTATACGGGTTGTGAGTGAGTGAGTCACGTTCAATTTGACTAAACATTAAATATGCACTCGCTAATGCATCGGCCGACACACAGACAACAAATTATCCACTAACTAAATTTTTTTTATTTATTTAATGGCATCTGTGTAACCGCAATTCTGCCAACGTCACGTAAATAGAATGTCTTTCTAATTATTCTTGTAAACTTTATACATAGCACTAACAAGATGCCGGCTCCCTTTTTAAAACTGTCCAGGGAGTTTCTATGGCAACAGCTAATGCATATTTCTAGTTATTATATACTTATAATTCACTTCAATTGTGCACAATAGTAACCAAACTACATCACGTAATAAAATACCGTGAAAATCATTATAAGGCCAATTCAAAAACTTGTGAATTTAAATATCAACTAACACATGACAAATCAAGATCCCGTCAAAAACTGCAGTAACTAAATTCCGTTGTTTTAATCCCGTAGGGTAAATTGAAAATCCGTAATGTAACATTTTGTCTTGAATTCAGGATTTTTATTTATTAATTGAAATATTTTGTATTATTCAACATACTCGATTATTAACTATTATAATTTCATTACTTAGGAAACAAAAAACATTAACATATTGCAAACGGTGATGATGGTCTACTACAATCGGTATTTGTTTACCATAAACGGGCTTCACCTTGGAGCTTTCGATTTTTTTCCACAAAAACTTATCAATAGGAATATAATAACTTGTAAGGTTTTACGATATGTTCCGATTGGTGGACGTCACTATTTTTTTTATCGTAGCACTGCAAAGTGACGGCACTCAATCTAAAATCCAATTAATTAACTAGCAACCCGTGAAATTTCATTTTACTCTATGGAATTAAAAACGTACTTAATATGGTTGTTATTTTAGGGTTGTTACTGTCGTTAGTGTATAAAATTATTTCTAATTTTTTTTTAAATTATACTTTACTTTAGAATAATCAATGACACAAACACATGACTACATTGATAGTAATAAAATCAGTTCACACTTTACAACTAAGTTAGCAATGCAAATGTCCATACGTGTAAATATACGTCCTAAATGTACATTCTGAATATAAACTACAATCATACCAAATTTCATTATATTTGGTACAGTAGTTCTTGCGTGATTGGCGTTCAAACATACCGACAAACAGATAGACCGATGGACAGACAGACAACATTTTCAAAAATTATCTTCAATGTACAGATTTCGACTCTTTAATCTTTTAATACAAGTATAGATTTTATTGTAACTATCACGTAATTTATGTGTTTTGCTTAATTATGTTTATTTATTAATATCTCGATAATACTGTTGCCCCAAAATGCCAATTACTTGTGATGTTATTGTTGTTAATCTATGTATATCTTCTTATCTATTATATACTAATATCATAAAGCTGAAGAGTTTGTTTGTTTGGTTGAACGCGCTAATCTCAAGAACTACTGGTTCCAATGAAAACAATATTTTAGTGTTGGATAGCCCATTTATCTAGGAAGGCTATATAACATCACGCTATGTCCAATAGGACGCCAATAGGAGCATCAAAGAAAAATCTTGCAAAAACGAGTGAAATTCCAACTTCCACTGCGTGCGCTGTGTAAACCATTCATCTGATTGTTCCACGAAGGTTTTTATATTAGTACAACTAATTGATAAAAGATGGCGCGCTAGTCGTTCCATTTAAATAGACGAAGTCGCGTGTAGGAGCCTAGTATAGTATGAATAAATAAACTGCATTAATTTCACTTTTAAATAAATACAAATGCATTTTGAACGTCACCGTTAATTTCCTGACCAGAGGACCAGGAAATAATTTGGATGGAGAGTCATTGTGATTGTTATAACAGTATATAACTACTTACCTCAGTCAATAACAATCTAAACAAATGATAACATCTTTGTATTCAATAACGAGTTATGTCCTGATGTAATCGAAGTAGGTGAGCAAGGCCGGGAGAAAGTTCTGTACGGATGTCGATAGTAGGTACGAATTTCGTTCAATTGTACGTTTGGAGAGCCGCGACCGCTTGAATGGTAGTTGAACTGGTGGGCGAGTACGTGAACTAAACCGGGTCGAGAAGATGCTGCTCATTGGCGGCTGATTCTCACGAACCGATACTATTCTCTTCATCTGCAGTCGAGTCGAATCGAGACTCTTTACGAGTTCGTCGTTTGTAAGCGATTTTATGCTCTTCATGCGACTTCCGTTAATACATTCCTGTGCTATGAATTTTCATGAAAGTTTGGATTTTTAATGTATCTACGATTATTGAAATAAACTGCTGTACCTACATAGTCATTTAATAACTCAGTACGAAGGAAAGACACAACATTGTAGTTTGTACAATTCATGGTTGATATTATTTCCGAAATTTACACCTAAATAAAAAATACCTGAAATATAATATCTTAAGGGCATGTAAATAATTAAATACATTTCAAATTGTTCCATGTAATAATAGGTGATGAAATAAACATTAATTGTAATAATTAATGTAGATAGGGACGATTACTATAAATTTCAAGTTTACTAATGGTGCTCAGCAAATTCAGAGTCCTTACCAATTGTCTCGCTGTTGACTAAAAAATAATTACCCCCAAATTTCATACTTGAAAAAAAAGTGTACTACTGGTTAAGTTGAACGTAAGTTATAACATAGCTTTAAATTTATCTGTAAAATAATTGCAAAATATGCATAATATAAATTGTTGTACATCTGTCATACGCATTTGTGCAATCAACCTATTGTATGCACTAGACATATATGTATGTAACAATCGTTTGAGAACCGTACAAATAAAAAAAAAATTATAATCGTTGCGGGCAAAATAATAAATAAACTTCAATTCGAAATGGTCTATAAAACGTGCAATAGTACCATTTACAAAATAAATAAAACAATAAAACTTCAACAGTAGCTGCTTTTATTACACACCTAAAAAAACACGCAGGTCTGGTTATTCCATCGAACAGCAGCTGGAGTATGCCCTTCCCCGTCCTTTAGAATATCATCGTATAAAGACAGACGATTTTATGGACATACAGTATCACAATGATACGATTGAATAAGCTCAACATTACTTGACCCATAGTTTAGCTTACATTTTTTCGACTTTACGAATAATACTGTCGGCCAAGGGAATCTTAACTAATTGCACGTACATTAGTTCATGTTAATTAAGAATATCCGTTACATTATTCAAGTATGAATTAGCACTAATTTGTTTTGTTTCAACTCTCATATTTTCATCATAGAAGTATCTAGTCACGTTATTATTTACGGGCTGAAAATACAGAATAGCTGTAATATATTTTTTCTTAATTCTAATATTTCACCTATCGTTTTCTTATTTCTAATATTTTATTTTAATCCACCCTCTCGTCTAGTTAACAGGTTTTTACAGGAATATGGATGAAAATGTAAAAAAATTGTAACATAAAACAAAAATAAAGTGACTGACAAAAAAAACAAGTGCGGGCTGCTTTCAACTCGTGTTTTCACAAAAATACTAAGTGTACAGCTAATAATGTGTGTGTGTGTGTGTGTGTAATAGCTGGTAATAAAAAAAGTGATACAACAGATATAAAACACCTGAAGTTTTTATTTTTACATGAAAGATATTGTTTTATCAATCGGCTTATTCTTGTTATAAGCATAATTTAAAACTTTTTACTACGTATAGCTATCAAAAATGTACTTGATTTTATTTTATAGGAGCTGCTGTAGCTTGGTCTGTTTTTTTTAAGTATGTAATAAAGATACTTGCATATAACATTTTGCACATCATGCAACGTTTTGTCAACATTTTAAAGCAATCGGTAAGTAACAACTTTCCGAGTTTTAAGGTTTTAAACAAACAAACATTTTTATAGTACTTTGCGACAAATGTTCCGCATCATGATTAATTTAATTATCGTCGAATACCTTTAATTACTGATGTTCAGAACCAGGAGAATAAGCAACTGGATATAGTATTACTATTCAACTAAATTTTAATATAATGGTGAAATATACTTTAGACCGTGAGAAGGCTATTGTGTGGTATTCCGTCATAGCGTTCACCAGAGCGCGACCGAAGGTTCCAGGCAACAAGTAGTCCATGACTCATCGGGGTGTTTAAAGTTATATCACAAGAAATACAGCTTTCGACCTAAAAACAGGTATTCCTAAGAAAAATAATATTTCACTGTTATTTGTAGTAGTGCATAGTTTTTATTTCCTTTGACGTGAGTCGTGATGCTAAATAAAATTCAATATTCATCTGGGATGTCAATTCTCCTGTGAAAATAATAGATCACATCTTTACGGATAACGTAGCATGGTAATCCAATAATCTCTCTCTCAAATAACTCTTTTTCTCTGAAGTTGACATATTATTCTGACTTAGAGTTATACCTCAAAATTAAATTTACACATGTGAAAGAAAAAAACATTACTATATAAATGAGGCTTAACATTGCGTTTCTTATCACGGTGTACGTTAACCGACGTAGACCGACGTTAGCTAATGTAGGAGTTATCATCTTGCACAGAAATAAATAAAAACTGCTCATGAGATATTTTTACGGATTCGATTACACAATTTGTTTGAAACTATACAATCTATCTAGATATAAGCTTTTTTATTTGACCAATAACCTCAATATTGTTAACGAAACATGGCGTGGTGCACGTCAAGTGTATAGATTTCGCGAAGGGCTTTACGGCGCATTGTTCAGTGAAACCGCACAATAAACTGGTTTACTCGGATCGTGTTTCGCTCATTCGTCCATCTAAAACGGACGTCATTTTATGTACCTTGCCCTTGGACGTTATAGAAAGGCCTCTTTTTACTTTTGTATTAACCTTGATGGAAGGAAATAAACTGGAAGTGAACGAAAATGTAACTCTTTTAATCCAATATTCTAAAATTACAGATTTAAAAAAGTCCGTAAAATAGGAAAATAATTAATTTTCTAACTTTAATATTAACGTTGAGTTGATAAATGTACTTTTGACTTTTTAATATCTTTTATGCAATAATTTAATAAGTAACAGAGAAATCATTTTAAAATCATATAGATAACTAACATAAAATGGTTTTTACTACATTGTGATAGATTTTGTCTTTTTAAGTCATACGCTCCTTGATCATCTATAAAGTCGTCAACACTACTATTGTAAACAGTTTTATCTGTATTTACGTATCTATGGTAAATTACTTTTACTCTGATGATTTAATAAATGGATTATATTAATAAAACATATTAAACTGGAGACATCATTAGCCATAACATAATTAGAGATATTGTTCAAATTTTTATTTGACTTTCATTAAGCAAAGATTACATTATATATAAAATTAACTTCTTCACGTCTTATATACAATCTTTTTTTCTTGAAGACTTATATTATTTTTAACTCCCAAAAGCACTTTGGCGTCATAAGTATAATATGACGTTTGAAGCGTACCCTGCCGAACTGTTGCCCTATACGAATTACCACGTGAGTCATCTTCGACCTTTCCCGCGTCTAAATTTGCGCTGCCAACGACCGACCACATCTGCTGAACCGGACAGGAGCCACAACTACTAATTGATATAATAAAGATCTTATTACTTTTAATTATTTGATTGCGTCTACCCAGTCTCTTGTTTACTTTCCTTTTTTGTATACATTGATCATGAAATCTTTACACTTTTATCTTGGTTTTTTTTGGAACACTAGAAGGTTGGGGAACTAAGGATTTTTATGAATTCCTTTACAAAATCAAGATTAGTTTTTAAGAAATAATTATATGCAAAATTGCAAATTAAGACCATTATAAAATTTAGTATTGTATAATTTCTTTAATTCGGTTTCGATTACAGACATATCAGCATATATTATGTCATTTGTTGATTTCATGTTAAAATTGACTTTAAGGTCAGATTTTAATAATAATAAATAATAATACACCTATTCCACTGCTGAGCAACAACCTTTTCTCGATGGAAGGCATGAATGCAGTCATCACGTTTAGGTATTTATCCATGATTAAGTAAAAAAATTAAATTTTAAATAATCTTTCTATCACCAGACCTTACAAGTATTGCTTAGTCTTATGTTTTTATCAATATGTTAATTCATTTCAGATTTCTTTACGAAGGCGACCTTTCAAAAGGTCAGTGGAGAACTAGTCCCAAAATGTTAATCGCTTTACTTTGGTCAAGGTGATTTTATAAATAAATTTTGCTATGTTAGCTTTGTTCATTTGTTTCGTGTTTTTTACCTTATTAGCATTAACCACCGCGTCCAATAAGTAATGCGTCAGATTAATGTCGCTTTCGCATTTTTAGTATGAGCAATATTTTCCCTGTTCCCTTGTACCACTTTGGTTAAGGTCACATAGAGCATACTGCCAACCAAAACGGAATGGAACATGTTTCGAATTCTAAACGATAACTGTTTAGACATGCCACTCTTGTAGCCTGTTCGTCTTCAGCCGGCAACTTTCGGTGCGCACGTGTCATCGAAATCCATAAAAGTTATTGTTCATCAAATTTTCTCATTGGCTGATGTTCAACCGCACGTGCCGTGACTTATAAATTGCCTTGAGGAGATTGTTGTTGTTTTCGATTAATTAAATATTGCTTTCGAAGACGCAGAAACCGGTTTGACTGCGCTTTTTTCAGCCGTGTAATTTCTTTAAGAAATTTAAGGGCATGCTGTTAAACATTTTTGATTTTTTACTTTATTAATGCAGCAGTCGATGTAGCGTGGCTGTCATGTGGAAAGTAATTAAATTCATAATTGTTTACGCTTTGGCTTTCAACCCGTGACTATTGTTTTAAAAGGCCCACGGCACCGTACTGTCTATGGCTGAACAATTCCTTACGCTAAAGCACCGTGACTGTGACTAAACGGGTGACTATCACGTCATGTTGTTCATTATGTTTGTAGACTGTATGGCTGTTTAAATTTCATAATAACGCTAGCTGTGACACACGGTTATTCCCGTATTAAAATTTTCAAAATTCCACTGCACCGTTAACGCACTCGTGTAGCGTGCGTATCGTTCTCATTACCCGTACTTGCATACTGTTTGTCAGATTGCTTGACTTTCAGATTTACTGCTGTACCTCTTATTGTCGTAGCGTGAAGTCATATTATAGCCTACCTCAATAAATAAGCTTCTACAAAAAGCAAAATCAATTTATCTAATCCGATTGATAAATTCATAGGGCTGGTGGTTAATATTAGTACCTATAGATAATATGACGTATTTACAGTACACCTCAATAAATATTTCGGTATTTTTACTTTTCTGTGTTACACAAAACCCCAGGCATATCTAACCATAATCACACGTAATGAAAAATGCAGAGGTTGTATATTTACTGGAAACACGCAAGGATTGTATTTCACTAGGTGTTATGAATAAACGGTGGAACGCTTTTTCAGTCATTATTTTTATTAAAACACAGCGAAGTCTGGTAACTTAGTAGAAATTTACCTGTGGGTTTATTTAGTTACGTGTAACTACTTGCCACAAGCAACGGAAGAAACATTATAAAAACTTGATGTTACGTCGTATTACAAAAATGACGTATGATTGCAGTATTCTTATTTACAATCATTTACAAGCCAACATGTTAGCCGAAAGACGCGGACGTCCACTGTTGGACGTAGGAATCCTCCAAAGATTGCCACAATGTTCGGTCCTGCGTCGCTCGCAATCAAAGGGTTCCCGCAACCTTCAGCAGACCTTTGGTCCACCTTGTGATAGGTCTGCCCATGCTGCGTCTTACGGTATGCGACCGCAAAACGAAAACTCTTCGAGAAACTTAATGCTAGCATTCTCATTCTAGATCTTCCGCGGTGTCATTTTTCCCAAGAGAAAAGAGCAACCTATCTTCCGCGTAGGTAGTGTGTCTGTTAATATTATGTCCTTACAATATTACCTTACATACGAAGTTGAATTTTTTCCTTGTAAGAAGTTGTCCAAATTCCGGAAAAAATGGTAATCTGTTCGATGGTCATATTTACACTTGATTATTCGGCAATGTCATGCTGTGTTGTTGACTCCTAAATCTCATTCAGCTGCCCACCCGGAATTATGAAACATTTTTGTTGCTTCCCGACTACATGTTGCCGTTGCCGCCGTTGCATGTATTTGTCGTCAAATATAACTTGGGAAGTGTATACCGAAGCACTGGATACCGATGTCGTAAGTGTAACACAAATATAGTACCCACTTATTGTGTAGATCTTGGGTCAATATAATAACCACGAAAGTATTTTTAAGATATTTTCCAATGGGTCGTCACATGTAGGAACTATTTGTTGTGCATGTTCAACACTTTTGAACATATAGTGGAAAAAAATCACTAAAATATCATATTTATGTGGAGAGACACTTGCAGTTTATTTCTTAATATATTATAACGCATTGCTTTCTTTATTATAAGAAATTGAAGTTAATTAGGGTTGCCACTTTTCATTTGAGCAAATAAAGCTACATTTATTCAAGTTAGGCAAGAATACTTATACGCAAAATACTACCACCGCGGCACCGATTTGGGAAACATCCCAGTCATAGAGAGAAGCCGATAAGCAACTCGACTGAGTTTGACTCATTTTTTGAACTGTACAAATGATATTTACAGTTAATATACTTAATCATATTATTAGTGGATGTATCCAGAGGGAGTTACTTCCAGACATCGCTATAATTCACGTAATGATCCACGTATAATAAACGTTTTGACAGTAAACCGGCTTGACAAATGGTCCTTGAACTTATTTTCCGGCTAATGTGCTATTACATAACCTAACACTATTACCTAAAAAACTTTTATTGCTCTTACTAAGTATAAAACACGGAATGACTAATTTATGTCTATTTCTAGTATGTATTAAAACTAATCGGTCTTGGACAAAAAAATAAACTGACCAACTATATGATTCAACTTTTAATTCCTAAAGGCTCGAATGCAAGTTATTTTGATAGGTAGAGTAAGATATTTTAAATACGCGTGAGTAAGACGTTATTTCAATACAAATTCCAGCGTTGATCTATGTTGCATCTGTTGTATCTGCAGAAGCGATTTGCCAAACTACTACGATGATTCATATGGTCAGCCATATTTGTTTACTACACTATCTCGCAGACGCGGCCTGATTCAATACATTGCGAGTCGCGACCGTGGGAGACATAATAATTATGTACAAAGAAGAAAATTACATCTTGCGTTTTAAATTAAATTTTGTAAAGTGACGACATTATGCCTAATGGTAAGCACAGATGAAACCAAAAACAACGGCGACCGTCGATAAATCGACAATGTGTCGACGGTCGTCGTTGGCATGCCGCCCTGTAAGCTTCTCGGTAGCTGGACACACTGGATAATCCCGAAACGCTACAATTCAAAATAATCACTACGGGTCAACCAACAAGTCGTACGCAGTACGTACCACCCTGCAATGTTATATTAACTTGTAATGATTGTAATTTCCAAATACCGTTTCATTGTAAAGCAGATATGATAAAATCTGCGAACATTTTATAACGTCTTTAGGTCTCTTTCTAAATGCAATATATATACTTATAATATTAAAATATTTTCCTCGTCATAAAACTCGCAGTTGAGTATTCTAAATCTATATTAAATTCATCAATTTTTTAAAATTATTTTATTGGGACAAAGGTCGTTTGGCGAAGGACGTCTGACGGATGGGAAATATACAGTAATAAAAGTATGTATTAGTTTAAAAACCAAAAAACACGCTATTGTCACGCACTAAAAATTATAAAACACCTGGATCACCAGACCATGCCATCACAACCCAATCTATTGGACTCGTCAACATAACAAATCATATGAGCCTAAACTCGAGGGGTTTGTTAGTAGCCACTGAAGAGTTCCATTATCCACCTCCTGGTTCCATCATCAGATTAGTTCCACGAGACCAAATTACAGTTTTGCTATTGGAACTACATAATTATATACATACAAAGTTTCATTTCGATACGACAATCAGAAGTAGGTTAAAATTGACTTGTAAGATTTGATTACATTGTTTGTTAGTTAAAAGTGAAGTTATTAAAAAAGCGTGTAAAGTGTTTGACCCGACCGATACTTCTGTAGTATGTTTACAGGACCAATGAAGGAATGGTAATAAAGTTGTATATTGCATTTTAACAATTTGGTTTTAGCTATAAGCTTATGAAAATAAATATTTAATTCTTAATTATCCATATATTAATTATTACGTGAAGCAAAAGTTTTCGGTACCTTTTTAAACGTATTGCGTGCACGGAAGACTGTGAGATTTGGCATGGTTATAGTTTATATGGAGAAAGAGTGCAGAAAGCTAAAGTTTATCTATAATATCTGTTACTAATATATTAATTTTTTTTTATTTAATATATTAAATAAAATAAATTAATATGCGAATCCTAACTCGACCAGTGTCATTGAACTTAGACCCCCCAAAATATTGACATTGTCACTCAACGAAAAATGACAGCAAGTGATGTAGATAATACTGTAAATGTCAAATAGAAAATAGTCTATGATCAAAAAGTCGCTGGTCGAATTTCGCTAGTTATTTAGTTAGTTAAATTGCTAGTTATTATAAAAATATAAACAAATTATAAACTTAATTAGTACATTCAATTTACCCATAAATTACCCAGCCTCAAGACTCCTTTGTAGCGTATCGTAATTCTCACACCTCTCGTACTCGCTACAGCTTGCTGGAATGCTCGACGTTCATGGTTACCTACTATACAGTTCCGTATAGCCTTAACATGAAGTTAGACGATAAAGTCAAACGTATATTTTTAAATCTGATTGGACGTTATAGTTGCGCGTTCAAACAAAAAAAGAAAAAGCAATGTCTTGAACTTTATTTATTATAGTAAAGCTAATATTTTATTATAGAAATAGGTATAGGTTATCCTCTTTAATTTGAAAGAACATGCGAATTCTATTGTTAGTTAAAGGTAAGTAAAATAAATAATTATAGAAAGTACAAACGTAACATACAACTCTTTTTATATTGTTTATCATGAAACTGTGACAGTGCGTTGGGTTTTTTTTCTTCTGAGAAACGTGTGTTGATACTAAATGCTGTTGTTATAAAAGAAGGCGGGTCACGGCCAAGACTGTTTTAAAATTCACGTTTCGTTTTTGATAGTGCATTGTTAAACTAAACAAGAATTAACAAAGTTTAAGAGAATTCTGTAGAGACATTACATTATTTATTGATGATTCCACTATAAGTAAATAAGCTTGGAGACGTTTTTGTGTTTGTAGTAGTGTAATACACACCGCTACTAAAACCGGGATAAACCAGTTTGCGCTGTCTACTAGCTACCACGTGTCTCGCACTCTAACTACAAACGTAAATTATACGTTACCTATACTTACTACAAACGCAAAAATGTCTCCAAGCTGATTTTGCTGTACAAGAGTATGATATAAAATCTACGCTGATATAGGGCGTTTTGCCCGAGACTTCGTTCCTTTTTTTATGAAACAACTTTCTTTTTTTTAAAGATCTGAATACACTGTTAGCCTTAGGGGCCCTGAAGCCGCTGCGGCTTTGAAAGCTTCACCGGACTTGGGGGCGAGCGCAGAGGGCACTCAGCCGCGAAAGTTATTAGGACTACTCGCACGAGGGTGCCAAAGTGGCCGGACCTCGGCTCGGGCGGTCGTCGCGTTCGCAATTAAGTCGCGATCTAATCGAATCCCTACACCTACGATTCGAGCTAACTAAAATATACTCATAGGCACGTTCCCTTCCTCCTGGAAGGAAGGAAGGAAACATGCGTATGCGCATTTAGTAAACAGAAATGTTTTCGACACTAACTAGCGCAAAAAAAGAAAAAAAAGGTCCCTCACAGAACCTATGTACCTATGTGGTGTGCACGTGTGTGTGTTCATACGTGTGTAGTGATGTATGTAGGTAACTAAGTGATGCACGTGTAGTGTTACTTGTATCGCGCGAGCGGTTGCCTGACCCAAGGGCTTCACGCCGAGGAAACGGACCTAGGCTTGGGTTACCGCTGGAGAGAGTGGACGTGGGGGGTGTGCGGGAGATGAAACAACTCTCGTGCTATCTGTTAAATAGTGGTTGCACTAATACGGAATCTTTGCGCGGGTGCGCACAGAAATGGATCGAAGTTTCATCGCAGTCGTATAGTATTCCTTTACTTTACTATTACTATTAAGAAGTACGATAATTTAGGACACGATTTCACACAAAACCATTTAATTTCAAAGTAATTTCAAACCCAATATTATAAACACTCAGAAAAAAATCTGATAATTTTATTATGCTCAACACTTATTATTAAGTCAGTTATGGGCGGAGATCGAACTCGCAACCTCTCGGCTCAGTATTAGGACCTACTACGCACACTACTACTATACAACGCTAAACCTATAACGATTTAAAAAGAAATATAAACATATTTCGTTGGCTAAATAATAACATTAATTGTTCACAATAAATCGTTGCTATCCCTTTCACATTCCTATTTTCATTTAAAATCCTTCAGCCGCAATTAACTATGCATGTACGCATATTAAGTATTTCCGATGCTTCCGTAATAATGACGATTTAATTCTATAAAGACAATTTATATTTTGAAATTGTTTACAAAGAAAAAATGAATTTTTTATTATTTTAGTAGATAGGTCGATTCAGCCTATTACCGAGACGACCTTCGCGATTTCATCTACTGTAGTACTGGAACGCACCTGAACTAGTCAAACAACTATTGTTTCGTAGATGGTGTTTGCAATTGCAGCACGTTCATTATTACCAACTGAAGCTATTGACTTTTTTTTAAATATTCTTTATACTTTTGCCATTTTGCCCACAATCTCACCTGTTGTTACGATGTAGTTCAAGATAGTCGTAACACGCTAAACCTAGATGGAGAATTGGCTCTCAAGTGCGGCTGTCGGAACACACGTACAGGTGCTTGGTGACATATTTTTAACTATAGGGTGATAGTGGGTTTTAGAAAATGCGATGTTTTCCTTCACTAAAAGTTCAGGCTCAATATGTAATTCGAAGCCCACGTCAATCGACGCGGTGTCTGACTGAAAATTACAACTTAGCTATCATTGCTTCAAATATATATTGCTAATTCTTTGTTCATTTGCTTCTTAGGACCGTAGCGTGAAGTAGCTAATACATCAATAAGATTGCTATAAAATGCAAAACAAATTTTTAAAAGCTGACTGGTAGTTTCAGAAACAGAATACAATCTATTTACTTTTATAAAAAATAAATATAGATAAACAATAGTGATATCTTTCACATGTACATGGGTGAATCATTTGCAGACATCAGTGTCATTCGCATAATCAAACAGGTAACAACAATGACGGGAAATATCCTAGTTTGGAAGTCTTATTACTTTGCAATCGCGAAATTTAATTCGCAATAAGGTTTATGAGATAGCTTTATAAGCAATCTTCTTCAGCGAAACAGAGAATCGACGTTTTAATCCGTCCTCATCAATTATGATGAACGTGCACTTTTGCTATAAATAGAAAGGTTCAATACCCAATGTATGGCAATCAACCATCACTGAGTATTACATCCTTTATATTATGACACAGTAAAGATACATCATACGAAATTGGCAGGTATACATTCGCAGCAACATCTTTATTTACATTGTGTTTGACGGCAAAATTACAGCTTTGTGTCTTATGATGAACACAGTACAATCCAAAAACAACTACGAACGTCGAGGGATCGGCCGCGTCTATCCATCGCCGGTCGTCGATGTCATGTCATTCTGTAAGCTTCTCGAAAGTTGGATATACACTAGCTGAACCCGAAAAGCGAAAAATCGAAGTAGAATCGCTGTTACGAGTTTATCAACATGTTTATGGTGTAACTCTGTTAAATCTGGTGTATGGTGCACGCGATCAATTCCTACCACCCAGCAGAAGTGGTTGTCTTGAATGTGATTGTCTATTAATAAGTTTGCAAATAAGTAGTAACGTGACAATGGAGTTATTTAAGATAGGTAACTGTAGTCATGTTGACCGACGTAAAATGGAAGAATCTCTGCACTTCGAAAGTCTTTCCCCATAATCCATGTTAAAACAAATCCTTCGTAACAACGGAGTTATGCTTCTTACACAGAAACTCTCTATTTAAACGCTTCTCTCTTCAGTCATTTTCATTGTCATCTCGCTCATTAAAGCGTTACAAACCATCAGTATTCAGTTTTCTTCATTCAAATTAAATCACAGCCTATTTAGTTGTGGTTGTAAAAAGGTAACACAAAAAGCTAATGTAGTTAGTACTACCTAACATATTTGCTCGTAAACTTGCTTTGCTTCTATAAAAAGTACTGAAAAGAAACGAGCCAAGGTTTTACCGGGGCTCAGATAGTTTTAATGCGTGTTAGAGGCTCGTAAAACACCTGCCTACCGAACCGGGAGTACGTACGTATATACCTACGTATAAACAGAACTCGTGCCTAATTTAGGGATCAAATGTTGAATAATTTTGTTAGCACGTGCCTAACTTTATTGGTATAATAAATACCTACGTCAAATGGTTTTTAGAATGACTCTATGTTTTAAGAATCGTGAAATAAAATGAGGATGTTGATAGTAAATGAAAAGTATTTTTATACAATTTTAGGAACTACCTCTTTAAAGAAAGGATTTGAAATTAATAAGTTCATGCTACTTGCGTTATGGTGAAATATTGTTTTTGTTTTGTGAAGTTGTATTGGTTCTGTGAAATGTGTGATTTTTAAAATCAAAGTTCATATTTGGAAGGATAGTAAAAAACCAAGGTTATAGTTTTTCACGTGTCCGATCACAACAGCATAACCGTGAGTCCGTATGATTTGTAAAACAAAGTTATGGTAATAGGAAAACTATGAAACTACTAAGTGTCAACAAACGTACTAATATAGTTTAGAACTTGCTGTGCCCGCGGCTTCGCTCACGTATACTACAGAATGCCCTCGCGAATCTTGTTTCCCGCTCCCGGCTATTATAAAGACAAAAATCCATATTGTGGGTGTTCCTTAAAATATAGATATATACTCGCGCTGACTTTTTGGTAGGTCTTTTTAATGTCTACAATTATTTAGTACATTAATTTGCTATATATCTTATGGCTTACTCAGCGTAATTAATTAATAAATTAATCCCAACCGTTTCGGAGATTACCCGGAACAAACAAACAGACAATAATTTTAAAAATGAGTTTCTTGTTGTAGCTATCGTATATACTTTCTCACAATCATTTAGTAAAAAGCTGTTATTTTGACATTACAAACAGACACTTCAATTTTATTATTTGTATATAGATATTTATTACATAATAATAATGTGTTTTCTGATTATTTATATTTATTATTTTGTTGAAAAAATTATCAATTTGCCGGTGCAGCTGTCATTAATTCCGGGCAGCTGTAAGTATTGACAGTGTTACTATGACAATGACCCTTAGCATCTTTACTGGATAACTCGTGTAGGCAGAAACAAAAATTATAAACACAATTTTTTTGGTAATACTGCTGTAAAAAAAATATTGTACCATGATACCGTATTGTTGTCTCGAGTATAGCCAAAAAAATCAGGATGTGCAGCTGCGAACCACTTACCTCACTCAGCACGCGCACAGGCTGCGCATGCGCGCACGTGTTAGAATGTAACTTTGAAGCGCACTATTTTGTTTGTTCATTCTCCCTCGTAAATCTTTTTGAGTTTATTAGAAATATAGTCTGAGGAATGTTAATTACAAGGAAATAGATGTTTTAATATAAATAACACCTTATTAAAACCTAATGTTATCTTAGAAAATTTGGTATACTTAGTCGCCTTCCTATGTTTGGAAGTTCTTTTTATTTTTCGTGTAATTTGTAAGTCTTGTGTAGCATATCATCAATAGTAAATGAAATGACAACAAACGTCAATGGCACTCCACAATCGCTCAAAAAAGTCTTCTTAAGCGACGGTTGGTAGAATATTTACGTAGCTAAAATTTAAATCATCATTATATTAATACGCGAGAAGAAAACTTCGGGACATCTTTTTAAGTGTATTGCGTGCCCGGAAGTCTGTGAGATTTGGCATGGTTAAAGTGTATATGGTGAAGGAGTACAGAAAGCTAAAATTTGTCTATATAATATACTTTAATAATGTATTAAATTGAATAAATTATTACGGCGAATTCTAACCCAACAGGAGCCAATGAACTTAGATCCCCCAAAATATTGACATTGTCACTCAACGAAAAGTGACAGCAAGTGATGTAGATAATATTCATTGTTTAGGTTCATGAATACTGTAAATGTCAAACAGAAAATAGTCTATGATCAAAAAGTCGCTAGTTGACTTTCGACCTTAGGGCGATCGCTAATTATTATTATTTTTCAATTGCACTGGGCTTACCATCTGGTAAAGTACCCTGTCATTTTGCCGTCCTACTGTAAAAATCTATCGCTGATTCACAGGAATGATTTTGTGATGTGAATATAATCACATCTCATTCTAAAAACTTAATCGGTGTAATTAAATTCGCACGTACCTTAGGGACACTTGAAAGTGTATTATGTAAAGTACGCGTAAACCCAAAAACAGTATATATCGCGCAAGACATGATAGTACATCAACAAGCACTGTCGTCATGAACGATCTTCGAAAATTCGGTTAATTTCTGAGAATAATTACTGCCATTAGTGGATAAATCTAAACTTTTTAATAATGCCACTATGCCTATAAGTAGAAATAAAGCCAACGGTGTATACATTTGTTGCCCGTAAAAGCAATGTCGCTCTAAGCAGCGAGTATACAAAGATGTTGTCAGTACGGAGAACGAGGCTTTACCATCCGTGGGTGGACTGGTCCCACGTGCCCGAAACGTTTTTCCAACGCCTTCGTCTAACTGTACCGAATAGTTGAACAGGCTTGTATGTCGTGTCATCGTGGCCCTTAAGTGTCGACTTAACTGTAACCGGAGCCGGCTATGGATTTATAAATTTTACACCTCGATCAATGGTAACAATATATAATGTTAAGATCTTATTTCTATTAACTGCTTAACAATGGATGTCACTATAAAGGCAGTTTTAGCTTAGTAGAAAATTGTATTCATCTATACTGCATCTTAAAGAAATAATTACTGCATAGTTTACAATCAAAATTAATTAATGTATATTGATATTACAAAGCTGAAGAGTTTGTTTTTGTTTGTTTGAATGCGCTTATTTCTGAAGTCAGATATGAAATAATCTTTTTGCATTTTATAGTCTTTTTATCGAGGAAAGTTATATAAGTTCACGCTGCTACCCTAAGGAGCGGACCAGTAACCGTGAATGTCAAAGAATCTGGAATGCTGTAGGCATGTAGGTACGGGTGTGAAAACAACAATAGGCTACACAGGTGCTTTGGCGGCGATAGCGTAGTGGAGAGTGGATTGAATAAATTTAATTCCGGTGAAACCTTGGGGCACATCTAGTACATTATAATACAGATTATATTATATTAAACTGCTTCATTAGCCTAGTGGTCATAAGCGCGACTGCTATGCTCGAGGTCCCAGATTTGGTTCCCAGGTCGAGCAAAGTGTTATTGGGTTGGGCAATAGCTTCGCTCCCTATTACATGGGACTTCAAGCATACTCGGCAAACTGTGGGAGTACAGTGTACATAAGTACACCTCTGCCTAACCCTTCGGGGAATACAGTCGTGATGGTATGTTTTATATTTTGCATCCAGTAAGATACAAAATTACCGTATCATATTCCGTAATTGATTAAAAAGCCTCGCAACATTTGCATTTTGATCAAATCTCAAAATTAATTTACAACTTAAAAACATTCGGCCCACGCAGCGCACCGAACACGAATCTGAGTGGATTTAATACAAAGTGCGTTCTTCTGGACCTTCAGACAATTATCAAGATATCTAATATGATATCTATTGAATTCAAATTATAATGCGACACGTGGGTGCTCCCGTGGCGCCGGCCAGGCCCTTCTCTATACAAGAATCGATACCTGTTCGAAAGTGACGCCTTTCTAGATCTTTCTACAAAATAAGGTATTACAGTATGTCATGTTACTTCATGGAATAACTTTTCTGATTACATATAATTTTTAGTGGATAAATACATTTTTTGGTGTTAAGAAATTTATCAAACTAGTAAAGCAGCTTCATTTTATACAACTAAGTTTGCAAACAAGCGTACGATCTACCTGATGGTAAGCGGTTACGGTAGCCTCTGGACACTTGCCGACAACTCTTATTCACAGAGGTATCACTAGCCGACCTTGAACCGCCTTTTCCCCAATGATCTATGGAAACACTATTCACCCTTAGAATACAACACAAGGTCATTTGGCTGCGATTTTCTGTAAGGTGGAGGTGTTTTACCAGTAGGGCTGCCCAAAGTAGAGAAAATATCCAAAAAAAATTTTACGATTTAGGGAATTTTTTGCCTTAGGGAATCGGACCTGTAGTTTTTGTCTGGCGTCAATTAGTATAAAATCTGTCATGGGTAAAACATCAGAAAATGTTTTCATTATGTAGGTATTTTATTATTTATTAAATATACTTTATACATTTAGCGTTTGACAATAATTTTACCTAATTTTAATTGTCGATATAGCCTAAGATGCAGCACATGCTAAATCTAGACTGGCAACTCTAAGACTGGACTGGCACTCGAGTTCCCATAAACCATAGTGACAGAAAAATTGCGTTACATCTACAATGTTGAAGTTTAGAGTTAAGTTTATTTGGTTGTCTTATAACTTTTGAATGTGATATAAATGTTACCTTTAACATTACATAAGTAAACCTAAAAAAATTAAAAGTCTTTTTATAATTCACAATGTAACTTATTTGTTATGTTACGACTTTATGACCTCACCGTGTTTCATTATACTCAAGGCCCGCTTTGATCTTAGTTTTTTAAATAGATCACTTTGAAGTCAAAGCTTTTCAAGTAACGCCATCAAACAATTATCCAATAAACACCTTACTTTCATTTTGACCATATGAAGAAATTTTAAAGTTGAAATAAATTTTATATTCTTTAAATATCACGTACCTAACGAATGAAACGAAAACCTGAACTTAAAGAAAGTTCATAATTTGGTATTTTTAGTGATAGTGAGTGATACGGAACAATATGTTCAATAAACACGTATTTATTCTAAGTGAGCTCTTGATTTATTTCGAAGAAATAAGAAATAAATATTTTCGACATCATATAAGTAGAAGACTCCCCGTACACACAGTATTGATTGGGAATGCTAGGTTGCAATAATATTAAACAATGTAACAAGCAAGATTTTTGTAAATTTTTCGTGATACAAACTGACTCAGTAACGCATTGTAGCTTGATTCGTGTAAAAGTGTTAAAACATGGAGAGAAAAAACGAAAAGTAGTTTCATTGATCACAATACTAATGTTATTGAATAAAAAAGGCATTCAAGAAAGAAACATTCGATTAAATATTGGATGAGAAAAATCATTTTACTCTAATGAATGAACTAAGTATATAACCTTTTTTAGAGAAGATGATTTTAATTCATAACCTACTTTAATGCTTTCGAAAATATTATGTTCGTGGTAAATTTAAGTTATTGTTTATTTTATCGCGATATGCGATTATAAATTCTATTAAATGTTGTTTTTCAACACAATTTTCCGTGTAGATGCTGTTTTTGTCCACCATTTTTGCGTCGCGGCCGCGTCCAACTACCATGAAATCTTTTTCCCAACTAAAATATTGTTGCATACGTAATACGTCAATATTATTATCGATACCCATCCCTCCCCCCGTATTGTTGGAACGAAATCAGAATTTCTAGAAATCTACAATAATATTGTCAATATTTATATTATTATTAAGCTATTTAGATAATAGAATTCTCTTGTGTACTCGACTGTACCTCTTGACACTTACACTTAGACTCTGTTCATTAGACAAGCAATTCGAAATGAAATGTCTTGTAACAATAATCGTTGGAAACAGAAGTAAATGCCGCGATGGGCGCAGACGTTGTTATAATGTAGAGAAATTAGGGAGGGGGTACTGTTCGTACTAATAGAAATCTTGTAATGAGTAAGCGAGATATATTACATGATGTCTCTATACTTTTGTCAACAATTATATTCTGTGGTAACTGTCTAGTCACTATTGTGTGCTATTTAAAAACAAACAAAATGTTTTTAATTTTTTTAACAGTTAAAGGTAATCATTGTTAAGGTCATTGTTGTTGAATTCTAAGCAAAATATCTAGAAGTAATAATTCTGTAATAAATAAACTACAACAAATATAATTTGTACTATAGACGAATCGGTACACAATGGACCGGACGTTGATACACTAATAGGGGCTTCCTTTGAACTACATGTAACAACAACAAGTCCAGTTGTTGATTTAACTGCATGCTTTCCTTCTAAGAAATAACACAGATCCATTGCTTAAGGTACCTACTTAACTTCGTTACTTAATTCGCTCTTTGATGTATATTTTTCACATTCAAATGTAAAAATCTTAGAGTAAAGGTCAATAATTTACTGGATATCAGGATATTTATTTCATGCGTTAATTTGCTTATGTATAAGGAATCGAATTCCCAAACTAGAGAGACAATACAATATTATTTTGTAAGATTCATAACTGCAATGTCATATTTAACGAAGCAGCAATATTTATTACGTTGTTACTATTATATTTATTTATTTCAAGAAATCTAAAGTTCTTAAATTCTAACATATACATAATTAAATTAACATATTGGCTTAGCCAAAATGATTTCAATCTTATTACAATAAAGATATAACAATCCTATACCCCATATAATTATGTCATATACTTCTGTAGAGATAGAACTATTAGTTTTGTCTAAGCTTTCTTTTTTGGAAGTTTATAATTTACGGTACATCAGAACAAATTAAGCATGATTATTTTAGTTTAATTTGAAGAAGTTCAAATTAATCAGTTCCTATGTGAATTTATTTAAGATCTTTATTGCTCGGTAGTTTAGGTTCATAACTATACGTGTTACGTGACGTTTCCAAATCTCTTTTTTAATGATCGGACAAGTAGAGAGTAGAACTCGCGCCCTGAGGGTTCCGAACTGATTACATTATATACCGTACGTTAGGGCTCGTGTAGACAGCGCGCGCGGCGCGTTTGCGGTGCCGTCTACACGAGTCCTTATTGTACAATCATTTACATAAATTACATTATACTATAAGTATATCTATCTCAGTCTTGTCTCTCTGTTAGTGCGCTTATAACTCAAAAACCACTCGGTGAATATTTATTATTATTTTGTAGATGCTTTTACTAAACCCTTAAGGTTTTTTTTTTTACAAAAATACATTAAAGCAATAATACATACATTAATACAATAATACATATTATATTATTATAATAATGAAACCTGCACAACAATTTTCTTGTAACTAATAAAAGGAACAGTAGTGTTCTGTTTTATAGACTACGTCAAAGTAACACGGCCATTAATATTCGGGGGTGTGGACAGGCTAATTTAATTAACTGATCGTTTGCCACCCTTCAGTTATATTAAAGGTTCCATTAGAAAAAGCTTTTACGATGCCTTATATTAGATTGAATGTAACGGGTGCTTTATTTATGATGACGAGACACGGAAGTCCTGCACTCAGCAATTTATGAATGAAATATAACAAAAAATGACTTCTTTTTATTTAGTATTCCGTACCTCAAAAAGAAAAATATACCCTTATAGGATCACTTCATTGTCCGTCTGTCTGTCTGTCAAAACCCTTTTCCTCGGGAGTGCGCATGGAAGAAATACTGTGGTCTGCAATCCCTTGGAGATATCAAAAATCAAAGTTCTAAATCAACGTAATCAAAAGATCGGCTGTTTATGTCGCATATTTTAATAATGCAAAGGGAATAAAAACCTATAGGGTACTTCCAGTTGACCTAGAATCATGACATTTCGCAAGAAGCAATGTCTTGTAGCACAACGAATGGAAAAAATCCGAAAACTAAAAATTTGTAAAATTTGCGAGTAAAAAAATTATTTGCAGTTGGTAAAATGACCGCGGCATATATCGATGTATGGGGACAACAGTTTCCCAACGGCGTTGTTCAGTGGCACGTCATTAACTTTGAGCGATGCCTCAATCGTATTACGATGATTATTATATAATTATTTCTTAAATAATAACAAAATTGATTTATCATGAACATTCTAATCGTAACAGCCAACATAATATGTCGACTCATCAAAATTTAGACGTTTCGATGTAGAATCTGCTTTTTTGTGTTATGATAATTAATACTTACTCAGTACCCAATAATAGATAATTAGATACTTCGAGAAATAAAGCCTTAATATCTTGTCTTTTCTATTGTATTTATATGTCTATAGATCAACAATTTGAAACCGTATATACGAATATTCTGAAATGTATTTGTTTATTATTCATAAGAAGAATAATGCCAATTTTACATGTGTAGTTAATTAAGAAAACCTTTAGTTTATAATTATAATATATGTACACTGTACAGTAATCTTTAGAGGTGTGTAACAATGAAAAGAAATACACGATCCTTTCAAGTCAAGGGAAAATAGTCGCGTAGTTTTAGTTGTAGAGGCGTAATATGCATCGGCGTCGCAGTAAAAACTAATGTTACATTGTAATAATTTCATGACCATAAACTACAATATTTAATTTGCAAAGAGGACCATTAAACGCTCTTAAGGAGTAGACACAAACTCTCGCATCTCAATAATTAAGATGCTATCCACCTCCGAATGTCGGCTGAAAATACCTAAATTCTACTAATTACACTAATAAGCTTTTACAGACCTAAGTATGCTATAACGTAGGTCTTTTACGACAGATTAGTAAAAAAGGAGTTTTTATGCAAAATCTAAGGCGTTGCGTAAACGTAGACACTTTGTTGCTGACACAGGACTTTGTCACAGAAAACCGTGATTTCTGTGTGCAGTATGCCGCACCCGGACACAGTTGTCGGTTCCTACTTTTGAAGAATAGTAACAGTTGGACGCTGTTTAGTTCGAAGCTTGTTTTCCATAGTCCCACAATGCATGTGGATGATGAAATAGCCCTTTTGCTTGTTGCGCTAATTATACGTAGGCGCCGCGCCGTAACCGTCACTATTTATAGGCAAATCGACAACGTCAATATCCATCCTCAATGGCGACTAATGTATGCTAATACTGCTTGTATCTTCAAGTGACAACATTTCGTTTCTAGTCGCTTACACCAAATACTTTTTTAATGATAATCGTGTCTATGTCTGCGCAGCTCAGGTAGTGGTTGGTTTCATATTTATTGTATGATAGTTAAATATTCATTGGTAGGTTGTTGTTAGGTGTGGTAGGTATTGTTCCTAAACAAAAGTTCTACGTTTGCACGGCGCCTAAATATAATTATTTTTACTGGTCTTTGTAGAATGATTGTTTGACCTCGCAATGTTTGTGTAACCAGAAATTCGTTTGGGAAAGCTAGTACAACATACAACTGTACGATGTTTACGACGCCTTTCAACTATATGTCGCTATAAATTATTAGGATATAAAAACCGGATTCATATTTTTGAATTTGTTTGTTTAATAGCGCATCGAACTAGAAATTCAATATTTCATGGAATGAAGCCAATTATTTCTGAATGTTTAGTATGCCGAGATATATTTTCCTTTTCTAAATTAATTTCCATTGTGATCTGTTGCCGGGCACTTATACGAGATGAATATAAATTGAACGAGATTGCTTTCAGACGTTCAGTCTTCGAACATGATAATAGCGTTATTTATATTTGATTTTCTAATGTGAAATAGTTTTACTTGTGCCATTTGTTATAATAAACATTTTCTTCCGTCCACCTATCTGTCCTTTTCTTGATAAAGAAAAATATAGTACAAAAGATATTAATTTGGAATTAGGTATCATAATTCAGAAAAGATTGAATCTGCAAAGCTTTTACACATAAGCTATAAAAGCTACACTATCTAAATTACTAATGAAGCATCTAAATATTTACCAACTAACGCTGAATTTGCAATCGTGGAATGCCCCGTAAATCTTGATTGACGTATTCCGTGGTAAAAAAAAAATTAAGCACAAAGTTACTTATATCCGCGAGTACTTGATTTTTTCTATTATTGTCAACCCGCTAAAACAAATAGCAACCAAATTAATCTTATTTTATAAAAAACAATAGAATCCGATTTTGGTATCTAAAAGATAATCTAGCTTTACCAGCCAGTATCACCTTTTTAACTTCCAAAGAGTTTGTACCGCATTCTCAAATTTTATTCAACGCCACTCATATTGATCTATGTGTCCTAGCGATATTTCTGGGAAATTCAACGTTGTCTCAAAATGTCGTAACATTACGGTTCTCGCATGGACGGCTATTAATCGGATGCATCAAGCCATTGTTAATCGAACATCATCAACCGAGCGTGACGTTACTCTCGAGCACTTTCCATCTTCACCATACGCATCTCTTCGGATATGCGAATAAAATTAATTTTCACTCTGCAATAGTTGCATGCTTTGATACAATTAAAGAGTGTACACATTTTTTTTCTGACACGAATCTCGTTATCAGCCGTGCAGTCAATTGTTTGTTGAACGAGGCGTCAGCTTTATTTTTAGTTACATACCTATTAAGTGATGATTTACACATTTTTTCTTGATGTCTCACTAACAACGATGTATGTACATGTGTTTTTATCAATGTTTGTTTGGATATAAATGCGGGATCACCTAGTTCTCCAGATCTACAGTAAGGGTACCTATCTAAATAATTTAGGTAAACGATTTCTAAATTGTAATAATGAGTTTGTAGAGAATGATATCTTATAGTTCCTTAGTTACTAAAATGGAGAAATGATAGAAGTTTAAAAAGCTTTTTCAAATTTGTTGCAGATTTGATTGTTGCCTTAATCGTGGTCCATTTTAGCCACCAGTCTCAAGTTGGTACTACAGGTATTTTCCGGCAATTGCATTTGAGAGCCAGACCCACTGAGCTTAGCGTGTTACCATCTTAGGCCACATCTTCATTTAAAATCAAGTGAGACAGAGATCAAAACACTAAACTGAATGACCAAAAGACCAATAACTACTAATCATCTCTGTGTCCGACCCGATATCTTCTCGATATGAGAAGGAACCCTAAACTTAGCAATGCACTATAAATCGGACAAGAATAAATTAATAAAATATACAGCTCTAGGATTCTCTTATATAGGATAGTAGGGTTCTCCACGAATTTATATGCGTTAATTATCACGTAAAACTTAGTAACAATAAAAATAGCTTTTAGCGCAGAATAATATAGCTCCTGTTTCGAATTTTTTACAGTTAGATAAGTAGTTCCAGGGAATAACCTCCTACAAACAACATAAAGGAAGGTGAATTTATACAAAACGATATCTTTAATATACTAATATTACTATTTGTATTACTTGTTCCTACATTATTATAAGGTTATCAAACGTTTAAGGAACCTGTCACTCAAATAATTATTACCTAGTTCATGAATAATTCGTAAGCTAAACCTGTCGGCCTAGATCTGTTTTAGACTTCGTGAATGTGACATGGCTGACGGCTGGTAGGTAATACAGTGGTTGTGCGGTTCGGCGCTACGACTACGACCCACATTCGGGTCGTGAGTCGTGATCATACTGCATTCCGATCTAACGCAATAGTCGGAGCCCGCGTAAGGTCGCACAAAATTACATTAGTGTACTTAAATCTTAAAGAAATAAAATGGTTTTATAATCGTACTGTCGAATTACATCTTTAAAGCTGAGACGCCTCACCTGCACGTGGTACACTCTGCTGATTAATGAACGAAGAAATGTGGTGAATAATCCGTCATAGTGACTCGCTTTTGCGTGTCGCGTTTCGGGATCAGACTGCGCATATCCAGTTAAATGTTTGCAGGTCGGCATAACAACGGCGACCGTAGATGGATTGCGATCTGTCGGTGGTCGCCGTTGTATTAGGATTGTACTGTGCTTACCATCAAAGACAGAACCGTTAATTTGCCGTGCTACTATAAAAAAAATCCTTTCTTAATCTTCATGTACATTACATAAGGAATTAGGAACTCGTTGTTTCTATCTTTCTCAACTATTTTCATCGAACCAGTATAGAGATTCTACAATGATCTGCAAGGACCCCTTAATAATATTAAAAGACAATGTAAAGAAAATCACTCTTTTTTATGGAAATTGTGAACAATTGGTAACAAATAAAAAAAAAAGGGATATTTCTTACTTTTTCGCTACGAACTGAGAGAGCGATATACAAAAATATGAAGAGCAACAGAAAAAAAGGCCTATGGTTTTTCTTCTAGCCTCTATTTTAGTGACAAAATCGCCACAGTTGTTAAAATAGTCGAGGTTGAGAGTGTTTTTTTTTTTTAACGAGAATAAAGTAAGCTAACTTTGAACAGTGTTTTGTGCGTGCGTACAATGGTACATTTTATAACATTTATCAGGGAAAACACTATCCCTGTCCCACACCCGGTTACACGATCTGTCTGTCTAGTTCTTTCTCTGTCTACGAGAAATAGTTACATGTTAAATCTACATAAATTAATGCGTTTTAATAACATCACATTTCTCGGTACCGTCAAGCACTCGACCACGTCTCTGTCTATGCTTTCGTAATTTTTTTTTATACACGGCTCCTTCGAATAAGATAGCGAATCATCATGCTAAGAGATCGTAGATCCCAGGTTAAGGAAACCATTTTAAGAAAACTGTTGGGCAATCTAAACTGTGCGTTGTCTGTCAGTTAAGTTTACAATTTTGTCACTGAATATAAATTTATATTTACGGGAACAGATCGTATCGTTATAAGCCACATCTGTGGTTTCCTCCGTATTGTGGTGAAATAAATACTCGTGCAAAATACATAAATCTGTTTGCCGCAACACCCTTTCAATTATCTATGAAATAACCAATAATACCCCGCCATTCTCTAACAAATCTAAATCATCCGCTTTAATATTGTTGGGCGCAATCAAAACCTAATTAAGGTCACAGTTAATGCATACGATATCCACACCCAGTGTTGTACAAAAGAAAACAATGTTAATAGGCTTTACGGAATAATCTCTTTATTGAATAGATCTCGTATATCAGCGAAAGTTACTTTGAAGAATTAGGTCGGCCAGTGTTTAACATATGTATTATATTCTTGAAGTTGTTGTGAACTGAAAACTAGAATAGGCATATAATTTAACTTTCTCTGTTCAGTTTCACGTGTGCTGAATATTGAACGGTTTACATCCGAAAGCTCGGCCTGATAACTCGTTTCTCGTAAACTCGACTCCCGTTACATTAAAATCATTTTAAACTGATTTTAAATGAAATTTTGATGGCTATTTAATATTCAACAGAACATCCTCTGTGCTTTTAAAATGCCCGGTTTGTTATCGAGTGTCATCACAAGATAGCTATGGGAATTATTTTATGCTTCGTTAAAAGCCGTATGTGTTCCGTTGGGAAGTGAATATCGGTATAATCTGACGCAATAATGTTTAGCCAAATAGACCGGTGTGTATATATGTATTTTCATATGTTCGCGCATATCTTCTATATCTAAATTACCTACAATAATTTGAAGAAGGAGGTGTCTTAGAAGCATCGCGATTGTCCGCTAGCTTTAAGCTATGTGACATCCAACTAAATTTAATATGGTGCCCTCCAGAGGACATAAAGTCCTGTATGAAAAAAAATTGAAATGTGCGAGACAGGCAATTGCAATTTCCCCCGAGGCATTTATAGTGCTTGTCTCAAACATGCATGGAAATATTGTCATTATTTTCTAAAAAATAACACGTGAAATATTGAATTTACGGACAAAGAAATAAATCCATTGCAGAAGCGTTTCTTGACTTTGGAACATTACAACGCTCCAGCAATGTTGTATGAAACGGCGTGCTGGGTTTATTAAATACTCTTTGATTGGATCTCTTTTATCATTATTGGCATGTCCGTAATTTCAATACTTCGCGTGTTCTTTTTTCGAAAATAATGATAATATTTCCATGCATGTTCGAGAAAAGGTTTTTTTAGCGTTTGGCAAAATCTCACCTAATGTTAAGTGACTACGTGACCCAAGATGGTAACAGGCTAACTGACTCGACTGGACTGACTCTCAAGTGCAGCTGCTGGAACACAAGACAGATTTTCAACCTGAGGGTAGTAGCTAGCCAGGCGAGCATTAGAAAATGCTCAACCACCATGCTACGGTTTCATCACGTTGTTTTCCTTCATCGAAAGTTCAAACTCAGAGTAGGGATTCGAACTCACGTCGATCGACTCGGTGTCCGTATGCACCACCACTAAGCCTTCATTGATAGAATATGACTAATAAGTTAATGTTATTTGTTTTCAGGCCAGCCTTCGCCAGCTCGACTTGTCGCTGCTGTCAGAGCTGTGGACGCTCAGCGAAGCCATGGCGTCGTGGAGGCGGCAGCTGGAGAGAGGTCCTCGTCTGAGACCAGCACCACCACCTCCCCCTCCGCCGCATTATCTTAGGACTTAACATGCGACCGACAAAAGACTTAAAAAGGCTGTCCTTAAAAGCCTAAAAAGGCTGTCCTTAAAGACTTGAAAAATGGTGACGGCATCTTCAAGCATTGAACTGATATGTTGTGTAAAAAAGTGTATTAAATTGTTGATTGATACGCAGAATTAGTTTATTGATTATTAATTTAAAAGTATTATGTGTAATAGCTGTGCCTCACGGATCCGCCCGCGTTATGATTGGATTGTAGTTGTACATACCTCTTTCATAATTATAATACTTGCCTAGGATTTCCGGATTTGTTGGCGTTTATAATTACTGCTCCGCTCCTGAAGATCGTAACGTGAAATTAGATATCCTATAAGCTGCCTCAATAAATTTTCTATGAAATGCAAATAGTATTTTTTTAGATCGGACTGGTAGTTCCAGATATTAGCGCTTTCAAATAAACGAACAATCCCTTGATATACATACCAAGTTTTGTTTAAAACCTTAAAAAATTGGTTTCATGTTTCATAGAATAGGATTGGATTCCCGCATAGGGTAAACTTTTATTTGGCGGACATAGGTTTTGGTTTTATGTTGACTGTTGAATATATTATAATATGTAAATATATTTATCAGGTTTTTTTTTTACCATAGTACAAGTTGAAATGGCAAGTTTTATTTAAATTATTAGAATATTGCAGTTCTACATTAAAAATATGTATTTGTTCGTAGAATCGCTTTAAAGTCTTACGGTTATGTAAATAAAAATGTGTAATTATACCTACTTTACTGGCTTAACAAAGCTAGAATATATCCAAAATTTTTATCCAGTATGTCAACAAGATGAAGTTAGCCACCAATAGTAATAATATAAAATTCATCTTACTGAGTTTTATTTCATTCAATTATAAATTATTATTAATAATAACACCCGATTTTTTATTAAGAGGCTCGTGGATAATGATTAATATTTATTTTTTATGAGTAAATTATTTATCGATTGTATATTTAAATCGATACTTATATCGACATCTATTGCAGAATTATGACAACTTTCCTATATTTTAAAACTTTGTTAGTTCTGTGAACCTTAAATAAACCAATTTGCAACTACTATGCATGCAGTGGCGGACTAAGAAGTCTTATTTATATAAGTCCCTTCGAGATTTGTAAGCTCACCAGGGTCCTAAACAAATCCGAAATATTTTCAGTAAAAAATTTCGTCCGCCTGTGTATCCCAAATCCCAATATTTTACTTTTTGTATTATGCTACAGATAATACTTAAAAAAAGGTGACCCGCCTGGTAGTTCTTGATATGTGGGAAAATAATAAATATTAATTAATCAGTGACTGTCCCATAAAAAACACTGTTTTAAGAAATCTGTTGCTATAATATTAATTTAATAGTATTAACGTTGCTTTTAACTGAGGTAGCAAGGCTTCCCGATGTAGTTTTTGGCTAAATCTTGTATGTAGTGGGTTTTTTTTATTGATAAATTTGTCTTTATTGTGCAATATATTATTTAAGTGACATTTTGCATAATAAAGTTTGATTATTTTACACAAGTAGATTGGAAATAATGACATGGACCATGAATTTTGAGATGCCACAAAAACTCCCAGGTAAATTCTAACAAGGAAGCCACCATTAGAATACTGAAATCATCACAAGATACTATTCATTTGATAATGGCAGTAGTAGTATACAATAACAAGGCCTAGTTGCCAAGTTAGGAAGAGAAGAAGGCTGCCCATTTAATTTTAGAGACGTGTTATAATTACGAATCCATGTCTGCTGGCGATCCACCCAGTGAAATAATACTTGTCTAAAGCCATGTTAGATTCATAAATAAGTTGTCAGTTATAGATTTTTTAATAATAGTTGGCGGGTAAATTTAAATGTTTTGCCGCAAACCAGGGTCTGGGAAGCCCCGAGTTTAAGTATCAATGTTTTTTTATTTATGTGGACAGTATCATTTTTGCTTTTATTCTTCTCATATATTTTATTCTTTCTTACTTTACTTTTATTCTGCATGATAAATTGTTAAGTTTAGGGGGAGCGATATAATCTTCTTGCAATTAATAGTACTCTGGCACTTTTACTAATTAGTTTAGCCCAACCCGAACGTCCGATGGGCTTTGTCCGCCATTGCTACTACGTATATAACAATTATTTTTATGTACTGCATACCTTGCATCTTTGTATTTTTTTGTTTGTTTCAAAATAATTACGTATTGATTATACTTTAGATATTGTATTAGATATATTTTACAAGTATTTATTAAAAGCAATAATGGAAGTAAACGACGCAAATATTTATTGAAAAGTTTGATTTATATTAAGATTTTTTATTGTATTTTAAACATCTATTAATACGATCTCATAAACAACAGATAAATTACTTTATAATTATAGTGATGGATCACGGTTAACTTGTTTTTGTCTACCCAACTGATATTTGAAGTTAAAGTTTTCTAGAACCTTCCTGTCACGCACGCTTGGGTTGTTGAAGGGTTTACCCAGCACGTTTTTCTCCCAGGGCTATGACGTGGGATTCTTCAAAAAGGGATTCAAATACGGTCTCCAAGATCGTTGACATGGTTGTAATTGGTGTTGCAGTTGTACATAGGTGACGGTAACCAATTACCAGTAGGTGGGCCGTTTGCCTGTTTGTACCCTTTGGCATTTAAAGAAATTGCAAATTGCAAGAAAGCACGTTATCATAAAAATTATGAGAATGATTTTTATATTGTAACAAAAATTATGAAGTTATTTGTAAGCCTCTTGTTTTATAATGGTGATAATTTCAAGGAAGTATATCTTATAGCGCGCTTACACAATTTAGCCTCCATATCTCTTTTATTATTAAAAGGAAGTAGCGAACAGTCCTGTTTTTCATGTGATGTTAAGTGGTCACTGTAGCCCATAGCCATAGTTAGGCTTACCGTACGTCCCGGTTGTTTAACTGTGTGACGCAGAGACTCACGGTACAAATTTCGGTATATTTGTGTAGTACCCCCTAACTATTATTATTATATTCTTTATTGCACATAAAAAGTACAATAAGAGGACTTAATTCTAAAAAGCATTCTCTACCAGAGGAGCGAGAGAAAGATATGCAAGGTGTGCATAATATTTTGTAAAAAAAATCAATCTAGCCGATATTCAAAGGCTCCGAGTAAAACTTACGTAGTGATTATTTGAAGGAATCCCGAGATCACTATTCCCCTAATAATCGTAGATTTTTTTTAAATAATGTGTTCAATGTTGAATCTTCGTGAAACTTTATTACCTTCTCCAAACTTAAACTTTAGATTCGCGACTGCTGAGACTCCCGTCCCGATTTACAGCTTTATTATTATGTTACGCCTAGATATGGTAACCAACTTCAACCAAACCCGGATTTCTTAACGAGATCACTATGACTGTGATTAATTAGTTTCTATCCCTAAGGACTGAAGTAGATTAGACTTATGTGTGGTTAGAACAACGCGTCTGCTAGTCTGTTGCAAAGCGGAACACAGTAGAGTGACCGCTGCTACTTTTGAACAGAAATAAAATAAAACGTTTATAAAAAATCCTGAAGTATTTGCAAACACCACACACAATGGGCAATATCTTTTCTCTCACTTATACTGTCTTCACTGTAACATTAATTTTGTAATTTATTTTAAATTAATACCATTTCAAATACAGATTTTAAGTAGTAAAAATTACAAACTTCATGAGATAGTAGGAGATTTGATTGAAAAAGTTGATATTAAAACATGTATTTTAGCTATAGATATTCGGAACATTTTGTAAATTTAATATTAATCTTCTCATTGTTAGCATGTACTTATTACAAAGTATTCAAGTTACGAGTGTGTGTCAAGTTTTAAGTTATATAATTCACATTGTCTTTAGGAAATGTTTAGTCTTAAGTTTTTTTTGTAAAATAAATTTTCGGTGTTATTTATTTCTGTGAGTTTTTATTCTGTTTTTTAATTTAAGTAATGAAAATCAAAATGTCTTTTCTCAATAAGGAGGGTGGAGGTGAGGAGACCAATCTTATAAGGGAAACAAGATGAAAAAGCGTCCAGCTGTAAGCAACAAATTACCTACAATCCTAAAATCCACCAAAATGGCGCTAGCGTACTTTTTAGTGATTTCGTTAATTTACAATTTTTACTTTGTTAAACTTAAAAACTTGTGGAATGAAAAATTGTCCAATGACCTACTAACCGTTGGTCGTGTTTATAAAGTTGATTATTTATGATAAACTGTTACAATTCTAATAATAACGGCATCAACATTATTGGTAGGAGTGTCTGAAATTATTTTAAATATAATCAAATACATAGGTAAATATGTAATCTTGTGGGTTATCTCTTTATTTTCGACCAAGATAAAAAAAAAATAATCTGTTTTCAACATTTACAACTAAAAAGTAAAATATTTGTATAAAAACGTTAAAATCATTTATAAAATATAAATTAAGTGAATGATTTAGCTAGAAAAGTTTTGTTAATAAAACACTGGCAAATATTACGCGGCTATAACACCCTTACTTATTAAAAAGTTAAATAATCTGACTAGTGACAGTTTAGCACTAGTGATGCATCGTTGTAAATCTTTTCTTTTCTTTGATCGATATTCTAGAACCTTTTTTAAGCATATCCATTAACATATAACTATATGATCGATATGATTGTTAAGACTATAATATGTTAGGCTACGTGATTTACTTCGCTTTATTTCTTTGCGAGTATTATATAAACTAAATATACTTTATATAAAAAAAATCAAGATTTGCAAGTAGTTAAAAGCATAACACAGGTAATCACTTCAAATATTTTAAGTACTATCTTACATAGCTTACATTTGTATGTTTTAAATATCTTTATTAAAGACCGCCAGTTGTGTTTTATATGTAACTGAAACCTACGAATTGTCGTTATCTTAATACTAGTGGTGCCCCGCAGCTTCTTTACAATTCCTGATTAAGCTTATTGACAATTCTTATAGCCCATCAGTTATGGAATGACTTATGTTCCCCTGTACAAAATTTTATCATAATGAAATATTATTGGTGAAAATTATTTTATTTAGATTTTTAAAGTGTTATCGAAAATTCTTCTAGCCTATCCTATAGTGTAATTTACCAGTGACATGCTTTCCGTCTAAAAATTTCATAAAAATCGGGGAAACAGTTTTTGAGTTAAATCCGCACAGACAAAAAAAAATTATGGCATATTCGTGATCAGTATCTTTCATATAGTATATCTATAGGAAAATTTTGAAAAAAAAAAAAAGAAGTTATTGTACATACAGAACTACATATTTATTAATATATGTAGACGTGTCCTTTTTAGGCTTAGTATGTTACCGTTTAAAGCTATAAAGACAATAAATATCAGATAAAATACTAATTAAAGAACGCTAGTTTGTAAATTTATTTTCATATCTTTTTATCTCGAGTAGTATTGTTACGATCATTATGTACTCGACTAAACATTGCAATAAAGAAACCTTGGCTGGACTTTAGAATCGCTACCGCAGAATTTAATGAATGAATACCATTGCCACGCTTTGAAGGATTGGGGGGGGGGGGAGAGTTAAAGGTAATCCTCCTGTAAAGGAAAAATTGCGAAAACAAATGGTTTTTGAAAAATAATTACTTTTAAATTTTGAGATTATGCCAATGTAGGAATTGTATATGAATTGGGTTGGATTTAGAATCGTTTGGCATGAATTTGGGATTGAAAGTGGTTCAATTCGATAGAGATTAGATCCCTGATTTTAACAGTACTACTTTTATTACAAGGTAATTCAATTGGCCTGTGTTATTAGTACATACCTAGTGAAAGTTTCAAGGACCTTTATTTTTATATTACATATTTTACAACACAGCAGTATACTGAGACTATGATTTCAATAAATGCCTATTTTTGGCAACTTAATTTTTTTTTTGAATAGTAATTAAGAACGCTTGAAGCGACACAAAATAAATCGATTTAAAAAAGTTATAAATTTCTACGTAACGTAAAGTGCATCACTATTGAACACAACAATCAAATTGACATTACGATAAAATTGACATTTGAATTGCTTCTTGTGATTGTTTTTATTCGACTTTGAAAATAATAAATAAATAATTCGCAACGCAGTTCTTGTTGAATTAAGCCTTAAAAACACCAACCCATGTCAGATACCTCAATACAAATCAATCAAACAAAGGAAGAGAAGCCACCGTCCAAAATACCTGAATCTGTAAAGGTTAATATAAAATTATTTTGATGAATATTTTATTCAATTTATTTAACCATTGCGTATGATTTATAAAGTATATAACTATATGCCTATACTATCTATACCAATATTATAAAGAGGAAAGATTTCATTTTTTGTTTGTAATGGATAAACTCAAAAACTACATACTGGACCGATTTTAAAAATTATTTTACCAATATAAAGCTACAGTATCCGCGAGTAATATATGCTATATTATAATTGGAAAAATGAATTTATTCCTCATAAAAATGTCGATAGTTTTACACAAAGTATAAAAAATAGCCTACACGGGCGTTGGCGAGGTTTGTCGTATAAAATTAACACGGGTGAAACCATGAGGCACAGCTAGTAATATTATAAAGCTCAAGAGATAGATTTTTTTGTTTGTATGTTTCAACACGCTAATCACTGGAACTACCTGTCAGATTTAAAATAAAAGAATTACCCATTTTGAGCCTATTTAATGAGGAACTTAATAGGTTAACATCACTTTACGACTCTTAGGAGAGGAGCAGTAATAATGAACATCAAGCAATCTGGCAAGTACTGGAATTGCCAACAATAGGTTACATGGGTGCCTTGGTGGCGTTGCCGTGCAGAGTTGGTCAAATAGATTTAACATGGATGAAACCATGGATCACAGCTTGTATATACATAACCACTTCAAAATACCTTTCGCCTAATGAATACAATTTTTTTGATGTTTCAGAAAGTTATATCAATGGAGAAAGAAAATGAAACAAATGCTAACCGCAAATCTAGAATTGATCTCAATGCCTTGCCTACTCGTCAGTATTTGGACCAGACAGTAGTACCAATACTTCTCCAAGGGTTATCAGCTCTAGCGAAGGAGAGACCTCCGGACCCCATTAACTACCTGGCAGCTTACTTACTCAAGAATAAGAGCACTTTTGAAAACAACAACTCGGGATCAAATAATAATCCAACTCAGAATCCTCAAGCATAATGATAGAATTAAAATAAATTATATTATAACATGCATGTTTAACTGATTTCCTATTAATTTCATATTTCTTTGCTCAATATATTTTATGCAAGTAGGTTGCTTAGTGACAGAAAAGTACATGGCTATTTATTTGTTGTTGGTAATCCCTACAAGTGGCAGTGGTCAGTTGTAGTTATATATATTGTTGTTTCTTTTCTTACTTTTACACTTAAAACTACTTAAACTAGAAAATAAACATAGAACATTAAAAAATATAGTTTGTTTTCTCAAAATAAAAGATGCCTTTTAATAAGAGAATTTGACATCTTGAAAATAACTGGTTACACTGATGTTAATTTTTTTTTAAAAATAATTATTCAATACAGCCTGATACAATATTCACACATGGTGATTTTTTACTACTTAAGACTTTTTTACTTTATGATTATTTTCCAATCTTATTACAAATTTACTTCCTATAAAGTTAAGTTATCATTGCAGTTGCTTATTATTTTTTTTTTTTACATATTATCATAGTCTAAAAGATATATTGTTATTTCAGACATCACAGGAGAGTCGCAAATGCTTAAATCAAATTCAGCATCTCAATATCTTAGGATGATACTTTTTTTTACAATCATGTAATTAATAGATTCATTCATAATTAATCAGATTTTAATTGGAATCATATAATTTTAATTATTCATAGACACATGTGCATGTGCACAGCTTAAGACTTAAGCCACAAAATGCCTAGGAATCAGCATATTGATTAAATTGCACATGCTTTATTTTTATTTTAGTGGTAAAGAGAAGATTGTTGAAATAATACAAGATTCAATCGTTGAAGCACCACTGTTAAGTCTTATTTGGGCTATCACCAGATTATATGTGAAGTGGTTGTGTGGAAGAATGTAACATTTGGCACTTTTCAAATGATCACTTAAAAACAAGTGATATGCAATGTCAGTTTGCTACATATTATATATAATTAATATTTCCATATGTTGTTTTTCTTTCGAATGAATATATCCACTTATATTATGGTTTTGACAAATCCATGAGAAAAGCTGTTAACTTTTTTATTTTTTTATTAACAGTCTAAAATCGACTCTTACGTAATTAACGGCCTTATACAAATCATTTAAAATTTAAACACTGAATAAATATAAATCATAATTATGATAAAAATTAACAAATTGTTTTTTTTATTTAGTAGGCCATAAGAAGGCACTTAGGAACATTAAAACACTAGGCAATGGCAGTTTGGAAAATATCCCAGTAATCAAGAAGAACCGGTATAAAACTCGATTGGGTTTACCTGGTTTCTTCAACTGTACAAGTGTTAATATATTAGGCAGAATAATAATAATTTAGTGGATGCACAGAGAAGGAGTCACTTTCAGACATCACTATCATTCACATAATGATCCACCCTATAGTCGGCTTGACATGGTCCTTGATCTTGTCCGGCAAATCAGTAATGTGCTTCGGTTTCTTATTATAGAACCTAAACACTATTACCTAAAAAACTTTTATTAGTCTTACTAAGTCTATAACACGGTACGACTAATTTATCTCTATTTCCAGTATTAAATTTTTGCTGATTTTTGATAAAATCTAGCGTGACTAAAGTTTTTACGAACATACATTTAGTTAAGGATGTCAACATTCACAATGGAAGGCAAAGTTAAAATACTAAATTTCTGGAACTTGTTCTTTAGTGATTCGCAAGATCTCATATTGTAGATTGCTCGAACTCCCCGCTTTTGTAATATAAATATGGTATCTACCTCAGCTGCTGAACCCCACAGAAAAATACCGTATGATGATCTTTGTCTAATTTATATTGTTAGAAGAAAACAGAGCTAAAGATAAGCATTGCTTAGGTTTATACGTTAGGCCGTAAAAATGTATAAATCCTTGAGTACATATTATTTTTCATTTAACATTAATAGCATGTTATAAATTAACAAGAGTCTTATGAATATAGAAAAATCTAGCTACCTTTAGTGATGTATGTAGGTACATACTGTACTGTATGTATGAGCATTGATATGTCCAGTGCATAAGACAAATTAATTTGTATATTAGTATATAAGTACCTTCTTAACTTTACGGCTATTTAAATAAATATGTAAAGCTCAAGCAATACGAAATAGTTGCTATTGGTATTTTTATTACTTCCAAACGACTTTCGTAAATATTTCGTGAAGCCGAAGAGGGCAAATATCGCAAAAGTTCCGTATATTTCAAAACTAGCTGTGCCTGCGGTTCTTCGCGCGTTAACTACAAGATTATTGTTTATGAAAATGTCGTGATATTTTTTTTAGATAAAGACCAAGGTATCTAAGAGTGAAACAAAAAAAAATCAAAATCTATTCAGTAGTTTTTGCGTGATGCGCGTACAACGGCAAACCCCCTATAATTTTATAAACCTACTACAAAAATAGGAGTAGGTTCTCAATTCGATTGTTTATACAAATATTATGAATGTTCAGGCATAACTTCATTGTTTATGAACCGATTTAGATTATATTTTTTTCGTTGGAAAAGGAAATATATTTTAATTTCACTGACATTGAATTTTCGACTTCGATGATACGCCAGGGGTCTCCTCAAAATCATTGAAGTTGTTTTTTTTTTGTAGTACAGCAAAGTGACGGCATTATGTCTGATGGTAAGCACAGTACAATCCGAAGAAAACGACGACCATTGATAAATCGGCGATCGATCACCGAACGTTCGTCTTTTTCTTCCTAACTCTGCAACTAGTATTCTTTAATGAAGATCATTACTGCCATTATCAAGTGAATATATTATCCTGTCTTATGACAATTTCAGCATCCTAACAAGATTGTGGCTCCCTCGTTAGAACTTTCTAGGGAGTTTTTATGGGACCCCAGAATGCATGCTTTCAGTGTACATTTATAATCCACTTCACTTATACACAAAAACCAAACTATAGCACGCAATACGCCACTAATATTATTAGATATTATCATTCAATACACTAGCAGCTTTTCGAGCTGATGCGTGTATATCACTATCATAAAAATATCACGATATCTTCATTCAATAAAAAGTTTTAAGAAACTACGTTTTTTATTAGCATTACGCGTTCTTCTGTCGTCCACGCGAGCGAATTCGCGAGCACAGCTCATATTAAATAAAATGTTGTTTCACGGTAAATACATGTATTTTAATAACGTTATTAACCGTTAAATAAACATTATTCCTTCTGTTCAGTTTCTTCCAAAAACTTCTGCCTATGCATGAGCCAAGAGTCACTATCATCAACGCCTTCCTCTTCACCTACTGTGGACGGGAGTTCAAAGACCATGACATCTGTCTCGATACTCTCATCCGTGAACGACGGTAACGAGTCATGGACTGGCAGCGGAACTGGCTCAGGGGGTAAGAATTCAGCCATATAGGCAGTCACGTTCCTAGCTCGCCATACTGCTATTTTACCTGCAGGTCATATTTTTATTATAAAGTTAACACGATTAATCTAAGTAAACTAAAGTAATGGTTTATTTACTATAAAGTGTAAAGGAATAACGAACACATTGTTTTGTCTCTGGTAGTTGTATATTATTTTAAAGGTCTTAAGTTGGTCTTAAGTTGATAGACGTAGAAACTTAAAGTACGCGGATTTTAAGTTCGCAAACTTATTCGGCTCGACGTCGGTGACACACGCCACACGTAGCTTATTCACAGAGTATCTCGATGTCGTCGGCAGAGGAAGCTTTATGTTATTTAGGAATTATGTCATATCATATTTTAAAAAGCAATAAAAGAATATATTTTCTTTACGGTACCCAGCCCTTAACGAATGAATTCTTTTCTTGACAGTACCAATAAAAGAAACTCTTCTCTTTGCCTTACGTATAGTTTCCAGTAAATTGTTTATTATACCTTGAAACTTCATATTTTTGTCTTTATGAACGATTTGTAATATCGCCTCATTACTGCCTCAATAGCCTAGTGGTCGTAAGCGCGACTGCTATGATCGAGGTTCTGGGTTCGATCCCCAGGTCGAGCAAAGTGTTATTGGGTTTTTCTATAAAAATTCTCAGTAGCAGCTCGGAGTTTGGCCTTGTGCCCGATTAATGGCAAAAGGCTGGCCCCCTATTACATAGGACCTAAAAAACATATTCGATGAACTGTGGATGTACATTAGTATACCTCTGCTTAACCCTTCGGGGATACAGACGTAATGTATCTATGTATGTAATATCGATGTGTATATGTTAACTTCTAATTTGTCAAAGACAAAGATTAGTTCGCAAACCTTCAATACAAATAAAAGTTCAAACAAATAGTTGGGAAATTATTCATTTTAACTAGATTATGAATTTTCTGAATCAAGATCATCAAAAATTACACAGATCGACCCTTCGAGTCTCAAATGTAGTAAAAGCCATTTTGTCCAAAATCGACTTTAAACGCTGTCCCACTTACTTTCAAGACCTCTATCGATCTGTATATTTCAAATTTTGATATCTCATTAAAAATGTCTTTTACTACTCAGGTTATTTAGCAACTAATTTCAGTTTTTCTTTTATTTGTTATCGTACTTGACATTCTAGTCGTTGGTCAATTGTCTTTGTTTGAACATTGCTTAGACAACATTTTTGTATGAAATAGCTGTAAAAAGAAAAAAGTTATAAACATTTTTATTTCTTCTTATTCGTTTTTTTGCGTTTTCCCTAAAAACGTGTTTTGGCTTTTACTACATTTGAGGCTCGAATGGTTGAAATGTCAAATACCACAAGCGTTGCGCACCCACAGACAGTCGAAACAAAGTGGTGGCTGGTGACTCGCGAGTCCCGGCGATGAAAGACGTATAAGCCAAGGCGGGCTACGATCAAAATTTCAAACCTGTTGGATCGCCGACGAACTTACTTGGCGGATTTAAAGTACGCGTACTTAGGATGACACACGGTCAAGTCCGGTGAAGCTGTAAAATCCGCAGCGGCTTTAGGGCCCCTAAGGCTAACAGTGTAGTCAGATCTATAAAAAAAAAAAAAGATGACACACGGGCGAGTAAGCTCGTCAAGCCATAAGTCCGCGTACTTAGTCGCACGTCTATCACCCCTTTTAGTGTTAACATGGTGACTGAAAAGACATGACTATTATACCTATATATATATATATATTATATTTTAGTGAGTAAAGAGTCTCACATAACCACTCGTCCTCCCCGGGTGGGTGTGTACCTATGAAGGGTTTCTCCACGTTAAAAAAAAAAGAAGGTTATTGGCTGATATTGATCAATATTAAACCATTAGGCGAAACGTGTAGAGCCGTAGCGCCATTTTATTGGGCCAACTGCAGATTTACGCTTCTAATTAAAACATACTGACAAGAGCATTTAAATCATTTTATCTAGTCAGATGAGTGAAATATCTTATTATATCATCTATACATTTAATAAAATTGAAGTGTCTGTTTGTAATGTAAAAATAACAGTTTTTTACTAAATGCATATGAAAACATATACGACACCTATAACATAAAGCCCATTTTTTTAATTTTTGTCTCTCTGTCCGTCTGTTTGTTCCAGATAATCTCCGAAACGGTTAGACCGATTTTGACGGGACTTTCACTAATGATAGCTGATGATATAGGGAGTAACTTAGGTCACTTTAATTGTAGTAAAATAAATAGGGTTCCGCACAAAAAAAAAACTAGTGATGGTGAGTCAATTCGGGCGCTTAAATGGCTTATGCTGAGTAAACCATAAGAGATATAGCAAATTAATGTAGTACATAATTATAGGCATTAAAATGACCTACAAAAAAGTTCGGGAGAGTATACATCGATCTTTTCAGGAACACCCACAATAAGCATTTTTGTCTTTAAAATAGCCGGGAGCGAGGGAGCAAGAGTCACGCGGCCATTCTGTAGTCCACGTGAGCGAAGCCAAGGGCACAGCTAGTACTTGATAAAAGGAACATCACAAGATAAAAAATACTCATCAAATCTAAATAAGTACCTAAAGTTTCGTCGAATTCAACTTCTTCTTCCCCTTCTTCTATTCTTTCCTCTTTGACTTCTTTTTCTTCTTTCTCCTCTTCGCCTTCTCCATATTCTTCCAAACCCGGATCTTTTATTAGTAAATAAAATCCATGTTGCATGCAATTAGTGTCAAATACAAAGCAACCAGGCCCTTTAGGCATGCCTTTTAACCAGGAACCATGATATCGCACTCGTGGGTAGATGATCTGTCCCGGACCCTCGATGCGCCCTTCCATCCACGTTCCCATGAATTTCACTTGATATTCAGCAAAGAAGTAGGTACCCAAGCCGTGGCGTTTACCCTTGAACCAAGCACCTTCGTAAATATCACCATTAGGGTAATAGTAAGCACCGAATCCTTGTTTCACATCATGCCTCCAATCGCCTTCGTATTTAGATCCGTCGGGATATATCATTTGCCCGACGCCGTATTTCATTGCTCTACGCCATTCACCTATTTAAAAAAAAAAACTACCTGAATGTCGAATGAAGTTTTGGAATTATTGCCATCATAAAACGTACTTTGAATTCTATAACTTGACATGCTCCTTGTTTTGATGATAAAGAATATTTTTTGAGTTCCATATTAGTGGTGATTTAATATATAACTGGTACACAATATTTTTATATCATTTTAAACTGTAGAACCATCAACAAACATCTTTGAACTTAGTGTAAAATGTAATAAACTCTAATTATATTATATTTCAGCTATTTATAGATATCTCATTCGTTGTTAGTTATTAATTTTTGTATTTAAATACTTAAACAATAAACTAGTAGCTCCGTTCGAATATTTCACACATTACATTAAATAAAATGCAAGCAATCTAACAGTAGTCACAAACAATTTGTTAATAGATGGCGCCTCCATGTTCCTTGAATAGATTCCATCATAATGAAATACTTGTTTTAATCAATTTTATAACGAAAACAGTATTTTTTAACTATTTGTCTATTGACCTTCAATAGCAGGGAGCATACGCTTTAGAATGATGTTAGCTATGCTCAAGGTTTCACTTAAATAAAATTTGGATTGTACGTGCCGGTTTCATACATATTATGACATTATTGTATAGATATAATTAATGACAGATTGGTTGATGTTTATGGTAACTGCTCCCCTCCTAAAAGTCGTAGTGCGATGTTACCTTCCTCAATAAATACCTTAGTTGTACAATATTTCTTTTTTTAATCTGAAAAGTACCTAGTTCCACAATTTAAGTGTTCAAACAAAAATTCAGCCAAACCGATTAAGAACTGAGATCCAGAATAACCTATGTTTATGTAATTGTCATACCTTCGTAACGTGCACCATTTTTAAACACATATAACCCTTTTCCACTTCTCATTCCACGACAATAGCATCCCTCATAGAAATCACCATTCGGCAACACGGCCCATCCTTTACCATGTCGTTCACCATCAGCGCTCCGGCCGCCCACATATATCTAATGAACAAAGAAACGTGGATTTCTTCTTCATCGCTGAGTATTTTTATGTATGTAATTTAAATTGTGCATGCCTCATGGGCATATTCGAGGCTGTTCAGATCGTGTTCGCGCATATTGTTTATTAAGTCGTAAGTCGTGAATAAAATATTTCCACATTTTATATAACTGTACGCAGTATATTATAATAATCCTATGGATTATCTAGATTCTAGAATATCATATAATTTTTGCTCGCTGTTACATAGATAACTAGCGCTTTTCCCGCGACATCGCTCGCGCCAAAGTTATGTCAATAATATTGTTTTTATGTCCCATTCTAACTGAATTAATAAATACAGATTTTCAAGGATCTTCCAAATGACGGATTTTCATACAAACTTTCATCCCCTTTTTCACCTCCTTGAAGGCTGAATTTACAAAAATCTTTCCTTGGTGCTCACTTAAAGTATAAAAGGAACCCACATGCAAATTTTCACGTTTCTAGTCCCAGTAGTGTGGGCTGTACAATATGACAGTCATATCAGACAGATATCCATTTATAATATACATATACGAGAGTTATGGATGAGTCAGAAATGAAAATAAATATACATTACACCAATAGTATCAACGTCTTCTGGTCCTTCTCCTTTTTCTTCAGTCATTTTTATAATGTGAAATTAAAAACTTGCTAGGAAATTTGAATCCAGTGCTAAGGTTAATGACTTCTGACATTTCGCTAACGTTTTTGTCAAACAATGAAACAGTTATCGCAGGCCTGACATATTAAAATCGTTCTTAGGTTGATTTATTATTTAATTATAATTTATGTTTAGTTAAATACCTATTTTTTCTAACTAGGTGAAAATAAAGGTAGATAAATTAAATACAAACTCTGAACAAAGATAGTAGTTTTATTCTTGCACACGCATCTTAATAAGTTAATAACGCCTTAAAACTATAAAATGTAAATTCGATCTTGCATTGAGAACAGGAAATATTGAGACAAAGTAACATATTTATTAAAGAAGTGTTCACTGTACCTTGAATTCGTTGACTAGATGCTAAGCATTCGGCAATAAAATGTTTTACGAAAACTTTTGTCAGTTACCCATTTTTAAACTTAATAAAAATGAGCTATAATTACGTTCTCAATAATATTAACCATGAATTAATATTAGTAACGTCCATTTCACATTTAATAACCTATGTTTCTAGGTAAAAACTTATTAATGTTAAGTCCAAATTACTTATATAGTAATGAAATAGGCAAGCTTAGAATTAATAGGCATTCGTAATTAAAATAGTTTTTCTGAATTTATTCTCGTAATCAATGTTATAATAAATGTAGATGCTTTTTAGGAGCTTAGAACTGTCATCATCATCACAGCTAAAGACAATCTAAATAACCAAATACCAGAAAAAATATTTAAGTCGTTAGGTCTGCAATGCGAATAACAAAGCAAGAATACTATTGAAAGGGTTTCATTTGCTTTTATAGCCTCTAATTAGACTGATATTTGTAATAATTAACATTATTCTCTTAATATAAAAAGGATAAATCTTGAATTATTTTAAACAATGTAACTTACACTATTTGTCTACTTTTGTACTTTTCATTATAAATATTAATTTATTAATAGTGTAATCACTTGGCAAGCTATCGTCAACTTGTTTATTAATAAACCAAGTTACTGTTATGTGTTGGACTGATAAACAAGGTCGACATCGAAACACAACCGCTGTTTAGGTCACAAGGCACCTCGGCACTCTCTGTGACCTCAATCAACAAATTCCAATCACAAAGCTTCACTGTTCACTTACATGATAATACTTAAGTATGGGAACTCGTTATGACACTATCAACGCGGTGGCGCCTGCGGTGGTGCGTCCTCTAATTTCCCCCACACTACGTTACACATTTCTCTCACTAAAGCTTGTTCACCAGAGTCTAAGTCGGGTGCAGGCCTTCTTCTTTCTCTTTCAACTCGTTCTCTAACTTCCAACACTTGTAAAGCGCGCACAACCGCTTCTGGACGTTCGTTTACACTACTCCCTACACCCTTTTCAGCTTCTAGCCTCCTGACTTTCTGCTCTAAATCACGTACATATTGTACTGTTCTTTCTGCGAGCTGGGGATGTGTTATAGGAACTGTGGGTGCAGGACGAGTGCCTTCTTCAGCATTCGTCCCACTGCTACTGCCATCTCCATCGTCTCTCTCTCTACCAGTCGGTCGACCACAACTCACACATGTGCTTCTCTCTCGCTCTTCATCTAAATATAAACATAACTCCTTTAATTCCAAATTATCTCTTATCAGCTCTTGTTGCTTATCGTCTAATTCTCTGAGTTTGCTCTGATACGCAGAAACTTCTTGACGCATGACTGACGCCGTGTATCTCCCAAATCTCTGCCACTCTCGAGCCAGCTTACGACCCTTTTGTCGGTCATCATCGAGAAAGCAGCACAGGTCACGAAGCTCCTGATTGTCTTCACTGAGACGACGGTTTGCTTCTTTCAGTGCTTTTATTTCATTTAAAAGAGCTTGTATCTGACGCCTCTGATCGTTTGATGCGCGCGGTCCCTCTGGTTCTACACGCTTGGTAAACTTGAGCATATCTGCTGATCTTCTGTGAATCTGTTCTTCTTCGATGCTCTGCTGCGCTCGATGAGTATCGTCGACACTTCTCGCTCGTACAGTTGGCTCGACAGGTTCGTGGACAATGGCTTTGGTTACGATTTCTGCCGATGGTCGTAGTACACGCAAGGCTCCCGGAGGCAGAGGATATCCTACGGGATACCCTTGAGGGTATTTAGAAAGTGCAATAGATCCGCTCGGAAACGAAGCCGGCAATGCTCCATGCACCCCTGGCGGATATTGTAATTTAGTAGGATCGATCGGTTTGTTTGTGTAAGGCGGTTTGAACTCCTTCGCGGCGGCGTCTACAGTGACAAGTTTGGGGACACCTGCGGCCGGCGGCGGCGGATGATAACGCGGTGGAAAGCTGACCGGTTCTGGACCTTGTTTACCTAGTTGTTGTTTCTGTTTACTAAACTGGCCCGCGTTCTGGTTGATTGACATTGTTAGAGCCTATTCGCTCGTGTCAATGGCTCAGTCAATACAAAACTCTTTTGTCTTTATGAAGCTCATTTTTAAGTCGGCGTATTGTTACCGTGCGAAAGCCGAGGCAGCATAAGTTCAACGATTGGTCCTTGAACGAACGGCGGAGGGGAACGCTGCCGGCTGCGTAGGCTGTGGACCGTGGCATTCGCACAATTAAACCGAGTCTTTATTAATTTAACACTGTTGAAACATTATGTTACATTGATAACAACACTCACTTTAAGTCAGCACGTGTACAGCGGCGCAAGTTTTGCGTTCAGTGCAATGTTTCCACAAATCAGGTTATATGGAGCGTTCTGTTAGCGAGGCGACGCGGGCGCGCGCGGTGCGTCTCTCTCAGACTGGCCGCTAATGGCTTTACAGTGACTCGCTCTACCTGCGCGGAGGCTGTTGCGGCGTCTCGCTCTACACTCTACAGCCTGCACGCAGTTTCGCTGTGTGCGCGCACACACCATTGTAAGTTCCCCGTGTACCTACCTATTCATTGACTATTGCCAAGACAAATGACAATACCGAATACTATGTATTTTGCCACACAACCACATTTTTCTCATGTCACGAGCGTGAGCGCAAGTTATTTCATTACAGGCGCTGAAATTGATCTATTTGCTAGACTAGACGAATGTTGCGATGCGCTATGCGCAAACTTTATGCTTATCGACTTATTGACGGCGAAATACTGAAAAAATAATTTCAAATAGTAGGTACTATTCAGTATCACACTTGCATTCGGCGTCTTTAATAATTACGTAGAAACTACAACTTACTTCAACATTTTTCGATATGCAATGTCGATGCATATCTATACATTACAAATAGTAGGGTCAAATTATTATTTTTTCATAAAATGTTTTATAAAAAAAAATTATATTTCATAATTTCAAGAACGCACTTCACTTAGCTGAAGAAAACTTTAAAGGATTGGAAAGAGTTAAACAGAAATAGGTCAATCTGGAGAGAAATTCATATTGTATCAGGTGATACAATTGTACAAGAATAAATGAATAAACCTCGTGATCCTGATCAAATAATATGAGCAAATAAGCCTTAAAAACTATGTTACAATGCCTAGGCGTTCACAGTGAATCAGCCATTATTTCCAATGAATTTAATTATGTAGTAATGTTAATACCTCGTAGCGCAACAATTGTCGAGAAGCTCTATGGTAATAATGGCTTTCATTAAGATTTTACTTGTTAACTTTCCCTTGATTTCGTCTCCGTGATAATATGTATCTATTTTTTCTTCTTCAGGTCCCAAGCTACCTTAACGCTAAATTCACGTGAAAAAGTAACAAACAGACAGACTAAGTTTTATATTTTTTCATTATTAGTTTAGCGTTGTGGCCACAATCTCATCTGATGTTAAATGACGACGTAGCTGAGGATGGTAACACGCCAAGTCTAGTGAGAGGGTTTTTTCTCATGTGCAGCTGCCGGAACTTATACCTACACCTATAGATCCTTGGCGACAGATATGCAATTTGCGAGTGGTAGCTAGCCAGGCGGACATTATAGATTGCCTTACCACCATTCTACGGTTTCATCACGATGTTTTCCTTCACCGAAAGCTCAGGTTTATTGCAGTTACTTATTCGAACTCATATCGATCGACGCAGAGTCCATACACGCTACGGATGAGCAAATAATAACAGTGTAATCGTATTTATGAAACGTCTTTCTCTCTATCCGTTAGTGCCCGTATAATATAACATGAGAATATGTTTTCACATTTACGCCTATTTTTATATAATATATAATGAGATTATAATATATAATTATGTATTATATTTTATGTTTTGGCCATCTTTATATTTTATATTATGGATTCTTCTGTATCACGTTAATCTTTTTGAACTACAGGTCAGATTTGATATAATTTATGTTTATATTTTATGTATTATACCATTTATAGTTTTTTATTTGGTTCTTTGATCACGTTAATCTTTTGAACTACAGGTCAGATTTGATAAATTCTTTTTGTATTTTATAAACCATTTATAGAGGTAGGTTATAAGCTATGTAACTTATCACTACGACCCTAAGGAGTGAGCAGTAGCAATAAACGTCAAGCAAGCTGGAAGCTGTAGGCAAGTACGGGAAGTGAGACCAACGATAAGCTGGTTAAGAAACTGGAACAGTATTGGCAATGATCAGTATTTACCCAATGTACTCGCTTGCAATAAAGCTGACTTCAAAATGGAACAATAAGTAGGTAATTTCACACGAGCGAAGTCTATGTGTTGAAATGTTAGAACAAAAAGAAATAAAAACGTAGTCAGTTACCTTTTCAATGACTGAATAGTATCAACGCAGCCCTAGTCTCTAATCAAGGTAGAATTAAATTGTTTTCGGCGCCTAATAAAGAAGAAACGATTTTTGAAGTTAACACTTCTAAATACATTAGTGAGGTTTAGATCGGGAATGAATTCATGTAAGTAGTCATCGACATGGTCACGTGACGTGTTAACGATAAACGGAGTCTTTGTAGCAATATAACTTAAAAATTAAACAAAAAAATAATAATAACAATAAATAAACTATTCATTTGGATATATCCAAAAATAGCAACTGTTTGTTTATAATTTTAAGATTTCACTTCTGACGAAAAATTATAATAACAATAAATAAACAATTAATTTGGATATATCCAAAAATAGCAACTGTTTGTTTATAATTTTAAGATTTCACTTCTGTCGGCAGTCCTCATGACTGCTGTCTTTTTTTTTTGTTTAATACTTATTTGTTCCTTGAATAATAATTTTGAATTTTGTCCTATAAACAGCTGCGGTGCGGCCGCGGCGGCGGTGTTGCGAGCAAGAAGTAATGTTATTTTCTTGAACTAAATTTTCATTTCCATTCGGGTCAGCCCCGCGCCTTTCAGAAGGCGTCATAAATTGTTTTTCGCATTTGTCAATTTGGTGCCCCTTGCTGGCCTGGCGCCTAAAGCGCCCGCAACTCTCGCTCTACCCCAGGGCCGCCGCACCGCCGATTATAGTGGTATTCCAATTTCCAACCCACTACTTCTGACAGTAGCTACACAGTAGGGGGATCTATAGTCGTATAACACAGACCCAGCTCACAGCTGTTTAGTCTGTTACGCGCACTTTAGTAACAATACGATCAGCGTGTAAGGATGTCGCGGATCTTTGCCCCGACGTGTATCGCGGCCACTGTAATCGCAGCCTTTTTATTAAAAGGTATTTGTTCATTTCATATTGTGATATAATATTATGGTTTGTTTAATATTAATTTGCCATTGAAAAAGTCTTTTTATTCGTAAGTGTTACTTTAATCTCATATCTATTTACATTATATCGGTATGATTTTTTTTTTCTACTTTTTTTATCATCCAGTACTTTAGTATATAAACAACACAAACATACAGAACAACAATACATATAAACACACACAGTAACAGTACTGTAAACATAGTAAAATTATGTAATAATATTGGATATATTCACAAAATATTTTTTTTTAACTTTTTATACACTGTTTGCTCCGTTTTTTTTTACAAAATAATTTTGCGAAGTGATATAATATCATATTTGTTATTATAATATACTTTACCAAATTAATTAATTAATAAAAATTGAATACACATATTATAATTATTACTTTTTGCTACATTTTGAACGTAATTGATTATATAATTAAGTAGATGACTTGAAATTGAACTCTTAATATACAGAAACGTGTAGGTAGCAATTTCTTAACTAAATTTGCTTAACTAGACGCAACAGCGACCATGACAATCCGTATATAATAGTGGTTATTTACCAACTTTGAAAGAAATTGTCAAACCGTGGAACTAAAATTTGTCATAGGTGACGTAATAACTGAGAAATTACTATATTGGAGTAAGCTAGGACAAGACATGTTTCTCAAGTGTCAAACCCTAACTATGACGTACCTACATATTATCTCGTAAATACTAAACATATCCTTGGCTAAACCAATTCTATTTAAAATTCGCTCATCCAATAGAACAACGACGTAATTACATTTAAGTAATTTTTCAGTAGAAACATTTAAAAGTTTTGAATTGATGAATATTTGCGAATTTAAGTCAATTTCCTAACGACATTCACTTCCTCTATCATGAACTATTGTAAGAACAATTGTGGTATTTTTTCTATAGATAATTTTGTGTCAATTTCGGCTTTTTTGTGATTATGTCATTGTAGTTTTGGATGATCGAATTATAGAGCGATGTAAACATTTCCACTATAATATACCACACTATAAACGACGTAAAAAAGGTGAACTAACGTATTTAGGTCTAACAAATATTTCACCCATACTTTCCTGTCCCTGACATATAATTATAAATATGTACTTATTGATTAATAATAGTCATACACAACAGGAAACTTTTTTAATACAACTAAGACGGCCTGCTTGGTAATAAGCGTCTACCAGAGTCTATGGACGCGCGTCCATACCCAGGAGCTCTGAAAACCATATTCACCGCAGGAACACAACACAAGTTTATCTGGCTGCGTTCTTCCGCAGGGTGGAGATACATATTTCACCAGTAAGGATGCCCCAAGTAGATAGACATCTCCAAAGAAGATTATACAATAAATTGAGGTCCCTATTTAAAAGACTTATTCCACGGCCTAATGCAAGCAGTGACATGCCAAGCATTATATATAAACTGAAATAATTCTGATGACACATTGGACGAGATTCAATTGTGTAATAAAAAAACCATAGTTAGCGCAGTGCGCACGAGGAACGAAGTTACCTACTAAAAAATAAAAAAAGTAATATATTAATTAGAAATCAGTTAGTCCAATGCATAAATAACATACCGATGTACGTTTTTTATATATATACCATACAAATTAACTAATAAACCATTGAATTACTGAACGCGCGCCTATTTCGCAAGACCATCCTGAGGGGCCCGGCCCGAAGTGCAATATTTTGCAATTTGTCGGCCGCCTAAAGAAGGCAACCAGCCACACATGATGCTCAAATCTCGATACTCCCACGCACACACACTCTTATATAATAGAAAGAAACAAAAAGAGAGAGAGTGAATGAAGAAGTCACACGAAGGAGGCATAGGTAACGGTTTTTACTTTCGTGACAATTTCTACAAGTCAACTCCCACAGCAAGCCGGCCCCTTTACCGAAATTACGAAATACGTAATAAGGAGGCGGGTTAGGGAACTTGGTTCCAAAAATAACGATTATTTTTCGTTTGGCAGGTGCACTGAGCGAACGGGATCGACATCCAATCAAAGAGGCGCTGCTCCTTCATAGCGAGTCCTTCAACGCGACGTTTGAGGATTGCGTATGGCGGCGTGAGCGAGAACCCTGTCCTGACCCGGCGGTCAAACTTCATCTCTACACTGAATCAGAGCCAGATAGGAGAGTCGTAAGTGATACAATAAAGTTCTTTGGCAAACAAGCGTAGCCATTCCTAGTTCCTAAATAAGAAACCTGTTACTGTTCCAGAGAAATAACACATCTAAAATAACAGTATGTTACATGATGCTATCTCTTTCTATTACTATAACCGAGAAGAGTAAAGAGCTTGTTACTTGTTTGAAGTCATATTGCACGCATACGCGTGTGATTAAAGCACATTGTGTGATGTGAAAACATATTTCTTTTTATTATTATTATGTTTATTAAATACACTATATAGTGAAAATTTCACCTGGCTACCTTAGCAATAAGGTTCTTTTTCTGGGAACGAACCCCTAAAAACCTATAGGTATTATTGTAGTCAGTATTGATGTAAATCTTTGCTCCATGTTTTATTCCGAAAGATAATATTTTTTATGATGATGAAATGTAAGATAGAAAGCACTTTGATGCAGGTTTTAATGAATTGTATAATTGTTATTCACAATGAAAGACACTAATATATTGCAAAGAGTGTTTTTTTATATAAGTACCTACTCATCTCACTAATAACATAATGAACCATTGTTTTTCATTTCCCATAACACACACACATAAAAATTTGGCACCTTGTACGATTTTGAATTTAGTAACTTGCGTATAAGATTTCAAAGGTTGTAGGCATTTAAAACTTTGTAACTTCTGTACTGAAATTGTATTAAAGTAGGTAGGTACGTTTAAAGGCCTTGTAGATTTTCCAAAGTTATTCGCAAAAACGACAAGCGTTTTCTTGTGTCGAATGTGAACGTAAATTGATTTTCCCTACAACAATCCTATGTAAATAATCGAATGGAGAAATATGGTAAAACTGAGGTTATATGATACCTAAGTCTCATCAGTGATCCAGTCGAATATTTTTTTTATAAATTAATAACGGAAACATATTTTTTATCAGGCATAATTTGTTTAAAAACACAAATTCTTTGGACATGGCATAAAAAGAATTACGATTTCTTTAGATAAAAAAAATTGCGGGTGCATCCTAATCTGTGTATGAAGTATATAATGTATATCTCTCTTTTTCCCTCTCTCTATGTTATATCTTTCTTCTCTCTCATGTAACGAAATATTTCTAAACGTGACGCGTCCTTGAAATTTCACTCTCAATTCTCGCGCCTAAGAAGTGTCACTTCTTAAAATAAATAAATGTATGGCTAAACATAAACGTACAACATGCAAGCGGCAACAATTTTTGAACATTCTATTTATTTATTCTATCTATTTATTTATTTAAAAAACTGTCAAAATTTACCTCTTTCTAATCCATACTTTTAGAAGAAGATAAGCCTAGGTACGTACATAAATTACATACATTACAGAAATTACGTAAATTATATACTACGTCATTGTGATATTAAAACTGCAGACTTTATCTACGAACGCATCAACATCACAACCATTTCTACAGAGTTGAATTGCTCAAGCTGCACTGCTGTATTCCCATACATAAGTTATGGTTTAAAAGACGCAATGGCACATGAGCTATTTCAATGAATTTTTGGCAGCATATTAATAAATAATCGGCATATTATTGGTTGGAGTTCAGTTTTGTTTGGGATTGGTTATTGGTATTTATGAGGCTACTACAGGATGCTTAACGTCAGTTTTTTTTCGGTCTGACCCTACTGTTAGCCTGAGGGGCCCTATCCAAAAACAGAGTCGCTGATGGCTTTTACAGCTTAACCGGACTTGGGGGCGAGCGCTTAAGGCACTCAGCCGCGAAAGCGTGGGCAACAAGCACGCAAGGGTGCCAAAGTGGCACCTCGTATTGGATTGTTCCGCGAATGCAATGAAGTCGCGATCTGACTAATTCCTTATCCGTAAAATTCGAGCTAAATTAACATATACATATATATACATGTTTCTGCCTCCTGGCAGGAAGGAAGGAATATGTGTGATCATTTAGTGATCTGAAATCCTTACTGTCTGGTGGACTACATGCCCGTTTATATATTTCAAATTTTTCTTAAAAAAACTTCCCAGGATAAATCTGCAAACAAACCTAACCAAACTCAAATTTCTACTATAACTACTATACTTTGTTTTCATAACAGATTGGATGCATTCAAAATTCAAACGTCACATAAGAGGAATGCGTCCAAAATACCGCTAGTTGTCCTCGAGGGAACCCGCTATCGCTCCTACTGGTGACTTATTAAGCATTACACTCACGGCTCTATGTAACCTACACTTGTAGTTTTGGGTCATGCTACTATTTAATAATTCTTTAACCCAGAAATCCTTAAATAAAATATTGTTAATATTTAATAATATTTACAATATATATAAAATCCAACGAAGCTTCTTCGTGTGCACCATAATAATAACACCGGGTTTTAAAATATTATCTCCTACAACTTCCAAGAAATTTTATGGAGAAACAAGGCGTTCAAGATTCACGTAGCCAGAATGACGGCGTCAATATTTTTTCGTTCGACTTTCTTACAAAGTTTTAATAAACTATCAACAATGCCACTTTATTCATAGATGCTTTATATTCTCACATGTTGTAACAAAAGGGAAGCGTAAAACAGAAACTCTATTTTCAAAAATTGATAAAATTACCTGTTTAAATGTGCTCTGTGACCGCTACATCTTATTATTTTACGTTACGTCTCGCTCACGCCGGTATCGATTCGAAAGTGGTAATTTGCCCCTAATTTACGATACCATTTAAAGGGCGTCAATGCCGTGTCTACATAAAAAGTATCGTTGACTGTCAAGCGATAGTTATGTTAAAGATAATAATGCTATTATAGCTAGGATAGTTATCTATACATACATAGTTTAAAGTAAAGTCACTTCCCGTTGTCTGTTCCTATGTACGCATGTATGTATGTATTAAATCTTTTAAACTACGCAAGGGATTTTGATGCGGTTACCACTACATACCATATAGATAATTTTTTACGGAAGGTTTATTTAAGCAATACATTGCAATAAAGTTTTTGTTTCATCATCATCATCATCATTTCAGCCGCAGGACGTCCACTGCTGAACATAGGCCTCCCCCATAGATCTCCAGAGCGACCGATCTTGTGCGGCCTGCACCCAACGGCTCCCAGCGACCTTTATTATGTCGTCTTTCCATCTAGTGGGGGGCCGTCCTACGCTGCGCTTTCCGGTGCGTGGTCTCCACTCGAGAACCTTTCTGCCCCAACGGCCGTCAGTTCTCCGAACTATGTGCCCCGCCCATTGCCACTTCAACTTGCTAATCCTTTTGGCTATGTCGGTTACCTTAGTTTGTCTACGGATCTCCTCATTTCTGATTCGATCTCGTAGAGAAACACCAAGCATAGCCCTCTCCATAGCTCGCTGAGCGACCTTGAGCTTTCTTATGAGGCCCACAGTGAGCGACCACGTCTCTGTGCCGTATGTCATCACTGGCAACACACACTGGTCAAAGACTTTCGTCTTGAGGCACTGAGGTATTTTGGACGAGAAGACGTCGCGCAGTTTCCCGAACGCTGCCCAGCCGAGTTGGATTCGTCGACTGACCTCTTTTTCAAAGTTGGACCTACCTAACTGGACTGTTTGTCCCAGGTAGACATATTCTCAACAACTTCTAGACAAGAGTTCCCTACTGATACTGGGGTGGGCACCACATGGATATTCGACATGATTTTCGTCTTGTCCATGTTCATTTTAAGGCCCACCTGTTGAGAAACTTTGTCGCGGCCATCGAGCATTGTGCCAAGATCTTCCAGCGATTCTGCCATGACTACGATGTCGTCAGCAAATCGAAGGTGAGTGATGTACTCGCCATTAACATTGATGCCGAGTCCTTGCCATTCCAAGAGCTTGAAGGCGTCCTCTAGAGCGGCGGTAAACAGTTTAGGAGATATTACGTCTCCCTGTCTAACGCCTCTTCTCAAAGGAATTGCCTTCGTGCACTGCTCCTGTACTCGGACCGACATGGTGGCGTTGTTGTACAACCACTTCAACACTTCGATATATCGATAGTCAATACGGCACCGCTGGAGAGACTGCAACACTGCCCAGGTTTCGACCGAATCAAAGGCTTTTTCGTAGTCCACGAACGTAATTTTTGTTTAGTAGAGAAAATTCAATTATTTGTAATCAAGTCTTAAAAAAATGATTTTTAAACTGACTAAGTCTTATTGGATATGTATATCAAAATAACGTTCTAAAGAATTGTACTTCTTCAAAAAGCCTAGAGAAAAGTCCGCTTTGGTCTATGGCATATTATGTCCATCTCTTAAGATTGAATCGAAATAACCATTTTTATCTTCAACATAATAATTAAAAATATATCGTTATTTGCGAAGCTATTTTCTCCAATTCAGTATTAATCTTTATCCAGATAAATTAATGTAGAATGTAGAAAAAAATGTTATTTACAGTTTTCCATTTAAATGACATACCGAACTAAACAGAAAATATCATGAATTCAAAATTACGCGTGATTTAAGAAATCCCTCTCAACAAAACCGGTTGCGGTCGGTTTGCCGGCACTCCCCACCTACTTTAGTAGTAATTTTAGTTTTTTTTAAACTTTCTGGACAATTCTTCAAATTTTGTCCCCTAAAATCCGTTGTAATCTGTGAAGATTTAAAAAAGAATCTGTCCACCTATTCTTAAGTAATGCGCTTACCTACCAACGAACAGCATTTAATTTTTATTTATATGAAACGATATTTTTTTAAAGGTAGACCTGTTCAGCGAAGACTGGTTGCGGCAGAGCGGATGGGAACCGTCTCATGAGACGATCTTATTGGTGCACGGCTATGCAGGCGGTGATGACACCTTGCCGATAACTGTACTTAGAGATGGTAATTTAATTTTATAACAATTAAATATGGTGTAATCCATAAATCATTATGAAGCTCAAGAGTTTGTTCGTCTAAACGCGCTAATCTCTGGAACTACCAGTGAGTATGAAAAATAACTTGAATTATATAGTCTATTTTTTGAAAAGGTTATAAGCTATTTAGCGTCACACTACGACCCTTAGGAGCGAAGCAGTGACCATAAACATCAACTTATCCGGCAATCTATAGGGAAGTACCTATCACAATGTATGAAACCGCTCTCAACCGGTATTTCATAAGGTGGAAGTAAGCATACCTGATTCTTTAACAAAAATAGTTTTATAAAACTTAGTAAGCAAAACCGATAACCGGAAGGAACTCTTGCGAAATGTTTAAAATTTTCTTCGCACACAAAGTTGCTACTAGAATAACTTCAGTGAAGGTGAAAGTGAGTTTTTGTGTGCGTGATTCCTTATTGTAATAGTTGACATACTATTAGGGTTGTCAAAAACAAATTGAAGATATTTAAGAAATGAATCTAAAAAGAAATGCAAAAAAAATTACAATCTGATTCTTCTTATGTCTTGATTTAACATATCAGATAGCTTAATAATTTATTATCATATACATATATATAGATCTGTTCCTTTGTTAACTCTTTAGAAGTTGATCTAGATTCTAGACCAAAGCTGCTCAAACCTTAACCCGCAGGCTAAAATGTGACTCGCCAAGATATTTACATTAGCCCACTAACCATTATTAAACTATCTGTAACTGAAAACTTTATTCTCTTTCTCTATTTTTATATAAAAATCTATCATGGCTATAAATAAGTATTATTTCACTAAATAGCCCGCCAGGAAACATGGAATCAAAATGATGGCCCGCCTTTAAAATTAATTGGCCAGCCTCCATCTACACTGTTACTTTTAATTAAAGAAACACTTTGGTAAAGCATATTATAAGTTTTAGATTTTAATACAAACTTCTCGTGCAACCCTAATCGTAGCTCGTAAGTTATTGCACTAAGTAAGTACCCCACATGTACGGAATCCCACGGCTTTCTCTATAATACGATGCAATAAGCCAACGAACTTTGTGTTGTTACCGCAAAAACAGTACCATTAGCCAATCGAATTTGCAAATCACAACAAATAAGACCGCACACTGTTAACTAATAATTTTATGTGGTTATTTGTTTAATTTGTATTACGAATACCTACTACAATAATAGCAACTGCACTACTACTAATCTCTGTTAAAGTAGGTAGGTAACTATTTAATGCCATTTGCTGCCTAAATTTATCCAAGCTGAGTATATAAAATTGATATATCCATAAAAATCGAAAACATAAAAGAAGTAAAATACGATACTAAGAGAAGAATCGGAACTTTTGTAAGAAAAACGTAAATTTTCAAGAAACGAAACTTTTATTCAAGGGCCCTGACACTGTTTAATGTAAGTAGTAAATTATAAACAAAGAGTAACTTAGACGCAAAATGAGACGGGATTCCATTTATATCCATGAGGATGTACCTTTCGAAAATTTGCTTTGATTTAAAAAGGGATTAAATATAATGTATTTATAACTGGTAAATCAATGCGTAAAGTAATCAACGTGGCTGGGCTAAGTTAGGTTTGACTTGTGACAAGAAACAGCGTGAGACTGCCGCGGTAGAATAGCGGCCGGCGAGAGCCAGGTACTAATAATAGTTATAATATTGAAATTTTGGTAATCATTTACCTAGTAATTTTGGTAATCATTTACCTAGTAATTTTGGCATTATGAAGTACTTTTTTGACATTATACTTGTTTGTATCTGGGGTCAGATTTCTATACAAATAAATTGGCAAACAAGCTTACGGCCCGCCTGGATGGTACGAGCTACCGTGGCCGAGACGTTTGTAATACCGTAGGTATCACTAGCACTTTGCTAACCTAGAACTCTTCTACCCCAAACAGCTCTGGAAACCCTATTCCCCTTAGGAATACAACACAAGGTTATTTGGCAGCGATCTTCTGTATTCCAGTATTCCACCAGTCGGAATGCCCCAAGTAAAAACAAATCTTAAAAGAAATTTCTTTGTCCTACCTCTCTTTGAAACCCCCTTCCATAAACACAAACCTTTGAAATATATAAAATTATGTTGTAGCGTACATTCGCCGTGGCGGCTACAACGTGCTCATGTTAGATTGGGGTGCGCTTTGCCAACCGCCATGCTACGTGGCAGCGGTCCACAACTTGCGACCGGTGGCACGTTGTGCTGCGGAGGCTCTCGGCACGCTGCGACGCGCGGGACTCCGCCCCGACACACTCACCTGCGTGGGACACTCGCTCGGCGCGCACATGTGTGGCATAATCGCTAATTACTTAACTTTCAGGCTAAACAGAATTATAGGTAAGTTTTAAAACCTGCGCACACGATGGACAACCCTTGAAATATATTTTGTCTGTGAAAAATAGATCTTAATTAGAACTGCGCGATTTTGTACGCGATAGGGCTTACTACCACTGATCTACGGGGTATGCCGATGATCATCTTTTTGATATTATTTTCTAAAAAGTATCTACTGTACTGTAAATACTTTCATTTTAATTTTATTCGGAATTTCTCTCGTGTCTGAGTGGATAGCAATTTACAACCACCATACATACATACATATATAGTGAAAATCTTTCATTTAATTTTGAACCAACTGGTGTATATGTATGTATAGAGCCTACATCTCAGCTATGATATGTGATTTGTGAAGCAATGATGGCACAGTAGTAGCGTGTACGGAATACGCGTCTGTCGACGTGAGTTCGAATCCCTACAATGACCCTGAGCTTTCTATGAAGAAAAACATCGTGATGAAACCACACCATGGTAGGGCATTTTCTAATGACCACCTGGATAGCTACCATCCTCAAGTTGAAAATCTATCGCCAAGCACCTATAGGTGTGTTCCGGCAGCTGCAATTAATAGCCAGTCCCCTCACTAGGTTTAGCATGTTATCTTGGGCTATATCGTCGCTTAACATCAAACGAGAATTTTTTATAGTAACACGACAAATTGATGGTACTATCTCTGATAGTATAAATCAGTAGAATCCTAATACAACGGCGACCACCGACAGATCGTAATCCATCGACGGTCACTGCAGTCCTGCCGATCTGCATTAATTTAACTTGATATGCACAGGCTGATCGCGAAACGCGACACGCAAAAGCGAGTCACTATGACGGACTTTTCACCACATGCACGGTTATCGTGAACCAATCAGGCATAGCAGTCCCATCACCCCGCAATCGGCCATTTATTCGTTCGTTGCTCAGAAGGGTGTACGTGCAGGTGAGATAGGTTTGGGCGTCTCAGCTATGAAGATATAATTCGACGCCCCTTACAGATTGTGGCCAAACTCTAAAAAATGGTTATAATTTCATTAAATTATTTTCCAATAGGTCTGGACCCGGCACGACCGTTAATACGCTCAGCGCCAGCTATGAGGTTAGATCCTGGAGACGCTCGAGCGGTCCACGTGCTCCACACGAACGCCGGGAGATACGGAGAGGCAGCTCGACTAGGACATGCTGATTTTTGCTTGAATGGTGGTCGAAGCCAGCCGTATTGTGAAGATACACCAAGTTAGTTCATAATTTCAGACTCCGTTACATTTTAATGATATGGAGAGGTCTATTTTATTTACTTTTATTTTCACAAATGTAACACATATAGAGGGAAGTGGTGCTTCATTTTTTATGCCTACCCTAACACAGACATGGCGTTATAGTAGATAGTACATACTTAAATCGAGTGGATATTAATGCTGTATGACAGACGAATATAAATAGACTAGGATACTTTTTGCCAGGGTATCAATAGATAACACTTTTTACCTGATCGGACAAATCGAAATTCGATTCAGCAAAAAGTATATAAAATCTATTCACATAAATCTATACATATAAAATGCTTTGTCCTGAATGACTGACGGATCAACGCACAGCCTAAGCCGCTGATCGTAGAGACCTGAAACTTGGAGGTTGTGTTCTTTGTATTACGTAGGCATCCAATAAGAAAGGATTTTCCGAAATTCTACCCCTAAGGAGGTGAAAAACTAGGGCAAAGTTTGTATGGGACAACGTGGTTCCTTGGTGCAATCTACTTTTTAACAGAATTCATGGAAGACGTGTTTCGTATTTTATTGAAATTCATCCCCTTACGGGGTTAAAAAGGGGTAGAGAGTTATATTGGCGGTGATTTGCTTCGAAGTTGATATCAATACTCCTTAGTAGTGCTTTTGATTTAAATAACATTTTTTCTCCTCCGGGATGAAAAGTCCACTTTTAGTCCCTGTCACGCGGGAGAAAAGTACCCGATTCTCTCCCGGTGAGATGGCAAATGTGCGCATGCGCGTACTTTACTTTATCTCCCGGTGACCTAGCAACTGCGTGTTTATATATAAACTTTTCATCCCGGAGGAGAAAAAAATTAATTTATGAGCATTATTTTTAAACATGGCATATTAATCCTTACGAATAAAAGTTACTTCATTATAATGACAATTTATAATGAAGATAAACTTTGTCTTTTACAGCATCTTATTATTTGGACGCATAGTTTGAGAGATAATACAAAATTAAAATAATTCATCACTCGGCTCGGGTCTATGTCTATAGTAGTTAGCGGCGCGAACGAGCCATGCGATGCCGCGATGTGACCAGACTAAATATATTGTCTATACTGAAGTATTATAATTTATAAATCATTAATCAGTGATTTCTTCTAAATTATATAAGAGTGAAACTGCGGAGCACAGCCAGTAAAAAATAAAACCTGTTCGTTGGTATGCGCATCACTTGAGAATGGCTGGACCGATTTCGCATTTTTTTTTATTTTATAATGTTTGTAATAGTTCTAGTTAGAATTTTATAGCAAGAAAAATTAGAGAAGTTTCCTTGAATATTCTCTAACTTGGGAAAAACTAACCGTCCTTTTTTATATAAGAGCCGTCAATAATCAATTTTAAAATATTTAAAAAATATATTAATTTTCAACCAATTTCTATGAAAATTAATAATGAAGAATTACATGTCATTCTCCTATTGATAAGCTATAAAAATTGTAAATAATATGAGAAAAAATAAAATTACCAGACAAAAATACTTACTACGTAATAAATGCGTGCGGTGCCCTAATTTATTAATCAAAATACAATATAACATGGCACAAAATAAATCTAAATTAAATATTTTAAGTCAAACACTTCTTGTCGCAAAATATGAAATCATCAATCAGTCGACCGTAATAGCCATATCTCTATCTTTAAGTTTTCATCTGCATTACTGATTTACGTTCGACGCTTTGCCTAGATCGTCGATACATACGCAAAAGACATCCCACACTATATTTGCCAACACAATATGTATTATGTTCTCGGCTAAGCATTTACTTTTCTTTCATAAAATGTAAAGAAGCAGGTCACTCTTCAGTCAGCTAATTATTTATATCATGTTACATGAACTTTGGTTCTGTAACTAATTACCTCATTTCAATTTTAATATTTAGTGTTACACTCGTGGCTATTAAAAATGTCGTTGATTGATGTGAAGAAGATTTAATTGAATTCCACACAGTTACAAATTACAAGAACCCACAACACTGTTATTTATTACACTGTAGTTTCGCTTCCTTTTATCGCTCGTTGTTATCGCTTTATAATTCAAAACTGAACTGAACTGTCTCGGCGCCGCACCTGAATCGCTTATATACCTACACTAAACGACCGCAGAAACATCGTGAGGCGTCGCGACTTTTCTTGATTTTTACTTTCAATGCCTACTCGATGACGTAATCGAGGCGACAAGAACTATACATGTGTGTGTAAACTGCGATGTTTACACAAACATGCGCCGCGGTTGTTTACGACGCGAACATTATTTCGTTGTCCTGAGAAATTTCTAGTCGCTTCGAGATATTTCGGGAACAGGATTTTCTCAATATTTTTAATCGGATTGTAACAGGTCGTAATATTAGGTACCTACTAAAAAATACACAAATAAACAAGTTTATTTTTCTTACAATCAATGGTAGGTACGTATTAATTAATGATTGTGTATTATTAAGATTATATAGATGGCCTTCTATATATTTTTTTGTTTATAGCTTTAGCTTTGTGGTGGTTGTGGCTACAATCTCACGTGATGTTAAGCAATGATGTGGATTGTGGTTCAAGATAGTGGCATGTGCTCTCAAGTTGAGGGTGGTAGCTACCCGGGTGAGCATTAGAAAGTATCGAACCACCATGCTAAGGTTTCACCACGATGTTTTCCATCACCGAAAGCTCAGGCTCATTGTAAGGATTCGAACTCACGTCGATCGACGCGGTGTCCGTAAACGCTACAACTGACCCATCATTACTTCATATTCATTATAATTATGTTGATTTGTACTTAAAAAATAAATTTCTAAAATCTGGGCCCGCATTGTAAGTTCTGACGTAAAGATTGTAAAATGCAGATGAAGCCCTGTGCAGCCACATCTGGTCGATCTGCTATCAGGCGGAGAGTTTGTTCGTATCTCGTTCTGCGGCGCCGTGCGGCCGCCGTTGCTCTGTAAGAGTTCCACCAGCGCGAGCTGCTGCGTTACCTGTTCCTATCGGACAACCAGCACCTATGACGTGAGTACTACTATACTTATGTTCCTATGTATACTTATTGCTCGAAACTAGATTTTTAGAAGTAATCTGTTTTCTTCTTACAAGTTTTTATTTAACTTGCCTTGTTAGTATGTGTCAAGTCTTGCAACTAAATTTTAAAATCAGTTATCCCCAACTAATTGAGGTCAAAGTAATACACGTTACCTCAGTATCGTTATTCTAAATTCAATATGGCAGTCTCCCAAAGATGGCAGACCAGTAATTTTTTATTCACCCCCATGATATGGGTATCAAATTAACGAGTTTGCATTAAAAAATATTAATGAAAAACTTTTTTAAAACAAGCTTCTTAAATATTTCAATAATTTTAAAAGCTTGTAGCGCAAGTAATAAAAGGGAGAAAAGGGGGAATTTAAACTAAATAAATATGTTGCCCATAACAACTGAACTATTGAATAAAAGCTTGTTTAAAAAAAACCGGTCTTTTATTCTTTATGTTTAGAGTTTGGTCATGATGATAAGTGACGATATTGCCCAAGATGGCAAAACGCTAAGTAAAGCGGAGGAACTGGCTCTCAAGTGCTGTTTGGAAGATTTTTAAATTAAGGGTGGTAGTTATAAACCAGGTGTTCGAGAAGGTTCGCGACGTATTATTCGCGTGACGTACGCTGGGCCCAAGAATCGATCTTTGCAATCACGATCCCTTTTTAAGCTATTGCTGCGATACGCAGTAATTGATTACAAACAAAAGGAGACTCGCCTCGTCAGGCACGGACGGTATCCCTGACCGCACCCCGGCGACCTGGACGGCCAATTTTTTTTTCAACAAAACTCCTGGGACACCAACTCAACGTTATATAATACAAGGCAAAATCCAACTAAGACACTACAGAAAATTACTTGTGACGTAGCGCTCTCTAAATCACAAGCAGAAGCGCGGTACTAAAAGCACGACGACGACTACTCTGAGTGCCCGCACCAGCCGTCCGGCCGAGCTAGAGGGATGGGGGGCGGGGGCAGGGCAGCGCCTACGCCGAACGGTGCATCTGCCGTTCGCCCGCCTATCACAGGCCTTCCCGCGATCTCACCATCTCAATATGCGAGCTAATGTACATTTCCAACACCAGGCGATAATTATAAATTATGGCTTCCACCATGGGCTATAGTTTCATCACGATTTCATCATTTGCCTAAATTTTAATGACTGGATGGATTGTAATGTTTGAAACAGAAGTTAATTATATCTTTTAATAAGATAAAGGATTTATTTATCGCCTAGTGAAGCGGGCGAATAATGACTAGTAATAATACAAATATAAGTAATAAACTAGTAATTGAAAATCAAAGTTGCCTTTTAAAATTACTGTCACGATTTCTCTCTTTATGGATAAAATACTTGATGTCGACCTAACCGCAAATAATTCCTTTTCATAGAGCGTCCGGCGCGTACTGTTTGGAAGATTTTGTGACGCCGTTCTGTCCTCGCACGTCAGGCCTCACCGAGGGCGACACTCGATGTTGTTTGGACGATCAATACGCCGCAGCCGCGACCGCTGTTCCAACTAAAAAAAGACCTCGTCCAATAATACGACTACGCGCAATGAGAGTTAAACCTAACGCTTCCAGATATAATTATGTCGCCAATTAACATATACTTGTTAACAACCCATATTTATTATACATAAGTTATAAGAATATGGATCAGGCGTATAGGTTTCAAACACCATAAGAAGCGGGTTTTCATTTTGTGGCCCTACGCGATCTATCCTATCTAAGGGACAAGATTAATCCGCCACAGATCTGACCATAATACAGACGAAGCAATTTCGCTATAAGAAAATTGTTACAGAAGTTATGACTTCATCATACAAAGTGGGAATTAATTTATTACATTTTCTGAGCAAGTACATAAATTAAGCCAAAGAATTTTGTACCATTAATTTAAATAAATTATTTTTTTACTGAATCTTTTTTTTATGTAAGGTTTCCCTTAGTTGTTATAAGAACTTTAGAAAGTCCTAAAATATTAGCACAGTTTGATTTATTATTTTTATTGGGGCACAGAGAAACAATTTAGATATTTATTTCTACTTAGGGCAACACGTGACGGTTCGTCTCGTGTCCACAACAAGTTGTTTGTTAAAAAGAACTTCGTTGGAGGTTTTGGCGGGATCTTGCAGTGACTTAGGTTTTTGACCCTATATTATGTAATATTGGTGGCGTTTTGCGTGATGTAGTTTGGTTTTTGCGAATAAGTGAAGTGAATTATAAATATAAGCTGAAAGCATTCATTCTGAGGTCCCACAAAAACTTCCCAGAAAGTTCCAACAAGGGAGCCACCAACTTGTTAGGATACTGAATCGTCATAACACATGACACTATAATGGCGATAATGGCAATAGTTGGTCTTCATTAAAGAGGACCGGTTGCAAAGTTAAGAAGAAGAGCTCCATTCGATGACGGGCAAGAACGAAATCAGAAGTGTCAATAGTTATTTTATTATGCATGTAGTATTGTGGAATACTTTTGCTAGTACCCTAGTGAATATGCAGTTGTTATTAATAAAAGAAAAAAATGATTTTTTTAACAATCATCACGCAAGATTTGTCAGACAAGTAACGCAGGAATGGTTGTTTAGTGACCTGCGACACGCGTTGGGGGGTTTAGTGGGTTAAGGCTGCGCTGCAAGGTTCACAAACGCTGGTAAATTATCGTACATGTACAATTAAGTCTTCCGTGTATTGCAAGATAGCACAATTTACAAATTATCGTACGAAAATACGATAATTTTAATATCATAAGAATCCATAAAATAGGTCCTCCGCAGCAAAAATCCGTAAAGTACGATAGGTTTTGTATGTTATACGAGAATACGATAATTTCAACGTTGAAAGAGTCGTTTTTCTCTTCGATGTCACTCGTCGCATCGTCGAATGGACACGTCCATAGACTTGTAATAAAGTAAAGCGGCAGGACAGTATCTAATATCGCCGTGATAAACTCGCTCGTGAGGGTGGCGATAAAACGAAACAAAATAAATAACACAGACTAAGTATTGAACAATTCATAATAATTATTCAATTTATTCACACTTACATTCAAACAATTTTTATTAATTACATTACATAACATATTATATTCTAATTATTTAAGTATTTATTTTTAACGTCAGCTTTTGTTCCCGGACATGAGTAAAGAGAGCAGAGCTGCTTTCTCTTTCTCCTTCTTCCGCACTACGTCTAAGGCGCGGTTCCTCCACGTACTCTTCCTCAATTTGATTGGACGACTGCCTACATAACGACCTGAAATAAGGTAACAAGGTTACTAAATGTCCTCAATTTGCAATGACGACTCAGTTGGTAGCGAGTACCTACGAACTCCACGCCTCCGCCTGTGCGTCCGGTGAAGGAAAACATCATGATGAAAATCGAAGCTAAATAAACATTGTGTTGTGTTCCTGCGGTGGCTAGGTTTTCCCGAGGTCCTTGGACTTGGGGTTCAAGGTCGGCAATGCGCTAGTGATATGTATGGTATTACAAGCGGCCATAGGCAACGGCAGCCGCTTACAATCAGGCGGGTCGTATGCATGTTTATCACAATTGTAGTATTTAAAAAATCTATAGATATAAATAAATCTAATCTAATCTATAAATATTTTTAAATAATTTTTGTAATCTTTAAACATAGCTCCAACAAGATGACGGCCCCTTGTAAAACGGTCCAAGAAGTTTTTCTGGCAACTTAAAATGCATGTTCCCAGTTATTATTTATTATCCACTTCACTTGGGCTAAACCAAACTATATCACATAAAATGTGGCTAAAATTACCTCATAAATAACATGAATCTATTAATTAAAATGAACACCACCATAACAAACCAAAATCCCGGCTAAAATTCCCCATTTAACGTTCATAAAAAATTTTACATATTAAATTTAACGTAATTTGTTTGTTTTAACAAAAATTTGAATATGAACATTACTCGTACATACCATCCATTTCCTTCATAGCCTTTATGAAATCACCCGGGTCTTTGAAGCTGACAAAACCGAATCCTTTGCTTTTGTTTGTCCGTTTGTCCCTTATCACCTTGGCTCTTTGAAATGAACTGTACTTGCTAAATGTTCGTATCTAGAAAAAATTTTTTATTTGGTATCAAAGGAAGGTTCAGTAGTGGAAAATACGTGCCGCTACAGTGGAGACATTAATTGAACACACGCGTTGGGCCAGTTGTCGAATAATGGTAGATCGTAAAATAAAATTTTAAAAACAAGCAAACCTTATTGGTAGTACATATATGTGTAACATCAGACTATAGTTTAAACATACAAATTAGTTTATATAACAGCATACTTCATACACAAAAATATAGGTTAAGCAGACAGCTGATGCATTCGAGAGAGATATTACACATAAAAAATTCAACCATGCTAAATAATAAATTAGGTAACCATTTTCGCATTACTCAATGCAACCGATTCATTCGTAAAGTCACTACTTACCTCCAGTATAACCTACACGGAGTGACAACGCCTCACCGACATAAGGCTATCTCTTTTCTGCGTTGCGCGGAAGTGTCGTGTCTCATTCGAATAGTATTTATTTCATTTTACGTTTTCATTTCATTGATTTATTGTTAGAATTCGTGATACCTACACAGCTACAGTTGTTTATGCACAGGTACCTTCAAAAGGATACTTTAGAAAATAAAATAAATAATAACGGTTAATAAAATTAAAATATCTCAGCTAAAACCCGAAATTGCGTAACCAGATGCGTGTGTTCATTTAACAACGCCATTGTAACGCCACGTCGTATATCTACACCATGTTGCTTTCAAAGTCTCATGATATATATCAAAATATATTTTGTATAATTTAGAATTAATATGATAAATTAGTATATATTAGTAATAAATAAACTAAATCTAGTAACGTAACTCTAGTATAAATTAAGACTATATCGATTCAATGGGGTTGAATGTACTTCATTTACACAAATATTGACTGGCACATTACAATAACTCTAAAAATGACAAATAGAAAAAAAAAATTGAACTAAATTTCACACCACTTTCACTCAACCTATATATATTTTCTAATTTCCTTTTTAAGTGCGATTACTATACCATTTCCATTTCTTTATTTTCTCGATGACAGCTCCTATGAAAACTTGAACAAGCGTCTTTTTTACATTATGTATGTATTATTTTATAAAAATATGACGTTTATACATGTACAAGGTTATACCAGAGTCGGAGAAACTGATAGGGATGGAGCTATATCGATAAACGTAACACGATAACAGACCCGATATTTTTTTACAAAAAGTAAGAAATTTTTAGCGGAAGTGAGGAACAGAGTGTAAAGTTTCTCATCCGCCATAGAAAAGAGAGGATCCTACAACCAGACGGGTGTTATGTCTGGCGGGCAGCTGCCCAACGGCTGTTGTCGAGTTCTTGTATATATACTCAATTGTTGGGGTTAATTTCTATAACGCGATGTAGGATGCGTCGTATGTGGCTCGATAGATGTCGCTATGTAGGATGCGTCAGTTGTGGCGAGAGATGTCGCTAGCAGGTTGAGTCGTCCATACATCTCGTGATGCTTGCCGGGTCGGAGTGTTGCAGTGCTGCGTAGTGGCTGGCTGCTGCGTCGACCAGGAGAGAAGTGCGTCTCTGCTTGCTGACCGGCCGAAGTGCTGTGTGCTGTGCCGAGTCGCTGAGAAGGCTGTGAGTGATGACCAGGAATGCGCGTCCGCTGCATGCTGGTGGTCAGGATATCCATAGTAACCGTGGATGCTGGCTGGCTGTATGACTCGCTGCTTGAAAGCTTGAGAAAGTGATGATGACGTCGTCACGATGACGTAGCTTTTTGCGCAGAAGGTTGCACTGACGTATCACGTCGGGGTCACCACTTTAGCGGAGATGAGGAACTTTACTTTCTGTTCCTCACCTCCGCTAAAAAACTAATGTACTGTCGGATACTTTTGTACAAATTTATTAACTAATATTATATTTCGTTACAAGATGTTACACGTATTAATTCTTGATTGATAATGCCAACTTCTTCAAAATTTTCGAAGCTGTTGTAAAATAAGTAGGTATAGGTAGGTACTCGACAATGAAACGAAATAATTATAACGACAGTTAATCTTTATTTATTTATTTTAATCAAAATCTGATGAATCGTCACTACTTATTTCATATCGATATTCATTCAGATCGATATCATTACTTATTTGGTCACAACACTACAACTATCAAATTAGAACTGTCATCGAGAAAATAAAGAAATGGAAATAGTATAGAAGGTAAAATTGAGAGTTGCGCGCGCATCACATGATTGCGAAATTGCGACATGATGAAGATAGCAAATTTTTTATCTTGTGTGCCGCCAACATGATGAAGTTGAATGAGGATGAAGAATAATGTACATTTATATTTCGGACTTTTTAAATTATGAAATAAAATAAATAGAAGCTTAATATAATGTTGATCTAAATAGCGTACATTTATTTTTACAGTGGTAAAAAAACTAAAAGTCAGTAAAATGAGTTTACATTATTCTCATTTATGGCGGACTTCATCATATTATTGGCATTAAACAAAAAAATTACTAATATTTTTTTAAATGCCAATGAAGTCTTCTTACTTGTGAGGACAGTGGCATCCTCACTTGTAAATAGTATGAATCACATTTAAAAAAAAGTACTCACGAGCAACTCATCGGTGACGTCATTTCCGAGATCTCCGCAGAACATTCGGAAATCATCATCAGGCCAGTCAAGGAGCGTCACATCTTCCCACACTTGACCACCAGCTGTCCTAACAACCTGCATCAAAATTTATTCCTCCCAAGTAGCTACAAGCCCAAGTATGCAATTTTTAGCGTTTAATTAGTATTATCATTTATTAACTGGCCATAAGAAATAGTGTTCGATCGAAATCAGGATTTTCAACCGAAACCTTAACTTCGGCTACGGTCTCAGTTTCGGCCGAAACCGAAACTTATTTACACAAAGTTGAAATTTCTGTTGTTTAATGAAATTAGGTGTATTTTTAATTTTTCTTTCACAAATACAGGCAGTTAATATATGTTAAATGAAATAAAAAAATCAATCATTGAAGTATGTGACAAAAATAGTTCTTATATATATCACCTGAAGTTATCTGAACACCACACAACAATTCATGAACACTGAGTTTCGGCGCGGCCGAAGTTACAGCTGGTTTTTTGCCGAAACCGAAGCCGAATGTTCGGTCGGTACACTAATAAAAGATAAATATATCTTTTGATAATGTGAAAACAAACTTAATCTTTCAATTATTGTCTTAAAGTTGCAAGCACAAAAGTTGTTCTGAATGGTTTATGTTATTCAGACATCTTCATCATACTGTACTATATAAATAATTCTTCAAGTAAGAACATACAAATGAACATTTAGTATTCGTTTATAAGCTTGATCATACTGACTTTTCTGTTTTTCTTCTCCTTCTTCGGTTTACTCGTCACAGTTTCTGGTACTGAAATGACTGGAGGCTGTGGAGGAGCTGGCACGACAATTTCTGGTGCAGGGGAAGGTGGAAGCTCACGTTCTCGTTTCTAAAAGTATTGTTAAAAATTTTACTTATTTAAATTGTAAAGCATCGTTGTCTTCTCCGGTACCTTATTAAGTGATTTTAGTTTCCCGAGAATAGAAAACAGATGGTACAAATAAAAAAATCTTATATGTATGTACTTATTATGTGAATTTCATATTGTGAATTTGTGAGATCGAATTATTTTATTATTGTTCCTGTTAGGTTTTTAGCATTATAGGCATAATCTCACCTGATATTAAATGACAATGTGACCTAATATGGTGACACACTTGGCCTAGTGGAGAAAATCTTTAGACTTGTAAGTTTAAGTGAGGCTAAAGAAATATTTAATATCTGCAATATAGTACATAACCTGTAAGTTGTTTTTATTTTTTATTTTATGTCTTTATACGGTATGTGGCAATTTGTTCCTTTATTTGTAGGTACAATAAGCCATTCTTATGTTGTATTCTTTGTATTTGACATTTTTTTTTCCAGTGACTCCAATGAGTCTTCCTTCACAGGTTGTAACTAGATGTGTTCATACTATACTCTATGTTTGAGGTTAGGCACACTGAACCTTTTCAGTCAGTTGTGCACCACATTTCCTTCTCCTTCCAGCCCCCATGCCAGTATGTTAATATGTTTTAATAGTCTACTTTAATATTTTTCACTCTACTCCACTATCTCCTGTTTGACAGTGTTGATATTAAAATCCATGAATGTGTACTTATTTATAATAAATATATTCAGCATGTTACGGATTGATTACTTTGAAACCTTTACAGTATGTCTATGTTGCTGTTACTAGCAGTCCCCCATAGCTGTATTCCGTATGTCCAGATGGGTTAAGGATGACATTGTATGACTTTAATTTGCAGGGAGGTGATGGTTTTGATTTAGGTCCTATAAACCAGTGCATACTTCTTAATTTAGTATCTAATTGCTTTCGTTTGGTCCAGATATGTTTGGCAATCCAATCCGCAGGTTGACATTATGTTTAAAAATTAAACATAATTATTTAATAATAATACTTGCCTATTGTAAAAAAATAACAATATGAATCTTCGACTAATAATTGCTTAAGATTGAATTGTCTGTAAGTCATGTGATTTGTTACGCTAATCAGAAAATGTGACATTATTGTTTGATAAACTATATCACAGTTGAGTGGTTATTTATGAAAAGTGACTCTAAAATAATTATACAGTGGAAATTTTTTTTACTGATATTCTACTAAAATCAACCTTTGTATCCAGCACTTTTTATGTAATATTTTTTATTGGAATTAAATCTATTTTTATAACTATTATTTTGAAAGTTGTAAAAATAAACATTAACATTTAAAGGTCTAAAAAGTGTTAAAAGTATTTTTCAGAAGTTTTCTACTCCTGGATTGGAGAATAAATAATTTTCACTTTTGTCATTTTCTCTACCAATCCAAGCAATGCTAGTCATACAAATTGTTACCCGTTTTTTGCTTTCACGTTTCTCTTTGCTTTCTTCGTCATCTTTACGTGGTTTATAGAGTTTTGGTGCAGCTGAGAGCACCACTGGTTGTGGCTTCTGAGGTGGTGGTGGGATCAGCTGCGGACCTGGCAGCCCTGGCCTGAGGAAAGGAATTGGAGACTGAAATGTTTCTTCACCTAATATTGGCCTTAACCTCTGAACCTGAAAATAAAACATTAGATACATTATAATGAAAGACTAAACTGATATCTTTATTAATAAATTAGTACTTCTAGATGTAAAGATTTTCTTTTAAATGATATCAAAAAAAATAAAAATATTTTTTAATAATTTTTTAACTGATTTTATAGAAATTTTTGTACAACGGAAGTATAAGTCATTCCATAATAATCAATTTATAGGCTATTAAAATTGTCAACATTAGTTTTAGAAAAAAAAACAAAGAATTTCTCAGCAGATTCTGATCAATTTTTGTAGACGGGGGAGTTATGGCATTATGTAATTGATGGTTCATAACAAAAGTCAATAATACTTTTAAAAATCTTAAAGACCCTTCAACCGATTTTGATAACACTTTATACATGAGAAGTATAATCAGTAATTTATCAATTGATAGGGTATATGAATTGTCAATAATATGACTAACAATAAAATTATGGGGTGTAAATAATTACTGTAATGTGTAAGGAGCTCACAGCTGATTATATTAAAAACTCACAAGGGATTGTTTGGTAGAAGGTAGTAATCTGCAGGATAACCAGTGATTGTTAATTATGACGTGAAAGAAAATGCTGCATCTGTGACATACTATAATTTACTATTTACCATTTTAGTGCACTTTCATTTAGGGTCAGCAGCACTTTAACTTTTTCATACATTTTTGTGTTACTTCAGGCAATACACTATACTCAATATGTTATAAGAACATTATTGTACATGAAAAATCTTTATTACACATGGTTTGTTTCTCCTAGGGTTCATTTTGTGTAAATCATAAGATATCAAGTTTGAGTGAGCTTAATTTCCATAACTTAACATCTATGTTTATATTTTGTGTGATTGAGTTGGTGCCTGACCTTAATCATGCCAGCCTAGTAAGTTGTTAAAAGGCCAAAAAAGTTTAGTAATGTGGTGACTTGAATATCAGCATTGGCCGAAGTTGATGTAGTTACTGATGTCAAAAATGATGCTTATTATATTATCCATGCTAGCTGATGTTCGAAACAACCCTAGTGTAGATTATTATATAAACTGATGTACAGTACAACCATGGCTTACTTGAGGAGGTATCATGAGCGATGGCGGCGGTGGTGGCGGTGGCGGTACAGTGGGATAGATCAGCGAAGGTTCATAAGGAGTGATCATCGGCGCAGGTGGGGCTGACATGTGAGGTACTGGAGTGCGCTCCAACCTCTGCTGCACCGCTTCAAATGTACCCGATCCGATCACTGTTCTCAGTCCTCCCGCTGCCATTTCATTACCAGATATTTCTGCTTCAAATCTGCAACATAATTTTATGTTACATTTCTCTCATTTCTACTTTAGATAATTCATGGCAACAGGCAAATAGTAATCATGTAAGTATTTACGACATTATAGTGTTAAATCATAAAATTTTTCATTAACTAGGACACACAAAACTATATTATATAGTTACCTGGACATTTCATCTTGCATTTGTTGGTATATAGTAGAGTTTTCCATGGTGAAACGGGTATTATGATGACCTTAAAGAAATCCAAAAGACTTACGAACTAACTAGAAAAAAAAAATTGTTGCACTATATTTAGTGTAACATATATTTATGTTACAATACATACAGGCGTAAACATTGCGATTTGTGTGAAATGTACAGATGACAGCTAAATGAGAAACTTAACCTAAAAAGTAGGAGTGGGCGACTATGAGATATACTACATGGATTCATTCAATTATTAAAATATCTCATGATATCTCGATTATATCCATTAACAATTCTAATTACTAATATTAGTACTTCGATGATGAGTGTTCATTTATAATCGAAGTATCACTAGTGAACACTAATGTTACAAATTTGATAAAATTAGTAATTAAAACACCCGAACGACCTTTTACTCTTTTTATAAGCTAATTTGTTATACGTGTTCTTGTAAAGAACTTGGTTTACGACTGCGCGACTTTTTCTTCTTAGCTTTCCACTCTTCATTTTTAATATGTAATACACATCAATTGCTCGATTAAGAATTACCACTCATCAGTGAAATAACTCGATAATGAAAATAATTCATAATCGCCCACCTCTACTAAAAAGAAAAATCTTACGACTACTGATGAATCAATGCGAATGTGATACATGGGTATCACAACAGTGCACAATTGCGTCACCTCAGCTCACTTCGCCGGAAGTGTCAACAAAGTTATTCCAAATGTGTTCACAGCCACGGGCCACCGCGGCAGCGCGGAACTGCACCACCCCAGCCAGCTGACTCATTCATTTCTCTAACTCGGTTAGTCAAAGTACGCTGCCTGTGTTATGAAACAACGGGTGCAGGTCTACTCTAGATACCTTTGCCATTTCTATTCACGAATAAAGGGAAAAACTAAAAAAGAACCTCTTTGGTTGTCACTTGTCCAGTCTGTCATCTGTGTCAAGTATTCAACTGGAGTTTTTGGCGGGATTTTAAAGTGACATGTTGTGGTTTTTATTTTTAATTCATTATCTTAAGTTTTTAACCTATATTATGTAATATTATTAATACCATTCAAAAAATTGGGTAAATAAAACACTGCAAAGTGTAAAATTTACTGAAAACTTTGACGGGACTTTTCCGAACATATTCTATATTTCATATAAAGATGGTTAAAAAATAAAACCACAGGCTTATCAAAACAATTTCCGATATAATGTAATTCAAACCTGATATACCTATTTATAATGGAAGTCATTTTATATTTAATATGTTTTGTATGAAGCCAAAAGGTGATTAAGTTAAAGACAACACATGATAGGCAGCCTTGTAGAATGCTTAAATGCTATACGATACAATAAATAATCTACTATAATAAATAAAGTTTGGATTTAAATTTTTTTGTTGTATGTTTGTACTACTTAATTTTGTGTATGAAATAGTTTAGTATCAAATCAAGTAATATTGTTTGTATACATTTATAATTTTTCTTTATATAGGTACTCAACTTAATTCCTGAATCCTGTGGTTCTTTTGACATTTCGGAAATTTCCCAAAAATTGCTAGGAAATTTTTGCCGTATTATAGGCACTAAATAGATGAAATTTTTTAAATCCACTTGACGCATCTCTCTAGAAAAAATATCTAGTTTTCAGCAAAGATAATTAGAAAAGTGGGATCAAATACTGGATTATGAAAGTAATTAAAGTAAGGAGTATTTTTATTGTGTATGTCTACTATTATTATTATTACTATTGTATAAGTATTTACGTAAAATTTTATGTGATCTTACAACTCGCTATTTTTCCACACTCACGAAAAAATAAAGGGCATTATATGACTTTTACATAGATAAATCCAAACCATTCACGTTCCCTGTCTACCATAGTAGTTCATTTTAGCCTTGTTTGACTGAGCTGAGGGGTAAATAAAACTAGGTGAATAAATACATACTTCGTGTCGACTAAGTAATTGACATAGTTCTAATAATGTTGTTCAATATCAAGCTATATAAAGAAATGCAGGCAAGTACTCATTTAACGCATAAATAAAAATAAAATTGTGTTTTTTCGACAAATAAGTGAAGGCGTTACTTTTCGACCAGTCCTTGGTAACCATAGATTAATATGAATATACGGAAATTGGTAACACTGCAGAGAAATGAGAGAAATCAACGTAGTACCTACAATTGTTATTTATCTCTGGTACCTACTTTACAGTAGGGATGTAATTTAAAAAAAAAAATTGATTTTTTAAAATCGATTATATTGTACAGAAATAAAATAGATTTAAAAATAATATAATTGGTCTATGGTTTTTATTCAAAAAAATAATCGATATTTTTAAATAATCGATCTTTTCATAAATTCTTAAGAAATTGAATTATACGCCTGAAATATTCAAAATCATCACTTTATTAATCAAATAATCAATGTTTATCACAGTAATAACCATCAGTCAGTAATAAAATCAACAACAATTAAGTATACAAATATTTAAAAACAAATTACCACATCTCTGTGGGCAAAGAATTTAGAAATAGCAGTTTTGGTAAATTTAACGCTGTTTTAAAAGTACAGAAAGGTTATTAAATACCTACTTTCACAAAAAAAAGACATTAGATTCATTAAAAAAAAAAATCTAATTATTTAATAATCGATATATTAAATTAAGATATTGAAAAAAAAAAATGGTTTTTTCCAATAAAATAATCGATTATTAATTGATTTTTTTTCACATCCTTTAAAGTTTGTGGAGAAATTGCTGAATACAAAACATGATCGAAGAAGACAACAAAACAATTTGGTGTGGTAATTTACCTGAACAATGCACAGAAGAATTGTTATACGAACTATTCTTACAGGTTAGCTTTAATTTGCCCATAGTTTTTTTTTATCTCGGGAAAGATTAGTAAATTCTTACATTTTAACTCATAATAATTGAAGTTACAGATTTGAGATGTGATTCAAGTAGTAATTTATGCTTTAGTCCTTTGCTTAGTTATTTTGGTTGAAATAATTTATTTTCACAGGCTGGGCCGCTAGAAAAAGTGAGAATTGCAAGAGATAGAGACGGTCGTCAAAGGAATTTTGCATTCATTACATACCGACATGAAGTGTCAGTGCCTTATGCGATAAACCTATTCCGTGGGACTGCGCTCTTTCACAGAACTCTGTCCTTACAGTCACGCGGGCGCACGTCCTTGTTACCGCCGCCCATAAGATGTTTTGGGCCCGATCCCACACCAGATTTCCTTGGGCAGACGCATTCTACTCTCACTCAGCAATTCGCGCAAATGACAGAGAAATTACAAGAAGATGATCTAAAGCCTTTTAATACAGCTCGAAAAGCAGTAATGGATGACATTGTGTTAGGTAGCTTACAAGGTAATTGGACACACAGACATCATCCATACAAGTCAAAAGATAAACCTCATAATGTTAGAGATGATTATAGGCCTAGAGAAATGCACAATCGCAACAAACACTCAAGCAGCTGGAGAGATCGGAGACCTCATAAGAAAGCAAATAATTATTATAAACGAGACTAAATTTTATTTATATACCTTAAATTGCATTGCAGACTTGGTATTATAATTAAAATGAGAGAAAATTACTATTATTTATATTTATGGTTTTATTTTACTTAGATATTTTAGTACAAAAGTTGTATCGAGTCTAGATAAAGAAATACAAAATGATATTTTTAGAACCTTTCTACTGTTTGTAGGAAGAAGATTCATTGTTTACTAATGAAACATGTATCCGTTATTGATTTTATCAAAATGTTTATAACTTTGATAATTATATGCATATTAAAATTAACTAACATTTTTTAAATGAATTACATAATTTCTAGTATACCAGAGATTTTAATATTATAAAGTTTCTTGGTATTTGATTTTTTTTCTTATGAAATTTTTAATGACACATGACATTAAATATTGCTATGTACTTACTTCAGCTAAACTTTGAGTTTAGCATTAGCAAAAACAAAAACATTTTTTTTTGCAAAATACTACATTTATGGTTGTCCTGTACGTAATTTAATATCCACTAATTAATTTTATAGAGTTAGATATAAAAATTATAATTATTAAATAAATTTTATCCTCTAAGCAATTTCAAAAGAAATAATGAAAATGCGTTTATAAGTTTTATGAAATATATGCTTTATTCTGGTTCATTTAATAGGACTCCCCATCTTTCCAATGTCTGTTTGACCTTGAAACCCTGAAATAAAAGGCGGGTATAAATTTAGATAATATATTTTGTTTTGTCATGTGTAACAGAATTTAGATATTTTTTTTGAAATAAATTGTTGCTGTGACTAAATGTTATGTATATTATAAACTTTGACCAGCAAAAACTCAACTAATAAATATTTTTTTACCAGGTTTTAAAGTGTTATCACCATTTTCTAAAACTGACTTCACAGATTGATTCATTGTCAGTATCATTTTTTTTAATTATGGAGGTTAGAGACAAGATAAAAAGTGTCAGCAAATTACAATTCTAAACCCATCAAAATGGCGATAACTTAGCAAGAGGGAATGATACATTTTCATGACTATAGTTTTTACTGTTGTAAATTTTAAAAGATAATTGAAAAATAATAAGAAAAAAATTGAGTGCGAGTTCACACGCAGTAGAAGTAAACTACCTCTCTTTGTATATATTTCGAGTACATTAAGAATAGACGAAGGATACGGAAACTTTATAGAAACGTATTCTATCTCATTCTCTCACAGCCTAAAACCTATATATACATTTAAAGCTATCTCTGTTTCGTTTCATAAAACCCAACACACAATCCCAAAAGAAGTTTCACTTCAAAAATTTTGTGCAGTGAAAAGTTGTCCAAGTAAAGCGAAAATTAAAAAATAATAACTTGGCGCTATTTTTAAATTTATGCACTTACTCCCGTGGCGCCACCCTAATTAGACGCTTTTTGACATACACTTTTTAATACATAGAGATGATACTCCTGGTTTCTACCCTACATATTTTCAATGCAAAGGTTTTATCATATTGTGGTTTAACGTAGGTTCAAGTTAACAATACGATTCGAACCCGTATCCCTTGATACTGCATCCCAACTCGTAACCAATAAATCCTCATCGCTGCAAAAGGCTGTCTATGTTTTATCATAATTATATGTACTTACAAGTTTGTCCTTGTATTTATGTAAAATATAACCCTTGATGTCATGAATGAATGCAACTGAGACAAAGTAAAATACTAGAGATATTAGTTTCTCGTCTGTGTCAAAGAAGTCTGAATGTAATATCTTGTAGACAAGATACGTTCCTAGTATACCTCTCACTGTTAAAAACATACTTAAATATGCCACCTCTACAAAGAAATAAATTAACGTTTTCTCGTATCCTCCATTTTTGAGAAACCTGTAAAATAAAAAATACTTTTGTCCATAGTCCCATAGTTAACACTTTTCTACATTAACATTCAAAAGCTCAAGAGTTTTATTTGTTTCTTTCTTTGAACACGTTAATTTCTGGAACCAGTTAGATTTGAAAAAAATATTGTGAAAATTATAGTAGGTATGTTTATTGAGGAGTTATAGGTTATCTAACTTCACGCTACGACTTCACCAAGTCTTCACCGGCGACTCCAACACACTACATGTCAAGGTCAAATGTTTAGTGTAAAGGGTGTCAAATTATATCTTCAGCACTGAGATGCCCGAGGAAACCGTGTGCACGTGCTGAATTCTGCTGGACAACGAACGAGGAAGTGAGGATAGTGGGGTGGTAGGGATGTTTTACCCGACAGGCTCGCCATCACTATGCATGTGGTGAACAGCCCGTCATAGTGACTCGCTTTTGTGTTAGGATTGTACTGTGCTTATCATCAGGGACGGTACCGTCAATTTGTCGTGATACCCACTATAAGAACTACAAAATAACTTGTAAACCAATGAATTATTGAATGCGCGTCAATTTCGGGAGACCACCCTGAGTGGCCTCTCCCAAATTGCAATGTTTATCTATTGTTTTATGTTTATTGCACTGTGCACTGTGCTTATCATCAGGGACAGTAGGTACCTACCGTCAGTTTTCCGCGCCACATTAAAAAAGAGACTAAGTATCGTTGTTCTCATTTGCCTACAGTTTACCAGATTCCTTGACGTTCATGGTCACTGCTCTGCTCTATAGTGTCTTAACGTCTAGTTGTATGGCAATTATAACCTTCCTTAATCTATGGGTGCAATTAATAAAATTGAAGTGTCTGTTTGTAATTAATATTAAAGTATATACGAATACCTATAACAAAAAACCTATTTTTATATTTTTTGTCTGTGTGTCTATTTGTTTCGGGTAATCTTCGAAACGGTTGGACTAATTTTGATGGTACTTTCACTGGTAGATTGCTGATGTTATAAGGAGTAAAAAAAAAGCTGGTCATGATTCATCAATTTGGGCGTTTAATGGCTTACGCTAAGTAAACCATAAGAGATATATTAATTTAAAGTACTACATAATTGTAGATATTAAAAAGACCTACAAAAAAGTCAGCGAGAGTATATGTGTATCGTATAAAGACCCCAACGATGAGCATTTTTGTTTTTAAAATAACCGGGAGCGGAGGAGAATGATTCGCGCATGTGCCTGATTGGTGTCCACCTCAGCGAAGCTGCAGGCACAGCTAGTAGGCTATGAAATGCATTTTTTTATTTCATTTTAATCTAATGGGTAGTTCCAGAGATTAGCGAGTTGAAACATTAAAAAAACATTTTCTTGAGCAGTAAACTTTATAATATTATACAAAAAGGACAGCGGCTGTAAATGATAATGTATGGGTGTATAAATAAAATTCGAGGGTCATGGGTATGCCCTTACAGCACTTGACCTATAATAGCGGCACGCTATGATGGCCTTTTCGACACATACAATAGTGACGTGAAATGTCAATTTATTTTTGTTCGTTCAAAAGGCGTAAACAGAGTCCAAATTAACGGGCAAGGGTCAACAGTAATGCAGTATCAATATTCGAAATCCAAAGCCAGGTCAAAATTAAATCACAATCGCAGTTTGTTCTTTTCGAAGCAACATCAAATGGCCTGCGATCCTATATATATATGACGATCGTATTAAGGTCGTTCCCACGGTCTGGGATATTGTGGATTATCATGCACGGCCAACGACCACGGACAGCCACGTATCGCACACCAAGGCTAAGGAAAGACATGTCTGCGCTTCTACAGACGACAGTCTTCCCATGGTGCGTTGGTACGGGCTGGTCCGCGTCTGCCCGCCATATCGCGGATCGTGAGAGGCCACCTTAAGATTTTTTTTTTAATTTCTTATTTTTAAAACGTAAATACCGAGTTGTGTGGTAAATAAATACACTAATAATTATAATCCGTTAAGAATTCTGTCCATTGGCGCTATTTTTTTGTTAGTAAAAACGTGAAAAGACTACACACTACTAAGACACTATTGATAATAAAGAACATCAATTTGCTCCTTCAAACGTTGTTATTAATATATACGTAACTTTATGAGCGGACAAACGTCAAAACGGCCATCATAGCGGGCCGCTACGGTAGCTCCTAATAGTTATCATAAAAGTACTTTATTAAAGGCAAACCATCGCGTTTGAAGTAGAGGGTTAGTAACTTCCAACAAGGCGAGAGTGCAAGCGAATGTGCAACCTTTGTAGTCTTTCTGCATGTAGATAGTGATAGCTATTAGGGCGCTAGTATGATGGCAGAGCATCAGGATGCTTTCGGTCCAATAAACCAAACACCAGAGTAGGTCGAAAGCGAAGTAGCCCCAGGACCAAACCATCAACGCATAGTGCCATGGTCTTATTTTCACTGAAATGAAAATTATAGTTCATGGAGATTTTCAATACTGTTGCATTATTGAATCGAGCGTGATCAAAAACGAATCTTACAACTAATAAGGTTAAATACTTTTAAATAATTCGGTCGAGCGGGGGTCAAACACTCGAACTGAGGGTTAACCAGCCCCGAGAGTGGGGAGTATACGAAAAGAATAGGTAGGTACATGCCAACAGATGGTGCAAGCAAGTTAGAGGATCGCCGTTTTTTTTGGTTTAATCTTCTAAACAATATTCTTGACCATTTTAACTCGTCCGACCTCTTCCTCGGTATATACCTATGCTGAATTTTGGTTCCAATGACAATTTTGACTGGCGCATTATTAGTCGGTTATTGAGTCATAATTTTATCATTGGCTTAATTTAAAAGTGAATTAAACCTAAATATATCAAAAGCTTTTTTTTATTAATACACTGTAATAATAGGTATTGTGTGGGGAAGAATTTGAAATACTAATTTGTATTTTGTTATCGTAAAATGATTTCAGTAGCTAAAGCGGGTTTTTAACCGAATCATGTATAAATGTATAATACTTATAAATAAATAATGAGAATTATTTTTTAATATCATTTGAAAAGGCAATAATTTAGACAATACTTTAAATTAAATACATTTATATTTCTCTATCGTGTCTACTTGTGGTGTCGACATTTTTTAATTTCCCAATATGCAAAACTTTAAACGAGATATCCCAATAATAATTAATTAGAAATTAATTCAGACATAAGGAAATAAACACTTTAAAATATCTTACACTAGCAACTCGCCCCGACTTCGCACGAGTAGCTCTGTAGCAGAATATATAATACGTATTAATTCTATTGGTTTATGCGTCGCACTCTAGTAAAACTCCCAGTCGGCATGATTTTTCAGACATCTTTTTTTATCATTATACGTTTAGCGTTGTGGCCATTTTTTTTTAGAACTGACTATACTGTTAGCTTTCGGGGCCCTGGAGCCTCTGACGGCTTTTACAGCTTCACCGGACTTGATCGCTTGAAGCACACTAAGCCAAGCGCAGCTGCCGGAAGTGCCGGAACACACCTATTGGTTCAACAGTCATTGTCATATTTCAGCCAGTTTACACAAAACTCTAATAAATTACCTATGCAGTTAAACCTTTCTCATGAATCACTTCGTCCATTGATGAAAACCTTATAAAATTCGTTCGGTACCTAGTTATGGAGTTTATCGCGTTCTGACAAACGCGGCGCGGTGACGGACTTCGTTTTATAATATAGTATGATATTACTTACTCGTTAATCTACATGGCGATAAAGAGCTTACACCGCATTGCGATAGGCCAACATAAGTCGCGACGCTACCGTGTAATAGAGTAATAGTCCTGGAGTACCATTCAGGGCTTCGACCAGGCGTCTCTTCAGCGCACCGTAAGTACAAACCGCTCCAAAATAAGAACGATATTAATTTCAACAGAGATGCGGTAGATAACTCATGACCCAACTCCATTCAGACATTGGCCATTTTGACGACGATTTGATTAGGTTTTATTCATTATTGAAACATTTTTCATTGGGCTGTGTTGACAATGTTTGACAATTCTTTGATTGGAATAGGGTTTGATGTATAGAACACTAAATCTATGGTTTGAGTTTATTTTAAAGTTATTTTATCTTATGGAAATTGATTTTCAACGAATAAGGTGTGTAATGAAAAGATAGCTTGATTTTAGTCTGTTAGATTTTACACGTAAGTACGTAAGCTTATTAGAGTTAATAAAACACATTATATTATAATTGTTTGCATTATTTAATTGAATAATAATAATGTAACATGTATAATTAGATTGTAGTTTTATATTTATTTAAATTTCACTCCACTGGAGGATAACAATTCACGTAATAAACAAATAAGTACATACTTATCAAATATGTATTTTTATGTTTTACAAAAATACCTTTCGCATACTTCAGTCGTGACACAAACTATAGTGTCTATTTGGATTTTAATACGATTCGCAATAGAAATATTAAAGTGTCGATTTATTTTGATTATATAGTATTTACATTCTTATACCACTACTTTACATGTAGGTATATTAAATCGGTATTCCATACTACCGTCACAGTAGTTTGTCAAGAAGTTTGTCGACAGCGCGGTATCGAGTCGCCGGCATCGCTTCTTTCAATAGTGGTCGGAATCGCAGATCCTCCGCCAATGCTGTGACTAAGTGTCTCGCGTGCATACGAGCTTCCGCACAAGCATCTGTAAGTAGTTCTCCCGTCGCCCTCAGTAGCACCGTCCGGGGTTCCACGGGTAGATCGAGTGCACGGGAAGAGCCAGCATGCCGCACTAGTCGTGAGAGTGCTGCCGCAGCCGCCGCCCGTACAGGTCCAGCGCGATGCGTGGCCCCGCGCCGTGCCAGTGCGACCGCTGCACGATTTAAACTACTACCACACGCCACTCGTCCCAACGCCTCAGTTGCATCGGCGCGAAGGAATCTGTTCGCGTCCGCACAGCGTTCCAATAGCGCGGTCGCCGCTTCTTCCAATTCAGGGTCGAGGACACGCCCTCTGTGCTCGAATAGAGTTCCGACAGTGCGGCAGGCGACTCGTGCCACACGTGACCTTAGCGATCTCACGTGTACGGCTGCGCCGCGTACCGCCGCCCTCCAACTGGCAGCGGGAGCGCGTGCTCCTGTCTCAGCCGCTAGTCTCTCCGTCTCTGTCAGCCCAGTCACTATAGCTTCCCAATCTTCATGGCGAGCCGGCGCAATGCATTCAGCGAGTGCAACTCTGACATCTCGTTCGCGCACGACCTGTACGGGTTCGATCGCGACGCTCGTGGGTTCTGGTGTCGAGTTACCACTTTTAGCGGATGCCGGTGACTCGCTCCGACTTTTCGCAGGAGTCAACGACCCTCTTCTACTTGGAGCTCGGGAAGCCTCTGCAGTTACAGATTTGTGAGATTCTACGTCTTCTGTTCTGTTGCTATCCTTCTTCTCCGATAAACTCTGAGCTCTAGACTCACGGCCGCTCGAGGTTGGATTGGATTTTTGTGAATAATCTTCGATTTCAATTGACGGCGAACGGGAAGGCCGGAGCTCATAGTTATCTTCAGGTTCTGTGTTTAGATTTGGTTTTTCACCAGGTGACTTATTTTCCGAGAGCTGTGCTTTCTCTTCAAAGTCGGTGAGAGCACTAGAATTCCTGTAACGGAAGCTGATATTAATTTATACAGTATGTATAATGCGTTTAAAAGGACGTATGTTTGAATGCGTGAATGGACAGTAGCAAGATACCGCGTTTGTGGGGGCAAGTCAGCGACGAGGTCGAGTGCGAGGGTGGGCGCAGCGGGCGGAGACGCAGGGTGTACAGCGGTGCGAGGGCAACAGCATAACCGTAGCATGCCACCTGACACCGTGGCGTCTTCACGACTGTCGCCCAGTCACGCCACTCGTGCCTTTTACTAGAGCCCTCCCGCCCGCCTACCCCAATCAATTGACTACCGACTTTAATCATTAGTTATAGACACTAGTACTCTTATCTATATATTGTACATAATATGAAGATACTATTACCTTAATTATCGGTATTGGCTTTAAAAGATTTCATAATGTTAATCATTGTAGGAGTTTTTATTTTATGAGCCAAAATGAAAATGTATACATAGGTATTATACCTACGGCATAGTTTTATAACAAACCCTATTATAACAATAACACGTGGGTAATGTAATTTCTTGGGAAAATAATATCGACATTTAGGGTCAATTATGTGTTATTAGACAGACCAAAAAGTAGAACGATTTAACGATAGTGTAAATGGGTCACAGAGTCCGTCGGTTCATAAATACCCTGAATTGTAGTCGGCCAATAGTTTAAGTTTTGATAATGTCGGTCAACTGTGGCACGCAATTATTTTACATCAGGCTTAGTTGCTGACACCAGTGTAATAGATTTGGAAATGTTACCATACGACATGCCATGGACCAGTCTTGAGTTTTTATTCACTGATAGTTCTTTTTTAAAAGTTGGTACATACCTACACAATTATCTAGTTCATAAATCTCTGTACCTACTTTAAAATCTAGGTTCTATAGGTACCTTCTAATTTAATCCTATAGAATTCAGAAACTTTAACCATCTTGCCAATAGTAAAAAAAGGTAATACTTTTTAAATTTCGTTATAGGTCATCAGTTCCTCTAATTTATCGAAATGCCCATATACAGAGCGTAGTTTAAAAAAGGGGAATAAATAGCCTCAGTATCCTAGGAATGGATATTTGTTTTGGTCTCAATCGCAGGGATCACATTAGAGTGGAGATAACTCCACAACATCCAGGAGACTGGAATAATGTTCTCATTTCTGGGACAGTTTAGTCCAATATCTTATCGATGCCCTGAATAGGTTGCAGCGACGGGTTGTTCGCATTGTGATTGATACAAACGTCACTAAGTATTTAGAACCGCTTCAGTTTGCAAAGAGGAATTGCCTCGCTATGGTATGGTGGATGTTCGCCCTTCTACTACAGTACCACGCGGTCTATTCTACGATGCCACAGTCACATGGTAGGGCCCACCATGACACGAACAAAGAAGTTCCCTAATTGATAATTTTGCCGTACCGTGCAGATGTGGAATAGTCTCCAAGCCAACGTGTTCCCCCTTTCCGATAATATTGGGTTCTTCAAAGAGGCGTGAAGAGACATTTCAGCAGTCCGGCATGACATTCAACGACTGACGATGAAAACTCACACACCGAGCGTTCCGTAAATGTACAGCTACATTCCAAAAAATGTAGGTATCATTACTGAAGAAAGCACTGAATAATTCTAACGAAAAATAAACTGGATTGAAAGATAAACTTAATTTTGCCGTTGAAAAATAGTTGTCCTCATACATAGAGATATGCCGTGGGCAGTTTACCAATTCAAAATAAGTTTATAATCGTAAAAAAAATCTTTTTGGGACGTAAATACAAGTTTACGCTTTTCGGATTTTTTTCTTTCCTTGTGTTATAAGATATTGCTTTTTGCCGAATTTCTCGATTCTCAGTCAACGGGAAGTAGCCTATAGATCTTGATTTCCTTTACGAGTATTAAAATACTATTTTAACACTAGGAATATTATGCGACATAAATGGACGTATCTTTTTATTCGGTTGAATTAGAAGTTTGATATTTCACAAATCCAAAGGATTGAAGACCTGAGTATTGAGTAGTGGTATTAATTTAAACTTGATACCTTCACGCGTTCCTGAAAAAAGAGTCTTGATAGACAGAGAGACAGACGGACAACGAAGTGATCCTAAAAGGGTTTCTTTTTTCCTTTTTTGGTACGGAACCCTAAAAATTTAGTAAATCGTTCCCGAGCGATCTATAAAATTAATCATTACACACCATGAGTAAGCATTATAAGAATAATAAAATCCTCATAATAATCTGAGTCATAACAGTTGTGGTTGACATTGTTTCGAGGTTAAACAGTGAAGCGTTTTCTTGGAGGCAATTGCTTTCCAAGTGTATATTGCTCGCTACGGATCGATTTGTTTAAGGATTATAGGGGTGAGTGACCTACTTGGGTTGTTGGGTAGGTATCGTTAACGACACTAAATGTCGGTCTAATTTACATATATAAATACCATGGTCTGGCGACGCGGCGTGACACGACGATCAAAAATAGTCATAAAAGAATTAGAACGCGATATAGCTCCTTACATGGTTTGTAATAATTATTACAGTTTCATAACGTAGGTTTTTTTGTTCTCTATAGGTCAATCTTTACACACCACAATCTCAAACTTTGTTAAGTGACGATGTGGACGAAGATGGTGACACGCTTAGCCTGGTGGGCAGACTGGCTCTCAAGTACAGCTGCCAACCACAGATTTTCAACTTTATTGATAGAATTTGATGGTTCTAGCTAGAGTATAATACTCTACCACCAAGCTACGGTTGCATCACTATGTTTTCTTTCATGTTTAAATTCACGTCGACCGACGCTATGTTCTGTACACACACAGCAAAAATTTGTTTTTCGATATTTCTCTCTACTTGGGACGGTTTGATTCTCGACTTATTTATGTAGTAACACTTAAATAAAACACCGCAGAAATACAACACAAAGTTATTTGGCTGCGATATTCTGTAGGGTGGAGGTATTCCACCAGTCGGACAAATCTTAAGATGGTATGTGGTCAACCTTATACCCCGTTTAGTCGAGCTCTATGTTCGAGTGTTCATTTTCCCATAGGGACAAGGCCATACTTGGTATTTACAAATTCAAGGTTGTAGCTTCGAAATATACATAATGAATAAATAAACTGGTGGCTATTTAAATAAGTAGGTATATGAGTATATCCAAATAGGTAGAGTGGCGGCCCTAGGGGGTGGCGAGCAGGGCAATCACCAGGGCCTCTCGCAATCCGTGTAGAATATTAAACAAAATATAGTTTAGTGTACCCCACTTTCGATGTAGTCCTGAGGAGTATTGCCACCACACATGTGCCAGCTGCGTCTGCAGATATAACTTTTGTATATCACGTCAATCATCAGATATACCTACTTTCGATTCACATACTTTGGACAAAGGATAAGAGCTCCGCTAATATCTGTTTCTCGGGACTTCGACAAAGCCAAATTACGATTGTTTTTTTTTTCAAAGTGATTATGCTCCACGATGCCTGAAGGGCTTTACAGCTTTGTAAGGTTTCGTAGAGAGCACAAAAGGCATTCAGCCGAAAATTACGATTGTGTTACGAGTAACGCTGCATAGCCTGTAAAAAAATACATTAAATAAATAAAAACTCACCTGTCACTAAAAGGGATTGGAGACAAGGGCTTCATAAAATAATTCCTGCCCGGCTGGAAGTTTCCTGTTCAGACAAATTCGATTGTTAGTTGTAATGAAACCGACCCATGGGGATATTGAAAAATTTAATTGATTTTTTAAAAATAATTAATGTAAGAGAATTTTTGGAAGGAAATTAGATGATCACTCAAAATGAAATGCTGATCTGTAAGCGATTCAAAACTTCTGGTCTAAAGTGTTTTATTTTTAAAGTTACTCGCAAATTTTATACGAGATTGTCAAAAGTGGTTAGGTTAACTAATTTAGGTACCTATAGAAAATAACTTACCAGGTAAAGGTGCAGAATCAGGCAAGGGCCTCAATCTTCTAGGTGGTGGTGGACCAGGAGGTGGAGGAGTGGATCGAGCTCGTCTTCTAACAGGCACAGGTAGCTGTGAGCCTCTAAAATGAGTTTTAATGAAAAACAATTCATGTGAGGGCGAAATAACCGAGTTATGAAATGTGAAATCTTGATCCAATTTTTTTTTTATTTTGTTTGTAAGTTGGGCGTACATTAGCAATCTGCAATATGATTGCTGGGTTGATTCAAAATCAAAAAGACTTTATTTAATTTTGGCTTTTAGAAGTCCCTTTTTTTGTTTTATGGCCTTTAACCATTAGTACGTCGGCCAAGTTAAATCAACACTTTTTGTTTAAAGTAACAATCAATGAAATATTATTATGTAAAATGAATATTAATTGAATGTTTTAAATGATTAAATAAATATTATTATGAAATAATGAAATACCGAAAGGGCGTCAGTACTGCTAGGTAGGAAAGCACTTATGAATGTCAATACACTACGCACCGGTTCGGAAAATATCCCACTCATCGAGAAGAAACGGTAAGAAACTAAATCGGGTTTATCTTTTTTTTTCACTGTAAAAATATTTACTGATCACAACTTACTTAATGGAAGAAGGAGAATATGTGAAATACAGTGAAGCAGGATAACAGAAGTTTTTTTATAAAGATTTTGATAAAACAATATGAATTAATTGTTGTACTAACCTGACAATATGACTAGGTTTAATATTTTCGATTGGTCTGCTCAATCTCTCCCGTAACTGAAAAAATACTAGTAATTATTTACCGAAGCTTGTAAAAATGGGTATTGGATCAGTATAATGTCTTTTAATGGATACAAGAGTACCTACATCATTACATTAGTAACTTTGATGTTTGCTTCATAAATTGGTTCTGTACACTCCCTGCATAAGTACAACAAATTATTCACAACCTACAGACGACTCGAAAGGTGTATGAGAAGAAGCATATCGTTTCACAAAGATTGTATAAAAAGGGTATCTTGTATTATAGTAGATGCAAGTACCTTATCACAGAACATATCGGCTCTCGTGGTGCCGGCAAGTCGTCTCCGAACAGCTGATAAAACTGCTGCAGGTCCGGCAGCCCTCGCAAGACATAAAGTTGCACGCAGCTGGGCACTTTCTGCTCGATGTATGTCTTGCGATTCCTTAATTATTTATAGTAAATAATTAATTTACTGCAATTTCACAAGAAACACCTATAGGTATTACGAGTTTAAAGCTCATGTTTTTGCGTGATGCGCGCACTTCGGCTAACCTCTATCATTTTATTTATATAGATTCTAACTAGGCATAAGAGAAAAATCGAGTTTCAATTCTAACTACACTGCATTATGACTTACTTCGATAACATCAGGATCGAATATTAGATCGACAAGATGGTGCAATGCCAGACGCTGCAGAAGTGCGTGAGGTAGCGCGGTCGGCGATGGTTCTCGAGCCATCCTGGTGACGAGGATTGGAAGCAGCTGTCGTATACAGTCGTTACTTGCTGCTCTAACCAGGGCGCACACGGCTCCTTCTGCTGGAGCCCGAGCAGCTGCCACCTAGTCCAGCGATCTTAGTATATTTTAAAACTCAGATACACAACGTTAAGACTGATCAGAGCCGTGGCCCAGTGAACACACGACCTATATTTGACATCACTGAAACATCATTTAAGTAAAATTTATGTAAATATGACACATTTGATGTGAATGTTATGTCAAATTAAGGGAACGTGTTCACCTTATTATTATTATTTATAGGTTTTCGCGTTTGACCACAACTTTACCTGGTTAAATGACGATGTGCCCAAGATGGTAACACACTAGTCTTGTGGAGAAGCTGACTCTCAAGTGTAGCTACCAGAACGTACTTAATAGGTGCTAACCAAGCAAATACCCTACCAACATGCTATGGTTTTTTCATGATGTTTTCCTTCACCACGGGCTCAGGATAATTTTAGGGATTCGAACTCAACTCGATTGACGCTGAGCCCATACCCGCTACCACTAAGTCATCATTGCTTTATGGATAAATCATATATTTGAGTAAATAACCATATAGTTAGTTTTTTATTGGTTCTCACCACATTTAATGACCTTGTGTTAACTGCAGTAGGCACGTATTCTTTACTTATTTTGAGTTACTTATCTGTAAAAACTTTGTTAGTTCAGTGATTAAGGACTTTCAAAAATATATAGAACATACCACCCACTTTTGTACCGTCTTGGTGTGAGGAGATAATAAACAAAATAGCTGAAAAAAATTGTGTCATGCGTTACTAGAAACATGATAAAAAAGCACAAGTAGGTAATTATAATTCTAAGAAATAGGTACTTCTAAGCGAAATTCCAGATAATTCGAGAATTTTCGTAAGGTACTTGAGGCAAATTAGGTCTAGGGAGTGATAACATAAAATGTCATTCTTTACGCATGCATGAGTTAAGTTGCTAATGTTGGTATAAACACTACGGTATGGGTTCGCAGCCGCTTGCGCTGCCATTTTATCATAACGAGCGTGTCGCCATTAAAACGACAGAAAATATAAGGTCTTTTAATTTGTTGTAATATAAAACGGTAAGTTATAGATTTTCATTCTTATTTTACCATAAAGCTCCTTGTTTATATTAGACATTAGGTATCTATTATAGAACACGATATATGGGTTAATTTACATTTAAAATCGTAATTCTTTAATTGGTAGGTTTGTAAAAGTGTGTGGCCCTTATTAGCCTACATGAGCAATTTCGAAATAAAACATAGCAATTTTTTAAATTTTTATTCATATATAGTGTAAACTCTTTATAACGAAACTCATGGGACTGAGCATTTTTTGTCGTTATAGAGAGTTATCGTTATATGGAGTGAACAAAAAAACAACCAAATTAACAATAATTTTTGATTTGTATGTCTTAGATAATAAATGCTTATAAATTATTGTTTACACATATAGTCTGATAACTTTGTCTGACGTTTTTTGCTATGCCAGTACTTGTTTTGTATTATTTTATGTATTCTATTCATATCTAGACATGTGGTGGAATCGTCTTCCTACATATTTCTTCGTAATAGAGAATGGCGTATCGCTATAAAGAGTGTTTCAATATGTGGGTTTTAACGCAAACCAACCAAGTTGGGCTTACTTCAACGTTATAGGGAGTTTATCGTTATAAAGGATAACGTTATAAAGAGTTTACACTGTATTTCGATGAGAGGCATTCGAATATTATCAAATCAAACAAAAAAGCCCACATGTAACCATGGCAGCAGTATATTGCGACAACTATCACTATGTGCTGCAGCACATCGTAATATGGACCAAAAAGGATGTTGGCTTACTATTTACCATACACGTCGAGTACACACGAGAGCACGGAGAAAGCTTAACAAGTGCCATGTGCGTTATCGCCATTGGCTAAGATATCCTTCCAATAACAATATATCAAGTATAAAACACAATGGAACATTTTGTTGATCTTTAATGGAGCGACATCTCACTTGGATTATTCGCTTTTTGAAGAAGTTAAGGAGATATTTAATAAGAGTTTTATAATAATGTAATAGTAATATACTCTTTTTTCTAATTTAAGAAGGTTTTCGGGAGTAACCATAACGATGAGTTGCGAAAAACTGCAAGTTTATGTGAGGGTATGCTTATTATACCACGTAGGTTTAAAAATATTTTTTTAAATATTGTCTTTTGTATTGTTCATGTAACTTTTGTTGTAATAACTAATATGAATGATCTTTACAGAAAACTACATTTTGTTAGCGTAAACCTCAAAATATCCAATTTATTGCATATTTAAGTTAGGTGGCCTTGTTTGCCTCAGGTACCTTAATTATTCAAGCCCCCTATAATAAAACGGTTAACAACAACGGTGTAAGCGATACGTACTGCGTCGCTAAGAGCCCACATGTGTTGGACTAAAGATAATGCAGCCGGTTCCACCTGCCTCACGTTGTCGCCTTCCAACAATGTGCTGTGGAGCTGGTCTGCTGCCTTCACTGCTGCTATCCAGTTCTCCTGCGAGAACCAAATTTTTTGATAGATTATGTAGGCTCTTAATCTTTGGGTTTATGTTCAGTAAGTTCAGTAACCATGTGGCGCAAGGAGGTAGCACGCTAAGCCTAGTGGGGGAACTGACTCTCAAGTGTAGCTGCCAGTACACACCTAATAGATGTTTGAAGATAGATTTTCTATTTAACTGAGCCAACCGGCCAATGTGCACCCCCTTCCTTCTTTCGACATCGGGTCCTACAAACAACGTGAAGAGATATATATGGGGGTCGACGTGATAGAATTAAATTAAAAATTGGTATTAAAGTAAAATGTAAATTAAAATTAATTAAAAAAATTTGTTGCAGATGAGACGTGAATCGACCATAATCGTTGAGACGCTCGACGAGGCATCCTCAGATCGATCTTGACTCCTCTGAAGCTAGCGGGCACGGGCTTGTAATATTAGTAATATTGTGTATAAATAAACGTGTGAAAAAGAAAAAGAAAATAATGGTACATACCGTATTATGCAGTTGATCCGCAATGTACCGCGGAACGATATCTAAATCTTCCCAGTCGTAATGTGCTTGCAATGGGATCGCGGGCTGCGGAGACATTAACTCCTCGTTCAGGGATGAAGACGATAGCACATTTAAGACGAATCTAAATCATGAACGGATATGATATCATAACGGATTGACACAGACTTTCCAATTTACACTGCTACGTGCGAGTCATACAAATCATTTTATGTAAATATGACACATTTGATGTGAATGTTATGTCAAGTTAAGGGAACGTGTTCACCTCATTATTATTATTTATAGGTTTTCGCGTTTGACCACAACTTTACCTGGTTAAATGACGATGTGCCCAAGATGGTAACACACTAGTCTTGTGGAGAAGCTGACTCTCAAGTGTAGCTACCAGAACGTACTTAATAGGTGCTAACCAAGCAAATACCCTACCAACATGCTATGGTTTTTTCATGATGTTTTCCTTCACCACGGGCTCAGGATAATTTTAGGGATTCGAACTCAACTCGATTGACGCTGAGCCCATACCCGCTACCACTAAGTCATCATTGCTTTATGGATAAATCATATATTTGAGTAAATAACCATATAGTTAGTTTTTTATTGGTTCTCACCACATTTAATGACCTTGTGTTAACTGCAGTAGGCACGTATTCTTTACTTATTTTGAGTTACTTATCTGTAAAAACTTTGTTAGTTCAGTGATTAAGGACTTTCAAAAATATATAGAACATACCACCCACTTTTGTACCGTCTTGGTGTGAGGAGATAATAAACAAAATAGCTGAAAAAAATTGTGTCATGCGTACTAGAAACATGATAAAAAAGCACAAGTAGGTAATTATAATTCTAAGAAATAGGTACTTCTAAGCGAAATTCCAGATAATTCGAGAATTTTCGTAAGGTACTTGAGGCAAATTAGGTCTAGGGAGTGATAACATAAAATGTCATTCTTTACGCATGCATGAGTTAAGTTGCTAATGTTGGTATAAACACTACGGTATGGGTTCGCAGCCGCTTGCGCTGCCATTTTATCATAACGAGCGTGTCGCCATTAAAACGACAGAAAATATTATAAGGTCTTTTAATTTGTTGTAATATAAAACGGTAAGTTATAGATTTTCATTCTTATTTTACCATAAAGCTCCTTGTTTATATTAGACATTAGGTATCTATTATAGAACACGATATATGGGTTAATTTACATTTAAAATCGTAATTCTTTAATTGGTAGGTTTGTAAAAGTGTGTGGCCCTTATTAGCCTACATGAGCAATTTCGAAATAAAACATAGCAATTTTTTAAATTTTTATTCATATATAGTGTAAACTCTTTATAACGAAACTCATGGGACTGAGCATTTTTTGTCGTTATAGAGAGTTATCGTTATATGGAGTGAACAAAAAAACAACCAAATTAACAATAATTTTTGATTTGTATGTCTTAGATAATAAATGCTTATAAATTATTGTTTACACATATAGTCTGATAACTTTGTCTGACGTTTTTTGCTATGCCAGTACTTGTTTTGTATTATTTTATGTATTCTATTCATATCTAGACATGTGGTGGAATCGTCTTCCTACATATTTCTTCGTAATAGAGAATGGCGTATCGCTATAAAGAGTGTTTCAATATGTGGGTTTTAACGCAAACCAACCAAGTTGGGCTTACTTCAACGTTATAGGGAGTTTATCGTTATAAAGGATAACGTTATAAAGAGTTTACACTGTATTTCGATGAGAGGCATTCGAATATTATCAAATCAAACAAAAAAGCCCACATGTAACCATGGCAGCAGTATATTGCGACAACTATCACTATGTGCTGCAGCACATCGTAATATGGACCAAAAAGGATGTTGGCTTACTATTTACCATACACGTCGAGTACACACGAGAGCACGGAGAAAGCTTAACAAGTGCCATGTGCGTTATCGCCATTGGCTAAGATATCCTTCCAATAACAATATATCAAGTATAAAACACAATGGAACATTTTGTTGATCTTTAATGGAGCGACATCTCACTTGGATTATTCGCTTTTTGAAGAAGTTAAGGAGATATTTAATAAGAGTTTTATAATAATGTAATAGTAATATACTCTTTTTTCTAATTTAAGAAGGTTTTCGGGAGTAACCATAACGATGAGTTGCGAAAAACTGCAAGTTTATGTGAGGGTATGCTTATTATACCACGTAGGTTTAAAAATATTTTTTTAAATATTGTCTTTTGTATTGTTCATGTAACTTTTGTTGTAATAACTAATATGAATGATCTTTACAGAAAACTACATTTTGTTAGCGTAAACCTCAAAATATCCAATTTATTGCATATTTAAGTTAGGTGGCCTTGTTTGCCTCAGGTACCTTATTTATTCAAGCCCCCTATAATAAAACGGTTAACAACAACGGTGTAAGCGATACGTACTGCGTCGCTAAGAGCCCACATGTGTTGGACTAAAGATAATGCAGCCGGTTCCACCTGCCTTACGTTGTCGCCTTCCAACAATGTGCTGTGGAGCTGGTCTGCTGCCTTCACTGCTGCTATCCAGTTCTCCTGCGAGAACCAAATTTTTTGATACATAATGTAGGCTTTTAATCTTTGGGTTTATGTTCAGTAAGTTCAGTAACCATGTGGCGCAAGCCTAGTGGGGGAACTGACTCTCAAGTGTAGCTGCCAGTACACACCTAATAGATGCTTGAAGATAGATTTTCTATTTAACTGAGCCAACCGGCCAATGTGCACCCCCTTCCTTCTTTCGACATCGGGTCCTACAAACAACGTGAAGAGATATATATGGGGGTCGACGTGATAGAATTAAATTAAAAATTGGTATTAAAGTAAAATGTAAATTAAATATAATTAAAAAAATTTGTTGCAGATGAGACGTGAATCGACCATAATCGTTGAGACGCTCGACGAGGCATCCTCAGACCGATCTTGACTCCTCTGAAGCTAGCGGGCACGGTTGTAATATTAGTAATATTGTGTATAAATAAACGTGTGAAAAAGAAAAAGAAAATAATGGTACATACCGTATTATGCAGTTGATCCGCAATGTACCGCGGAACGATATCGAAATCTTCCCAGTCGTAATGTGCTTGCAATGGGATCGCGGGCCGCGGAGACATTAACTCCTCGTTCAGTGATGAAGACGATAGCAGATTTAAGACGAATCTAAATCATGAACGGATATGATATCATAACGGATTGACACAGACTTTCCAATTTACACAGCTACGTGCGAGTCATACAAATCATTTTACTTTACTCTCTTTTGATTTGTCATGTTTCGGGATCAGCTAGTGTGCATGGAGCTCTGCCGAGAGGCTTGCAGGCGGACATTACAGCGTCGACCGACGATTGTACTGTTCTTATTTAATAAACTAGCTGTGCCCGCGGCTTCGCTCACGTGTACTACAGAATGCCCGCGCGAATCTTGTTTCCCCGCTCCCGACTATTTTAAAGACAAAAATGCTTATTGTGGGCGTTCCTTAGAAGATAGACGTATACTCTGCCTGACTTTTTTGTAGGTTTTTTTAATGTCTACAATTATGTCATACATTAATTTGCTATATCCCTTATGGTTTACTCAGCGTAAGCCATTTAAGCGCCCTTATTGATTCACCATGACCAGTTTTTTTATTTGTGCGGTACCCTAATTCTTTTTTAAAAATAAAAGTAGCCTAAGTTACTCCTTATAAAATCAGCTATCTTATTTACCAGTAAAAGTCTCGTCAAAATCGGTCCAACCATTTCGAAGATTATCCGGAACAAATGGACAGATAAAAATTTTAAAAATGGGTTTTTGCTATTTGTATCGTATATACAAGGTGTCCAGAAAGGGTATCGAGTATTTGTTTTCGCGCCATATTCGAAACGGGGCGTCTAAAGGGTGCGGGGAGGGGTTCGTGGCGTCCGCCATTTTGTGGAGTTTTAGTCACGATGGAACAGTACTCGGGGACGCATCGCGCATTTTGCGTACGAGCGTATTATCGTAATGGTGATTCAATAGTGACTGCTCAACGTCTCTATCGTGCGGAATATCGTACACGCCACGTGCCAAGTGACGATAGCATTAGGAAATGGATCAGGATGTTCGAGAATACAGGTGCGACAGTTAAAATTCAAAACTCTGGTCATCCTCGTTCAGTTCGCGATGAAGAAACAATTTGCTATGCCAGTACTTGTTTTGTATTATTTTATGTATTCTATTCATATCTAGACATGTGGTGGAATCGTCTTCCTACATATTTCTTCGTAATAGAGAATGGCGTATCGCTATAAAGAGTGTTTCAATATGTGGGTTTTAACGCAAACCAACCAAGTTGGGCTTACTTCAACGTTATAGGGAGTTTATCGTTATAAAGGATAACGTTATAAAGAGTTTACACTGTATTTCGATGAGAGGCATTCGAATATTATCAAATCAAACAAAAAAGCCCACATGTAACCATGGCAGCAGTATATTGCGACAACTATCACTATGTGCTGCAGCACATCGTAATATGGACCAAAAAGGATGTTGGCTTACTATTTACCATACACGTCGAGTACACACGAGAGCACGGAGAAAGCTTAACAAGTGCCATGTGCGTTATCGCCATTGGCTAAGATATCCTTCCAATAACAATATATCAAGTATAAAACACAATGGAACATTTTGTTGATCTTTAATGGAGCGACATCTCACTTGGATTATTCGCTTTTTGAAGAAGTTAAGGAGATATTTAATAAGAGTTTTATAATAATGTAATAGTAATATACTCTTTTTTCTAATTTAAGAAGGTTTTCGGGAGTAACCATAACGATGAGTTGCGAAAAACTGCAAGTTTATGTGAGGGTATGCTTATTATACCACGTAGGTTTAAAAATATTTTTTTAAATATTGTCTTTTGTATTGTTCATGTAACTTTTGTTGTAATAACTAATATGAATGATCTTTACAGAAAACTACATTTTGTTAGCGTAAACCTCAAAATATCCAATTTATTGCATATTTAAGTTAGGTGGGCCTTGTTTGCCTCAGGTACCTTAATTATTCAAGCCCCCTATAATAAAACGGTTAACAACAACGGTGTAAGCGATACGTACTGCGTCGCTAAGAGCCCACATGTGTTGGACTAAAGATAATGCAGCCGGTTCCACCTGCCTACGTTGTCGCCTTCCAACAATGTGCTGTGGAGCTGGTCTGCTGCCTTCACTGCTGCTATCCAGTTCTCCTGCGAGAACCAAATTTTTTGATAGATTATGTAGGCTTTAATCTTTGGGTTTATGTTCAGTAAGTTCAGTAACCATGTGGCGCAGAGTAGCACGCTAAGCCTAGTGGGAACTGACTCTCAAGTGTAGCTGCCAGTACACACCTAATAGATGTTTGAAGATAGATTTTCTATTTAACTGAGCCAACCGGCCAATGTGCACCCCCTTCCTTCTTTCGACATCGGGTCCTACAAACAACGTGAAGAGATATATATGGGGGTCGACGTGATAGAATTAAATTAAAAATTGGTATTAAAGTAAAATGTAAATTAAAATTAATTAAAAAAATTTGTTGCAGATGAGACGTGAATCGACCATAATCGTTGAGACGCTCGACGAGGCATCCTCAGATCGATCTTGACTCCTCTGAAGCTAGCGGGCGGTTGTAATATTAGTAATATTGTGTATAAATAAACGTGTGAAAAAGAAAAAGAAAATAATGGTACATACCGTATTATGCAGTTGATCCGCAATGTACCGCGGAACGATATCGAAATCTTCCCAGTCGTAATGTGCTTGCAATGGGATCGCGGGCCGCGGAGACATTAACTCCTCGTTCAGTGATGAAGACGATAGCAGATTTAAGACGAATCTAAATCATGAACGGATATGATATCATAACGGATTGACACAGACTTTCCAATTTACACAGCTACGTGCGAGTCATACAAATCATTTTACTTTACTCTCTTTTGATTTGTCATGTTTCGGGATCAGCTAGTGTGCATGGAGCTCTGCCGAGAGGCTTGCAGGCGGACATTACAGCGTCGACCGACGATTGTACTGTTCTTATTTAATAAACTAGCTGTGCCCGCGGCTTCGCTCACGTGTACTACAGAATGCCCGCGCGAATCTTGTTTCCCCGCTCCCGACTATTTTAAAGACAAAAATGCTTATTGTGGGCGTTCCTTAGAAGATAGACGTATACTCTGCCTGACTTTTTTGTAGGTTTTTTTAATGTCTACAATTATGTCATACATTAATTTGCTATATCCCTTATGGTTTACTCAGCGTAAGCCATTTAAGCGCCCTTATTGATTCACCATGACCAGTTTTTTTATTTGTGCGGTACCCTAATTCTTTTTTAAAAATAAAAGTAGCCTAAGTTACTCCTTATAAAATCAGCTATCTTATTTACCAGTAAAAGTCTCGTCAAAATCGGTCCAACCATTTCGAAGATTATCCGGAACAAATGGACAGATAAAAATTTTAAAAATGGGTTTTTGCTATTTGTATCGTATATACAAGGTGTCCAGAAAGGGTATCGAGTATTTGTTTTCGCGCCATATTCGAAACGGGGCGTCTAAAGGGTGCGGGGAGGGGTTCGTGGCGTCCGCCATTTTGTGGAGTTTTAGTCACGATGGAACAGTACTCGGGGACGCATCGCGCATTTTGCGTACGAGCGTATTATCGTAATGGTGATTCAATAGTGACTGCTCAACGTCTCTATCGTGCGGAATATCGTACACGCCACGTGCCAAGTGACGATAGCATTAGGAAATGGATCAGGATGTTCGAGAATACAGGTGCGACAGTTAAAATTCAAAACTCTGGTCATCCTCGTTCAGTTCGCGATGAAGAAACAATTGAAGAAGTTGAGGCGTCGGTTCGTCAAAATCCGTCTTTATCCACCCGAAAGCGAAGCCAAGCGTTGAACATCAAAAAATCGTCTTTACATTCGATTTTAAAGAAAGACTTACATCTAAAAGCCTATAAAATTCAATTGGTTCAAGAATTGAAGGATACGGACTATGCTAATCGACTGAATTTTGCGAACGAAATGCTGCAGCGATTTAACAACTTTAACAACATACTGTTCAGTGATGAATGGTCATGTTAATAAGCAGAATTGTCGGTACTGGGCAGTGGAGAATCCGAGACGAAAGCATGAACGACCCCTGCATAGCCCAAAGGTCGTTGTTTGGGCCGCTATGTCTGCTAAAGGCATAATTGGTCCTTATTTTCATGAAGATCAACGAGGCCGAGCAATTAATGTGAATAGTGACCGTTATTGCGATATGTTGCGAAATTTTTTGGTCCCAGAGTTGCAGGAGTTTGCAGGTTTCAACTCAAGAACATGGTTCCAGCAAGATGGGGCCACTTGCCATACCTCAAATGACTCAATGGAAGTTGTTAACGAATTATTCCCTAATAAAGTCATTTCGCGAAGGGGTAACATCAACTGGCCTCCCAGAAGCCCCGACCTTAGCCCGCTTGACTATTTTGCATGGGGATACCTTAAAAGTAAGGTTTATCAAAACAATCCGACGAATCTAACCCAGTTAAAGCAAAACATCAGGTCAGAAATGGCAGCAATATCGATAGCTATGTGTCAACGTGTTATCGCCAATCTTCGTTTCCGTTTAGAAGAGTGCCAGCAACGTAACGGTCATCATTTGGATAACATCATCTTTTCCAAATAATTCTCCAATTCATATGCTAATAATAAACAATAAACTTTTTTATTGCATACAAATAATTTGTGTTTCATTGAACTTACAAATACCCGATACCCTTTCTGGACACCTTGTACTTTCATATGCATTTGGTAAAAAGCTGTTATTTTGACATTACAAACAGACACTTCAATTTTATTAATTGTATAGATAAATAATTTGTATATATAAATAAATTATGAGACAGTTTCGTCACCTTACCGTACTACCATTACAATACATACATACCATACATAATTATTGTACTGGTTTAAAAATATTTTTTTAAATATTGTCTTTTGTATTGTTCATGTAACTTTTGTTGTAATAACTAATATGAATGATCTTTACAGAAAACTACATTTTGTTAGCGTAAACCTCAAAATATCCAATTTATTGCATATTTAAGTTAGGTGGGCCTTGTTTGCCTCAGGTACCTTAATTATTCAAGCCCCCTATAATAAAACGGTTAACAACAACGGTGTAAGCGATACGTACTGCGTCGCTAAGAGCCCACATGTGTTGGACTAAAGATAATGCAGCCGGTTCCACCTGCCTCACGTTGTCGCCTTCCAACAATGTGCTGTGGAGCTGGTCTGCTGCCTTCACTGCTGCTATCCAGTTCTCCTGCGAGAACCAAATTTTTTGATAGATTATGTAGGCTCTTAATCTTTGGGTTTATGTTCAGTAAGTTCAGTAACCATGTGGCGCAAGGAGGTAGCACGCTAAGCCTAGTGGGGAACTGACTCTCAAGTGTAGCTGCCAGTACACACCTAATAGATGTTTGAAGATAGATTTTCTATTTAACTGAGCCAACCGGCCAATGTGCACCCCCTTCCTTCTTTCGACATCGGGTCCTACAAACAACGTGAAGAGATATATATGGGGGTCGACGTGATAGAATTAAATTAAAAATTGGTATTAAAGTAAAATGTAAATTAAAATTAATTAAAAAAATTTGTTGCAGATGAGACGTGAATCGACCATAATCGTTGAGACGCTCGACGAGGCATCCTCAGATCGATCTTGACTCCTCTGAAGCTAGCGGGCGGGCTTGTAATATTAGTAATATTGTGTATAAATAAACGTGTGAAAAAGAAAAAGAAAATAATGGTACATACCGTATTATGCAGTTGATCCGCAATGTACCGCGGAACGATATCTAAATCTTCCCAGTCGTAATGTGCTTGCAATGGGATCGCGGGCTGCGGAGACATTAACTCCTCGTTCAGGGATGAAGACGATAGCACATTTAAGACGAATCTAAATCATGAACGGATATGATATCATAACGGATTGACACAGACTTTCCAATTTACACTGCTACGTGCGAGTCATACAAATCATTTTACTTTACTCTCTTTTGATTTGTCATGTTTCGGGATCAGCTAGTGTGCATGGAGCTCTGCCGAGAGGCTTGCAGGCGGACATTACAGCGTCGACCGACGATTGTACTGTTCTTATTTAATAAACTAGCTGTGCCCGCGGCTTCGCTCACGTGTACTACAGAATGCCCGCGCGAATCTTGTTTCCCCGCTCCCGACTATTTTAAAGACAAAAATGCTTATTGTGGGCGTTCCTTAGAAGATAGACGTATACTCTGCCTGACTTTTTTGTAGGTTTTTTTAATGCCTACAATTATGTCATACATTAATTTGCTATATCCCTTATGGTTTACTCAGCGTAAGCCATTTAAGCGCCCTTATTGATTCACCATGACCAGTTTTTTATTTGTGCGGTACCCTAATTCTTTTTTAAAAATAAAAGTAGCCTAAGTTACTCCTTATAAAATCAGCTATCTTATTTACCAGTAAAAGTCCCGTCAAAATCGGTCCAACCATTTCGAAGATTATCCGGAACAAATGGACAGACAAAAATTTTAAAAATGGGTTTTTGCTATTGGTATCGTATATACTTTCATATGCATTTGGTAAAAAGCTGTTATTTTGACATTACAAACAGACACTTCAATTTTATTAATTGTATAGATAAATAATTTGTATATATAAATAAATTATGAGACAGTTTCGTCACCTTACCGTACTACCATTACAATACATACATACCATACATAATTATTGTACTTAGTCGCTAAAATGATCAAGTTATTTTAATCTCGATTTCATTATCTTAATATGTAATTCTTAATTCTATGTATGTGATTTCCTTCTTAACTAAAGTCCCTAAATTTCAGTACGATTATAAAATCAATAATTACTCTATAGAACGCAAAGAAGTCGCCAGAGATTTAGGTGTTATGATTGACAATAAATTATCGTTTTGCCCACACCACGAACATATTATACATAACAAATAAAAGCAATCAGTTACTTGGTTTTATATTTCGTTTAACTAAGAAATTTCATAGACCTACTACTTCGGTTTATCTTTAAAAAAACTTTAACTTAAAATCAAAATCAAAAAATTCTTTATTCAATTTAGGCCCTAAGAAGGCACTTATGAACGTCAAAACACTACTGCCGGTTCGGAAAATATACTAGTCATCAAGAAGAACCAGTAAGAAACTCGATCGGGTTTACCCTTTTTTCAACTGTACAAGTGTTAATATATTAGGTACAATAATAACTTAGTGGATGCACAGAGAGAAAGTCACTTCCAGACATCACTATCATTCACATAATGACTAACCTATACTAACATTTTAGGCCCTTAAATCGAACACGCCTCTTTAGTTTAGTCTCGATACTATTTCTATCTTACAAATAACATTGAACGGATACAGAAACGCTGCTTGAAACCACTTTGCCTTAGACGAAGCACTTTAAAATATCCTCTCTCTCTTTAGTAGAAGGCAATCAAGTGAATTATTTTAGTTACAAAAAATTATTCATTCTACTGTAGACTGTCCACAACTTCTGAGCATGGTAAACTTGTACATCAATATCCGTAGTAGAAGCACAAAATTATTTTATACCCCTTTTTATAAAAGCAATGTCTCTTTCAACTGTCCATTATCAAAAATGTGTCGCTCATATAACAATAACAAACATTATAACGCTCTTAATAAGGATCCCATTGATATCATTCACATACCTACATCTAGGTAAATCGATTCCGATATACAATTCAAAAATTATTTTTCCTATTTTAATATAATGTATTATAATGTAATTCTGTACCTATTCAATTTACCAAATTTTATATATAAAGATGTACCTACCTAAGTATCTTCACGCCTTCAATTACTTTGTGATTTAACTTTTTCCCTATGAGAGAAATTTTTTGTAAACTTGCGTATATTTACCGGTATCTAATAGCCGGTCTGAATAATTTTTATTTGTAAATTGACTTAGATTTAAAAAAAGGATCTTAACGATGTTTCCTTTTTTTCAGAGCATGTGATATTTATATGTAATTATTAATTACTAATTACATTTAAAACTCGCTGGTTCGAGAACCGGTGCATTCTGCACAGGAAGCTTGCTTATTATCCAGTAGTAAACACAGCTCAAGACGCAAAGAAAAATAAAATTTGTAACTTTTCTGTTATATACCAGCTCAATCAATAAAGTATGAACCTTATAAAAACAAAACAATACTCACCCATCTCGTTCCAAATGCAATCGTGTTTGTCGCCTACGTGGAGATACGACTGGACTCCGTTGCAAATTATGTAGCACTTCAACCTCCCTGTGACTCTCGACAGGACTAGGTACTTTATCAGGAGAATGTACTTCAGTTAACGTCAGAGCAAATCCCGAAAAGTCTCTCGGTTTCAAACTTTTAAAATTATTTTTTGATTTAAAATAATCGTACAGTTCGCTAAGGGATTTCGATTTGAGTTTTACGCTATTATAGCTAGTTGCTATATACTTAGGTTTGTTGTGGATCACTGGCAAAGGAATTCCACTCTTTTTCAAAGGTTTAATTTGAGATAAACTATCATTTGTTTCGTATTTTATTTCCTGCACCTTACCAGCAAGTCCTGTTGGAACTGGATGAAAAACCTCATTAATGCTGTTATTGTCCAATAAAGCTTCTCTATTTTGATTGTCATCTTCACTTGTAATTATATTGTCGCTATCCGGTGTCCTAATTTTAACGCTTTCTCCACCGAATCTCACTTTTTTCACAACTACATCAGTGTCTTCGGAATCTCCATCGCTATACTTTAGCATGTTTAGATCCGAACTATCATAGTCTTCATCACTTCCAGCATTTTTTTCTGATTCCGTTTCATTCTCTTCTAAAACGGTCATCGTGATTGCCGTGTCTGAATCGAATTTAATTTCAGTTTCAATTATTACTTTAGCGTAATTGTTATTGTAAAATGGTATTTGAGTATAAGAATCTTCAGAAGAAGTCTCAGAAGTGATTCGTAATGGTGTTGTGATAGGTCCATTGAATATGTGATTAATTTTCACTAAAGGTTGACTGCTAATATCACTGTAAATAGACTTTCTCGGAGCATAGTAAACATCGAGCGAGTCTTCGTCATACGATTCACATAAAATGCGAAATTTCTCCTGAACCTTCGGATCCAACTGTGAAAATGACATCATGTAGTCCCGCGGACCGCAAACTCTTCGAAGTTTTATCAAAGATCGTTGCGCGACGTCTTTGTGTATAGGATCAAAAAGTTTCTCACCCAACATTTCAAAAACTGTAAAAATATCTAATTCAATTTGTCTGCGTTTCAATATACCTATCAGCGAAGGTATAGAAAGGATCAATCCAGTAATAATGTTCACTTTGGTATCGATATTCGCTGAATGAGGCCTTATAGTTTGATAAGAACACTTGTCCACGATAGCTCTGGTCGCACATTCGGAGTCTTCACAGTGTGTACAAAAAACTTTCAAGGCATCCAATGCTGCTTTGCGAACGTTCGGCGAACTATGACCTAAATTATCGACAACTTGATCAAAGGGAAACGAGAGAGCGTTTCCAGAAAGCGGCAGAAGATCAGCTAGGACTCGCAGAGCGTGGAGACGTACTTCCCACTCAGGATGTATCAATCGATCTCTGATAGCGATGTAGAGGAGTTCAATGTCGAGGTCTGGAGGTAATGCGCGTGCTCTGAGGATGCGGTCCCAGAGCGGAGCTAAAGGTGGTGGCGGCGTCTCAGGTAGTTGCATGGCCACGGAATGAGTCGCGACGGGCTCGCGTGCCCTGTCGGGCCGCGTACTGCCACACAACTGGGTTAATGATCGGCCGGTACGCCACGCCACCTCTGACCAATCGATGAAAATGTATACGTGCATGTACATACGTACCTACTCGCATGCAGCAATAAATATTAATACGTAATAAAAAAAAAATCAATACATAATAAAAATAATTAATATTGCAAATGTAGAATTATGGGTATTATCTATGGGTACTACGCATGTGTATCAAGAAGATCTGTTGATTGACTTGGTGCTTTCCGATAGGCCTTTCATAATATTTTTATAGTATTAAACTTGCTAGTTTGCTAACGTAGCGCGTCGCACGGGTAGCAGAATAATTACAAAGCATCAAAAGTATCGCACCTATCGGATCCTGAGTTCCTGACGGATGACATATAAACCATCTTCTCGATAAAACAATTAATCCTATTATTATATTATATTACTATCTGTGCCCGCGGTTTCGCTGACGTGGATTACAAAATGGTAACGATTGGGCACACTCGCAAATAAATAAATACGAGCTCAATTGATCAAGTCGTTCAGATGTTATCTAAAGAATAACTAGCTAACGCATACAAGATTTTTATATAAACGACTAGCGATGCCCCCCAGATCCGTACGCTTTTGCTACGCAATAAGAGTTTCGTCTCTTAATTTTATTTTTACTCAATTGATGACAATTCAGTCTATAAATTTTGGAAAACACATAGGGGAGATTGGGAGAAATGGAGCCATGTAAGGAAAAGTTAAAAAATTCAATTTGATTTGTATTTATTTATTTTCTAAGACAAGAATCAGTTTTTTAGATATCTCGATCTCAGTAATTCTTAACAAAATTTAAAAACTTAACTCTTAATTAGTGAAAATAACTTTTTCCATAAATATTAGTTTCGCTCGCATTACCCCACACATCGAGCATTGATGGCCAAAAAAATCCTCCAAATGTGTAATTAGAGCCCTCACTTATAATATAAAGCAAAATTAAACTTACTTTGGAACACTTAATAGGAACTTAAACGAAAAACAGTTATAAAGCATATTATGACGTATTCATTTTCCTCTTCCGAGTATTCAGAATCATTACCATAGTTTATTTTCATTTACAGATAATTTCTCAGTTGTGTTGTAATGAAACAAGTTTCTTGTTTTATTCCTTTTTTGCTTTCCTTAATTCCTTTATTTTAATTCCTTAATTTGGTATTGTTAATTTTCTTTTATTCAATTTTCTTCGGTCTATTTTACTTTTTTCTCTCTTCTTTTCCTACTTTCTTTAAGAAGGTAGCAGTCAAAGCTTCTGTATGTTTCTTGATTTTATTTGTCTTTGCAGACTATTTAAATATTTGTGGTCGAGAGCTTAAATCATTTAGAATATTAGCAAAAATAAAATATGTTTCAGTATATTAGAATTACGTTTTTTGAAAGAGGTAATGGCAGCCACATGGAACTAGAAGCGTTCCCATTATCCGAATGTTAAATATCTAGATTGAAAAAACGAACTTAAGCAAATATTGCTAAATCTTATGTGTTCCCTTTTATCGTAAAATTGATTAAATAAGGCATTTAATAATATAATACACAACTGAATGATAAAAATTATAGTAGGTACTTACTTTGGATGCGAAATTTTATATTTTTTATAACGATGATCCACAAAACTAACATATTTTTCTCACCGCCATAAGCGTGCCTGTCTGCTGCTTTTTTTTTAGAACTGACCTAACTGTTAGCCTTAGGGGCCCTATCCAAAAACAGAGCCGCTGATGGCTTTTACAGCTTTGCCGGGCTTGGGGGCGAAAATTCCAGCGGCGATTATGTTGGGCAACCGTAGGTTGCCGAAACCTGTAAAGATTGAATTGAATTCAGACCGGATTTTGTATTATTTATATTAATTTATTTTTATATGCATCCGGATTTTGTCCAAGTAATAAAATATTTTTAGAACCAAATACAATAATAGATATACATAATTAAATATGAAATAAAAACATGGAATGACGTAATTAAATATCAATAAGATTATAGACCTATATCATACAAAATGGATTGGTCTGAAAACAATAATTTTAAACCGTTCGTGTCATTTCAGTGTGATTTGTATGCATCTGTCTCTGTAAATTGTGGTAACTCCCAATACCCCGTTCTCCCCTACACTGCCCGTGTCCAAATTATCATGAAAAATGGCGGAGAAGTAACAAAAATATGGTTTTTAAAATATTTTTTCAACACACTTGCTCATAAAGTGGCTCTAATATCACCGCAATTAGGCACTTAATGACACCTGTAATCAAACTGTGACTTTTACATTGCTATTATTCACAAGTGAGTTAAAGAGTAACATTGAAAATTATTATATTCATTCGAGCAATGACATAAGCGCTTAAAAGCTTCAAATTACATAATTTTACTATCTGCACATTTACTAATTGTTGTTCTAAATAAACTTTTTATGTACTGAATAAAATGATTTTGACGTGACAACGTCTTATAAATTGGTTTGCCGGGTGACACTTCAAGAAACTGCGTTACGCTCCGCTCACGTTATGCGCTCACAATGAGAGCGAGTGAGAGGCACGCGTCCCTTCCACTCGGGCATGGTTAGCCCGCCTAAGAGCGAGAGAGACAGACATAAAGTCGTTGTCACGTAAAACTTTCGCCCGTATACCGACTTTACAGGCAACCAATTTTTTTTATTATTATTTTCTTCACAAGTGTGTTGAAAAACGTCGTATGATACACGTGTGTATTGGTGATTAGTTGATTACCGTCCTCGGCTCTCTTAAGACCCTCACCTGACAGGCTCGGGTCTCAATGGCGCCTCAGCTGTAATCACCAACATTACACACTTGTACCATAATGTACTATTACTCTTTCTATAGTAGGTTCCTATTATTGACGATTCTCATAGCTTAAGAAGTATAGAATAACATGTCTCTGAATAACATATTATAGGCAGGTACCTATCTAGTTCCAGTGTACAAAATTTCATTAGTATCAATTTAAAATTAGGTAGGTAAGTAATGAAAATGTGTTTTCTAAGGTTTCTAAAAGTTTTATTGTGATTATTCATACACACATCAAAAAAGTCTAAGCAACATGCGTGATATTACAAATTTTTCCATTTATATTAATTAATTTCTAAATATTTACTCAAACAAAGTGCGTAGGTAAGTAAACTTTTTTGTTATTGATGACATACTGGCTGGTTCTAAAAAAAATTTGATTGTTTTGTTTTTTTCATAAAATTCAAATGAATGCGAATTTGTTTGAATTTAAGTGCGTTTCAATTGCTACGTTTAGTCTTGATTTTATAATTTTACCAACCATTTAAATAAAGTTAGCGACAAAATTGAATTGTTAGATATTCTTTACGTCACGAAGCGACGTCATTTGATGGCAGATGAAATGCAAAGAGCTGTAGGGATGTTGCAAGCGGGAAGTAATCAATCTCAGGTATCTCGACATTTTGGCATTCATAGAAGTGTTATTTGTCGTCTTTGGCAGCGCCACAATAATACAGGAGAACCCGCTGAACAGCATCCAGGCCGTAAAAGGAGTACAACCACTCGGCAAGACCGGTACATACAACTGACTGCAAGACGCCAGCCGATGTTAGCCGCTCGAGAGATAAGTTTGAGGCTACAAATTTCAAGTGGTGTTGATGTAAGTCCTCAAACTGTGCGAAATCGACTGCATGAGTACGGCCTACGAGCTCGACGCCCAATCAGGTGCCCACCGATACGTCACGAGAATCGCGCTCATCGATATGAATGGTGTAGAGAACGCATAACATGGACCCAGGAACAATGGGATAAAATTATGTTTTCCGATGAGTCGCGATTCGGGTTTAAGCCTGATACAAGAAGGGTGCGAGTGTATCGTCGGCCCGGAAATACTGAAAGGCTCAGGTGCGTTCAGGAAATTCATCCATACAGCGGCTCAACAGTTATGTTATGGGCGGGTATTATGAAGAACAGGCGAACTGAGCTCGTTTTTGTAAATGGAAACATGAATGCTGAAAATTACATTGAGGATATTCTCAGACCTTATGTCTACCCATTTGCACAAACCTTTGGCTCCGATTTTAGGTTAATGCATGACAATGCGCGTTCACATACAGCTCGGCGAACCAGTGAATACTTTGCAACGGAGAACATCCGGGTATTGCCCTGGCCTGCACAATCGCCAGATCTCAACCCCATCGAGCACGCATGGGACATGCTCCAGAGACGTGTTTTGAAGGACTTGGACGGAGCGACAACAACCCAACAGCTGAAGGATTTGCTACAATTCCATTGGGAGCGAATACCGCAAGATGACATAAACAGTCTCATTAATTCAATGAATAATCGTTGCCGACAAGTTCTGAATAGCAGAGGAGCCCATACTTTGTATTAAATGGTTCTATTCTTTCACAATAAATACATTTTCTTTAGAAATTTCATTTTGTGAGAAAAAAGTTTAGTTTCTTATGCATCTTAGTTTCTACAGTATATTCTAATATTGTTCATTTCTCCTATTAAAAGAACTTATAAATACAACAGTTGTTATTTTTACATCATAGAACCCTAAAGATGTTATTTTAAAAATAAAATACAACGTTATAATGTGAAGAACCATCCTAAAATTTAAATTAGTACATGTTGCTTAGACTTTTTTGATGAGTGTATATCCCATCAATTATGTAAGGACTTATACTTCCCGTGTATAAAAAGTGTCGAAATAGAATAGAAGTTAATTTTAAGGTAATATTGAAAAATCTTTTAGGTAGGTAATCAATTGAATCAATTGACCAATGAAACAAGCTTCCCGTGTATAGTGACCATAATATGTGGCAAGTTCCTGCCATTTGTGCGTTTTTGAAGTTTGGCAGTTTTACAGCAGGATTGTCATTGTTTAAGTAATATTTTTTGCAATGATGCAGGGTAAATTTCGAAATAGGCAGCCCTGTAAATCAAAAACCATATTCACGTCAAAAAGACAAATTTCCGATATTACCAGCACATTGTTTGAATTATATTTAATTAATAGCTGTGCCCGTGGCTTCGCTCGTGTGGAGTACAGAATGCCCGCGCGAACCTTGCTCCCGGCTATTTTGCCTAAGTTACTCCCTATAACATCAGCTATCTATCAGTGAAAGTCCCCTCAAAATCGGTCCAACCGTTTCGTAGATTACTCGGAACAAACCGACAGACAAAAATATTTAAAATTGTTTTTTTTTTTATTGATATCTTTTAAACTTTCATATGCATTTAGTAAAAGGCTGTTATTTTGACATTAAAACAAACACAATTTTATCAATTATATAAACGATGAACCTGAACACGCTTTAAATAATGTTAAAATATCGTACAAATGTAGTCGAACGTTCTTTATTTTGTTGTAATTTTATTCTTGATTCCTTTCCTGAAAAAGGGGCCTTGTTGCTATTGCTAAGTCCAGTCCGTCCTACATATAAAAGAATCTTTTAATTGGTTATAGTTAGCTAAGTTTACACAGAATAAATGTTTTTTTTAAATGTAAATAATAAAAAGAGTAATTCGTAAAATATTTATAAAAGAATCGTGTTCTTTATACTTTCTTTTCTCTACCGTAAAAATGGACAAGAATCAATGTAATATATTATGATGACAGAGTAACCTCTAAAGTAAAACAATAAATACTTCGCTCTATGGATTAATTGCAATAATTTAGAATTTTCTTCGGTATGGTTAGCAAGCAGAATTTTTTTAAAAGCACTGCAGTATTGCTATTCCGCAGATGGTCACCCTGGTTGTAACCTTGTAATAGTGGTGCGCGATAATTAATGATTTATGTAATATCGAAACTAATATTTATAAAAAAGACGATATTAATAACTTACTCATTTTCATAATCAAACGATGTTACTAATTAGAATTAAAAATCCTAGTTCAGTCGTAAATCGTAATCCTGTCAAAAGAAAATAAGTGTTTTTAAAGTATTTTTTATCATTAAAACTCTTCCAGTTTGTTTGTTTTTTGGGTACCAGATTACCCGAACTCACTTCCACCCACCTCTAACTCTAATTTACAGCAACAAACAAATTCAGAAACATCAACATTCGATGTTTTTCTTCCTAACATCGATGAATCAATGTATAACAACAGATTATAACATCAATGTTTTCAAACTCAATATCGATATCTCTGTGATATCGAACATCCCTAATTGCAAAATAATCCAGTGTGACCGTTTTTAGTACTTAATTTACTCAGTTTCATTTTAGTATAAAACCCAAAATTAGTATTTTTGGTACAATTTAACACATAACAGTACATTTTTGGTCTTTTTAAAGATTACTATCTGGCAACAGTATAGAAAACAATTTAAAGAGACACTATTTTCAGAATTAAAATTTATTGGCCCACAAATAGATATTTACGAAAGCTTTTCATCTCTGATAAATGTTACAGATAAGTTTTTGAACATAAATGATACTAACAAACAAGCTATTGAAGAAGAATATCTTCAGACGTCAAATGAAGCACGATCAAGAAGTACAAAACCTTTTGTGTGGTGGTGGTTGTATATTACTCCCATGGTGGTAGTAATACAGAAATAATGTAAAGCAGTTTTGGGCCAACAGCAGTTTCGGGCCATGTTGAGCAATATTGTTGATACGAAAAAGGACCCAAAATATAAAAATATCACTAATTTTGCACAATGTGAAATATTTTTTCGCTAGTTATTATCATTAAGACTAAAATACTGACTTATTAATACAGAAATAGGTTTTTAACTAAGAACATTTCTTGCATATTAGGTACACGTTAAGCAAGCTTTAACCAAAGGTTTTACTTCTTTTGTCACCTTACCAGATATGATTAATATTGTAAAAAAAAATGGTAATAATGATTATAGCATCGATTTAGAATAAACAGTTTAAACATTACAATGTTTTTTTTTTTTATTATAAAACAAAAAGTAGATATAACAATGACACAACACCTCGACTGCTGAAGTGACGAAACAAGTCATAAATAGCATATAGTACACTAAACTTTGACCCCAAAAATAACTTAAAATAATGACCCTAACATGTAAGTTGATTTTTAATACAATTATATTTATCATTTAGTATATTTTAGTACTGGCCAGACATTTTGTTAGTACATTACATAATTTTGAAACGGTCACACTGATACAATCCCTGATCACTTTGTGAGTTTTGTCGTTCTATCTAAAAATTGTGAAGTAAAGTTTTGTTTTGTGAGTGCCATTATTTGCCATCAAATGAGTGTAGAAGGGAAAGTACAGTAGTATAGAGTCAGACATGTACTCAGTACTGTAAATCAAGTGAAAATGCAAGTGACATTATTTACAACTAATTGGACGCGATGTAAAACCACTGTAAATATGCTTGAAATGGACCAAAGATTATGCTGATACTGAAAAAATGAAGCATTTATCACTATTTTTAATCTTTACAACTTTGAGCTTCCGTTCGGTACTCGGTCAAAAAGAAAACTGCCCCAGGACGAACAGCCGAGGTGATTACAAAGTATGCGTCCAAAAATTTGCCGAAACGTTATCAAGTAAATTTAGTGAAATAGTGGTAAAGGAACTGGGCAGTGAGTATGCTACGCACTTTGAAATAAGGACAGCATACAAAGTGAACCACTATCAAACTTCAGATAGTGACATATTGGCTAGCATAGCTGACAAATTAAGTTACAAACTCTCTTCAGCTAGAAACATACTTAACGATATGAACAATGTCATAAGTGACAACACAACTCCATCCTTCACACATCCATGCCCTTTCAATTCAATACGTAAATCAGTTTTTATAAAAAGTCCACATGTATACAATGAAAAACCTTCCCAAGATCCTAAACTGAAAATGCTGGGTCGCTTCAAAGATATTAAAGTTAAGAGACAGTACTTCCTTTCACATCTGGATTATGCAACTGACAGAGATTGTGCTGTCATGCCACAGTCAAATTTAAGGTTTCTGTATCACAAGGTTGTACATCCAGATCCTAAACTTGTTGTTTTTATTATTGACAATAACATGATAGGTACATCGTTACAATATGCCGTTAAAGTTGCCAAAGAGATGGCATATGCTTTACAAACTACAGATTTGATTGCACTTAAAATGACAAATATGACGGATTTTGTTAAGTTTGAGGATACTTGTAGTGATTATGGAATGTCTGACTTGGGTAATGCCACTGATAATAATAAACTTCTGTTACAAGAATACTTATCAACTCTTGATATTGCATCTACAAGCTTATCACCACTGGTAATAAATGAAGAGTTAAAGAATTTACTTACTCAAAAAACATTACCTAAGCATAAGTTGTTTATTTTGCTAACAGATACTAAAGTACTGAAAAATGAAACTTGGCTTAAAATGTTCCCTTATTCTACCAAAAAGGATGATCACATGAATTTTGCCCTCGGATTGATTTATGAGAATCAGGTAAATAGAAACAGTTCATTGGGTATATTGCATATAGATAAGTGGCATACACATTCAAACAATCACTCAGTTATGAGGCTGCATATAAATGACAGTGGGGTGGTTGGACAAGTTGCATCAGCTTTAATTTCTTTGTTACCAGGAAAGTATGATAGCAAGAGAATTAAAATAGAAGGACCTGTATGGGAAGCTACTGAAAGGGACTTCATGGTATCATTAGTATTGCCTACCTTAACTGGTGTTTTAGGCTTAGACTTGTATTGGTCAGATCTTGCTGAAGACATAATTTATTTTAAAGGTAATCAGAAAAAAAGGGCTTTTGTAATGGATTTCTCAGGCAAAGTATTAATGCATACATTTTTTCCTCGGCCAGAAACAGCAACAGAAAAAATTAAATTTACTACTTTAGACAACATTGAGTCATATAAGTTTACTAATATTGTTAAAGAAGAAATGTTATCAAACAGTCCTGGAAAACTAGCAATGTTTGATGAAAAGTCAAATAACACTATAACATATTCATGGAAATGGGTTGAAGATTTATACATAGTGTGTGTAATTTCAGAAGATGCTGATAAAAATAATAGTAATAAATCAAATATATATTTTACTGGAACCAACAAAGAGATATTGTTTCACAGATTGGATTTGTTTCCCCCCAAAACTGGTAAAATGTGTAGGCATTTCAAACAAGTTGCAACTATTGATCAAGGAACTGTGTACTTAAGTCCTTCCAGTTTTCAATCTCCTTTTACTTATCTTTATGATATGGGTGATGGCCAGGAGGCAGTAACATATATGCAGAATTACCTAGCTTATTTGAAAAGTGTAGCACATGGCTTACTTTCTAATCCTGGTTTAAAAACTGAGATACAACAAGATGTTGGATACCTAAATTCTATTTTATCATTTTATAAAAGGCAACATTTACATGGAACTTACTCTAAATATATTGTGAGAAGATATGCAGTAACTGAAAGTGGAGTTCTTGTGATGTATCCAGGAACTGTTTTAGAATATGACTATGAACCAGTGAGAAGGCCTTGGTACACTTATGCTTTAGAAAACCCTGATAAAATTATTTTAACACCTCCAAACTTAGATGTTGGGGGTGCTGGATATGTTGTCTCTGTATCATATGCTGTAAAAAGTTCTTACTATCCAACAATTGTTGTATCTATGGATGTAACTATGGGTTTTTTGTACAAACTTCTTATTGATAGTATGCCTTTATGTGCTAAATCATATGTTAAATGTTTTATTATGAACAATCGAGGGTACTTAATTTCCCATCCTGGCTTGATGGATCCGAATAGCTCTGGTCCAATAGAGCAACAGCATATCACTCATAAAGAATCTATGATAGCTATTGATATGTTAAACCATAAAGGATTTGTAACAAAAAGGTTATGTAATAATTTTTATGATAAAACAATCCAAAGATATTATGAATTTAATACATCTTTGTCAACCGTGTTGTCCAATGTAGTTTCTGGAGATCATTGTGTTCATTATTATATTGCTGCAATACCAGGTACCAATGCTTTTATTGGACTTGTTAATGCTTCCTGCAGTGTTGGAGCTTTTTGTCCTTGTAGTATGGTAGATCGTTTATGTCTTAATTGTAATCGCATGGAACAAACCGAATGTGAATGTCCTTGCGAGTGTAGCTCAGAAATGTATGAATGTCCTAATTCAAATGTAACGCGATTTAATAAAGATATATCTCTTTGCGGTATGATGCTAGAAAACAATAACCATAAGTCTCATTACTTCCACAACTTTGCTGAAAATTTGAAATCGTGTTTTGATTTTCAATGTGAAACATATTTGTCACATTTCACATGTTTAGGTGTTTTGGGTTGTGAATGGTGTCAAATAGATGCTGATGGTCGGACACCTCTTACTGCACCTTTTTGTACATCCCAATCAACGTGTTTTAATGGCGTTTTGGGTGCAGTCACTCCATATGGTGAGGGCACATTTGGACATGCAAACAGAGATGCTTTAAGCAGTTATTCAGCAATCGGACCTATCGCTGGGTGTATAGTAACTGTTAGTTTAGTTGTAGCAGTAGCCATATATTGTTATAGGCAAAATGTAACTTCAGCCAGTTGCCATAACCTCTATATTGACGGTCCAGCTGAAACTTGGCACGATACTGATATACAAAAGAGTCACTTGCAATCTGATGACATGCATGACCTGTCCGGTCAAGATAAATTATTACCTGCCATGGAAATAGAAGCTCCTATATCGCCCTATAGAGTTGTTAGTGGTTACAGACGAGCACATACCGCGGGTAGTTCTGACCATGGTTATTCGACGATGACTCCACATGAGGATTCTGAAGCGACAGGATTTTCAGTAAATGACCCTACCATTTTGTCAGATGATACAAAGTCAGACGTGAGTTGCCCACTGCCAGCTAAAATTAAACCAAGATTAAAAGCGGGTGATTTAAATGTTACTATACTTCCTTGTGGTAAAAATAGTATTATTGCACCTGTAACAGTACATAGGCACATGGAAGCATCATAGTATTAAGACCTATAAAACAAATCTACCTCTTTTGTACATAACATTATCTATATAAATTTATAATCTGCTAGTGATAGTTTTTGTAGCAATATTTTATTTTGGAATACCCATTGAATGCATGTCACAACTTTTTACTATCTATACATATATATATTTTATTTTTGGTGCTCAATTATAACTTTTTCATGGTGTTCATGTTCCTTAGCATAAGTGTCTCTTCGAGGAAACAATGAGATCACTTTTACAATATTACTATAAGCTTACGTTTTGTAAAACTATATATTTTTTAGACTTAAAAAGAAAATTAGACTACATAAATATTTTGTGACTTCATTCTTTACACTAATTCGTTAAATAGGATAATTGTATTATAAATTTAATTCATAAATGTAGTCTGACAATGTATTTAGAAAAATTAAGTCCAGTTGTAATATCTATAAAAATATTATAAGACTATGTATATAGCGGACCCGATTTAAGCAGTTAAAATTGTAGGTATGTAAAATAAGTAATTCTGATCAACTTGATCTCAACCGTCTATACAATATAGTGCCAAAATTAACATTATTTTTCAAAAACGTAGTATTCTCTACTTTATAAATATACCTAAATTATTTTGTTTTAATTTTCATTTAGTTGCGATCTATTAAAAAAAATATAAAGTAGAAATTTTGGATACCTAACTGGAATCTTTGGAACATGTATTTTTGTATTAGTGCATGATACTTGTAAAGCTATGTAAACTTTTAAATAAGCTGTTTTTAAACTATTTAATTGTAAGACAATTGATTGTTTCAACTGACATGGTTCTGTCAATTGGCCTATATGTGGGTGTTTAATGAGATTGATAGTAGGTACCTAAGTATTATAGACCACATAATCAAAAAATGTTACGTTATTTTTCACACAGTTCTTATTCAATTCCGGGCCGTCAGACTGGTTTAAGAGAGGAAGTGCACAGAAATTTATTTGAAGATTTCTCTTTACTTGGGACAGCCTGACTGGTGGAACACTTCCACCATGACCTACAGAAGATCGCAGCCAAATAACTTAGTTTTGTGTTCCTGCGGCGAGTAGAGTGGTGCATAGGGTTTGCATGATAATAGGAATTTTCTAATGTCTGCCTGACTAGCTACCAGCCTCAAGTTCAAAATCTATCACCAAAAACAAATAGGTGCGTTCCGGCAGCTGCAATTGAGAGCCAGTCGTCCACTATATAGGCTTAGCGTGCTACCATCTTGGGCTACATCTTTACTTAAGATCAGGTGAGCTTGTGCCCAAAACTATAACGATAGTAAAAGGTCGGTTTTTTGGTGGCGATTTTCGTTAATACTTATGTCATATGCGAAAACAGAAATAGGTAATTATTAAGTCTTTTCGATTTATTGAAATGTATACTGTATCTATAATCTATTAGAAATATCAGTAATCAGGCTGCCATACATATAAATAAGTAAAGAATTACCAAGAAAATTATTTTTTTTATGTGGTTTTAGTAGATAAGTAATGTTATCATAAGAATTGTGCCAGTGCCTATTGTATAATAAGCTTATTTTTAAGACTGAAATAAATTTATGTTGGCAGCATTTACTAATGTAATAAAATTTCTTGCATAAAATATCTAGTTTTATTTTGTTATTGATATTATTGGTTAAGTACATACCTAACCAAAAAAATACATAAAGGTATTTATAATATCTACGTAGGTAGGCCCCATTTTTTTGATAATTAAGTACTTAATGTACCCCGTGCTTAAAGTATTATAAGTATGTTGATTAAATTTATTTTTGCTAAATACCGTGATCGAATATGGTGGTAGGGCAACAGTTAGATGTGGAGAGATATTTAAATAACTAAAAAAATACGCCCTTAGCTTAGACCAAGAGAATGTTACGTGCTTAGCACCAGAACAAAAATAAGGCAGCTAGTCAGGTAATATTTAAGAAATGTATTACAACTATGTACCTATGTTGTGGTGAATTATCACGATTATTTCCTTCACTAAAAGTCCAAGCTCATTTTAGTATTTTACCCATAAATGTAGTATATAATGTTTTATCCTATTTTTGTTTTTTTCTACTGAACCTTTTTAGAATGAAGTTCCTTAACGCGGCTTGCGGTAAGAGTTGACTGGTAGAAATCGTCACGTAAGTAAAAACCGTTATACTCCCTCCATATGTCTCTCTGTATATTATATACAAGTGTGTGTACGTACGAGTGCAGAGATACGAGCATCGTGCGCGGCCGGTTGTATAACCCTTCTTTAAGCGGCCGCCAAATTGCAAAACATTGATACCGTCCCTGATGGTAAGCACAGTACAATCCTAACAAAACGGCGACTACAAAGAGATCGTAATCTATCGACGGTCGCCGCTGTCATACCGGCTTGTGTTAATTGAACTGGATATGCACCGGCTGATCCCGAAACGCGACACGCAAAAGCGAGCCTGGCTGGTGGTCGCCGGAGATTGCGGATTTCCGCGGCACGGCGGCTGCTACAGCGTAGCCGCCGGCGGCGCAATCGAGAACCCGGGGAGGAGGTCCGGCTGCATGGTGCCTACAGGGATTGTAGAATGTCCCTGCAGGTAGCCATAAGTCGGGCCAAGGATGAGGCCTGGGAGGAGCTCCTCCAAACACTGGAGGGGGATCCATGGGGGCGCCCGTATCGGGTGGCCAGGAAAAAATTCCGAGGGCAGGCGTCCCCCATAACGGAGACCCTTCAGCCGGAGTTTGTGGGGAGGGTCGTGAGTACATTGTTTCCCGACCCTCCCGAGTTCCCTCCACCGCCAATGCCTCCTCGGGCAGGCATTGTGGTAATGCTGGACACGCCCCATCCCGTAACAGACTCGGAGATGGGGCTGGTATCGGGGCGTCTCCGCCATAAACGGAGGACGCCCGGCCCGGATGGTGTTCCGTGCCGAGTTCTGTCGTTGGCGCTCGGCCATTTAGGTGGAGAGCTTCGGGAGCTGTTTGACCGATGTATAGCGGTCGGACGGTTCCCAAAGCCCTGGAAGGAGAGGCGGCTGTACCTTCTGGCGAAGGAGGGCCGCCCTCCAGACTGCCCGTCATCCTATCGGCCCCTGGTGCTGTTGGATGACATGGGAAAAATGCTAGAGCGTATTATCGCTTCCCGTGTCGTCCGGCACATGAAAGATCTGGGGCCGGAACTGTCAGACGGGCAGTTTGGCTTCCGGGTGGGGCGTTTCACTGTGGACGCCCTCACTGCCCTGAAGGTATTGTCCACGGAGGCAACAGATCGAGGAGAGAGGCTGTTAGCGGTGTCACTCGACATCGCCAACGCCTTCAACAGTCTGCCCCATAGCGTTATACGGAAGGCGCTTCGGTACTTCGAAGTGCCTCCGTACCTGCGGCGGCTGTTGGGGGATTACCTTGACGATAGGATTGTTGCCTACGTCGACAGCCAGGGGTCGGTATTGGGACCGCTCCTGTGGAACATGGGCTACGACTGGGTGCTCCGTGGCGCACTCCCCGAGGGAGTGCGAATCTTTTGCTACGCGGATGACACCCTAGTCGTGGCCCAGGGGCGAAACTGGAGGGAAGTAGATCGCCTGGCCACGGAGGGAGTAGCCCTTGTGGTCAGGCGCATAAGGATGTTGGGCCTCAGGGTGGCCCTCGAGAAAACCGAGGCCCTGTTGTTTCATGAGCCTCGGTGCGGACCGCCCCCTGGGGCCGTTCTAGACATAGAAGGGGTTAGGGTCCGGGTTGGAGCCCAGATGAAATATCTGGGTCTCACCTTGGACGGAAGATGGCGGTTCGAGTCCCATTTTAAGGGACTCGGACCGCGTATAGTTGTGGCTGCGGCGGCCCTGTGCAGGCTCCTCCCGAATTCGGGAGGGCCAGGCTCGAGCTGCCGCCGTTTGTATGCGGGGGTCGTCAGGAGCATGGCCGTCTACGGGACACCGATTTGGGTGACCGCCCTCAGTGCCCACATTAAACGCGTCCTGCGCGCTGCGCAGCGTGTCGTGGCGCTAAGGGTGGCCCGCTGATACCGGACGGTATCTGCGGGGGCGGCTTTTGTTCTTGCCGGCTCCCCACCGTGGGAGCTGGAGACGGAAGTGCTCGCCGCCGTATATCGGTTTACGGTGGCGAGGTAGGAAAGTGGGGAGCCTCCGGCTCCCACAGAGATTAGCCTTATCAGGCAGAGAGCGCAGGAAGAGGTGCTCCGGCGTTGGGAGGAGGACCTGGCGGATGCGCGCTATGGACGTTATACAATAAACGCCATCCGCCTAGTCCTCCGAGAGTGGTATAGCAGAGAGCGTGGCTCCCTGACATTCAGACTTGTGCAGGTACTGTCCGGACACGGTTGTTTCGGATGGTACCTGCACAAGATAGCCAGGAGGGAGACCAACACTACATGCCATGAGTGCGAGGCTGTAGAGGACACGGCGCAGCAAACTCTCTCTGAGTGTGCTGCGTGGGAGGAACAGCGCCGAACTCTGGCCGTAGCTGTTGGAGCAGACCTCTCGCTGCGGAGTGTGGTGAAAGCCATGCTCGGTAGCGAGAGGGCATGGACGGCGATGGTCTCCTTCTGTGAGGACATCATGTTGCAGAAGGAGGCCGCGGAGAGGGTTTGCGAGAGGGATCCCTTAAGCGGCCCTCTTCGCCAAAGACGAACGGGTTGCAGGAGGAGGCGGTTTATCCGCCAACTCGCGCCACTCTAGCCGAACCAGAGGAGACGAGTCGGGGGGCCCGTCTCTTCATTGTACAGGTTCGGCGGACGGAGGAGACGGCTAGGGTGTACTGAGCTGTCTCCTACTTAGGCCGGGGCCCGGTTTAGCCGGGCCGGCCGCCGGGGCGACGCGGCTGTATGCCACCGCAGTTCCCGTGTCGGCTGTATGGCGGCGGATGGTACACCGTGGAGTTTTAGTGAGTAGGAGTCTCACATAACCACTCGTCCCCCCGGGCGGGTGTGTACCCATGATGCGTTTCTCCACGAATAAAAAAAGAAGAAAAAAAGGGCTTGGGTAGTTACCACCTTCAAGTTGGGAATCCGTCGCCAAACACCAATAGGTGTGTTCCAGCACCTGCACTTCAGAGCCAGGTTTCCACTAGGCCTAGCGTGTTACCATCTTTGGCTACATTGTCACTTAAGAACGGATGAGATTGCGGCCACAGCGCTTTATCTATAATGAAAAACAAAACAACAAAAAGTCTACACCATGAAGTTGCTTGCTAAACTGATAAGCCAAATTTGATTTCTCAAGAAGAAAATAAAAGCGGTATATTCCTTCAATACTCTCGATTTTGTTAGGGTGGGCAATGAGTATTGCAGGCTGGGCTGTGCCCACATTCCGTTAACTTCGCCCGTAGATAAGCCTCTTGTTTTATAGTAGTGAAGATAGTCACACTCGATGTTATGCGTGTCGATTACTAATACAACATGAACTGCGACTATTTAAAGAAGTAGGTTTACATAAAGTAAAACTCAACACGCATCCATTTTTTTGTTGGTCAGTAGGTACTACTTTCTGTAATACCAGTTTTAATATGTAGCTGATATTTTCTTTTGTAAGTAAAACTACCATTTAAAATTATATTTTAATAACTTTTTACATGCTTTATTAAACTAATTAATCCAGGACCGAGCCGAGGCATCTACACCCAGCTGCCGTGGTGCAAGACATAATTTGCCACCTATAAAGACATAACTACTGTTAATTCTAGACTCCATTTACTCAATAAGTTACATGATTGCGAACTTTAAAATAATTCAATACTTTCAGACTTTTTAAATGGTCAGATATGTGTGATGTGAATTTAAATATGCACAAGTAATAATTAATGCTCTTAGGTTTCAATTAATTTTTTTTATTAAATAGACCATAGACAATTTGAAATCATTAGAAAATATGACAGATACAGTCAGTAACAGCTTTTTCTACTCTTAATTCCTTTTTTAAAATTATATTTTGTGCAACGCAACCCTTGCAACTTCCACGCGGCACTATAGTGCATTTTTTAAAGCCTCGGAGTAAAATAACATTTCATGTGTTGCTAGTTAATTGAATTTTAAAAATAGTGATGTCCACTAATCCGAACTAATCGTTAAATCGTACGAAATCTTATTGTTATTGTTAAGTTTAACAAAAAAAACTATTGAACCTTCCAAAGGTGAATGCCGATTAAGGTAGACAAAATCACGTCTTTTTTTTGTGAGTAGTTCGCCATATGTACCTATATTTTATCGTTTCCTGAATTAATGTAATGATAATAGTAAATTATCAGGTATAAAAAAAAAATTACGATTCAAATAATCGTAACGTTAAATATACGGAAACATAACACAACAACAATTAATATATACAAAAACATTAGTGATTGTCAATTTACTCCGTGGGATTAAGAAGCACAGTACAGCACAATTTAACAGTAATAAAATAGTTACACATTTGTACACATTTTGACACTGTAACACTGTAATTTACTCCTCCTCGAATCGTATATGCGTGTGTGTGGGTTGCGGTGACGCTGGCGCCAGTGCGAGCGCCTCGAGTTTGTTGTTCTGTTGCGACAGTAAGCGTGTTCGCCCTCGCTCACGCCGGTGCGTGCGTGCGTACTCGGCGCGTGCCCACTGCTCTTGTTCCTCAGCGCTGGTCAGCACGCGGCGGCGATTACCCGAGTTCGCGCAATACTGCACACATAATACACAATAGTGACCTTTAAACATTAATGCTGATAAAATATCGATTAATCGACAGTCCCTTGGACTATCGAACAATCGGTTGTTGCTTATTACTAACTATTACGACCGAGCGAGCTTTTTTTAGTTTAGAAATCAACATTAGCAATAATTTTACATATCTCAATTAAATCATCATTCATACTCGCCCGTAGTTATTGACAGTTGATAGTATTTATTACTGTGTTATGCTATCGATAGTTTAGTTTATTCCTATTTCTTATCTGTAAATATAACATCAAATTTATACGGGAGGAATTATCGAAACAAGTAACCATCGCTTAGAATATTTTATTCATAATATTATGGAAACAGTATTCATTCATTCGAAAATAGTATTTTTTTGTTTCAGAGGAATTACCGAAAATTTTAACAATAGTTGTGGCAACATTTTAGGTATACATATATTTTTATAAAAATATCGTTATTTTTCACAAGTGAAGTGAATTATAAACAGTAACTAGGAATGTGCATTTTAAGTTGCCACAAGGGAACCGCCATCTTGTTCGAGCTATGTTTGAAAATTACAAAACAATTCTATTCACTTAACGTCAGCAGAATTGTGAACGAAGACAGTTGACATTAACTAAAAAAAAAAAAAAACAATTTCAGCTAAAAAAAAATATATTGAGATTTATAAGATAACTTACTTCACTAGCAGACGACGGCGAGTCGAACCTGATTACTGCTTCAGACTGTGTTTCTCTTACGTCCACATGTAGAGCATGAATGTTACTTCTTATCTGCAAGACAAAGAACTTTAAAACAATAGTCTTGTGGCTGTAGCTTTAACTTTTACATGGGTGCTTCGCATATAGAAAAACTAGTTGAACCCACTCCATAAGAAGGAAGAACAGTAAGCGGCAATAGAACCAATCAAAAAGAAATTAGAACACTATATGAGTTGTATAGAATTAAAAGCGACACAGTAGGTTTGACCGATAATGTGGTAAACCGTGAGTTGACTGTCTTTTCGCAAATTTAATTAACTTATTTAATAATATTTGTCTATGAGTCGCGTTAACGCCAATTAGAAAACGTGACGTCACCATCCAGAAAATATGAACATTTAGACTAGACTAGCTCGTTGAGTTGTCACAGTTGTCAGTTCACTTTTTTTTATTTTGGCTTTCTGTCGATATAGGCAATTTTGTCAATGTCAAATGTGACAAATATAAGTTATACCTGATTATCGGCTTTGACATATAAAATGAATAATGACGTCGCAGGACCATAATACCGCGTTTTTGTGGCATATTTTTTATCTAAATACAAAATATTTAAAAATCACTTTTTAGGGTGTAATAATTATTGTTCATAGATATTATTTTCAGCATATAAAGTGTTTAAAGCAAATTTTCAAAGGTTTTCTTCTCCCGGATTATACCTACAATGTTATTGTTATCAACGATTTTTTTTTTTAATGTTATGTACTAACGTAAATATAAAAGGTATATACAATTATAAAAATATTTCATGCACCTTTTTTATAAAAAAAAAAAAAACTTAAGTACTTTTCAATTGTATTCATGGCGAATATTTAATCTATATATATACTATTCGGGAACTGAATTTCTTTGTTGCGCCAGGAGCTCCTAAGCTTGATATCCGGCTTTATCAATTTAATATATGAAAATCAAACCAAAAAAATTAAATTTATATAACTCCTTAGAATGAACATTTTTTACACCTTAAATATTGGAAACAATCAATTAACTTACAGTTCTCTTGGTCAGTCTCACATCCACACAGGGTTCAGATAGGATCTCCTTCACGAACACACCTGGAATTCTTTCTATTGCGGCTACACCTTTAGTACCTTTCGTTTCAGTAGATACTGTAACAACGAAAGGTTATTATACTAATATATTATCTAAACACTAGCTGTGGCCCACGGTTTCACACGTGTTAATTTTATCTGAAAAACACCGTGCCGCTAACCCACCTGTGTAGTCTATCATAATTGTTCTCACTTTCCTCAAGAACAAATTATTTGAGCTTTTCATTATCTTCTAAATTAACTGTCCAAATAACATGCTGCAAAGGGCTAAATTTAACTTCATAAAAAAATTGCAAAGTAATTTATTGCGGCTTATGTATAAGAGATAGACATACACTATCGCAAACTATTTCTTGTAATACTAAGGACTTTTTTTTTGTAAAACATTGTGCTTACGTATCATTACCATCACGTCAGCGCACGCGGATAAAACCGTTCATGTCCGCTTTGACTTCCGACTTACTTAACAAAAATTAATATTTAAAGCCAGTTGAGAGGTAAGGACACAATTTCAAACACGGCCATTTAATTCCAAACCAAGCAAAGCTTGTAATATGGTAACTAAATAGATGATATACATACTTATATAGATATTTAACATCCAGACACACAACTGACATTTATGCTCATCACACAAAACTCAGTCATGGGCTGGGATCGAACCCGCGACCTCTCGGCTCAATAGTAGCGTTTAGTATCACTGCACCACGAGGAGTGTCAACCTATAACCTAATGTTAGATAGCCTATACTATTCCTCGTGAATCTGGCTATCAAATACAAAAAAAAAATCGAAACCATCTCGCAGTTCCAGAGATTAAAGAGTTAACGCAAACAAACAAACTTTTCCACTTTATTATATCAGTATAGATACTTAATTGTGAAAAGTTTTTTAAATCATATCATGTTCTGCGCCCGTTTTTTATACAGTAGCTCGGCCATCGCTGTCATGTTGGCCTGCAAGCCTTTCAGCAGGTGAATATACACTGGTAGCTACCGTGACGCGTTTAACACCGTGTGCATAGTGGTCGTGACCCAATCTGATTTAGATGCCCCTTGCCCCTCTTGATTTCTTGATATACTAATCCCTAAACGAGACACGCGTAGTGCACCATATGGCGGGTGTTATATATGTTTTTTTTTTAACTGCCTATACTGTAACCATAGGGGTCCTGGAGCCTAAGACTGCTTTTACAGCTTCAACGGTGGTCACGTGATTCAGTCGGACACAATTGTCATATCCTAAATACCACTCGGCAAAAATAACCGGTCCCCTATTAGCAACTGATGGAAAACCCCTAGGAGCACAGAACTAGTAGAGAATAATTAGGTATACAAAATTCCACGGTTCAAATGTGTCGAGACAAATAGTGTTTCAAACCCTAAATACTTGTATCTCCTGCTCCACACGTTGGCGCCAACGTTGGGATAACGCACATTTTTAAGCGCATGAAGCGTTCATATGCTGGCGTCATAATTAGTACGCGCATGAAGCGTTCAAACGTTGGCGCCAACGTGTGCACGCTTCACGCGCTTAAAAATGGGCGGCGCTCCAACATTGGGGCCAAAGTATGCAGCCAGCCCCATGTATTAGTAACCAAATACTTGGGTACCCAAATAAAAAATCTTATACCTGGTTCCACTTCAACAGTTGGTGCCGCCGGTGCAGGTATCCTAGTATAATTATGTTTTTTATTCTGTAAACTCATCTTCAGTTCCTTCATATATTTCCTTTGCAAATTCAGATACTTGTTTCTAAGCACTTTCCATTCAGATTTCGAAAGCACTTGTAAGCCCCAGAGAGCGCCTTTGGGTGCTTCATTGTTACTGAAGTTGTTTTTCGTTTTACTCTTTTCCTTCGCTGTTCTTTTTCTTGCTTTTTTCTTTCGCTGTGTACCTTGTTCATCTTTAGCCTCATCTTGACTAGTCAGATCATCTTTGAACTCCATATCCGTTATCATTTTGTTTTCCTGAAACATATTATTATTGAACAGTTAAAAGCAAATCAATGAAGCAATGATGGCTCAGTTGTAGCCTGTACGGACATGGCGTCGATCGACGTAAGTTCGAATCCCTGCAATGAGTCTGAGCTTTCGGCGAAGGAAAAAATCGTGAGGACACCATAGCATAGTGGTAGAGGTTTTTCCATTGCTCGCCTGGCTAGCTGTCACCCTCAAGTTGGAAATCTGTCGCTAAACACCAATAGATGTGTTCCAGCACCGGCACTGGAGAGCCAGTCTTCCACTAGACTTAGTGTGCTAATATGTTGGGCCACATCGTCACTTAAGATCAGATGAGATGAGTCCAAAGATTGAATATTATTTCATCAATAGTATAATAACAGCATTTCTATGTAGTGCTTAGCAAAGTTGTGCTCCTGCAGTTGCTGATTTAGTTTAGAATGCACCTTAGGTCTATTCCGATATAGCGCCTTTAATAAGTCCAACCAAATTTAAAAAATTGTTTTTAAAGTTTTGTCATCTTTAACACGTGTTGCCAACTTTTCTTGAGAAAAATAACGTATAAAATTCTTGGAATAAGGGAAAAATTTTGGAAAAAAAAAAATTAAAATTTTAATCAATTAAAAAAAATTTTTTTTTCATGAAATTTATGACGATCTGTTTCTCTTTTCGCCACTTCAGATTTGTTACCGAAAAAACAGATAGTAAATAAGAAATATATATTAATAAGTTACAATGCTAAGTGATGTACATTTTTAAGTAAGTACTTATATACATATTGCCGTTTGCCAACAATATTATTGTCTGACAATTAGATCACTGGCAAGTACATTTTCTTTACTTATAAGTATCGGTAAATAGTTCACTAATTACCCATACGAGTGTTACGTTTTACGCATCACAGTAAAGATCGGAAATATAGTATTTTCACAAACTTTATTCTTATGCAAAAGTATAAAGTATATTTACTGAAAATAAAGTAGGGTACTTTATTATAAAGTATGGTTGGCAACCCTATGTTTAAAAAAATGTGGCCCTAAATTCATACTTATGCTTCTAAATAAAATTATTAGAATAAAATAAGATTGCATTATTTTGTACAATAAGTAATATTGGGTTATTTTCTACACTATAACATTTCTTAACTTACTTCAGTAGGAGTTGATATGCTTTTATTTTCCTCCTGAAACATAAAATTGTCAGAATATTTTAGCAAATAAAAATGGTTGATGATTTTTTACCATTATTTGTTTTAATTCTAAACATGAGAATTATATGCAAAAACAGTTATTGTATTTTCATTCATTTGTAAGACATTAATAATTTTATAATGAGGTGAGCATTATATAATTTTCAATTAAACAATACATCAAAATTATAAAACATTTCAGATAAATAATAATCAGATACTATTACAGAATGCAAATACAAAACGTGAGGTTTAAATGAATAGTGATACCACATATTAAACAAAATATTACTTTTGTGTTAATCAAGTCCACAATGTAAATATAAACTACAGTGTATAAAATCCAATTGTAAAATAATATTATAGTACAGTTACTTTATAAATTTTATTACTAGTTGAAAATATCATAACATACCATCACGCCTGTATTCCCTGAAGGGTTAGGCAGATGTGTACTAATGTACATCCACAGTTCGCCGGGTATGTTTTTAGGTCCCATGTAATAGGGGGCGAGCCTATTGCCATTAATAGGACACGAAACCAAACTCTGAGCTGCTACTAAGAATTTCATAGGAAAAACCCAATAACACTTTGCTCGACCTGGGATTCGAACCCAAGAGCTCGCTCATAGCAGTCGCGCTTACGACCACTAGGCTAACGAGGCAGTTGGCTAGTTGAAAATAAGTTTCTTTATATGTTAAAGTTTAGATTTGGGCATAGTAGATTTTGTAAATGGTGCAACAATAAACAGATCAGTGATCTATTGTGTAATCTATACTATAATATAAAAAAGAGTAAAAAAAATTTTGTTTGTTTCAACACGCTAATCTCTGAAACTATCAGTCGGATTCGAATAATTATCGCGCAAGATTCACGAGGGAATATCTAACATTAGGCAACAACTCTCAGCTAGCCTTAAATATTGATTTTTGTTAAGCAAGTGGACAGTTGAAGCCTTCCCAAACTGGTTCATCCGCGTGCACTAGTGTAATGGTTAATGATACGTAAATACAATGTTCTACAAAAATATTGGTCCTCGGTATATGTAAAAAAAAGTCCACGATAGCTTAAGCCTATCTCTTAAACATAAGCCACAATAAGGTATTCTACAATTTTTTTTTTGTTGAAGATTAAAAATTGATTGATGGGAATTTTATGAAGTTAAACTCTGCCCTTTATATCATGTTATTTGAAAATTAATGGGTGAAATCATGGGACATTTTAGTATATTTTGTAAATTATAAATATACTAAATACAATTAAAATTGATAGTTAACAAATATTAGGATACCAGAACAAACCAATTCAGTAAAAATTGATTTTATTATTTTTGTTAAATAAAAAAACTATATTCTAGGCTTTGGGAAAAGAAATACATAAACATTTTTTTTACATGCCTGAAAAACCAGAACTGGTTTATGCGGAGACAGTGAATCAACTCATTCTTTAACATAGTCTGTAGGTATACACAAATAACCTACACATACGATAATAAAATAAATTGATAGGTATTTTGATAAAATTATAGCCACTGACTCAAAGTAAGCTAAAGATTCCAGCGAACTGCCTATACCAGGATGTTACAAAGTGTTGGGTATAGAAGATTAATTCTATTTATTTTCTGGTTCATAGTAAATTTGCTTACACAATTATATTTTAACTCGGTCATTAAAACTCGCATTTCTTATGGTAATAAGAGGTCTTCATGAAAATAGTTCTTATAGATACGCTTATAATTTTGTGGGTTTGCATCCTTATTTTTTTGGTAGAGTATATCATTTGTTATGGTGGGAAACAAAAAGGCCAAGGTATGCCTTCCGTAGTAGTTCTTTACACGTGGTATGAAAATTTTTTGTTGGGATATATTTCGCGTATTGACATTATGTGCTATAGGTATCTTTATGTCACTATAATGAAATTGTTCAATTAAGATTGTCAATCTAAATTTAATGTGGAGTGGCAATGGTGAAAGATCTGTAATATATTGATTGCCATTGTATAAGTTCTTTATGTATTTTGGCACTATTAACTTAAGTATTCTAGCCTGCAGTGTGTATATACATTTTATCTAGGTATGTTTTGAATGTCCTACCGTAGGAGGTAATGCCGTAAGATACTATAGATTCGGCTAATGCCTATATACATGTTAAGTAATATAGGGAACGGAACTCTGTGTTTAATTATGTACAAATTTTGCTAGAAAACAAGTAAATTAAAAAATGTAAATTTTTACATATTATATTAGGTTACACTTACACTTGGTGTCTCCACCCTTTTCTCATTATCAGACTCTTCCAGTTTCAACTCTAGTCCTTTATTTGGTTTCTTCTCTTTATTTTTCTTTTTCTTCTTTGGAGGCTCATAATCATCTTTGTTTTCCAACATATCGTCACACGGCTCTTCAATTGTAAACATTTTTATTGACGACAATTCTTCTGGAGGCATGCATGTTGGGAGTTTGCAACCCATTTTAGTGAATTTGTTTATACATTTCTGTGCATCCTCAGATTTGGTAAATTCTATGAATCCGTAACCCTTAAAGTATACGTTGAACAAATCAGAACTCTTAAAAAAAAATACTTAAACAATTTTGTAAACATTATTTAAATTAATGCCATAAGGAAAAAAAAAACAATTAAATATTATGTTGTATTATATGTTATATATTTTTACTTTATGTTTGTGTTCATAATAACAATGAAAAGGCTAAAGTGCATTTGACAAAATACACAGATGTAATACTGATTATTTACAAAGGCTTACCTTAATTTTATGTGAGTTTTTAAACTTTGGCAATGAGATATAAGCAACTGGACCATAATCAGAGAAGACCCTTTGAAGCCATTCTCTGCTAGCCGTAACTGGTATAGACTCAACATAAACCGTTCTTGCATCCACATCATAGGGTAGTACAGGTGTTTTTCTTTTTACCTGTAAAGTTGATATTATTTCGCTTTTCAAAAAATTTATAAATTTTTACATTATTTGTAGTATATATTAAGTATGTAATTTAAACTGAGGAAAATATCTGTAAATACTGAGGTTTGTCTCAGTTTAAATTACAAGGGAAATAAAATAGCAGACATTTTTATTTCTCGCAATGATTCAATGAAATGACTACAGCTTTACTCTCAACTTTAGATAACTAACTTGATAGAGTTGAGACCAATTTTTTTTCATAGTTATATAGTAATTAGGCTAAATATAAATTTTTACACTGCAAAAATTGAGACAAACATGTAAAACAAAAAGGTTACTAAAAGCTCAGAGCATAACAATAAGGTTGGTAGAATGAGGAAGAATGTTTCTGCTCTTTATATTTACTGAGGATTATTCACCAATAACTTCCCCATGTTGTCCAACAGGACAAGGGGCCGGTAAGCAGACAGGCAGGCATGACCCCCTTTGCTAAGAGGCATGGGCACTCTTCTTTCCACAAGTTCGGGGACTGTCCGACTGCAAGACAGAGGTTGAACAGAGCCTGAACATTCCTTTCCAGGTACCTTAGTGCTAGCCTCAATACACTGCTCTGAACCCCATCTGGGCTGGTTGCTCTTTTTGGCGTGGAGGCGTTCTGTCATCGCCATTTATGCCATCCATCGGCATAGGAGGTGGGAGAAACCCAGGACGGTCGGAGAACAATGAACCCACGACTCTCTCCATAACCGGTGACTGGAGAGTTTCCATTAACGGGGACGGACTACGGATTTTTTTCCGGGTCACTTGATAAGGGCGCTCCCAAGCGTCAGAGGAGGATTATTCTCCAACCGAACCATACTACAACCATCAAAATCAGCGGTATATAAAGTCCAACTCAATAAATGATTTTACCTTCCATTTATCTTCCGACAGTTCTAATATACTGGAGTTCTTCATAGCTTTAGCGATGTCGTTAACATCGTGGGTCATAGAACGAATTTTATTAAATTTCAAAAATTGTTCAAGAGGAACGTATGGATCACTTTTAACTAAATCACCGAGGAATCGGTCTTTTGTCAAATTAGCGTCACTGAAATAAAACTCCATTTGTTTGAGGATGTTTTCATACAACTGCTTCTTGCGATGTCGGACTCTTTTCCTCGGACTGCTTTCAAGTTTCGCCTCTTGATCCACGTTCTCATTAATATCTTCTGATGCTGACATTTCATTTAAATTTTAACTTCACACATACAATATGAATTATATTTATTTATATATAAAAATAATTAATAACCAGTTTTTTTTTGTATAGTTCACTGTTCAGTTCAAGTGTTCACTTTTCTCCCTTCTAGGGATAGAGAAAAGTAAATAAGAAATCGATTCTTGAGAGTGAATCGATAGTTTGCACTCGATGCCAAGTACTTTTAAAATGGGTATAATTTCGTATACGATACGTAATCAAGTATTGATACTTTTGATGTGAAACATCTAATGTGGTATCGTGCACATAATAAACAGTCAACTTTTTCTTTAAACAGCAGTGTTTCCATAAAATTAACAGAAATTTAATTTGGTATAGGTTATTTTGGTTCAATTGAAGGTATCGATACTTTTTAATAATACTTTGTTTGGAATTGAAACATTTTATACGATAATAGTGCCGAGTATAGCATAAATACTTTTATTTCCATACCTTATCCTTATTTCCAAGTCCGGTGAAGCTGTAAAAGCCGCAGCGGCTCTGTTTTTGGATAGGAACCCTAAGGCTAACAGTGTAGTCAGTTAAAAAAAAAACCTTAACCTTATCTCTTTTTTTCGTATAACCACTGAATAATGCTGCAAACCTAAATTTGAGAAATTTGGTCAGTGAAGTGAAATGCCAAAAATTGGTAGAAATTGGTAGACTGTAAAATGAATATTCAGTAGATCTACCTACTTAGTTTTCTAGTTAAGTAGATATTGAATATTAAAAATATATAAATTAAAAACTGGTCTAGGATAATTAATTTTTTTAAATGTTTTGAGCTTTATTAGTATGTCCGTTTTTGCAATTATTAATTTCTTAGTACTACTGTATGCATTAATCCCTGTAGAGTGTCGGGTTAAATTTTATTTCTTTGACAGGTTTTTATATTACTGATACTAGAAAACAGTCTCTCAAGACTCAACGTTAGCACGGCTATGTTGGAATGCGAGTCATTTTCTCAAAAATTTGCATAGCAGGGGAACATTGGGCGCTGTTCAAGTTCGGTAGAAATGACGTTAGAGGTAATCGTTGTCACTGATGTCAAATGAGATCAAACGAGTGCCAAGTTCCATAATAGTTCCTTTAATTATAGCTGTAGGAATGTGCGTTCTTTAATTCATTTACAAAACAATTTGTTACTTTCTTTGTTATGGGAATTCTAACTTGGTTAGTTTTAACTACATAGACGGCTTCGGTTCGAAAACTTCGGTAAGTATCATAAAATGTTCTATAGTGTAAAATACATTTAGACGTGGATAGTTTGTGTCTTTCCCGAGGCACTCAGTGGTACTAGTTATGTCAAATTATACGAACGAGAAGAGCGGGCATACTGAAGGCACCTGTAATCGACAGATGGAGCTGATTTATATCTAAGATTTTTTTAATGAAAAGATAAACTAGACACAACTATCTTCACCGTTCGAAAAGTTTTGTTCCTATACATCGACATAAGACGCAGTCAGTTTACCAACTTCAAATAAGTTCATAATCACAAAATAATTTATTTTTGTGATGTAACTACAAATTTACAATTTTCGGATTCTCTACTTTATTTGTGCTAAGAATTTGATTCTTGCCAAATTTCATGATTCTAGACTAACAGTACTTTCCGTTATAGTTATTCCTGAAGGTTTTAATTCCCTTTACGAATATTAAAATATGCCGCATAAACGGACGTATTTTTTTATTGCGTTGGCTTAAAAGTTTGATTTTTTACAGCTCTAAGGAATTGCAGAACTGAGTATTTGATATTAATTCCAACTTGATACTTCCACGCGTTCTTGAGAAAAAGGGTCGTGACAGACAGATAGAGCGACAACGAAATGATCTCATAAGGGTTTCTATTTCCTTTTAAGGTATGGAACCCTAAAAAAAAAAAATCAGTAATTTTTCAAAACTAGTCTGGAAGCAGAACTTCTGTTCTGTTACACCGTACACGTAAGGATCAATTAAAACATATAAAATAGCAATAAAATAATAAATAATAGAATAATAATAAAATAACTTTCAACATTGTCTCAATATTCTGAAAAAGGTAGATTTAAAAGTTATAGTGATAGATAGGTACACTGGAGGTAAAATAGGTACACAAGCAAATTTGAAGTGACAGAATTAGCAAAGATGACATTGTTTACAATTTAATTTTTATTTGACTTCTTTTCACTCAAAGTCGTAAACGTTAAAATTAGTAGAACTCGCAGATTTCATTATTTATGTTGATCCGTGTCATTTTTATATGTTTTAGTGACTCTAATCAATAAATTCTTTCACTCAACGAAAATGGATAAGTGACTCAAAAAGCGTAAATATCAAACGTTTTAAGCGCATAAGAAGGTATCGTTAAATTGAAGCCAAGTATTCAAATGTTACGAACAAATCAATGTCTCACTCTTCTGAAACTCCAAGTACTAACGGAAATTACTTATTTAAGTTGTTTTAAAGGTAAATGTTTCATTTTTTAATGTCTGCTCTCAATAGTTTAAAGTTACTTAAATAAAACTGATTAAAATGGCATATTATATTGTATCAATTTGTGAAGACGAATATGAAATCACTGAATTGCGAGAGATAGCTAAATTCATGATGAATTTGCTACTTACTTTAAAAGATAAGGACATGGTTTATTTTTTATCATTTTATAACATATACATAAAATAAATGTTAAGTTAACGTAACTACACGTACTTGTTTTATTATTTGCATATTTCTATTATAAGTAGAGTTTTAAAGGTTTTGTGGATAAGTTCACGGGGCGGCATCTACATCGAAATAGCATTATGTACATCTTTGTTGTTTAAAACTTCTTGAAGTGAAATCAATGAACTATGTTTGTAACATAATCTTTTTGGTACTGAGGCTTCCTTATTCTTCTTCCAGATCTTGTTCTGGTTTCTTTTGTATTTTAACTTATTTTTTCTTTATTTTGACTAATTTCTTCTGAATTTTGACTAATTTCTTCTGAATTTAGAGTTATTCCCTCTATATTTTCATTTAATTCACTATTTTCTTCATTTCTTGTGTTACAATCATTTTCTTCATTCTCCTCCTGTGTGTATTCTCTGAGTTTTTAATTACTATTTTTATATTTTTACCTTCAGTATTTCTTATTTTATTTGGTTTTTTATTTAACAATACCATATCTCTCCTTTCTATAACTTTTCTTTGTTCGTTGTCTCAAAGCTTATAACCAGTAGGTATATATCCTATCATTATCTATTTCCTGCTTTGTTTGTATAGTTTGTGTAGGTATTCTAGATTTTTACTGTATACTTCACTGCAAAAAACATGTAGATGTTTTAAGTTTTGTTTTTTCCTGTCCATTTTACTATTGGAGTTTTATCTTGTCCTTCTACAGGTATTCGGGTCAGGATATAAGCGGCAGTTTTTTTGGCTACGCCTCAAAGTTCACGCCTCAATCTTCATTTCGTACATCATGGCTCTTACTTTGACCATTAGGGTGTGATTGTATCTTTCAGATTTGCCATTGAGTTGGGGACTGTATGGTGTTGTATAATTTAATAGTATTCCATTTCCTTTATAGTAGTTTTTCATTATGTTATTAGTATATTCTCCACCACAGTCACATCTTATACTTTTTACTTTTAAGTTATGTTGTCTTTCAGCTTCTCGTAATATTTTAAGTTTTCAAAGGTTTCACTTTTATTTCTAAGTAAGTATATTTTAGTATAGAGTTAGTGTATTCATCTGTACAAGTAAGTATGTATCTCTTGTTATCCCATGCAGTCTGTGTAATTAGACTCCAAATATCAGTATGAATAATTACTAATGGGCTCTTCGCATTGTATTTGTTTGGATTGAACGGGAATCTGGTCTGTTTTGATTTTATACATATGTCACTTTCTGGCATGTTACCAATATCTCAACAATATCTAGCATTTTCTTCATTTTATCTTTTCCAGGGTGACCCAGCTTTCTGTGCCACTCTACGGTACTGTTTTTATTAATTGTGATGTAGGGAGTCTCATTTTTATCTAATTTTAAGTGAATGGTATAACCATTATGATTTTTGTTTCCTTATATTATTTCTTTGTTATTCTTCTTTATTATGTCATTTTATTTGTAAATGGTACTTCACCATTTTTTCTGTTAAAGCGGTTACTGATTTATAGTTTTTCTTTAAATTTGGTACATATAACACATTTTCTAAGTAGTAGTCATTTTGGCTTTTTTAGTTGGCTTTTTAAATTTATGGAAGTATTAATCCCAAAGAACCATCATTTTTTAGGTTTAATCAACATTGTATTGTAATATTAGTTTATTACACACGGACAGGTCGCACCGATAATATTACTTATTATTTGACAGAATGTATTCAAGTGACAGATTTATTAAACATTGGTACCATTCTTCATTTATCATAATATTAACACATGATATTAACACAACATACTCCACAACAAAATTTCGAAAAAACTACCCTATGTTTTGATTAATTCTACCAAATTCTACGATCAGATTCAGAATCAGATTTATTTCACAGTTGGTAACACTGCCGGCCTGTCGCAGAGTGTCGCTTTGACATATCAGTTTTTGGTGGTTCAGTCGAGTGATGAGTGTATAGGAAAAATATTTGTTTGTTAGTTTTTAAGCAGATGTTTATCGAGTATAATGTATTAATATGTTACTAGTTATTAATTTGATGATAAAAATTTATGTTGTTCATACGAATCCCTTCTGTGTGTGTAGTCGGAGATAAATATCTCTGATAGATTTGTGCGTAGACTGGAAGATGTTCGTTTTGATGCACAATACTGATTGATATTATTTCCGCATTAATTGTGTTTATTGTTAACGATGAGTTCCAACAGTTTAAAATCAGCTAAAGTAAGCCTGAAACCTATTGAAGTACCGAAAGCTCTGCAAGATGGGGAGAAATTCCTCAAGTGGGATGAGGTGAGGGGTAGAAATATTTATTGGTCGTGATTCTACCGATTCTAATAAAAATAGGGTAAATAATAAACTATAAAGAATAGTACAGTATATATATCCTCCTTTATTAAATAAATAAAAAAAAAATATGTAAATATTACTTTTAAAATAATTATAAGATGAATAATATTAACTACATAAGTTAGGTACCCATTATATTGTTTTAGTATGTACCTACTGTATATTTTTTCAATATCGAATATTTGAACAATTTCTGATTTCAAATATTATTCATATCATTTTATTTTAGAATTAATTCGCCATAACTATTTTTTTTTTACTAACTGAGGAAATATCAATAGGAATATAATATATAAATAAAAAACGTTTATCTAAAAAATTTATAATATTATAAAGTATAAACTAGTATGTTATACTCTCATTTTGAAATAATAAAATGTATAATTTTTTTTTAATTCTTTTATTATTTAAAATACGAAATTTGAGTTCTATTAAGTTTTATTACTTTTTTTAATGACCAGTGAAAAGTTATAGACCATTAAGCTTTTCAGTTATTTCATTATATCATCTTCATATATTTTATTAAGAAATTTCATTGAAAATATATAGAGTTAAAGGAAATATCCTAGATAGTTTTTTTGGTTGATTTTGTAAACAAAATCTTGTATATTTCTATAAAATGATATATTGTATAAACAAAATAATTAATGAAATTATTTAATTTGTAAAATCAGTCCACAACACTATTATTTGAATATTTAAAAAAAATGCTTGTCTTTAGATGATTTTTTATTTTACCAGGATTCTGGAGCAGGCCTTCCAGTCACCCTCCGAGTTGATCCAAAAGGATTCTACATGTTTTGGACAGACCAGAATATGGAGGTGGAGATGCTGGACATTGCCTTCATTAGAGATGTCCGGACAGGGGCCCATGCAAAATTACCTAAGGTAAAATATTTATTTTGATTTCATATAATGTAGAAGTATAAGATGTTTCATACTGCATACTGTACATTCTAGACTAACATAATGTTAAAAATTAAATGGGGTAGTTTATTACCCTGCCTTGAGTAATAGGTATGTGCTTCATTATTCCTAATGATTTATTAAACAGGTATATTATTGCGTAAATGTTTATTGCTTGACATGAGACTGAGTGTGGGTAAAATTTCACTAAGCTTTTTTTTCATTGTCCTGTAATTTTGATATAACTTTTGAATAAAAATTGTATAAACATTAGTTAATGTTACTAGGCATTTTTATAACCCACAATAATTATATGTATTGTTACTGGTTGTTTTCTTTTCTTATACAATTGTCTTATGTTTGTTTAGTTTTCTATACAATTAATAAAATTGAATTGTCTCTTTGTAATGTCAAAATAACAGTTTTTTTACTAAATGCATATGAAAGTATATACAACACATATAACAAAACACCAATCTTTAAAATTTTTGACTGTCTGTCTGTTTGTTCTGGGTAATCTCCGAAACGGTTGGACCGATTTTGACGGGACTTTCACTGATAGATAGCTGATGTTATAGGGAGTAACTTAGGCTACTTTTATTTTAGAAAAATAATTAGGTTTCCGCACAAATAAAAAAACTGGTCATGGTGAATCAATTCAGGTGCTTAAATGGCTTACGCCAAGTAAACCATAAGCAATATAGCAAACTAATCTACTATAAAATTGTAGGCATTAAAAAGTCCTACAAACAAAGTCAGGTAGAGTATACGTCTATTTTCTAAGAAACACCCACAATAAGTATTTTTGTTTTTAAAAGAGCCAGGAGCCGGGGAGCAAGATTTGGGCGGGCATTCTGTAGACCATGTAAGCGAAGCCATGGGCACAGCTATAATAGTTTTTAAATATATATGTAAATAATAATTTTTATAAACTAATAAATTACAAAGTAAAGTTAAATGGTAACAGTTATATTTATACTAATAATTATGCCCATAAATATAATGGAAAACATCTGTAGGTACTGAATGTACATTCGTTGGTCTTGGAATATGACATGTATGTTTCAACATGTGTGTGGTACTTGCGATAAAGTGGGGACATGATACCCTAATAACCCGCTATCATTATTTTCTGGTTTGTCCTCCTTTGGTGTAGTGACATTTCACTAGACACGCCTTATGCAAAATTATTCATGTATATATTTTTTTTATAATTACTGTTTTCAATTGGAGTGGTGAATACTGTCAAGTCTATATGTTCATCATCATTAAATTACCTTCTTGGCGTAACTGGCATGGGTGCACTTGGGGGTGGTAAATTGCGCCTTTGGATGCTTGAGCATAAAAGGTTAAATAGTCGTATGTATTGGCGTTCCATGTGGATGACTATTTACGTTTGTCCTGCCCCATAAACGTAAAGTATCTGAGGTCCTCCCAGATGGACAACCTATTCATATTTGTCTATTTTATCTACATGTTAAGTGTAGATTGCCTAGGGCATCAAGTCCGTTAATTTAAATTCAAATTAAAATAAAACGCTTGTTTCTTGAAGTTCAGGGGGCAGCTGGAGGTGAGGTAGAATTCTTCAGGCGTTGGTAGTTATAGTGGTTACAATAGTCAAGATCCAAAGTTGAATGACCATGAGCCGCCAACGCTTTTTATTCAATTCTGTGGGAGTTCCTCTCTTACCCCTATTGCTCATTTTTTTACTGATTTAAAAAAAAATACAGGTTACTCAATTCCAATGTATATTTTTTTTTATGGATGTTCAGCTATAAATTCTTTGATTATGAACGGATTTGGATGATTCTTTTTGTTGGATAGGAGATACGTCAAGGGTGGTCCCATTTTAATTTCATTGGCATCGGATCTTCAACTTCGACGATACACCAGGGAACTCTTCAAAATTATTGAAGTTAATATTTTCTTTTATATTGTCTTGTATTATAATATTCGTTTGGCTAGTTAAAAATCCGTCGCTAATTACCAAGTGGCGTGTTGAAAGTCTGTTTCTTAGGCTAAGTGTGTTACGTTCTTGGATCACATCGTTACTTTAGCATCAAGACAGTTTACGGAATGCCGATTCGATATCCGCGCGTTCGAGCCTGTGCATAGTACGCGTATAATATGTAATAATTTGGTTTACTAAGAACGTCAGCTGACTGTGATGAAAAACGTCGTGAGGAAACCTGAACGCCTGAGAAATGTTCTTCTACTGATTGTAAGAAAAATATAGAACTGTGAATTTTTCGGAGTTTGAAGTCACCAACACCTCGTGGGCTGGCGTGGTGATTAACCCCGTACCTTCCTTCGGGAAGAGGTCTTTGCCCAACAGCGGGACACGTACAGGCTGGTATTATTATTATTCTTATTACCCTATGACTCAGTAAAAAACTAACTTACCGTTTTGTTGCAGTAGTAGGTAGTTAATAAGTTTGTACGGTTTTATACACGTGCCCGACGGATAAACGACTATGGGCTACAAGACAATGGAGTTGTGAGTTTAAAGTATTTAAACAATAACGGTTAACATTCTTCTGATTATAGTGACGACACATGCCTCTACATTCAATGAAAAAAAGAAAGAAAAGAAACACTCTTTTAATAATATGTATCTATCAGAATGTTTCCATGGATTTTTCTACACTAGAGATAGTTTATTTATCTAACCCTGCTATCAGTAAACAAAGTAATTAGCACCCGCCCGCGACTTTGTATGTTTTTTTAAGCGAAACTTTTTTGATTTTATGAAACGAAAATATGTAACGAAAAAGAGATAGCTATAAATGTATATATAGGGTTTACGCTGTGAGAGAATGAGAAATATATTAGTTAGCTCGAATTCTCATAAGATTAGGGAATTAGTTAGATCGCGACTTTTTCGCATTCGCGACGACCGCCCGAGCCGAGGTTCGGCCACTCTGGCACCCTCGTGCGGGTCGTCACAAACTTTCGCGGCTGAGTGCCCTAAGCGCTCGCCCCCAAGTCCGGTGAAGCTGTAAAAGCCGCAGCGGCTCTGTTTGACGATAGGGCCCCTAAGGCTAACAGTGTAGTCAGTTCTAAAAAAAAAAAAAAAAAAAAAAAAAAAAAAAAAAAAAAAAAAAAAAAAAAAAAAAAAAAAAAAAAAAAAAAAAAAGAGAGAATGAGATGAATGCGTTTCAATATAGTTTCCCTATCCTTCGTCAATTTTTAATGAACTCGGAATATATACAAAGAGATGGAGAGAGAGAGAGAGAGTTTTACTTCTACCGCGTGGAAACTCCACTCAATTTTTTAATTTTTTTTTAATTCATACAACTAAGGTGGCAAACAAGCCTACCGTTATCCTATGGATACTTGTAATTAATAAGTATCGCCTAGTGTGTTGCTGATCATGAATTCCCTTACCCCAAGGAGCTCTGGAATCCGTACTCACCGCGGTAACACAACATATGATTATGGCTGTTATCACAGCTGCGATCTTCTGTAGGGTGGAGGTATTCCACCAGTCGTACTGTCCCAAGTAAGGAGAAATTCCTCTATGCCCTACCCCTCTACTTCTATCTTCTAAGGATCACACACAATAAGCAATTTTGATTTTAAAATAAAAGATAGGCGACCGCTGCGGTTGGGTGCGGGGGGTATCACGATTCGCACGCGTGCTCGACCGACGGCAGTCTGTAGTCCACACGAACGGAGCCGCAGGCACAACTAGTAGCAACGTATAATGTACATAAATGACAATCAATTTCTTAATTATCTTGACGGATAAATAAATACCTTATTACCTATCTATAATTTCTTTAATGGACTCTTACGTTATATTACCATTTTATGTTATGAAGCCATAAAGCGTGCCCGGATTCATTACTTTGCGGCTTGTACGTGTGTGAGAAACTATAGGACGCAGTAAGTCGACGAATGTTTTTGTAAAGGGTATAGTGGGTTCGCCTGCCCGAGGACATTCTGCTAATAGCTAATGGTGATAATTAAATTAATTATTCGAGAAAATTTTGCCGCTTGCAAGCCCCGCCAACGAAACTATTTAGGCTATCATTGTTCCCACTTCCCGTATTTGCTTACATTTTGCCAGACTGCCTGCCATTTGCCTGACATGGTTTCTACTCGCTCCTTAGGGTCTTAGTGTGAAGTTATATATAGCCGTACCTTACTTTACCTTCCTTAATAAATAGGCTTTAAAATGCAAACCAGAATTTTTCAAATCTGACTCGTTCCAGAAATAAGAGTGTTCAAATAAACAAACAATATTTTAATCTTTATAATATTACTAGCGGTGTGCCCGCGGCTCCGCACGCGTTTCTTACTACGCTATAATTAATGAAATACCTTTATTTTTACTCATATTGTATGACAATTCATATGCCGTATCAATTCAGGATTGGCATGTATTTCCCGTGTACAATTTGCATTAAAATCGATTGAAAACTATTATCCTAATGTATTATTAACAATTCTTATGATGTATGCTCCCCGTCTACAAAATTTGATCAGAATCGGTTCAGAATTGGTGAACTTTAAACTTTTTTAATTCTAGAAGTAATATTGACAATTCTTATAATCCATTAATTATGTAAATAGTTAGACTTCCCGTGTATAAAAATTTCATCATAATCGGTTAAGAATTAATGGAATTTTAAATATGTGAAAATTATTTTTTTTACTTTTCCCATATGTGTTATTGAAAATTCTCATTACTTATCATTCATGGAATAACTTATAATTCCCGTGTACATATTTGATTTTTTTTTTACGTTATCTAAAAATAATATTGATATTTCTTATACCTTATCAACTGACCGATGATATAAGCATCCCATGTACAAAATTTTATAAGAATCGGTCAAGGCGTTTTTGAGTTAATCCGGACACACAAACAGAATGACTGACGGATAAAAAGTACAGACAGGAGTACAGATTTATTAATATAGGTAGCTATATTTATATAATACCAAAAAAAACCTAAACAAAATCATAGTTGGGTTTATCACTATGTGTATTGTGGTCGCAATCCCTACCACCCCGCTATATTACTGCATATGCATCGGCTGATTTCGAAACACGACAAACCGAAAGAAAATCTTAAATAGGTAATCTTTATACTACTACAGTAGTAGTACATAGTAATGTTAGTTTTTGTATGGTATTGTCATTATATGCCAATATGAATCCAACACATTAACCGTCCCAATAAAACTTCAAAAATAATTAAAATCATACCTTGCTGTACCAGCCTGCGAGAAGAATTTTGAAAAACGTGAACCCCCTTCTATTCCTTTCTTACCAAAAGCATAAATATGAATGGGTTTTTCAAACAAACTCACCCAAGTTTTATTTTCACAACTTGTGGAATAACACAATGAAATAATTCACTTGTAGCAAAATTGCTTAATACAGATAGTTTACAATAGGTAAATCGCTTAGAATATATAAACTCCCACCAGCCGCGGTTTGACAGCGTCATACATTAAAACAGTTATTATGCCGTACTACATAGTTAAACAGTTAAAAACACTTCAGCCAATCTTAAAAAGAATACTGGACTATCATTTAATAGGTAATTATTACAAATACAATACATTTCTTATTAAATATAAAAATGTCAATAAATCAACCGATTTGTTTACGTTGATAACGCTGTCATTTCAAATCAATAAAACGGTTGTCATGGAAGCTGATATTTCCCTCTTACATATTTTCATCTCCTATTTTTTACCCCTAAAGTTTTATTTTCGCTACAAAAAGTACCCTATGTCCTTTGCCAAGTTCCAATCTATCTCTATAACAAAATTCATTAAAATTGGTTCAGTGATTTAGGCGTGAAATCGTAACAGACAGACAGAGTTACTTTCGCATTTATAATATTAGTATGGATTGATGATCATGATTGTCAATTATTGAGAAAAAGTAAAACGTGTTATAAAATAGGATACATGATTTTAATATATTATATAAATCGGCAACTTGAAAGAGTATCATAGTATACGCTTGTGTTAGAACGAGATGGGATACGAGAACATTTTCTTATGTACTATGGGCTTGTATCTGTGTAACATAAATCGTAACCAAGATAAATTCCACTTATTTTTGCAAAGTCTAAATCAATTTTGTTTATTCTACCTGTTGCAGATTATACTATATATTATGGTAGCTTACGACGTAGAAAATTAAAATAGTTATTGCGCAACAGAAGTAGATTTTAATAGTCTTTCTACCTTCATGTCCTATACTATGTGTAGCGTATTCTATCGGAAAGTTTCTCTCATATTTTGACGAGTCTGTGCCCTATTCTACGATATAGTCTGGTTGTACTTATTTTGGTGGGTCCTGCTTTCATATACCGAATAATAAATATACTACACTAATTGACATGTTGACAATATCGGGAATCGATGCCATGTGCTTCGTTTTATGCATAGCTATTCCCGGATCTCTAGACTATAAAGGATGTAGTATATGAAATGTTATTATATTTGTTATGACTACTGAAAGGACTATGGTCATTATTAAGCGCGTCGTAACTACGGTACTCTGCTTTGACCTATAAACAGGTTTTATTTAGACATTATTATACATAGCACAAAACACTAACAGCTTCTTCTTCTTTTTATTAACTGATTTCAAAAAAAGGAGGAGGTTCTCAATTCGGTTGTATATTATTTTTATTGATGTTTTGGCATAACTTCTCCGTTTATGAACTGATTTAGATGATTCTTATTTGGTTGGAAAGAGACACCTCAAGGGTGGTCCCATTTTAATTTCATTGGCATTGGAGCTTCGACTTCGAATACACCAGGGAACTCTTCAAAGTCATTGATTTTTTAAAATAGCAACTGTGTTCATTCCATTTAACTCAGTTGTTCATCTCCAATTCTGCCAACTTCACGTGAATATAATATTTTTCAAAATATTCTTGTTATTTGGCTCCCTTGTTAAAACTGTTCAGGGAGTTTTTGTTGCAACCGAAAATGAAAGTTCCTGGTTATTACTTATGGTTCACTTCAATTATGCACAATAATCAAACTACATTACGTAAAATGCCGCCAAAATTACAAAATATAGTGTCAAATAACAATTAAAATAGAAACCAACACATGGCAGATTACGATCCCACCAAAAACTCCAACAACATCTTTCTGAAATCACATTGTAGCTTTTCTTTTTAATTTAGGCCAATATTTCAGCCTTATTTAACTCTCTAAAGTTATTTGCGCCAAAGTTCCCTCCACTATATTTATTTTACCCATTGATGTCACTAGGCTGTCGAGATGAGATACAGTTTCCAATATAAAACTCACCTTTCCGATTGCTATGTACATAGATGTATACGGATCGTCGGGTCGGGTGATGTTAAAATTACCGATTGGCGGATCGTTATCGGCTCTCGGTGTCATGTACTAATTTTAGAAGAATCTATCTATATTATTTACGTGAAGTGAAATTTTTATACTTTTGCTAATATATTACTGGCTAATGTGTGGTGAGTTATGAACATTGCATGTTTTTATTAAATTATTTCCTAGAAACATCACGGTATCTTCTTTGGACTGTGTTATAGAAAAATAATGTAACCTAATTTAGATTCTTTTTCAAATCGGTAAAAAAGAGTACTTTATGCAAGTATTGACTATTGGTTTATATTTATAGAGACGTCTCACCTACTTTATCTATATTAATAAATGAATAAATCTGTAGTTCTGTTTGTACAGTAAATTTTTTTTCCAAATTTCTCGATAGGATCTCTATGTTTAAGATACTAAATATACCATTAACAAACAAAAAAGTCTTTCTGTTTGTACTTGTGTCCGGATTTAACTCAAAAACCGCTTGACCAATTCTTCGGAAATTTAGTACACGGGTTGCTTGTCATTGGTCAATTGATATAGGGTGTAGGAAATATAAATATTAACTGATGATGATAACTGACTAATATGAACGGATGATTGGCCTTAAGCAATTGTCAATATTACTTCTAAAAATTGTAAAAAAAAACGTTCTGAAAATTAAATTTTCATCAATTTTCAACCGATTCTGATCAAATTTTGAAGACCGAAAGCATACGTTATACCATAATTAAGAGGCTATAAGAATAGTTAATAAAAAAATACATTACAAATCGTAGAATATAATAATAACTTTTAACCAATTTTGATGAAATTGTACACGGGATATACATGCCATTCCTCAATTTATACGGCATTTATACAGCTGTGCTCGGTGTCATATAAACAAAAAAAGAAAAACACCTATTTAGGTAAACATGGAATGTAAAACATTATCTAAATGTAAAGTTACATATATATATATATATATATATACATATATGCAAGAATTGCTCACTTAATATAATAAGTTATGTAGTAATAAATAAGTAGTTAGTAACAAAAGCGTGCGAAGCCGCGGGCACACAGCTAGTTGTACATAAGTGTAGAAATATTTTTTTGCTTTATTCGATACTAGTAGTAAATAGAAAATATGAAATAGAAGCACGAAACAAGTCCGGTGTCAGAGAAACTGACGAGTAATACATTAGTGTGATTGGATAAGTTTTGAGGAGGTTCAAGTTAGGAAGCAAGTATGTCTCGGTGGTAGTGTACGGACACCGCGTCGATCGACGTGAGTTCAAACCCCTGCAATGAGTCTGAGCTTTCGGTGAAGAAGAAAACCTCGTGATGACACCATAGGGTATTTTCTAATGCCCGTCTGGTTAGCTACCACTCTTAAATTGAAAATCTCTGGCCAAGCACCTACCTATAGTTGTGTTCACTCGAAAACCAGTTTTCCCCGTAGGCTTAGCGTGTTCACCATCCTGGGCTCCATCGCACTTAATATCAGGGGAGATTATGGTCATAACATAACGCTATACCTTCAAACGATAAATACGGAGGCGTGACAGTCATACGAATAGAAAAATCTTAAGTATGAAGATAAGTAGATATAAGTGTAGAGAAAGAGCTTAGAAGGTATGGGTGGATTGAGTAAGGAATCATATTTGTATAGAAGATGTAAGTAATTAGATGAAAGCATATTAAAGGAGAGTAGAAAATGAAAACGTGTAGAGCCGACCCTACACGTATGCGGGATAAGAACAAGAAGAAAAATAGGAAATAGAAAATTCTAGAATATCAGTTGGTGTAGCGATGTGTCATATAACTTCTTTAAATGTTTATATTTTGAGACTTAATAATTATTTCCTTGTATTAGTCAGACAAGTGTACATTGGTAAAATTGCCTACATAGGTAGACAACAAAAAAAAAAAATCCATAAGTTATGTTTGTACTTCAATTACTTCATGATATCAGTTTGTATTATCATTGATTACATCCCTATGTAAAATGTTTAATCTGCGTTGTAGCGTTGAACTTTTAACCTCTATCATTGTTGTAACGTAACTCTGAATATCATTACAAAAAAAAATCCATAAGTTATGTTTGTACTTCAATTACTTCATGATATCAGTTTGTATTATCATTGATTACATCCCTATGTAAAATGTTTAATCTGCGTTGTAGCGTTGAACTTTTAATCTCTATCATTGTTGTAACGTAACTCTGAATATCATTACAAAAAAAAATCCATAAGTTATGTTTGTACTTCAATTACTTCATGATATCAGTTTGTATTATCATTGATTACATCCCTATGTAAAATGTTTAATCTGCGTTGTAGCGTTGAACTTTTAACCTCTATCATTGTTGTAACGTAACTCTGAATATCATTACAAAAAAAAAAAACATGTGCGGTCGGGGAGCTCTGTCAGGAACGAAGTTATTAAAGAATAAAATAAATACAAATATTAGTCCAATTCATAAAGAACATATCGATATATATTACTAGTAGTGTGCCCGCGGTTCACACAGACGCAGATATTACACAGTAATTATTTACATCCTGTAATTTTATTTGTATAAATAATATTGACAGTTCATGCAGCCTATCAATTGAGGAATGACATGTACTTCCTGTGTACAATTTTCATCAAAGTTGGTTGAAGAGTTATTAAAAATGTTTTTTTTTTTTACATATTTCTGAATTTATTGTTGTTGATTCTTCTAGCCTATCAATTATGAAATCACGTACCTATTCATCCCACCACAATTTTTTATCAAAAGTGGTTGATGATTATTACAAATAAAATTTTTCTTCCTGTGTGTAAAATTCATCAAAATGGGTTAAAAATGAATGAAAATAATGTTTTATGAAAAAAAAAAAAAACTATTTCTAAGAGTAATATTGAAATTTCTTTTATACATACCCTATCAATCGACCAATGACATAAACATTCCGTTTACAAAATTTCATAAAAATTGGTAAAGCCGTTTTTGAGTTATATCCGGATATAAAAACAAACAAACAGAAAGACACAAAATTCGCGGTTGAGTGCCTTCTGCGCTCGCCCCCAAGTTCGGTGAAGATGTAAAAGCCGCAGCGGCTTCAGGGCCCCTAAAGCCCTAAATGTAGTCAGACAAAAAATTTTTAATGGCATATTCGTCATCAGTGTTGTTCATATAGTATGCCTATCGAGAAATTTGGACAAGAAATGAACTCTACAGACAAATCAACAAATTTATTAATATTATAAATGTATCGTAGCTACAAAATAATTGAAAACCATTGAATTACTGAACGAACACCTGTTTCGCGAGATCACCCTGAGGGGCTTCCAAAGTGTTCTTTTTTACAATTTGACGGCCGTCTGAGGAAGTATTATACAACAGGCCGTGCAAGATGCTCGTCTGCTCGAACCCATTATACTCGCAAGCACACACATACTCGTATGTAATAAAAGAGACAGAGAGAGAAAGTGACATTGAGAAGGCATAACATTTCCTTCCATGTTTCCTTACATGACGATTTCTGCAACTCAACTCCTACCGCAAGCCGCGTCAAGGAACTTCGTTTTAAACAAAATTGAAATATCAAAGCATATCACTTCAAGATGAAGCAGAAATTTAAGAACAAATAAGTGCCCGTTCCGGTTTTTATGTTCACACGCATCAACACACTTTAAAGGCTTTTTAAATTAACAACCGATTCGGAGATGAAAATAGAGGGTCCACTTTCACTCGCCGAGTTGTTTGTGACGTGTGGCGAATCGTTGATCGTACGCAGCCCGCAGGGCATTCACATGTTTTATTTATAATGTTCGTTGTTTTCCAGAATGATATTTTCCTTTATCGCAGAGCACATGGCGTTTGAAATGTAAAATTAAAGTGAGCTTCCTGTGAAAACGATTATGAGTAATAACATTATTTTCGCATTCATCAAGTATTTATAATAACGTATGTCAAAGTGTTGAATTTATGACGTTTAGAATACATCTCGATATCCTCTATAGTTGTTGGTTTATTTATTTTTGAAGTTTATTTGATCAGGCGCATTCATATTTTGTATGATCCGGTTTCGGACATGCCGTATTCCTGGAAACGATATACATAGTTTATTAATTTCAATGATTGTAATTGCATTGCATACTTAGAATCGAACAAAGATATTAAGCGATGTGAGTGAATGATTTAATAAAATGTCTAATTTTATATGTTTGAATAAATTATATTTCTTGCTTGCCGACTTCTTTCTGTGATACGAATGTATTCAGATCCGGTGTTAGTTTAATGTTTATTATAAAGATTAAAGACGTAGACCTCCCCCAAAGATAGCTACAACGACCGGTCCTGCGCTTCTCAGCATATTCCTGCATCTGCGCTGGGTTTTCGTTGTTCTGCCCCCCCCCCCCTTATATAGTTTTTTTTTTATAGAAGTGATTATACTGTTAGCCTTAAGGGCCCTGAAGCCGCTGCGGCTTTTACAACTTCACCGAACTTGGACGTGTTCAGGCCACGCTAAGTCTTCACTTTTATATCGATTTTGACTACGAAAACGTTTTCTATGAAATCTGATTATGAAATATTTACATAAAAATTTTTTATCTCTCACGACAGACATGAGTAAGAACGCGTTTTTGATTTTAAATAAGATATGAAATTGATTTCTATTTTTCTGTAAATATACAAGTTTTATGTAAGAGTTTAGATACTTGAATAATAAATATATACACGCTTGCATTTTGTAATGAACGACTTCGCACTTCAAGTCTTTGTCCATACTATTATATCTCTTTAACCTATACGTTTTTTACATCTCCATCGAACAATACGATTATCGGTGGCGAAGATCTTCAAACTCAATAGTAGGTAAAATAGGTACAATAATTACCTCTTAACGTATAACTACTTATCTCATATAGCATACACCAGGGGTGTGCAAACTTATGTTGACGGCGAGCTATCATAGAATGTTTAAGCAACAAGTAATCTACTGCGAACCCACTATAATTACATAATACACGATGTTTATAAAATGGTTTTAACTACATTTTAAAATAAATAGGTAGGTATAAAGTGGAGGTACGAACTCAGTAATCACAAGTTTTAGCTGGATTGTTGATAATATATGATAGGTGTTCGTTAGTTAGCCGATTGCGATATTTAAATTTAATTACTTCAAATTTTGAATATGCTGACTAACACAGTTAGTAGATCCCAATAATACCTACTGTTAAATAAAGATTTTTTTTTTTTTCAAATGTGGATATTTCTCGTCAGATATAATGTACTAAAATTAAACTAAAAAATCGGCGTGTGGCTGTCTGTGTCCGGGACACGGTCATGTATTTTACGTCAAGATGTGTCCGCTCGGACACGATTTCTCTATCATACAGTGTTTTATGAGTATCACTAGATTGCTGTTGAGAATACCTTTACAGCCGTATCCGATTTCTATATTTCTTCATTTGGCTTTTTGACGAGTAAAGGCCGATATTGTATAAAGTTTTCACAATTTTTTAATAATCACGATAAATATTTCACACTAGCGGTTTGTATACACAATCGGTAAACTTTGACGAGAGCTGTCAATTGAACCTAAAACGAGCGTCGTAGCTTCTCCGAGTCATAATTTAAACGAAATAGAAATTATATGATGCGTAGTAACGACCTCAAAATGCCGACACGTCCCTTTCCCTTGCGCGCGATTTTTTACAGTCCTCACTCCCCACTTTAGGTAACGAATTCTTTGATCCTTGAACTATTGGTGTAGTTAAGTTTTCAATGTAGATTATAAATATGTAGCTGCAATGCCAAACGGTATCCCTCGATTTTGTTATCATCAGGTTTTTGAATTGGCTCCCACTATTATAGACGTTTTTAAGTCAAAACAAAAGAGATGATACTACGTGTGTTGTTAAATGAGCGATCTCCGCAGAGGGAATTACATGGTGAAGTACTTTTCGGGAATCCTCGGAGTCGATCGTGATTGACTGCTTGAGCACCCCTTGAAAAAATACATCATGATTTCATGATACATTAGACTTTCATTGTAACAGTCAATAGGTTTTCTAATTCGCTGGCTACATTACCCGAGACATTAGAGAAATGGTAATTAATGTCTGAGTTAAGTACAAGTAGCTTGATGTATTCAACATAAGTATAGTGTTCGTTACATCATCCTCGTTATGGGATGTGTGATAGATAACATTGCAATATTGTTAACGCTGGTTTGTGAAGTGATTCATATTAGTTATGTTATCGCTATGGTTTAATTATAGTATGATTATAAGTTTCCGTTGTTCCCAAGCTGTATATATTTGCGATAACAGAATGGTCTCACCATTTTGAAGTGAAACTTCTTAGGTTGCAATTCAACAACTGGACAAGAATTGAGATCGAAATTTTAAGGAAGCGTCAAATTCCGTTATATTAGAGAGAAGAAAGACATACCGTAGAGTGAAAGAGAAAGAGAGCTTATACATTGTTATCTAATACACAGAATAGGCTATCTGCTTTTTCCTTTTTAAGAAGATTCATTTCTAAGACGTGTACGGTGCTGCACGCTTAGTTGTTTTTGCTTCGTAACTGAAATGAAAAACCGAACATTTATAGAATCACTTTATAGTCCGTCTGTCTGTATAAAGTCAGCCGTGTGTCAAGGATCTTTTACTTGAATATAGTTTGAGGTTTAAAGATGAGTTTAATATCGAATATTAAGGTCTACTGGCTTCATACTGGTTTAAAAAATCATGTTACTAGGTTTATGCAATAAAGAGATACGGCCCTTTATACTAAATGTCCGACTTGCTGACTCATATCAGAACCTATTGAGTACTTTTCAAGAATATGCAAACTTAAAATGTATCAACATTTGAGTTTCTGAATGTCTAATCCTATGTCAGGGTTTGCAATCTCTTATTGGCGCTTGAATTTTGTTTTCATATAGCATATTATCCTCTTATATACAAATGGATTCCTCGAGTCTATTGAAGCAGTAATTAGTTTCACTTCGTAATTTTAAAGTCATCCATATTATTGTCAATTCATATAGCCTGTCAATTGATTAATGGCATATACTTCCCGTGTACAAAATTCTCTAAAATCGGTCAAGCCGTTTTTGCGTTAAATCTGCCTCGTTATTACGTATTTCTCAATAGCAAAGCGATGGCAGAAATCGCTAAATATTAGGTCCTTACAAATGAAATTGGTTTGTTGTTGAACTGGCCACTTTGATCTCAAATATCTGGCGTTTGGTTAGGTATTCTAAATTCAAATTTATTTTAAATATTTTCTATCTATTAAATATTTTATTTTCGCACCATTTCATTTTTCTTTGACATCATTTTATTCACAACACGGAAAACTTAAAATATTGTGTTACTTACGAATATGAGTACCACCGTGGCATCAGCGCTGCAGAAACCGCTCGAAGGATTAATGATGTGTATGGGGTAGCTACCGTAAAAGAAAGCACGGTATGGTTTTGGCTCCAACGTTTTCGTTCTGGAAATTTTGACCTAGGAAACAAACCCCGTGGACGGCCGGAGACCCTAGTTGATAATGAAGAATTATAGGTGATCGTGGAAGTGGATCCATCGCAAACCACGTCAAGAGTTAGTGGCAGGCTTCGGTGTGAGTTCTAAAACAATTTTTATTGACTTGAAACAAATTGGAAAAGTGAAAAAAACTCGAGAAATGTGCTCGTGTCATACAGTATAGCTTCCTAAGATCTAGCCAGACAATAACGGCAGATATGTATTGTCAACAATTACAAACCACGATGGAAAAGCTAGCTGTTAAACAACCGAGACTGGTCATTATCTCTAGCCCACTGCTGCTTCAGGACAACGCTAGACCCCATACGTCACGACAGACGGTCGCTAAATTAGAGGAAATGCATTTGAAATGTCTCCGACACCCATCATACACCCCGGACTTTGCTTCATCAGATTACCATTTTTTTCGGAATTTGGACAAATTCTTGCAAGGAAAAAAATTCAATTCCGTTGAGGTTGTCCAAACGGCCTTCAAAGATATTATTGAGTCACATTTCCAAAATTTTTTCGGCAATGGATTCAATTAACTATCTATAACATGGCGAAAGTGCACACATAATGGTACATTTTTCGATTGATTAAATGTATAATTTCATCAAAAAGAATTCGTATTATTGTCTCCATATAAAACGCTAATTTCATAATTATGTAAGGAATAAGTAATATAATGCAATAAGTAATATTTGTTTCGAAATGAAAAAATCATATTGTGTTTGGTACATTGTGTGTTACATAATAGGAACTTGCGATTTCGAAGCAAATATTTAGCGATTATTGCTATCGCTTTACTCTTGCGAAATTCGTAATAAGGGGGGCCGGACATACAAAACAAATTTTAATGTCATATTCGTGATAGAAAGAAAAAATCATGTTGGTAATCAGTGTCCTTTACAATATAAATGTTATCAAGTAATTAGTAAACAAAGTACATGTACTGACAGAATTATAGATTTATAAATATAGATTTTCAGACACTTTTTTAAAGCTACGAAGCCTACGACACATATTTATATTAGAAACCTGTCGTCAAAAAAAAAAACAAAAAAAAAAACTGAGTTCTATGAGTTGAATGAAGTACGGCGTATACTTTCGTGGATGGAATTATATTTATAAAACATTTATTAAAGTATAAATTAATATTTATCACGAAACAGTTTTTTATAAAGTAATATAATTTTCAGAAGTGAATTACAAAATTGATGGACCACTTAATAAGAGTCATTAAAATACTCTACTTCCTAAAGTATTTCATCGTTGTATCATATGATGCCCATTTTAGAGTTGTATTATTTATTAACTAGCTGTGCCCGCGGCTTCGCTCGCGTGGGTTACATGCCGTCGATAGGGCACACGCGTGAATTGTACTACCGCCTCCCCAACGGTAATTTTAAAGATAAAAATGCTTATTGTGGGTGATCCTTAGAAGATAGACATATTATGTTTTACTGACTTTATTCTTCTAAGGATCACAAAGTGATCAGGAAAAAATTCGCGCGTGTGCTCGATCGACGGTAAAAGGCGGTAAACACACGTAAACTAACGGTTATCAATAATTATCAGGCAAATAAATAAAATTGCAGCCCTTAAACACGATGTAAAAGTCATGCGATACCCAGCACAAAATCGTGACAGCGCCATCTCTTATCAATACAAAAAGTAACCATGAAAATATTTGATTTATTGATATATCAACTGATGTATACAATAAAATAAAATTAAAGTGTCTGTTTGTAATGTAAAAACTATTTTTTTTTAGTAAATGTATTTGAAGTATAAACGATACTTAAATAAATAATACTTAAAAAAATACAATTTTAAAATTGTTGTTTGTCTGTCTGTTTGTTCCTGGTAATCTCCGAAATGGTTGGCCCGATTTTGATGGGACTTTCACTGATAAATAGCTGATGTTACAGGGAGTAACATAGGCTACTTTTATTTTAGAAAAAGAATTAGTGTTCCGCACAAATAAAAAAAACTGGGCGCTTAAATGGCTTACGTTGAGTAATCCATACGATATATAGCAAATTAATGTACTACGCAATTGTAGACATTAAAAAGACCCACAAAAATGTCAGAGAGACTATACGTCTATCTTTTTAGAAACACCCTTAATAAGCACTTTTGTCTTTAAAATAACCGGGAACGGGGAGTAGCGGGCATTCTGTAGTCCACGTGAGCGAAGCCACGGGCACAGCTAGTAAGATAATACAAACAAACGCTGGATGTAAGTTAATTCATTATTCAATTAACAATTCACTAAGAAATTACTCTACTCCAACTCGACATTTCATTCTTTCTCCTGGCTTCTGACCTATTTAATGTAATTAACTTCCATTTGTAACAACGATTTCTGTTACTTATCCATTAACAAATTATGAAGCAATCTACTTGATTACCACTTATGCGGCTCATTTATTATAAATGATTATTATAGATGTTCTCAAACTTTTTATTTTCAACGCATTTAATAGATTCGCTTTGTTTTATTAATAACATTTTTAATATGCATGTGCCCAACATACCATAGATCGTAAACTAATTTAAACAAGAATAGTATTAGTCGTTTGTAGTCTGATGATCACTAAAACTTCATACAATGTACCCTAGTTAGGTCGTTTCCTAGATTTCAGTTCAATATTTTCTGATTTATTCTTTAACTTATATTAACACAAAATAATATATTCTTGCCAAATTTCAATATTCCTGGGAAGTACCAGGTTCTGATAATAATTGGTCAGTGAGTAGTACTTTCAGCATTAACATACAAATTTGACTCTTTTTACAGCAGTTTGAAGCCATAGACCGAATCATAGTCATCATAGCCATAGATGTTAAGTTCAACTTAAAACTCAAAGGATTATAGAGAAATAGACGCTTGTATTACCTATCCACTTTAGCCATTTAAATAAATTTTGTTTAGCCGGTTTGCACGCCGTGCGTGTAAGCCTCAGGCTGATTTTATAGAGACGCTTACGGCCAGTGCGTTTGGTAAGCACTGCTTAAAAGCCCGCTGATGGTCCGCGCAAACTGTGTAACGAGCTTAGTCACTCTCGCACGTCGTCTTGTACAAATGGGAATATGAACATTAGAGAACAACTAGCGACTCGTCCAATCAGCGTGGCAATGTACCGCTATTTGACCGAAGTAGGGGTGCCGGTCGTGCTCGGCCGGAAAGTGATGCGACTAGCGGATCGGACGTCCGGATCTAAAACAACGCCGAGGTGTTTACGGCTTTTTTGCCGGTCCTATTGTCTGAAGGTGCGATTTGCATACTTCTGGATAGAGACAAAATAGACGTCCGATTCCTTCTTCCGACTTGCCAGTTTACTTTAGCGTTGACATTGAACAATTGTGGTTCTAACAATGGTGGTTAATTAAGATATTGAACGGCATATTGAGACCGCAGAAAAATGCACTTGCTTCTGTGACTCAGGCAATGAAAAGTATCGCGATTAAATTGGCGTAATTAGTGGATTTTCCTAGGGGGAAGCAGCCAGCGAGCTGATCAGCCACTATAAGTATTTAATTACAGTAATACAATTAGCAATAATCTAATTTTATAGTAGGACAAAAAATTGTCATGTCATAAACATTACGATACCTATCCTAATTTATTATTATCTTTTTTTCCTGAAGATGAAAGGAATCAAAACGGTATATTCCTTCAATACTGTCGATTTTTCTTGGGCAAGCAGTAAGTTTTGTCGGGTGAGCAGTGCACATCCTTGCCAGCCCCCCTTAGCTACGCCCATTTAAGATAGGAAAAAAGAATTATTTAGTTGGGGAAGACGTGTGTGTAATAATTGTACTAAGCATGGGTTTTAATGAACGTTAAAGAGATAAAGAAAGAGTAAATACACAATAAGTAACAGTACTTCGTCCTCCATCTTTTTCTTCTGCTCCGTATGCAAACTCTCTGGATGATAGCTGTGGAACGACTGAGTTCAGAAAAGGTATGACGCAATAATCGTAAGTGTATTGAGTAAATACGATCAGATAGTTTGATCAGACAATAGAATACAAAATCTGACGTATATTCCCAGCCTAAAACGAGAGTAAATACTACAAACATTGGTCGCATTTGCGCCTGCGACGCTTACGGCACGCGCGGTTACAAGCCTGACTATAAAATCAGCCTTAGTTAGATGTTTAAACTGTCATTCAATACCCTCTTCCATCTCAATAAGATTAGTTAATGAAAACAAGATATTATTTAGCTATAATATTAGCGTAGTGGAATCGATTTTAGAGGACGCGACGTGGAGATAGATAATAGGAATCATTGAGTGTATGTCGCTAATCGCTATATACGTTCGTTTAAATATTCAGGCGATGTGGTTTTCAACTTGTGACCTACTTTAATGGACAACGCTCCAGCCATTAGTGTTATTTTAAATTACTGTCCGATATCTACCTCTTGAACAAACTTATCTGAAACGTTTATGTCGGAATTTTAGAAGGATAGCCCGCTTTCTAAATTTTAATACGTTTTTAATGGTGATAATCGTAAATTCCCTGTTTAATGTTTCGTTTAAATTCTCTCTTGTATTAATCTTCGTACACTTCTGTCATAACACATAATCCAGATGTGTTAGTGTCTGTCTTTAAACAATTTTTTTATGCTTTAATGAGTTTGTAATCTATTATTATATCAAACATCTATCTATATTTAAGTAGTTTATGATGGTCTAATATTTGAAACTATAAATTTTACACATACAGTGACCTTAATATTCTTGGGAACTATTTTACTATGATCAGATCATGTTGCAACATAATATACTGATACAGCTAAAGTTATACATTGTAATTTTCATTTACATTTTAATAAACCTATTTATCTAACGCATGACTTGTCGCCGAATTTTTTGTTTGTCTTGTTCAGGCTGTACGTTCTAGAGTCATTCAAACTGAGCAGTGATTAAAAAAAATTGTTGTCCTTTCCCTTTTTTGTCTAAATTTAAATAATACTGTCGTAACTTCTGCTGTATTGTTCGGGTCCTGTTTATATTACGGCACGTGGTAAAACCAGCACATTAGTGGTATATTTCATAAAAATAATAAGTAAATAATTTTATTAGTGTCGTGGCTTTCTTGAGGACGCTATACAAAAGTTACGTCAATATTGTTAATATGATGATTGGGAATATTCACGACTTATACCTGACCACCGAATATGTGAAGTCCGGTCTCAAATTTGAAATAAAAGGATACACTTTAAGCGACCATAACTCCTCTGTAACTTTAAATAAAGCTGTTAAAATTAATGAAATCATTACTGACTCCTTCTTATACTTATCCTCTTAAGTAGGTAGGATCGGCACAACATGTGTTCCTCTCCTATTCTTCTGTGTCAGCTGCCATTTTAGTAATAATAACTTTTATACGCAATCAATTAATTCCTCATACAATCCATCCATACATTCTGCAGTCTCCCACTATTCCTACATTCCTCCACCTTCATACTTAAATGGAATGATTACAGACAATTTACCTAATTTACAATTATAACATAAAATATAATAATGAGAATTGCCTCATATCCAATGAATGGTGTGAATTGAAATAAACACGTGAAGATGCTGAAACGAAGAATGTTTGTTTACATAGTTTATTGTTCAGAGAATTTTAACAATTGCAATATGGAAACCTGAAAATATTGTTATGAATTAAATTCATTCGACTAATGCAATCTAGTAGAATAGTATTATTTAAAAATATTAGCAATTTACATTTTTTATAATTTCCTTTAGAAGTAAATTTATGAGGGCTAACGTCCGTGTAACACAAATTTATTATAAATTTTTTTTCAGAGGCTATTTAAAAAAAACGGTTATTACCTTCTTGTATTGGATATACTAGTATTATAATATATTTAATCGTGTAATAAATCTAAATTGCGTAGGGTCTTTTTAACAAACTAACAACCTAAAATTACTGAGTTTTTAAAACAGGATTTTACTTTAATTTTTAATTTGATATTGCGCTAAATTTGCGTTAGAGGACGTACTCTGGTCGGTAGAGTCCACTTAAAAGCTAGCTTTGAATTATCAATGAGTCTGACGTGTTCCCCAAATGCTGCATTCGTGTATTCTCGGTCAACATACGTAGTGGTTCTAAAATTAACGTTTTGTGACTGATTTAGTGTTTATTAGAAATCAAGCCAATTTTGACTGAATGCTTGCGAAGAGTAATGCAAAATTACTTTAAAAGTGGGAAAGTATGTTAATTAGATTTGCATTGATATTTTATTTACCTTCTTGAAAATGATCTGCTTCAGTGGCCTCTTTCAGCATACATTTTGCTGTCTCGGTAGATATGTACTTCTTAATAAATACCCCCTTATTGGCTGCTAGTATTAAAACACATAGTTATGGGGACATAATTTTACACACGTCCATTTAATTCCAAACTAGACCTAACTTATATTATTGTTAGTAAATAGCGGATATATGTAATCTAATCATCATTATATTAATACGTGAAGCAAAAACTTTGTACCCCTTTTTAAACGCATTGCGTGCACGGAAGTCTGTGAGATTTGGCATGGTTAGAGTTTATATGGAGAAGGAGTGCAGAAAGCTAAAATTTATCTATAATATCTGTTACTAATATATTAAATGAAATAAATTAATACTGCGAATCTGCACCTGACAGTGCCATTGAGCTTAGACCCCCCAAACTATTGACATTGTCACTCAATGAAAATTGACATTGTCACTCAATGAAAAGTGACAAGTGATATAATATTTATTGTTTAGGTTCATACTGAAAATGTCAAACAGAAAATAGTCTATGATTAAAAAGTCGCTGGACGACCGCTAGTACTATTAAATGAGCATTTCTTGTATATATGTAACCTAGCTGTGCCCTACGGTTTCACCCGTGTTTATTTTATACGTGTAGCCTGCGTATACCATACAATACCTGTATACCATGTAGGCAATTTTTTATACTTTGTGTAAAACTATCGACATTTTTATGAAGAATAAATTAATTTTTCAAATTATAATATAGCCTATGTTACTCGTTGATACAGTAGCTTTATATTAGTGAAATAATTTTTAAAATCGGTCCAGTAGTTTTTGAGTTTATTCATTACAAACAATAAAAATAAACAAAAAATCAAATCTTTCCTCTTTATATATAATATTGGTATAGATTGGTTTCTCGGAAACGGCTCCAAAGATTTGGATGAAATTTTGTATTTAGATGATCCCAAGTTTATCTAAATAGGTTTTTTTCTTTCTTTTTTTTTAAGACACCGAGCACATCTCAGATATATTTATACTTAAATAAACCAGACACGCAGCTGACAATTATGCGCATCACTCAAAAGTCAGACATGTGCACGGATGCTTAAAAAAAGTAAATTATCGCAAACAATTTTAATTCAAATTACTATGTAACCATACACAAAAAAATATCGTACTAAACATCCAAGTATTACATAAATTTTAATATTTAACAAAGTCTAGTTTGAATCTCGTAAAGCGTTTGATAATAATTCAAATGTGGAAATAACAGGTATACTTGCCTCCCGAATACGATACTAAAACTGTTTTTAAGGGAATCAAATAAAATTTGTTACTACACATAACCAGATGGATTCTGTCGGGAAACTAATAAAGTAAAATCTTACTTCGTTCTCAGTTCAAACGTGCTTCTGTTATCCAACCACTTTACAATCCCGTTGTAAAAAAATTATGCGATTTATTTTAAACGAGCTTAATTTGTGATCTCGTGTGTTAAATTTATGAGAATTTATTGCGTTGAGAAGTGTTATTGATTTTCCCAATAGTATTCATTAATTTCAAGAGCTGCTTAATCGATTTGAGAAAATAAATTGGTAAATTAGGAAAGATTGATAAATGTTTTATTTTCTGTAAGAAGCATTGCAATTTGGCACCGAGTAGCTACATTATTGCTTGTTTGTCTTTCCCGTGATTTGTTTTATAGTTCGGTTATGGAGTTTCCTTATCTCTATTTATGTTTGTCTATAATTTTACGGAAGCAAGTATAATAAAGATTTTTCTCAAACATGCATGGAAATATTGTCATTATTTTCGAAAAAAGAACACGCGAAGTATTGAATTTACAGACACGCCAATAATGATAAAAGATATCCAATCAAAGAGTATTTCGTAAACTTAGCACGCCGTTTCATATAATATTGCTGGAGCGTTGTGATGTTCCAAATTCAAAAAACGCTCTAGCAATGGATTTGATTTTCTTTGTCCGTAAATTCGATACTTCCCTTGTTTTTTTTTCGAAAATAATGACAATATTTCCATGCATGTTGGAGAAAAGCACTATATAGGTCTCGGCGGAAACGGCAATTGCCTGTCTCGTATTAGTGAAGTCCTCGCATACGGCTCGGCTTCAAACTCATACTCTACTTGCAATTGCCTATTTCACGGCCTTTGCAATAATGTACTATTACAGATTACTAACAATTTTTGTAATGAAACTAGTCTTCGAACTTGCATGCTGTTTTAATTTTATCCTTTCCACTTCGTTATTGTTATCAATATATATGATTAATTTAGATAGAATAACAGTAACGTATACAAAGTAATATATATTAAATGTTTCATTTGGTGATATTGCAAAGTTCGAATGAGGCTAAAGCTTATATCCAATCGAAAAAGTATCATAAAAAGCATTAGAACATTGACAGTTCAATTGGAAACGTTTCGATGTTTATGTAGATAGTTAGGATTGAATACAGCTCGCACGACTGATGCTTTAATTTAATGAATATACAGTATTTTAATCACAATAATACAAGATTTTATCATTTTGGTACAATCTGAATGTTAACGACTAGAACTGGTAGGCGCGAATATATCAATAATATAAGTAGAGTTATAACAGAAAAAGCAAACAGACAGATAAAATGTTTTAGATGTATCAACTTATAACTGATTTTCTCTTCACATCACTTGCATTTTCGTGCTGTAACGTAATTTGTGTAAAGTAGACAGATATAAATGACACCACTGTTGAAGCTTCGAGTATCTCGTCCCTAATTCTAGCGGTCTCTGCATGCAGGTCGTTTGTCCTTGTCTTTTTCGTCTTAATCATCTCACGTCATAACATTATAAATCTTATTTTAGTATAAGGGTATTATTATACTCGGCTCTTTTATATGTAGTCCTTTGAAATAAATACTTTAAGCATATTTGTCCCTTTTAGTGGATCCTGAATGTTATTTAAAAACTCTGTTGTATTTCTGAGTTCTGTCTACTTTAGATTTTGAAGGCATTTTGTTGTTTTATTACTATGCTGCTTCTAGCTCAGACGGTTTTGATCCGCCACATCCATCTGCGATGGAATAAGCGGTTTTTTAAATTAATTTGTACTGGAGAAGTTAATATGAAAAGAGTAAAGAAGGAACGTCAAATAATATCAACTGAAATGAGGTAACTTTTTCAGGTATAGGTACATCAACTGCTAACAAAAGTAATAAATCTAACAGACTAAACGCTCATTTGATTTTAGGTTGAAGTAATAAAATATAAAAAAAAATACATAATACATAATTTTTCCTACGGATTCCATTTTTTCCACAGGAAAGATCATGTCATATCTTTAGATCTAGTGATAAGTAGGTATTTATAAGAAAAATAGAATCAACAAAATCACATAATACCTAAGTTGTTCCGAAAATTGTTAGCCACAGAATAAATACGTTCTCTTTTTTCTTGAAGCTATTTTGAATTGATAGCTAATTTCAACACAAATCTCTTTGGTAAAAATCATTGGCCACCGAGGTGTATTAATTTTTAAAGATTATATGTCACTGTTTGTTTTTTGTTTGCAATGACGGACGTCTTGCAGGAAGCTTTTTGTGCTATGTTTTTTTTAATGATTATAAACGAAGGTTAACTTTGAAGGAACCTTACAAATCTACAAGCTGCATTTGGGGTGTCTGCTCCAGCTTTAGCAACAGTTACTTATTGATTTCGTAATTTAAATGTGGTCGAGAGAACCTTAACGATGTCCCCGAGGCCAGGCCGATGTACCTACAACTGCAGTAAGTCATGAAAATGTCATCAGGGTCGAGGTGCTATTGCGGGAGAATAGACACATTACACATCGAGAGATTCAGGCTGAACTGAAGATTGGATCACGGGCAGTTTCCACCATGCCATACCTCCACCTTAAAGTTCGGAAGCTTGCTTCGCGGTGGATTCTTAATTCTCTCATCGAATAGCAAAAATCCCGTCGTGTTGATTAGTGTTAATTTGTGGTAGAAAAGTTTGAAGGAGGAACTTCGCTAAACGTATACTACATCCTTATAACTTATGAAACTTGGATCTACAGTTACGATCCTCTCGCGAAGCAACAATCCATGCAATGGGTGTTTGAAGAAGACGAGTTGCCTACAAAAGTTGTTCGCAGCTGAGCGTTTGTAAAAAATGATAGCGGTTTTTTTTTCGGCGCAGTGGACCAGTAGTAGTAATTCCACTAGAAGATCGTAGAACAGTTACCAGTAAATGGTATTGCGAAGTTTGTCTATCTCAAGCTTTCGGGGAGTCGAACAGCGAGCGACCAAGGAGCGGTGTCCGTGGTATTATTTTTACCAAGATAACGCGACCGCTCACATAGCTGCTGGAACCATGGACTATTTGAATACTTCGAGGGTTCAAATGTTAACCCATCCTCCGTTCAGTCCAGATTTATTTCCATGAGATTTTTTTATTATTTCCCACGGTAAAAAAACGCTTCATGGGCGAAAATTTAACACTATTGAAGAGGCCGTCAAAGAATTTCGGTGGTTATTTTTTTAAATGTTTCAAAAGTTGGATCACCCGAATGCATGCAATTTTAAAAGCTATAAAGATAAACTTTATTTATATTCTACTTTTTATTTGACTAATAATTTTAATTTTTGGAATAGCCCACGTAATTCATGTTCCCGAAATTTACATTGTTGGAAATAAAGAAAGTTCAGCAAAACTTTGCGGGAAAACAACTAAAAGTAGTCAAATTCAAAATAGAGTTTAATATTTTACGTACAGCTATGAATATTAAACTAAGTCTTGAAATGTTTCAACAATTTTTATCCCGCTATAACCTCGATCATTGTGAATTGTATTTTTAAAGTTTGATTATCTGTGAAACTATTTTGTTATGGCATGACAGTTTTACGTTAGTGTTTTAATTGCAATGTCATTCCGTATAATAAATGTAAGATTAAATTAGTTGTTAGATCCACTGGTTAGATCTCCGTGACGTACTGTATGCACTATGTTTAAAATAGTCACTATTAAGTATAAAACAGCTAACAAAAGCTTTATATTTAAAACTGCTTCCTGCTGTTAGGTTTAACTACGTATTTCACTGCAGGGTGTAATTTTATTACCACTTGGACAATAGTGCAGGTCGTAACCTACTGTGATTGTTCTGTGATAATTATTTACTTATTTTTTGCTGTAGGTAATACTATATGATTTGTTTACTTTTTGAACCTCAAACTTATAAATTCTGTGAACATCCGATTGAAACGTCATCATTTACATTGAAATAAATCAATACATTATTAAAAAAATTATTGCATTATTATCTATTACTTATTTCTAGTAATGTTAATACATATATTTTACTGTTATCTCTATTAAAATTATAAAGAAGTAAAGTTTATGAGTTTGTATGGAGAACGTGTATTCTATGGAACTACTGATCCGATTTTAAAAACTCTTTCTCTAATAAGAAGCTACGTTATTCGAGAATGCTGCAGGCTATTTTTTTATTCTCTTATGAATTCAATAGAACCCATGGCGTGAGTGGTAAATGCGCGACGTAACTAGTTGATAAATAACTTTATTAAACTCTTTTAATTTTTATTTGTTCACAGGACCCAAAAATCCGAAACGTCGTTCTCATAGGCTCACAGGGTTCACTCGAAGAGAAAACAGTTACCGTGTGTTACGGTGCTGACTTCGTTAACGTCACCTTCATCAATTTCTGCTGCACTAGGAAGGAAATTGCACAGGTAAACCGCGACTGTATTTGACTCATTGATCGGAGCTTGTGGGCGTGAAACTATTTCATTCTACGGTTGATTGAATCTGTGCGGCGTCGAGGATGTCGATTGGAATGTTGCCAATTGAATTGTCGGTTTATTGGTTGTCTATTTTTTGCAGTTTTCAATTAGTTTACGAGTGGAAAATGTAAATTTGACGTTTTTCTAACGGTTTAACAGCTCGTTATTAAGGTATTCCTATGAACGTTAAGGGTACGTTCTGACCAGGTGTCATAATCGTTTATGCGTTAATGAGTATTCCTTTATTCATTGTATATACGATTGGAACATATAACATCCTAGGAACAACCCTATTGAATTGGACCTGGAATAAAATAGGATTTATCACATAATTCTTGTTACAGTATAATTATTTATCGAATAATTAAGTACATTGTCTCCCTGTTTCTAATACTTCTGTTTAAATGTAGACCATAAAGGAAAGTCCAAGGTTTTAGGTATAAAGATTTACGTTTAGGAATTTTTATGGGAATATTTAGATGTTTTTATATCAGTTAAACTCCTATTTGAAATGTACCGCAGACCTTTAGCACTCTTTGTTGGTTTCGTTTACAACGCATGTTTTAGTTGCTTATTTTGACCAAAAGACAATTTGTATTGTTTAACTTTAAATTACACAAACGTTCTATCTTGAGGCTACAAACGCATTAGGCGACGAAGTCGCGGCGGCCAGGCGGTTCATGACGGCCAAGAAATCTCAGTTGACTATACTACGGGTTGCTTTCAAATGAACGCTGAAGAGTTTATTTCTGTGTTTGTGTATGTAGCTATGCTACGGCAAAAGAAGACGAAAAGGTCACAAAAAAAATACCTGGTGCACCCATTACTATGTGAAAGATAATCAAAAGGATTGTATAAGGGCTTGTGTAGACAGAAACGCGGACGCAACGCCACCACTCCGCCGCCGCTCTGAAATCGCACCGCCACCGCGCTTTCGCCGCGCTTTTTCGCCTCTATGCTGTGTACACGCGCCGCCACCAAACCACCGCCGCGCCGCTACCGCTCCGGCGCCGCGCCACCGCCGCTTGATTTGCCATATCACTGTACATTTTAGTAAACAATTGCTAGCCACGAACATCAGACTGTAGGCAATATTAATATGATAAATTTAAACAACAAAAGAAGTAGTATATGCATACTTTAAGTGAAGAAATGGCAAAAAAAGGAAGAAGTCAAATAGACGCTTATGGGTTCATCCCATTTTAATAGAAAGAGAATATGGCAGATTCTATACACTTTATAAAGATCTACGAAAAGATGAGTGTAAGTTTTGTGATTATCTTAGGATGAATATTCATCAAACCATTCGAGAAATTATTAGATAGCTATCTTATTATATTAAGTGATATATGTAATTGTACAATTATATATGTAATTGGTTTCTCGGAAACGGCTCCAACGATTTCGATGAAACTTTGAATTTAGATAAGTAATGTTTTACATTCTAAGATTTAGGTAAACTTTTTTTTTTTTTTTTTTTTTGTGTTTTTCTTTTTCGTTTATAATACACCGAGCATAGCTCGGTCGCCTATATATTACCTATTATATGCAAAAACTAACTTTTTTTAGTCAAAATCAACATGTTCATTATTCCTATATGTATAATTTTCGTGGCTAGCAATGTATTAGGAAAAAGGTACAGCGATATAGCTATCATGCGGCGGAGGCGCGGGGTTGGAGCGGTAGAGGCGCGGCGGCGTAGAGGCAGAGGCGTGGTGGCGGCGGAGTGGCGGCTGGTGCATACGATATTTAAAATTTACGAATAATTAAATAGCTAGATCTCACTGGCCGCTGCGAATTGGCCGCCTAATGCGTTTGTACAATAAAGTGATTGCGCATTATGATTATGATATAGTGATAATAGTCATTTCGCAAGTTTCCGTTATGTTTGCATCTTAATGCACTAACCGTCAGGTATTGAATGAATGTAGGATTCAATAAATTATAAAGGAGAAGAAAGAATAGTTTGGATTTTCGGAAAATAGGCAGTTAAGGTCAAAATATATTAAAATTAAATTAATACAGTGATATTGTGCTATAATCAAATCAATAAATAAAGAATGGGGTAGACAGGAAAGTTTCCTCATGGAAAGAACTTGAATGGAATAGTAAATAAGGTTCTTCATTATGTTAATTATGATGTAGGAGGTATAAAAAACCGTCATGTATGCTTCGTTTTCGAAGTAGCTATTATAAAAAATAAAGAAAAATAAATCCTAATTTTCAATGTAAGTTTTGAGTTTTTCAAAATATATTCTACACAATACAATTGTACTGGCTGGGTGTGCTCTGAATCGAGAATAAAAGCCGCGAGCGTCTTTTGTATGTATTTCACGATATTTGATATCTACGCTCAGCCGAGCGGATCCGTCCGTCCCACGTTCGTAATACCATTGTCACAGATTAAAACTTTTCCCTCTACTTCTTTACTAGTGGCAAGAGCGTATGCCTTCGAACTCGAACTGAAATAGTCTATAATAATATTACTTTTAACGATACAAAACTTTTACTGAAAGTATATTTTTGGATAAAGTTTCCATGATCTTTGTGACTGTTTGCAAGAACTGGAGATGTTTTTATTTTTATTTGGTCTCAGTTTTATGCATTCATATTTCCACCGGATGCTTAATGCTTTTTGTTATGGCCTCGTTTAAAATGATACGAGCAAAGGATTTTCAGCTTCCCAAATGACGTTAAATTTTTAATGATTTTTCTGGTTTATTTTTTATGATTTTTTCAGTTACGTTTTTATTATGACCAAGTTTTAATCACATAACAGTTAAAAAGTGAAATCTAATTTTCAAGGATTAAGAGTAACTTTAAAAAAATGTTAATAGCGCCATTTCTTGTGTTGAGGCCTAGTTTAGTTTGATCTTAGTTAGAAGTAAAATCTTATAGCATATGTTTTTTTTTGGTTTTTATAGCTCATTAGAGCTTTTTATATTCAAAGTACCCTACTTAAATAACCCAAATATATACGTCGGTTAAGTTAGCTTAAAGTCGTGAAAACAATTCCGTATGTTTTACTTGCAAGTAATTTTCTTTTTTATATAAGGAAATTGATGTTATTCGCTGAGATTAAGTTTGCATTTCGAATATAAATTTATTTGTTGAATCATGTTAAAGGAAATCGGAAAAGATTGTTCATGCCCTTTAAGGAAAAACTGCCATAAATTGTCTATTATAATATTATATAAGCATCAACAGCTAAGAAGACTCATTAGGGTGAAATGACTTTTGTTTATTGTTTTGTTTTCTGTTGAAATATTTACAAGACGCAGACCCAGGTACTACATTACTTACCGGCGCAATATATGTTTCAAGACCAATTCTTTCTGCAAATACTCGAACTAAAACAATAAATTTCAGTTAACGAAGGTTAAAAAAATGTTTTTATTAAGTTTTATCTTTCATTCGACTATATTTAGACACATTTCTTAAATATATTTTATCAATATTTATTAAAGATATCAAGGCCAGAAAACCAGAAAAGGTTGAAAAATATGATCGAAATATATGATGATATGATTATTGTGTACAAAATACAGATTGTTTTAAAATACTGCGAACCATGTAGGATATTGATAATACTTTGTCCCATTTCCTTTACGATACTAATATCTTGCCATTATTCAAATTTGTCAGTGTTTTGCGAATATAAGGGGAAAAAAGCGATTTACAACGTCGATTCTCTAGATACCTGTCTTATTTATGGGCGTGTTAGAGGAAAAGCAGTGCGGTACACACGACAGCATTTTGTCGTAAGAGTGATGTATTGGTCTAGTGTTGCCAGCTGTTGTAATTTACACGGGATATCTCAATTTATAGTGTTTTTGTGTGTTTTATAGACACGTTCCGATTCATATTTGACTTAGACGAAAAATTTTAAAACTTTATTCTAAAGGATTATCGTAGAACATAGTTTAAATCTTTGTTCTAAAAATTATATCCAGTTTGCTAAGTCAAGGACTTCATGCAACTGTTATTTAAAAAAAAAAAAGATTATTCTCGTAAGTAAACCTCAAAGTAATGTTAAAACTACCAATGCTGTTATAATTTCACCATGCAATAACAAAACAGTTGTTGTTATTTAAAAACCTACTTTGCTCTTACAATGTTTAAAATCCTATAATTACGGGTTTGTTGATCTTCTACTCAATAATTTCGCATATTGGACTATATTAGTTTGGTGTGACGCGTCAGCAACGGCAGCGGGAGTATCCGCGTTGAGATATGATCCCATACATACCACATCCGGTGATGGGTCAAGGTTACTGTCGCTTCTCGTATATTAAACACAGTTTTCCGTGTTTTTATTTCTGTTTAGAATATTGATGATACAGTACCCCAAAGTAGCTTCTATTATCATCTTCATCCGTATTATAAACATACTGTCATTATTTTTGACCGGGTATTCAAATGGTTGTATCAGTTAGCTGTCGATCTGATACCCCTCTATAAGGTTCAAGCCGATTGTGTATAGACTAGGTAAGGTACGTAACAAGGCCTGGTACTCAATTGCATCTATGAAAACACTTCGATAAAGGCTTGGCGATTGATTTTGGAGGTTGGTGGCTAGCAAGGCGACTCACAAAATTCCCAACCACCAGTCTTTGTATTTTTGTCTTTGAAATCTTTGAATGTAGTATGTATAGTGTATTCTGAGAATTCCCTTCTTGTTTTTTTATTCGGCCGTTCTATCGTAACGTAGCGATTTCGGGCCATTTACCTATTATTTCAATAGGTGTGGTGGGATGCTATTAATACACCGGTTGGTAAAATAATTCTACACGAATTTCACATCGTAGTCCTTGCAAATTAACCAGAGCGTTCCTTTTTTTGTTTATATAAATGTCGCATTTTTTTCCTTTAGTGACTCTTTTTATTATTGTTGCGGTTGAATTTATCGCTCGATGAGCTTTTTCGCTCTTTGCGCTAAAAATACGTAAAAACTTTTACGAGACAAATGTGTAAATTATATTAGAAGTTAAAACCGAACCAATAGACAGAATATTAAATACATACGTAAATACAAATTATCCTTGCTTTTATCAAAGGTTTTGCGGGTCTCACTACTATCACTATTTTTAGATATTTTTTGTAGAGTATTTTTGAAAAGGTTGTGTTAAGTTTAACTTGTGCTTGATCGAATGCATTATTCGAAATTTCTTGACTCCGACTTTATAATATAAACTTCTATCCCAAATTTCACCTATAATATTGATATTAACAAAACATTTCATTCATTTCTAATAAAGAGTCGATACTAAGGGATTTCCACATTTCTATCTTCAAAGGTTTTTATTTCTGATACATCAAGTTTACATCTTTACTTACAAATGTTATAAATTTTGAACATCTATAAATCCTTTCTAATAGCTGCCTATTTAACTCGAAAATATGTGCGAAATTTCACGACTGTAAATCGTGCGCTGTGAGGTGTGTATAGATAGATAGATTAATCATTCAGGGAACTCTGTACATGTACGAGTTACGTAGCGTTGTAAATAGGTTAGGCAGTGGTTAATTAGTAGTGATTTGCATCTGTTTGTTTTTGTGTCGTATGCGTTGTTCATGTTACTTGATGGTGTTTGGAAAATGGGTAACCAATTGCTATCGATTATTCTTCTACCTCCTACTACATACACAACAAATACTAAATACCCTACTTCTATAATAGATTCGATTTGTCAAACAGAACAGAGAATTTTGTATGAAAGCTTTACAAAGTTCACACAAGTTTACATTGAGATAATTGTTTAGTGTGTTTTTATAGTAAATTCAATGTACTATTGTTTCAATGCAAGATTTTTCTATTTTGTTATGGTACATTTCTTATAATTAAAAAAGTACGTATTTTTTATACATATATATATCTACAGTGTAAACTCTTTATAACGAAACTCAAGGGACTGAGCATTTTTGTCGTTATAGAGAGTTATCGTTATATAGAGTGAACAAAAAAACAACCAAATTAACAAGAATTTTTAATATATATGTCTTAGATAATAAATGCTTATAAATTATTGTTTACACATATAGTCTGATAACTTTGTCTGACGTTTTTTGCTATGCCAGTACTTGTTTTGTATTATTTTATGTATTCTATTCATATCTTCTTCTATCAAACTTTTTCGTCAACACTAATCGCTTTCCGTTTACTTGGCCATGTTAACAGTTTCAAAGTAGGTTTACGACTGATAATACGATAGGTACCCAGTATGCTTGGTCGAAGACCATCACTTCCGAGAAAACAATGCGTCATACTGCACGTGTTCAAGGCAATTAAAGATAACAAAAGCTAGACCGACCTCGGATGTTTCGGAGCTTCAAAGTCTTTTGTTACCTGATAATAAACAATAATACCGATAATAAATATTTACTGTATAAAAATATGAACACATTTCTTCGTAATAGAGAATGGCGTATCGCTTTATAGAGTGTTTCAATATGTGGGTTTTAACGCAAACCAATCAAGTTGGGCTCACTTCAACGTTATAGGGAGTTTATCGTTATAAAGGATAACGTTATAAAGAGTTTACACTGTATATGCAGATTGCACTAAACTTCACGGCATATATACATGCTCCCCAGCCTCAGCAGACGTGGCACTACCTCGCGACACTGCCGCGATTAACCTCCAACGAACCTCGGTGTGCTTGCGAACAAAAGTGTACCTCCTCCTGGGTCTGCAGATATGAACTTACGGACTTATGCATGTCCGTCACTGCTAAACCAATTTATGGCCGCCGAAGATCGTCATGCGGTCGTCGATTGCCGGAGGGTAGCAAGGTTGATGAATATTGCGATATTTAAAAAAACCACATTTTACAATGCACGAATTACCTAACCGGTTGGTGTTATTTATCTTTGTTAAAAGAGTTAAAGGTATCTAAAGATAAACCAAAATATAATAGATTTAAATCATTTTGGTTGGCGGCATTCATACGGTATCCACTCCACCTGTATGTTGAGCAAAATCTGAACCATTTATACGCAACAGGCAGGGATGTGGATTATTATCGTGGATAATATAGCATATACTATGTGTTTAGGTGTAATGAGCGTCTTTAACGCATCGCATTTACTTATAAAACGTTTTAATTCATGCTCTTTTTAGAGTTAGCTTGCCAGTAGTTTCAATCACATTGCATTATCTTCACTGAAATTATAGTCAACCGTGAACCCTAAGCGCTAGGTTATAATAATTTACTAATAACAAGCTAGACGTAAAATATTTGTCTTATCAACTGCATTCCAGAACATTCGATCGAGTATTGATTAACACATCTACAAGTAATGTTTTAAAGTGTAGTCTAATTATAGCCATTATGTATTCCCACTTACGTACGGTAGCTCTTGCACAGTAAATTATTGACATAAAATTTTGTGACTTATTTTAAAACTGACATATTTGACGTGTTTCACTCACTTTTGGCAGCTTGATGTACTAAGTTGTTCAAGAAATTCAAAAATTATTTATTATACCTACACAAGATTTACTAACATTTACACAATGACTTCCAAACTAGGCAGGAACATATTTGTTACTAATTAACCTTTAAGCCTTACGTCACAAAAATGTACGTAAAATAATGCCTTCTCTGAGAGCAGATCTATTAATTCCCTACTCAGCTTAAAAATATCTCTTTTAATAGATTGTTATCGAGTTTAGTTCCAATTACACTTTTTCCTAAAAATGAATAATTTCATGTTTTAATGCTGTATATGCTCATTTAAGGCCTAAATTCGTTTGTAGTAAGTACTTTATTAGCTTTAAAAATTGATTTATGTTGCTATTTTAGCTTGGCTGCATAATATAATTGGAAACCTATAAAATCTGTAGTTTCACTAAAATTTGTTACATACACACATCAAAAAAGTCTAAGCAACATGCGTGATAATACAAATTTTTCCATTTATATTAATTAATTTCTAAATATTTACTCAAACAAAGTGCGTAGGTAAGTAAACTTTTTTGTTATTGATGACAAACTGGCTTGTTGTAAAAAAAAATTTGATTATGTTTTATTTTTTCATAAAATTCAAATGACTACGAATTTGTTTGAATTTAAGTGCGTTTTAATTGCTACGTTTAGTTTTGATTTTATAATTTTACCAACCATTTAATTTAAACCATTATTAACCATTTATTTAAAGTTAGCGACAAAATTGAATTGTTAGATATTCTTTACGTCATGAAGCGACGTCATTTGATGGCAGATGAAATGCAAAGAGCTGTAGAGATGTTGCAAGCGGGAAGTAATCAATCTCAGGTATCTCGACATTTTGGCATTCATAGAAGTGTTATTTGTCGTGTTTGGCAGCGCTAGAGGAGGAGCGCAGGAGAACCCGCTGAAACAGCATCCAGGCCGTAAAAGGAGTACAACCTCTCGGCAAGACCGGTACATACAACTGACTGCAAGACGCCAGCCGATGTTAACCGCTCGAGAGATAAGTTTGAGGCTACAAATTTCAAGTGGTGTTGATGTAAGTCCTCAAACTGTGCGAAATCGACTGCATGAGTACGGCCTACGAGCTCGACGCCCAATCAGGTGCCCACCGATACGTCTCGGGAATCGCGCTCGTCGATATGAATGGTGTAGAGAACGCATAACATGGACCCAGGAACAATGGGATAAAATTATGTTTTCCGATGAGTCGCGATTCGGGTTTAAGCCTGATACAAGAAGGGTGCGAGTGTATCGTCGGCCCGGAAATACTGAAAGGCTCAGGTGAGTTCAGGAAGTTCATCCATACAGCGGCTCAACAGTTATGTTATGGGCGGGTATTATGAAGTACAGGCGAACTGAGCTCGTTTTTGTAAATGGAAACATGAATGCTGAAAATTACATTGAGGATATTCTCTCTAAGTCTAACCATTTGCACAAACCTTTGACTCCGATTTTAGGTTAATGCATGACAATGCGCGTTCACATACAGCTCGGCAAACCAGTGAATACTTTGCAACGGAGAACATCCGGGTATTGCCCTGGCCTGCACAATCGCCAGATCTCAACCCCATCGAGCACGCATGGGACATGCTCCAGAGACGTGTTTTGAAGGACTTGGACGGAGCGACAACAACCCAACAGCTGAAGGATTTGCTACAATTCCATTGGGAGCGAATACCGCAAGATGACAAAACAGTCTCATTAATTCAATGAATAATCGTTGCCGACAAGTTCTGAATAGCAGAGGAGCCCATACTTTGTATTAAATTGTTCTATTCTTTCACAATAAATACATTTTCTTTAGAAATTTTATTTTGTAAGAAAAAAGTTTAGTTTCTTATGTATCTTAGTTTCTACAGTATATTCTAATATTGTTCATTTCTGTTATAATTTAAATTAGTACATGTTGCTTAGACTTTTTTGATGAGTGTATATTACTTTACATTGCTTTAATTATTAATATTTATTTATGTTTGCTAAAAAGTATTATTTCTAGTTTAATGGAATATCAGTAAACTATAATAGGACTGACTGACTGTTATACGTGTTTCATTGACGTACCGTATTTATTTATGATCTCCAATATTACGTTTCATTTATTTAATGCATAGTATTCATAACTTTTATGGTTAGTTACGGTCTCGGGAACGAATTCTGTCAGTGTCCGTTTATATTTCATTTTGTGTGGAACTTTCGATCTTGGGCGGAAATATTGAGTAAGATAGTTTGTGGGTTTCCGAGTAGGGAATTCAAATGTTATTACGGCGTGACGTAGATATATTTTCCTTGATACTATAACAAAAAAAAAACCTATGTATTACTCTTATCACGTTAGGAAAAGATGAAAGAATGTTCGCACCATAAAGGTAACAAGATAAACAGAAATAGTTACTGTCAGTTCACAACAAAAAAATCTAGTCCCAGGTCGCCATACACATAGACCTGAGGGCAAATTGAACAAAAGCGAAGCAAAAGACAAAGCAAAGAATATTGTAGCGGAAAACGGACTTCCAGCAAGAACGAAGGAATAATATCCGACGTGGTTCGAGTTTACAAAAGCAAATAGTGGCGTGCAAATACAGTGGAATTTTATGTGTGTTCTTTTTTAGCGTTGTGGAGTGACTCCATTGTTTTTGAATTTGAATTTATAATTACAGAATAATCTTAAAAGAACCACTGTAATTGAATCTTGTTTATTCACCATTCGCTTTGGCAATACTGGTTTGCGAAGATTATATCGAAATCTGTTTGATAGCTGGATCGTTATTGGCTGTTAACGAAATTGAAGACACTGTCACTTTTAAAGGGTCTTCAATGTTTACGTTGTTATTTAAGACAGCACATTCACCAAAATTATTTATGTTTCATAATAATTATTTTTAATTTAGAGGTGGGCGATTCTGAATGATGACTGAATTGAGATATGTACCGAACGACCTTTTTATAGCTGATTAGTGATATATGTTCTTTTAAAGAACTTTGTTTACGACTGCGCGACCTTTTTTTTAGCTTCCTACTATACGTTTTTAATAAGTACATATCTCAATTCAGTCATCATTCATAATCGCCCACCTCTAGTAACTACTAATATTAGTAACCTAGCATTAGTAATTACTAACTGTAATTCGATTATGAGTGATCACTCATCATCAAAATATCTACTAATATTAGTAATTACTAATGGCTATAATCGAGATATCTTCATAATAAATTATTAATATTAATAATTATTGATTAATTAATTGATTATAATATTATTAATATCTTATAATCGTCCACCGCTACTTTAAATAACTAAAGCATTGATGAGTACAATAATTCTGATATTTTCGTAAAAGTGTTCAATTTTTAGGGTTTGATCAAGAAAATTTTGCATAGATCCATTTTAGAACTAAAAAATATGTGTAATTTTAATAAATATTCGATGTACTTATATGTTATCAGATGTGGACGGAAGAACTGTTCGCTTTGGCGTACAACCTGAATCAAATGAACAATTCCACGATAAGGTTTTTGGAGAAGCTACACACAAAAATCAGTCTCAAAGCGGATAAATCTGGAAAAATTCTTGTCAAAAAGTAAGTAACAAATTTCCGATAATATTGATATTGAATTTAGGGTTTTACCTTATTCTCACTTGATGGTAAATGACCATACGACGATTATGGCGACGCGTTAAGCTGATAAAAAGAGCAATAAAAGGCTGTATTAAAAGTATATTTATTGCAGAAAAATATCAATAAGTCTTTGGTGATAGATTCTTAACGGTGGTATCAAGCAAGAGAAACTATGGGTTTATTATGACTTTCTAAAAGGTATATGTAAAGGGATAAAATAAAGGTCTTCACTTAACCGCCTAGAACCACCAATAGTAAAAATAACTAACGATGATGCGCTAATCACATATTTCATATCAGTCTTTGTTCTCGATTTTCTTGTTTAATCGATAATATTGATTCTTTTATACTTGTTATGGGACTATAAGATGATTTTTAATCACCAAAAATAAGATTAGATTTGACATTATCGATATTACATTTAAAAAATATAAAGTGGCAAGAACAAAATAATCTAAGGATGAAAAGGTTTTTAATACATGACATGACAAGCATACGGACACACATTAAGGCTTAATTTCTAGTGGTACTTACTTTATATGATAACAAGGTAAATTGAAAATGTTATAAACCTAAATATTGATACCGTTCCAATGAGCGCAAATACGATATCTTTGCTGTAAGTTGGTGAGGAGTTAGATATCCTACAGATTCGAGATGACGCTACAGCATCAGGTCGAGGTTTTCTCGACTCAATCAGACATGTGGAAGATGCTCACATTTATTTATCTACTACTTCAAACGGCTGCACAGATTTTCTTAAATCATTGCTAAGAAAACTATCGGTTAAGTCACCTTTCAAACAAGAAGAAACTAAGATCATAGACGGTTCAACCTTTTGTGAGCTACGATGCCACAGACAGACACACAGATATACAGAAACATAAACACACGTAAAACTTATAACACTACTCTTTTTGCGTCGGTGGTTATAAAGTATGTTTTGGTTCTTATGGTTTTTTTTATCAATTCCTATGTCAACACATGACTAAATTATTAAAACTCGTTAATCGTGAAAATATAGATTATTATAACTTCTGCTCAAGTTTTTAGGTGCGGGATTCTATAATGAATAGCTAAATTAACCGCTTTGAAACAAATCTTTACAAAGTTTTAACATGTAAATCATTATAATTATTATCGTATTTGTTGTATTATTTATGGAGTAAGTTAGCTATGCTGAAATTAATTTAACGTGTTGATGGCGTGGACATAAAAACCTAAATTATAATTACGTGATTCGGCGCAATCATTCTCTATGACAGTTTTGGTAGTATATCGTTATAATAAATTGATATTGAGGTGTTGAGCCTCGTGAAACATCGTGGTGAAGCCAGAGCATGGTGGTGGGACTTTTTCTAATTCCCGCTGGGCTAGCTCCTACGCTCAAGTTGAAAGTCTGTTGTGTTTGGTGTGTTCCGGCAGCTGTATTCGTTTAATAATTTTCAAAAGAAAGTTCAATATAACAGCAAATTTTATTCAAACGGAGTCAAAGTTAGTATAATATGAGAAACAAAAAATATCTTTTAAAATTTTATTATTCCGTGTAAATAGACCATTTCGAATTTTAATCTTCTCATGAAATGATTTCTTTTGATCTTTATTGTCTTTAAATATTTTTTAAGATGGAAATAATTTACATATAGCAGCTATCGAGATTTATGGATGCTAGCGATTAACGTATTATTAGTTATGATTTATGTTCCTATTTTATTCCATTTATGATTTACCGATGCTTTTGTTAGCGTATAAAATTCATGGTATAGGTAATCGAATTAAGTTTTCAGGTGAAAACATGATAAGGTTTACAAGAGTTTAGAAAAACAGAACCTCTGGTTCGTATCTAGCCTAATGTAACACCAAACCAAACAGAGAGATTTTATAAGTTTAATGTTAATTATCTGTGGTTTAACATGTGCATCTGTGTATTTGTAGCATCGTAGTTCCCAAACGGCTGAACCAATTTTGGTTTAGTTTCTTTTGTTTCAAAGGTGGTTTCAACCAGAAAATCTGTTCAGCCATTAGAAGATTATCTTTTCTATTTGATGAATGGATGTGAGCTTCTTCCACAGGTATGTTCGAGTCTTTTGGTATTCTGTTACTTCAATGTATTACCAGCATGGTAACCTTGACCTGATGCTGCATCATCATCTGGAATCTGTCCAGCTCCTCACCAACTAGCGTCATTATATTTGGGCTAATTGGAATGGTCTGAATCAAGAGTTCTATTGTTTTAATGAATCGGTTAAGAATTTTGTCGGGGATTTTTAAATTTATGTTAAGGTGTTATTGATATGACAGTTATAGTGTTTAGTAGTTTCCCAATGTCGATCTATCGTTTCATTTATATATATATAACTTAAGGTAATAAAGGCTAAGAGACTAAAATCGGTGTCACAAAAAAAAACAAAATTTTGGTCGTTATATCTTGAATAATTCAACAAATCATACTGAGCTTTTACGGCATTTTGAGTTGGCATCGTTTGATTATTGTGGTCGTTTCACAAATATGTCATATTGTTACATATTATATATATATATATATATTAGTTGGGTGTATCAATGTTTGTAGATTGTTATGTCACTTTTCAGTGGGTTTCGTACATATATAATACTGAGAAAACATTACTTGTGAGTTTTGCGTCCATATCGCCTGTTAGGAGATGCGAAACGGTGTTGCATGACGAATTTTCTTAGTTTCATAGTGATATCTATATATCATTAGTATTACCCTATAATCCTTTTGGGGTAGGGAAAAATAATAGAGCATTATTTACAATTTACACTATCACCAAGGCAGTGATAGGTAATTTAAAAGATAGACAAATAGAATCGATCCTTTTCTGTCACTGCTTTCAAATTAAGCTTTTCATTCAACTGCATCGATCAGAATACTTTTAAATTTTTCTGTGGAGAGTGATTTGTTAATCCATATTGAACTAATTATTTAAAGGTCTAAAGGTTTTAACTAAAACAAAGTATTTATTAAGATTAAAAAATAAATTTTATTCATCAGGTTTATCAATATTTGTCTATTAGTGTCCGACTTTCCGCTTTCGTATTATTAGGTTCATACAAAGGTAATGTAGTATATGTGTGTATTGGTTTACTTTCTGTTTAGTCAGTATCAAACTGTCTAAGTGTGTTCGTGTCGAGTATCAACTTCACAGACATCGAATATACGTGATATAGGTAATACTCGTATATCAGTACTCAGTAGTAATGGCGTCAGTACAAAAGGAAAGTTATGAGGCTTTTTGTTATATGCCATCACTTGACATAGTATAGCCGATAGAAGATTGGAATGTATATAATAGACTAGCGTGTACCCTCGACTTCATCTGCTTATTATTATCCAATAATTTAATATCGTGATATACACAAACTAATCTCGGAACCAGACAAACTAAAAGAAAGTCATAGACAGGCTTGTCACTATGTGAATGGTGGTCGCGATCCCTAACACCCCGCTATATTACTGCATATGCACCGGCTGATTTCGGAACACGAGAATCCAAAAAATCATAGATGGATTTATCACTGTGTGTATGGTATTATAATTATATGCCAATAAGAATCCTACACATTAACCGTCCTAATAAAACTGCATAAAAAATTAAAATCATCCCTTATTGTGCCGGCTTGCGGGAAGGATTTTTGAAAAACGTGAACCCCCTTTTATTTCTTACCAAAAGCATAAATATGAATTTTCATATCCCTAATTTGAGACATGATGGGTTCTTCATACAAACTTTCATCCTTTCAAGTTTTCTTTTCACCACATATGGGATAACACAATGAAAGAATTCGCTTGTAGCAAAACTGTATAATCCACATAATTTACAATGAGTATATCGCTTAGATTATACAGACTCCACGTTTAAAACGCGCGAGTGAAGCCACCAAAAAGTAATACCAAATAGCAATGGTTTATGATATTTCATTTCACCCGCTGTATTCGCGAACCACGGTCGACAGCGCACGTCACGGATCATCATGAAATAATACATTAATTATGTGGTACTACATAGGTAGTTGAAAGAGTTTGAAAACTTTAAAAGTTTGTAATATGCGCGGTATCTATATTATTCTTTTAATCTAAGGTAAGGTATATCAATGTCAATGAATCAACAAATCAGTTGGCGTGGACATCGATGTAATTTCACCATTACCGCACGTGTGCATAATAAATCAACAAACCAGTTGGTGTGCAAATCCATGTCATTTCACCATTACCTCACATGCCCACTGGTGTTCCCATATTTTCTTCTTACAAACTTTCATCCCTTAAAGATTTTCGCTATATAAGTAGCCTATGTCCTTTCCCAAGAAACAGTCTGTTTCTATACCCAAATTTCATCAAAATTGGTTTAGCGGTTTGGGCATGAAACCGTAACAGACAGACAGACATACATAGTTACTTTCGTATTTATAATATTAGTATGGATTTCTATGTACAGCTAAGTAAAAGCAGCTGGTTCATTTTATTTATGCAAATGTATTTTTCTCTAAGTATAATTGTAAGATTGTAATTCGTGCCACTACAGACTCCGGGGTGAGTTGTCGCACTTATGTTCAATAATACACGGAGCATATCATATAATACAATAAGCAGCAAAAAATTTGGCTACAGTGGTAGAGGTGCTTAGGTTTGCTTAAACATTTCCAAATAGAAATTGTCTTTGAATATTGTAGATGCCAGCCCTAGTCGAACGTAGGTAAATAAATTCAAGGAGGGCCGGGGCCGTCTTTCTGTACCTATCTATTTTGAGGTAATATATAGATTAATGGATTTTTTTATTTGTTTTTTTATTGTTTGTTAATCCACAGTGTGACAAATACATTTCGAAACTAGCAGTAGGAAAAATCATTGAAACGAGAAATGTGAATATTTTGTTGAATTTTAAAATTCCAAAAGATCTGCAGTTTCAATATATTTCTTATAATGATTAGAATTAAAATGCTTGTTTTGCTCATTTTGTGGCCTTGAAGTGCTTGTGTTGAAGCTGGTTCAATGGCCGAAAGTCATTAAAAACATCCTTTCAACTAGAATTTAATTTGAACATGGCGGATAAATCAATCCACAGAGTTGATTTCTAGCCAAAAATTGACGAAAATTTGACACCCATTTTTGGACATCTGTCAATCTGTGAGACAAATCTTGCACAGATTTTTGCTTTGTCCAAATCCTCGTGAAGAATGGTTCGGTTCGTATCTCTGCTGATGTTCAAAGCCTCTTTTATAATTTTCAGCGAAGCATTGCGATCATTTGCAAGAAAATCACGTGCCTTTCTTCACGATGTTCATCTTCTAACCTCTCTCTGCCTTTCAGAACATGATTATACCATAGAAAAACATTTACTCTCCTCAAAAAAAATCATCGCCGTACACTTGCTACTTCAACCGCAATGTGTCTGATGCATTTTTACCTAGTTCTGAATATGTTAGTATTTCTAACGTCGAAAAGAAAGTTGTTTTGGGAGAATTGTCATAACTTTGCTATTTAAAAATCAATTGAAGCGAAATTGGTCTTATTGGAAAAGAATGTCGCGACTAGTTACACAGATATGGTTCGAGTCTCGAAAGTTATTTGTCGCACTGTTATAATATAATGTTATTTCATATCGCTCGACTCACTAAGCCAGAGCTTTCATATATTGGAGTGATGTAACTGGTTTTTCTAACCTGTGGTCAGCGCTATTCTTTTATTTACCCACGACGACAACCAGGAAAATAACCGTATGAATAGTCGAGGTCCCTACATCATAACAGATGTTGAGTAATGCTACACACTAGTTCATTCTATTTTCATTGGCATTTTTATTTTATTTTGTAACTCCCAAGGCAAACGTTCAAGTTTCTTTTTTGTTTGTTTAACCATTGTTGCATATTTAGAGTATTTATTTCTGTCACTCTTAAATGTATTTCCATTATAATCCAGTGTTTGTTTGAATTATTATTGTTCGTGAAAGATTGAATATACGTTGTTGTATATGTGTATTTAAGAAATATTTATGAAAGTATTAATTCATTTTAATCCATGAATTTATATGTTAACTAGCTGTGCCCGTGGATTCGCTCACGTAGACTACCGAATGCCCGCGCGAATCTTGCTCCTCCGCTCCCGGCTATTTTAAAGACAAAAATGCTTATTGTGGGTGTTCCTTACAAGATAGACGTATACTCTCCCAGACTTTTTTGTAAGTCTTTTTAATGCAAACAATTGTTTAGTACATTAATTTGCTATATCTCTTATGGTTTACTTAGCGTAAGCCATTTAAGCGCCCGAATTGATTCAACATGAACAGCTTTTTTTATTTATGCGGAACCTTAATTCTTTTTCTAAAATAAAGGTAGCTTAAGTTACTCCCTATAAATTCAGCCATCTACCAGTGAAATTCCCATCAAAATCGGTCCAACCGTTTCGAAGATTATCCGGAACAAACAGACAGACAAAAATTTAAAAAATGGGTGTTTTGTTATAGATATCGTATATAGTTTCATATGCATTTAGTAAAAAGCTGTTATTTTGACATTACAAACAGACACTTCAATTATATTTATTGTATAAATTAATGAGTTTATGGATTTCGTCTTGTTTTTTACAATAATTTTATATTAGAACAAATAATGTTTAGCATACAATGAATTATATATAATAAGTTATATTATAATAGCAGCTAGCAGAGTTGGAAGTTTTCAGTTCTGACAAGTGATAAGTATTAAGTAGAATTTCACATTAATAATTAATGCCTTATTAGAACCTTTATAATGTATCTTTTTGAATGTTAACTCAAAGGATCTTGTAACTACATTTATGAGAGACAGAACCTTGGGTATCAAGGTGTATAATTTCTCAGGATTATATAATAAAATGATAACTAATTTCGATAATTTAGTGTTTCATAGTATACCAACTGGCCCCGACCACTCGTCTACAGCGCCACCTATCGCGTTCAGGGATAGCATAACAACAGTTTCCGTGAAAATCACTTCTATCTACCAACGATCTTTCAACTTCCACGGTGATCGATCAAATGGTTTTTAACCCTCGACGCAAATAAAGGGGTGTTTTAAGTTTAACGTGTGTATCCGTGTGCCTGTCTGTGGCATCGTAGCTCACAAACGGCTAAACCGATTTTAGTCTACTTTTTTTGTTTGTTTGAAAGGTGACACAATCAATCAATCAATGTTTTAAAAGTAAAACTACTTAAAGCGCGACTTAGATATTTTTCGGACAGAAATAATGTTGACTAAAATCTATGGTAAAATTTGCTTTATGGTCTATTTAATTCAATACTAATAATTATAAAAATATTTTTTTTCTACAAATTCTTAATTAACTCATTTGTAATGTTGGTGTGGGGTATTGTACATTATTGTTAACGATAAATATCACCCACATTCTAAAATGACTTGTTTAGCTTGTTAGTGTAATCGTAATATCTGTTAACTGGTCAAATAGTTACATCAAACGCGCATAAATGTTACATGCACAATTTTTGAAGTGAAACTTCTTAGGTGGCGATTCGATAATTGGACGGTGAAATTTCAACGAGCGTCTCGTTTATGCACATTTCCTTACACGAAAGAGAAGAAAGGTATATGTAGAGTGAAGGAGAAAGAGAGTGCTATATATATTATATATCAATACACAGTTTAGGCTATAGGAATCCCTCTTTTTAAGATGTTTCACTTGTATTCAGCACACGCACAATTTAATTATCTTCCAATTCGTTACAAATTTGATGATTTTTTTAGCATCGTTCGACTTTTCGCCCAAAACAAAGAAGACAAGAAGCGTGTAGAGAAAGCCCTGAGTGAGTCCGGTCTGCCCACAGGGAAGAACGACACCATCAGCCAGTCCAAGTTCCAGTTCGAGGACTTCTTCGCTTTTTACAAAAGTCTAACGCAGCGATCAGAAGTTCAGAAGATATTCAATAATCTGTGAGTACATTTTTAAATCCTATTTGTCTGTTAATATATATATAACGGATTAATTTTTTACAGTACGTTTTAAATGTCGAGTTTTTGAATGTTTTTAAATGAAGCAATGATAAGCTCAGTGTTAGCTTGTACGGACATCGTGTCGTCCGATGTGAGTTCAAATCTTTACAATAAGTCCGAGCTTTCGATGATGGAAAACTTAGTGAAACCAGATCCATATTGGTAGGGTATTTTGTAATGCCCGTCTGGCTATCACCACTAATGCGTAGCCGACCAATTCTAATAGTCGGACTGCCCCAAGTAGAGAGAAATCTCCAAAGAAAATTATCTGTGCCGTACTTCTCTCTCTAAGGCGAGATTGTGAACATTTCGCTAATACTATCAAGAATAAAAAAAATACAAGTTTATCTTCGACTTTAATGATGCCTGATGTTTCGGTTTCGTAGGCCCATTCGGACGGGCGTTAAAAAAGCGCTGCGGTCGGTTAAGGTTTAACAGAAGGAACTGCAAACGTCGTCTTGGGTGTTTTTTACGTGATCATACTTTGTCATGTGGTAGTTTCTATTTTAATTCATAAATTTATGTTGTTTGATGCTATTTCTATATATACAAATAGTATAGTAATATACAGTGTAAACTCTTTTATAACGTTATCCTTTATAACGATATACTCCCTATAACGTTGAAGTGAGCCCAACTTGGTTGGTTTGCGTTAAAACCCACATATTGAAACTACACTCCATATAACGTTAACTCTCTATAACGACAAAAAATGCTCAGTCCTTTGAGTTTCGTTATAAAGAGTTTACACTGTATATAGTTATAGTAATATGTATATATATAGGGTCCTTTTTTTACAACTATTTTTTTTTTCACTCTCATCTCGAAATTTTGTGGGAAATACTAAAAAAAAAATTCCTCAAAATTTGAGCCCTTGATATTAATATTAAGTGCTCACCCAAGGCATGCAAAGATTTCCCGCTTAAAATACACGCAAACTTAATTTTTTGTTTTTTAAAATTCTCCAGTTCAAATGCATTTTATGGTATAATCTAGAAACATTAGTAGGTTTTCTTTAGAATTAAATTCTCTACAAAAGTGCTCATTGCGGTGAAGTCGTAACTCACACCGGCGAGGTCATACGGGTCATCCAAACCCAATTTTTCCATGAAATTCTTGTTTTTTTCGCCCCTATCTCCTAAACGACAAGAGCTACAAAAAAAAAAAATTATATAAACTTGTAGGAAATTTAATTTCCTACAAAAAAGTTCCAGAGAACCAAATTGCTATAACATCTTTTAAGTTTAACAACAGCTTTTAAGTTGAGGAAATATGGAATTTTCATGAATTATTGAGTTAAATTGTCGGAATTATCAATTTTTTATTTTGAATTTTAAATTTTTTTTACGTCGAAATGAATGGCTTTTAGAAAAATATTTATGTCTGAGTACAATTTTTATCTTAAAAAAATAACTTCCATATAAGGAATGCCATCTGAAAATATATTTCGTAAACATGTATTAAAGAAAGGTGCATTTTACGTAGTAGTATGGTCATTGTGCACAAGTGAATTGGATTGTAAAATATATTATCTAGGAACATACATCTTGAGTTGCCACAAAAACTCCCTTACTCAGTGCTAACAAAGGAGCCATCGCATTGTTAGACCATTGTTTGAACTTTTAATATATAAAATAAATATTCTATCTACGTGACATTGGCAGAAGTGTGATTAAACAGTACACGTTCACATTTAAAAATAAGAAGAAACGTCGCATTAAAGGAATGCACTCATCTACAATAGTCGCATGAACGACTTGCCCTGCTAATAGAACGCTTATTTATTCTTATTCTGTTAATTTTCTCATCGTGTCGACTGTTGTGACGCTGAGGTCAACCGTAGGTGTCATTAGATTGGTTTATTATTGACGTGTCTAGGGTGTGCCCAATCGCAGTGTGTTTTTGTAAGTGAAAGCGTAAGAATAAGCAGCACTTTTAGAGGCAGCCTTCCTTCACCCACGCTGTTAATTAATCGATATCAATTCTTTACTCGACGACAGACATCGATAAGCAATCTCTAATTAGGTTTTACTCCCGCAGCGCTTTATACGTTGTACTACTTATCACCGTTATCTACGCACTCCACAATATTTGCCACCTAAGTTTTGGGGCTTTGAAGTTGGCGAGGCATATCATTGATTGAATATTTTATTAGCATATCAAATAACAAACCCTTTTCGATTGCTGTCATCGTGCCAATTATTTTATCTTATACGTTTTCTTTTTGCTAATTTTTACTTTGAAAATTTGGTAGTATTTTGCGAATTTGATGCTAATTTCACAGTTGCAAACTTATTTGACGCGCGTTGTGTTCTGTTAGCTTTAAACGGTGACACTATCTGGTGACTGGTTGTTTCCGCTTGTTCCCAAAATAATAGTTGGGATGCGAAACAGATTTTATCGAGTCAGATACAAAGTGATCTTGCTTGTGTTGAATTTTGTTTATTGAAACAATTAATGGTAACCGTGAATATAGGCTTTCAAAGGTTTTCTAGGACTGTCAAATGATTAGTTTTCTTTTCACATAGCTATTGCGTAGTAGTAGGCGGTGCTGTATTGTATGGACAATAAGAATCAGTAGGAAAAATTTAATTAGGATGTATGTGATAGAATCAGCTATTTAATTAATTTTACTGTGAAAAATGACTGCATTTTACCGGTCTATACATATCTACGGTGCAAATAACGGCAACCGTCGGGAGTTTGTTATCAATCAGCAGTCATCGTTCGCCGTCGCTTAGTGCATACCACACTTATTATGTATTTAACGGGAAATACATAATACTGATACACAAGAGACATTGTGACGAGATTTTTCACGGTTTTAGGCTAAACAGTCAAAGGCGATAGTAGCTTTGCCGCGGCCACTCTTCAACTTGCATATCTAATTTTCAAAAGTATTCTATAATTTTAGAACACAGTCGGAGTCACAGGTAGAACCTGATTAGAGTCTACATTAATAAATGACATAATTGCAGACTCACGAAAAAGGTCACAGATGTCGCGCGAACAATTTGTCATAATTGCCGCCTCGCTGTGCTGCCGCGGTCGGGGTCGAGTTAAACTTATCAACGGCTTGACAATGTATATAAATCACAATTAAAACTCGTATCTAAGTACAGCACTTTGTATTATGAATTACGACTGTTAATGGAAGTATAATTACCCTTTTTTAAGGTTTAGCACAGCCGTTCTGTTTTTAATGTAACCGAGATTATATAACGATCTTTTTTATTGGTATTTAAGAACGTACATCCGGAAAATCCGTGATTAAATTACAGCATGGTGAGAGAACATTTTCTATTGCTTTCCTATGTAGCTATATGGTTAATGTTTAAAATCTATCGTAAATAACATATGGATATAATTCAACAGCTTGCTCTTCACGAGTCAGTTCTTTTTCTACATTTAACATGTTGTTATCTTTGTTTGCTACGTCACGAAATATCAAATGAAATTGTTAGGGATCGACAGCTTCTTAAATACGATAAATAAAAATAAAGGTCATACATAATCCATACGGACTCATTTAATATTGGTTTACTTTTTTTGAATATGGAGGAGAGCGGTTTAGTAAACCCTAACCAGGCCAGACCAATAATAAATTTAGTTTATTCTAGCTGGTAGCTATAATTATTACTGAGAATAAATATCACACAGATAAGTAGACGTAAATTATTGCACATTCGCTGAGTGTGAAACATGTGCGAAAATGATTCATGTTATTAAAAAGTTATCATTGACAGATCTGATGTTTGATTTTAAACCGTGATTTACACATAGCTGCTGTTCAATAAATAATTAACAAAATTTCCTTTCTCCTAATAAATAATAATCTTATGCCTCCGAATACAAATCGAATACTGAACAAACATTGGTGATAGAAGCAATGACGGCTCAGATAATGACGGTAGCGTGTACGGACTCCGCGTCGACCAACGAGAGTTCGAAGAATCCCTGCAATGAGCTTGAGCTTTCGGTGAAGGAAAACATCGTGATGAAACCATACTATGATTTTCAAATTCCCGCCTGGCTAGCTATTATCTTCAAGAAGAGGCGTACCTCAAGAGGGGTGTAGTGGATTGTCGGCATAAATTTTGCCGATCGGCCTTATATAGGTGGTAAAATCTCAGTGTAAATAGTTGAGTTCCACCAAGTTAAGAAGAGTATGGACGAGAGAGTACATCTATGTACTGCGCACACATCTATGCACTAAAATATAACCTGCGTATCAGACTAGGCTTCGTTTATTGTACTCTGAGACCTGTGGCGATAGGTAGAGGTAGAGAGGCTTGAGACTCGTTTGTTCTGCTAGGCTTTGCCTTTGACATCCCATCCCCTAGAGGGAGTTTGGTTGCTGTAGCCGAAATCAGCTAGGATGAATATATACCCGCAAGAAACGTGAAGAATTTATAGGTGTGTTCCCGCAGCTGCATTTAGGATCCAATCCTCCACTAGGCTTAGTGTGTTACCATCTTGGACCTTATATTACATAACTTGTAAAGAATTTACAAAATGTGTCGTAGATTTTCCAGAATAGGAGATATTGTTATTTCTTTAACAGTGCAGGTATAACGCCTGAGCAGTCCATGTGTCAGTGTAGTTCACGACAACCCATGTAATTAATTATGTGAATTAATTTAACTAATATACTTTTATGACATGTTTCTGAATGTACGTTGCCCCCTATTAAAATGTCAAGCTAAGGTTCTTTAAAAGTTCAATTACGAAGGATTTAGATATATTAAACAGAGATTAGGGCTAATCAGTGGATTTTTTTTATCAATTTTGCCATTTTGATTATCATAACAGATAGTGAGTAGAGCCTTAAAGATTTATGTTGGATGGTGTTTAAATATCTTGGAGTTTCGAAAGGGCAGGCTAAATTTAAACTAAACCCTTAAGTTTAAGTCGGAGGTTGTTCGTCTTATCAAGTGTTGTCAGATGGTCTTGCGCTAGTTCTAGTGCTAGCGCAGTGTGGGCTAATGTTTATCTACAATGTCGCGCAGAGAACAAAAGAATATGTTAAGAGGAAATGCGTTTGGTAAGATATTTGAAGAATATGTTTTAACAGGAATGTATTGCAGTTACGTTATGTCCGAATAACTGAAAAGAGCGCGAGAGAGACACTGCTGCTTCTGAATATGTTGCGATTATATCTATGTAAATTAATAAAGAAATCACTATTTCGTATTCCTCTATTTTCTTCTTCAAAACTGGATCATATTTTTTGTGGAATAATATGAGAAGGACTTTAGCTATGCCTGTATTTTTTTTATGGGTATGTCAAATTTGTTTCCTGGATGTCTGACAACAGCGGTATATATGGGCAATTTTAGTAATTTTAGAAGACTCCTAGTTCTAATAGTAAGTAATTTATGGAAAATTTCAAACAGGAACATAGCAGTGGTTGATATAGATTGTATGGTATAAAAATCTTTGTTCTAGTGCTATTATTAAATCAAGGATAAAATAGATGAATACGTCTCTATGGACTAAACGCCGTCTACATTTCCTCTTGAGCCTGGAACAAAAATAGCTTTCAACTAAATCTACCGGAAAATAAAGATATATGTTTGGCGATAAATTTTAATTGGTTGCGATCTTCTGTAGGGTGGAAATTTCTCTGTGCCGTACCTGTATACGAGAATATTAGGTAATACTATATTGCCAAGTTCTTATGAATATCTTTGTTTTAGTACTGATGGTAAACCACACTTATCGGCGACACAACTCGTGGACTTTCTTAATGACGTACAGAGAGATCCGCGTCTGAACGAAATCTTACATCCGTATGCGGACTTACAGCGCGCGAAGGATCTGATCAAAGCGTACGAGCATAATAAATATCACCAGCAACGGTCGCAACTCACTTTCGATGGGTTCTTGAGGTTAGTAAATTTTTTTGCCTCATTGGCCTAGTGGTCGTAAGCGCGACTGCTATGAGTAAGGTCCTGGGTTGGAATTCCAGGTCGAGCAAAGTGTTATTGGGTTTTTCCTATGAAATTCTCAGTAGCAGCCCGGAGTTTGGTTTCGTGCCCGATCAATGGCAATAGGCTCGTCCCCTATTACATGAGACCTAAAAACATATTCGGCGAACTGTGGGTGTACTTTAAATACACCTCTCCCTAACCCTTCGGGGAATACAAGCGTGATGATATGTTATTTTTAAATACAAATTTTACGCAAACCGCTTCTTAAAATCAAAATACTCTATTTAATTTGAGGAGATATTTATGAATGTCAAAAAATACTACCACCGGTTTGGAAAACATTCCAGTCATCGAGAAGCGCTGGCAAGAAAAACGATCGAATTTATCAATTACTATTATTTTTGACTGTGTCAATTATGTCTATAGTTATATAATAACTACACATTATGGATGGAGTCATTTCCAGATATATTATCATTTACGTAATGATCCGCCGCATAATACGAATTTTAAATGACAGTCCTATGTCGAAGATGTTTACGTTAGTTTTAAACTGGACAAGTATTTCTGTTTTATCTACAGTACAACGAACATTTAGCAACTAAATTCTATAACGTGTATTTGTCACACTTACATTTGTAAAAGTGACTATAGAGCACGAATATAAAATGTTGAATTCTTAGCTATGTAGTTGCTCAGTAGTAAAACACTAAAGTTTCAAAGGCTTGATAGGACAGTTAATCTTTCTTCAAACATTGTTAACATGTACCTAACTTAGATATTATGTAAAATAGGTTTGTATCTTTTATATTAATGTTGATATTGTTAGTTTTCCATTATGTTCGGTTATTATAATCGTTTCAATATTTATTATCATCTCTAACGAGGCCCAGTTTCCGTATTTTTCCATTTACGATTTTACGTTATCAATTTATCAACTTATTTTTAATTTTGTTTGTACAATTTTTACTTACAAATTTATTCTTATTATGTTATTTCACTTTTAAACACTAATAAGATATAAACTATGGAAAAATTAGAAAATAAATTGTATTAAATTTGATATTATTCAAACAAAATACAAGTCACCAGTTTATTTCAGATTCCTAATGTCGGAAGACAATCCGATAGTGGCGCCTAACAAGCTGGACTTGTGCGACGATATGGACCAGCCACTTGCACATTATTTCATCAATAGTTCGCATAATACATATCTTACCGGACATCAGATCACCGGCAAGTCGAGCGTCGAAATATACAGGCAGAGTCTACTGGCAGGCTGCAGGTTTGAATTCAACTTTTTTATTTCTCAAGTACAGCGAAGTCAAAAAGAGGGTTATATGATTCCAGTACGCTATGTATGTTCATTTGTTCTCATTTATCTGCTAAACTACCTATCATAATTTGACAAATGGAGTATTGTGAGAAACGTCTTGATCTTCCGCCGGTTATAGGCCATATGACGTCACATTTAATTCAATATGGCGCTTTCTAGAAGACATATAGTGCTGTATTAACAAATGAAAGGGGGCTTAATCAGTCAGGCTTAATCAGAGTCGGGTTTTAATTTAGTAGAAGCAAATGCACATATTAGGGGTGTTATGGTTATGGGTGGTTAGTTTATAATCGAAACTATCGGATATCCGTTTTAAATAATTTCGGATAGGAACGGAGTCGAACAGGACATTTTCAAATACCAAAACTTACTTAAAATTTAATTAATAATTATTTATCTAAAATAAAGTTAATATTGATAATATTCGTCACTTAATATCAGGTGAGATTGCGGCCAAAACACTAAACCTATAAGGAATATTAAAAAAAAACAACTATGAGCTGTATGCCAGCTTTACTCCTTTCAACAACAGAAGGCCTTTAACAAGTAGGTATAAATGGTATATATACAGTGTAAACTCTTTATAACGTTATCCTTTATAACGATACACTCCTTATAACGTCGAAGTGAGCCCAACTTGGTTAGTTTGCGTTAAAACCCACATATTGAAACACTCTTTATAGCGATACGCCATTCTCTATTACGAAGAAATGTGTTCATATTTTTAGACAGTGAATATTTATTATCGGTATTATTGTTTATTATCAGGTAACAAAAGACTTTGAAGCTCCGAAACATCCGAGGTCGAGCTAGCTTTTGTTATCCTTAATTGCCTTGAACACGTGCAGTATGACGCATTGTTTTCTCGGAAGTGATAGTCTTCGACCAAGCATACTGGGTACCTATCGTATTATCAGTCGTAAACCTACTTTGAAACTGTTAACATGGCCAGTAAACGGAAAGCGATTAGTGTTGACGAAAAAGTTTGTGTGATACGTGCGATTGAAAAGGGAGAAAATAAAAGTGACGTTGGAAGGCGTTTTGAACTAAGTCAATCCACTGTTGCTACCATTTGGAAAAACCAAAAAAACAATTCTATAGGAGCGCTGGAAAGAAACTTCTAAAAAATTAAGAAAGCCAAAATTCGAAGACTTAGATCAGGCAATGTTGTCGTGGTGTAACAATCAGCGCCAGAATAATGTACCCATCTCGGGCCAATTGTAAAAGCTAAGGCTGAAAATTTTGTCAACCAACTTGGCATAATTGACTTTAAAGCATCTGAAGGTTGGCTCGGAAAATTTAAGCACCGTCACCAAATTACGTACGGTAAAATGAACGGAGAGGCGCGGGATGTCGATATGAATGTGAGTAACAAGCAATTGGATTAGTACAGTGTGGCCTAAATTAAAAATGAAGTACTCACCAGAAGACATTTTTAATGCAGATTAAACTGGCCTTTTTTTCAAGTTGACTCCCGACAAAACTTTAAAATTCAAAGGGGAAAAATGTGTTGGAGGAAAACTGTCTAAAGAGCGTATTACAGTTCTAGTGCTGCCAATATGAGTGGCACAGAAAAAAGAAAGCTCTTAGTTATAGGCAAATCGCAAAACCCTCGGTGTTTCAAGAACATAAAACAGTTGCCAGTTACGTACAAAGCAAACAAGTCAGCTTGGATGACATCGCAGATTTTTGAAGAGGAAGTGAGAAAATGGGATGCTGAATTAAAATCACGGAAAATCTTGCTTCTAGTAGACAACTGTCCTGCTCACCCAATCATATCTAATCTTCGAAACATAGAGTTAGCATTTTTCCCAGCTAATACAACCAGTATTTTACAACCAATGGATCAGAGTGTAATTAAAAGCCTAAAGGGCCACTATAAACAGAAAATGCTGATGGATATGATCGAAACTGACGGCAAGGTCTCGATCAAACAATCAATCTCTACAAGCAGTGAACTTCTTATCAAAAGCCTGGCAAGAGGTAACAGCAGCCACTATCCAACATTCTTTTCGACATGCTGGATTATGTAGTAGCCAAGAAACGAACCAATTTGACAGTGAAGACAATCTACCATTGAGTGAATGGATAAGCCAGTTCAACATATCAAACAATTTTAACGAAGATCTACAATCGTACGAAAATATAGATGAGGATGTAACCACAACTGGTACACTTACAGATGAACAAATTGTTGATTTAGTGTCAAAAAGTCAGGAAACACCCGCTAATCAAGATGAAGAACATGATCAAGTGGACAAAGCCGAAACACCACCAACAATTCAACAAGCCCTAGATGCCGCTAAGTTGGTAGAATTTTTTTTGTTGTTTAATCAAGACGATTCCACCACATACATATCTAGATATGAATAGAATACATAAAATAATACAAAACAAGTACTGGCATAGCAAAAAAACGTCAGACAAAGTTATCAGACTATATGTGTAAACAATAATTTATAAGCATTTATTATCTAAGACATACATATTAAAAGTTCTTGTTAATTTGGTTGTTTTTTTTTCACTCCATATAACGATAACTCTCTATAACGACAAAAAATGCTCAGTCCCTTGAGTTTCGTTATAAAGAGTTTACACTGTATATTAAATAAGTAAATTAAACTGAAGTTTCTGTTTGTAATGTCAAAATAACAGGTTTTTACTAAATGCATAATATTACTATAACAAAAAAAAACATTTAATGAAATTTTAATTTGTTTGTCTGTCTGTATGTTCCGGGTAAACTCTGAAATGGTTGGACCGATTTTGACGGGACTTTCACTGGCAAATAGCTAATAAAGCAATAGTTATTAAAATCTTAAAAAGACATACAAAAAAGTCAGTGAGAGCATGTGTCTTATGTTTGGATCACCCACAATAAGCAGTCTATAAATTAACAGAGAACGGGGGTAGTACGATTCGCGCGTTTGTCCGATGGACGGTATACTGTTTTCCACGCGAGCGCAGCCGCAAGCAAAGATAGTTATAGATAAAAAGGAAAAATAATTCAAAAAAGTATGATGATCGCGATTGCGTGTGCACGTATCGGCCGCGTGTTTTAATTTCAAACACGTTGTCGTTCTAATTATGCCCTTATCGATTCTAATTTGTATATAAAATCACTATAATGTACCCGATGGGTTTTTAATAGCAATACCAATTAGTGCGGTATCGAACTGCTGAGATATCGTTACTATCGGGTTTGCATCGACCCTAATTGCCTAGTGAACCGGATGAAAATAAATGTAGGTAAATGTTTTGGAAAGTTTCTGCCCGTTATGTTATTTCAATTCGCAGTTTTTTTCTTACTGTCTACGGTACTATTGTTGTTGAATCATATAGATATTGTAGGTCATGGTGAGTTGTAATATAGAATCGCTCCCAACTTAGGGAGCAAACCTAACCACAGGGCTAAAAAGCCGTGGGATGCCAAACTTTTCACGAGCTGATTTTATTTATGTTATACTTTTTATTATAATTAGTTGTTCATCTGTGTTTTTATTTGATTAACTCATAATCACGCCGCTTCCAACGCTCCCGTGTAGTGTGGCATGTCGTTGTTTTCACTTCCCTCACTTGCCTAAAATTTTCCAGATTTCTTGATGCTCATGTCTACTGCTCGGTTCCTTAGAGTAGTAGCGTGAAGTTATATAGCCTCTAACTTTCCTTGATAAATAGGCTATAAAATGCAATAAATCTGAGTGGTAGTTTCAGAGGTTAGCGCGTTCAAACAAACAAATGAAAAATCAAATCTCTTGAGCTTTATAATATTAGCATATATATTATATTTGTTTTAAATAACTTTGCCGGTTGTCTCGTCGTGCATGCCATCCTTAAGTGCAGTGGAACTTTTTGATTTGTTATATAACTTGTTTTATTATTATTTGCTATAATGGCAGTTTTTAATTTAACTTTGTTAGATGTTTATCAAACGTATAATATTGTTTTTATAGTTAGTTGTTGATTTGCCAATCATCGCACAATTATTATTTTTATAGGCATAATGGTCCCTGTTAGTATATTTTTATTTTTGGTTTGTACTTTCACTTACTGTCTACCATATTATAGTCCATCTTGTGGCAGCCTTAAAAGGTCAATGCAGTTAAAGTTGTACTTTTATTAGATATATAAACTTAATGTATTGGTGTATTGGCCACTGACCGTCCTAATTTAAATAAATAAATGAATGTAATGGAGTGCATTATTCTATGTAGCTCATGGACGTAGAATATTTCAGGACGGCTCTGTTTCGAATGGGGCAGGCATTACATCACAACGGATTCGTTTATAGAGTAGGTATGTGCAGAAAGAGTAATAATTAACAATAAAATATCTAAGAGTAGTTGACCATCTTAAATATTTATAAATAATATTTCAGTCCACGTCAAGTGCACAGTCAAGTATTACGTAACGTAATTTTTGAAGATTTTTGATTTTCCCTGTACTCATGTAACGCACCGTAACATTTGTCTGTACTCCCCTCCCCCTCCTTAAATGTTACGTAAGACTCAAGTCAGCAAAGTCAGCATGAGAGCTTTTATAGACTAAGAATAGCTTCCTGTTTTGAAGACATTACAGTATGAACTCACTATAACAACACTAACTAAAATAAACGAAAGGGGTTGCCAACTTTGGAGAACAAAATGAAAATGACGTACAATACAATCCCCGCAAAACATAAAAAAGGTTTGCCATCTTGGAAAATTTTAATTGCCTAGTTTTTTTATTTAAATTAAAAAAAAAACAATGTTACGTAATGCGTTTCACAAGACCCTCCTCCCTTCAAATTGCGTTACGTAATACTTGAACGGCCTCTAACAGTTGTCATGATTGTTAATAGATGGAACCTTCTAAATCTATACTTTTTATTATTATTTATTATGACGTAATAAAAACAAAAAAAGTTTGTTTGTTTAAACACGGTAATCTCTAGAACTTCCGATCGAATTTGAAAAAATATTTTTGTATATCATAGCCAGATTCACGAGGAATGGTATAAGGTATCTAACATTAGGCTACAACTCTCAGCTAGGAGGCTAAGGCAGCTAAAGAGGTTTTCTTCCTCCTCCGTCAAAGACGAGTCCGTCCAAAGTGGGCGAGCTGGAGTGGGCCCATTCTTGTTCCATCCCCTGTATCCTCTGATAGCAGAGGAGTACAGGGGAAGAAGGCCGTCGATCTGGTATTAACCGCCAGTCATAAGGACTGATTTTGGGTGGGGCACACCACGAGGAGATTCCAGACATAGAGCCCTACGTCCACCCTCTCCTGCTGCAACTCAAACCTAGGTCCGTTCCCTTCTGTGGAGCTCTTAAGCCTAGTAACCGCTCGCGCGATTCCACTGACTCTGCACTTGCATTCACTAGCAACCAACAGACATTATACATTACACTACACCACACACAGGTAGATAGGTTCTGACAGAAAACTTTATTTTTGTACTATTTAGACAAAAATAACAGATCACTAAATACATATGCACTTGTTTCTCCCTTTCTCTCAGGAGGCAGAAACATTTATAAGTATATTTTATAGTTAATTATCTCGAATTTCTACGGATAGGGAAATTAGCCAGTTAGCGACTTAATTGCAACTACGGCAACAGCTCAAGCCGAGATTTCGCCACTTTGGCGCCCTTGAGTATGTTGCCACGCTTTCACGTCTAAGTGCCATAAGCGCTCGCCACCAAGCCACGGTGAAGCTGTAAAAGCCGTCTGAAGCTTCAGGGCCCCCGTAGCGAACAGTATAGTCAGATAGAAAAAAATGTTATCTAATTCACATCATAAAGACAATTTTATGAAATTAAATTTTACCTTTTGTAGCATGTATTTGGACACATAGTTTAAGAAAATGAAAAATTAAAACAATTTGTACTCGTGGGAAGTTAGAACAATAATTATGATAGGCTACACGACTACGTTGGCGGCGCGGTGTTTGTCGGATAAAATTTACACGGGTGAAACCGTGGGGCACAGATAGTGTTAGTTATAACCACCCTCAGATTTTTTTAACCATTTTTATAAGAACTTATAAATTTTAACTAGTCTCTTTTTGCTCAATAGCGGAGTACAAGCTTTAAAATGATGCTCAAATCATTAATTTTCATGATCAAAAATTCTGTATCTATATATATAAATAAATAATAACATGATTGAAGTTTACCGTTGTGAGCGCTTCACGCAAAAACTACTGTACAGATTTTGATTACTCTTTTTTAATCCTGATATACTTGGTCATTATTAAAAAAAAGTTACCACGATATCTTCATTCAATAAAAAGTTATTAAACCATTGCGCGTTCTTCTGTCGTCCACGCGAGCGAAGCTGCGGGCACAGCTAGTATACAAAATACGTATTGTATGTATAACGCTTAGAATATATCAAGGTACATGTAAAATTAAATAAAACATATAATATATATGGACAGCAAATATAAAGAGTGCTGCAAAATAAATAGTCGTAGTTTTTTGTGATGAAAACATAACAACCTTAAAATATCGAAATTGAAAATCTGTCACCAAGCATCTACGATTGTTTTCCGGCAACTGCACTTCATAGCTAATCCCCTTTCTAAGTTCGACGTGCTACCTTCAACAGCCTCATAGTTACTTAAGTTTAGGTGTTTAGTTTAACGCTGACAAAAAAATTACAAAAATAAATATTATAAAATATTATGTATGCGAGTTGAATGGAAGTTTTTGTATATATTATATGTCGCTATATTTGTATTATATTATCGCTCTGAACATTGATACTGCGAACTATTATAAATATTTAGAGTGGACACTTGGCAGCGCACTAAAGAGATTTCCAAGGAAAACTGTCTCCGATGACCTTCTCGGGATTTCCACCGGAATAGTTGGGTCGTTTTCCATGAGATACATTTTGCAATAATTTTATCTGCGCAATGTTACATTTCATATTCTTAATTATATGTGCATTTAATTTGTGACGATTGTAATGGAAATTAATGTAGATGTAAATACATTTATCGTATATCTAGATTTGCACATTTTAATTATTAATGCTAAAACAGTAAAAAGCTCGTATTCCAATATTATTATAATAAAAAGAGTACTTCAGTCTATGGACAAGTGCATGTCTGTCCGTCCGTCTTTCTTAGGATCTAAAATGAAATAATTTTATTTAATATTCGCCGCCCCGAATGAGCTCTAATTCAGTTTAATTGTCTAACGATTTTTTTGGTAAAGGTGAATTTTTTGGTAAAGGTAAACATGAATTTTTGTGCTTGATCTGATCAGGAGATAAATTCACAATTATGTGACAAAATATACATCTTTCCGTGTTGCTGCAGTAAAAACGTGGGAATTACGAAATTATAAAGTAATATTCGAAATAAAAAATAATAGTAACGAACAGTACGTATTTTATATGAAGAACGGCGTTCGTTTTAATCAGTTTAAATAATTTTTTATTCTCATTTAGTCTAACTTTATGAACTATATAGTATATAACGCTACCATGCACATAGTTTTTTTTTAATTCTGGAGGAAGTTATTTAGGCATTTGTCATGCAAAATTGTTTTATAACTTTTATGTGTTAATATTTTTAGAATCGTAATATATAATCAAAATGCTTGTTTGCAGATTATGTTGAAATCTGTATGACGTAACAATTTACTTTATATGAATACGTCATGCAATCTTTCTTATGGTGATTGTTACTAAATAAACTTGGACTGATTATATAATGAGTTTATTGATAAGATTACAATTAACAAGAAGAGAACACTGGAAGACACGTAATGGCCGTATTATAGGTTTGCGAGCAGAGAGCGCTGTTGAGACAGTGTTGCAAGGTCATAATTTATATTTTTCCAACAGTGATAATTATAGTATAATTAATCGTTATAATACTAAGCATAGCTGCTGAGATTTTTTATATCAATCTACTACCATGACATGTACGATGAAAGAATAAAACTCTACCTTTAATAACATAGTAATGTTTGCATCTCTATCTTCACATTCATCACATTCATATTGAGTTCAGCAACATTCTTTCGAATTGCTGCAGATGCGTGGAACTTGACTTCTGGAACGGTCGTACCGAGGAACCGGTGATTGTTCACGGGTACACCTTCGTACCAGAGATCAGCGCTAAGGAGGTCCTAGAGGCGATCGCTGAGAGCGCCTTCAAGACCTCGGATTACCCTGTTGTGCTGAGTTTCGAGAACCACTGTAACTCTCGGCAGCAGGCCAAGATAGCGAACTACTGCAAGGATATATTTGGGGACATGCTGCTCGACAGACCTCTTGACTCGCATCCGCTTGAGCCAGGTGAGGTATTCATTTATATTATAGCATTATTTTGGTATAGAATCTTGAGTTACCAATATTTTCTATATACTCCCATTATATTTAAGTAAATATTAAAAACAAATTTAATTTTTCCGTAGTGGTGTAAAATGCTAATTAGTACATGGAGAGACATAGTGAGGTAGAAAGAGGTGAAGTGAGGAGGGAGGAGAAGAGGGAGTTGGGGAGAAGGGATAGAGAAGGTGGTAAAGGGAGAGAGAGAAAGTTAATACTCATTTTAATATTGTGGTTTAAGCAAAATTCTATTTAATATTTTGTAATTAGATACTTGAAAATTTGTTTCATAATTATGTAGCAAAAGTACACTTTAAAAAACTCTTATTTAGAACTGTCCCTATATTAGGCTACGCAAATTTTATGAGTTTAGTAGGTACGCCTCATTCCGCCTATATCCAGTTTGATAAGTATATCTGCATAATGTATTTTCTAGTTTGTTACAAATCACTAAACCTGTAAAAATATATGTGGCGTAATTTATTGACAGCCTGTTTTTCTTAACGCAGGTAAAGTGACGTTAAAATAAATAATAGGATTGATAATAATAATACCAGCCTATAATGTCCCACTACTGAGCAATGAGGCTTGTGCGATTGCAAACGCCGTGAAATCAACAGTTCTATATTTTTCCCACATAAAGTGGTAATATAAGAATATTTCTCAATCGCCAAAGTTCCTCAAGATGTTTTCCTTCACCGTCGGACGATACAGTTACCAATTTTTCCATTAGCCACGATATCATTTAATAATTTTCAAGCATTCATACAATACTCCGAATATATAGTTTGTTTATATTGGCCTACAATCAAGATTTTTGTCCATTAAGACTTGTAAACCGTTTGTATTTTTACTGTCTTTTAAAATGCAATACAAGGGTGGTCTAACCTTCATAATTCATATGAATTATTTAAATACACAAAAGGATAACAGACTGACTGACATATCAATGCATAGCCCAAACTACTGGAACAGGACACTGAAAATTAGCATGTGGGGGTTTTTTTTTAAACTGTAGGTGAGCACTAAGGAAGGATTTTTGCAAATAAGTTTTAATAAAAATCCGTCATTTTTTGGAGACAGATCTATGAAAATTGTTATTTAGCCATTCAGTTAGAAAGTAAATAAAGATGGGGCATAACTCAACTAAGATGCGAGCGAAGTCTTAGGCAAAGCACTAGTCATTCTAATAAAATTATTAATCCTAATCTAGCTCCAATACATTAAGAACATTCAACTGAAACATACCGAAGACACAGTCAATAATTATGTTTTTATTCAAATTAATCTGTCGTCCTATAGATAGATAATCGAGTTTAGGTAATGCGTTGGAATACCTGCGTTGTTTGTTGTTACTGTCGAGTCTTTACATTAATGTGTCCGCATTAAATGCCTATTAAACCGTTCAGTTTACATTGACGCTGCGTAAATACGCATTTCGAACTCGAACTTTTTTAATAGTACCAAGTTTTTAGTAATAATTGGTCAGCTCCAGTGGCGTAGATAGCATGAGTGATACTCGTGGTGGTTTTGGCGGGATCTTGAAGTGACATGTAGTTTTTATTTTTAATTCAATAACATACGTTTTTTAATCTTATATTATTTAATATTGGTGACATTTTGCGTGATATAGTTTGGTTGTTGTGCATAAGTGAGATAGATTAAAAATATAAACTGTAAATATGTATTTTGAGATGTCACAAACACTTCCTAGATAGTTCTGAGAAGAGAGCCACCATCTTTTCGGAAGATCCAATTTTGTATATTGGAAAATTTTATGAAGGCTTAAAAACATTGACACTGGCAAGTGCTCTTTGCGGCGCTAAAACAAAAAACAGAAGAAGACACCCGTGGTGGGAAAACGTGCTTGTGGGGGTGAAAATATTATATTACGACCTTTTTTTGAGTGTTTAAAACCAGAAACATGCTTGTAACAAGCCACGCGATGCGACGGCGAGAGTAGGATAGAACTATGCATACTATATACAAAGATAGATGATGAGCGCTCATCGTCAGTCGTCATTCGTCATCGTGAGTCGTCGTCATTAGTGATCAAAAATCTCTAATTAACAGTTAAAATGAAAACCGTATACAAATCTGTTGCACGGTTTAGAAGAAGTAAGAGGACAAACAGACAGACGAGGATAGCTATTTTCTTTTATACTATGTATAAATATAGATACACTGCAACATACAGATATGTTAATTTGCGACATACCTATTTTCCAATATATCTCAATTCTTATCAAAACATTTATTGAAGAACTTTTAATTTGTTCTTCGATTAAAGTACTCTTTTTTTTTTATTACATAAAAATATAAGTCGATCAACGGATTTTATAGTGTAATAAATTTACGTTGAAGTTTACAATTTCGATGCTGTTTTTGTTTCGAATGTAGATTGATTTGAAAAGTTTTATGTTTTATAATATTGTAAATAGTTTGTGTCTATATTTATAGTATGGGTCGCTTAGTAGCTACATATTAATGTTTTATAACGAAACGATATTGTCTCAATTATTAGGTAGTAAAGTTCGACATTGTCATCTCCCTGTGATGTATTCCTCTTTTAAATAATGTGTCATATTTAAAAAAAACAACAAAGCAGCCATTATTATTTGTAAAAAAAGTATATAAAATTATAAATGACTAACAAATCCAAAAATATTATTGAATTTATTTAGATTGTCGAGACCAATAACTAACACGTTGAGTAGTTTTTTACTTTATGTAACGAAAGCTTAAGTCAGAGATTCCCAAAATTTTTAGCACAATAAAAAAAATGCCAATACCTTGCCTGTTTGATATTAAATTTTTATAAAAATATTAACCATACAAGTGGTCTATTGGTCGGTGCGAAATATTGGTTAAAATAAGCAGTTATTACTTTAAAAATGATTCTACCGTATTATATTTCTAAAGTCGGTCTCTTTAGATTCATAGAAATTTAGATTTATATTTCTATAGATATTACGCCATCATTTATCTTAATAATTTGCCCTTAGGAGGAGAATTACCACCTCCTTCAATGCTGCGTAACAAAATTATAATAAAGAATAAGAAGAAGCACCATCATCATCATAAGAAGGAGGATCCTGTCGCGTCTGAGGAGAGTGAACCAAGACCGGAACAAGCAATTTCACAGGGCAACGGAGACGTATCACATGTAATTATATTGTATAATTAGCATGTTTTTTTTTGCTGACTCCCTTTTCTTTTAACATGAACTAAGTAGAGGTTCCTACACACTATGCCGGTGGGTTTTTGCCGCGCTGGTATGCCCTAGAAATTGGCAGTGAGTCGCGAGCACCATTTTAGTTTTTTTAACAAACCATAACATACAATTTTATTTTGTTGTCCCGAAAAACCAGAACTGGTTTATGCTGAAACACTTCATCACTATTACACGCAAATGATCTATAAATATACAAGGTGTCCAGAAAGGGTATAGGGTATTTGTAAGTTCAATGAAACAAAAATTATTTGTATGCAATAAAAAAGTTTATTGTTTATTATTAGCATATGAATTAGAGAATTATTTGGAAAAGATGATGTTATCCAAATGATGACCGTTACGTTGCTGGCACTCTTCTAAACGGAAACGAAGATTGGCGATAACACGTTGACACATAGGTATCGATATTGCTGCCATTTCTGACCTGATGTTTTGCTTTAACTGGGTTAGATTCGTCGGATTGTTTTGATAAACCTTACTTTTAAGGTATCCCCATGCAAAATAGTCAAGCGGGCTAAGGTCGGGGCTTCTGGGAGGCCAGTTGATGTTACCCCTTCGCGAAATGACTTTATTAGGGAATAATTCGTTAACAACTTCCATTGAGTCATTTGAGGTATGGCAAGTGGCCCCATCTTGCTGGAACCACGTTCTTGAGTTGAAACCTGCAAACTCCTGCAACTCTGGGACCAAAAAATTTCGCAACATATCGCAATAACGGTCACTATTCACATTAATTGCTCGGCCTCGTTGATCTTCATGAAAATAAGGACCAATTATGCCTTTAGCAGACATGCGGCCCAAACAACGACCTTTGGGCTATGCAGGGGTCGTTCATGCTTTCGTCTCGGATTCTCCACTGCCCAGTACCGACAATTCTGCTTATTAACATGACCATTCAGGTGAAAATTTGCTTCGTCACTGAACAGTATGTTGTTAAAATTGTTAAATCGCTGCAGCATTTCGTTCGCAAAATTCAGTCGATTAGCACAGTCCGTATCCTTCAATTCTTGAACCAATTGAACTTTATAGGCTTTTAGATGTAAGTCTTTCTTTAAAATCGAATGTAAAGATGATTTTTTGATGTTCAACGCTTGGCTTCGCTTTCGGATGGATAAAGACGGATTTTGACGAACCGACGCCTCAACTTCTTCAATTGTTTCTTCATCGCGAACTGAACGAGGACGACCAGAGTTTTGAATTTTAACTGTCGCACCTGTATTCTCGAACATCCTGATCCATTTCCTAATGCTATCGTCACTTGGCGCGTGGCGTGTACGATATTCCGCGCGATAGAGACGTTGAGCAGTCACTATTGAATCACCATTACGATAATACGCTCGTACGCAAAATGCGCGATGCGTCCCCGAGTACTGTTCCATCGTGACTAAAACTCCACAAAATGGCGGACGCCACGAACCCCTCCCCGCACCCTTTAGACGCCCCGTTTCGAATATGGCGCGAAAACAAATACCCGATACCCTTTCTGGACAACTTGTATAAATGTAATTTAAAATAAATATTCATAATAATTCATTTATTAATATATTACTGTAACAATAATAGCTATCGATTAAAATAAAGAAAAAGAGTCAAACTTTTAAAAACCTGTTGCACATAGTCAATTAGCATTTAGCTGCCGTTGCGCGGCGGCTGTTTATTTTGCCGCAAATATTTTAATAATTTTTCTGACACTGTTCCATTTAATTCACATATTAAACAGAATACAGTTATTTCCTAAACTAGACCGGCTTATTATATTTGGAAGATAATATACTGTTTACAGAGAATATAAGTGATCAATTTTCCATCCACCAATAATAGCAATTAGAAATGTATTTAGAGCAACTACAAAGGTTACGACCGCAAATTACTTACTCTAGCGGGAAGCGAAATAATTGCTTTCTTGCTCTGAGTATCTGAATTTATACGTATGTAATTAATAATGCATAAAGCGTTGCGGTTTCTATGTATATCCTCGATATTACACGATGTCTTGTTTATGAATGGAACGTTTGTGATCATCAGCTTTTTGTTGTCTAAATCAAACAAACTAAATAAATATCAAACGTGAATACACAGCATGGATTACTTTTTTTTAAATATCTTTTATTGGGTCAGCGGTATGGCCACAATCTTCCTGACTTAAGTGGCCCATGGTGATACTCTAAACCCAGTGGGAAAACTGGTTCTCAGGTGCAGTTGCCGTAACAAACCTATAGATGCTTGGCAACAGATTTTCAACTTGAGGTTGGTAGCTATTTAGATATGCTTTATGGGTTCTTTCACCGAAAGCTTAGCTAAGCTCATTTTAGGGATTTGAACTAATGTCGATCGATGCGGTGTCCGTACACACCACTGAACCTTCATTGCTTTTATGTTTTTCTTACTGAAGTAGTAAAAGGCCACGCGGTCTCATATTTTAAGCGAACAATGTGACCTATAGCCATTTATACACAATATTAAAGCAAACCTATTAGAGTTCAGAGTATCAGAGTTTCCAAAGCTACCCCAAAGCCCCAAGGGTTCAAGGTTGGCATCTTAGTGAGCGTCCATAGGCTACGGTAGCCGCGTACCATCAGGCAGGCCGTATGTTTGTTTGCCACTTTTATAGTATATAAAAAAAGAGTCCAGTTATAATTAGATTACTGTACGTAAGTAAAAATTTAAAACTTCTAGTATATGAATCACGTGTTGCTAAGTACACCTTTCACACGATTATATAGCAAAGTTAGCACTGCTGCTCTCCGCTAAAAAATATTGCTTTGATCCATTGCAAGTTAATTGAGATCATTTCTAATTGTTGAAAATTCACTTATTAATATTAATAGTTTAATACTTTAGTTTTCGTTCCCGTGCAGTAGCGTAAACATCAAATTCTAACTTCATGTGTTACCGAGCCATGAACATTACATTACATTTAAAAACAGGATACAGTCATTTGAATTTATGCTCTGGGTTTATATTATCTGAGGTAATTTCTTCAAGTCGAGTTTATATTACATTAGTTAAAAGTATTCATCAATTAACCTAGAGCGCGCCTCGACAATTTAGCGTCATTTAATGCCCACGTAATGCAAAAAAGAGCTACATTTGCCAAGTTCACAAATATCATGTATGTAATAAAAAAACTTGAGATTCTGGATTCTTCAACAGGGTAAATTCTTAATAGACCGTTAATCGTTTATTCCGGTCTGATACTCGTTTGAAAATATATTTCAGTCTCCGCGAATTTTATTCATATCATGGCGTTTTTGCGATAATTACGTAAAAACTTTTTCATGGTATCTCTGAGACACGTTGCAAAAAATAAAATATTGTTGTGTAGGAAATAGTTGAAAACTTTTTGGATCTTCGACTATCGTTAAATAAAAACTCCGACTTGTAGCTTCCACGCTTTCCATAATTTTTCCGAACAGACAAAAGATATAATTTTTTGAAGTTAGCTAAATGTCTTCATTTTGCTATCTAAACTTCATATTATAAAATAATCTGCAAGTCAAATTAACCCTTGGGGGACAATACAGACAACGTTGGGAATAATTGCTTTTAGTTTAGTTTTATTATACCATAGAGAGATGTAATCATACATTCGTATATTATTATCTTATACATTTATCTATACTAATATTATAAAGAGGAAAGATTTCAATGTTTGTTTGCATTAAATAGGCTCCGAAACTACTCAACCGATTTGAAAAATTCTTTCACTGTTGGGAAGCTACACTATACCAGAGTGACATAGGCTATATTATTTTTTTTTAATAGGTATCTTTACTAAAACTCCAATAATGTAACCCAAGGTGTAAAAAAAATACCTAAAATATTCTTTACATCACATGCGCTGCGAAAACTATTGACGATAGAATAAAATAATGTACAATGACTGCAGAACACATCATTGTTTACAAAAAGTGTCGCGACGCTATATCTTTAACTATTATAGTTATGCCACAATAAGTGTTATTTTATTAAAAAAAGTAATTGACAAAACGATCCGATATTGTACGATATCGTAACAAAAAATATGGTGCACGAACCATGCTGAGAGCATAATTTAACAGCATCATAAACCATGACCAATATGAAAAACGGTATCTGTACAAAAAAGTACCCTCGACGTTTCGTCAACGATACCCAAACCGGAGAGGACGGATATCCAGTTTATCCTTGTCGTGACGTCGAAAATGGAGGACAGTGCGCTACGCTAAATATCAGAGGAAGTAGGTTCAATATAGATAATAGATGTATTGTCCCTTATTCTCCACTATTGTGTAGGACGTTTAACGCTCACATAAATGTAGAGTACTGCCACTCAGTTGAAGCCATCAAATACATTTGCAAATATATAACGAATTTGACCAAGCTACTTTTAGCGCTATAAACCCAACTGGAAACTACGTGAATGGCTGGTATATAAGTACATCCGAAGCTGTCTGGCGAATATTCGAATTTCCGATCCACGAGCGGCATCCCACAGTCTTGCTTTAGCTGTCCACTTAGAACATGTCCTAAGAGTTTAATTTACCGCAAAAATGGCTGAACAAGTGGCCCAAAACCCACATAAAACTACTTTGCTGGCTTTATTTGAACTCTGTAATGAAGATGAATTCGCAAAGGCACTTCTATACCACAAAGTCCCGCAATACTACACATGGGCCAATAATAAATTCACAAGGAAGCGTGGTGTGGGTGGACGTAGTTGGCCATCCAGGTATAAAAAAAGATGCCGCTTTAGGAAGAGTCTACGGTGTACATCCTTCTCAATCAGAGTGTTTTTATCTTAGGATATTGCTACATCACGTTCGCGGTCCAACCTCAGGTCGAGTACTTAAAAACCGTTGAGGGAGTTCTCAAAGAGACCTATCAAGCAGCTTGCCACTCCAAATTCAGGCAGAAATCGTGGTATCCTTTTGGATGAGTCTCTAGGCCAAATAGTCCATAATTTAGAAATTTTAATAGATTCAGTATGCTCTGACATTGAAAATTCGCACGAAAAGGACTTTCGTTGGTTGTGTTCTAGGCCCTAGGGCAATAGTGACACCTAGGAATGATACGGTAATCGAAATAAACAATTTGATTATTCAAAAAGTCCCCGGCCAAATAAAAAATTACAAATCGATCGACACCGTAACTAATATCGAAGACGCAGTCCATTACCCACAGGAATTTGTAAATTTTCTAAACCGTTCTGGACTGCCACCACATGAATTGACGTTAAAAAGCAGCAAAATAAAACAACGTCAAATATCCTTCACAGGGAAGCTCTGAATCTATAAATTGAATGGCTTTTGTTTCGTATATATGATCTTTTTACAAAAAAAAATAATAAAAAATTACACACTTAATAAAAAGTAACAAAAAAAAGTCATTAAAATTAAAATAAAAGTTCATTAAAATAATAATATTCATACTTTCTTTATAATTTTATTTTTTTAGTAACCTGACGCAAATAGAAGGGTTTGTTCCTGTGTATTATAATTTTTAATTATGAAATTTTTGTTAAATACCAGTGCGAAGTCGGGGCGGGCCGCTAGTATATTATAAATCACAGATTTGAGAAAAAGACAGATAGTGTCTGTCCGTTCACATAAACGTATATATTATTATACTGAGTTATTCAAATTATTTCAAACAAATAGATAAGAAAAATATTTGTTTTGAAAGTTATCGACAAACATTGTAAGAACACGCTCCATTTTCCACGTGTCAAACCTTTGTGATAACAACTTTTTTTTATGTTCATGGCTTCTGCTTGTGTAGCAATTTCGGCAATATCAAGTGTGGCAAACGCACATTATAGAATTTACTTTCTCAATGTTCGGTTTACTGTAGAATAAACCTTCGTAAGAACACGCTCCATGTTCCACGTGTCAAAGGTTTGTGATAACAACTTTTTTTATGTTCATGGCTTCTGCTTGTGTAGCAATTTCGGCAATATCAAGTGTGGCAAACGCACATTATAGAATTTACTTTCTCAATGTTCGGTTTACTGTAGAATAAACCTTCGTAAGAACACGCTCCATGTTCCACGTGTCAAACCTTTGTGATAACAACTTTTTTTTATGTTCATGGCTTCTGCTTGTGTAGCAATTTCGGCAATATCAAGTGTGGCAAACGCACATTATAGAATTTACTTTCTCAATGTTCGGTTTACTGTAGAATAAACCTTCGTAAGAACACGCTCCATGTTCCACGTGTCAAACCTTTGTGATAACAACTTTTTTTTATGTTCATGGCTTCTGCTTGTGTAGCAATTTCGGCAATATCAAGTGTGGCAAACGCACATTATAGAATTTACTTTCTCAATGTTCGGTTTACTGTAGAATAAACCTTCGTAAGAACACGCTCCATGTTCCACGTGTCAAAGGTTTACCACGTACATTGTTCTAAGTACTAATCTATACAATTAATAAAATTGAAGTGTTTGTTTGTAATGTCAAATAAAAGTTTTGTACTAAATGCATAGAGATAAGTATATTTATGATACTTATAACAACACACCAATTTTTTTTTAAATTTTGTCTGTCTATTTGTTCCGTATAATCTCCGTAACGGTTGGTTCGATTTTGACGAGCCTTTCACTAGCAGGTAGCTGATTTTATAAGGAGTAACTTTGGCTACTTTTATTTTAGAACAATAATTGGGGTTTCGCGTAAATAAAAAAAAACTGGTCACGTTGAATCAATTTGGGCGTTTAATTTGCTTACGCTACGTAAACCATAAGAGATATATCAAATTAATGTACTACATAATTTTAGTCAAAAAAAATACCTAAAAAAAAGTCGGCGAGAGCATACGTCAATCTTTTAAGGATCACCCACAATAAGCATATAACGGGGAGCGTATGCCCGATCAACGGCATTCTGAAGTCCATCCGAACGAAGTCGCGGGCACAGCTAGTCTATACTAATATTACAAAAAGTTAAAGTTTGTGAACATAATCGTAGTGAACTAATTTGCTGAGCTCTTATATTAACAAGACAGAAATAAAACCAACTTCCTTGGGGAGTTCCCTGGTATATTGTCGAAGTCGAAGATTCAATACCAATGTATTTAAAATGGCTATCATTGTTTCAACGAAACATGTATTATCTAAAATCGGTTCATAAACAAAGAAGTTATGTCTGAACATTCATAATAACAATACTATCAAACTGAGAAACTCCTCCTTTTTTTTAAGTTTTTTGAAACCTAGTTAAAACTTTAACTTTTTTTTGTTATTAAATTGGATACAAAAATAGATATGTAAACAGCTATTTCATGTTTCCGGACATATGGACGCGGTGATAAGACTAATTGACTAACAAGGCATATGACAAACTTAACACGTTAGTCAATTAGCCTTTCCAATGTCCGCGCCGATATGATAGATTAACACACACTTCGTTTCACCAATGAATTTATTTCCATAACATAAACTGTCATACATTCCATCAATATTTAATTTCATCTTTAACCCGATCGTTCACCCCCTTGTAAAACGTTGATCCCATATTTTCCTCTCTATCGGGAACGCAATATAAATACAGTTGTTTGTTTCTGTTTGGTTTGAGCTCAATTTTATAGTTCAATCGATTTTGTTTGAGCCGCGAGACCTCGGTTTATAAAAATAATAATAATCCGGTAATGGATTCAGAAGATTTACCGACTTTTCCTATTGAAAAATGTTTACAGTACAAATCATAAGTTTATTAAAGTTTTTTTTATATGGTAGCATATATGTTAGTAGGTATTTAGGTTAAGCTGAAACACTGCCAGAAAATTATCATGGTTGATAAAAAATTGTTGTTTGTAATTCCCAAACAAAATAGTATTGAAATGTTGGTAGCGTGTACGGATTTCGCGTCGATTGACGTGATGAAACCATAACATGGTGGTAGAGCATTTCTAATACCCGCCTGGCTAGCTACCACCCTCAAGTTGAACATCTGTCGCAAAACACCAATAGGTGTGTTCCGGCAGCTGCAGTTGAGAGCCAGTCTTCCACTAGACTTAGCGTGCTACCATCTTGGGCCACATCGTCACTTAAGATTAGGTGAGATTGTGGTCATAACCTTAAACCTACAACGATAAAATAAAAAGATTACATAATATATGTATTGTTTATACGTGTGTATATTTTAAGTTTGAACAAATAAGAAAAAAAAAACTCGAGAGGTGTCATGGGACACCCGGTAGTAACGAAGTCCATTGTTGGACCTCAAATAATCTTTCTAAAAACTTTGTTTAGACTTGGAGACTTCTGCAACCGGGTCCTTCATATTTTATTTTGCCAGCCATTAACGCAATAAAATGGGATGTAATAATATCAGTCAATAAAGTAGTGTGTTCGTTGCTATATAGCTGGCACGGCAAGGTTCGAAGGAGTCATCGGAATCCTCAGATTCGGAGAGCTCGTCTGGCGAGGAAGAGGCCGGTGCATCAGAAGGGGGCACGACGTGCGACGAGGCGCGGGAGACTCATGCCGCAGCCGAGATATCCGCGCTCGTCAACTACGTACAGCCCGTACACTTCAGCTCCTTCGAGAGCTCCGAGAGTAAGAAAAACCTTACTAACATCTTATCTATATTTGTCTACACATCATTATATTGTTTGAAAAAAAAAAAACATCATTGGGCTGGGCATGGGCAGAGATAATATTACGAGTTAAATGCAGTTTCACGATGTCATTTGTGAGTTAATCTAATTAGACTAAATATTTTCCGATGACTGATATGCAAATAGATGAATCTTCTAATTAAAAAAATAATTATTACAATGATCTTTAATGTTGCAAAACTAAGTTATCGCAAAAGGATTATAGACCACCGTTTTTGTAGAGACGTCGGAAACTAAATTTATTTTCAATTAAAATCATTATATTTTAAAACCTAATAATACAATTATTCCGTTTTTAAAAGGAGAAGCTTTTATCATATACAAAAACTATGGATGGCATGTTATGCTATGATATTTACACCAGTTCCACATTTATAGTTGTCACAGTACTTACAACCTTACTTATTCGCAGATGTAGCAAGTATTTGAAATTATACTCCTTCGTGTACACCGAACGTTCCTGTCCTGTTTAAATACGTGTCGGTCACCACTGTCATGCCGGCCTGCATAAATATCTCTTCACGTTACGCATAAAGGACCCGATGACGTAAGAAGGAGGGAACATATTGGCCGCGCTACGACAAAAATAGTGCATAGAGAACTTACCTTTATCTACGATTCTGGATTTTTTACTTATGGATAGTAAATTTACATTTATTTTTTTACGTGTCGTAACAATATTTTAATCGGTTTCGATAGAAAAGAATCGATTCTACGAGATGTCTTCGTTTGACGAGAAACAAGCAACAACCTTGTTGAAAGAACGTCCGATCGAGTTCGTAAATTACAACAAGCACCAACTGTCGCGGGTGTACCCCGCCGGCACGAGATTCGATTCCTCAAATTTTATGCCTCAGGTAAAATAAGTTGCAGATACTTGGATTTAATTTTTTTATTTACAATTTACTAGTTTTATCGATTTATAATTTTATTTTGAAATTTAAGTAGTAATGGAAACTACTAATACTGACTTACTAGACGCATTATAAAGAATATCATCTATGTATAACAGTAATATATAAATTGTTTTATTATATTCAAATTTAATTTATGATTTTATTAACTTTTGCTTTCTTAACTGACTCATTAGCCTAGTGGTCGTAAGTGTGACTGCTATGCTCGAGGTCCTAAGTTCGATTCTCAGGACAGCCAAAATGTTTTTGAGTTTTTCTATGAAATTCTCAGTAGTAGCTTGTAGTTTAACTTTGTGCTCGATTAATGGTAATAGGCTCTCTCTCTCTATTACATGGGACCCTACTACGGTCTAATTCCTTTTTTACACTGTTAGGAATGCTTATTTGTCAAAAACTTCTGTTGACAGGTATTTTGGAACGCGGGATGTCAGCTGGTAGCTCTCAACTACCAGACTTTGGATTTGGCCATGCAGCTGAATCTCGGCACGTACGAGTACAATAGACGATGCGGGTATCTGCTCAAACCAGAGTTTATGAGGAGAAAGGTACGCATCAACAAACCTTGGTGACCAAGCCAACTAAACGAACGGTTAGAATGATTTTGAATACAAAAAGTAAAATGGTCACAAAATCCGAATACTGAATCTTAAATTAGTGATAGTTGTCATAAATTAAATTAGTTGAACATATTAACTTCAAAACATATTAGTTTCAGATTTAAACTTTTCAGGTTCACCACAACAATTAACAACAAACTTTTATTGTTGGAGAAAGACGAAATAACCTTTTTTTTTCAGGTGGAAGTAACAAAGAATTTTGGATAAAGTAATATTAACTTGATAAATTTATATTGATAAATCTGTAGTCCTGCCTTTACTTTTAATATATTTGCAAAATTTCCCGATAGAGATTACTAACATGCTATGTCCGGATTTAAGTCAAAAACGGCTTGACAATTCTTATGAAATGTTGAACACGGGATGCTTATGTCATCGATCAAGTGATAGGGTATAAGAAATTTCAACATCACTTTTAGAAATCGTAAAAGAATAATAATTCAATAAACATTTGTTTTCGTTAATTCGTGACTGATTTTGATGAAATTTTGTACACTGTAAGTTTAAGTCATTCCATGAATGATGGGCTATGAGAATTTTCAATAAACAAAAATTTAAAATTTCATTAATTCTTAACGTATTTTGATGAATCTTTGTACACGGGAAGTATAAGTAATTACATAATCGATTAGCTATAACAATTTTCAAATAATGCTTTTAGAAATCATATTAATCAAATCATAAAAAAAGTTCGTAAAATTAAATTTGTCGACTGATTGTATTCAAATTTTGTGGACGGGTAGCATATAATATCATACCATATATAATAGAGAGGCTATAAGAATCTACAGTAATACATTAGAAATCGTAGAATAGAGTAATAATTTTCAACCAATTGTGATGAAATGAACGGCATATAAATTGTCAACAATATGAGTATAAATAAAATTACGGGATGTAAATAACTACTGCGTAGTAACAAACGCGTACAAAGCCGCGGGCACACCGCTAGTATATTATAGAGTTGAAAATGAAGATCTTTTTGTAAATGATGTTTCATTTATTATAGTTTGTATCGGAGTATAATAGGATAAATAAATATTTTTAAATATCAAACAATTTCCAGCCAGTTTATCATGCAATGCAATTAATTGATGCAATATATAGATTCCTATTGATTTTTTGTTACATCATTTTTGTTTAACGAAAAAAAATTGTTTTTGTTTAAAATAGTAAAGATTAAAGTAAAAAATAGTTTAATTTAAAAATATACTTACTATTTTTCTTCAATAGCGGGGGACATGTTTTAGAATGAATGATGTTTGAATTAATTTGATGAAGAATTAAGGGAGATATGGCTTTGCCACAAAAACCCTTGAGAAATAATATGTAGAGATAATGATTGAGTAATGTGAAAGGGTTACCTTAAGGGTCAAATGGGTTAATAATAAAACCTCTTTCAATTCGACCAGGACCGACGACTAGACCCGTTTGCAGAGAGCACAGTCGATGGTATAATCGCCGGGTCGCTCTCGGTGACGGTGCTCTCCGGGCAACTACTGACAGACAAGCGTTGCGGGACTTACGTCGAAGTGGACATGTTCGGTTTGCCAGCGGATACCGTGAGGAAGAAGTTCCGGACGCGGGTCGTGCCCAACAACAGTATCAACCCTGTCTACGGGGAGGAGCCTTTTGTTTTTAAAAAGGTGTGTACTCAACATTTTGCATTAGATTGTCTCCAAGGTTGACTCACGATGTGCTTGGTGTCAAAAGAGGCAATATCAAAAATTCTTGTTTTCAGTAAATAGAATTAGAACTATAAACTAGCATTGATATTATTAATTTACTTGTTAATTGTGTAGTATTATTATCTATAGCATGAAATGGTTGAAGGCAGTTTTGTTTTACTTGTCGCATTATTTGTATTTGTACGAATGAAGTCGCGGCCGGTTGCCTGTAAACGTGTAGTGTGTTAGTAGTTACGTTCAGGTTTCATGATGCCGTAAAAACTAAAATGTGGTATTTTATAAATTATTATTTTTTCGACTGCCGACCTCGATGCCAGATTTTTCTTATTGCAGCTAACCTTGATTGGGTGTTGAAAAATTCATTCGAATTGCAGTACGATTTATTTATTGAATCAAACGTTTTTATTTCATTTCTATTTTTTCATCAATGTACTTATAAAAATATAAAATGCTATTTTTTTTATGTTGTAATAATCCGATTTAGGTTTTTATGAACAGAAAAACTGGAAAATATTCCCGGAAAATCTTCAAATTCAAGTTCTTTTTCCATAGGATTTTTTGCGAACTCAAAACCATAACTCGCGATTCGAATAATAAATATGCGTACTTTTTTTATGGCAATGGAAAAGTTATCAGGAAAACTGACGAGGAAATTGGGAAGGGCAGAAAAACGTCTGCCGTTTAAAAAAAAAAAAATGAAATGATTCTATTCATTAAACTATAAGTATATTGGATTTCTTATTTAAAAGAGGTAGTAGGACACAGAGGATTTTTTTTTGAGATTTCTCTCTACATACTTGGGCAGTTCGACTGGTGGAATACCTCCACCCCGCAGAAGATCGCAGCCACATGACCTTACATTGTGTTCCTGCGGCGAGTATGAATCCTAGATCTTGGGGTAGAGGGGTTCAAGGTCGGCAACGCGCTAGTGATAGGTGTGGTATTATAAGCCCCCATAGGCGACTGCGAGCGCTTACCATCAGGCGGGTCATGTGCTGGTTTGTCACCTTGGTCTTATAAAAAAACCTATGTGAATCGTTAAGTCTGTCTATCTATAACTGTAATATAACTGGTTTCTCAGAAATAGTTCCAACGATTTGCATGAGACTTTGTATTTAGATAGTGTTTTAATTTTTACATTCCTAGTTTACTTATATAGGTGTTTTTTTTAAATACCGAGCAAAGCTCGATCGCTAGTTACTGTGTTGTTAAATATTCATCGCTACTTCGTCGGGAATAGTCGAGTGGGGTATATCCATAATTTGATTCACAACTACTGTAGTGCTCGGACCGAGTGGAAGGGTATATAAAGCGTAGCGCACTAGGAGCACTGCGACCGACCCCAATGCCTGCCGGAGTAAACGCCGGCCGCGCAACATCTTCACTGACCCGCTCGATCAAATCGAAACAGCAAACGCGTTCTATTCTACCGCCTCTCCAAACAGAGTGTGCCACAGAAACCCCCGCGTAACCACCGTTCTCTCCGCAGAGGACGGGCGGTCAACTTCGCTCCCGCACACCCGTCACGTCCACCCTCTCTAGCGGCAACCCAAGCCTAGGTCCATTCCTCGGTGTGAAGCCCTTGGGTCAGGCAGCCGCCCGCGCGATACAAGTGACACTATACGTGCAACACTTAGCTACCCACACAACATTACACACGTATGAACACACACACGTGCACACCACACAGGTACATAGGTTCTGTAAGGGACCTTTTTTTTTCTTTGCGCTAGTTAAACTAATGCGCTAGTTAGTGTAGAAAAACCATTCCGATCACTAAATACACATACACATGGCTCCCTCCTTCCTCCAGGAGGAGGGGAACGTGCATATGAATATATATTAGTTAGCTCGAATTTGTAGGAGTAGGGTATTAGTTAGATCGCGACCTTTTCGCATTCGCGACGAACGCCCGAGCCGAGGTTCGGCCACTCTGGCAACCTCGTGCGAGTCGTCAAAAACTTTCGGAGCAACGCATTCTCTCTTGGATCGTCGAACCGTTCACATAGCTTAGTCACTGATTTGTAGTAGGTACTTGATTAATTGCCGCAGGTGGTTTTGCCCGAGCTAGCAATGCTGCGTATAGCGGCGCACGAGGAGAGCGGGCGACTGCTGGGACACCGCGTGCTGCCCGTCGTGGGACTCTGCCCCGGCTACCGGCACGTCAGCCTGCGCACCGAGCTCGGGCTGCCCGTGCCTGCTACATTACTGCTGCTCGTTGTCGTCAAGGTAACGCACACTACAGCCGTACAACTTCTTGGTCGACCATCCCATGTTTTAGACGTCGTAGTACGCCATTACACTAATATAGACAGTATGTTATCACGGCAGTTTTCTTCAAATAATTACCTGCAGCCACTCGGTAGATAAACAGGCTCTAGGGCAGCTTTCTGACTATGTTTCTTGGGTTATCTGCTTACGTATTGGATAATGCTATATTAAAATGTCATGATTATCTTTTCACCAAAATATATTACTGCAAATTTTCTAAGTTTATTAATTTTTTTTATTGGAGTAATTATGGCTCAGTGCTACTGACACCGCGTCGGTTGTGAATTCGAATCCCTGCAATGAACCTGATTTTTCAATAAAGAAAAATATGGTGATAAAACCAAGGCATATTCTTACGCCTGCCAGCCATCGTCAAGTTGAAATTCTGTCGCCAAGCTTCTACAGATGTGTTGCGGCAGCTGTACTTGAGAGCTACTTCCACCACTAAGAATATCTTGTTACCATCTTGGGCCACATCGTCCAAGGCATATTCTTACGCCCGCCTGGCTAGCTACCATTCTCAAGGTGAAAATCTGTCGCCAAGCTTTTACCGTAAAAATACAAAACGGCGAAATTGTTATTTTGGACCTTATAATACATAGGACTCATCGATATAGCCTATGTTATGCTGTTTACGACGTATGGATACGTTATGTTTTTATTTTATTTGATTGTCTGTGGTTGCCAGGATTACGTGCCAGATCGTCTGTCGGAGCTAGCGGAGGCGCTTGCGAATCCTATAAAGTATCAGAGCGAGCTGGACAAGCGCGAGCACCAACTGGCCGTACTCACCGAAGACACGGACGTTCCTCCCGAGGAATTACCGCGGCGGGTGACCTCCCTGCCGGTCAGTTGCTCCTTATTCAACAATTTACGATTGCCCACAGATTGCCAGATTAATTGACTTTAATGGTCACTGCTCCGCTCCTAAACGTTGTAGCTTAAAGTTAGATACCAGATAATTTTCCTCGATAAATAGGCTATAAAATACAAAAAAAGCAAATCTGGCTCGTAGTTCCAAAGATTAGCGCGTTTGAACAAACAATCCCTTGAACTTTTTAATACCAAAACAAAGTATTCAAGAGATTAATCTATTAAATGTGATTTTTACATAGGTGCCTTCAGAAAGAGTAAATAGGAATAGTGTATTTTTTTATCCTTTTTTGTCTGACTTTGTGTTACTAATTTATAAAATACTATCTGTGTCTCACGGTTTCAACCGTGTTAATTATAAACGACAAACATCGCCAACGCACCCGTGTAGGCATTTTTTGTATACTTTGTTTAAAACTATCGACATTTTTATGAGGAATAAATATATTTTTTCGAATTATAATATAGCCTGTGTTAATCGCTGATACCGTAGTTTCATACTTGTGAAAGAATTTTTTAAATGAGTTTATCCATTACAAGAAAAAGGAAAAAAAACCTTCCCTCTTTATAATATTGGTATACAAAACAACATTTTCTAATAAATACTGTGTTACCTTGAAATATAACAACAAATATTGAAAATAATTATACTGCTGAACATAGGTTTTCTATAAGAACGGGTCGTCGATGCACCGTGAACCTTGTAAATTATAAATGTATTATTACTTTGCACAGATTAAAACAGAGTCAATGGGCGATGGAAGTCCTATCAAAATAGCTATAACGGAAACTAAGAAATTAATAGAAAGCGAATCGATATCCAGCCCGAATCCGCCGCTCAATACAACTGATAAAAATGTACAAGGTGAGGATTTTACTCGATTACAAACTTTTAAATACGATCTCCGAGGTTGGTAACATGGCTGTAAAGCGTCTGGTGTTACACGGCAACGGTAACCATTTACCATCAGGCGGGTTGTCTGATACCATAATTGCTTCAAAAGGTTACTAAATGTAGCTGTAATTATAATAGTACAAGTTCGCGCGCGACCCTCCTATGTTTCCTACAGACGATAACAAGGGTGGATAATGTAGCGGGGAAGGGAAATTCGTAGAATTGTGTGACGTAGGCGTGCAGTCACAGTACACTAAAGTAAACAGTATAACGTCTCCATACAAACGGCCGAAACAAAATCTAAATAAATTTCAGTACGCAATTTATAACTAATGACGAAATATTATATTACCTACGTCCTCGAATGAAAAAGAATGTTTTTGATTTATTAAAAAGGCTTTTTTTTTTATGTACATTTCCTTCTTACTAACTCACACTTTTCAAACTAGAAATAGAATCCAATCATCATGACAATTTAATATAACATTATCTTATACAATAAGTACGAAACCCAAGCAACACAGTTAGAGAACGCCCTAGTGTATGTTTATCTACAAAGCAGCTGCATGTACCGAATTATTTTAAGAACACTGTCGAGATAACATGCTGTTTACTTTAGTGTACTGTGTAGTGTGGTGACGTGCTATCTCTTCCCCGCCAACGTCTATAACATAGGACGGTCAAGCACGAACTTGTACGACTATAAAACTGTTAAAAAGGCTGTAACGCTCTCGTGTTCTGCAATCGAATCTTCGAATAATTTTAGTTTTGTGTTTTATTTATCGAACAGTTTTTTAAGATTGTTGTACAAAATTTATATGGCTAAGGTACAATATAACAAAATATGTTAATAATTGTACACACTAATTAAAGCTAAATATAACATTTAAATATACTTCATGCCGGTACAACGGTGGCATTAATTAAACACGGCTTGGGCTGGTGGCATAAAATAACAATGTATGTAATTTTTTTTTTTTTTTTAACAATCTATATACATAATAAATTATAGATGTACCAAATTCGCATAACTCTACACAAACTATTCATTGATGTAGCTACTTCCCAGTATAACATACTCGGTGTGGCAGCGCCTCGCTGACATGGGCTATCTCTTTCTTGAAGTGTCGTGTCTCATTCTAATAATATTTCTTTACGTTTTCATTTTATTGATGTATTGTTAGAATCCGTGACACCGGCGGACAATATGTGCGCTAGACTCGTTTATGCACATTTTGCTTCAAAAGGATAATTTACAAAATTGTAGAGATTTAAAAGCAAAATAAATTACAAAAATATTCATTTACTATTACAGAGGAAGGTGATAGGAAATCGAATGGTACCGATGAATCACTAGCAGAGTCGCTAGAAACTCTTCTGTCTTCGAAAGTGGTTCGTGAGTTGGAAGCCAAGTTGGCTCGCAAGCTGGACGATGTACGGCGCAAGTACGATAAAGACAGGAAACCTGTCTCGGCAAAGTTCTATGTTAGCAATAAACTTGTTAAGAAGCTATCTTCTAAAAACGTGTAAGTACACAAAATGTTTGATAGCGATTACATCTATAATTTATAGATATGTATTGTGTCTGATTAGATCACGACCACCATACACCAAGTGTGACACGCGCCATATTGTCACACTTAGGCTGCCTGTCTACTGAAGCGGAGTGGACCGAATCTAAGCAAACGACCAATAGAATTGCATAAAAATGTACAGATGCAATCAATCGTATTGGTCGAAATACTCTGCTTCCTCGGTCCGCTTCAGTGAACAGGCAACCTTAGGCAAGTCGCTTTTCGAGATCAGCTAGTGTATATGTATATTCAATAAGCAGGCGGTGCGGTAGAGATCTCTATCTGACCAAGTCGCGACTACCACGCATATGCTCATCACGGTGACACTTTTGATTTGAATAGGATAAGCGGTTTATATCCAGTTTTCGAGAAGTTTAACAGGTACACAACAATTTGACTTGCTACGATAAACAAGACAATTTTTAACAATTAAGAAAACCGACTTCAATGCTCATGCTAATGATATCTGCATCAAAGCATCTAATCAAACCTAATGAAATTAAAATGGGACCAGCTTTGAGGTATCTTCTTTCCACCAAAAAAAAAAAAAAAAAATACATTCGAATTGACAACTTCCTCCTTTTGTTGAAGTCGGTAAAAAAATAATGGCAGGTACAACAGCAGTGAAGCGAGTACGAGCGGGAACGAGGAGAGCGCAGGCGCGGAGGCGCTAGCTGTCGAGCGAGAGTTGCGTCTGCGCTACCACCACTCTATATACGCGGCTCTAGAGAAGAACTTACGCGCAGACCATCATCAGCAGATGAAGTCGCTTACAGTACGATTATATTACATATCTATACTAGTTTTTATTTAATCAGCAATATATTCATGCAACGCCGAACTGACGCGTTGAATTTTAACATTACAAATAAGCATAAAATATGTTGAGACGTACGATTATTTCGCACATTACAGAATGTAAACAATACAGCTGTGTCATGTTATTTAAATACATTGTTAATAGATAGTGTCTCATACAATGTTTGTTGAATATCGTATTATATTTATAAGTTATAATATTATAAAGGCGAAAGATTGTGAGTGTGATTGTATGTTTGTTAATTCTTCACACTCCAAACGGCTGGATCAATTTTGATGAAATTTGGTATGAAGGTAGTTTTTAAGGTTTTTTTTTGAAGGTTTGTTTTAAATTATACACGAGTGAAACCGCGAGGCACAGCTAGCATTTTCATATTTTAAATGTTTTTTCAAGTATTTCTTTATTTTTCGTCATTATCGAACGAGAGTTATGACTTCTTTCGATACGAGAGGTTCGGAAGCGGCGTAAGGCGTGGGTAAGGAAAGAGCCTTGCGTCTCGATGATTTTATAATATAGTAAAAGTATCAAAGTAATGCAATGGATTTTACTTTTTTTGGGGACCAAACTCCTAATAATATGAGCAGAAGAGATATGAAAAAATAAGTAAAAGGTCTCCTACTTGAAAGTTTCGCGAAAAGATCGTGTCGCAAAGTTGAATCTTTCCCATATGAAATTTAGATCTTTCGCCGCCATAGACGAGGATCGTTGAAATTTAGCGGAGATTATGCATAATATATTCTAACGGTATGAATGAAAATGTAATGTAAGTTATAGGATAATAAGAGATTTCTTTTTTCAGCATTTTACTGAATACATAATACACGTTATAAGTGGCTTTGTTTCTATTTATAGGATTCGCTGGAAGTGGAGAAAAAAGAGATACTGAACAGATTAGCAAATTCACGTAAAGAGGACGTGAAGGCGCTCGCAAAGAAAACAAACAGGGATAAAGACGAAATACTTAGAATAAAACGAGAGATACATTCACAGGTACTTAATGTTTCTACTTTTGAATCTCCATTCGGTCTGTTGCCTTTGAAATCGATACCTATATTGAAATGTCATACAAAGATGCCATTATTGAGTAATTGTTTCATGGTATAAAATTAGTTAAAAAAAAAAAAAATAGGTTTAAGGCAAGTTGTATGAATCTATACTAATATTATAAAACTGAAGAGTTTTTTTGGTTGAACGCACTAATCTCAGCAACTACTGGTTCGAATTGATAATCTTATGCATTGTTTTCAACATATAAAGTGTTTAAAACAATTTTCTAAAAGTTGTTAACTCTCGGATTGCACTGTGTAGCGCGTAGTGTTACCCATGTCTAAGCCATTATGTCAAAGTAAACGACGGGTCATGACACGCCATGTCATACATAGATCTCCCCAAAACGTCCAAGGTCGATAACGTTTATTTTAACGTCGTGCGGTTCTTTGTTGTTCAGTCGGTGGATCGCGGCGTGGTGGAGTGCTGTCGACTGGAGCAGACATACGCGCAACGCAGGGAGGTGCTCGCGCGACGTCACGACCGCCTCTTGCAACTACTGCTCACCCATAGAGATCAGGTATATCATATCTTTATTTATAAGTCCAAAGATAATTTTATTCATATTTATTTTAAAATATGTATTAGGTTTTTTTTTCTTCAATTTTTTTTGTGAACTTATAATAATAATATTTTGTCTTGTTCCTATTGGTTATTATTATTACTATTTTTATATTTTAATGTATGAAGCTATGCGAAATGCTGTATACTCCTTTAAGTAACATACGCATCAGAAATACTAATAATATATAGAGTTATAATAATACTGTATAATGTGTAATATGGTCGGAGTATCCATTAAAACAAAAGAAAAATAAATAAATAAAATAAACTAAAATCAAGGTCAGCCGGTGCCTACCTTCTGTAACTGTTTATTTTGTCTCACTGGCAAACAATTATGAATATCACCCGTCTCCAATAAAGATCATATTTTCCAGGAGCTGTCGAAATTGCAGAGGCTTTGTGGTGGCGCACCGGAAGGTTAAGCTGTCGATATGTCCGCTGCTAATTTTTCTCCCGGTGGTCGGTCAGTCAGTGTGTTGCCAATTGATGACGACATGATGACGTATTATCGGCACAGAGCGTGTGTGTCGTAGAGTATCCGCTCGGAGTCGTCGCTGCCGGAGTATTCGCTCGACTCGAATAGGTACGTGTGTGCGCGTCATTGAGTGTTTTGTTTTACTAATCTGTGATATTATCGCCTAAGGAGCGAGCGGCGGGGCGGGGCGGGGCGGGGCTGGACAGTGCGGGGCAGGGATGCAGGGGCGTGGTCTCTCTACTACTACTATACGGTTCGCCGACGTCAGTTTTGCTCCCGCCGAACGCGAGTGCGGGCACGTCTTGCGAATACTGGATGTTGCGTTCACCTGAGCCACGGAAAAGAACAGAAACGTGCGTTTTCGACACGGGGCGCTACGCCCATGGTCACTCTAGTGCTGTTCTGTCTTTATCGATATTAGGGTCGCCCTGTGTGTTTTGTCGTTTGACGTGTGTGAGTTTTTATGTGTATCCACTGCATTTAATTAGATTATAGAGATCTGTGAGTAAATAATAACGCTTCGACGTAACGCTAGTCACCGCACGTTTGTCCCGGTTACGAGACGGGAGTTAAACCGTTGGATTTCGAAATGAGCCTTAATTGTAAGTTATGTGATAATTGAATGGAAACACCTTAGACATTTCGTTCTCGCCACTATCGATGTACGTAATTTGCGATGTTTATACATATCTAAAGCACAAGATACTGGTTTTTCAGCGTAATAAACTACTTATGTCGGTGGTTCTTCCTTTTATATTTGTAGATTGTAGTGTTTTCCGATAGTCATATTAATTATTTAATAAAACTTTATGATGGTTATTCCATATTATGTGGTTAGTGAGTTCTTATGTGCAGTGTAGAATTTAAATCTATTGTTTAAAACACGAATATCCGATTCACTAAATCGTAAAGTTTTCAAATGATATCTTGAATTCTAACTGCCATTGTTACTAATTAGATACATTATATATTTACTATTAAACATTAATATTGAAAATCTCGAAATATTATATGTATATATATATATATATATATATTCAGGTGTATTGATATATTATGAGATCTGTGTATTGAATTAGTATTTATTGTATTGTTATTAACTGATCTAACAAGTGTCAGTAATAGTAGGTTGTAGATTAACATTCCAGATTGGTTCGTTTTATCGAAAACTAATATGATGTATTACGTATGTTATTGTATAAACGGAGGAAGTTCGTTGGAGTTGATTTCCAAAAATAAAAATAAAGAAAACAATTAGGTACTTTTGTTTTCGACGGACAAATATCGTTTGTTCAACAGAATATCGATTCAAATGAAAATGAAAACGAAAAAATAAAATCATAAATTTTTTTTATAGACTTGTACCGTCTATTTAGGTATTATATAAATGTTAAATAAAGACAATGTATGTTACGTTAATAGAGTAGAATTACGATATAAGTTATCTTCTTGTAAATGCATACATTCGTCAAACAATATTTATTAGTAGTGTTCGACAAATTGTACATCTTAACCTGTCTGATAGTAAAGTGAAAATATAGCTTGTAGTCTATAGCTGTTAGACCGAAATCTTAAAATAATAAAATAAAATGACTAAAAAATTATAACCCGAGTACGAAAAAAAAATCATAATTAATGGACAAGAAGTTCGAAAATCTTTAACCCGACTTGTCTTTCTTTCGCTTGGTATATTTTGTTTATATTTAACATTGTTATTATATTTATAAACTCCTCTTTCATTATTCACATGGCACACGACATGATAGCAAAAAGAGAGATCAGATTTTTGGATGTAACATCCATCATGTTGATTTTATTAATATAAAAATGTTGCCTATGTTACGGATGAACCGCGTCGGAATCGTAGTGACGAATCGATTGATAACTCGTTCTAAAAAAAATAGCTGAGTAGTGTAGGCGTTTAGGAACATACGTAATCTCAAACATGCATAGACTGCTAAAAACATAACCCTACCATTTAGCTTTGCCGTGGTCGGGTAAAAAGAATCGAAAAATGCACTATCAACTTTTATTCAAATAAAAGCTTTCGACTCACGCACTGCCAGGAATATTAATTTGGTACAGAGTTTGGTATCTATTATATATTTAGGCAATAGTCAATTCTAAATCCCTTCATAAGCACTTTCCGGTTGTTAACGGCTCGATCATAGCGCCAACTATCGGATCCGAACATAGCTATGAACCATCGTCTCAACACACCAAAAATATTATTCGGTGATGTTTTGCTTATAGGTTATTCTACAGTACACCGAATATTTGGCAACAAAATTCTACGTGTATTTGCCACATTTGACATTAGCGAAATTGCCTACATAGGCAGAAAACCATAATAATGAAAAAAAATGGTGAATATGAAATTGATCGGCCAAGTCATTTAGAAGTTACACGTGTCACTAACAGAACATACTCCGACAAGTTTGTTACAAGATTTTATTTAACTTGCTTTTTTAGTATGGGTCAAAGTTTGCAACTGAATTTTAAAACAGTTTTTAGCGAAATTTATTAATACTAACGACTTCCTACCACTCGGTGTGGCCGGTTTGAATTATAGTCTAGCGGAAGTTGTTTCGGCACGCCACCTGTGCATAATTTTGGTATAAGAAATTGTAATTGAAATGATTGGTTGAATCATATTGAAAAACAGTATCGTACAAGGAATAGAAGTGTAAAGATGTTACGATGTTTCTCTGATATTAAGCCTGCGGCTTTATGCTGTTTTGCATATATGCTTACGTTGGATGTCAATGCATGATTAGCTAACTGACGTCAATCTAAATCCAATATGGCGGACCAGTTATTTTTCACGCAGTATGTATGTTAGGATATTAAATAGAAAGGGTTTCCAAAGAAGAATACGAAATTTTTTTTTGATAAGAAATCTTTTAAAAACAAGCTTTTATAAAATATTGAAATAATTTTAAAACCTTGTAGCGCAAATTAATAAAGGGGCTTTTAAAATGATTGAAATAAAGTTTAGCGTTTAACTAAAATCTTGGCTGGTGTAAAATAATGCTGTGGCCCAAACTGGTTAAATGCTAAGCCTAGTAGAGAGGGTGGCTCTCAAGTGCAATTACATCTAAAAAGTCAGGCGGGTATTGGAGAATGGCATACTACCATGCTATGGTTTTGTCACAATGTTTTCCTTAACCAAAAGCCACGCACATTGTCGTTCTTTTACGGTCGTCATTGTGTCCGAACATTCTGCCACTGACCCAATATCGTTTTAAATGGTAGAATATTTCTCCTCTACAAAAGTAGGTATAAACAACCCTTGTTTTGATTACTTATAACCTTTACTAACAGAGCTTTTACTGTTGTATATATTAGTACGACTATGAATATGGTGCTTTTTGATATATATACCTAATGTACTTATTCTAACACTCATTTTAATGCACTATGTTATTAAGGAACGTGCGAGTGTGGAGTCTAGTCGTGTTCGTGTCATTTCACGCGTTCGCGCCTGCTTTGATGCGGGGTAAAAACCGCCAAAAAATCGGGGAAAGAATACGCGAATCGACTCCACATCGATGTTTCACGCGTTCGCGCCTTCTCGTTGCATTCTCGTGCGCGTGTAAAGCGGCTATCACAATTCATATATATATGTCATGTATGGGCTCATCAAACTTTTTGTTTCAAGTGTCTTGTTCAAAAAAAAATTTGATTATTTCGACAAGTTTACTAAATATATCAAAATTAATGATAGAAATGCACTTTAAGGCCTGTTTCCCGACATTCACGGAAAATACACAAATAGTTTAAAACTAAAGTTTTTGTTAAAATAATTATAGACTTTCATTAATAGTACTAATGCAACTAATTCACTATGTGTTGGTGGAAATTCCTTACAAAAAAATTCAACTAACATGTAGGAGGTGCTGTCTATTATATACTGTTAGTATGCGTAATTAACATGACAGCTTTTTTTTAGATCTGACTATACTGTTAGATGGCTTTTGCCATAGGGGCCCTGAAGCCGCTGCGGCTTTTACAGCTTCACCGAACTTATTCATAACAGCTTTTAGTAGAATTTCTTTTATAACTCATTCGTACAAGTTAGCAAGTATTTAAAAAAATCATTTACGGAAAATACGGAAAAGCCTCTCTTATTGAAAAAAAATCCTATGAGCGTTTTGAGACTAGGTTAAATAAAAAAAAAATTGTTAGACTTATTCTTACAAAACTTTAGAGAATTAGGTTATTCTTTTGAAAATATTGTACTCTGTGAGTATTGTTATTCAAAATATTTATAAACAAAAATCCAAATATCGTAACCACAAGCCTCTTATTAATGTAACCTAATTAAGATTCTGCGTTAAATATATTTTAGATCCAATATACATATAATGCCTTGAAACATAATATGTTTAGTGATTCAATTATGAAACCAATTGGATATTTTCCACTTTTCATTTCATTGAAAACTAATATTCATTAAGATCATAATATTTTGCAGTATGTATAATTAGGCAATAATATTTATTATAGAAATTGCCAATACTATATTGAAATTTTCACAAACTGTACATGGTAAATATTATTTTGACGTATTTGTCCACTTTACCGTAAATCTATAATAATCGCATTTGACTAGTTATAAATGAGATCGTATCTCGGATTTACTAAGGTAAAGGCAAATAGTATATAGTACTTGAAGACTTCTATTGTATAGTATTTCGACATTTGTGTATTTGAACACAAATAATTTTAGCATCTTGTTAATCTTTACCAAACTGTCCTAATGGATTACTAGATGGCGCTACACCATTATATTTGTTATGTTACATTATGGTGTCAATATTTTCATGTGATTAAAGACTATGTTCAAGCGAATATCTCTGATCTAACTGTGGTTTCCCTTCAATATGTATAAATCTTTCGCCTTTTGCTAAAGATTTTAGAGGTGTTATATTAGGCGGATATTTTGGTATTACTAATATGGAATATATTACTTATCTCATATTAGGTTCCCGTACCTATTATTTGGTATTAGTCAAATATTAGTCACCGATTCAATATTCGCTATTCGCTACCTACTTCAATCTAATGCTGATATTATGCGAATCTATTCTCAGTATTCTCTATACTTATAGAATGCTTGTATGAAATAAAAGATTGTTGTGAATATTTATTAATATTATCCGTATGCTTATTATATAACGTAAATGAAAAAGTGATTACTAGCTGTGCCCGCGGCTTCGCTCACGTTGACTACAGAATGCCCGCGCAAATCTTGCTCCCCCGCTCCCGGCTATTTTAAAGACAATAATGCTTATTGTGGGTGTTCCTTAGAAGATAGAGGTATACTCTCCCTGACTTTTTTGTAAGTATTTGTAATGTCTACAATTATTTAGTACGTTCATTTGCTATATCTCTTAAAGTTTACTCAGCGTAAGCCATTGTAAGCGCCCGAATTGATTCACCATGACCAGTGGTTGTTTATTTATGCGGAACCCTAATTATTTTTCTAAAATAAAGGTAGCCTAAGTTACTTGCTATAAAATCAGCTGTCTACCAGTGGAAGTCGCGTCGAAATCGGTCCAACCGTTTCGAACATTACCCGGAACAAACAGACAAGAATTTTAAAAATGGGTGGGTTTGTTGTTAAAGGTATTCTATATACTTTCATATGCATTTAGTATAAACCTGTTATTTTGACATTACAAACAGACACTTCAATTTTATTTATTGTATTGATTACGGACTGTCGATAACGTCAAAATCTTTGGTATAATAAAATATAGTATGTTAAAAAATACCACTATGTCATGTACTACAATTATAGATTTTTATATATGTCCATTAAAAACATCAATCGATTGATTTTTTAGTTGATTATAAACACAAAATAATAAATATTTATATTTGAAATTCTTAAAAATATATAGATACGATAACATGTATGCAATCGCAGCTAGTTACAAGGAACTGAAGGAACCGCTAATATAATACGAAATACCAATAGATACCTAATACAAAAATTACAAATTGATCTATGAATCTAACTAATATCCGTATTAGCTAATACACTGATATTCGTTAAAAACGTAATATAGTGATTCTGTTCTCATTGCTTGCTTACTGTGTTACCAACCCATACAGTTTTCATACGAAGCCCGACGTGTATAATTATGTCTTTACTATACATACCTAGCTGCGCATACAATAAGCCAGCGGTCGTTTCAATACGAAGTTTCAAATCATTTAGCTATCTCGCTTACTCGCAAGACGCGCGCCCCTATAACGGACAAAGAGAGAGGTACTTTGCGGTGACTCGCCGCGCGGATCTTGAATCGCGTGCCTATTATTTGACTAATATTTTGTAACCTATTATTCTGTATTCGTGTATCATAAATTCATAATATATTAGTCCAAGCCGCGTATTATAATCCCTGTACCTATTACGAATATATTCGTTACACCTCTAATTTATACGAAATCCTAAAATTCATATATCCTTTTATCTTTGTATCGAATAATTTATCAATCTTTTTTTCTTTTTTCCGATTTACTAAACATGTGTAACTCAGCAAAGTTCCTTGTGCCAACTGACAACTCAATAACTCAAACACTGCTTAATGCGCCGTCGCATTGAGATAACTCAAATATGCGCAATGGCGCAGCTTATGGTACGCGAGGTAAGCGAGTTAGAGAAATGAATGTGTCGGCTCTAACCAGTGCAACGGCGCGGCTCGGCGGTGTGTCTTAGCCGGTTCGGTGCGCTGAAGTGCGCTATGCAACACATTTGGACATACGGCGCAGTAAAGTGAGTTGGCGCAATTGCGTGCCGTAGCGCTGGTTTACCCATGTCTAAAGTTTCCTATTAATTTACTATTACCTATATTATATTTATGGTTCTCATCTACAGTTTATTGTCACTACACTACGTCAAGTTATTTCCAGTTTTTTAATTGCTACTTAATGTAACAAGCCAAATTATTAAAAAGCAAACATATATAATAGCCTATCTCACTCCTACAATTATGATGAATCTAATGGCACATCGTATGCTAAAATCCATCAAGCCGTTTTGGCTACAGAGCGTGCCAAAGAAATAGAACGGAACACGTACGCTCGACAAACATAACCCTCCTATTTCGTAGTCGGGTAAAAATATTCTGTAATTATTAAATCAAGGACTCAAGTTAACATGATAGATCTATAGACATCTTCAAAATAACACTAAATTACGTAGCAGTAGTATGACATAAATTAATGTTTAAGTAAGTAAAGAAAAGGAAACAGGGAATCTCTTACTATCCTCATGACTGTATCTATATGCCTGTTTATTATACCTTTAAAGTAATATCAAAACGAAATACAGTATAGGTATTCCAATGCTTCGTCAGATTAGGTGTAAGACTAACCACTGATGGTTCATGGTGGATGGCTTTGAAGCCATGATGTAGTCTATTTTGTAGCTTTTCTCATTTGTAGCGTTGAATCAGATTAATTATACTAAGTAAGAGTATACTCTTAGCAGTTTCCATGTTCGCTTTAAGCCACTTACATTTCTTTCAGGTGTCTATCTAGTATGAAGGAATAATGACGAGGATACGATAGATAGCTAAATTAAGTTCAATTGGAAATATCACTCCAATGGTGTTGCAATGCAAAAATACAAAACTGAAAAGAAAGCGTTTTGAGAATTTCAAGACGGAATACTTCTAGAGTCATGAGTTACTCGGTGGTAATATCCATTGAACAAAAATCTACCAAAACGTTGTTAGCATCTATATACTAATTATATTGAAATTTCTAAGTTTACTAAAATGTTCCGTACCATTAATAACCCACCTTGGCGACTTGTTCTGCGATTTAAGTTATTTAGAAGTGTTATATTTTACTTTGGCGGTAAGTATGCGTGCATGCGAGGGTGCCATTTACGTTATTATAGAATATGTTTAAGGGCGATTTAATTTATTAATTTCTCAAAAATCCTTGCCATTCAGAGCGGTTCTCCGCTAAGCTCTTCCAAAGAGATTTTTCTCTCTCTCTGTTTCTGAACATTCTTTCGCTTTTCGCTTGCCAGATTGAAGTTCAGAATAGAAAATGCGCTTCGCAATTCTCTTCTCATATTGGGTATTCAAAATATATATCCACATCAGAGCAACTAGCGTCGCATCAAATAAGCTTTCATTCCGTACACATTTACAAACCGTAAACCGAAACATAGATGTTTAGTGTGATTACAAATCTAGAAAATAGTTTTAGAGATAAAACGACTCAATTAAATGTAGTAGAATTATATAAATTCCTCCATCACAGATTTCACAAATTGTGTAAATTTTAAGTGTATTTCATAATCCAAAGTTTACAGAATTTCACTCGTTTTTTGCCTTTATAAGGCGCCACTTTTCTACTGTCTATAATTCTATGTGTATGTCTATGTATGTAAGTTGATAGCAGTTTACATACTCATGGTTTGTGTATTTTTTTTTCATATTATGTCTACAATTTATTTTTTTCGAAATTTATTTTAATTTTTGTTGTCTTTGTTTATCAATATATTTTAAAGTTATATCCATCGTTATATGAAGGAACTTCTTTACTTAATTGTTAAAACCAGGAGTTAATAAGAGGGTAATATCTATGGCCATTTTATAAAATAGATTTACGGATACGTACGTAATATTACATGACTAATTAATTGTCTTGCCTTGTGTAATTAAATTAGATTTGTCGTTAGTTAGATGTACGTCTCTTCATTAGAAGAACCACAGTAATTATTCTACTAATGTTGTGTTATTTTTCATTAGTTCCTCATTAACAAGTAGGCTAAACCTATTATGAAGAGGAAATAAATGTTTGCCACATTTGATTTTTTCCTTTTTTATTTTCCGATATTGGTTAATTGAGAAAACGCTCTAATATTTTGTATGATATTTTTCTCTGAATTGTATTTTCAAGGTCTGGCTTTCAATGGTCTTGTTTGAAATTATTTGAAACGTTTACGTTGGTCTTTTAGGGGAGGGGCTTGGTATCTAAATGAGTCCACTGTTATATACTATTGTGGTTAAGCTCTGCTATTTTTTCCTTTATATTGTAATCTATCTTTACAGTCTTATTGCTGTGGTATTTACTTGTCTAATAATTAATATTGTGTGTGTGTGTGAATTTGCCAATTAGATGTTAAGAAGTATATTTATAATATTATATAGTACCTTATTCCTACTGCAGCTTCGATAAAACAAGTGTTCGCTTGGAATTATACTCCTCGGGTTTAAGACTAATATAGCTCTAAGGATACAGGTTTATTTGCTGCTGCAAGTTAATTTTACCGTGGTCAAAATAAATAGTTTGGAACCACTTTAGGCAAAAATCGTTAATCTATAATTGTATTTCAAATCCAAAACGATTTTTGGAGTATTGTGTCTTTGAAGGACCTTGCATTGGATATCATCACCAACAAAAGTAATTTGGTAAGCAGCCAAATTATTCGAAAAGTACATTCATATAACAAACATTAGTGTCTGAATGCATGCACATGGGCTAAATAGGTTCGTCGTAAGTTGCAATTTTAAATTTATTGTCTTAGAATAGGATATTTTTGGGTTATTCATGCCAGAGTTACAAAGGTAACTGACACAGGAAATATTAAATAAAATAGTTATTCGCTTAATTTTTGGGTCTGCGACGTAGGGAAAGTTATATGTTCTATTGATTGCGTTATCGGACCGTTATAACCGTCATTCATCACCATCACCATTTGTGATTAATCTCTTTTCTTAAAATACTCGTTTTCAGTTTTATTGATAATTTAGAGAGTTTTTAGTACAGATAGAGCTTTGCCGTGACTTCACATATAAACACAGACTTCAGTAAGAAGTTATTTTAGTGTCTTGTAGTATTTTGTACTGGATCTACATCCATCTAACTATTTTTTCTTAAGCTTTTACTCTATTTGTAATTGTTGAAAGTTCTACACCATGATATTTTGTACCAATTTTATAAATTAATATATAAATATTTTACCATATAATTTTATTTTGGTACTACATGGATACGCAGTTTTTATGAGCGTTAAATAATTAACATTAAATGGAATGCCTTGTTCTTTATAAAGTTTACGAGGCTTTCGAGTTTGCTTGACAAATAAACACGATTATCAAAGTTTAAGTGTGCAATAATGGTAGTTTGTTTTATTTTGTTGTCATTATCTTTCTGATCAAAAATCGAGACTTCTAAGGTACGATTTCCTCACCGCTTGTAATGTTCCAATATCCTAATATATTTGTACTTTGATTTAAATAAGAAGATAATTGTCAAACCGCCATTTTGTTTAGAATTCCGTGTGTAATTTCAGTAAAAAAATACGATTGGAAAAACAACACGTGCAAATTATGTTGTACGTCACGTAACCGGCCATAAATTTATAAATTCATTAAAATTAATTAAAATAGTCAAAAAAAAAAAAAAAAAAACATTAATAAGAGAAATAAATCGTACGCTACGGAAAGTTAGAATTTACAATTCATAGCTATTAACTTATATATTACTGAAATGGTTATTCCTCGTAGCACATTTTATTAATGTATAACATAACATGATCGGTCATATTTCGCTGTAGTGTCATAATTTGTTGTCTGGGAAACCTAAATCGCTTTTTGTCATTGCAAATATTTTTATCAACGTTGGCACTTTCATATTTTACAGACGCAATTACCTTCTCATTTGAAATGCATAGGTCATGATATTTTTATTCGATTATCATAATCAAACAAGTAACAACATATCCGTTGTGAACATGAAATAAAGAAAACCTTTTGTACAATACAATATCTGATAGGCAATATTATTGGCTGTTGATTTATCTGTTTCTGCTTCGTTGTTTTTGGTAAAAAAAATTATTCGCGCGTGTATTTATATCCGTTTATCAGACCTAATATAGTATTTAGTGTTTTTTCTAAAAATACAGTTCCTTCTCTTATACTAACTGCACATTTTCTTACAATGATCTTAAATTTATATTAGCATCATTTGTTTTACATTTTTCCACTTTAACTTGGATTATATGTTATGAACTAGAAACCATTATCAAGTGTGTAGGATTTAGCATCCATCATCATTTTATCATTAGCAACTATACAAATATTATCATCATCTTTTATGAAACGAATATCATGAAATTCAAAACAGAAATTTTTATTAGTTTCTTTGGCATTTACCTACATATTGCTTTGATCTCTTGTTGCTTATATATAATTATGTATGATGCCGTGTGTCAGGGGTTGTGAATATATCGAGAGATAGTTATAACTTCGAAGCTGCAGTCGGCTTTCAAAATAGGGGCCGTATCGTCATGATAAAAGTCGCCGTCTAGCCTTTTCAAGCACTTTAAGGTTATCTTTTTATTTAGTGGCTATATGATTCTTTACTGGCAACTTATCAATTTATTACCAGCTGTTGTCGATATATGGATAGAGCCGTTTAAGAAGCTTGCTAATATACTTGTTTAATTTATTATTAAACATGGATTTTATTTTAAAATTATAAATATGCGTTTTATTTATTTCTATAAAATAAGTGAAATTTCTTTGAACGAAACATAATTTTTCGGTTTATTTTTTAGTTTTTGCTTCATAATTTATATATGTTAAAATATTTAGAATTTTTAATTTGTGACAATTATAGAAAACTTGGATTAGATAGTTGTTATGTTCAACGATTCATTATTATTAGTATATATAATGGTAATTTTTATTTCTACTTACTAATTTAAATATCTCCTTTGATTGTTTTTTTTTTTATATAAAGAAGTTTGTGTTACCTTTTAATATTTATTTTCTCATTTCTTATTTTTTTCTTTTTATTAGTATAACCGCAAACAGTTGAGCTGATTTTATAATAATTTTATATATTATAATATTATATTAAGTTTAAATGGACTGTAAAGTTTTTTCTAAAGAGACACAATTGTCATAATTTATTCTAATATTTATAATATTGAAAAGATGTTTGACTGTTGAAAATTTCAACAGGATTTCTGTAAGGAGTATAGTTTATATTTTCCTAACTGAAATTATACATGAATATTTTGATTAGCGATGTTCGATATATATCGATATGTCCATGACAATCATTTCGTATATTTATCGATATTCATATTATTTTGCTGTTTTTTAAATCAATGAATTTGACGTAACATAATGGGTTAAAATAAGACGATACTAAAAACGGAATACACTGGTGTGCGTGTTGTTTTTTCGATTTTCTTCCTTAAATTCAGCTACTTGAAACGTAAACACATCTTCTAAACATTAAATTACACTTTAAAACCTTAGATTTAGCAAAAATAAGCTGCATTTGTTTTCTTATCAATTTACGTAGTTCGCGATACAGGCCGATAAATCATACGAAAGTGGTCTCGTATCCCATCTAGCAAAAACGTATATTATGCTCTTTCTCTTTCGAGTTGCCGAACTATATGTAGGTGTTAAATCTATGAAATACGAGAATTTTTGAATATTAAAATAACAATTCGTACCACCATGTTTCAATTTTCTTTTCCAAAAACAGTGAAATACGTATTTCTTTTTGTATGGGTAATAGGTATGTAGGATATAAATGAATCACCATGTCTTCAATTTCAAAAATGATGAGAATATTATACGAGATTCTATTACTTAAAAGTTGCCTGAAGAAAATCCTTAAAAAAATCGCTACATTACAAAGGGAAACTACCGTTCTTTGATTAGTAACTTAAGTAGTTTTAATTGTATATTAAACTTTCGTTAATTCGTACTTATTTTTGATATGAATTCTACAGATACGTGATCGGGGAAACCATATTTTTATATCTCAAATATTTCTCATCTCTAATACATCGTAAATTGTACTAAACTGTCTATGAGCATTATCGATAACACAACCAACGCCATAATTTTTTTTTAATAATTGTATTAACGCTTAAATTGCACTTTTTGAATCTTAGCAAGGATCTGCTTAGTTTAAGTTAGGTTTATTAGTGTAATTTTGATGTGCCAGGGAATTATATCAAGTTTTAGTCTAGATTTGTATGTACCATGATGTAAAACATAAATATCTTTAACGTCCGCCATGAAGTCATTATTAGGTTGTTATTTATTTTAGATTTTAGTTGAGAGTTTATCGGGAATTGTAGCGTTTCTGTGAATCAATATCTTTAAGATGCACCTGATTTTGCATAATTTAGTGATGTGTTTTGTGAACCATTGAAAATTTTAAACATTTTTTTTTTTCATTGTTGTTTTAGAATTTGTAGTTACTAGGGACGATATCTTAAATTGAAGTAAAGAAAATATAATTTCTTATTTCAGAAAATAATCGCGGCCAATGTTTTATAGCAAAGTGATTTAAGGTATCTAAATTATTAAAATGTATTGATTACAATATTCAGTGGTATTTTCACAGCGAAATTATAAATAGTATTTTTTTAGTTTTCACAAGTCGACTTTTATGATAATACAAATGAAAATCGATAAACTTAGTTTAAAATGAAAAAAAAAACTCACTTATGTAAAAATATTGTAGATATTAATAAACGAATTTAAGCAGAAATTTGTAAAAGAGACGTTGTTGTCGACTTGTAATCTGAATGTAACGAGCATGTACTTACATTATTTGTCGGTCCGTTTGTTTGTTACGTTGCATTAGCTGTAATGCGTTCTATCCATTGACGAGATTTATCTATTTACCTAATATTAATTTAACATGAAAATTAAATAGCTACATTAATGTGGTTTAATTAATTAATGTGTACAGAAGTGAACAACTTAAATTTGCATACAAATTCAAGTCAAAAGTAAGTATTTATAGTGTATTTTACTTACCATCATGCACAATGCCATCATTTCCAAAGATCAAATCTCAAAAGGAATTTTATTTTGTAGGCTTAACGTATAACCACTTTCGACAATACTTCAACCTCTAGACTCTTACAGCCAAATAGTATTCATTAAAGGTACGATTTGGTACCAGTGTTATCCGTATATAGCGTGTATACGTTGACAAGTCGAATACGCATACTTTTTAGTGCGGCCATTTTAAAATTTACATAACATTTTCTGGCAAGTCCAAAAAAATTACAAGTGCGGTTTACCAATATGAACTATAGTGAACAAGCTCAGTTGTAGCGTGTAAGGACATCGCGTGGATCTACCTGAGTTCGAACCCCTACAACTAGTCTGAGCTATCGGTGAAAAAAAAGCATTGCGATAAAATCATTGAATAGTGGTAAGCCGTTGTCTAATCCTCGCCTGGGCTAGACCACCACCCTCAAGTCGTTAAGAAATGTTTTACGGCAGCAGCACTTAAGAGCCTGTTTCCCACATTAGGCTTAGTGTGTTAACACCATCTGGGGCCACATTGTCAATTAACAACAGATAGGATTGTTGCCACAATGCTAAAACTTATAAAGGACTAAAGAAAGCATTATGTTCACTATACAATATGTATAAAAAAGCCCGTCGAATCAAAAAAGGGTTTATAGATATCCCAATGGCATTACCAAAAATAATAACAAAATTGTATTTATTATAAAAATGTTATTGCAATTTAAAATAAACATATTTAGTTTTAGTTTCCCTAAAATTTAACTTTTTTTTTTAAACGTGATAACACCGTCGTCGCCTGTCCCGGCACGACGCGGACGCAGCGATATGTTTGATCGTAGGCGCGCCACCTGTATTGCCATGTAAGTTTCCTCATTTAACAAAAAATTTTACATTTTCTTCGGGGTATTTTTTTAAAACTTATAATCAAAGGTAGATAACATAAACAGGATATAATCTCGACACCTGATAACACCTTCACGGATTCGACGGTGTTTTTAATACTTATTGTAATAAATAAAGCAACCTAAATGGAAATTTTAAATATTTTTGAAATTCGTTTGCAAGTCGATTTATCAACCTATTCACACCTAGTATGATATTTTATACGTTGAAGTACTTAAGTTTACTTTCATGGTAAATCTCGTTAATGTAATAGGATCCTGAAGACGTCTAGGCGGCTCTCATTCTGTAATAAATCTAGTCATTTGTAATTCCTCTGTGTTGTATCTATACATAAACAATCACGCCTTTATATGGGTAGACAATATAATAATCAATATTAATGTTAAATATAATACATATGTGAAACTTATATCTATTAAATTTGATGTCTGTTCTGTACTTTGTTTCATTTTTTATATAAAACCAAACGTATACGAGCATACCTATGTTTTAACATACGAACGTATCGAGTGGAAAAAGCAGTAATATTTCTTTAACATTATTATAAAGATAAAACATTTTTTAAGAGCTTTCGCACGACCTTTGTCTGAGAACTGTGATGGAGAGCCTTATCTGATCCTATATCTATATACAACTGGCTGTGCACCACGGTTTCACCCGTAAAGAAAAATTTTTGTAGGGACACTCTAATCACCTAGCGGTATGAAATATATTTTACAATCTACCTACCTGCTAAATGTACATAAAAAAATCATAAAAATCGATCCAGCCATTTCGGAGAAGTGCGACCACAAACACCTTGACACAAGATTTTTATATCCTATACCAATAATATAAAGATGAAAGATTTGATTTTTTGTTTGTAATGGATAAACTCAAAAACTACTGGAACGATTTTAACAACGCACACCGCAAACAACTGGGGCTAGGACCGTGGTGGATGCATGTTCTTTTTAAACTGTAGGTGAACACTAAGGAAGTAAGGAAGGATTTTTTTTGGAAATTCAACCGCTAACGTGGTGACTGACAATGGATTGTAGTAGAACCCACGGTAGTCGCCGATGTTATTAGATTACACTGTGCTCACCTCAGATACAGTGTAGACACTTTGTCGTGCTACGATAAAAAATGAGATTTCTCCCTAGGAGAGTTTTAATGACTTGTTTTTTTCCCCTTAAAATATACATAAGCCAAACCCTTATTAAAATGGACAAAAATACTTTTTCGGGAACTTTCTATAGATCGAGTTACTATAAAGTAATCTAGAAAAATTAAACAATAACAATTTAATTAATTCACAATTAAATAATTAATTGTCGTTACAATTTCTTATACGTGATATGAAAAACCTATGCAAGAAGCGACGCGTTTTACCATAGACTTATTTCCTCTTTCTACGGTTTTTTCACTCCAAAAAACCTTTTCTAAATATAATGGCTCTCTATATTTATTTACTCATTTACTGCTATTTTCATAGATTATTTTCACCATAGAGTAATTTTTCGGATTTTCATGCTTTCGTTTATTCACATTGCTTTCATCAAGAACTCTTTCATAATGACGTAAATCGATCAAATAAACACAAAATAAATGTAAAATGTAATAAAAGTAAATCAAACTGTACAAATTAAGCACAAATTTTAAACACAACGGTATACAATTTAAATAATTTACATCTGAGAAAATTTATCCTGTAACCACAGACTTGAGCTATATCACAATGTTCTTTCGACCGGCGAAGAACTTGCTTTCAACAGTTTCAGTGGTAACCGTTCAAAGGATGAATTATCAAAATTTTGTGATGTCTAACGCTTTGGCACATCTTGAGAGGCAATGCGAGAGATATTGTGCTGTACCACGATTTCCTCCGCGCAAAGTAAGTTATTAGAATTGTTGTTGTTTAGAATGTTGGAATATGATGACCGCAGGTGCGAACCCTGGAGTATATCAACGAATTTTTCGCAATTCGTATACATTTACTCATTTGAATTAGTAGAATTATATCGGCTTACCGCGAAGAAAGACATCGTGAGGAAACGGGAACGATTGGTTAATGTTTATGTATGCGAGACAAAATATAAAGAACTGGATTTCAAGACGTTCCAAATCGCCATTATGTCGTTCTTTGGTATGGTTATTAAGAGTTTTTTTCTTCGGAAAGAGGCCTTTGTCCAGTAGTGAGACATTTAAAGGCTGCTATTAATATTATTATAGGTAAGTACCTACTGCATTATGTATAAATTAATTTTAAGTAACTTGCGGCCTCATCAACTATACATACCTACTTCTAGAGGCGAAATAAACCAACGCGCACCCTATATCAAATAATATAGTTGTAGTTACTAGGAGGCCCTAGGTTTTGTATTATATTGAATTACCTTTTTTATATATTTGTTTATTATATTATTTATCAGTTTTAGTGTTTGACTACAATCTTAAGTGATGTTAAGTGACGATGTCCTCCAAAATAGTACGGTAACATACTAAGCCTTGTAGGGGAACTGATTCTCAAGTGCAGTAATTGCCTGAACACATGCATAGGTGTTCGACGAACGATTTTTAAGTTTAAGATTGTAGCTCGCCAGGGGGGCATTAGAAAATGTCTCACTATCATGCCATGGTTTCAACACAATATTTCCTTCACCAAAATCTCAGGCTCATTGCAGGAATTCCAACTCACGTCGATCGACCAAAGAGCCAACATTACTTCCACTGCTTCTATTTATATTGTCGCATTGAACTATTGTTTGTCTTTTTATGGTGTACCTAAGTGTAGTAAGTAAGCTTTTTTACCGAATTCAAAAAAAGGAGAAGGATCTCAATTGAAATATATCAGTCATCGTTACAATCATGTATAAAACACATTTAGATAAATTTTGAAATTTTTATATGTCTGTCTGTATGTTTGAACGCCAATCACGCAAAAACTACTGGACCGAATTTAATGAAATTTGGTATGATTGTAGTATGAAGGTAGGTACTTTTAGGATGCACTTAATACGTATGTACATTTGTATGGATAAAAAAAAGTACAAAAGGTACTAAATAAGTAAGGTATAAAAGGTAAGGTAAAAAGTATAAAAAGGAATGTATGTGTATGGATCCTAATTCTGTATTATATTTAAATTATTTACTGTAATAAAGTGAAAAGATATCAAATTATTTTATACAGTATTGTTTACGCTGCACGGCTTGTATATATTCTGTAAGCCCTTAAATTAATAATTGAAGGCTGGGTTTTTATTATTATTTTTAAACGTTTTTAGATAGATTTTGACGTTATTTTTTAATGTTTAAAAATATTTAATCGATCAAAATTTTCTACAATATTATTTAGTTGCTTGGTGTTTGCGCTAACAAGATTTTTAATAAATTACACTGGATATTAACGGTTTATCAAAAATAAAGTTATTAAATAAAATTAGCTTTTCGTAAAGGACGGTTAACATTTAAAATGATTCGATTTGAGTATTTTTAAAGTTTATACCGATCAAATACGGTGAGGGGAGGTTTTATTTAGTTGCTGTTTTTCATACACGAAATACATATACCACGCGGGCGAAGTCGCGGGCACAGCTAGTTAGTAATAAGGCAGTGGATGCTTTGTTTTGAATTAGATTATGTTACAAAGCCACTCATATTGTGGTCGTGATATTGAATTATTATAATATTACGTAGGTACCGTACCGCAAAATATCCTTTAAGAATATAATACAAGTTTTGCAAACCAATAGGTAGCTTGTGTGTATGTTTATATGTTCAACGTGAATTTAATTTTTTTACTTTTTTAAAAGGATTATTCACTTAGAAGCCCTCTTGTCTCGCAATATTTCAGCAACGAAAGTAGGATATTCAAAAACACACTACAAATCTTTTCAATTATATTTCAAGAAATAAAAATGAACTAGGTATTATATCTATTTTTCGCCTTTAAGACGTCGAAATTGCTGTCTCCATCGTAAACCAGTAAACATTGACTCATTCTATACGACATTTACCTAGATACGTGAAAAAAATATGATGAAGTTTTGTATCTTGTAAAATAATAATAATAAAATTTTGATGATCTTTATAAATTATATCGAAAGGAACTTTATGGAAATTTGCTTCTTATGAACCTTCACCATTACTAACTACCTATATTTTATTTACTTCGAACAGCGTACTCTCTGCTTTGTACTTTAGGTCGAATTTTATATAGGCAATACCTGAGTGGCCAATCCCTTTGGAGATTTTTCTCTACTTGGGGCAGCCCGACTAGACAGGAAGATCGCAGCCAAATAATCTTGTTTTGTGTTCCTGCGATGATCATGATTTCCAGAGCACCTTGTGGCAGGGGGTCTATAAACTATGGTAACCGCGTACTATAAGGTTGGCCATAAGCTTGTTTGCCACATAATTGTATAACAAGACAATTATAACAAAAAGGAAACCCAACTTAAATGATTTTCAGGTGCTCCCTGGTGTATCTTCGATATTCAAAGTCCAATGTCAGCGAAATTAAAATGGGACTAATTGAGGTATACTCTTTCCAACAAAAAAAGAGTCATCTAAATCGGTTCATATACAAAAAAGTAGGTACGTTATAGCTAAACATCCATAAAAAAAATACAATCGAATTGAGAACACTACCTTTTTAAATCAATTAAAAAATGACGAACAACATTTACTTTTTGGGTTTGAATGTTATTGTCCATATAGTTGTGTATCACTGATGGTCATAGAACACGAAACATTCTGCTCTGTGGCAATTGATGTTATAATATCGTTTTTTTGTCCCATAGTCCTTTCTAATTATAGGTAACAGTTGTGGGCGCGGGCAGTGACGTCGGCCGTATCGTGGCGTTATTTTTGAAACAACAGAAATTGATCAAAACCCTGGCTTTATACGATGACGTCCCGGAGCGGTTCGTGTTGGGCGTCGCTAATGATTTAGCTCACATAGATACAAGCACTGAAGTGGAAGCGTACCAAGGACGTGTATTCTTAAGGGCTGCTCTAGACGTATGAATTAGATATTGTTTGTTTAGCTTTTACAAAAAAAATACCATAGAGTAGTTAGTTAGGTAATTATGGCCTAATTAACCTGAGACTATATTTTATACATTTACCAATGTTTTCAAAACAGTACAAAAAATATTTTAATAGAACATACTATTAGACTGCCTCATTGAAATATACTAAATTTATTAAAAGTCGGTCAAGCCGTTTTAAATTAATTCCCGTCATACAAACAAACAAAAAATTATTTAATGTCATATTGTGTCATAATGTGATGAGTTTCCTTTATAATAGATGTCTTTACAAGGCCAGGTAGGTTATATTGCGACGGATCTGCAAAATACACACAAAAAAGTTCTTTACATCACGTCTTTGCTGTACTGTGTGAAGGTGTGAAACATCTCCCGGCCAGTATGTTCCCAGATACAAAGCAGTCACATTTGCATTCTACGATAAAAAATAACAAATATACAGACGTAACTATAGATTGATTAATATAGATATATGTATACTCAGAATGCAGACGTGGTACTAATATGTGGAGGATGCTACGTGCTGCCGCCTTGCTGCAATATTTCAGACCGAGACCTGTTCATACAAAACATGCCGTTAGTGCGCACCGTAACGCTTGCGTGTGCGCAGTTCTGCCCCTACGCTATTATTGCGATACAGACGCCCCCTGTCGATTGTAATTTTGCACTCTGTATCCATGTAAGTATATCTTAGTAGAAAGCTATACCTTAACTTGCTTTTTAGGTTGATCGGCGTAAACGGTAGGTAGAATATTGTTCGTCTTCTGCGTCAAGAGTTCTGTGATTTATTCTCCACCAGCGATGACATTGTTTTTGAAGTTATACGTTTTTAGCCGAGTTTGTAACATGGTAAGAAAACGTATATACAATGAAATTGCTTGCTTATTTCATTGTACTGTAGATAGTCACACTTGATGTTATGCGTCATACTAACACGACATCAGTACACGCATCATTTTTTTTACATGACTGTGAAAAAGGAGGGTTGTCTTTTTCTTTGAGTGACAGGCTATATAATATTTAACAACGGGATCTGGAAATCAAATAAAAAGCAAATATAGCAAAAAAATTGTCAAGTGTTTTTCTTGCAGTCGGATTTTTGTTTCCTTTTTAATAATTTACCATAATATAGTAATACAACACATTGATAGATCTGTGCCTGATTGTAAGTATAGTACAATTTAAAGGCAATGGTGACCTCACAGAGATCAATAATCCATCGCCAGTCACCGCTGTCATCCCGGCCTGCTTAACTAGATGCAACACGCATAAGCGAATCATTATGACACGCTTCTCACCATGTATACAGTTGTTGCGACCCAATTTGGTTGTACAATCAATCCTGCATTGTACTCCGCTATCACCATTTCCTCATTCGTTACTCAGCAGGGTGCACCACCACGTGCAGGTGAGGTTGGCTTGGGCGTCTTAAGTCTTAAGATGTTATTTGAACCTCCCTTCAACGTATTAAAAATGCCGTTTTTATGGGTTTTAGCGACTCACCACTATCTCATCTGATGTAATATGACTATGTGACCCAAGTGCTTCTATCGGAACACATTATATGTGTCTGGCGACACATTTTCAGCTTGAGGATGTTAGCTAGTTAGGCGGGCATTAGGAAATACCTTATCACCATGATATGCTTTCATCACGAAGCTTTTCTTCACCAAAAATTTAGGCTAATTATAAGAATTTGAACTATGTCGAACGACGCGGAGTCCGTACATGCTACTACTAAGCCATCATTGTTTCTAAAAAACAAGAAAAATAAACAAATAAGGACATTCCAGGCATCTTAAAAGGGTTTTATAGATTTCATGTAATTAATATCCTTGCAGACTTTAAAAATGGCGCAATCCTACGACCGGCGTCGTGTGCTCGGCGTGAACGCTATTAATGCTATGAGAGCGAATCAGTTGTTCTGCGCGATCACAGGTTCCGATCCAAGCAAGTCGAACACGCCCGTCATATGCGGGACGGGAAGGTGCACACGGGTGCCTGTCTTTTCCGCCGCCAAAGCTGGAAATATTCCGCAAGTTAGTTTAGAAATTCCTGCAGCCATTGTGCTATTAAAAAAATGAATACTCTATCTATAAGAATATTGAAAGCGCAAGAGTTTGCTTATTTAAACGCGATGATGTTTGGAAATAACTCACAGTCTTAATGGAGAATTTCTTTCTACGTTTCAAAGCCTTACTACCTTCTGCCAGCAACTTCGTGTGTGTGGACTTTAGCTGGATAAAAAGTACCCTATTTGGTAATCCAGTTTTTGCGCGACTGAGTAACAAACAAACTTACTGTTGTATTTCACGCTATAACTCTAAGCATTGGAGCAGTGACCATGAACATCAATCAGTCTGGCAAGTTGCAGCCAAGTACGGGAAGGGAGAACATCGATAGGCTGACTACACCGGTGTGTTAGGTGTGGTATGGTTGGAACCTTGGGACGCAGCTATTTACATAATGTAGTTGCCCCCGTTACCCATACCTGAATACGCCCTTGATCTGAGAAGAGTTTGTTTACTCGTAATATATATTCATTAATCGTATTATATTCATATTTTTATCAAATAAAAAAGCAAATATTTACAAAGTGATTTTTATGATGATAATTGAAGTTTATCTAAGTACCTACGACATAAAAAAATAAACGAAATATTTAATTGGTTAATAGTGCAGTAAATTGTTGTTCGTTATCTTTTGAACTTCGAATATCATTGTACGAGCATGTTTTCTGGCCGTTATAAGTATGGGTGTTATGATAGGGTTGTTGGGTACGCGTCACTTCCCCTCTGCGTGAGGGAGGGGGGGGTGTGACGTTTCCCCGGTTTGGACGGGCGTTTTGTTGCGCCGGATGCCCGTCTCGTAGATACCGTACGGATGCCAGTGGGCGGCGTGATGTTAGTGGTGAGGGGGTCCGGGGGGTGCAATAATGCACGACCGCTTGAGGTGCCGGGTCTTCAATGAAAGTCGATATCTTGTTGATTGTTCGCAGGACGACCAAAGCTTTCTTCTTGTAGTTACTCGTTGCTTGTACTTGTAGACTCGTTGAATTGCACCGTGCCCAATACGGCCCTTCTTCGAGCTTAAGTGGTTCGAGCAATGACCGTAAAGAGAGCCCCGTTTTATTCCGTGTTTATTTCGTGTTTTAACTTTACTTTTCGCTTTGGTTGCCCTGTTAAACTCTTTATATTTCTCTCATTATATATCTTATGTACACATGTTATATATCAAAATGTTCCTCTTTGAATTACCTATCCATTACATATTCACTTATAATATACATTACGTATACATTCCGTACATAAGCCAAAAACAATGTAATTTACGGGCGACATCACTTTTTTCCGCTCGTAAAATCTCTATAACATTCGATATACTTACTCTATTGGCTTACTCTATATGTTAATCTATTCTATGTTAGTTATATTTTCACATATGTGACACACAATACATAATCGTTTATATACATCTTAACATACAACATGCAACTTGTAATGTAGCGTATTCGCTTACATTTTTCTATAATATTGTCAGTATTAACCTATTTTATTGTAATATTATTAGGACTTATTAAATAAGGGTTTCAGATGTGTTAACTCGTAAATATAATAATAACACATAATACCCTAACCTAAGACATAAAAAAAAACTATTCTGTCGCCAACATCCTCCCCCTCGTGCGCAGCACCAATCTCCTGTCATGGCGACGCTGTCGTAGTCTGCCTGGATCCGTCGTTCTGTTGCTCGTAGCTCGTTGCAGGAACCAGCAGCACTACTTTGGAGCTCGGCCTCTTCAATGTTCCGCCGGCGGTGCGCACCTCTATCACTCGGATGCGGCCATCTGGTCCAGGGTGCGTTTGAGTAATGACGCCCCGGGGCCAGGTGTTTCGTGGCAGTGTGGAGTCAATTATTAGGACAGTGTCTCCACACTGCAGGTCCTTTGTGTTTCGTCCATCGACCCTCCTGGTAAGCAGGGTGGGTAGGTATTCTTTTAGCCACCTGCTCCAGAAATGGTCGGCCATGCGCTGCGCCACCTTCCAGGTCCGTCGCCCGATGAGGTCTTCATCTGTGAAGGTTCCAAACCGTGGAGACCCGCAGGACCTCCCAATAAGGAAGTGATTGGGAGTCAGGGCCTCTTCACCTTCATTTTCCTCCGTGGTGACGAGCGGTCTTGCGTTTACCATGTGTTCCGCTTCCAAAAGAAGAGTGTGTAAGGTCTCTTCTTGCGGACACCTTTCCTTTAATGTCGCCGCTAGTGCCGTTTTGATGGAACGGACTAGGCGTTCCCACGCACCTCCCATATTTGGAGCCCCAGGTGGTATGAATTTCCACCGGATGCCCATCTTCTCTGCTGCGGTGGTGAGATCTTCCTTCTGCAAGCCTCTGACTGCTTCTTCTAGCTCTTTACTGGCTCCGACGAAGTTGGTTCCGTTATCGCTGTATATTGTGCTAGGTGTTCCTCGCCTAGCAACCATGCGTCGAAGTGCCAGTATCATTGAATCCGTCGATAGAGACGCCGCCAACTCTATGTGTACTGCCCTCGTGGTGAGACACGTAAACAGCGCTCCCCATCTTTTCTCGTGGCGCCGTCCTATCGCGATCGTCATTGGCCCAAAGTAGTCCACAGCGGTGCAGGTGAATGGCGGCTCGCCGAATCGTAACCGCTCCTTTGGTAAGTTTCCGGTGGGTGGTCTAGATGGTGCGCTTCGGTATACTTTGCACCATTGACACTGGTATGCCACCGTCCGTACTGTCGATCGCAACCCCAAAACCCAGTAGCGTTGTCTTATCTCGTTCATCACGGTTGCATGGTTCCCGTGGTTGAACGCTACGTGGTAATGTCGTAAGAGCAACCTCGTGATCTTGTTCTTGCCATCCAAGACTACGGGTCGTCGATATGCTCTTTCCATAAACGTAGCCGCGTCGATCCTTCCTTTGACTCGTAGCAGTCCATCATCATTGATGATGTCAAGCTTCTTCAATTTGTTGTGTCCATCGGAGTCTCTTGATGCCGTAGGTTTCCCGAAACTCTCTTCTTGACTTCTCATCAGCAACAGTTTCTCCGCTTTTCCCAAGTGAGCCTTATCCAGAAGAAGGAACTTCTTTGCTTCTTTTGGTGTTGCTGCCTTCGTCACGTTCTTGAGCTTCCTTTTCCTTGTTCTTCTCCAAGTCGGGTCCTGTTTTTCCATCTTACGGGAAACAAGAGTGTGCTCCTTTCGCTTGCGACACAGGTCAATAAATTGAAGCACCCTTGCCGTTGCTCTCCATAGCCTCGTCCAGCTCGAGAATCGTTCAGGTTCTGGTGTAGGCGGCTGATCCTTTGAGATCCTTGCGGTGGCAACAGTGTGCTTCTCTTTCTCTTCTCCCGTTGGTTTCGACTTGAATGAACGAGGTTCAGGCCAACTGGTCTCTTCTTGGCTCAGGAACGCGGGTCCCTTAAACCAACGGTGGTTCTGTCTGAAGTCTCGCGGCACCCCTCTTGTTGCCTCGTCCGCTGGGTTCTGACTGGTCGGTACCCAACGCCACTCTTGAGGTTTTGAGAGGTCCTCTATTTCCGCGAGTCGATGTGCCACGAACGGTTTGAACGTCCTTGGATCTGATCTTATCCACGAAAGGACTGTGCTTGAATCAGTCCAGTAGACTCGTCTCTTAATCTTCAGATCCAGTTCTTCTTCCACCGCTCGTGTCATCCGAGTGCCTAACAGCGCAGCTTGCAACTCTAGCCGCGGGATGGATACTGGCTTGAGGGGAGTCACTCTTGCCTTCGCTGCCAGTAGTGCGACTTGATAGCCTCCTTGTCCTTTGCTCGCTCTGTAGTATACTGCACAAGCGTAGGCTGTCTCGCTGGCGTCGGTGAACGCGTGCAGCTCCCCCTCGTCGCTCGAGTCCGTGAAGCATCTCGGGATACGTAGACCTTCCAGGATCTGTACGCTGGTGAGGTATTCTTTCCAGGCTTCTTGATCTTTCGGAGTAATTTCTTCATCCCAATCGACGCCGCTTCTCTATATGTTCTGTATGAGTACCTTCCCTTGTATGAGGACCGGTGATGCCACTCCCATAGGATCGAAGGTGGCCATGACCGCACTCGTTACTTCTCTCTTGGTAGGTCCTCTTCTTATCGCGACGTCCTCTTTGAGTTTGCGAAGGCACGTTCTGAAACCCAGTTCATCATCTCCCGTGCACCATAGCAAGCCCAGGGTCTTCTCTTCACTTGGTCCGATGCTGATCTCTTGCTGCCCGGTCTCTTTGGTGAGGCTTCTTAACACAGTGTGATTGTTGGATGCCCATCCTCTCAATTCAAACTTGGCTTTCCGATGGATGGTGTCCACATCACTGGCTACTTTGATTGCCTCCTCTTCTGTGTCGAAACTCTGTAAGTAGTCGTCCATATAATGATTATGTTCTATTGCACTAGCAGCTTCCGGGAACTGATCTTTATATTCTGCTGCATTCTTGTTCTTCACGAAGATTGCAGCATTAGGAGAGCAGGCGGCCCCAAATATGACTGATGTCATTCTGTATTCCTTGATAGGTCCTTCTGCTTGATTCCCCTTCCATAAGAACCTTAAGCTGTCACGGTCCTCTTCTCGTATCCGTATTTGAAGAAACATCTCTTTGATGTCTGCTACCACTGCGATCGGTTTCTGGCGGAAGCGCAGCAGGACACCAAAGAGTGACTGCAGCAGGTCCGGGCCGGGTAAGAGCAGGTCGTTCAGACTCTTCCCTCCTGACTTGGCAGCAGCGTCGAACACCAGGCGTTTCTTCTTCTTGGTGGGATGCGTGACAGCGAAATGTGGCAAGTACCACTTCCTCCTTGAAGTGGATTCTCCTTCGGCTTCTTCAGCGTATCCACTCTTCAATAGGTTCTCCATTTGGTTCTCGTATTCGATCTTCAGTTCTGGATCTTTCTGTAGCTTCTTCATGATACCTTTCAGTCTTACTTCTGCGGCTTTGAAGTTGTCTGGCAACTCCTCAACATCGTTTTTCCACAGAAGCCCGACTTCGAAGCGTCCATCTTCCAAGCGTTGACAGGTTCTCTCCAATATGTCCATTGCTCTCTGGTCCTGGTCTGTGCTTGGTCTCTTAGGTAGAACCCCCAATGATTCTACCGCGAAATGGTCCTTCATCAACTTCTCCAATGCTTCTTCACGTGCTGATACGTGTGCGCATGTGGTGAAGTTGACTGGTTTTGACGCGCCTCCATCGAACCCATGCAGCACCCATCCAAGTTGTGTGAAGGATGCTACTGGTTGGTTCTTCTTTCCTTTGCGCGTTCCTCTTGAGATGATGAGTTCCCAATTGTCTTGCCCTATTAACAACTTGGGAGAACCCTCTTCGTGGTGCAGCTGATTCACCAGCTTCCTTAGGTGTGCGCAGTTCTCTATGGTGCTCCTCTCCAGTCTTTGAGGAGTCAGATGCATGTCATCAATGGTGCGCACCCCGGTGACTGTTCGCTTCTTGGACTGGTGTAGTCCCCTTATCTGCATGTTGAGCTTCATTGAATCCTTGCTTACCATGGATTTTCCACCCACAGTCTCCAAATGAAGCGTCTCCTTAGGTCCTTTGAGGCCAACCTGTTCTGCCACCGTCGAGTCCAGGAGTGTGACTGTTGATCCCTCATCCAGCAGTGCAGGACTTCAGCTGCTCCTGCTGGTCCATAGATCTCGACGGGAAGCATCTTCAAGTAGGCTCTTGAAGACCTGGTGCAGTTCACTGGTAGCCTCACGTTGTTGGCTACTTCTTTTCCATCTTCTTGCTTGGACTCTTCTCTGTCCTCATGAAGCAAGTTGTGATGCCATCGTTTGCAGGTTGCACATGAAGGTTGACGGCAGGTCTCTTTCCTATGCCTTCCGCTCAGGCACTTGTAGCATAGTCGCGATTCCTTCGCGATACTCCATCGTTTCTTTACAGGTGCTTGACGGAACTTTGGACATTCCCGCAGGTAATGTCCCTCGTGGCAATGTGGGCATGCTGCTTTGTCTCTTCCTTCTCTTTCGATCCCCCGCTTTTCTCTATTCGGCCTCTCTTGGTCTATATGTTCGGTTGTAGTGTGCGCAGCTTGTCGCTTCGGTATCTGCCTCCTTGTTGCGGTGTCTGGTATCACGTGTGGTCCACAGCGATCCGCCATCCTGTTTAGGAATACCGTCATCATGTTGAGGTCAGGATCCCCTTCGGCCTTGTCCGCTACGTGGTCGTACCAGCGGTACTTCAATATCGCTGTCATTTTGTCGACGATGCTCCTCAGTATCTCTGGAGATTGCAGGTATTGTGGTTTTCGCAGTCCTCGTATTGCCGCCACGGTGTTGTTGACGTTGCCTGCTAACAAGCATACGTCATAGGCGTTGTCACTGATCGGTGGCAGTTTCTTTATCCTGTCCAGTTCTGCCAGAACCAGTGCATCCGCTCTTCCATAACTCCGCTTCAGGGCTTCCATCACTTCCTCCGGTGTGCTCTCGGAGTACAGTTGGCTGCGAACTCCCTCTCTTGCTTCTCCCTTCAATGCTCTTCTTAATCTTGCCATGTTCTCTGTGGCAGAGAAGAGCGGAGCGGTGTCTTCGTATACAGCTTTGAAGGCCATCCATTCTCTTGTGTCACCATCGAACAGTGGTAGTTGGTGCACGTAGTCTGGCTGCGGTGCCTGACTCTGGATCTGGACTCCCCTCAATGCTTCAGTGAGGACTCTTGCAAGGCTCTGATGACTCTTCTCCATATCGGCCTTAGTATCGGGTTCGCGTGCGGAAGGTGGGGGGGTCCGTATACACCCCTCCTTGGGTGCCTCCCCCTCGTGTCCCTCCTTGGAGACGCCCTCTGCAGCCTTCTGGACCCAGTCCCTGACCTGGTCCACCCGGTCTATTGGCTCTTCAATAACTGAGTCTTCTTCCTCGTTGTCCACCTGGATGAGTTCCAGTGGTAGCCTGGCAGCTGTCGTGGCTGCTTGTGCCTCTCGCAGCTCCTTATCGGCCAGCTCGGCGCGGGCTTCCAGCTCCTTCCGTCTTCTTGAAGACCTGATGGATGCAGGACGGTTCTTCTTCACCGTTGGTGCATCATGGTCTTCCCTTGAAGCTGTTTCCCGCGTCGTGCCGCTGACGGTGGTCTCGTACGAAGTAACTTCTGTGGTCTCTGTGCTGCTCTCTTGTGGTGCAACCTCAAGCGGCTGCTCCCTCGGAGAGCCCCTCTGGCTCCTGGTGACTGGCATCCCGTAACGGTATCGAGGATCCGGCTCGAAGGACCAACTGTTGGGTACGCGTCACTTCCCCTCTGCGTGAGGGAGGGGGGGGGGGTGTGACGTTTCCCCGGTTTGGACGGGCGTTTTGTTGCGCCGGATGCCCGTCTCGTAGATACCGTACGGATGCCAGTGGGCGGCGTGATGTTAGTGGTGAGGGGGTCCGGGGGGTGCAATAATGCACGACCGCTTGAGGTGCCGGGTCTTCAATGAAAGTCGATATCTTGTTGATTGTTCGCAGGATGACCAAAGCTTTCTTCTTGTAGTTACTCGTTGCTTGTACTTGTAGACTCGTTGAATTGCACCGTGCCCAATACGGCCCTTCTTCGAGCTTAAGTGGTTCGAGCAATGACCGTAAAGAGAGCCCCGTTTTATTCCGTGTTTATTTCGTGTTTTAACTTTACTTTTCGCTTTGGTTGCCCTGTTAAACTCTTTATATTTCTCTCATTATATATCTTATGTACATATGTTATATATCAAAATGTTCCTCTTTGAATTACCTATCCATTACATATTCACTTATAATATACATTACGTATACATTCCGTACATAAGCCAAAAACAATGTAATTTACGGGCGACATCACTTTTTTCCGCTCGTAAAATCTCTATAACATTCGATATACTTACTCTATTGGCTTACTCTATATGTTAATCTATTCTATGTTAGTTATATTTTCACATATGTGACACACAATACATAATCGTTTATATACATCTTAACATACAACATGCAACTTGTAATGTAGCGTATTCGCTTACATTTTTCTATAATATTGTCAGTATTAACCTATTTTATTGTAACTCATAGTATGTAACTCGTAAATATAATAATAACACATAATACCCTAACCTAAGACATAAAAAACAACTATTCTGTAGCCAACAAGGGTATTAAATTACTCAAAACAGTCGCAATTGTGGGGCAGTACTCAATGCTCAAGAACAAATGAAAAAATTGCACAAAAAGGATGCTAAAGTATTTTTGCCTCACTCTAGTGACTAGACTCCAAAGTAACTGCATAACAAAACATACCAACACGCCTGTATCCCCGAAGGGTTAGACAGAAGTGTATTAATGTATACCTACAGTTCACCGGGTATGTTTTAAGTCCCATGTAATAGGGGGCGAGACTGTTGTCATTAAACGGGCACAAAGGCAAACTCCGAGCTACTACTGAGAATTTCATAGAATACCCCAATAACACTTGCTCGACCTGGAGAATCGAACCCAGGACCTCGAGAGTATGACGATTTAAATATATTGTACTGGCAATCGCCGGCGAGTTTGTTTAGACTAAAATACAATATCACTCTGCGACAATTAAAAATTATTTTATTAAAATAATGAAGGATATTTTAATCGGATAATTAAGGAATTATTTTAAAGAATCCTAAGTTTTTATACATTTTTAGAATCGGAATAGTAGTTCCATAGAATATGTCCTACAAACTAATAAACTTTACCTCTTTAGAATAATAATATAGATTTATCTTGCATGGACTTTCAAGTGAATTAATTAACGGTTTAATACAGTCGCAAGTAGATTGCTTGACGAGGCTCGTACGTGAAGCTGACGACATCATATGTAAAGTGAAAAGCAACAATGAGCAAGGACACCTCTCCATCGGTTTCTCTACAGCCAGATTTGTGGTCAACATCATGAAAGGTTAGAAAGAATATCAGAAGAACATTTTTAACCCTGACGCAAAAAGAGGGGTGATAAAAGTTTAATGTGTGAATCTGTGTGTCTGTCAGTGATATCGTAGCTCACAAATGGCTGAACCGATTTTGATCTAGTTTTTTTGTTTGAAAGGCGACGTGATCGAGAAGTTTCATTATATCTTTTCTAGTTGAAAAAATAAATGTGAGCATCTTCCACATGTCTGTTTGAGTCGAGATTTGGTATTTTGTTACTTCAATGATATTAGAAAACCTGGACCTGATGTTGTAGCGTCATCTGGAATCTGTAGGATATCTAACTGCTTACCCACTTACAGCAGAGTTATTCTTCTTGAGTTTCTTGAGTTAAACTTTTCGACTTGTCATACACCTACCTAAATATTTTATTAGCATAGCATATCAAGGGGCCTTGCCAGATTGTATTTCTACAATCGTTAACGTTTGTAGTAAGCGAAAAAAGGTATGGAATCGTCATAACTGACCACGAAATTTTTGTTTTAAATATGTCAATTCCATACATTTTTTTATTTTCTGTTAGCGTTAAAGATTGTAGAAAGGCAACTTGGCTAGGGCTAGGGATGTATGTTAGCGATTTGTTTAGTTCGCTCTTTTCGCCTGAAATACACATAATCTAATCCTGTACCATTAAATATATATAATTTTGGTAGTTGATCCGTGCAAATATTTCGCAAACTATTGACATAGAGTGCAAACAATTTAACAGTTTTCGTGTTAGGTAAACAAATTCGTAATACATTTTCATTATAAAATTGCATTATTATTAAAAATCTGCCGTATATAAAAAGTTTATACTATTTATGTTTTTCGTCAACAGCGCGAAACTTAAAGATTTGAAATAAAACGCTTTTAAGAAATAATGCGTAGAGATAATTGTCTTTATTGTTGAAACTAAAGTGTGACGTACTGAACAGCTCACATTAATTCTCAGGTCTGTTTGAGAAGCCAACGTCCATTGACAGTGCGCTGGTTGAACAGGGAGACCCAGAGAAATGTTTTCAAATGCCAATATGTGCCACTCCAGTTACTGTAGGTAAAGGTGGAGTAGTTGAGTATGCTATACCCAACTTGAACGAAGCTGAGTCTAGGATCTTAAAAGATAGCAAGTAAGAAATTAAAGATGTTTAAAAAGTTCTATCACCTATGCTTTATAAGAGGTTTTTTTGGATTCGTCCCAGAAGTGCAAATAATATTCCATACAAGGCCCAACTTGTATTATAATTTGTATAATTTATAATTAGAATATTATAAGATCTGATAATTTTTGGTATGAAATATTTGTATTTCAGATGTGACCTGGAAGATATGTTAAACCTTGGCCGTTGTTACGCTGTAGGTGATGAATATTATCTGCACCCTTGCAAGGTCTGCCGGTGTTATGTGCCGCCACCTTGCGAAGTGTGTAAACCTTGCACATTCTCTGAACAGCAAAAAAGCGACAAGAAATAACTCTGTCTTTGTTTAGTTTACTCAAGAGATTTGATTTTGTTAACCAAATTTCGTTTTGCATTCATGTTTAGAACATGAATTTTTGCGTCCAGTCTTTCGAAATTAAAAAGCGTATGATAACCAACATTTATAAATAAACATAAAAATTGTAAAATTATTAAAAATAAACTATTTTTTTAAGCATTGTTTTAGTGGGACTTCCTTTTATCCCTTTTAGTAGTAGTCAATGAAGTAGAACATAAAGAAATGCTGCGTTTTTTTATTAAATGAACCTATAAAAATATAACGACAAAAATTTTAAGTAGTCAGGAAAAGTTTCATTTGAACACTGGATTTTCTTCAATAAGGTTTTTTTAGCAATTATTATTGTTTCTTATTTGCTACATTTTTGTTTAGTTTAAACGAAATAATTCCTTTTAGCATTGATTATGCTTTGGTTTTATTTAACCTTGTTGTTGTGTTAAAACTTGTTTCGCTTTTGTCAAATTTCAAGACACGTTTTTTTCTATCACGTGAATCGAAATTCGCGAATAAACGAGTAGGTACCTAAAGCCGCACGCTTTCATCACAATGTCAGCTGTTTACGTATTGTTTTTCCACGTGATTATAAATTCAACTTATACGGATTCTTTGACGTTGACTGTATTGTATGATGTTGTACACTGAAAGAGTTTCAATTAGCTTTACGGCCTTCGTTTGAAATATTTCTGTGTTTATTTGTTATTCAACTAGATTTCCAACTAGCATTTTTTTAAATATAAATTTATGTACTGCTTCAATTACAGAGGAAATCGCAGTGGTGATAATCACAGTGACTGAATATACAGAATGTAACATTTAAATTGGTCAGTGAGGGGAACTCGGAAACTATAAGAAATAGAGAAATATGTTCTAAAGAACCATGACATCGATTTCGGATTCTTAAAAGTGTTATTGATAATTCTCATAGCTCATCTTTCATGGAATGGTTTATATTTCCCGTGTATAAAATATCATCAAAATCAGTTAAGAATTAACAAAAATAGTTTCTTTTAACGATTTCTAAAAGTAATATATTTTTTTTTTACTCTATCAATTAACCAATGACTTAAGCATTCCGTGTACAAAATTCATAAGAATCGGTCAAGCCGTTTTTGTGTTAAATCCGGACATACAAACAGACAGACAAAAATAATTTTAATGACATATTCGTGGTCAGTATCGTTCATATAGTAAGCCTATCGGGAAATTTCGACAAAATATTGCCTCTACAGACAGAAATACAGATTTATTAATATAGACAAAAATTGCTCACTTATGTACTAAATTTTAGAAGGATCGGTCAAGCCGTTTTTGAGTTAAATCCTAACATACAGAAACAAATAAAAACGTTTTAATATCATACTCGTGATCAGTGTCTTTTATATAGGACGTCAATCATGGATCTTGGAAAACAATTACACGTACAGAAAGATTAAGAAATTATTAATCATCATTATAGTATTAATACTTGAAGCAAAAACTTTGTACCCCTTTTTAAGCGTATTGCGTGCACGGAAGACTGTGAGATTTGGCAAGTTTAAAGTTTATATGGAGAAAGAGCGCAGAAAGCTAAAATTTTTCTATAATGTCTGTTACTAATATATTAAATTAAATTAATATATATTGCGAATCCTAAACCGACAAGTGCCATTGAACTTAGCCCCCCCAAAATATTGATATTGTCACTCAACGAAAACTGACTTTGTTTAGGTGCATGATTACGGCAAATGTCAAACAGAAAATACACGAAAATACGACCGCTAGTATAGATAAAAAAATGATATTTTTATTGTATATTGAAAGTTTTTTTTTAAATAGTAGCTCGGCATATTGATGGGTCTGTTTATGGTGGTAAGCACAGTGCAATCCAAACACAACGGCACGCAACCACCGATAGATTGAAATCCATCGGCGGACGCCGCTGTCATGCTGGTCTACATAAATATCTCTTCATGTTACGCTTGAAAAACCCGATGTCGTAAGAAGGAGTTAAACATATTGGGCGGGAGAAAGTCTCACTGTTTCACAGTTCGACAAAGATAAAACCGAGAACTTTTTAGTAGTACCGTACAACTGTTACTGCGATGCTCAGCGCGTGTGGCCCTGTTGTGGCAAGGAGAGGAGGAAATTAGATTGAACAGCTCTTCAGAACACTCATTATGCTAAGTGAAGGTCTCGTCACTCAGTTATGGCACCAGGCTGGTTCATGATGTCATGGCTGGATATAGTATTGCACCTATTTTAAAGAGCTTGTTTTACGTTTAGGCTAAAAGGTTTAATGCTTATACAACAGTGCACAAACCTAATATTTCCAAAAAATACTAAAACACACATTAATTTATGTAGGTACGTATTGCCCATCAAGTATTTATAAAATTGTGACCTGCACAAACACTTGAATCATAAACTCGTTGATAAATCGGGTTATTAAAAAACCTTAATTTTTTTTAATACTAATTTTAGATTGATTTGTTATTCAATATGAAACTTGTTTAAGGATTAATATTAGGTCCTTACATATGAAATTAGCGTTTTGTCGTACTAACCAGTTTGATCTGAAATATCTCCTGTTTGGTTAAGAATTCCAAATTCAAATTTATAAATTCATTTAGCTGGTACATTTGAGTTTGTTTTTTCCTCATTATTTTTTTCTTTGGCGTGGTTTATTACCGTACAATGGAAAACATGAAATATCGGTATATTTACGAGTAAGAGTTCTACCGTGGCACCAGTGCTGCAGAAACATCTCGAAAGATTAATGATGTATACGGCGCTGGTGTCGCAAAAGAAAGCACGGTACGTTTTTGGTTTCAAAGTTTTCGTTCTGGAAATTTCGACCTTCAGAACCAACCCCGCGGACGGTGGGACCAAAGTGGAAAATGAAGAATTAAAGGCTATTGTGGAAGCGAATCCATCACAAAGTACTTCAAAGATAGCTGCAGGCTTCGGGGTAAGTGATAAAACCGTATTAATCAATTTGAAGCAAATCGGTAAAGTAAAAAAACTTGAATGATGGGTACCTCATTAATTGGGTGAATCGAACTTGCAAACACGCGTCGACTACTGTGTTACTTTGCTCAACCGACACAATAATGAAGGGATTTAAATCGAATCATTACTTGTGATGAAAAATGGATACTGTACGATAATCGGAAGCGCTCGTCGCAATGGATGTACCCTGGAGACCCAGCCAAATCCTGCCCTAAACGAAAATTCACTCAGAAAAAGTTACTTGTGAGTGTTTGATGGACTAGCGCCGGTGTCATTCACTACAGCTTTTTAAAATCTGGCTAAACGATTACGGCAGATATCTATTGTGCAACTGCAAACCATGAAGGAAGAACTAGCTGCTAAACAACCGAGATTGGTCAATCTCTCTAGGCCACTGCTGCTTCACGACAACGCAAGACCACACACTGCACAACAAACAACCACTAAGTTAGATGAGCTACAATAGGAATGTCTGTGACACCCACCGTACTCCCCGGACCTTGCTCCAACAGATTATCATTTTTTCCGGAATTTGGACAACTTCTTACAAGGAAAAAATTCAACTCCGATGCGGCAGTCCTAACCGCCTTCAAAGAGTTTATTGATTCTCGCCCCCATGGTTTTTTTTTAGTAAAGGGATCAATGAACTACCTATGAGATGGCAAAAGTGCATAGATAACAACTGTGCATACTTTGATTAACTAAATATATTTTGAAAAAAAAAAAATTGACTTTACATTCCTCCCGTACAAAACGCCAATTTCATATGTAAGGACCATATAATATGTATTATAATAAAATTCGTTTATTTTTAAGATATTTTTGGAGGAGTTAAGGATTTTTGTGTGTTTTTTTTAAGCGCTGCCGTATTTAACCGACTTCAACAAAAGACGGAAGGTACCTCAATTCGAATGTATATATACAGTGTGTATTAAAAACCCCGTCGGATCCGTGAAGGTATTATTAGTTATCGAGATAGTATTCTGTTTATGTTATCTATCTCAGATTATAAGTAAAAAAATTTAATCCTAATAAAATGTAAAAAAATAAGTTAAATGAGGAAACTTACATGGCAATACAAACGGCGCGGCGCAGGATACCTCCATACGATCAAACGTACCGCCACGCCGGGGCTGGCGACGGTGTTATCACGTTTTTAAAATTTGCTAAATTTTAGGGAATTTAAAAGTAAATATGTTAATTTTAAATCGCAATAAAAATTTTTTTTTTTATAGTAAATAAAATTTTGATATTTTTTTTGGTAATGTCATTGGGGGTACCTATCGGTGTGGGGTATTCGACGGGGTTTTTAATACATATTGTATATATTATTTTTTTATGGGTTTTAAGCCATAACTTTTTTGTTTATGAACCGATTTGGATAATTCTTTTTTGCTGAATAGTGGTGCCAAGTGTAGTCCTATTTAAATTTCATTGTCATTGGACCTTCAACTTCGAAGATACAGAAGGGAACTCTTCAAAATAATTAAAGTTGGTTTTCTTATTTGTTAATAATTGTGTTAAAAAAATTTAACACGCGTTGTTACAAAAAGTATTGTAAATAATAAGGAAGAGAGTTAGGGCATAGGGAACTGTCTTTGAAGATTTCTGTCTACTTGGAACAGTCCGACTGGTGTAATACCTCTACACTACAGAAAATCGCAGACTAACCTGTGTTGTGTTCCTGCAGTGAGTAAGGTTCCCAGAACTCCTTGGGCGTTCAAGGTCGGCAATGCGCTAATAATACCTATGACTATCATATTACAAGCATTCATTGGTTACGGTAGCCGCTCAGGGTCATTTTCGTTCGCCACCTTAACTGTATAAAAAAATAAAAATATAACGGCCAGTAGAGTTTTGCATGTTTGTTTATACCGATTTGCTTCAAGTGGATTAATACAGTTTTATCACTTACCCCGAAGCCGAAGATTTCTGAAGTGCTTTGTGATGGATCCGCTTCCACAATAGCCTTTAATTCTTCATTTTCTCTTTGGCCTCCGACCATCCACGGGGTTGGTTCTGAAGGTCGAAATTTCCAGAACGAAAACGTTAAAACCGAAAACGTACCGTGCTTTCTTTTGTGACACCAGCGCCGTACACATCATTAATCCTTCGAACTGTTTCTGCAGCACTGGTGCCACCGTAGAACTCGTAGTCTTAAATATACCGATATTTCATGTTTTCCATTGTGCGGTAATAAGCGACACTAAAGAAAAAAATAATGCGGAAAAAACAAATGAATGACTGTTTTCAAAACTCAAATGTACCAAGCTAAATGAATTTATAAACTTGAATTTGGAATTCTTAACCAAAAAGGAGATATTTCAGATCAAAGTGGTCAGTACGACAAAATGCTAATTTCATATGTAAGGACCTAATATGTGTTACATACACAATGCTCGAGTATTTTCGTTGTGTGCAAGTGAAGTCAGCCAGCAATCCTCTTACTCACACCTTGATATGGGGGGAGGGAGGCAGTTGCCCCCGTTACCCATACCTGGATACGCCCTTGAACTTAGAAGTGTTTTTTTACTCGTAAAACATATTTATTGATCGTATTATATTCATATTTTCATCGAATAACAAAGCAAATATTTACAAATTGATTTTTATGATAATTGAAGTTTATATACCTACGATATAAAAAATAAACGACATATTTAATTGGATTAACAGTAAATTGCTGTTCATTATCTTTTGGACTTCGAGTAGCATTTTACGAGCTTATTTTCTGACTATCACAAAACAGTCGCAATTGTAGGCAGTACTCAATGCTCAAGAACAAAGGAAAAATTGAGCGAAAAGGATGATAAAGTATTTCTGTCTCACTGTAGTCACTAGAGTCCAAAGAGTGGTAAGAAAAAGCTCGTCACAGCGAGTCTTTCAGGTAAGTTACTCATTGAAAACAACCAGTGTATCCTTTTTGATGCGTGTCGTATTTTGAGAATGGCTAGTGTATCCTTTTTGAGGCGCGTCGCATTTTGAGAATAGTTAATGTATCCAATTTTAGGCGCGTCGCAATTTGAGAATAATTCGTGTATCCAATTTGAGGCGAGTAGCATTTTGAAAATAGTTAGTGCATCCACTTCGAGAATATCTAGTGTATCCTTTTTAAGGTGAGTCACAATTTGAGAACAGTTAGTTTATCCTTTTTGAGGCGCGTCGCATTTTGAGAATAGCTAGTGTATCCTTTTTGAGGCGCGTTGCATTTTGAGAATAGTTAGTGTACCCTTTTTGAGGCGCGTCGCATTTTGAGAATAGCTAGTGTATCCTTTTTGAGGCGCGTCACATTTTGAGAATAGCTAGTGTATCCTTTTTGAGGCGCATCGCATTTTGAGAATAGCTTGTGTATCCTTTTTGAGGCGCGCCGCGCGTCACATTTTGAGAATAGCTAGTATATCCTTTTTGAGGCAAGTCGCATTTTGAGAATAGCTGGTGTATCCTTTTTGAGGCAAGTCGCATTTTGAGAATAGCTGGTGTATCCTTTTTGAGGTGCTTCGCATTTTGAGAACAGCTAGTGTATCCTTTTTGAGCCGCGTCGCATTTTGAGAATAGCTAGTATATCCTTTTTGAGGCGCGTCCTTTTACCGCGATATGTGTAAGCCGTTACAACTACAATGATTGTCTTTAGATTCTTAACTTAGAAACCGTTAAAATTAGGAACCACAAAAAAATCTCTTGTCTCCGTTCTCAAGTGATTTGCATGGGTATTAATCGGATATATAGAAGTACTATTTACCAACAAATAACGTAACATAACCAGCGGTAATTTCAATTGATCCTAGGAAATTGATATTTATACAGAAAAAAAAAAACTTTATAGGTTTAGCGTTATGATCACAATTTCCTGATGTTAATTTACGATGTGGCCCGAGATGGTAACAAGGTAAGCCTACTGGGTGAACTGGAGTTTAAGTCCAGCTACCGAAATACAACTGTAGGTACTCAGCGACTATTTCCAACTTGAGGGTGATAGCTAGCCAGGAAAGCATTATAAAATACCTTACCAGCACCTTCAGGAACGTTATTTTGCGCAGTACTTAGTACCTAGTACTAATATTCCTGTTAAAAGAGAAGTAGGTATAATATATCCATCCATGAGATAAAAATAATTTGAGTGGATAATGAACTTGGCATTTGGCCTTCATAGAAAGGTCGAGGGAAGGGCGAGGCTTCCCACTTGGGTATTAGCGCTCCACGTGACATGCGACTGCTGGTGTCCCAAGTGATAGGCTCAATATTTATATATTTGTTATTGTGGTGGGTCTGCCTCCAATTAAGTTTTTACTTTTTAGGTGTAACTACGGGATAATTTAATGTTTTTGGTGGCATCAGTGTGACGGAAGTGTAACAGGTATGGTCTTTTTACGCTGTAGGGTATATACACTATAGCTGTGCCGCACGGTTTCACCTGTCTTAAATTCATTCTCCACCTCGCCGCCCTCAGCGCAAATCTTGCCAGATTGGTTGTCGTTTATAACTACTGCTCCATTCCTTAAGGTCGTACCGTGAAGTTATAAAGTTCCTTAATAAATACAAAAAGAATTTTTCAACTCTAACTGGTAACTACAGATAGAAACGCATTAAAAAAAAGAAACCGTTGAGCTTTATAATATTAGTATTTGAATTCTCAACCAAATCATCTATACCAGGGCTTCTTAAACTTTTGTCATTCACGACCCCATTTATGATTGAGAGTTTCTTGACGACCCCATACAAATATAAAAGAAAAATAAATTAATATTTTTTCATGATTTATTTATTAGGTAACAATATACATATACATATGAAAATACATATATAGTTTTAGAATTCGTTTTGAAACATACAAAAATCTAAAATTAAAAATTGCACAAAAAATTATAAAACTCTAGTGATGTTATAAAATGGTAAATAAATATTTGACATTAAAATCTCTCGCGACCGCAGAATTTAGCTATGCTACCCCATATGGGGTCGCGACTCATAGTTTAAGAAGCCCTGATCTATACCAATAAATACAATTCTAGTGTCTGTTTTAATGTCAAAACAACAATTTTTTAGAAATGAAACGGATAGTGGTTTGGCCAGATACCGGATACCGGATATTCGGCAAGTTATGTGGCCGGAGCGCCGAGTATCCGGTTACCGGATATTCGACCTTATATCCCGTTACATGACGTGATGAGTTTGATTTGAATATTTGCGCGGTGAACGAAATCGGATATATTCGGGCGCGTTCGGGTGCTATCGCACGTGAGCGGAGATCGGGACGACGACGGGGGCGTTCGAGTGTTATCGTGCGTATCAGTTTGTGTTTGTTTCTCAGTTCTTTTGTTTATTTCATTGTCAGTTAATTTGAATTAGTACCCGCATTTGTCAAGGTTTGCTAGAAGTTATCTTTCAGCACCTGGCAGTAGTGTTTACAGCGAAAAGCTATTTTCAGAAGCTGGTCTGGTATATGAAGCCAAGCGGAGTCGCCTCTTACCAAGAAATGCGGAAAATTTGGTATTCATTCACCATATTTTGCCACTTGTTAATTTTGAATACTAAACTATTTAAAAAAAAAAACCCTTTTTTGATGTGCGATTATAGAAACAAACTGTGTCCATAATCTATTGTGGTATGATTTGCCTTGTGTAAAATAATGAGAATTTTTAAAATGTTACTATCTGGAATCCGGCCGGATACTGAATTACTATCATATAATATGAATATGAGTTACCGGATATCAGTTTCATCTCTACAATTTTTTATTAAATACTTATGAAAATATACACGGTACTTATAAAAAAAAATAACAATTCGGAAAAACGACGATTTCGGTGCGGTTTAATATCACTGAGTAAACTAAAGAGATATATCAAATTAATATAGTACATACCTAATTGTAGACCCACAAAAAAGTCAGTGAACGCATTTTTATCTTTAAAATAACCAAGAGCGGGGTAAGTACTATTCGCGCGTGTGCCCAATCGACGGCATTCTGTAGTACACGCAAGCGCAGCCGCGGGCACAGCTAGTTGATAAATAAATTTGAAGTAAGCAGTTTTATAAACACGCTTCACAACTTCACAAAGACCTAAAACATTTTTATTGTAACTCATGTAAACAAAGTAATCAGGTAAACAGCGAAGGTCAACCGAACGCGGATGGTCCTACAGTCACCTTTATTAGCGGCGGACTTTGGCTCGAAATCAGATCTCTTCCCTTCGAAATTTGAAGACCTTCAGGACCAGACCAATCAAAATCTAAAATACTTTAATTAATCTAGGTCCTTATAAATGTGAAAAAACTACCAGCGGTTCGAAAACCACTGCAGTCTTCGAGAAAAGTCGACAAGAAACTCGATCGGGTTCATCAATTTGTTTTCGCAGTATAAATATTGCTTACAGTTCATTGTAATTTTTTTACCTTTTTTTGTTTAGCATTGAGGCGACAATCTCACCTAATGTAAAGTGACGATGTGGCCCAAGATGGTATCACGCTAAGCCTAGTGGAAGACTGGCTCCCAAGTGCAACTTCCGAAACACACCTATTGGTGTTTGGCGACAGATTTTCAACTCGAGGGGGGTAGCTAGTCAGTCGGACATTAGAAAAAACCCTACAACCATGGTATGGTTTCATCACGATGTAGAGAGCAGGAGTTATTTCACTATATTCGGGATTCCGGGATGAAATCCTCTAAATATTACCCACACCCATGCATATGTGTAAAATATGTTCAAATATAGCAAGTTCTGAAATTGTTATCAAACAAAGGTCTGGGCAGTTATTGTCTGGAAACATTCTCGAAAGCCTCATTTAGTTACACCGTGCTGTCTTGACCCTCCGACTGGCTTAATCCACCACTGATCTTTATCTAAGATCAAATGTTGTCATGCAGAATTTAAACACTGCGTTATCAACGACTCGACCTTCTGATTTAATCATATTTTGCACTATTATAATATAAATACTAATTATCGTGTTGTTTATAATTATTAATTAGGATTCATTACTGATTGTTGATATTTTCGATGTAAATAGGTCGCGTCAAGGTAGATACAGCTTACAATTCGCACAACGTGCTTATATAAAAAAAAAAAAAAAAAAAAACTAATTGCTGGCCCACTCCAATGAGCATATAACTATATCGGCTTATAGTTTCACATATGTTCGCTTCCAATTCCATGTTCCAAGAGTTATTAAGGAACAAATATCCTGAAATTATTCATATTTGTCTTGTATTAGCTATGACCTACGGTTTCCAAATGCTCCACTGCGTCGCTCTCAACTATAGAACTCAAAACGTATTTCGTGTATGAAAAACAGCAACTGAATAAAAATCTTCCCTCACCTCAATCTCACGAACGGGATTTCACCAATATAGGCTTTGAGAATACCCAACTAAAATTATTTTAAATGTTAACCGTCCTTTACTATAAGCTAATAATATCCATATATTAAATTTATTTTTATAAACCGTTAATATCCAGTGAATAATAATAAATTATATAGTATATCTGTTTAGTTACAAAAATCTTGATAGAGCAAACACCAAACAAAGATATCTATTGTAGGAAATTGAGATCGAATAGATATTTTTAATTTTAAACATTAAAAAAAACTTTATAATCTATCTAAAAACATTTTAAAAAAATAATAAAATCCATTAACTATTACGATCTCGACTATCGCCATGTAACGGTCACCATCTCATCTCAACTATCACGGTATTGACGGTCTACGTCTCGACTATCACGGTCTCAACTATCACCACCGTAACGGTCACCATATCATCTCGACGGTCAATATATCGACGGTCACAACCTCGACTGTATACATCCTTCAATGATAACCATTTCATAGTACAATTTTAATGCTGCAGCTGTCATACCACCTTCAAAATACGATTCAAATTGCATTATCGTGTCTGTAGAACAACTTAGTAGAAAGCAACGCGCGTTTACAGTACGCCCGTATCGACGTATCTTCGCCTTTGTGTCGAAACAAATACAAATGAAACGAACAGAAGATGCGCTCATGAAAAACGTGCGTTGCCAGTTCGTTCAAAAAACGTCGTGTGCATAGGCTCTAATACCGGTCAAATACCATAAAGAAAGATTGAGGGGAGATTTTTATTTAGTTGCTGTTTTTTATAGACGAAATATACCACGCGGGCGAAGTCGCGGACACTACTAAGTATACTTAAGCGTGACAATAAATATCAAGTCAATTTCATTATAATTTAAACCAAGCCGTACAGTGACATCTATGAATACTCCTGGAGAATAAAAATTAAACACGTCTCCATTTATTGCCTTTTTTAAAATTTATGTAAAGATAAAATAATTTGGTATCATTTCACTTTGTTTCACTAATACATGTAAAAATGCATCCTAATGTACTTTCAGACTATAAACTATAATCACACCAAATTTCATTAAATTCTGCTAAGATGTTTTTGCGTGATTGGCGTTCAAACATACCGACAGACAGACACACAAAAATTTCAAAAACTATCGAAATTTGTTCTGTCCGTTATTCTAAATCCCCCAGTATTATTTTTTCTCAAATATCTTAAATGTACAGATTTCGACTATCTACTCTTTTGTTAAAATTATAAGTATATCACTTTTGAAGACAGATCTATGAAAATTGACATTTAGCAATTCAGTTACAATGGGACATAAAAATATAATAGGACATATAAGTCAACTAAGATACAGTGGCTTCAGAGATTACCATCCACATATACATCAAATCACAAAATTAGCACTCTTTCTTTATAATAATAGTACTTATAAATAGAGTTTTATCGCCTTTTTCTTATAATGTAGCCCAAGACTACAATCCTCTACTTATATTAATATGTTGTTTTATTGTATTTCATCCGTGATACAATAGAAAATATTGCGAATGAAATAAAAAACAAAACTCAGTAAAATATGCATTGTCCAGTTTATCGATAGAATAAAATTTAATAAGATAATGTTAATAATCCCTACACTCTTAAATAAAAATAAAATATATTTCTTCAAATCATTTACGTAATATTCATATTTACCAAATCGCTTTAAAACATCTAAAGTACCTACTTAAAATATCTAAGTTACTTTAATAATAAAAATAAGTCAGCGATATCTATTATAAAGAACAGCTTAATATTTTGATAACTTTGTCAACTTAGAAATTTAATTTGAATTTAATGTGAAGACAAAAAAACATTTTTAAATGATTTTGGCTTTACTAAAAAACATTGAGCGACCTTTTAAAATTTTTGTTGAGTTGATTTCAAGTGAGCATTCTTAAACATGTTAAATTAACATAATATTTTCATGTGACAAGTAATAATAGACATTTCGTTTTTTTTGGACAACCCTACTGGGCACTACGTATAAACTACATTCTTCATAATAATAATACGAGATATAAAAGATAAAAAAGAAATATAATGTTTCGGAACAACAGAATTCATTTATTTATTTGTACTACTTGCGTAAAAAAACAAATGTTTTTAACAGAGTTGTTAAGTATAGGATATATATTCTGCAGAATATATTTATTATATTTTCGAAATTATTTCCGCGTTAAATATTAAATAGGTGATTTACGTCTAGTGAACATTTTTTTTTGTAGTATCACGGTAAAGTAACAGCACTGTGTGTGATAGTAAGCACAGTACAATCGCAAAAAGAGGCGAACACCGCCAAATCTACAATCCATCGACGGTTGCCGCTGTCATGCCGACGTACAAGCCTCTTAGCCGCTGATTGATCACGAAACGGGACAAACCAAATCGCCATGCGCATGGTGGTAGCGACAGTATCCTGTGTCGCGACCCGGTCGGATACAGATGCTTTACAACCCCTTTTCATTGGTAGATATAAACTGGCTGATCCCGAACCTCAAGCCTAGGTCCGTTCCTCGGTGTGAAACCCTTGAGTCTGGCAGCCACCCGCGCGATACAGGTGACACTGCACTTGCAATCACTTAGCTACCCACATACATCTTTACACACAATATGTACATACATACGTGCACACCACATAAGTACATAGGTTCTGTAAGGAACCTTTTTTCTCTTTTTTACTTCCTCCCAGGAGGAAAGGACATGTAATTATATATGTATATGATAGTTTAGCTCGATTTTATGGATAAGGAAATTAGTCAGATCGCGACCTCATTGCAATCGCGGCAACAGCCCAATCCGAGATCCGGCTACTTTGGCACCCTTGCGCGCTTGTTGCCCTCGCTTTTGCGGCTGAGTGCCTTAAACGCTCTCCCCCAAGCCCGGTAGAGCTGTAAAAGCTATCAGCGGCTCTGTTTGGATAGGGCCCCTCAGGCTAACAGTAAACAGTAAGATCAGTTCTAAAAAAAAAGAACGCGTGTATGGTAGTCACCATGAAACAAAGAAGTAAGATAAACTCTATAGTAGTTGCAATTTAGTCGGATATAGGTACCTGCCATGCCGTATCCGTACCTAGCATTATGTTCGTACAATAAAAAAGAAATAGGGAAAAGAAAAAGAATGATGTTCCGTTCATATTCAAGAGAGGATAAAAACGTGTGACTGTTTTGCATTATCACGTGTTGTATACATAAACTGTAGTCGATGCAGATGTTTGCTGATGAAACCGCAACAGTGCTGCGACTGTTCTGCACACAATGAAATATACTGCATACTAACGCGAACGGGTAGAACTAAATGCGGCGAATAATGCTGACTCTATATATATTTTTTTTTTTTTCTTCTATCTTATATTTCTTCTTCTTCGCGTCGGCCCATGTCGCATTTTAAACAAAAATTGCTCGTGCCGTGGTGGAAATATTAGCGAATTAGTTGATTAAATTCGGGACTGATTACCCGGTGTGCGCCGGACGTATTGCATATCGCCACTCGAGCAGGCTCTTTTCATGCACTCCATCTCTTTACCACCTCATGCGAGACTATTCACCTTATTCATAGCTACCTCAGAGAAATAATTAGATGTCGAAGCCACGTGTGGCCATGTGTTTTACCAATAGATACACCCTTCAAACGCGCATAAAACGATGAGATCTCTGTAACTGTGGAGTAAAATAAAATTTCATAAAATAACCAAATCTTCAAAATCAAACTAAAAAGTAAATAATAATTTTTAATAAATAGAGTTACAGAAGAACCCCTTCTTTGGCCACGGATCAGATGCGCTGGCCCGGGCTGTAACATACATACTAAATGAAATTTACATAAGCCTAGTAAGTACTTAAAAAAAGTATTTAAAATATTGACGTGACGTTTGACGTTTTACGCTTACAATACAATATTATTTGGTTTAAAAAAACGCAAATCGTATATTATGCGACAGTCATTGATTATTATCAAATAAATAACACCCAGCTGAAGTAGATGGTAACGATCATAACTGTCTATTGAATTTTAATCAAGAGATGGTATATGCGCGACCATTGTGTTCATATATCATGAATATTTTATAGCCTGTACCTAAGTATATTAGGTCTCCTAGGAACATGTTGTGGAATTGACTTTACAAACCATTCAACAAAAAGAAAGGTAATATGAAAAAACATAATACCCGATTTCCTATCTGGGTATATTTTCTGCAATTTTTCTTCCTCCAAATTCAATTCTTGAAATGCATACTAAGGTTTTTCGTTCCTATTTCTTTGTCCTATTTTGTATTTTCCAAAATAAATAAGTTAATCAAAGAACACGCAGTATACCGTATATTAATTGATGCCTGGAACACATGGTTTCAAGGTGAAGTCTTTCTGTCTATAGCACACGATATAAGAAGTTACTGTCAAATTTTAATATCTAACTGAAGGATAATTCTAAGAAAACTTATTTTACAAGAGAAGCTTTGTATTACCGACTTCAATCGTATTATTGCTTATCTTTAGAATTGGTTGTCTGAAAGTCTGTATGTTACATAATAAAAAGACTTCAAAGAAATTTATACATTTTACTTGATTCTCAGTCACTATTCTATTTATTTAAATAAACTATGATTGTAATAAATCTTGGTGAGAAGTGGTGCGCACGCCTGCGAAAATTTCTGTATTATTTCAATCAGTTTACAACAGATTGCGCAAGAGTCATTTTATAAACGAAGTCATGAACAAAAAACTGAAATATTTTTTATGCTCGGCAATTGGACTAGGTTTTCTTACTGAAGGAAGACACGAAGTTGATTCAGTTCGTTCGTGGTAGATTTACCACTGAAAAATGTATAGTAATCTTGGTTGGTTGGTAAGGAATTTTGTGACTGGTGAAAATTATCTCAAACATGCGTAGACTACGTACGATAAACATAATTTTATATTACGTAAATTATATAATATGTAATAGAATATTTCACGAGTAATATTCGCTTAGCAGTTTGCAAAGAGCGCATTAAAATTTGTCGCATGTTTAATACGGGCGTTTGACGGTTAAGGTCAACCCACGTGACTCGGTGGATTAAACATCCCCTGGCAGCCGACATGGCGCTCCGGGCTCCAGTCTATTGCGTTTCGTAACTCCAGACGGATCGCAAGATATTTATGTTACTTATTTTCCATCAAGTGATACTAATGTGTATGTAATTTGACGATTTAGGTAAGTTTTGATTGAATTTATAAATACAGATTTTTACCAACAGATGCGTTAGAATTAATTATTTCATTAAAGGACTCCTTTATTTTGTATATCAAGTGATAACAGTGATATTAATTTTAATACTTTCATAAGTCTGATCTATTTTGATTCAGTAATATGTGATAAAAATAACTAACTTAATATTATCGTTAAAATGGCATGACGTAAGTACTTGAGTGATATAATTTATAATGATTAAAGTTCGTGAGAATGAATGAAATCAAATTGTTTAGATACAATGGCCAGAGCAGGAGATAAGTTATACCCCAATTGTGACCAGACAGTGTGGCTGAGGTCTTGCGAAGAAGAAATCACGCAGCCAATTGATGGTAAAATATCAGGTACTGTTTATCAAAATGTTTAATGTGAAGGTTTTCTTTGAAGCTTATTTTTTTTTTTCGTTAATATACATCAAATACATATTACACTAGTGGTGTGCCCGCGGCTCCGCACGCGTTTGTTACGCAGTAACTATTTTCTTGTCATAATTATATTTTTACTCATAAGGAATGTTATGTATTTCCCAATAAATTTAATATGTATATATATTTCCCATATACAATTTTCATCAATATCGATTGAAAATTATTATTGTTTTCAACGATTTCTAAATTCATTATTGACGATTCATATAGCTTATCAATTATAATGGAATAACATATACTTCCTGTGTACTAAATTTCATCAAAACTGGTTGAGAAAAATACAATTTTTTTTCTTGCTTCAAAAGTATTAATTTCAATTTTTTAGTCTGTTAATCACAGAATGTCTTATATTTTCCGTGAATATAATTAATCAAAATCGTCCAGGAACTATAATATTCTTATAGGACCAATGATATAGGATTGCCTTGTAAATGTTAAATCCAGACATATCAGTGGCCTTTATATAGGACTAGCTGTGCCCGCGGCTTTGCTCGCGTGGACTAGAAAATGTCACCTGTGAATCTCACGCGAAAATTGTACAGCCACCGCTACCACCGGTCGCTCGCTGGTCATTTAAACACAAAAATGCGCATTCTGAGTAATCCTTAAAAGATAGACATATGCTATCGCTGATTTTTTTAGCTCTTTTTAAGTAAGATTTACAATTATGAGCCGAATTAATTTGATTTATTTCTTATGGTTTACTTAGCGTAAGTCATTTAAATGCCCCAAAGTGTCTTTTTCCGAATTGATTCACCATTATCGACTCTGTTTATTTCGTATGTATGCTATTTTATGTAACACAATATAATCTGGACAGAGAACATAGCTATGAATTTCTTTTAAACCATGTTAAAACAGCTAAGTGGTTTTCGTGTTAAAAGAACATAAAATGACAGAAAGACAGAGAGACGTTGAATTTTATAATTTGTATAAATATATAGAATATAGATGTCTAATAACAGATTTATTAATATTAGTATAGAATCTTCCATATATTAATACGCGAAGCAAAAACTTTCTACCCCTTTTTAAGCGTATTGCGTGCACGGAAGACTGAGATTTGGCATGGTTAAAGTTTATATGGAGAAGGAGTGCAGAAAGCTAGAATTTATCTATAATATCTGTTACTGATATATTAAATAAAATAAATTAATACTGCGAATCCTAACCGGTTCAGTGCCATTGAACTTAGACCCCCCCAAATATTGACATGGTCACTCAAGGAAAAGTGACAGCAAGTGATCTAATATTTATTGTTTAAGGTTGATACTGCAAATGTCAAACAGAAAATAGTATATGATTAAAAAGTCGCTGGTCGAATTTCGATCATTGGGCGACCGCTAGTTTAATTTATTAGTAACCAGGTAACTCATTATTTTAGGCGCTATACCTCCGTGGCTCCGCGGCACTTTACTGCGCAACGGACCTGGCTGTCTCAAAGTCGGCTCCATGCGGTTCAAGCACTTGTTTGACAGCTCCGCTCTACTCCATAGGTAAAATATAGTTACACAATATAATTGTTCTACTTTTTATACGTATTTCCCGGAAAACAACGTGTCTATGTAACAATTTTTCACGAGAAAAAAGAGACTGACTAACATTTAAGTTATGTTTGTGTATATATTTATATACCTAATGTTATGTTTTTATAAGACGCGTAGCGCTTTATTTTATTTTGGTTTAATCATTCATAATGACTGTCTATAACATCATAGCGGTATGCACACAAATATGTAAAAAAATGTGAATGAATTTATTGCGTTTGGCCATGTATACTAGTTTTTACTTAAATAATGAATGCTGGTCGTGCGGTAAGTTTATTTTGATTACGTACTTTTATGTTTATACCAAATCATAAAATAAAGTAAAATAAATAACTTGTGTATAAAAATATATAAAATCTAGGAATGGGCCGAAGTTCAGTAAACTTTCGGGTCAACCGAAAGTCGGCAGTTTTATCGGAGTTCAAACGAAGCCGAATTTCGCTTCAGATTTGTTAAGATGGCCCGAAGTTCTGTGTAACTTGTGCTAACGAAGTAAAAAAATATGTTCAAGAGTTTGTAGGTTACGGAAAAATTCAGATGAATTAGTTTCACAGTTTTGGCAATAATATGTAGATCAAAAATTTGTTCTATCTTGTTGTTGTATTGAGATCAAAATTGAATAAAACAAAATATTACTGTAATGACCAATCAAATGACGATGGTATAAAGAAAAGTTTTCACAAACCCAATGACCAGTTAAACTAAAGAACACAATATAGTGTTCACATAGTTAGTTTCATATTATCCATATATGAATTTTCATAGATATAATTTTAACCTTTGAAAGCACTAGTTAAATCAATGTTTATAATATTTCGAAAATTTGAAATACTATATATTTGAATTATATTTTTTTAGTAAATACTTAGTGTTGGGGCTTCGATAGATAAGTAGATAGACAGCAATAGATAAAATGCATGGTCTTCCAAAATTTAATACGACTATCCAACGCTATAATTTGCGCTAAGGCTTCATGAATTTGCATAAAAAGTGGGTCATCGATTTTCCACTTGTAGAAAAATATGCTGATAATACAAAAGTTGCTGTAAGGCCAAAATTACTAGTGTTAAAATTGTTGGTTGATAAGAAGATTTCGAAGATGCCCTTTAATAATATTAGTAAACAAATAATATTCAATATAAATGTTTCAATTTAATAACTCAAGCCATTTTCGAGAAAAAGATTTTGACATAGAGATAGATAGACAGACAGACAAACAATAAAGTAATCCTATTATGTTTCCGTTTTTTTTTAATTTTAGATGCGGAACCCTAAAAAAATTAAAATATATCGCAACTTAAACTAGCTTTACTTTAGGTATTATAATATTTTGAGTATATAATGGTTCTTAGATTATTTTCTATATTTACTTAGATATTTCATTTTCTATTCCACAGGTTTGCAATCCATGACGATGGCGTCACCTACCAATGTAGATTTCTCGACACGAACACACTTAAGAAAAATCGTGCTGCCAATCGAATCGTTGTCACCGAATTCGGCACAAGTTCTGTTCCGGATCCTTGTCACAGTATTTTTGATAGGTATATTATTATTATATAATTTAGATAAAATAAAAAGTAATTCTCATGAAAATAATGAAAGAAAATTCAATTACTCACTTGATGATTTAGAAAATATCAATAAATAAACTCGCATTTTCTGTAACAAGGATCAAAAGATAATGCCCATAAAGCATAACATACCATCACGCCTTTATTCCCCGAAAGGTTAAGCAGAGGTGTACATTTGTACACCCACATTTCGCCGAGTATGTTTTTAGGTCCCATGTAATAGGGGGCGAGCCTATTGCCATTAATCGGGCACGAAACCAAACTCCGAGCTGCTACTGAGAATTTCACAGCAAAAACCCAATAACACTTTGCTTGACCTGGGATTCGAACCCAGGCCCTCGCTCATAGCAGTCGCGCTTACGACCACTAAGCTAACGTGGCAGCTTTCTTCAAAATAATAATAAATAAATAACTAATAAAATATGTAATGCAATCTTATGCTAGAATCAATTATTGAAATAATAATATCGTAGCACGAGTGTCCTACAGCAAAACTTTCGCAATTTCCGCATTAGTTTTTCTGTATATCAGAGTACACGAAATGGCAGACCGCAGTCCGCAAATGGATCTTCCGACCTATTTCGTGCGGATCTTAACAAAACAAAGTCAGAAGATCGAAGATTACGTTTACGATTACGAAGACGTACATTTACATGTTTTGTTAGATTATATTATCTTTATTTGAATCTTTTCAGAGTAGCAGCAATATTCAATCCAGGCGAATCGATGTCAGACAATGCAATGATATCTCTGTATCCATTTGGGGATGAAATATACGCATTCACCGAAGGACCTATTATTCACAGGTGAAACCACTTCATCGTCTTTACTTTTATAATATCATTGGACTTCATTGTTTAAAAAATTAACAGCATATTCAGATATTTATGTTAGCTAGAGATATTTTTTTATAAATATGTTTTGGTAAATAAAGATTCATAGCGAAATTGACATTAATATCTAGTAATTAAAGATGGTTTAAATAAGAATGATAAAAACCATAAGAACAGATACAAGTTCGGAAATGGCTTGTGAAATGTGGCGTATGGATTAGTACGCTCAATTTATGACAAATAAAAAATTACGTATTTACTTTTTTAGATTTATTATTACCTGAGAGGGAAATTAAACACATTGATTTTACAAAAATATCAATACTGTATATTATTATTACCCCAATGGAAATTTTTTACTAATAAGGATCAATAGTTATAAAGAAATGTATTATTGAAAATTAAAAAAAAAATATAAAGAATTTTTTTACTATTTACTTTTACTATTTCCAAAGTAAGTAGTACTTTAATTTTAATCAATCTAAACATGAACCTTACCTATGAGTGGATTTTGAAACTAAATTACCTATAATTGTGTTGAAAAAGTTGAAAACGCCGCTGCTCGCCGCAAATCATTACATAACTATGGTGTCTTATATGTCATTATAGGATAGACCCCGTGACGTTGGATACGCTGGAAAGGAAAAATTTGACGAAGTGCATCGCATTGGTCAACCATACATCACACCCACATGTTATGCCGAACGGTAAGATTATTTCAATGTTTAGCACTTAATACATTGATAACACTTGAAAAATAAAATTCTGTCTGTATATTGTATAATTAATTAAATTTAGGGTTGTGTAGACAGTTCAACTCATTTGTGCGCGCGGCCCTATGTGTGAGTAAAGCGTGTATAGATACTGTGACTGCGTGTGCGTGTCAAGAGGTACAGTCAAGTACATAAGAGAATTATATTAGTTATTTTACTTATTTTATGTGTCAATAAAATAAATCAATAGCTCGCTCAATTAAGAAAATATATGTTTATTGAACATATTTTTCCTTATCACTACCATTAGAAATAACAAATAATGGTTTTTTTATTGATTTCATTATTTCCGTCACATTCAGTTTAATGTTATGTAGAGCAATATATATTTTTAAATTCTCCAAATATTTTCTATAGAGTTTAGGATGTCATGGTGGTAGACGAAGAATTTGTATACCAATTGCTGACTATTTATAAATAGTCATCCTTTATAAATAGTCATCCATCTTTTTTAAATTAAAATTTAGCGTTTTAATATTTTGATCATAGTGATACGACTCATTATAACACACAACTACTGTTTAGGTGAAACATATTCTCCGTGACGAACCAGACATTTTTACTACTGACTGTACCCGTAAAACAAAGCGACAATAACACGTGTTGGTTCTAAATAAGGTGATATTCGCAGTATTATTTAATGAAATGTATTTGTAACACATATTATATATAAGTGTTAGCTTTTTCCATCCTTTCTTCATATAAACTTTAACCATGCCATATCTAACAGTCTAAATAATGTGTTCGTCCGAAATGTTCTTCTCACATATTAATATTTAAATAATGTTTGGTTAAGCGTTTACCAATTAATTCTGAACTGAAGAATATAGCATAACTACAGTACCAAAATAATAAAAAAATATTTATGTAGATATTAAAACTCAAACAAAGTACTGTCAATAACATTCATCGTAAAACATTTCCATTCAACACCAAGCCCGCGATCTCTTTGCTGATAGTTTTTCATACCATAACATTTTAAAAGTTCTTAAATGTTATATTATGAAAAATTATATACTAAATCCACCATTCCATGATACTGTGCACCTCGTAATGGTTTAAGTACCAGTGGCAGATGATAAATATTTGGAAGCACAAGGATATCAGGAAAAACTCACAATATGTAACTCACACTTATAGATTATTGATTGATTTTCGCTATTGCAGTGCAGAGAAAACCGACCAGTAATAAATATGTGCTAACATTATATGGTTTGTTTTTTCAAAGGGTAAGGAATGGGAATCGGTTTCTAATGAGCTCTTGCTAAAGGAATACCATGGATCATGATCAGTATGCTCTAAGTGTTGAGAAAATAATGAAAATGTGCGTGTTTTGCAAGTTTGTGTATATGTAGTGACTAATCTCTGGAAGTAGCAGTCAGTGTATTGAGCTTAGTGTGGAGATCAAGGACAATTGTTATGAGACCATGGTTGCTACCAGATTATTGTGAATAGTGTTAGATGTAGTCTTAAATCAACTTTTGTAAACCTATGATTAGTAATCTTGTAAAACAAACATTAATGTCATTATGGAATATTAATGTTTTTTATTTCCAAAATACTTAACCTACGTTTACGAAAATTGAATTTATATTCTGGTAGTAACCCGGGTCTCATAACAATTGTATTAGATTTCCACACTAGGCTCAAAGACCTGTCTTGTGGATATCTGTTGTGTGTTTGACTACACGATTAACAGCGTCATGAAATATTCAGAGAGAATAAGTGTTTTTCGTGTGTATTTAGTACGAGTTTTAAATAGTGTATATACGTGTGTGATATAAGAGTATGTGCGCTGTTTGAGATAGAATGTGTTTATGTATGTATGTAAGCGTGCGGGTGGGTGTGTATGTATTGTGTGAGATAGAGAATGTGTTTATACATCAATGTACGTCATAACGTCAACCACATATGGTTGTGCTTATCGTGTTTATGTGTTTTATGTAATTACTTGCAATAGATATTCTGTATTGTGGTATTTTAAAGTTTGAAATCATGTCTGGACTTTATGTTTGGCATTCCACCTATTACTTTCCCTAATATTATAGTATTTGTTTACTATGCTATTTAAGAAAGGATGGAGAAAAGGACAAAACCTTTTCGCAAAGGAAAAATTTATATAACTTTATGATATGATTCTAGCCATGAATCTCGAACAATATATCAAGTTGTAGGCAATTACGGAACAACGATAGGCTCCACAAGTGCATGGTGGCGCGCTCAAGAGTTGTTCGAATAAACTTAACACGGGTGAAACCCAACACTAGTTATTGATAATTTGTTACAGGTGATGTTTTCAACGTTGGTATGTCTATGGTGAAAGGTAGACTGCGGCACGTCGTTGTTAAATTTCCCTATACGGAAAAGGGTGAGTGTGTGGCATTTGACTAAATCTCCTATTTGTCTGTGTTGTGTCCTATGTGTATGGGAAATTTGCCATAGCACATGCTGAGCTGTGGTCCTTTTCGATATCGAATGCGGCTTTACTCTGCAACGCTGCATTATTATAAATTATGTAAATAATACTCCATACTATTGTAATATCATGTCGTTAATTATAACCGTGTTTTCAAAATCTATTAAATGTGGTATCTTTCTTTCTTTTCTATATTTCTCTAGATTTCCAGGTACTGTAATTGCAAGTTATATTCTTATGTCGTACCTTTACTAGAGTAAATAAGAATAGCTCAGTCTTTGGTGATTAAATGATTTCTCGGTCGAGTGTGTGGTTACATCATTGCACGATACCAGATACTGGTTAATCTAGTTAAGTTCGATCGCGTTTATTAACATATCATTTTTTTTTTTTCGTTGGGAAACTCTGCATTGGATCCACCTCCCGAGTCGGGCCGCTTAAGGGCCCCTCCCTTACTACCGCCCCTCTCTTACCGAATAAAACTCCACGGTGTCTTTCTCTCACCTAGTGGCCGGGGAGCGGGAACTGCTTATGCACGGCATCCGCTCTCCCGACAGGTGTATGTAGCCCTACCCCGGGGCCCCGTTGCGGTCGGAGGCAGTCGGAAACTCCAACAAGCCTTGGAGGGCGCACGAACACCGGTGCACCTCCTCCATCTCGGACCTGCAATACACGGTGACGGACACACACAAGTCCGCCACCTGCAGACTCATTTAAGGCGGCCGGAGATCATCACGTAACCTCCGGCGCCTGGTTCGTTGACCAGGGGAGGGGAGCAAGTTGTTGAGCTCCCTCTCCCTCTCCGCCTCCTCTTTCGCAAGCATGACTAGCTCGCAAAACAAGGAGATAGAGTTCCACCCACTCTTGCTCTCGACCATAGACAGAACCACGGGTGGGAGCGATAGATCGCTGCCGAATGTCGCGACAATGTCGCGGCGTGGCGAGTCCCATGCGGGACAAACAGCTATGGTGTGCTGTGCAGTATCCTCCGCGCAGCCACAGTGATGGCACCCAGGAGTGACCTCCCGTATTATGCGACACAGTTAACTCCCGAAACAGCCATGTCCCGCGAGCACCTGCGTCAACCGGAAGATGAGGGTGCCATGCTGTCTCCTGAGCCACCGAACCAGAACTGGCCTAATGGCTTCAACGATCACCACGCCTGAGTTAGGGTGTTCAATTCGTCAGTCCCACACTTCCACCATGGGATTCTGGCAGAGCTCCAACCTGTACAACGCAATCTCCCGCGGCGTTGATCTTTCACCCCGCCTCAGCGCCCCCTCGTGCCAATTAAACAATAGCGCGAAGACTCTCGCTTCAAGATCCCATGGTGGTACCCACCGTACGGTACCCTCGGACAACCCTGACGGCCATCGTTGTCTGCGGTCTCCGCAGAAATGCGAGATGCCGGGCCGTCAGGCTATCCGCCCACACTGGTGCTCCATATAGGGCCATTGACCGTACGGTCCCGAGGTAGAGCTTCCGGCAAGTGGAACCGGACCACCCGGAGATAAGGCATTAGTCAAGCAAGTGTGCCCTCTGTGCCCATGAGTCGGGGGGTCAGCTCCCGGAAGTGTTCCATGAAACTCCACCGGCTATCGAGGACGATTCCCAAGTATTTCATCGTCGACCCGATGCCGATAGAAACGCCTCCCACTATTATCTGGGACCCTTGAGGTGGTGGCCCGTGGCTAGAATTGTCACGTCGCGGTGCATGTTCCCTCGCGCTGTGACAAGAGTGTCGTCGGCATAGCAGACGACACTGACACCACTGAGGGGCACACTGCGTATCGCCCAGTCATAGCCGATGTTCCACAACATGGGGCCAAGAACTGACCCCTGTGAAACACCGCTAGACATATTCCGCTGACTCCATCCTTCCGGACCCGGGAAGGTGATGGTCCTCTGTGTTAGGTAGTCCTCGATGATGCGGTGGACGTAAGGGGGCACTCCATGGTAGCGGAGCGCCTCTCGTATGCTGCTCCAGGGCAGGGTGTTAAACGCGTTGGCGATGTCCAAGGACACCGCCAGCACCACTTCGCCCTGGGAAATCGCTTTCTCAGCCAGACTCTTCACTTGCTTGATCGAGTGTATTGTGGAGCGCCCTTGGCGGATACCAAACTGGTTGTCAGCCAGGTCCTGCCCCATTTCCGTCAAGTGGTGGACGAGGCGGTCTGCAATTACTCTCTCTATGAGTTTGCCCACCTCGTCCAGCAGTACAATGGCGTGTCCGCCGGGCACACCTTTTTTAGCAGGACCAGCTGGCCTGTTTTCCAGCACAGCGGAAAGCGGCCCTGCTCAAAACACGCTGTGAAGAGTCCCATCAATCGGGACTCGAGGACCTCATGAGGCAGGACACATGCACGGCCTGGTATGCCGTTGGATCCTGGGGTGGTGTTCTTTGACTGAAATCGTCGCACCACCCGGCTCAGTTCTTCCCGGGTCACATCAGGTACGTCGCCACCCTCGTCCACGTTGGTCGCTGAAGGCGGAGCCATGGAGGGATGGGTGTGTTCTGTCCCTAATGGGAACAGAGCGTCCAACACTCGCTCGAGAAACCTAGGCTGAAGACTCTGAGTTACCGGGTGACCCATGGGCGAAGTTTGCCCCGCACTAAGCGGTAAGGGCACCTCCATGGCGTCTTTGAGTGCTTTGAAGGCCGCTCTGTACCCTCCGTAGAACTTCGCCTCCAGGGCGGTCGTGTCCTGCCGTCGTCTACGGCACCGCCTGTGCCTTGTGTACCGGCGTCTCGACAAAACACAGTAACCCTCCACCAGTACCCCTGACATCTGGTGAGTGTTTGCCTCACACGAGGCATAGCCGCATCACAGGCACACGTCATCGCCCTGCGAAGCCGTTCCGCTTGCTGCTCCACGTCGGCAGGACTGTTAGAAGTCCCATCGAGAATCCAGGCCTGTCCAACAACGGATCCGCCGAATGCCTCGACATTAACGCAGACCACCCTTTCTCGAGGTTTCTGGGACCGGATTATACGAGGTTTGTGCTGAGACGTCGAACCGTATATACCGGTAGTCCGACAACGTCTCTACCCCCTCCAGGACTCTCCAGTTTCGAACACGGCGCGTTAGGGTAGAGCTAGCGAACGTTAGGTCCACTATGGACCCACCTTGCCGTCGCACGCACGAGTGAACTGAACCCCTGTTGAGGATGGGTAGGCCGTTTGTTAGGGCCCACTCTTCTAGTTCCTCGCCCTTGGCATCCGTGGACGGAGAAACCCAAGCCGTAGATTTAGCATTGACGTCCCCGAACACTAGCACGGGATGAGAGTGGCTACGGGTGACGACAGTACCCAGTTCCACCAATAAAACCTGGAAGTCAGTGTGATTCCAACTGCGGGGTGCACACACCCTCACAATTATTATGTCGCCAAGATTTACCACTACGCTTCCACGGCCCTTTGTGACGACGACAAAGGGCGGAGAATCAACGACTGCCCTAATAGTCAGGGCTACTGAGCCATTAAGGTCTCCCACCCAGTTATGGATAGACCACTGCGCCATTATCTGGACCAGTAATGCCTGAGCTCTGGCGCAGTGGTTTAAGTTCGCCTGCAGTACATGGAGTGCCATTATTAATGATACTCCATATCGGCCTCTCCAGCGACCGGCGGCCCCTTTTTATTGGCCGACGGGCGCGTTTTTCGTGAGGAATCGCTTTTGCGTTTGCCCCGCCTCCTGGTTCTGGGGGATGATGCCGAGTGCATCTCCTGCTGCAAATCCGATGATTCGCTGGCCCGCCGTTCCCGGCAGCCTTATGTCCCGGCTGGCTACAGCGCAGAATAAGGTCACTGCGGTCGACACCTTTGGTGCACTTTACGCCTACATGCCTTGACTTTAGGCACCGGAAACACATTTGGGGTTTAGGCTGCAGTACCCTTACCTGCGCTGATATGCAGCCCACCAGAATTCTTCAGCCGTCACCAAGTTTTTTGACGACTGTTACCGGGCACGATACAACGGCTGTCCTTAGCCTAGTGAACCCCGGCCGTATGTACTTGCACCTGATCTGCTCAAGTGAGCAGTTAGCTGCCTGGGCAACCACAGCAAGGACCGTCTCTATCTCAACAGAGATGCGCACCTCTGCCCTTTTTGTAGGCCTGGTAACCTTTACGATATTTGTATAGAAGTTTGTCCTTAGCTGTTCAGCTAGGGCATCCATCCGCCTTGCTACCGTTTGTGGCATCAGGAACCTATATCAGGTAAGCTCCGGTTGCTGTCTTCTTTATTTGGATATCAGGAATGTCCAGGCTATTCAGACTGACATTGGACCTGGCAGTTGACAGGACGTCCTTATAAGTGAGGCCCTTCCTTTGTTTTGGTCCAGATGCCTTTACCCTGGACCGCCGTTTGCGTTATTTCTCCTCCACTATGACCTATTCGCCGTTCTGTGTGGCTGCTGTAGAGTGCACGCTTGGGGCAGGCAAAGATGGGACCTGTCTTGGCTTCTTCTTCCCAGCCGTCTTATTAGGCCACTGTTTCCCGGCAGACTGTTGAGAAGTAGAAGCCTGAGGTTGCGCAGGTCGCTTTGCGGCCTGTTTCGCAGTGGCAGCTTTGCGATTGGCGGTGAGTGCGGAGGTCTTCGGAGTGGTGGTGCATGAAGTAGCCGTTCCTCATGTGTAGCATTACGGACATCTATCATAGTCCCTATCTGGAGCGAAGGTTCGCACAATTTCGTCGAGGCTCGGTGCCTGCTGAGTAGGAGAGGTTTTGGAAGCGGCACCCGCATGCTTAAGAAGCGCCTTCACTTCCGCCAATTCCTTTTTAAGGTCTGCTATCTCGGCTCTTAAGATCCTTGTTTCCTCTGTGGTGTTCCGGGAAACGAGGGCCGTAGTTGCCTCCGTTATGGACTCAACCGCATCCCTTAGAACTTTAACATTGGTGCCCTTTATATCTACCTTCCGAGTGGATAACTCTTATTTAGAATCAAGAGTAACCTACCAGAAAAACTGTCAAGGCATTTGATGACAGTCGTGTTGTATTGAAAACCCAAACACCAAGCAATCAATTACACCTATTTGCGTCGTGTTCCTAATTTACACAAACATTTTTCAGACCAAGATTGGTTTCATAATAGTAGCGGAGCTGTAATCGTCGCTGTTCCCAGTGTCGGTCGGAGTTTCATTATCACCATCATAATTTACTGTGGAATCGCTAAAAAACTTATGATAGGAGAATTATTGCGATTCAGTTTGACACAACTCGTCGTGTCTAGTGGATATTATCTTCAATTTTGTTTTGTAACAACAACCAAAAAGGCAATCGGTTATTTAGGGTTGCCAAATTCAATGAGAAAGTTTAAACTTAAATTGGATTTTAACAAGATATTTAATAATTTCGTTCTATTTTTATTGCATACAGTTTTGGCTTTAGACGCTGAATGGCATAAAATCACTACTTCATTTCTTAAACGTACATTAATGCACGAGTTTTTGAAAATTTGAGGACCTTTGTTTGTGTGTAAGTCACGTGCTTAGAAACGCCAATCAGAAAATATGACGTCACCTTTCAATAAATATACATATTTGAATGTTATTCTTATTAGGTTATCTTATGTTAATCTACTTACTCTAGGACCCCTACCCCAAGGAGGTTTGGGAACTTTACTCTCGACAGGCACACGACATAAGTTTATTTGGCTGCGATCTTCTGTAGGGTGGAGTTATTCCACCAGTCGGACTGTCCCAAGTAGAGAGAAATCTCTAAAGAAATGTGTCTGTGGTCTATCTTTCTAACTTTTCAAGAAATTACATCTACTTAAGAAATTTGATAACTTTCATAACTGAAGTTATAGTAGAATCAACTTTACGCGTAATACTGTTAACGTTAATTTTACAGTACAATTAAATTACAAAAAATTGTATGATGACCTTACGAGCTTTCACATGACGTTAATACCACGTATTTTATTTAAATTAAAAATTGTATTATTGTATAACTTATAAAGTGTAAGGAATAAATGTAAATTCTCGTTTAATATTCTCAACGTACTCGTGTAATGTTCAATTTTTTTTCAAAGATGTCTACCGGATCGAATCGTTATTTTCGTATACACGTTAAATTTTCCCACGAGTGTGGAAGATCCGTGAATACTTTAAAAGACTTGCTTTTTTATAGAAACCTTGATGTTTTGTTTTTAACCAATTAAAAAAAAGACGGGTGTTAACAATTCGATTTTTTTTACGGATGTTCAGCCTTAACTTCTTTGTTAATGAACCGAATTGGATGATTATTTTGTTTATTGGACGGGGACCTTAAGTGTGGTCATTTAATTTCATTGGCATTGGATATTAGACTTAGAGTATACACCATGGGACTCATCAAAATCACTGGTTTTCCTTTTTGTTAAAAATGGTCTTGTTATTTATATTATTTTTTATTATTATTTATAAACAATTTGTTTGTTTGTAACATATTCTATAATCAATCATCACGTATCAATTGAATTCGATCAATAAAACAACTTAGATAATAAATAAATAAAATAAAAAAGCATGAATGTGTTTTCAAGGTGACATGTTCGAGCGGGCTCACATTGTTGGCAGCATGAAACCCCGATGGCCTTTGCATCCTGCCTACATGCACACATTCGGTAACTCCTTTAAATATGTTTATTTACTCCTTATTAATGTATCCCTATTTATAACTTACCTCTATTTCTACTACCTTGCGTGCTGGTAGAAGGAGCTTTGGATACCCTACTAACCGCCGGAATGCAACACTAGGTTATTTGGTTGCGATTTTCTGTAGGGTGGAGAGGTATTTGACCAGTCGGACTGCCCCAAGTAGAGAGACAGCTCCGATGAAATTTTTCTGTGCTCTACCTCACTCATCTTATACTTATAAACAAGTTAATGATTATTGTTGTAGTTATTTATTTAGCAGATTATAGTATTTATTACTCTTTTAAATTAAGTTTATTATATCTGTATTGACGAAGAAACGGTTTAATACTTGGACGATACTAAATGATATAATGATACTCACAGCGAGGGAGATTTTACTTCTTATCTACACTAACCATGTTTAAGAAAAAATTATCAACAAATCAATAAATGTTGCCATTAAAGGGGTAAATTTTTGTAAATCCATTTTAATAGTAAATATTAGTGATCCAGACTAAAGTAAGAAAGTAGCATTAAAAAAACTAAAGCAATAAATCACAGCTGACCAGCTACAGGTTGTACTTTTAAAATTTATTAAATATAGAGATTTAATATAAACTTGCGTTATACAGATTTATTTAAGTTGTCGTTACAGAGACAAATAAACTTGCAATTTTCGGAAATTTTGAATGTAGTTAACTAAGATTAAGTATATTTTATATTATTTATAATATACGATAATACAATATTTATTTATTATAATTATTGTTATATAATATTTACTACAATTGGGCTTTTTTTCTTTCTTTCAATTTGAATTTTTTTTCTTCATTCAAATAATGAGTGTTAAAGTTGTAGGTATGTAGCGACATCTACATAGCGACATCTATCGAGCCACATAGGACGCATCCTACATCGCGCTATAGAAATTAACTCTTCAAATGAGTATATATACAAGAATCCTACTACAACCGTTGGGCAGCTGCCCGCCAGACATAACAACTGTCTGGTCGGAGGATCCTCCCTTTGCAATAGTTCTTCTACAGGTATATCGCTCAAACCCAAATGGAAACTAATATTGTCTTTTCCAGTAATATTTGAAACTTCATTGCCATTGTCGTCAAGTTATTCGTTAAAAATAGCAACACATAGGTATATTTTTGCTGAAATATTAGTGTTGCTTTCAAGTCAAGTCTCTCAGCGATCACCTAACCCACACCCTGATAGGGAGGGTGCCCCTCCTCTCCTTACCCGTACCTGGCTACCCCCTTACTCAAACTACTAATATTGAATTCCAGGAGTTACCGAGAATTACTTCGTGATAGTGGAGCAACCAATGTCAGTGTCATTGTGTACTTTAGTTCGCAGTCAACTCGCCAATGAACCCTTATGTAGCAGTCTACATTGGTACCCTAATTACGAGGTACGGCTTAGAGAGATATTTCTTTTACTTAAATAAATATTCCATCAATAGAGATAAATCACTTTAATATTAAGTTCCCCGAGCTCTAAAATTTTATCTTAAATTTTCACATCGTTACTATTTGTATTAAAAAAAACCACTATTCTCGAACATTAATGAAATATCTGAAAAACTCCTAAATTCACTACAAACATTGAGTATAATTTCGTAGCTAAGAGGTATCACGGAACACGCACATATTGAAATGGTTCGATTACGTAAGCAAATAATTTACAAAACAGTACACTTCTCCAAAGCTTTAGCGTCAAGTACACTCTAGGAATTTTGATCCTTCGTTTTATAGGATATAATATAAGCGAATAATATAACGACGAAAGACAGTTCTGTCTTGGACAACCAAACGAATACAAGAAGCGACAAAAGGAAGAAATCTACAAGAGGATTATAACCACAGAGTAGTGTAAACCAAAGAGACTTTAAGTATGAGTTAGTGTATAAACGTTTTCCTTTGAACTTACAACTGGGATTGAGAACACCTGAATAGTGGGTTTATCTAATTTTCTAATATTTTGTACAAATAAACTGCAAAAACAGGCGTAACAATATGACAACGTACTTCGTTCGTATTTTCAGACACATATAGTACTGATCAGCAGAAGAGACGGTAAGGAGGCGAAGCGATACCGCACCGATACTATCTTCTATCTACACATCATCAACACCTTCGAGCAGGACGGGAAACTGATCATCGATCTTTGTGCATACAAAGACGCGAAAGCATTGGATGCTATGTACATTCATGCTATCGAGGTAGCTATGAATTTCTATTAAATTTTATGTCGTAGCTCTTATGTATACCGATCAACTTGAATGTTCTTAGTCTGTTCGTACTTTATCAGCTCCATACTATTAGCTTATTTGGAGAACCAAATTAAGCAAATTCGCTGATAGGTTATACGAAATCTTAACATCATTCGATAATAATCTATACTATAAATATTTATAAAGCTTTAGAAATTGTTTGTTTGTTTGAATGCGCTAATCTGTGGAACTACCAGTCTAATTTAAAAAAATGTTTTTGTGTCTTATAGACTATTTATTGAGGAAAGTTATAGGCTATATTTATTTACGCTACAACTCCAAGGAGCGGAGCAGTAGCTATGAACATCAAGGAATCTGGCAAATTGTTGGCAAGAAGAGGAAGTGAGAACAACAATACTACGATAGGCTAAACGGGTGCGTTTGTTGCGGTAAGGTGAAGAGTTGTTCGAGTAAATTTGACAAAGCTGAAATCATAAGGCAAGGCCTCAACATACCATTTATACCAATATTATATAGAGGATACATTTGATTTTTTGTTTGTAATGGATAAAATCAAAAACTACTGGACCGATTTTAAAAATTGTTTCACTTGTATAAAGCTACACTATCAGCGAGTAACGTAGGCTATATTGTAATTTGAAAAAATAATTTATTCATCATAAAAATGTCGATAGTTTTACACAAAGTATAAAAATTGCCAACACGGGTGCGTTGGGGATGTTTGTCGTATAAAATTGACACGGATGAAACCGTGGGGCACAGCTAGTTAGTAATAAAGTTTTATATTTTAATCTTTAAATAAAGAAATAAAATTATTTAAAATATTTGAACTAGATCTTACTGTGATAATACAGTGAATATTTAGTTTCTATGCGACGTAATTATTAAGGATTTTACTATCAACTAACTAAACTAGAAACAGACTTCGATTTTCGCCTTAGTCAAAAGTATTTGGAGTTTCACAACATAGGTAGATATTTTAAAATACCATACTTATGACTCTTCTTATCTTGGCAAAACAAACATTTCCGATGTCAAACAGTATGTCTGTATGTATGTCACAGACGATGCAGAGTAACGCTGACTATGCGAACTGGTTTCGAGGCAAACCGAAAAGAATAGAAGTGCCCTTGGACGCTCCTCGAATGACGAAAGTTGGACAAAGAGCACTCGCTGATTTGGGCTGCGAGACACCTAGAATCCATTACGATCTGCATAATGGTATGTTTAAAATATTTTAATATATTTATTTAGTATTTCAAACAAACCCTTTCGTAATTTTGAAATCCCGGTTATATTTCCGAACAACAGAAAAAACTTGGGATATAAATTAAATTTAATTAATATATTAAGTTGCCTGCACCTGGCTGGGTTCATTGTCAGTTATTCTCGTTTGTCCTACAATGGGACGTTTCCTTTTTTTAAGCAACTAAGATGGCAAATAAGCATACTTGCTTGATAGTAGGCGGTTACAGTAGCTTATGGAAGCTTGTACCACCAGAAATATCACTAGCGCGTTGGCTAATTTAAATCCCCCTAACTCTTGAAGCTATGTAAGCTCTACTCGCCACAGAAACAAAACAAAAGGTTATTTGACTGCGATGACTGTAGGGTGGAGGTATTTCACAATTCTGACATATCCAAATAGTGACAATTATCCAAAGAGATTTCTTTATGCTATTCTTAAAACTGTTTACTTCACACATGGCTCTTCTCTTATAGTTTAGTATAAAAAGTATTGTGTTTTATTAGTTTGTAAAGTGTTTCTAAAATGTTGCTTGATTCCAGGACGGCCTTATAGATATTTCTATGCAATCAGTTCTGATGTGGATTCTGAGAATCCTGGAGGGGTAAGTGAATATAATTTTTTCACATAAATTTATTTTAATTTTTTTATGATAGCACGGCGAAGCGATGGCAGTTTGCTTGATGTACAGTAGAATTCAGAACCAACAGTGACCAGCGAGAAATCGGCAATCCATTGCAAGTTGTCACTGTTACGCCAGCCTGCAAACTACTGGGAGCTGGATATAAATTGGCTAAATTCGAAACGGGACAAACTAAAGGAGAGTCACTATGACGGGATTATTGCATGTGTGCATGTACAGATTCCAACCAGCCCGCTTGATTACTGGACACGCTATTACGTGCCTTAGTTATACTCTCACTAAACTCACTTTGAAAACGGCATAAATATTGTTATCAGCACGTTGTAACAAAAGGGATAGGAAATCACAGCGTAAGGCGGAAATTCTGTTGTCAAAAAAGGATAAAAGTTTCTGCTCGCTCACAATGGTAACATGTCGAAAGTACACTGATTACTGAGGGCAATAGCCGCTTATTCACGATGCCATGTAAAGAGCGTCAATGCACTATCTGTATATAAAATATCAGTGACATTAATTATATTCCTAACAGTTATTCTATTTCGTAGTTAATCAAAGTGGATACAAACACGGGTGAAGTCAGTACGTGGAGTGAAAAGAATTGTTATCCGAGTGAACCAATATTCATACCAGCTCCGGAAGCAAAGGTAGAAACCTTCTATTCTTATAGTTTTTTAATTTATTTGCTTGTCGTGTGTAGATAAAAGAAAACAAATACTTCTGCTTATGTACAAAAATATTATATAAAATGGAATAAATCGCCAATAACAGCGCGAGGAAGCGTCATAGGCTGGTATGACATCGAATCAATGAAATGAGTGTCACCTACGATCACCGTTGTTTGTGGACTGTACGGTACTTACCATCAGGTGCTGTACAGTCATTTTACCGAGGTAGTATATATTTTACGTAAACTAATTGAAGTCCACCTTTTCACATCTTTTCACAAAAACAACAAAAATATATCAACAATCCACGTGCTCACAGATCCTCAAACGCGTCGCGCTAACATTCATAAGGCTCACTTGAAAACATTGCTTGACAAAAAATATACCGAACGAACACCGGTACATTATTTTAATTCTTACCTACATGTAATGAACAAAATTAATAGCGAGTATAAAACAACACAAAGCGCATGACATCGCTTGTCATTAAATCATTTAATTTCCAACTAGACGTATAACTTCGAAAAATATGAACTATATATATTTTTATTGCACAATAAGCTACAATGGGAGGATTTAGTGCTAAAAAGCATTATCTACCAGTTTTCCAGGGGATCAAATGAAAGGTATATTCAAGGTGTGCATAATATTTACTAAAAAAGGAAAGGAAAAGTCTAAACAATATTCAATTGCTCCAAGTAAAACCTACGTAGGAAATACTTGAAGGAATCGCGAGAGTTGGTTAGTTGGATGTTGATAGGAAGCGAATTCCACAGTCATGCTACTGTTACGGAGAAAGATCAGTCGCGGACATTAGTATGATGACTTGGTATACAGATAATTATAGAATCAAAAGATCTTATCTGTCTATTATGGGTATGGGCGAGAGACTAAAATAGTGTTTTCCTATAGTGTTTTGCTCTCCTTTAGTGTTTTTAAAATCCATGTTTTGATAACTTACAGAAGGAAGACGACGGCGTACTTATCAGTGCGATAGTATGGGGCGGTGAGCGCGAGCATGAAGTCGGTCTCGTGGTGCTTGACGCTCGCACGCTCACGGAACTAGCTCGAGCACATTTCTACACGCCATCGCAAGCCCCTAAGTGCTTGCACGGGTGGTTTTTACCGCAACCTAAGACGGGAGCGATATAATCAATACTTTACTCCTACAAATATTATAAAGGTCAAGAAATTGTTTGTTTTAACGTGCTAATCTCTGGAACTATAGGTCAGAATTGTTTTATTTTATTTGCATTTTATAGTCCAGTTATTGAGGAATGCTATACGCTATACAATTTCACGCTACGACCCTAAGAAGTAGAGTAATAACGGTGAACGTGAAGTAATCCAGCAGATTGGTTGAACAGAAACCGTGGGGCATATCTAATTTTATATGAAACGCCACAGTTATCCGCAATAGGTTTATTTGTCTTGTTTGTATTTTTCATGCTTAATTTATTATTATTAAGAGTAATGTGACGGGCTTTTGTTTAAAAAAAAAGTTTATGCAATTAATGTAAATAACTAACATGCAAAAACAATTCATTTGGCCCAGTTTATGTTAACAATTAATTTAGTGCAGGTCCAAAGCAAAATAATTCTAATTTGTTCTAATACTAATGTAAACAATACATATACAATTGGAATCAATAAAAAGGAATATTAATTGTGGTAATCATTAATCTATGGGTAGTAATAATAATTACAGTATCTTACGGTAGTTACGGTATTCTAATAAAAATCGGTCTCTCTAAAATGCTGTAACCGTAGGTATACTAGCGTAAGGGTTTTTTTTTGGTTAAGTACTCTAATATTTTATCTGATTTGATTTAAAAAAAAATATAAAATGTAGATTTTCCTGTGATATTATTTAACAATTTGTATTTATTGAAGGTTTCAGAATAAGTAATTCCTTGTTTTTTTTTGCGCTGCGAATTATTCTTACCTAGATGTACCTAAAACACAATTATACAATATTTTTTTGTAATTAATGTAGTTGTTTATGCAATTATATAACATATATATTACATAATAATCTGAAAGAAGTTTAATGACATAGTTTAAGAAACGCGCAAATAGTTTAAGTAAGTTTAAGTCATTAAAATATTTTTATTTCCTCTTTATAATATTCATATAAATGGTGTTTTATTTTCAGCTCCTTTTTATTGTTAGATATTAAGTGAATATATATAGATATGTGGTGATAGTTATTCGGAGAAGAAATAATGCCACTGACAGAAAGTGTTGTTTGGTGAACTTAAAGAGTAATAAATTCCACTCGCTATACCTAGAGAGTATGAACAGACTCGAGTGTAGATATGGGCGTCGCGTCGGGAAAAACATACATGACAAATTCATGTATAAGTGGCAAGACAGACGAGACCGTTGTTCTGGTTCTATACTCTAGTATACCTAATTCATAATTATAATCTGATGATAATAATTTACTGTATTCTTTCTTATTTGTTTTGGCACTGCGAACAACACTTGTCAGTGTCGATGTTTTTAACCCTTCGTAGTATTTTCTGATAACTATTGAAAGTAGGATCTAACAAGATGGTGGAGTATTTGTGACATCTCAAAATACATGTTTATTATACTTCGAGTATGCACAATGACCAAATTAATCAATATCCCTCACAATACCTTCAATATTACATAATATGGAGTCATATAATCTAAGTTAATGAATAAATATAACAAAATGGTAGTTCAAGATCACGAAAAACTCCCTCATTTTTCTTTTTAAGCATTAGCGCTCATTTCATAAAAACAAAAGGAAAAAAAAGAAAGGATAAAGACAGATCGTGAAATCGGGTGTGAGATATCGATATTTTAGATTACCTACTGATATCAGTTTCTTAAAATTTATCACCATAGTACGCACACTCAAAATACTGGTGTCCATTTCAGACGTACAATAATATATTAATTTACTTTATTCTCGTTAAAAAAACCATATATCACGTTTATCACTCACTACGACTATTTTAAAAACTTGTGGCGCTTTTAGCACCAAAAAAGCGGTTACAGCGATGCAGATAGAAAATCTAGTCGTTTTTCTTTTACTCTTCATATTTATTGTACGTCACTCTTTCAGTTCGTAGTGAAAGGGTAAGAAATATCCCTAACTCTTTTATTTGTTTCCTCTACGGCGCATTTGCAGCTAGTGGTCCCGCGGCTGTTATTACTAGTGTAGCCTCTTTTTCTTCTTCTTCTTCCTAACTTGGCAACCGGTCCTCTTTAATGAAGACCATTACTGCCATTATCGAGTGAATTATATTGTCATATGTTATGACGATTCAGTATCCTAACAAGATGGTGGCGCCCTTGTTAGAACTTTCTAGGATTTTTTTGTGGGATCTCGGAATGAATTCTTTCAGCTTATATTTATAATCCACATCACTTATGCACAAAAACCAAACCATATCACGCAAAACGCCAACAATATTACATAATATAGGGTCAAAAACCTAAGTAAATGAATTAAAAATAAAAACTACAACATGTCACTTCAAGATCCCGCCAAAAACCCTGTAGTATTATTATAGACAGATCGCGATGTTGACCGGATTGACCCTTGAGATTTTTGCCACGCTTTCGCATCTGAGTGCCTTCCGCTCTCGCCCGCAAGCCGGGTGAAGCTGTAAAAGGCGAGTGAGGCTTCAGGGTCAATTAGTAGTTTCAGAGATTACCGCGTTCAAATAACCAACAACAACACAATATTTTGAGCTTTATTTATTAGACTGAACATTCAAATACCTCACCCATACCGGCTTTATTTTAAACGATTGACGATTATCAATATTCTGTAGACCTTTAATCATAAGTGTCTTGTGGCTTAAGAGATCATAACGAATTCTGAGCAAGAATTTTAGACCAATAGAAACTTTGGGTACTAGTAAGTACATAAAATGCTATTCAAGTTTGAAATGGAAAGCCTATGCTGAGTCTTATCTGAATAGTAGAAAGTAAGACGTTATACAATTCGAAATAATACAATGAATGTGTCATGTTAATATATCGACGCTACTGTCTACTCTTACATTGTTTTGTCACGTATAGGACAATGGGCCTCTCGTATGTCTCACTAAACAGTAGCTTTTTGTAAAAGATTATCGCAGAGTGTGGCTCGTCGGCACACCGTGAGCATCCTTATATGGTGATGTTTAATGCTTCTTGTTACTGAACATGGAACATTCTTTTAAGAAGAGCTGCTTTCTGTTTCTACATAGTTATAATAATCCTCACATCAACGGTAATGTATGTGTGTGTCGCTGACTTGCTGCAGACCTCAAGCCCGCGGGACAGAAAGTGGCCCCTCCAACGCTCCAACGTACTTGAATTGGTCTGCCAACAGCCGTGGTCGGCTTGCTCTTTCATTTTTGGCTTATCATTAATCAACCTTTGTTTATTTGAAATATTTATCTATTTATATTTGAATCTATCAAGTACTAGGTGAAATCGTACTTATAGCCCATTTAGAGAATTAATTGGCCAGCCTTGATTTAGGAAGTGTACTTCTTAAGAAGGAAGACGCGGATAGCTTAAACTGTATTATAGTTATACAATGCATAGCTGTCTTTCTACGTCCCTCTACGTTATATTTTTTTCTGCTCTCTCGTGTAACAAAATGTGTCTAATCGTGACGCATCCTTAAAATTTCACTCTCAATTCTCGAATCGCTGCGCCGCTGTCTGAGAAGTTTTAGTTCAAAAATAAAAACGTGTTATATTTTTGTAGGTATAAGTTTTAAATATACTCGTACATTAAAGAACATAGCCCTATTTTACGAACATAGTTTAATGTTCAAATTTGGTTTTGTCGCTTAATCCAATTATCTACAGTGGTGTGCTTTCAGCAAACATATTTACTTTACCATACGCATGACGTTGCATAAACATTGGCCTAAAGTAGCCCAAAGTGAATTACTTTATCAGTAGTGTACGGCTAACGAACGGTTTCAGTCTATTTGTTAATAATAAACAATGTATAGAATGAAAACGATAGAGTTAAACACAACTGAATATGAAATGTGGGTTGATTTTTTAGAAGAGTTTTTAAAAGAAAAATCATACTGGTCCGAGGTTATATTCAAAATTTTAATTTACATCATATTCTTCGTGAGTTTATTCGGGAATTTGTTAACTGGTATCGTTATTTATTGTGACAGAACAATGCACACGATAACTAATTACTATCTATTCAATTTGGCGATATCAGACATTATAGTGTCTTTCGCAGTTTTCCTTGACTTTGTTGAACCACCGAAGTTCCTAGTTGTCTACAGTCGTCTAGCTTGCAAACTATACTTCTTATTTGTGATCACTCTATGGAACAATGGTGTGTTGATCCTAACAGCAATAGCTATTGAACGGTATCTAGGAATTTGTTATCCATTTAAACAAAGAAAGAGAGGCTGGCGTAGTGTAGCAAAATTCATAATAATTGTGTGGATTATAGCAATTGTCGAGGCTCTTCCTGAAACATATTTGGTGGATTTAGTTAGTTTAAAACATAACAAAATTTGCTGCACTGTACCTACGCCAATGGCGAAGATTGTTGCAGGAGTGGTGGGTTTATTGAATTTTATATTACCTTTGGGCATTATGATATTTACATACATTATGGTTGCTTTCGAAGTAAATATTATACACAAGAGCAGTTCTAGAGGCAATAACTTTAACCATCGAGATAACAGGAGGAAAGTTAATAAGCTTATTGGTTAGTAAAATATTTTTTCATTGAATATACAATATGTATTAAAAACACCGTCGAATCCGAAAGGTAGCCCAATGACATTACCAAAAAAATATCGAAATTGAATTTATTATGAAAATAAAAATGGTATTGCGATTTAAAATTAACATATTTAGTTTTAGTTTCCTTAAAATTTAGCAAATTTTTAAAACGTAATAACACTGTCGCCTGCTCCGGCGCGGGGCAGCGGTACGTTTGATCGTATGGCGGTACCTTGCGCCGCGCTGCCCGTATTGCCATGTAAGTTTCCTCATCTTAACTAATTTCTTTTACATTTTATTAGGTGTACTTTTTTACTTATAATCTGAGATAGATAACATAAACAGAATATAATCTCGATACCTGATAACACCTTCACGGATCCGACGGGGTTTTTAATACACACTGTGTAATTCGAAAGTAGGTCATTTCCTATAAAGCCATAACACAAAACCAAACGCCAAACAGCAATAGAAATAGAAATTCTTCTTGAAGCAGACAACAGATTTATTTTGGAACGCTAAATATTTTTTTTAAATAATTTATATTACAAAATTTAAAATTAATATAAACAGTTGGTATTTTAGTAAATATTATAAAATTAATAGCTGTGCCCCACGGTTTCACCTAGGTTATTAATTTATTCGATTTAATAAAGCGCAAGAGTTTGTTTGTTTAAGCATACTAATCTCTAGAACTCCAGCAGGATTTGAAAAATTCTTTTTGTATATAATAGTTAGATTCATGAGGATATCTACCATTAGGCTACAACTCTCAGATAGCCTTAAATACTGATTTTTGTTAAGTAAGTCGGAAGTAGAAGGGTTTTCGAACTGCTTTAACCGCGTGCGCTGGCGTAATAGTTAATGATACGTAAATATAATATTTAAAAAAATGTTAGCTCTTAATATATCTAAAAAAAAGTTCGGAGTAGCATATGCCTATCTCTTATACATAAGCCACAATAAGGTAATTTGTTGTAAACATTTTTTGAAGATTGAAAATTGATTTATGACCATTATTTTTAAGCATGGCATATTAACCCTTTGAACAGAACAGAACAGAAGTTCCTTCATCATAAAGGCAACTTTATGAAGTTAAATTTTACCCTTATAGTATATTATTTGGACATACAGTTTAGGATATAATGGAAAATTAAAATAATTTGTACTTATGGGAAGTGAGAAAATTATGATATGCATCACGGGTGCCTTGGCGGCCGGCGCGGTGTTTATCGGATAAAATTAACACGGGTGAAACCGCGGGACAAAGCTAGTACTCTATATACTTGTTCCTCAACTTATTAACTTACCGTTATTTCTATACTATAAAGAAAAGAAAAAGAAATAAAGAAAAAGTTTATATATTCATCACGCAACACATAAAAAACAAAAAATTATAAAAACATAAAATCAACACAACTAAAAAAATACTAACAATAATAATAATAAGTAATGTGCCGTGCGGGAATAAACAGGTCCCAGTCTCAGCATAATTGCTACACTGAATCAGTGCAGCGCTGGTATTCTGACTGGGCCACATTAACATAAATCACGGGCATCAATAAAATAAAAAAAAAACAAATAGTAAATAAGTCAATACTTACAATACATACTAACAATGTACAAAAAATAAATTAGACAAAAAGCAATTAATACTGTGTGTGTGAGAGTGTAGAGAGAGAGAGAGAGAGAGACACCTTCAAGATCACGCTATGCTACAATTCTGGTCCTGTAACAAAAGTTTTAAATACTGATACTATTATATTAGTGAGAAGTATCTAGTCAACCTCATGTTAAATGGCTAACCTATGGCTTTATTTACTCGACATGTAATAGAAATATTTATTACACTTAATTAAGATTAAAAGGTGAAGGAGATATAATAATATCGACTGTCCTTTTCAATTTCACAGTTTCATTGTTTTTCTCATTATAATGACATTTTAGCAAATGAAGCATATTTGCATAACCCTTGCCTAAAGCCTATAATGGGTATAAAAATTAATCTATTCTGAATTTGTTAATGTACAATAACCTCACGTCTTATTTTCATTGGTTCACGATCGTTCCTCATTGGAGTTTTACGTCTGTTTGTTCTCAGATGAATGTGTTCGATGAGATTTATACTTGTGGCTCTGCTGTACTGTAATACTCGCAACTAACACGACTTATTTCGATCCGTCTAAGTCAAATTCGTGTAACTATGGGTACCTACACTTTTCCATTAAAATTAATAAAAACAATTAATTAATAAAAAAAATGTATACCGAAATTATTTTGGCACAGAAATAAGGCTTCGTTTAACAAAACTGTCTGTGACGGGTTAAAACATTTTCCTCTCGTGAAAATTATCCTTTTATTAATTTTTTTTTTATTTTCTGTTTTGTAACTAAGTGCGTAATTCATTGGAATTATGTTTTCTAAAATTTTAATATTTCTGAAATTAATCTGAGCCCTTCTATCAAAATTTCATAAGTCATCTTGAGCGGACGGTTTAAAAAATCATCTAATTTTGAAATAATCGGAGTAGCTTAAGTCTAGGTATTACTGTACAAATATACCTACCTATAAAATAACTAGTGTCTGCAATAATAAGCCGACAGTTTTTCTATAATTTACTTAAGCGCGGTGAAGCTGTCAAAGCCTCTAATGGCTCCAAGGCCCTTAAAGCTAACAGTATACTCAGTTCGACAAAAAAAGGTTTAATTTGTTAAAAACATGTTACATCATGTCTCGCTTTTCTGTATCATCTTTCATTCTATGTAGAAAATACTCTCTTTTACTAGTATAAAATACATTAATTTTCATTAGGTTAGCCATTAGAAATTATTAATGCTTATTAAATAAACTTTCATTGTTATTTTCAGTAGTGTTAACTCTTTCATTCATATTATGTTGGCTACCTTTCTTCATATCCAGGATTATATTCTTCCTCGATGTCTACCAAATCATGAAGCTAAAACTTGTAAGTTTTAAAACTTTGAAGAAATTAGGTAAATTAAAGGGTACTATGAAAACCCTACATAATTATTATGTAGGTCAGATTACAATATTAACTATAATCCGCAAGATGAGCGAGCATAGTAAGCGTGCGATGACAGCATAGAATTATAAATTTTGTTCTGAACAGCTAGCAACTTTATTATCTGCTCTATGCACGAGAGCAACTAATGAGCACTAGAGCCGTATGCTTTATATAATATAGCCTCTAGGTAATCTTAGTGTAAGAGTTAGTGTAGTTCTATTTTCTACGTTTGTACAATTTCATATAAATTAACGTTTCATGAGTCTGGCAGCGTTTCTTGTTTATCTAATTAACACGCTTGGTAAAATTGTAGTATTTACTTATATCTACGAAGATTGTGTCTGGAATTTAAAAATTATACTTACAAAGAGTATTGATTCAAATGATTGTTCTCAGTGGTGGAGGCTCGTGTTCAATGCTACGATATTATGTAATTGGTTTAGCACTGTACTAAACCCTTTACTTTTCAGTCTTATGTCTTCTAAGTTCCGGAAAGCACTCAAGGTAACTATGGATCTTTCGTTGATAAAATAAATTTATTGAAATAAAAATAGTGATATTTGTCAGTTTGTTTTTAACATACCATCACGCCTGTATTCCCCGAAGGGTTAGGCAGTGGTGTACCTAATGTACACCCACAGCCCTATTACCATTAATCGGGAACGAAACTAAGCTCCGAGCTGCTACTGAGAATTTCATAGGAAAAACCCAATAACACTTTGCTCGACCTGGGATTCGAACCCTGGACCTCGCTCATAGCAGTCGCGCTTACGACCACTAGGCTAACGAGGATTTTTAGGATCATAAATAATAATAATAAATTACAGTACCAGCCTGTCAATGTTTCACTGCTGAGCATAGGCCTGTTCCTTAAGGAGACTAAATAAATTTTCAAACTTTATTAATGTGAAAAAAAAACCATGTGTAAGGGGAATGGTCGGATCTGGTTATTGGAAAAATAACAAAAAAAATTGTGAGCTTTAAACCTTTATAGAAAATAAAAACAACCACTTGGATCGTTTTCATTGCAGTATGCATTTAAGTGTTAGTACGCCAGCTCAGAACGTATTATGTTAAAAATAACTGTTTCCCACGTGTGGTGATTCTAACAGAATATTTCTCAAACTTTCACTAACAGCCGATATTTTTATGGTAGAAATTGTACACGAATCCTCAAAATTTGTAGATTCAGGACTCGGACTTGTGAACATCGAATCGATATTTCGCCAGTCTAAGCTATTCAAGCACAACGGATTTTTTTTGGCGGGATATGTACATATTTTTTCGCTCGTACAAGTGTCTTCATTTTATTTAACTTTAATTATTTATGTTTTATCGACAAACAGGCGTAGACGGTAATAGGCAGTCTTATCAATACCCGTTACCTTAGTTTGACATAACATTAAAACTACATTTGTCATATTTACATAAATTTTCCATATGTGTGAGTGATTTCAAATATACGTTTTGTGTTCATTGGGGGATATAATGTGCACTAATTAATAATTATATCTATTTGTTGCAGAATTTATGGAATAAAAAAACCAAGAACCAACTGCAAGACAATACCTATCCTATCCAATAACTTTATTATTCAGCTCTTGTAGGTACTTTGGACAACAGTATTTATTGTTCACGTTATGTAAATTTTTATGTACAATAAAGGAGAAACTTTACCTATATGTTGGTTTTTTTTACACGATTTCAAAATAAGTGTATATCGCAATTATTTCAAGTGTATTTTTTATGAATTCTCTCGTTCATTTAAATCACAATTTGTTTAACGTGACTGCAAAAATCACATGTAATTATTATATTTTTATAAGCTTTTATTTAACTTTTACTAGTATGGGTAAAACCTTTCAACTGAATTTTTAAACAGCTATCCCCAACAGACTGAGCTGAAATTTTGCATACACGTTTAGTTAGGATGGCAATGCATGGATAACTAAGTGACGACAATTTAAATCCAATACGGCGAATTCCCAAAGATGGGTGGACCAGTTATTTTTTATGCACCCCTTTGATATGTGTATCAAATACAAGGTGTCCAGAAAGGGTATCGGGTATTTGTAAGTTCAATGAAACAAAAATTATTTGTATGCAATAAAAAAGTTTATTGTTTATTATTAGCATATGAATTGGAGAATTATTTGGAAAAGATGATGTTATCCAAATGATGACCGTTACGTTGCTGGCACTCTTCTAAACGGAAACGAAGATTGGTGATAACACGTTGACACATAGCTATCGATATTGCCGCCATTTCTGACCTGATGTTTTGCTTTAACTGGGTTAAATTCGTCGGATTGTTTTGATAAACCTTACTTTTAAGGTATCCCCATGCAAAATAGTCAAGCGGGCTAAGGTCGGGGCTTCTGGGAGGCCAGTTGATGTTACCCCTTCGCGAAATGACTTTATTAGGGAATAATTCGTTAACAACTTCCATTGAGTCATTTGAGGTATGGCAAGTGGCCCCATCTTGCTGGAACCACGTTCTTGAGTTGAAACCTGCAAACTCCTGTAACTCTGGGACCAAAAAATTTCGCAACATATCGCAATAACGGTCACTATTCACATTAATTGCTCGGCCTCGTTGATCTTCATGAAAATAAGGACCAATTATGCCTTTAGCAGACATAGCGACCCAAACAACGACCTTTGGGCTATGCAGGGGTCGTTCATGCTTTCGTCTCGGATTCTCTACTGCCCAGTACCGACAATTCTGCTTATTAACATGACCATTCAGGTGAAAATTTGCTTCGTCACTGAACAGTATGTTGTTAAAGTTGTTAAATCGCTGCAGCATTTCGTTCGCAAAATTCAGTCGATTAGCATAGTCCGTATCCTTCAATTCTTGAACCAATTGAATTTTATAGGCTTTTAGATGTAAGTCTTTCTTTAAAATCGAATGTAAAGACGATTTTTTGATGTTCAACGCTTGGCTTCGCTTTCGGATGGATAAAGACGGATTTTGACGAACAGACGCCTCAACTTCTTCAATTGTTTCTTCATCGCGAACTGAACGAGGACGACCAGAGTTTTGAATTTTAACTGTCGCACCTGTATTCTCGAACATCCTGATCCATTTCCTAATGCTATCGTCACTTGGCGCGTGGCGTGTACGATATTCCGCACGATAGAGACGTTGAGCAGTCACTATTGAATCACCATTACGATAATACGCTCGTACGCAAAATGCGCGATGCGTCCCCGAGTACTGTTCCATCGTGACTAAAACTCCACAAAATGGCGGACGCCACGAACCCCTCCCCGCACCCTTTAGACGCCCCGTTTCGAATATGGCGCGAAAACAAATACCCGATACCCTTTCTGGACACCTTGTATAAGGCTGTAATGAGAAGAATACGAAAATAAAATTAATACAACTGAAATATTGAATAAAATGTTGTATTGAAATAGTATTTTTTAATTAATCTAATGGATACTAATAAGTGAACAATTCTTTTATCCATTTGGCTTCACGGCTCCAAAGATTTGGATGAAATTTTGTATTTAGATAATGTTTTACATTCCGAATTTACCTAGGTTTTGATTTCTATTTCAAGATACCGAGCAACGCTCGGTCGCCCAGATATTGATTATTAATGTACGATACCCAAAATTACTTGCGTGTCTGAAGATATTTATTAAAGTTTGGAAAATCCAAAAGTGCACGCCTCATACCACTCATCTGATTATTAAGAGAGAAAAAAATAGGCTTTAATTTTAGATCCAAATATTTCGCGCTATTTTTATCCTAGATAAGAAAAATAGAGTACAAAGCGCACTACTGAACAAATACCAGAGCACCCTAAACTACGCGTACTAGGCTATTGATATTAAATACGTAACTAGTTAATATTATTCTGAAGATAATAAACAAAACTCGGTCACGATACTTCCATTTTTTCGGGAGTTATCGTCGTAACTACCTCGTAAAAAAAAACCGGACGTCCACGTGAAATTTTATTCAAACGGTATTTTTTTAATACCAAAATATAATTGTTATTTTACAGAGTATGAGATAGTTTATTTAGACTGTTTTCTTGAAATATATATGAGTTATATTATCGTATAAGTAATTGCCAATTGGTTGTGGTAGAGGCAGTTTAAGAACAGAGCTAGATATGTAATTACCACACACGCTGGGATTCATAGCTGCAGCTTTACGGTAACCTCCATCTCGGCACGAACAAAGAAATTAGCTTCGTATTATCTTTGCTGTACTGTAAAGTTGTGGAACTGCCTCTCAGCCTGTGTGTTCTTTCTTTCCTACAACATAGAGTCCTGCAAACTTTACTGTGAAGAGACATTTGACTAGGCCGGCATGGCAGCCTAAAACTATCGATAGATTGTAGATCCCACGGTGGTCGCTGTGTGCTCGTCACCAGGTACAGTGTAGACACTTTGCCGTGCTAGGGTAAAAAATATATGTCGCTAAAAGTCGTTATTTCAACAAAAAAAAAGCTGCTACCCTTAAGCAAATATCAAATATCGGCTGTAGTACCGTCGTCCGCCCCGGAGTACCTTTTTTTAGGTTTTTTGGTTAACGAAACACCTGGGGCCATGATCGATAATGAAAAGTTGGTAATATTGCGTACCAGGCTAATGTTTACCTTGGTACAGTGTACAAGAACCTGAAACCTGGTACGTCTTACATTCCTGAGGAAAGGGGGCAAGTCAAATTAAAAAAATATTTTTGCGTTTTATAGCTTATTTATTGAGCTTATATATCTTCATGCTACTACTATAAGAAGCATACCTAGAACCATGACGTCAAGTAATCTGGCAAGCTGTAAGCAAGTACAGGAAGGGAGAATAAATATAGGCTACATAAATATAGGCCTACTGTTGGGAATTTTTGTTTTCGAAAATGGAGATTTATGTTTTTCAAACATGTCTTATGTATGTCTATTTATTTGTCACGCTATGTGGCACAAAAAATGTCGTTGGTTTGGACTTAATTGTGGGAGGGACATAGATTATATAATATTTGATTACGACGTCGCGTCGGGAAATCAGTGGAAAAGTAAAAATAAAAAAAAAAAAAAAAAATCTAGTGTTTTTGTTGCAGTCTGGCTTTTTGTTTCCTTTTTAATAATTATTTACACCTCTTAATTTTATTTTACTCATATTATTGACAATTCACATCTAACAGTTGTCTAACAGTCTAACAATTCAGGAATGATATATTATACTTCCCGTGTACAAAATTTCATCAAAATCTTTTACGATTCTTTATTAATACTAGGTACGACTTATAATATTGTTGACGATTCTTATAGGCTATCAATTATAGGATGACGTATGCTTCCTGTCTACAAAATTATATTAGAATCGGTCGCTAGTTGATGAATTGTTTTTTGCTATTACTAAAATTAATATTGAAAATTGTTCATTGTCCATCAATTATGGGATAAAAAATACTTCCCGTGTATAAAATTTCATTAAAATTGGTTAAAATGTATTTTGTTTTAGATTTTTTTTTTACGATTTATAAAACTAATATTGAAATTTTTATAGTCTATCAATTGACCAATGAATTATGTTACCCGTAAACAAAACTTCATAAGAATACGTCAAATCGTTGTTTAGTTAAATTCGGACATATAAAGAGACGGAGACACCAGCGGTAACAGCGGCTCTGTTTTTGGATAGAGCCCCCCGGCTAACAGTAAGGTCAAAACGAAAAAAAAAACTTATGGGTGCTTGACGACAGATTTTCAAGTTGAGGGAAAATGCCCTACCATCATGTTTTCCTTTACGATGTTTTCCTTCACTGAATGCTCAAGATTATTGCAGGGATTCGAACTCACATCGATCGACCCGATGTTCGTACTTCGTACACGCTATCGTTGAGCTTTTGATAGCTTAAAAGATATTAACTGCCCATTTCTATAAAAAATATTATTTTTAAAGAACTTATAACACATGAGATGATCCATATCTTAATTTATCTTGAACGGAATTAGGCTTTAACAATACATTTATACCTCAATTATATGATCAAAATTATGCGGAATAAATTGTGTGATCAAGAAATTTAAAATTAATCAGATTTGGTTAATTGATCGACAGAATGACGAAAAATAAAACCAAATAAAATTAAAGTGGGCCACCCTTGAGGTATCCCGTCTTCAACTTTCCCAATCAACTTTCAAACGAAAAAAAAAACTACACAATTATGGTTATTCCTATAATTTAATGTTTATATAATAAATCTTACATGTACATAATACTATGAACATATTTCTATTTTGGAGGACTGCTGTCCGCAACACTTCCCATGTACAAAATTTAATGCAAATCGGTTGAGAATCAACAAAAATATTTTAGATGTCTACCATCTTTCCCGTCGCTTTCCTGCAATCTGTGGTGGTGATTTCGTGAAAAGGGACAGAAGTGTGTAACAGGAAGCTGGGGAAGCGCGCTGTTTCTTTGATTTCACCAATGAGCGCGTGCCAACCCGTTTTCCGAGAGGTTGGTACTGTCAGCCAACAGTGTGTGCGTGCGTGTGTAACGAGAAAGGGAAAGGGAAATAGAGATTATCAGCTGTCTGCTTAACCCATAGTATTGTGTATAAAGTATGCTGTTATATACAATAATTTATATGTTTAAACTATATTAAGTCAAATGTTAATCATCATAGCGACTACTTTAAGGCTCGCTCGTATTTGTTTACATTTTCTAAACGTTTTATTGTCAATTCTTATAGCCTACCATATATAAGTTATTGTACAAAATTCCATAAAAATCCGTTAGGCTGTTTTTAAGTTCAATCCATTAACGATTTATAAATAGACGCGTTTATACTTATTCTCACTAAAAGCAATTTTAGAACGTTACAAATTTTGTTATCAGCATGTTGAAACAAAAGAGATAGGAAATCAAAGCGTTAGGCAGAAACTTTGTTGTCAAAAAAGGATAAAAGTTGTGAACTGAAGGCATGCAATTGCCCACCATTCACTATGGAATGTAAAGAGCGTCAATGCCGTATCTAGTTATAAAATATCATTAGTTTTATCCGAGCAGACAGACAGAAAAAATATTCGAAAATGGTAGCCCATTTATTCAAAATTTGGAATGTATTTTCTGTAAGATCTACTATCCGAACCAAAGTAATTCTTTGATAAAATTACACTAAGCACCGGGCTTATGTAACATCTAATAGCATTAATCCAATTCACCGTAATGGTGTGTACCTTTGTCAAACATGGTTAATATTAACTTTTGGGTATAGGATAAACGTCGGTCATTAACTGAACAAACGATACTTCATTGCCTTATTATCTGCGTTTGAGACAACTAGGCTTTGAAACTCGGCGAATTATCGAATTTAATTCGAACTTAGCTAAAATGGATAACATTGTGGAAGGCATGAACACTACTGAATTCAAATTGTGGAAGGAATTCATTGAAGACGCAATGAGTGAACAATCTCACTGGGCTGAGATCGCTTTCGAAGTGTCTACTTATATCATTTTCATCGTGAGTGTAATCGGCAACCTTATTACTTGCATCGTTATTTATTACGATAAGACTATGCATACCG